>CM055128.1:216133484-218533484 GCA_029206835.1 Rana muscosa
GGTCAGGGCGTCCGCCCCTTTTATCTCCTCTCCCTTTGCGTCACAGCGGGTTCCCCGCCCCGCTGTACCAGCGCCAGGAAAGGACAAAAAGGAACAGTCTTGCGGTGCAGGTTCAACACCGGCCCAGGGCGGCAACGCCGCCTGCAGGCCACAGGGAACCTTGCACCACCAGAGTCCTCCAAGAACCATAAAAGGGATTCTCAGATTACCTAACAATTAGTACATCTGGGTTGAATAACCCAGATGCTCCCCCCCCCCCAAAAAAAATTAAATGCCTGCTACAAGTTTTTTTACAAGAGAGCATAATTTTTTATTTTATACAAGAAAGCATAATTATTATATGTTTCTTAAACAAGAGAACATAATGTTTTTAATTAAAATACTGTGGAAATATATTATTTGGACATTTTAAGATTAAACATTATGCATCTATCAAACAATGTTTTTTAATTATCTCTCATGGTTTTTAAAGCTTGATTTTTTTGTATAACAATATCAGTATTCTTTAGGTTTTTGCCTGTAGAATAAACATGGTTTGAGATTGTCCTTGAGGTTTGTGATGTCAGTCACCCCTACTATAAGTGCATGTCAACATATAGTAAATTGTCTAGAAGCAGGGGGGCTGGTTACTTCGCTCCGACGCTGGAGTTTCAGATATTCATTGGTTTTTATGGCTGTTTTTCAGCCAACACAGTAATACTGCGATTCATTCCCTCATGCAATTCATCATCTTACTTGGTTTTTAAGGACAGTCCACACCCCCTTGGGGGCCCTTTGTCTGATCCAAGGACTTTTGGTGGTTTCGTTTGCTGGAGATCCTTGATTGGTTGTCAATACCTGTTTTGAGCATCATCGCACTACCCCCGAAGAAGCTATCAAAGCGAAACATGTTGGGTTGATGCGACTAGTCCTTTGCTCTTTTCTTAATTATGACTTACTAATTGTGACCATTCTCCAAATTGCATTATAACCACCTTCGCATTACTTTATGTATACCTGTGATCTTTTATGCATATGTTTAATAAAATGTAAAAAAAATTTTTTTTACTTAGTATAATCCTCCTCTCATCTTTTCTATTGCATTGATTGCACCGCCAAAAAATCCCACCTTCCCTTCTCCCAACGTTTGAATGGTAAATTAGTGTTCACGAAAACACTATAATTGACTTGTGTCAGAACACAACTATAGTAGAGGTGACCGACGGCTCAAACCTCAAGGACAGCTTTGCTCCAACCATGTTTTTCCATGGCAGGCCTGACTTTTAAATGTGCATGAGTCACAAACATTAATAAAGTGCTTGTCCTCAACAGTAGAAATAGCTTAACGTTTGTGCAAACTTATGCAAACAATTAACACATCAACGGAACTCCAAAAACAAAAACATACATGGACTAGTGACACTTGTTACATTTTACATAGTGGGGGTAATTTACTATAGCGCCGTGGCGCTAATTAGCGCAAATTGCCGTGAATTTGCGCTAATTAGCGCGAAAACAGTATTCACTATAGCGCTGGAGAGAAAATACTCCCAAAATCAAATTTACTATAGCTCCCAGAATCCAAATAGCGCCCAAATCCTTACTCTACTAAAAGCTGGAGTTGTGCACATGGAAATAATGTTTAGAGCATGATATAATTGCCTAAATGGTACTGAAATATGCGGTATATTATTTAAAGATAATCTGCTTTTAAACTGTGTGAAAAAGTGATTTCTACACTGAAATATCTTTAAAAGTCTGAGCAGTAAAAAAATGCCAGTTTTCGGACAACTATTTGCAAACTAAACTGAGCATGCCCAGAGCTAATATAACTCAAATTTTAACTCAAGTGTCTTTTTTCACAAGAGTTATAGTAAATACCGAAATGAGAGCTAATTAAAGAGCATGTTTTGGAAGTGAAAATCTGAGCTATTTTAGTCCAATGCAAGTTTTAGCCATTGATTCTAATGATACAATTGTAACTTTCACAAATAAATCCTTTTAATGTTGAGATGAAATGTATCTTTCTCTGAAATAAATTTTCCTTTGCAACAATGTTGCTTCTAATTAAAATATTTTGTTTTTAAAGAAAGCTAGAATGTGGAATGTTTTGATAAAATATATTTTTCTCTGTCACTTTCACTAGTTACTCTCCATCTCACACCAATATTTACCCAAACTCACACAGGTGTCTTTACAAAGCACAAACAATACCATTGCTGTGCAAATTTAAAATTAGTCAAATTTTTTTGTGCTTTTTATTATTTCTAAATAATCATAATTTGAGCCCCAAAAATTTGATATGTGTTCCAACATCAGAAATAAAAATGTAATTCCCCAAAATTTGAGGGTAATATCACTATTCTAAACTCACCCCCCCAAAAAACACCAAATATCACAGAATAAATCAAGAAGAATAACTCTTGAGTAATGTAATTCCATCACCTGTATGTCCAAATAAATGCAGTATTTACGTGTATTTACGTGTAGGAGGATTCCACATGTGGCAGCTCTGTGGCTTAGAGGTTAGAACTTCTGCTTAGCATCCCTTAGTGTCTGGGTTCAAATCCCAAACATGCTGCTTCATGTAGAGAAGTTGTCTCATCTCCCAGGTCCTAAAACTATGTCTAAATGTTGTATTTATGTGTAGGAGGGTTCCACCACCATTGTAAATCTTGCCAGATACACAATTTAGCCCAAAGTATTTGGACGCCTGCCTTTACACACGCATGAACTTTAATGGCAGCCCAGTCTTAGTCCGTAGGGTTACATTTTGATTTGGCCCACCCTTTGCAGCTAGAACAGCTTCTGGGAAGGCTGTCCACAAGGCTTAGTGTGTCTATGGGAATGTTTGATCATTCTTCCAGAAGTGCATTTGTGAGGCCAGGCACTGATGTTGGATGAGAAGGCCTGGCTCGCAGTCTCTGCTCTAATTCAGCCAAGGGGAGTTTTATTGGGTTGAGGTCAGGACTCTGTGCAGGCCAGTCAAGTTTCTCCACCCCAAACTCACTCATCCATGTCTTTATGGACCTTACTTTGTGCACTGGTGTGCAGTCATGTTGAAACAGGAAGGGGCCATCCCCAAACTGTTCCCACAAGGTTGGGAGCATGAAATTGTCCAAAATGTCTCAGTATGCTGATGCCTTAAGAGGTCCCTTCACTGGAACTAAGGGGCCAAGCCCAACCCTTGAAAAACAACCGCCCACACCATAATCCCCCTCCACCAAATGATTTGGACCAGTGCACAAAGCAAGGTCCATAAAGACATAGATGAGTGAGTTTGGGGTAGAGGAACTTGACTGGCCTGGACAGAGTCCTGACCTCAACACAACAGAACACCTTGGGGATGAATTAGAGCGGAGACTGCAGGCCAGGCCTTCTCGTCCAACATCACTGCCTGACCTCACAAATGCATTTGGAAGAATGGTCAAACATTCCCATAGACACACTCCTAAACCTTGTGGACGGCCTTCCCAGAAGAGTTGAAGCTGTTACAGCTGCAAAGGGTGTGGCTGCACTACTGCTGATCTCCTGAGCTCCAGTGAGGCCTATTGATCCAGGGAGCTTGATTACTCCCTATACCCAGGGTGGATGCAGGAACCTGGGGTGGACCCAGGGGAGGATCCCCCGGATGGCCAGAGTACTGGTCCTCCCATACCAGTGTTTGAGGACCTGGGAAATGGCCCAGCTAAAGGTGAAAGCATGGCAACCTACAGAAAGAAGGTTTGTGCTAGGATTGCGAGAATCGCTAAGGAGGAAGAAGTACTGGCGAAGCTGAATTTTGACTTCAAGCATAAAAAAATTGCAAGTGACCGGCTTCACAGTTCTAAGAGGAAACAGATGCGGCCTGAGTTAATGGCTTTGGAGGCCAAAGTGGAAAAGCAGAGTCTGCTGGTGGCCACATTGAAAGAAACCAGCGGTGCTTTCAAGGAGAAGTATGGCAACGATGATCGCTTCCGTGCAATGCGCAAAGGGGCCATAGAGGCCAGTGGAGGGCAGGCATCATCAGAGTGCGAGAAGCAAAGGTCAGTGCAAAGCAAAAAAGTTTCTGTGGGCTCGGATTGTGTTTCTGGCCAGCACGCTGGAAAATCTTTGCATCCCGAGCCAACTATCAGTATGCCTGCAGAAAGTGGAGAAAGCTCTGGCACACAGGCTGCGGGTGATCAGCAGTCAGGTGTTTTGACTGGCAGTATGTCATCGGGCCAAGGAAGTTCTGTGCCCTTACCACCGCAGCAAGAGGCTATGGAGCAAGATGATCCATCTGAGCCTGTGGAGGGAGCAGGTATGCTGAACTTTATATCAGAAATGGAATCACCTTTGCATGGTCGCAAGTTTTCAGTGTCTGGATCATCTGAGGATGAAGAAGAGGATGATGATGTCCCCCCAAAACCTTTGAATTAACGGGTGAAAGAAAAAGAGGTTTTTGGTCATGACTTGCCTGTACAATGTAATGGAGGTGTAGTTCCTATGGATGGTGCAGTAGAGGGCAGCGGAGAGCAAGCTCATCTCCTGGCTGAGACTTCCACCTGTGTACAGCCAGCCAGTGCAGACTCTGCTGAGAAGAGTGCTGACAAAGACATCTCTACTGCTGGTAATGAAGTAAGAATTACCAAGGGTAATGTAAATGACATTTCTGTGTCAGAAGTCTCTGCTCCATCTGTTCCTGACAATAATGTTAATACTTTATCTAAAGAAGGGTCTGTTACTAAAAGTGATGTGCCTGATGTTGCAAGGAGTGCGGTTATTTCCAATGCTGCAGCACTGGCTGCACCTGTCCCCGGGGTGAGTAGGGCCAGTTATTCTGTGGTCACTAGGAGTGATGTGAGTGAAGGTCAGGCCAATTTGTCACCATCTGGTAGCTCCTTTAAACGCCGCAATGTGGTTCAATTGAGGTGGACTGGAGAAGGCCCCCCCCCCCCCCAAATAGGAGAGATGTGGTGGACCGTATTCTGGGGATGGGTTTTAAAGCAGAGGAGATTTTTGCCCTTATCAGCCCAGTTGGGTCATATGAATATGACCTCTCCTTTGTCAAGGCGGAAGGTTTAGATGTCTTTTGGGAGAGGTATGAGCAGAGGTGTAAGGAGTCCCCAAGATGGGCAGGTTTGTCACCTAAAGTAGTCTCCCGCCAGCCATTATACAAGAACGTCACCATTCTAGTGCGTAACGAGTCCATTCCTGCTGCGGATCTGGTGGTGTGGTTGAGGAGATATGCGGATGTCCAAGCCCCCTTGAGGAAAGTTGTAGATGATAGGGGGATATGGACAGGAGGATGGACAGTGTTAGTAAAACTACATGTCACGGGTAATGTTGTTAAGCACATCCCTTCGTCTGCCTTTATAGGTCGTGACAGGATTATTACCTTTTATGCAGGGCAACCAAAGCTTTGTCATCGCTGTGGTGAAAAGGGCCATTTTTCAAGCTCATGTTCTGCGCAGAAATGTTCCCTCTGTCAGGGCTCAGGGCACGTTGCAAAAGACTGCAATAGCATTCGTTGTAATCTTTGTAACAAGTTAGGTCACCCCTATAGCCTTTGCCCTGAAGCCCTCCATAATCACCCAGAGGTGGTGGAAGAACTGCTGAGGATGGAGGAGGAGGAACGTGGGGGGCAGCAAGGAGTTGGTGGAGCTGTTTCAGCTAGTCCTGGAGGGGCCCCCCAGGTGTCAGTTTCCCAATCTGAAGGTGTGACCCCTCTTGTGTCTGCTCCCCAGTCTGTGCTCCCTACTGTGTCAGTGTCTACTTCTGTTGTGTGTTCTTCCCCAGTGTTTCAGGTGCCCAGTGTTCCAGGTGTAAATAAGTCATCCAGATTGGCTGAGGCTGCCAAAGGGGCAGATTCATGCCGATCTGAGGTGGCAGCTTCACCTGGGCCATCCCTGAGGCAACGTAAGACCTCTAGTGGAGGTTCTAAGGGGAAGAAGGGGGAAGTTGCCACTGCTAATGATGTAGATGAGGCCTTTCAGGGTGATGTTTCAGGGGAGGAGGGAGAGTGGACCAAGGTGGGCAGAAGGAGGAATAAGGTAGTCCTGACCTCTGCCTCCTCGGTTTCATCTTTAGAGGTAGATGATCTACCTCTGGGAAACAAGTTTGGGTCCTTATCTGAGGGGGAGGAGGAGTCTTCTAATTCCGTGTCTCAGATGGAGGAGGATGAGGTAGAGTGCTCCCTAAAGAGGTCAAGGTCTCCAGTAAAGGGGGAGGGAGCTCAGGCTAAGAAACGCCTACCTCAATCATCCTGATGGCAGTTCCCACTCCGATAAAGGTGGCAACCATTAATGTTGCCAGCATAAAATCTGTAGGGGCTCGTAACATGGCCTTATTTTTGCTCAGCGAGATGGATGCTGATGTTTTATTTTTGCAAGAGACCCGGCTAAATAGCCTTGCTGATGTCCACCTGGCAAAGAGGGAGTGGAGGCGTGGGCCCTCCTTCTGGTCTCTTGCGGCCGAGCCTTACAGCGGAGTTGCAGTACTTTTTACTGGCATGGTAACGTGTCGGCGGGTTATCGAGGTAGAGATTGGAAGGTGTATGGTCTTGGACGTCTCTGTGAAGGGGCATGATCTACGTTTAGTAAATATTTATGGACCACAAACTAGATGGGAGAGGAAATGCCTCTTTACAAAGATTAAGCCTTTCCTTTTTACATCTCGGCAAGTTGTCTTTGGAGGTGATTTTAACACCGTTACTAGGCCCAAAGATAGGAAAGGCTCCACTGACAGCCTGAGATATGATAGCGTCTTTCTTAATTCGATAGCCAGGGAAGCAGGTCTGGAAGATGCGCATATTAAGCGTTGCCCAGACAGCACGGGGTACACATTTAAGCGAGGCAGTTGTGAGAGCAGGATAGACAGGTTTTTTTTTAAGGGGGACTCTGCCTTTTCGGCTCCTGAGTGTCGTATGGTGGAGTTCTCTGATCACCTTATGCTGTCTGTTATTCTCAATGCTTCAGATATGCCACCTAAAGGAAAGGGTATTTGGAGGATGAATTCGGCTCTGCTGGATGACGAGGAGGTAAGACAATCTTTTGAGGATTTTTTTCAGGCTCAGGTAACCATCCTGGATTTCTGCAGCAGTAAGTCTGAGTGGTGGGAGCTTGCCAAAAGCCGGATTAGTGGGTTTTTCAAGGCCATAGGAAAAAGGAAACAGCTTGGTAGGTACATTGCCTACCAGCAGCTGCGGAGAAAACTTGATCGCCTTGTCTCGAGTGGTGGAGATTCAGGGGCAATCTCTGAGGTAAAACTTCTCCTTAGGAAGTATCAGTATGATCGGCACGCTTCTTTGGTTCTGGAAAGGGACTACGGGAAATATCACTCGCCCGACCCTTATCAGAACTGCAAACAAAGCGCAGCAGTTAAGACGGTTGTTGGGCTAAGGGATAGTACGGGCTCTTTGACGAAATCCAGGTCAGGGATCCTGGAGGTCTCAAGGTCTTTTTATGTGGATCTTCTGGGGGAGAAGTACCTCGATCGGGCAAAGATGTCAAGTTTTCTGGATTCTACACCAGGTCTGGGAAATAACATTCCGCTGGAAAGTTTGACGGGGGAAATCACAGCAGAAGAGGTAGTCAAAGCTATAGACGGTCTGGCTATTAAGAAAACACCTGGGCCAGACGGATTGACAGCTGAATTTTATAAGACTTTCAAATCCAGCTTGGTACCTTATCTTGTGGAGGTATTTAATGGCTGTCTGCAAGAGGGTTCGCTCCCTCCCTCCATGAGACAATCTGCTGTGATTCTGTTGTCAAAAGGCAAGGATCCCTCGATGATTGAGAATTGGCGCCCCATTAGCCTTCTCAACGTCGATAGAAAAATTCTGGCGAAGATAATTTTCTGGCGCTTGTCGTCAGTAGCAGACAGATTGCTTTCTCGTCAGCAGCACTGTTCGGTCCAGGGCAGGAGCACTTTTTCAGCGGTGTTAGCTGTCCGGGAGGCTCTGGAACGTTGCAGGGCTGAGGGCTGGGGAAAGTATTTGCTGGCATTGGATCAGGCGAAGGCTTTTGATCGTGTCAACCATGAGTACCTCTGGCTTCTACTTGACAAGTATGGCCTGGAGGGTGGGTTTATTGGATGGCTTAAGACTTTATACAGAGAGGCAGAGAGCTTCATGCTTGTTAACGGTTGGGTTGGACGACCCTTCAGGGTTGGATCCGGGGTGCGCCAGGGGTGTCCACTGAGCCCTTTGCTATATGTGTTCGCAATCGACCCCTTCATCAGAAGGCTAGAGAGCGGACCGTTGTGCGGGGTGCCGGTGGGCATTACTGGTGAGCCGCCCTTGAGGTAATGTGTAGTATTTTTGAAGATGTCCGTGCTTGTAGTGATGTGTGTTTGTGTGTGTATATATAGTATAATTTAATGCAGTGATATTTCTCTTGGTGGAAAAAACGTTTGTTCATATATTATAGGTTGAAGTATGCCTTTATTATTATTATTAGTCTTGTATACAATATGTTATGCATATATAAAAAAAAAAAAAGGAAAAATATATATATATATATTTATTTTTTGTATTTTTGTATAAAACAAAAGTTGGAATGTGTTTCTTGTTTGCAAGATTCTCAAAATAAAAAATTGCCAACTCAATATTGAACCCTACGGACTAAGACTGGGATGCGATTACAGTTCATGTGCGTTTTAAAGGCAGGCGTCCTAATACTTAGACCAATATATTGTATATTGCTTGGAGACACGGAACTTGGCTATGGACTTAGGGCTGGTTAACACCACAGAGATGCAGAGAACATGTGTGAGGCTAAGTGGGTAGCAATTCCGTTTAGCAACACTGGGGTTGCTGGTTCAATTCCCCAACATGCTAATGCTTATGTTGAAGTTTATATGTTTTCCATGTGTGGGTTTCTCACCACAATCCAAAGACATGCTGGCATTTTATTTGTCTCCTGTCAAAATAGTCTCTAATGTAAAAAAGTTTATTTTGGACTTTAGATTGGAAGCTCATTGGAGCCAGGGCCCGATGTTAATGTTTGTTAGCACTAATCATGCCCAGGGACTTGGACATTTAAAATTGTAGGGTTTACACTGCACAGGTACATATGCTTAGAAAACTGTTGCTTTGTTTATGTGCATGCAAATGGACTTGGATCTTTGGCCTGTAGTTGGAGATTTGATGCACATAGCCAAGGGCTAACACAGTTGCAAATAGTATTATTTGTTCCTGCCCATCAGGTGAAATCACTTTAGACATACACAAAGAGACAGATTGAAAGATACTGGTGGGCGTGTACTTCTATTGGGCGTGTACTTCTATTGGGTGTGTACTTCTATTGGGCGTGTGTCAGTTTGCTAACAATACAACCTCTCTTATATAAAGGCCTGCAGGAAGGGGGATCGTTTAGTCTGAGAAGGCCAGGTTTTTTGCTGTGATTTGGGGGGAGGAATGATATTGTGCTGATTGACAAACCCCCCAACTAGTGTTATTTGCTAAAATTCTTGTGCATTTTTTCAATCAAAAATTGTGTGTGTATTGTTCCTGTCTGACCATGCAAAATCGTTTGGAAGCATCTGCTGACCTTCTACTCTTGGATCTCATTGCTTGGTCATGTACACAGAAATGCAGCTTCCAGCAGAACATGGTCACCAATGTATGTATATGTGGATTGTGGGGTGGGGGTGGGTGTTTTGAACATGTGGCTTTATTATTATGTTGGAATGCTTTGTAAGAATAATGACTTGAGTATGTTTCTATATTCTTGCAGATAAAAATGTGATGTGTTGCCCGTTATACACTAAAAGTAAAGCTGTGTGCACTCTAAGGTTTTGACAAATTTTAGATTGTAAGCTCCTATGAGCAGGGCCCTTAAAATCCAATTGCTATATGTAGCACCATGTATCCTGTCCAAATTTTTTTGAAGCTAGTAAATGAATGTACCTAATTTTGTTTCTGCTGGCAAAATAAAAGTACGTTATTGAGCTTTGGTGTGTGTGTGTGCTTTTTTTTATTTTTTTTTGGCAAAGTGCAAAATCCTTAATATTTTATTTCTATATGGATTTGTTCACCAAAAATGGATCTCTTTGCCCTTGTTCACATTGATGCTACTTTGAAATCGCGCTACTTCACTTAAGCTAGCGCGATTTTAGGTACTACTTGATAGACATCTGTGTGGCTTCATACACAAATGTCTATTGAAGTTGCACCTGAAATTGGCAAAAGTAGTGCAGGAACTACTTTTGCAAATCGGTGCAGTGCCACAAAATTGGGGTTACATCGATTGGAACAGTGCCATTGCCACCAATAGTCATGTGATTTGATTTCTGAAATTGCATGACAAATCGCCCCAATGTAAACCTAGGCTTCAGCACACCTGCAAGTAAATGATAAAGGTGGAATCTTTATATATAACAACTGTGGAGAATTTTAGGTAATGAATTCAGCTGGAGGATAGGTAGTGTTGTGTGAGTCAGCTCTGGTTCACATTGGTGCGATTTGACATGTCAGATCGGTGGCAGTTGCGCTGTTATAATTGGTGTGATTTGTATTGATATAAGTGCAGAAACCTCTGATGTCCTCCCCCCGCCCCCCTCCTGCAGTCGGGACTGACATGCGGGAATGAAATCGTATGAGTTCTGCTGAACGATTTCCTCCCGCTGTCATTGTGAAGCAGAGCTCAAACCGAGCCTTTTGCCTTTGTAATTCACCTGCTGCTATGGCAGACACCATTCCTTTTCAAACTCCCTTAAGTTTACCTTCAAATATCATATGTAGAAAATTTCTAGAAATACAGATTTGCATATCTGCAAATAATCAAAAATAATAAATTCTAAGTGTGATTGAGATCAAATATTCGCAGCTGCAATCAACAGAGCGTGGTTTCACCTCCTGACCCGGAAATAAGTCATTGTAATCACCCAGAAGTTCCTGTGCTGGTCAGGATCTCCATCTAGGTGAACATGGTGAGCTCCCTCTTTAGCATAGAGGAAGTGCTGCTGATTTGCCGGGTAAGTGTAGGATACGTACTTGTGCTTACTCAAGGTGGGGGTGGATTTGGTGTGGGTGGGCTTCATTGATTTGTTTGGTATCACTACACATTTGCTTCTGACCCATGTGCACACATCACTACTTCCTGCATTTGTTCTGCTGATGTAAATCAGTAAGGACTAGGGATGAGCTTCGTGTTCGAGTCGAACATACGTTCGACTCGAACATTGGCTGTTCGATCGTTTGACGAAGATCGAACGATTTGGGCCGTTCGCGCCAAATTCGAGTGACGCGAACGGCCCACAATGCACTACGCCATCGCAGTGTCATCCAGGCGCTGTGATTGGCCAAGCATGCACTGTGACCCCGCATGCTTGGCCAATCACAGCGCTGGCAGCGAGGAGAGCAATGATTGGCCACAGGCAGGATGCCTGTGGCCAATTATTGCTGAGGGTGTTTAGTACACGCCCCACACTATAAAAGGCCGCCAGCACGGCGGCCTAGTGTAGTGTGTTCCGGAGCAGGGAAAGAGAAGCATAGGCAGGGACAGTGACATTTATTTTTTCTTGCTTAACCTGGATTCCTTTAGTTTAGGGAAAGAGAAGGATAGGTAGGGAGAGTGTCAGTGTGTTTTACTGTGCGAATCCTTGTTTCTAGGGACAGGGAAGGACAGTGAGGGAATTCTCCTTGTGCTATAGTGTGCTTTAAAAAAACATTTTTTCTAGGGACAGAAAACTATAGGTAGGGAGAGTGTCAGTGTGTTTTACTGTGCGAATCCTTGTTTCTAGGGACAGGGAAGGACAGTGAGGGAAATTCTCCTTGTGCTATAGTGTGCTTTAAAAAAACATTTTTTCTAGGGACAGAAAACTATAGGTAGGGAGAGTGTCAGTGTGTTTTACTGTGCGAATCCTTGTTTCTAGGGACAGGGAAGGACAGTGAGGGAAATTCTCCTTGTGCTATAGTGTGCTTTAAAAAAACATTTTTTCTAGGGACAGAAAACTATAGGTAGGAAGAGTGTCAGTTTCTTTCACTGTGATAATCCTTGTTTCTAGGGACAGGGAAGGACAGTGAGGGAAATTCTCCTTGTGCTATAGTGTGCTTTAAAAAAACATTTTTTCTAGGGACAGAAAACTATAGGTAGGAAGAGTGTCAGTTTCTTTCACTGTGATAATCCTTGTTTCTAGGGACAGGGAAGGACAGTGAGGGAAATTCTCCTTGTGCTATAGTGTGCTTTAAAAAAACATTTTTTCTAGGGACAGAAAACTATAGGTAGGAAGAGTGTCAGTTTCTTTCACTGTGATAATCCTTGTTTCTAGGGACAGGGAAGGACAGTGAGGGAAATTCTCCTTGTGCTATAGTGTGCTTTAAAAAAACATTTTTTCTAGGGACAGAAAACTATAGGTAGGAAGAGTGTCAGTTTCTTTCACTGTGATAATCCTTGTTTCTAGGGACAGGGAAGGACAGTGAGGGAAATTCTCCTTGTGCTATAGTGTGCTTTAAAAAAAACATTTTTTCTAGGGACAGAAAACTATAGGTAGGAAGAGTGTCAGTTTCTTTCACTGTGATAATCCTTGTTTCTAGGGACAGGGAAGGACAGTGAGGGAAATTCTCCTTGTGCTATAGTGTGCTTTAAAAAAACATTTTTTCTAGGGACAGAAAACTATAGGTAGGAAGAGTGTCAGTTTCTTTCACTGTGATAATCCTTGTTTCTAGGGACAGGGAAGGACAGTGAGGGAAATTCTCCTTGTGCTATAGTGTGCTTTAAAAAAACATTTTTTCTAGGGACAGAAAACTATAGGTAGTGTGAGGGGGTTAACTCGGTAGCGGGTGTGTGTGACCCCCTGGTTGGGCTCCCCACACAAAAACAGGGCCAGCAGACTGAGGTTGTGGTTTTCAAAATCAAAAGGTGCGGTTTATTTCTCTATGTACAGTGACAAAAACACAGCAAAGCCAAAAAGAAACATAAACAAAATAAATCCTGGTCAGTTTGACCTCTGACTAAACATGCAGGTTTCCTAAACTAACAACTGGGATCAGCCTGGTGCTGTCCTAGTCCCTAAGTCCCTGGTTTAGTAAAAGTCCAAACAAATAGCCACACAGGCTTTGCCTCACCGCACAGGGGTTCACTCTCCCTAGACAGTCCACACAGGTCTTGTTCCAGGCATGAGCTAACACCTAATGAATCTGGGAGTTTTTATAGAGGCCTTAAACGAACTGACAGGCTTCAGCTGGTCTCATCAACTCCCTGCCTGCACGACGCCCAGCCCTCTCCCTAGAGGTATGAGTCATCCATGAGCCTACTAGCCTCAGCTGGGCTTATACAACTCTCCACCCTAGTTGTACAAGTCAGCATAAAGCCTGAATCTGGGAGAAATATATCTACCCCCCTGGATGCAACCAGGTGACTTTACCTTCCTGCTGTCACATACCCCCCCCTCTTGTTTTAACCTTGGGGTTGGAACACCAGCAATCAGGCATTCATGTACTCGAGACAAAGCATCCACATTCCCCATTTGAACGCCAGGGCGATGCTTTACTGTGAAGTTGAATTCCTGTAGGGCCAGGAACCACCTATTCACTCTTCTATTTGTCTCCTTGTTTTGAGCCATCCACTTTAACGGAGCGTGATCCGTAACCATGTCAAAGTGCCTACCTAGCAGATAGTACCGAAGGGAATCTAGAGCCCACTTCACCGCTAAACACTCCTTTTCAACCGTGGCGTAATTTACCTCATGGGACTTCAACTTCCTGCTGAGGTAAATGACTGGGTGCTCTTCCCCGTTCCAGACCTGGGACAATACTGCTCCTAACCCCACATCTGACGCATCACTTTGTACGACAAAGTCTTTAGAGAAGTCGGGTGAGTACAACACTGGCTGGCTACATAAGGCTTGTTTCAAGAATTGGAATGCTGCCTCAGCCTCGGGGGTCCATTTAATCATGACCGACCCTTTCCCTTTCGTCAGGTTGGTTAGGGGCACAGCCTTAGAAGCAAAGTGGGGAATGAAGCGCCGATAATAACCCGCGATTCCCAGAAAGGCCCGTACCTGCTTCTTGCTGTTGGGACGTGGCCAACTCTGGATGGCCTCGACTTTGTTGAGTTGGGGTTTTATCACTCCCCTGCCAATGGTGTACCCAAGATATTTGGCCTCCTCCTGCCCAATGGTACACTTCTTGGGGTTAGCCGTAAACCCCGCTTCCCGGATAGAGTCTAGGACTGCTTGCACTTTTGGCAGATGTGAGGCCCAATCTGTGCTATGGACAATTACGTCATCCAGGTAAGCCGCAGCATACTTCCGATGGGGCCTCAGTATCTGGTCCATTTTCCGCTGGAATGTGGCCGGCGCATTCTGTAACCCGAACGGCATTCTCTTATATTGGAACGCCCCGTCTGGGGTTACAAATGCGGTTTTCTCTTTGGCCGACTTGGCCAGGGGAATTTGCCAATACCCTTTTGTGAGGTCAAGAGTCGTCATGTATCGGGCTGTTCCCAGCCGGTCGATCAACTCATCTATACGTGGCATGGGGTAGGTGTCAAATTTTGTAACTTTGTTCAACTGGCGAAAATCGTTACAAAATCGCCAGCTCCCATCCGGTTTAGGCACCAACACAATGGGACTAGACCAATCACTTTGGGACTCCTCTATCACCCCTAAGTTCAGCATTTTCTGTACTTCCTCCCGTATTGCCTCCCGTCGGGCCTCTGGGATCCGATAGGGTTTTAACTTCACCCTTTCACCGGGCGGGGTAATAATATCATGCTCTACCCCAGATGTTTGTCCCGGCAGCTCAGAGAACACCTCCTTGTTGCGAAGCACAAACTCCTTAACCTCCTGTTGTTGGGGTTGTGACAAGGTGGCTGCTATTCCAACCTCCGGAATCACGCAACCAGTTTGAGCTGGTGACCAAGTTTCTGCGACTAGGGACTCTCTATCCCTCCAGGCTTTCAACAGATTAACGTGATATATCTGTTCGGGCTTTCGCCTTCCTGGTTGTCTGACCTTGTAATTCACTTCGCTCACTTTTTCCATTATCTCGTAGGGGCCTTGCCATTTGGCAAGGAATTTACTTTCAACCGTAGGGACAAGTACCAATATCCTATCCCCCGGGGAAAAGGTTCGGGTCTTTGCTCCACGGTTGTACACTCTCTGCTGTGCCAACTGCGCTTGGGCCAAATGTTCCTTCACGATGGGCATTACCTGTGCAATTCGATCTTGCATCAGGGCGACATGCTCAATCACACTCCTGTGGGGAGAACTCTCACTTTCCCAAGTTTCCTTGGCAATATCCAACAGCCCTCTTGGGTGTCTCCCATACAGTAACTCAAAGGGGGAGAATCCCGTAGAGGATTGGGGCACCTCCCTAATAGCAAACATCAAATAAGGAAGTAGACAGTCCCAATCCTTTCCATCTCTATCCACCACTTTCTTCAACATTTGTTTTAGGGTTTTGTTGAATCTTTCAACCAGCCCATCGGTTTGGGGGTGATACACAGATGTACGCAATTGCGTCACTTTGAACAATTTACACAGCTCTTTCATAACCCGGGACATAAAGGGTGTACCTTGGTCCGTAAGCAGTTCTTTACAAATACCCACCCGGCTAAAAACAAGAGATAGCTCTTTGGCTATGGTTTTGGCCGAGGTATTTCTGAGAGGGATCGCTTCTGGATAACGGGTGGCATAGTCCATTATAACCAATATGTACTGGTGCCCCCTAGCGGACTTGATTATAGGACCTACCAAATCCATTGCGATTCTCTCAAACGGGACCTCAATGATGGGTAGAGGGACCAGCGGGCTACGGAAATGTGGCATCGGGGCCGACCTCTGACACACAGGGCAGGAGGAACAATAATTTTCTATGTCCTTCATCACCCCAGGCCAATAGAATCTCTGTAATACCCTCTCTCGGGTTTTCTCTGTCCCCAGATGACCTCCAAGAATGTGCCCATGGGCCAACTCCAACACCAACTTCCTGTAAGGTTTGGGCACCACAAGCTGCTCAACGGTTTCTTCTGCCCTTTTTGCCACCCGATACAGTAGGTCCTTCTCTACGCTGAAGTATGGGTAAGTGCAGGTATTATCTGGGTTCACTAACTCGCCATCTATTTCCACTACGTTTTCCCGTGCCTTTATTAGGGCGGGGTCTTTTAACTGTTCTGTGGCAAAATTTTCCCTGTGAACCTCCAGATCAGAAAACTCCACAGACGGTAGGTTTTCGTCTGAGGAGGTGGGCTCCTCTCCAGTTTCTTGAGTCTCCCCTGCCAATACTGACAAGGGAAATTCTGGAGAGTCCTCACCACTCTCAGAGGAGTTCTGGCTATCACATTCCTGGTACATAGGGGCACCAGTGGGGGGCTCAGGATCATCCCACAGTTCCCAGAACTTCGGAAAATCTCTTCCCACAATGGCATCATGCGGTAATTGAGATACTAACCCCACTGGATGAGAGAGGGTACCTTTGGGGGTCTCGAAACACACTGTAGTCACTGGATACTCTCGGGTGTCCCCATGCACACAAATAACAGCTACCTTGCTATTCCCAGAGACCTCTGTTTTAACTAATTCAGCCTTTATCAGGGTCACAAGGCTACCTGAATCCAGTAATACCACAACATTTCTACCATTAATACACATTTTGCATAAATGTTTCTCAGTTCCCCGAATGGCAGTGCATGCGACTGTCGCACACAGCGACTGACGTCTGTCCGTCAGAAAGTCACATTGCATGGGTTCCTCCACAACCGGGCAATTTGCTGCAATATGTCCCGCTTGCCGGCAGCGGTAGCAAACAATCCTTTTGGCTGCCTCTTGAGCCCCTGACTTCCCAGGCTGTTCTCACCAAACTTTGGGTAGAGCTCCCACCCTCTCACTCTCTCCACCCTCACCCCTTGGAATCCTCTTATCCGCCCCTGGGGATGGTCTGGTCTTAGGGTGGAAAGTCCGAGAGTCTCTGGAAGAGGCTGTCAGGTTCTCTGTAGCCAAGTATTTCTCTACACGATCCACAAGACCACTGGCCGTCTCTGGGTCTCCATGGCTTACCCACTTTTGGATGGCAGTAGGAAGAGCTCTCAAAAACCGATCCATTACAACACGTTCCACAATCTCTGGTGCGGACAAAGTCTCTGGCTGTAGCCACTTCCTGCTCAGGTGAATGAGATCATACATTTGAGACCTGGGGGGTTTTCCAAGCTGGAAAGTCCAGTTATGCACACGCTGAGCCCGGACAGCCTGGGTGACACCCAGCCTTGCCAAAATTTCAGCTTTTAGCATCACATAGTCTTTTGCTTGGTTAGGCTCTAGGTCATAGTAAGCCTTCTGCGATTCACCAGTTAACAGAGGAGCCACCAGTCCAGCCCACTGCTCCTCAGGCCACTTTTCTCTTTCAGCAGTCCTTTCAAATGTGGTCAAAAATACCTCTGGATCATCCTCTCCAGTCATTTTTGTCAATAAACGACTCACCCCAAAGGACGCGGTATTAGTGGGACGGCTTTCCTCACTGGTCTGCGGACGTTGCTGCATTACTGCTTCCATTTGTTGTAGTCTCTGCTCTTGCTTCTGTAACAGGTCTATGAAGCGGGCCTCAGATTGCTGCTGGGCTTGTTGATGAGCTTGCTGCTGGGCTGCAAGGCTCCTTTGCAAACCTGCATTTGTCTGCTGTTGATTGGCATTTGCTAGAGCCAGCTGTTTCAGTATCTCCTCCATGCTGGCTTAAAAAAAACTGCCACTGGTTCTCCACCAACTGTGAGGGGGTTAACTCGGTAGCGGGTGTGTGTGACCCCCTGGTTGGGCTCCCCACACAAAAACAGGGCCAGCAGACTGAGGTTGTGGTTTTCAAAATCAAAAGGTGCGGTTTATTTCTCTATGTACAGTGACAAAAACACAGCAAAGCCAAAAAAAAACATAAACAAAATAAATCCTGGTCAGTTTGACCTCTGACTAAACATGCAGGTTTCCTAAACTAACAACTGGGATCAGCCTGGTGCTGTCCTAGTCCCTAAGTCCCTGGTTTAGTAAAAGTCCAAACAAATAGCCACACAGGCTTTGCCTCACCGCACAGGGGTTCACTCTCCCTAGACAGTCCACACAGGTCTTGTTCCAGGCATGAGCTAACACCTAATGAATCTGGGAGTTTTTATAGAGGCCTTAAACGAACTGACAGGCTTCAGCTGGTCTCATCAACTCCCTGCCTGCACGACGCCCAGCCCTCTCCCTAGAGGTATGAGTCATCCATGAGCCTACTAGCCTCAGCTGGGCTTATACAACTCTCCACCCTAGTTGTACAAGTCAGCATAAAGCCTGAATCTGGGAGAAATATATCTACCCCCCTGGATGCAACCAGGTGACTTTACCTTCCTGCTGTCACAGTAGGAAGAGTGTCAGTTTCTTTCACTGTGATAATCCTTGTTTCTAGGGACAGGGAAGGACAGTGAGGGAAATTCTCCTTGTGCTATAGTGTGCTTTAAAAAAACATTTTTTCTAGGGACAGAAAACTATAGGTAGGAAGAGTGTCAGTTTCTTTCACTGTGATAATCCTTGTTTCTAGGGACAGGGAAGGACAGTGAGGGAAATTCTCCTTGTGCTATAGTGTGCTTTAAAAAACCATTTTTTCTAGGGACAGAAAACTATAGGTAGGAAGAGTGTCAGTTTCTTTCACTGTGATAATCCTTGTTTCTAGGGACAGGGAAGGACAGTGAGGGAAATTCTCCTTGTGCTATAGTGTGCTAAAGCATTCCTCATCAACCATCTTTGAAATCCTTGTTTTTTGGACAGTCAGGGAAATTGTCGTTGTGCTATTCTGTGCAAAAGCAATCATCCTCAACCATATTTAGAAATCCTTAAGTAAAGGGACAGAGAAGGACACCTGAAGGTAGCCCTTATTGCTTTTTTCCCATCTCCCTGCAGGCCATCTATTAGAATGTCTGGAAGGCAAACAAGGAGAGGCAGACAGTCAGGAGGCAATAAAAGAGGGCAAGCAGGCTCTGTGTCTGGGGGCAACAGTGCTGGTCGTGGACGCGGTGCATTGTCATCAGCACATGGCCATGGGACACGCTTGTCCTTCTTTTCGGCAGCTGGACATGTTGAGCCACATCATGCCGAAGACTTGGTAGAGTGGATGACCAAGCCCTCCTCCTCCTCCTCATCCTCTCTCACCCAGGCTCAGGGTACTGGCAAAGCAGCTGCCAAAGCGTCCTCTTCCCTGGTATCAATGTCAGACTCATCATCAGTCACTCCTTCCCTAGACCCACCATGTCCTCCTCCTGAGGAGTCCCCCGAACTGTTTGAGCACAGTGTTGGGTACATGCTCCAGGAGGATGCCCAGCGTTTCGAAGGGTCTGATGATGAAACCCAGCTACAGGAAGGCAGTAGCGTGAGAGCAGACAGAGGGGATGCTCAAGAAGGACACCAATCTGGCAGTCATGTTCCAGCAGCTGCAGCATACTGCCAGATTGGCTCCAGTGATGAGGAGGGAGGGGATGATGAGGTCACTGACTCCACGTGGGTGCCTAATAGGAGAGAGGAGGAGGATGAGGAGGAGGCACATCTCCAACGAGGCAGGATGCCCTTTGGTGGCCAGCGTAAGGGCAGTACACCGACGGAATCACACCGCAGAGCTCCGCCTGTGCAGGGCGCTGCCTCTGCCCGTAATTCAAAAAGTTCTTTGGTGTGGGCCTTTTTTGAGGCTAGTGCATCAGATCGCACAGCTGCTGTTTGCAACATATGTCTCAAGCGTATATCGCGTGGCCAAAACATCAGCCGCTTGGGTACCACATGCCTGACCAGACATATGTTGACCTGCCATGCAGCTCGTTGGCAAGCCTACCTCAAAGACCCACACCAAAGAACAAAGCGGACCTCTCCTTGCACCGCATCAGCTGGGATCTCCAACCCCACTATAACTTCAGTCCTCTCTGAAACATGCACTGAGAGGAATGAAGGTGTAGAATTAGGTGTGTCACAGCCAAGTACTTGCGGCCACTCTGCTAGCAGTACACCGACGTCCGATTCTAGCAGGCAAATTTCCCTGCCCCAGCTGCTGGACCATCGAAAGAAGTTCACTCCCAGCCATCCACATGCCCAGCGGTTGAATGCTAGCTTGGCTAAATTGCTAGCGCTTCAACTGCTGCCTTTTCAGTTGGTAGACTCGGCCCCCTTCCGTGAGTTTGTGCAATGTGCGGTTCCTCAGTGGCAGGTTCCCAAACGCCACTTTTTCTCACGGAAGGCTATTCCGGCTCTCTACTGGCATGTGGAAGGCAATGTCTTGGCCTCGCTGGACAGGGCGGTCAGCGGTAAGGTGCATATTACCGCTGACTCATGGTCCAGCAGGCATGGACAGGGACGTTACCTTTCTTTCACGGCCCATTGGGTCACTCTTTTGGCAGCTGGGAAGGATGCAGGACAAGGTGCAGTAGTGTTGGAGGTTGTTCCACCGCCACGCCTCCAAAATGCTACTACTGGTTGTGACACACCTCTCTCCTCCACCCCCTCTTCTTCTTCTTCCTCCATGGCCTCTTCCTGTGGTTTGTCCTATGAACCAGCGGTGCTCCGTAGCCGTTCAAGGGGCTACGCAAGTACGCAGGCAAAAAGATGCCATGCCGTGCTTGCGCTGGTGTGTTTGGGGGACAGAAGCCACACTGGGGCAGAGGTCCTGTCTGCTCTGCAGGGCCAGGCCGAGAGGTGGTTGACGCCACGCCAGCTTAAGCCAGGAATGGTGGCTTGCGACAATGGCATCAACCTCCTCTCCGCCCTCCGACAGGGACAACTGACCCATGTGCCCTGTGTGGCTCACGTCCTTAACCTGGTGGTGCAGCGGTTCTTGGGCAGGTACCCGGGCTTACAGGATGTCCTGAGGCAGGCCAGGAAAGTCTGTGTGCATTTCCGCAGATCTTATAATGCCAGTGCTCGCCTGGCTGAGCTGCAAAAGGAGTTGAACCTGCCCAAGAACCGCCTTATATGTGACATGCCCACCAGGTGGAACTCAACGTTGGCCATGCTGCAGCGGCTGCACACGCAGCAGAGGGCCATCAATGAGTACCTGTGCGACTACGGCACCAGGACAGGGTCAGGGGAGCTTGGTTTTTTTTCTCCACGCCAGTGGGGCATGATCAGGGATGCATGCACTGTCCTGGCACCATTTGAGGAGGCCACGAGGATGGTGAGCAGTGACAGTGCATGCATCAGTGACACTGTACCTCTTGTCCACCTGTTGGAGCACACGCTGCGTGGAATAATGGACAGGGCACTTGAGGCAGAACAGAGGCAGGAAGAGGAGGACTTCCTTGCCTCTCAAGGCCCCCTTTACCCAGACAGTGTTCCTTCTGTCCCACCCATCGCACAGGAAGAGGAGGAGGAGGAGGAGGAGGAGGAGGAGGAGGAGGATTGTGTCAGCATGGAGGTGGAGGCTGGCACTCAGCATCATCAGCAGCAGTCTTTTAGGGATGATTTACAGTCCCAAGAAACCAGTGGACTTGTACGTGGCTGGGAGGAGGTGGCTGCGGATCATGTCGTCCTTAGTGACCCAGAGGACTCCGGAGCGAATGCCTCAGCAAACCTACGCTGCATGGCCTCCCTGATCCTGCAAAGTCTGCGGAAGGATCCTCGTATTCTTCGGATCAAGGAGAGGGACCATTACTGGCTGGCCACTCTCCTTGATCCACGGTACAAGGGTAAGGTTGCGGACCTTATGTTACCGTCGCAGAGGGAGCAGAGGATGAGACAACTCCGGGAGGCCTTGCAGAAAGGTCTGTGCAACGCGTTCCCAGAGACTGGGAGGTTACAAACTCCTGGTCCTGGACAACGAGTTGCTGAGGCTTCGGCCAGTCAAAGAAGGAGCGGTGGGGAAGGTGGCCGTCTGACCGATGCGTTCAGACAATTCTTTAGTCCGCAGCCCCAAAGTATGATCGGTTCCAGCAACCATCGCCAGCGTCTGATAAACATGGTGCAGGAATATCTAGGGGCAAGGTCAGACTTGGACACCTTCCCCACCGAAAATCCTCTGGCTTACTGGGTCTTGAGGATGGATCACTGGCCAGAGCTTGCACAGTATGCAATTGAGCTACTGGCCTGTCCTGCATCCAGCGTTCTTTCGGAACGCACATTCAGTGCTGCTGGAGGATTTGTCACGGATCACAGGGTGCGCCTGTCCACCGACTCGGTTGATCGACTGACTTTCATCAAGATGAACCAGTCTTGGATCACCACCAGCTACCACACACCTGATGCTGATATAACAGACTAATTGATTTTAACATGTCACATCCCTTCAAGACTGATGCTGATGCTGAGTGCCTGTGCTGTTATGTTGACTGGCTATCCGAGTCCTCCGAGTCCTCAATGATACGATTGATGATGATAGCTTGGAAGATCATTTTTGTTTATGGGTGCCGCCACCAGTGGCTAAGGCCCAATTTTTCAGCCCCTGTTTTACAGGGGCGTGTAATTACAATTTTTTTAGCAATAATTTGCCATAGGGCTCATTGCTGTGCTCCAAGTACAGTATCTGTGAGGGGTTGGAGTGTTGTGGCACCAGTGCCTAAGGCCCAATTTTTCAGCCCCTGTTTAACAGGGGCGTGTCATTACAATTTTTGAAGCAATACTTTGCAACAGGGCTCATTGCTGTGCTCCAAGTACAGTATCTGTGAGGGGTTGTAGTGTTGTGCCACCAGTGCCTAAGGCCCAATTTTTCAGCCCCTGTTCAACAGGGGCATGCAATTACAATTCTTGATCTAATAATTCACAGCAGGGCCCATTGCTGCACCCACCAAGAGTAACTCTGAGGGTTTACAGTGTTGTGGCAACGCCACCACCACCACCACCACGAAAGGCCCAATTTTTCAGCCCCTGTTCAAAAGGGGCATGTAATTACAATTCTTGATCTAATAATTCACAGCAGGGCCCATTGCTGCACCCACCAAGAGTAACTCTGAGGGCTTACAGTGTTGTGGCAACGCCACCACCACCACCACCACGAAAGGCCCAATTTTTCAGCCCCTGTTCAAAAGGGGCATGTAATTACAATTCTTGATCTAATAATTCACAGCAGGGCCCATTCCTGCACCCACCAAGAGTAACTCTGAGGGCTTACAGTGTTGTGGCAACGCCACCACCACCACCACCACGAAAGGCCCAATTTTTCAGCCCCTGTTCAAAAGGGGCATGTAATTACAATTCTTGATCTAATAATTGACAGCAGGGCCCATTGCTGCACCCACCAAGAGTAACTGTCAGGGCTTACAGTGTTGTGGCACCAGCACCACCATCAAAGGCTCAATTTTTACTACCACTGTTCAACAATTATATGTAATTAAAATTCCTGATATAACAGCAGGGCGTTCCAGCACCAACCAAGAGTAACTGTGAGTGCTTACAGTGTTGTGCCAACACCAACAACTAAGGGGCCTATTTCTGCAGAGTATATACGGCAGGTCCCTACTTTCAAACATCCAACTTACAAACGACTCCTACTTGCAAACGCAAGAAGACAACAGGAAGTGAGAGGAAATCTACCCCTAGGAAGGAAAATTCTCTCCTGTAAGAATTAATATGGGAGAAAGGTGTCTCCTCTGTACTGATGCTTTATCACCAATCCTTGTTTCAAGAAAAACACCACATTTCAAAAACAGTTGTCATTGGGACGGAAAGTGAGGTGAAATGTTCTGAACAGGGGCACAGACAGCAAAACAAATGTTACAGGGGTGATAACCCTTACCTATGTTTTCCAAAAAGTTTAAAAATAGATTTTTGGGCTGGAGCTACACTTAAACAATGTACCTGTTCAAAATTACAAACAGATTCTACATAAGAACAAACCTACAGTCCCTGTCTTGTATGCACCGCCTGTATACGGCTGTTCAGAGTATATAGGGCCTTTTTTATTTTATGTGCGGGGTTCCCCTTAATATCCATACAAGACCCAAAGGGGCTGGTAATGGGCTGGGGTAGGGGGGGGGGGGGGTCATGGGGTAGCTATGCCATTTTTCTTAAAGATTTTCATCCATATTACCGGGACCAGACATTACATTAAAGCCGCAAGCAGTTTTAAATGGCTTTTTTTTCCTTTAGAAGTGTCATTTTGTGCAGGGACAGTTCTAAACACGGGAAACACGTGGCACTTCACAGGCATACTTTAGACACCCCCCAGGTACGATATTTAAAGGAATATTTGACTTTTTTTTTTCACTTTATGCATTATTAAAATGACTGCTCCCGAAAAACGACCGTTTTTAAAACTTCTTTTTGCATTGATACATGTCCCCTGGTGCACAACCCGGGTTCCCAAACCCTTTTTAGGACAATAACATGCATAATAGTTGTTATAATTAGCACTTTAGAATTCGAACGTTCGCATCCATTGTATTTAATAGGGTTCTAATGTTCGTACGAACTTTCGGTCCGTTCGCGGGTTCTGGTGCGAACCGAACCCGGGGGTGTTCGGCTCATCACTAGTAAGGACTATGCAAGTATAAATGAGAGCTCCTTTCTATTAAAATATATATGACTTGATTCACAGTTGGGCGACTTTTCATGATTCTCAATTATAACCATTCATATCTGTGCTACATTAAGTCAGACCAACTTCAAAGTAGTCTCTGTACTACTTTGGTGTGACTTTCAGGCTCGGTTCCCACTAGTGCGACTTGTCATGCAACTTGGGACTGCAAAGTCGCATGACATGTCATACCCTATGATTTCCAATGAGTATGGTTCATATCTGTGTGACATCAAAGTAGTCCCTGCACTACTTTGGACCCACTTTGATACAACTTGAGGTCCATAGACCTCAAGAATATACAGGCATTGCTCCAAGTCGCATCAAAATTGTGGCAAAAAATTGCGGCAAAATCATGCGAATTTAGGGTTGCAATAGTGGAAACAGAGCCTCATGTGACTTGAGGTACATAGGGCGCAATATTACACAGGCATTCCCAGAAGTTGGGGCCAAGTTGCAGTGACAAAGTGGCAGCAAATTAGGGTGACTTTCAGGTTGCAGCAGTGTGAAAGAGATTCAAGGATATCTTTGAATTTGGCCCTATTGTCACTTGTGCATCCTGAAAGTGGGGAAAATTCATCCCTGCACTACCTTGGTTTGACTTTGATGCAATTTGAGGTCCATACACCACAAGATAACACAGACATTGCTTCAAGTCATGGCAAAGCTGTGCAATTTTAAGGTCGCACAAGTGCAAATGGGGCTTTATTCAAATGTGTTATCATTTAATCTCATTAGGTTACTTTCACACTTATGTGACTTTTCATGCAGCTTTGGACCTCAGAGTCGCATTAAAAGTATCCCTCCCCATGAGTTCCATTCATATCTATGCAACTTCACCCATGTTCACATAGCTCTGAATTGACATGTCAAATTGCAGGCCAAATCGGCGCCTATTGACGGCAATAGAACTGTCCGAATTGGTGCGACGCCACACAGATTCCCAAAAGTAGTTCCTACACTACTTTGGGCGACTTCAGGAGGCGATTTCTTACCTCCCAACTTTTTGAGATGGGTATACGGGACAACTCTTAGCAAAAGTATGTAGGCATAGGACACACCTCCTAAAACACCTTCTTAAAGGAGAATTATTTAAAAAAAATATTAGTTAAACCCCCAAGTGCTTTTTTTTTTTAACAATATTATCCCTTTAGATTGGCTTTCGGAATTTACAAACAAAGCAATTTAGAAATAAGATGAAAGGTTTAGCGCTGCGAAACACTTTTTGAAAGATAAAAATTGCATTTTATATAAAACTATACAGATCAGAACAAAATGAGGGACAAATGAGGAGGAAAGAGGGACAGAGGGACTTTGGTCCAAATCAGGGACAGTTGAGACCTATGTGATTTCACTAGACATCTGTGCAGGAAAGTGCACTGATGTCTCTGAAATCGCTCACAAAGTCAGGCTGAGGCCCCTTTCACACTTGGGCAACTTTTCCTGCGACTTTGGTCATCAGAGTTGCATGACAAGTCATACCCCATGATTTTCAATTTGTACCATTTATATCTGTGAAACTTCAAGTTACACCGACTTCAAAGTAGTCCCTGTACTACTTTGGTCCGACTTTGATACGAGTTGAGGTTCATAGACCTTAAGTTTACACAGGCATTCCCTGGGATCGCAGAAAAAATGCAGACGGAAGTTTGCACGCCTTTTCCTGCGTCCATAGACCTCAAGATTACACAGGCATTGCTTAAAGTCGCATCAAAATCACACAACTTTCAGGTCGCACAAGTGTGAAAGGGGCCTAGGTCACTGTGCCGAGTACTATTATACCTATGTAGCGGGTACTTACTTTCCCGGGGTAATTTTTTAATTTTTCGGTGACACCAGTGGTGTGTCTCCGGCGGTCCACTGGGTGGCGCTGTCAACATGGGCCGACGGACGGATACCGCTGTGTGCTGAGCCTACTTTTTGTCCTCTCTTGGCAGCGGTATGGTGGGGCGGGGAACCCACCGTGCTTGCTGGGAGAGGGGATAAAGGGGCCGGCCATCTTGGTCACGGGGTGGTTAGTCCCAGGCACTTTCAGCTTGCGGACGGTGGTTCGTGTTCGTCCTCTGGGCGGCCTAGGCCCAGAGGACCACCGGAGATCATGTTCCACCTCAGGCACCTTTAGTCCTGTGGTGAGGTACTCGGATGGAGGTCCGGAGCTCAGTGCCCAACACTGAGTTCCGCGAGGGAAGGATCCTAAGGTACTCCGGGGATGGATGCCTGAATCCGAGGTGGGTGTAATGGACCAGGAAGAGCTCCTCATCTGAAGACCCGGTGCAGCATACTGCCGGTGACGGGTGAGTCTCTTGTCGGAGACCGTCCGGAAGGTGAATTTCCCTCGTGCAGAGACCATAACCCACTCTTTGGAGGAGAGTGGAGGATCGAACTTGTGTCTGGGCCTATTCACACCCACACCCCCTTTTCTGTTCTATAGCCAAGGGAGTCCATGTTATGTGTTAAATAAAGGAGTGTTGGACTTTAACGGTGTGGGGCTCAGTTCCTGGCAGACGAGGATCTCGGAGACTCTTGGAGGGAGGATCCGATGCACAACACAGGCCCGAAGGTAAAGAAAGGCATTGCTGATACCACTTATATACCTGTGGTGGAAGCCTGGCGTAGCGCACCCTCTCCCTCCCCTATCATACCCCTAGACCAGAGACATTGCGAGCAGAACTTTAATAGAGGGGACGGGGAGAGGGGAGGAACTGCCCGCTACACCTAGAATATAAAGTAGTCCCACCATCAAACACTCAGCAACATATGCTGAAAAGAGGCGAATGCCTATTAGCCAATGCCACATCAGCATGAGCATGGTTGTTACAATAATATTAAAGTGGTTGTAAACCCACTTAGACAACTTGCATCTACAGGTAAGCCTAGATTAAGGCTTACCTGTAGGTGCAAGAAATATCTCCTTAATCTACACACACTAGTAGATATTTGTGCTATGCTCAATAGGCTAGTGGTCAGCACTTCTACCTTCAAAAACTCAGGCTTCAAAGCACTCATGGGTTCAAATCCCACAGAGAGATACTAAAAGATTGAATTGGTGAAAAAAGGCAAATGCCAATTAGCCAAAGCAGCATATGCTGAAAATAGGTGAATGCCAATTAGCCAATGCACTTTTATTCAATAATATTATGGTGTGGACTTCCAAACATCACACACTAGCTAACGGGCAGTTTTTCTTTTCTTTGTTTGTTTATTTTAATTTGCTTGTGCAAATAATAAACATAGCTGTTGGATGGTAGGTTGGCTGGTATTTGAACTTGTAACATGAGAGCTGTATACGGTAGACATGGGAGAAGACCACAAAGCCATTGTGCTAAGTACAAGACCTGCATAATAGTGTAGTATGATTAAAGAATGAACATAAATAATTACCGCTTTATAGCCACCTAAATGAAAAAATAAAAACATGAAAAAAACAACATACAACAAATAGGTAACCTAAATGTTTAATACATGTAATTTTACATAATAGTAGACATTACTATGTAATAATCTTTCATAACTGCATTCGTTAGCAAAAGAAGGAAAAAAACTAGGAATACTAATTGCAATATACATCAATAGATAGAGCACATCTCATATAAAAATGTTTCTTTCACATACATGGATCATGGTTACAGTGCAGTGCTATATAAAAACTTAGTGGAAATTGGTATTTGCTGCAGATAGTCTCCCATACACAGGAATGGTAGTATAATCCGGCTTTGCATTGTTCTCTGAACAATGCAGAATAAGGATTCACACCAATGGTAGAAGTGGGAGTGTGCACGCGTTTGGATGGGACATCGATCACAATTTCTGATGCGCAAATCTCACTATATATGGGTTACAAAGGGTGGGAAGTTGTACACACTGGCCTTGTATAACACCTACTGTTTGAAGGAATGCCTGGGCTTGATTGGCTGAATTGAAAAGCCACCAAGCCTCTATTGTTCTTAGTCCTATAAATAAACGTTGCTCCCATTGTCACGCAGGATGTCTGAGGAGCTTGCAATGTGATAACAGCTGCTGTGTCTGTTTTACTTTGGAAGCAGGAGTGCACTCAAAATGCAAAAGAGATAAAAAAAGTGCACTTATTAGCGCTAGCAAAATTGATTACGCATAGCGTATATTTGAATTTCCCTGACAACGTTTAATGCCTCATATTTCAGTGCGTTACATGCAGTTTAACGCGTATATTTCAGTGCATCATGTGCCATTTAACGCAGTATATTTCAGTGCGTCACTGCAAGTTTAACGCTGTATATTTCAATGCGTTATGTGCTGTTTACCGCAGTATATTTCAGTGTGTTACTGCAAGTATAATGTTGTATATTTTAGTGCATTACGTACCATTTAACGCCGTATGTTTCAGTGTATTTTGTGCTGTTTAATGCAGTATATTTCTGTGCATTAGTGTACGTTTAACGCAGTATATTTCAGTGCGTTACTGCAAGTTTAACTCCGTATATTTCTGTGCGTTACGCGCCGTTTAACTCCATATATTTCAGTGTGTTACTGCAAGTTTAACGCCGTATATTTCAGTGCGTTACATGCCATTAGGGATGAGCCGAACACCCCCTGGTTCGGATCGCACCAAAACCTGCGAACGGACTGAAAGTTTGCACGAACGTCAGAACCCTATTAAATACAATGGACTCGAATGTTCGAAATCAAAAGTGTTAATTATCAAGGCTAATATGCAAGTTATTGTCCAAAAAAGGGTTTGGGGACCCGGGTCCTGCCCCAGGGGACATGTATCAAGTTTTAAAAACTGCAGTTTTTTCGGGAGCAGTGATTTTAAGGATGCTGGAAGTGAAAAAAGAAAAAGTGAAATATTCCTTTAAATATTGTACCTGGGGGGTGTCTATAGTATGCCTGTGAAGTGGCACTTTTCCCGTGTTTAGAACTGTCCCTGCACAAAATGACATTTCTAAAGGAATACAAGTCATTTAAAACTGCTTGCAACTTTAATGTAATGTCTGGTCCCGGCAATATGGATGAAAATCTTTGAGAATAATGGCATGGGTACCGCCCCAGCCCACTACCAGCCCCTTTGGGTCTTGTATGGATATTAAGGGGAACCCCGCACCCAAATTAAAAAAAGGCCCTATATACTCTGAACAGCAGTATACAGGCGGTGCAAACAAGAAAGGGACTGTAGGTTTGTTCTTAAGTAGAATCTGTTTGTAATTTGGAACAGGTAAATTTTTTAAGTGTAGCTCCAGTCCAAAAATCTATTTTTAAGCTTTTTGGAAAACATAGGGAAGGGTTATCATCCCTGTACCATTTGTTTTGCTGTCTGTGCAGTGTGCACCTGTTCAGAACATTTCACCTCACTTTCCGTCCCAATGACAAATGTTTTTTGAAAATTTGGGGTTTTTATTGAAACAAGGATTGGTGATAAAGCATCAGTGGAGAGGAGACACCCTTTTCCCATATTAACTCTTACAGGAGAGAATTTCCCTTTCTAGGGGTAGATTTCCTCTCACTTCCTGTTGTCTCCTTCCGTTTGCAAGTAGGAGTCGTTTGTAAGTTGGATGTTTGAAAGTAGGGGCCTGCCGTATATACTCTGCAGAAGCTTGGCCATTAGGTGTTGTTGTTGCCACAACACTGTAAGCCCTCACAGTTACTCTTGGTGGGCGCTGGAACGCCCTGCTGTAAACTATTATATCAAGAATTGTAATTACATGCCATTGTTGAACAGTGGTAGGAAAAATTGGGCCTTTAGTGGTGGTGCTGGTGCCACAACACTGTAAGTCCTCACAGTTACTCTTGGTGGGCGCAGGAATGGGCCCAGCTGTGAAATATTAGATCAAGAATTGTAATTACATGCCCCTGTTGAACAGGGACAGAAAAATTGGGCCTTAGGTACTGGTGCCACAACACTGCAACCCCTCACAGATACTGTTCTTGGAGCGCAGCAATGAGCCCTGCTGCAAAGTATTGCATCAAAAATTGTAATTACATGCCCCTGTTGAACAGGGGCAGTAAAATTGGGCCTTAGGCACTGGTGCCACAACACTTCAACCCCTCACAGATACTGTACTTGGAGTGCAGCAATGAGCCCTACTGCAAAGTATTGCATCAAAATTTTTTAATTACACGCCCCTGTTAAACAGGGGAAGAAAAATTGGGCCTTAGGCACTGGTGCTGGTGCCACAACACTGCAACCCCTCACAGATACTCTATTAGGAGTGCAGGAATGAGCCCTGCGGCAAAGTATTGCATCAAAAATTGTATTTACATGCCCCTGTTTAACAGGGGCTGAAAAATTGGGACTTAGGCACTGGTGCTGGTGCCACAACACTGCAACCCCTCACAGATACTGTAGTTGGAGCGCAGCAATGAGCCCTGCTGAAAAGCATTGCATCAAAAATTGTAAATACACGCCCCTGTTAAACAGGGGCTGAAAAATTGGGCCTTAGCCACTGGTGGCGGTGCCCAGAACCAAAAATGTTCTTACAAGCTATCAGCATGATCATTGAGGAGGAAGAGGATAGTCACTCAGCATAACAGGATAGTCACTCAGCATCAGCATAGGCAGTCTTGAAGGGATCTGACATTTCAAAAAAAATATTCGGTTACAGCAGCATCAGGTGCTTGGTAGCTGGTGGTGATCCAAGACTGATTAATTTTTATGAAGGTCAGTCGATCGACCGAGTCGGTGGACAGGCGCACCCTGTGATCGGTTACAAAGCCTCCAGCAGCACTGAATGTGCGTTCCGAAAGAACACTGGATGCAGGATAGGCCAGTAGCTCAATTGCATACTGTGCAAGCTCTGACCAGTGATCCATCCTCAAGACCCAGTAACCCAGAGGATTTTCGGTGGGAAAGGTGTCCAAGTCTGATCCTGCCCCTAGGTATTCCTGCACCATGTAAACCAGACGCTGGCGATGGTTGTTGGAACCGATCATACCTTGGGGCTGCGTACTAAAAAATTGTCTGAACGCATCGGTCAGATGGCCACCTTCTCCACCGCTCCTTCTTTGACTGACCGAACCCTCAGCAACACGTTGTCCAGGACCAGGAATTTGTAAGATCCCAGTCTCTGGGAACGCGTTGCACAGACCTTTCTGCAAGGCCTCCCCAAGATGCTTCATCCTCTGCTCCCTCTGCGATGGCAAGATAACATAAGGTCCGCAACCTTACCCTTGTAACGTGGATCAAGGAGGGTTGCCATCCAGTAATGATCCCTCTCCTTGATCGAATGAATACAAGGATCCTTCCGCAGGCTTTGCAGGATCAGGGAGGCCATGCAGCGTAGGTTTGCTGAGGCATTCGGTGCAGAGTCCTCTGGCTCACTGAGGACAACATGATCCGCAGCCACCTCCTCCCAGCCGCGTACAAGTCCACGGGTGTCTTGGGACTGTAATTGATCCCTTGAAGACTGCTGCTGATGCTGAGTGCTAGTCTCCACCTCCATGCTAACACAATCCTCCTCCTCCTCCTCCTCATCCTCTTCCTGTGTGATAGCCAGGCCAGCAGGAACACTGTCTGGATAAAGGGGGCCTTGAGAGGTAAAGAAGTCCTCCTCTTCCTGCCTCTGTTCTGCCTCAAGTGCCCTGTCCATTATTCCACGCAGCGTGTGCTTCAACAGGTGGACAAGAGGGACAGTGTCACTGTTGCATGCACTGTCACTGCTCACCATCCTCGTGGCCTCCTCAAATGGTGCCAGGACAGTGCATGCATCCCTGATCATGGCCCACTGGCGTGGGGAAAAAATCCAAGCTCCCCTGACCCTGTCCTGGTGCCATATTGCAACAGATATTCATTGATAGCCTTCTGCTGCGTGTGCAGCATGGCCAACAGAGAGTTCCACCTGGTGGGCATGTCACAGATTAGGCGGTTCTTGGGCAGGTTGTAATCCCTTTGCAGCTCAGCCAGCCGAGCACTGGCATTATATGACCGGCACAAAGTTTCCTGGCCTGCTTCAGGGCCTCCTGTAAGCCTGGGTACCTGCCCAAGAACCGCTGCACCACCAAGTTAAGGACGTGAGCCAAACAGGGCACATGTGTCAGTTGTCCCTGTCGGAGGGCGGAGAGGAGGTTGGTGCCATTTTCGGAAACCACCATTCCTGGCTTAAGCTGGCATGGCGTCAACCACCTCTGAGCCTGCCCCTGCAGAGCTGACAGAATTTCTGCCCCAGTGTGGCTCCTGTCCCCCAAGCACACCAGCTCAAGCAATGCATGGCATCTTTTTGCCTGCATACTTGCGTAGCCCTTGAACGCCTACGGAGCACCGCTGGTTCCAAGGACAAAGCACAGGTAGAGGCCATGTAGGAAGAAAAAGAAGAGTGGGTGGAGGAGAGAGGTGTGTCAGAATCACCAGTTGTAACATTTTGGAGGCGTGGTGGCGGAACCATCTCCAACACTACTGCACCTTGTCCTGCATCCTTCCCAGCTGCCAGCAGAGTCACCCAATGCACCGTGAAAGATAGGTAACGTCCCTGTCCATGCCTGCTTGACCATGATTCAGCGGTAATATGCACCTTACCGCTAACCGCCCTGTCCAGCGAGGCCAAGACATTGCCTTCCACATGCCGGTAGAGAGCTGGAATCGCCTTCCGTGAGAAAAAGTGGCGTTTGGGAACCTGCCACTGAGGAACCGCACATTTCACAAACTCACGGAAGGGGGCAGAGTCTACCAACTGAAAAGGCAGCAGTTGAAGTGCTAGCAATTTAGCCAAGCTAGCATTCAACCGCTGGGCATGTGGATGGCTGGGAGCTAACTTCTTTCGGCAGGTGCAGCATCTGGGGCAGGGAAATTTGCCTGGTACAATCTGACATTGGTGTACCGATAGCAGATTGCCCGCAAGTATTTGGCTGTGACACACCTAATTCTACACCTTCATTCCTCTCAGTGCTGGTTTCAGAGAGGACTGAAGGTATAGTGGGGTTGGAGATCCCAGCTGATGAGGAGCAAGGAGAGATCCGCTTTTTTCTTTGTTGGCAAGCGTACCTAAAAAATTCACACCAAACTGCATGGCTGGTCGACATATGTCTGGTCAAGCACGTGGTGCCCAAGCGGCTGATGTTTTGGCCACACAAGATACGCTTTAGACATATGTTGTAAATGGCAACGGTGCGATCTGCTGCACACGTCTGAAAAAAGGCCCACACCAAAGAACTTTTGGAATAACACGCAGAGACAGCAGCGCCCTGCACATACGGAGCTCTGCGGTGTGATGCAGTCTGTGTGCTGCCCTTAAGCTGGCCCCTGGAGGGCATCCTGCCTCGTTGGAGATGTGCCTCCTCCTCCTCCTCCTCCTCCTCTCTCCTATCAGGCACCTACGTGGAGTCAGTGACCTCATCATCCCCTCCCTCCTCATCACTGGAGAAAATCTGGCAGTATGCTGCAGCTGGGGGAACATGACTGCCAGATAGCTGTTCTTTTTGAGCACCCCCTCTCTCTGGGCTCATGTTACTACCCCCTCTCTCTGGACTCACGTTACTGCCTTCCTCTAGCTGGGTTCCATAATCGGAGCCTTCAAAACGCTGGGCATCCTCCTGGAGCATGTGCCCAACACTGTGGTCAAACAGTTCGGTGGACTCCTCAGGAGAACATGGTGGGGCTAGGGAAGGAGTGACTGATGCCATTGAGCCAAGGGAAGAGGCCGCTTTGGCAGCTGCTTTGCCAGACAAAGTACCCTGAGCCTGGGTGAGAGAGGATGAGGAGGATGAGGATGGCTTGGTCATCCACTCTACCAAGTCTTGGGCATGTTGCGGCTCAACATGGCCAGCTGATGAAAAGAAGGACAAGCATGTCCCACGGCCACGTGCTGATGAGGATGCACCGTGTCCACGACCAGCACTGTTGCCTCTAGACACAGAGCCTGCTTGCCTTCTTTTACTGCCTCGTGACTGTCTACCTCTCCTTGTTTGCCTTCCAGACATACTAATGGCCTGCAGTGAGATGTAGCTGCACAAAGGTGGAATGTGTGTATGTATATATATATATATATATATATATATATATATATATATATATATATATAAAATCTCTGTACTGATTATAATGCAGCTATCAGAATCAACTGCCTGTTTGAGAAAAACAGCAATTGTCTTCAGTTAGTTTTAGGCGAACACTGTACAGAGGACACAGTACACTAACTGAAAATACTTGCAGCTCTCTGCCTGTGGTTTTTTTTTTTTTTTTGTTTACAAAATTTTATTAGGAAGTTCAAAAGTACAATTACAAAGGGTGTTAATAAAGGTAGTCAGTAAAAAGAAAATAGAGTTCTTATATGAAGATATTGGTTATATACACAATTAAATGGTACAAAAATATATATTACATGGGTGCATTTCACTAATATAGATATAAAAAAAATAAAAAATAAAGCTGGTATTATAGGTCACGCTTACACTGATTTATGAGGGGGTGTAAGTGGAGCTTCAGGATCTAAATTATTAAGTTATGTTGTATGCCAATATGACCATTTCCTATCATATATGTGGAAGGTATCATGAAGAGTGTGATAGATTCTCTCCGAGAGTTTTATTGTTTCCATCCGAGCCAGTACCTGTGCCCAAGGGAGATTATTGGATCTCCAGTTGGATGCAATCATCCATTGGATGGAGCTACATAGCGTATGAAACAGTCTCATGCAAGGAATGGGAACATTAGGTATATCAGCATATAAAAGGCAGATTTGTGGGGAGATGGGGATTTTCTGTTTTAAGGAGTCTTCAAAAATTTCTGCTGCTCTGCGCCATGTATGAAGTAGGTGTCTGCAGCTCCAGAATGTGTGAAGGATAGTGCCTGGTTCTGAACAACCCCTGAAACAGTGTGGGGAGATAGATGGATAAAAGGTGTGGAGCTTGGACGGGGTGAGATACCATCTAGAGAATATTTTTATGGGAGTCTCTCTGGAAGAGATAGCTATGTTACTTTTACGGAGGTAATCTGTCATGCCATGCCATTCATCCATTGTGAAGGTGTTATTTATGTCCGATTCCCAATGGAGCATCTGAGCGGACTTTTCAGGTGAATGAAAAGTATTGAGATAGTTATATAGGTGGGATATGATGCCCCTATCTCTAGAAGAAGATATGCAGATCCGTTCAAAGACTGTTCCAGGGGGAAGGGTGGAGAGAGAGTAATACTCTGCATAGAAGGCTTTGATTTGGTTATATTGTTGAATTTCGGATGGGGGGATACCATATTTATCTTGCAGAGCAGCGAATGAGGAAAACTCCCATTTAATTTGTAGAGATTTAGGTGTAGTAAGATTGTTATTGATCCAATATGTGAAGGAGTAAATCTCGGGTCTCCTAGGAAGGAAGCAAGGGGAGGAGTGAGTGATGATAGTTCAAAGTTTTGTTGGGCTTTAAACCATAATTGGTAGAAGTGTGCAACAATTATGTTGTATTTAGAGAGTTTGCTGTATGAGGTTGTTTTGGACCAAAGGATCCCCTGTAAATACCAGGGGGAAATTGAGGCCACTTCAAACTTTTTCCATGGGATTTCTTGAATGGGCGTGAACCATTGTGCCAATTGAGATAGTCTGGCAGCAAGGAAATAAAGCCATAGGTTAGGGAGTCCCATTCCACCCGTGGCTTGAGGTCTATGCATGTGTGCATAGCTGCATCTAGGCTTCTTGTTAAACCAAAAAAAAATGCTGATTTCCCTTTGGAGAGCAGCTAGTTTAGATTTAGGGATGTTAATGGGGAGGGAACGGAAATAATATAGCAATTTGGGAAGGATTGTCATTTTCATGGCGCAAATTCTGCATAGAAATGATATATGGAAGTTTGACCAAGTCTTAAGGAGTGAGGATATATTTTTGAATAATGGGGTATAATTGGATTTGAATAGCATGCTGTGTGATGGGGTGATAGAGACACCAAGATATTTGAATGATTGAGAGCACCATATGAATGGGAAATTATTCTTCAACATGGTCTTTGAGTGTTCGGAAAGATTGATGGGTAGAGCTGAGCATTTATTCATGTTAATTTTTAAACCTGATATGTCGTGAAATAATTTCAATTCTTTAAGAAGGGAGGGGATGGAAATGTGAGGTTCGGTGAGGAAAATTAACGCATCATCTGCATAAAGGCTAATTTTAAATTCATCTTCACCCTTAACAACTCCTTTAATATCCGGGCTGTTCCTAATTTTGTGGGCCAGAGGTTCCATTGCCAATGCGAACATTAGTGGGGATAGAGGGCAACCCTGCCTAGTACCCCTACCAAGAGGAAAGAATTTCGAGTTATGGCCTGGGATTTTTATACGGGTTTGGGGGGAATGATATAGAGCATTAAAGCCATATAGGAACTTATCAGGGATGCCAAATTTGGGTAAGATATGATTAAGGTAAGACCAGGATACACTATCAAATGCTTTATGAATATCTAGGCTGAGAAGGCAAAGCTCTTTGGAGTGTATGTTGGCATCTTGTATAATGTTGGTTACCAACCTTATATTATCCGTAATTTAGCGTCCAGGAATGAATCCGGTTTGATCTATGTGTACTATACTAGTGATTACTGCTGCCAACCTATCCGCAAGAAGTCTCCCAAAGATTTTTAAGTCATTGTTGAGAACTGAAATGGGGCGGAAATTTTGTGGGAGAGAGTGGTCTTTGAGCGGCTTAGGAATTAACGATGAGTTCGCCAAGAGCATTTCTTTTGGGAATTGATGTCCGTCTAGCACATAGTTGAAGAGTTTAGATAAGTTGGGAGCTAAAAGAGGAGCACATTTTTTATAATATGCGGAGGAGAAACCATCTGGGCCTGGGGCTGTAGAGGTCTTAAGGGATTTAATTATGTTAATTATTTCTAAATCTGTGCATGGTGCGCTAAGAGATTCTATCTGTTGGGTGTTGAGGGAGGGTAGTGGGATATCATCAAGCCAAATTTTGGAGAGCTGTTTAGGTCGGGATTGAGGACCTGAGAGGAGGTCTTTGTAAAAGGAGGAGAAGATATTCAACACCTCTTGTGGATGAGTAACAATGTTCCCTGCCTTATCTCTGAGTTTATAGACATGTGGTGGGTTAATGGTTTGGTTTAGTTTTCTGGCGAACATAGTGGAGAAGGAGTTGCAATGAAGAAATAATTTAGCCTTAGAGAATCTAAGGGATTTTTCAGTGTTGGCTGATAAGATTTGGTCTAATGCCAGGCGTTTGGATTTGATCTGGTCAGTAAGAGCTTGGGAGGGGGCTTGTTGAAGTTTATTGTATAAGTTATCGAGGTCCTTAGTAAGACATCTAATGTCTGAGAGCTTTTCTTTGTTTCTTTTGGCCGCAAGACTGATTAGTTGACCCCGTAATACTGCTTTATGAGCTACCCAGATAGAGGAGGGAGGGGTTTCATCGGTAATGTTCTCAGTGAAGTAGTTCTCTATATGCGTGGAGATAGATTGAGCAATTGTGGGGTCAGAAAGTAGGGAGTCGTTTAGACGCCAGTTAAAGGGAGATGGTTTAAGACCAATATAGGCTGTTTCAAGGGATGTAATATCATGATCCGACCATGGACAGGGGTGAATGGTCGCTTTGGAGGAGTTTGCTAATAGGATAGGAGTGCAATAGATATAGTCTAATCTGGCATATACATTATGTGGGTGTGAGTAGTGAGTGTAAGCCTTGACACCGACATTGTGGGCCCTCCATGAGTCTATAAGTTGAAAGTGACTGAGTGAGCGGTTCAGGGACTTTGGGAATGCTTTAGATGAGGGTGCGACTCTGCTCCTGTCCAGGGCTGGATGTGAGGTTAGATTGAAATCCCCACCCAATATAATGTGGGGGGAAGTATAGCGGTCTAGAGTTTCAAAAAAGTTAATGAAAAAAGAGGACTGAGATTCATTGGGAGCGTATACTGATGCTATTGTTATGGCCCTATTGTCAATAGTGCCTTTTAAGATGATGTATCGACTATCTGTATCCCTGAATATGCTATGGATATCGAATATAATTGAATTGCGTATAAAGATTGCGACTACTCTGGTCTTATTTAGGGATGGGCCCGGTGCTCGATTCGAACCCATGTTCGAATCGAGCACCGGGCGTTCGCTCGCTCGTCGAGCCCAGAACTATTTGGGCCGTTCGCATCACATTCGTGTGATGCGAGCGGCCCCGCAATGCATTGTGGCCGGCGCGGCCGGCGCAGTGCATTGCTGGCTGATGATTGGCCAAGCATGCACTGTGACCCCGCATGCTTGGCCAATCACAGCGCCCGAAACTCGGAGAGCAATAATTGGCTACAGGCAGGACGCCTGTAGCCAATTACAGCTCAGGGGCTTTAGTACATGCCCCACCATTTAAAAGGCCGCCACGCCATCGGCCCCGGTCACATGAGTTCCGGCTTTAGGAGAGATCAGTCTGCTGATTCTGTCTTTGCTTGATACTGAAAGATTTGCTCTTCTTTGCTAAACCATTGGCTATTTCTTTGCTAAACCATTGCTACCTAAGTCATTGATCGTTCATTGCTGCTGATTGCACAGTTAGCGTGTTATTAGCTGCTGCTGGGGATTAGTCTGGTGCGTGCTTACTGTTAGTACAGTATTGCAGTAGTACCAACCGCAGTGCTGTTAGCACAGCATTGCACCCCAACAGCACCCATAGGACTTCTAGTGTGTTAGTGGCAGCAAACAGAGCTCCTATATTTTCTTCTCAGCAGCACCCATAGGACTTCTAGTGTGTTAGTGGCAGCAAACAGAGCTCCTATATTTTCTTCTCAGCAGCACCCATAGGACTTCTAGTGTGTTAGTGGCATCACACAGAGCTCCTATATTTTCTTCTCAGCAGCACCCATAGGACTTCTAGTGTGTTAGTGGCATCACACAGAGCTCCTATATTTTCTTCTCAGCAGCACCCATAGGACTTCTAGTGTGTTAGTGGCAGCAAACAGAGCTCCTATATTTTCTTCTCAGCAGCACCCATAGGACTTCTAATGTGTTAGTGGCATCACACAGAGTTCCTATATTTTCATCTCAGAAGCACCCATAGGACTTCTAGTGTGTTAGTGGCATCACACAGAGCTCCTATATTTTCTTCTCAGAAGCACCCATAGGACTTCTAGTGTGTTAGTGGCAGCAAACAGAGCTCCTATATTTTCTTCTTAGCAGCACCCATAGGACTTCTAATGTGTTAGTGGCATCACACAGAGTTCCTATATTTTCATCTCAGAAGCACCCATAGGACTTCTAGTGTGTTAGTGGCATCACACAGAGCTCCTATATTTTCTTCTCAGAAGCACCCATAGGACTTCTAGTGTGTTAGTGGCAGCAAACAGAGCTCCTATATTTTCTTCTCAGCAGCACCCATAGGACTTCTAATGTGTTAGTGGCATCACACAGAGTTCCTATATTTTCATCTCAGAAGCACCCATAGGACTTCTAGTGTGTTAGTGGCATCACACAGAGCTCCTATATTTTCTTCTCAGAAGCACCCATAGGACTTCTAGTGTGTTAGTGGCAGCAAACAGAGCTCCTATATTTTCTTCTTAGCAGCACCCATAGGACTTCTAATGTGTTAGTGGCATCACACAGAGTTCCTATATTTTCATCTCAGAAGCACCCATAGGACTTCTAGTGTGTTAGTGGCATCACACAGAGCTCCTATATTTTCTTCTCAGAAGCACCCATAGGACTTCTAGTGTGTTAGTGGCAGCAAACAGAGCTCCTATATTTTCTTCTCAGCAGCACCCATAGGACTTCTAGTGTGTTAGTGGCATCACACAGAGTTCCTATATTTTCATCTCAGAAGCACCCATAGGACTTCTAGTGTGTTAGTGGCATCACACAGAGCTCCTATATTTTCTTCTCAGCAGCACCCATAGGACTTCTAGTGTGTTAGTGGCAGCAAACAGAGCTCCTATATTTTCTTCTCAGCAGCACCCATAGGACTTCTAGTGTGTTAGTGGCATCACACAGAGCTCCTATATTTTCTTCTCAGCAGCACCCATAGGACTTCTAGTGTGTTAGTGGCAGCAAACAGAGCTCCTATATTTTCTTCTCAGCAGCACCCATAGGACTTCTAGTGTGTTAGTGGCATCACACAGAGCTCCTATATTTTCATCTCAGAAGCACCCATAGGACTTCTAGTGTGTTAGTGGCATCACACAGAGCTCCTATATTTTCTTCTCAGCAGCACCCATAGGACTTCTAGTGTGTTAGTGGCAGCAAACAGAGCTCCTATATTTTCATCTCAGAAGCACCCATAGGACTTCTAGTGTGTTAGTGGCATCACACAGAGCTCCTATATTTTCTTCTTAGCAGCACCCATAGGACTTCTAATGTGTTAGTGGCATCACACAGAGTTCCTATATTTTCATCTCAGAAGCACCCATAGGACTTCTAGTGTGTTAGTGGCATCACACAGAGCTCCTATATTTTCATCTCAGAAGCACCCATAGGACTTCTAGTGTGTTAGTGGCATCACACAGAGCTCCTATATTTTCTTCTCAGCAGCACCCATAGGACTTCTAGTGTGTTAGTGGCAGCAAACAGAGCTCCTATATTTTCATCTCAGAAGCACCCATAGGACTTCTAGTGTGTTAGTGGCAGCAAACAGAGCTCCTATATTTTCTTCTTAGCAGCACCCATAGGACTTCTAATGTGTTAGTGGCATCACACAGAGTTCCTATATTTTCATCTCAGAAGCACCCATAGGACTTCTAGTGTGTTAGTGGCATCACACAGAGCTCCTATATTTTCTTCTCAGAAGCACCCATAGGACTTCTAGTGTGTTAGTGGCAGCAAACAGAGCTCCTATATTTTCTTCTCAGCAGCACCCATAGGACTTCTAATGTGTTAGTGGCATCACACAGAGTTCCTATATTTTCATCTCAGAAGCACCCATAGGACTTCTAGTGTGTTAGTGGCAGCAAACAGAGCTCCTATATTTTCATCTCAGAAGCACCCATAGGACTTCTAGTGTGTTAGTGGCAGCAAACAGAGCTCCTATATTTTCTTCTTAGCAGCACCCATAGGACTTCTAATGTGTTAGTGGCATCACACAGAGTTCCTATATTTTCATCTCAGAAGCACCCATAGGACTTCTAGTGTGTTAGTGGCATCACACAGAGCTCCTATATTTTCTTCTCAGAAGCACCCATAGGACTTCTAGTGTGTTAGTGGCAGCAAACAGAGCTCCTATATTTTCTTCTCAGCAGCACCCATAGGACTTCTAATGTGTTAGTGGCATCACACAGAGTTCCTATATTTTCATCTCAGAAGCACCCATAGGACTTCTAGTGTGTTAGTGGCATCACACAGAGCTCCTATATTTTCTTCTCAGAAGCACCCATAGGACTTCTAGTGTGTTAGTGGCAGCAAACAGAGCTCCTATATTTTCTTCTTAGCAGCACCCATAGGACTTCTAATGTGTTAGTGGCATCACACAGAGTTCCTATATTTTCATCTCAGAAGCACCCATAGGACTTCTAGTGTGTTAGTGGCATCACACAGAGCTCCTATATTTTCTTCTCAGAAGCACCCATAGGACTTCTAGTGTGTTAGTGGCAGCAAACAGAGCTCCTATATTTTCTTCTCAGCAGCACCCATAGGACTTCTAGTGTGTTAGTGGCATCACACAGAGTTCCTATATTTTCATCTCAGAAGCACCCATAAGACTTCTAGTGTGTTAGTGGCATCACACAGAGCTCCTATATTTTCTTCTCAGCAGCACCCATAGGACTTCTAGTGTGTTAGTGGCATCACACAGAGCTCCTATATTTTCATCTCAGAAGCACCCATAGGACTTCTAGTGTGTTAGTGGCATCACACAGAGCTCCTATATTTTCTTCTCAGCAGCACCCATAGGACTTCTAGTGTGTTAGTGGCAGCAAACAGAGCTCCTATATTTTCTTCTCAGCAGCACCCATAGGACTTCTAGTGTGTTAGTGGCATCACACAGAGCTCCTATATTTTCTTCTCAGCAGCACCCATAGGACTTCTAGTGTGTTAGTGGCAGCAAACAGAGCTCCTATATTTTCTTCTCAGCAGCACCCATAGGACTTCTAGTGTGTTAGTGGCATCACACAGAGCTCCTATATTTTCATCTCAGAAGCACCCATAGGACTTCTAGTGTGTTAGTGGCATCACACAGAGCTCCTATATTTTCTTCTCAGCAGCACCCATAGGACTTCTAGTGTGTTAGTGGCAGCAAACAGAGCTCCTATATTTTCATCTCAGAAGCACCCATAGGACTTCTAGTGTGTTAGTGGCATCACACAGAGCTCCTATATTTTCTTCTTAGCAGCACCCATAGGACTTCTAATGTGTTAGTGGCATCACACAGAGTTCCTATATTTTCATCTCAGAAGCACCCATAGGACTTCTAGTGTGTTAGTGGCATCACACAGAGCTCCTATATTTTCATCTCAGAAGCACCCATAGGACTTCTAGTGTGTTAGTGGCATCACACAGAGCTCCTATATTTTCTTCTCAGCAGCACCCATAGGACTTCTAGTGTGTTAGTGGCAGCAAACAGAGCTCCTATATTTTCATCTCAGAAGCACCCATAGGACTTCTAGTGTGTTAGTGGCAGCAAACAGAGCTCCTATATTTTCTTCTTAGCAGAACCCATAGGACTTCTAATGTGTTAGTGGCATCACACAGAGTTCCTATATTTTCATCTCAGAAGCACCCATAGGACTTCTAGTGTGTTAGTGGCATCACACAGAGCTCCTATATTTTCTTCTCAGAAGCACCCATAGGACTTCTAGTGTGTTAGTGGCAGCAAACAGAGCTCCTATATTTTCTTCTCAGCAGCACCCATAGGACTTCTAATGTGTTAGTGGCATCACACAGAGTTCCTATATTTTCATCTCAGAAGCACCCATAGGACTTCTAGTGTGTTAGTGGCAGCAAACAGAGCTCCTATATTTTCATCTCAGAAGCACCCATAGGACTTCTAGTGTGTTAGTGGCAGCAAACAGAGCTCCTATATTTTCTTCTTAGCAGCACCCATAGGACTTCTAATGTGTTAGTGGCATCACACAGAGTTCCTATATTTTCATCTCAGAAGCACCCATAGGACTTCTAGTGTGTTAGTGGCATCACACAGAGCTCCTATATTTTCTTCTCAGAAGCACCCATAGGACTTCTAGTGTGTTAGTGGCAGCAAACAGAGCTCCTATATTTTCTTCTCAGCAGCACCCATAGGACTTCTAATGTGTTAGTGGCATCACACAGAGTTCCTATATTTTCATCTCAGAAGCACCCATAGGACTTCTAGTGTGTTAGTGGCATCACACAGAGCTCCTATATTTTCTTCTCAGAAGCACCCATAGGACTTCTAGTGTGTTAGTGGCAGCAAACAGAGCTCCTATATTTTCTTCTTAGCAGCACCCATAGGACTTCTAATGTGTTAGTGGCATCACACAGAGTTCCTATATTTTCATCTCAGAAGCACCCATAGGACTTCTAGTGTGTTAGTGGCATCACACAGAGCTCCTATATTTTCTTCTCAGAAGCACCCATAGGACTTCTAGTGTGTTAGTGGCAGCAAACAGAGCTCCTATATTTTCTTCTCAGCAGCACCCATAGGACTTCTAGTGTGTTAGTGGCATCACACAGAGTTCCTATATTTTCATCTCAGAAGCACCCATAGGACTTCTAGTGTGTTAGTGGCATCACACAGAGCTCCTATATTTTCTTCTCAGCAGCACCCATAGGACTTCTAGTGTGTTAGTGGCATCACACAGAGCTCCTATATTTTCATCTCAGAAGCACCCATAGGACTTCTAGTGTGTTAGTGGCATCACACATAGCTCCTATATTTTCTTCTCAGCAGCACCCATAGGACTTCTAGTGTGTTAGTGGCATCACACAGAGCTCCTATATTTTCATCTCAGAAGCACCCATAGGACTTCTAGTGTGTTAGTGGCATCACACAGAGCTCCTATATTTTCTTCTCAGCAGCACCCATAGGACTTCTAGTGTGTTAGTGGCATCACACAGAGCTCCTATATTTTCATCTCAGAAGCACCAATAGGACTTCTATTGTGTTAGTGGCAGCAAACAGAGCTCCTATATTTTCTTGTCAGCAGCACACATAGTAAGTATAGTGTGTTAGTGTCAGCACCCATAGGACCTACAGTGTGTTGTGAGCACACATAGGAGTTCTATTTTTTATACTATATACACTACCGACTACAATGGCTGGAAGACCGCCAAGGAGAGGCAGAGCGTGCCGAGGCAAGAACACAGGGCAGGCAGGCTCTGTTTCTAGAGACAACAGTGCTGGCCGTGGACGTGGTCGTGCATCGTCATCAGCACGTGGCCATGGGACACGCTTGTCTTTGTTTTCGGCAGCTGGACATGTGGAGCCGCATCATGCCGAAGGCTTGGTAGAATGGATGACCAAGCCCTCCTCATCCTCCTCATCCTCTCTCACCCAGGCTCAGGGTACTGGCAGAGCAGCTGCCAACGCGTACTCAATGGCATCATCAGCCACCCCTTCCCTAGACCCACCATGTCCTCCTGAGGAGTCCCCCGAACTGTTTGAGCACAGTGTTGGGTACATGCTCCAGGAGGATGCCCAACGATTCGAAGGCTCGGATGATGATACCCAGCTTGAGGAAGTCAGTAGTGTGCGCGCAGAGAGAGGGGATGCTGAAGGACAGCAATCTGGCAGTAGTGTTCCACCAGCTGCAGCTTACTGCCAGGTTTCCTCTAGTGGTGAAGAGGGAGGGGATGATGAGGTCACTGACTCCACGTGGGTGCCTGAAGGGAGAGAGGAGGAGGAGGAGGAGGATGCAGCGTCACATGTCCAACGAGGCAGGATGCCCCCTGGAGGCCAGCTAGAGGCCAGCACAGCAACTGTACCACACCGCAGAGCTCCGCCTGTGCAGGGCGCTGCCTCTGCACGTTATCACAAAAGTTCTTTGGTGTGGGCCTTTTTTGAGACGAGTGCATCAGATCGCACCACTGCTATTTGCAATATTTGTCTCAAGCGTATCTCGCGTGGCCAAAACATCAGCCGCTTGGGCACCACAAGCATGAGCAGACATATGTCGACCTGCCATGCAGCTCGTTGGCAAGCACACATAAAAGACCCACACCAAAGAACAAAGCGGACCTCTCCTTGCTCCTCATCAGCTGGGATCTCCATCCCCACTATATCTTCAGTCCTCTCTGAAAGCTGCTCTGAGAGGACTGAAGGTGTAGAATTAGGTGTGTCACAACCAAGTACTTGCAGTACACCGACGTCCGATTGTAGCAGGCAAATTTCCCTGCCCCAGCTGCTGGACCGTCGAAAGAAGTATACTCCCAGCCATCCACATGCCCAGCGGTTGAATGCTAGCTTGGCTAAATTGCTAGCACTTCAACTGCTGCCTTTTCAGTTGATAGACTCGGCCCCCTTCCGTGAGTTTGTTCAATGTGCGGTTCCTCAGTGGCAGGTTCCCAAACGCCACTTTTTCTCACGGAAGGCGATTCCGTCTCTCTACTGGCATGTGGAAGGCAATGTCCATGCCTCGCTGGACAGGGCGGTCAGCGGTAAGGTGCATATTACCGCTGACTCATGGTCCAGCAGGCATGGACAGGGACGTTATCTTTCTTTCACGGCCCATTGGGTCACTCTATTGGCAGCTGGGAGGGATGCAGGACAAGGTGCAGTAGTGTTGGAGGTTGTTCCGCCACCACGCCTCCAAAATGCTACTACTGGTTGTGACACACCTCTCTCCTCCACCCCCTCCTTTTCTTCCTCCATGTCCTCTTCGAGTGCTCTGTCCTCGGAACCAGCGGTGCTCCGTAGGCGTACAAGGGGCTACGCGAGTACGCAGGCAAAAAGATGCCATGCCGTGCTTGCGCTGGTGTGTTTGGGGGACAGGAGCCACACTGGGCCAGAGGTTCTGGCAGCTCTGCAGGGGCAGGCCGAGAGGTGGTTGACGCCACGCCAGCTTAAGCCAGGAATGGTCGTTTCTGATAATGGCACCAACCTCCTCTCCGCCCTGCGACAGGGGCAGCTCACCCATGTGCCCTGTATGGCTCACGTCCTCAACCTGGTGGTGCAGCGGTTCTTGGGCAGGTTCCCAGGCTTACAGGATGTCCTGAGGCAGGCCAGGAAAGTCTGTGTGCATTTCCGCCGATCTTATAATGCCAGTGCTCGGCTGACTGAGCTGCAAAAGGAGCTGAACCTGCCCAAGAACCGCCTAATATGTGACATGCCCACCAGGTGGAACTCAACGTTGGCCATGCTGCAGCGACTGCACACGCAGCAGAGGGCCATCAATGAGTACCTTTGCGACTACGGCACCAGGACAGGGTCAGGGGAGCTTGGCTTTTTTTCCCCACGCCAGTGGAGCATGATCAGGGATGCATGCACTGTCCTCTCACCATTTGAGGAGGCCACGAGGATGGTGAGCAGTGACAGTGCATGCATCAGTGACACTGTACCTCTTGTCCACCTGTTGGAGCATACGCTGCGTGGGATAATGGACAGGGCACTTGAGGCAGAACAGAGGCAGGAAGAGGAGGACTTCCTTGTCTCTCAAGGCCCCCTTTATCCAGACAATGTTCCTTCTGTCCCACCCATCACACAGGAAGAGGAGGAGGAGGAGGAGGAGGAGGATTGTGTGAGCATGGAGGTGGAGCCTGGCACTCAGCATCAGCAGCAGCAGTCTTTTAGGGATGATGTACAGTCCCAACAAACCAGTGGACTTGTACGTGGCTGGGAGGAGGTGGCTGGCGATCATGTCATCCTCAGTGACCCAGAAGACTCCGGACCGAATGCCTCAGCTAACCTACGCTGCATGGCCTCCCTGATCCTGCAAAGCCTGCGGAAGGATCCTCGTGTTCTTCGGATCAAGGAGAGTGACCATTACTGGCTGGCCACTCTTCTTGATCCACGGTACAAGGGTAAGGTTGCGGACCTTATCTTGCCGTCGCAGAGGGAGCAGAGGATGAGACATCTCAGGGAGGCCTTGCAGAAAGGTCTGTGCAACGCGTTCCCAGAAACTGGGAGGTTACAAACTCCTGGTCCTGGACGACGAGTTGCTGAGGCTTCGGTCAGTAGCAGAAGGAGCGGTGGGGAAGGTGGACGTCTGACCGATGCGTTCAGACAATTTTTTAGTCCGCAGCCCCAAGGTATGATCGGTTCCAGCAACCATCGCCAGCGTCTGATATACATGGTGCAGGAATACCTAGGGGCAAGGTCAGACTTGGACACCTTTCCCACCGAAAATCCTCTGGCTTACTGGGTCCTGAGGATGGATCACTGGCCAGAGCTTGCACAGTATGCAATTGAGCTACTGGCCTGTCCTGCATCCAGCGTTCTTTCCGAACGCACATTCAGTGCTGCTGGAGGATTTGTCACCGATCATAGGGTGCGCCTGTCCACCGACTCGGTTGATCGACTGACCTTCATAAAAATGAATCAGTCTTGGATCACCACCAGCTACCAGACACCTGAAGCGGATATAACGGAATAATTTATAATGTCACATCCCTTCAAGACTGCCTATGCTGATGCTGAGTGACTGTCCTGTTATGTTCACTGACTATCCTCTTCCTCCTCCTCAATGATCCATGCCACCACACCAGTGCCTAAGGCACAATTTTTCAGCCCCTGTATAACAGGGGCGTGTAATTACAATTTTTTAAAAAGATGCTTCGCAACAGGTGTGACTGCTGTGCTCAGAGTACAGTATCTGTGAGGGGTTGCAGTGTTGTGGCACCAGCACCAGTGCCTAAGGCACAATTTTTCAGCCCCTGTTGGGGCGTGTAATTACAATTTTTAGGCAATGCTTTGCAACAGGTCTCATTGCTGTGCTCAGAGTACAGTATCTGTGAGGGGTTGCAGTGTTGTGGCACCAGCACCAGTGCCTAAGGCACAATTTTTCAGCCCCTGTATAACAGGGGCGTGTAATTACAATTTTTTAAAAAGATGCTTCGCAACAGGTGTGACTGCTGTGCTCCAAGTACAGTATCTGTGAGGGGTTGCAGTGTTGTGGCACCAGCACCAATGCCTAAGGCACAATTTTTCAGCCCCTGTTTAACAGGGGCGTGTAATTACAAATCTTGATCTAATAGTTCACAGCAGGGCCCATTCCTGCGCCCACCAAGAGTAACTATGAGGGCCTACAGTCTTGTGGCAACACCGTCCACCACCACCACCACCACCAAAGGCCCAATTTTTCTGCCCTGTTCAACAGGTGCATGCAATTACAAATCTTGATCTAATAACTCACAGCAGGGCCCATTCCTGCACCCACCAAGAGTAAATGTGAGGGCTTACAGTCTTGTGGCAACACCGTCCACCACCACCACCACCACCACCAAAGGCCCAATTTTTCTGCCCGGTTCAACAGGTGCATGCAAGTACAAATCTTGATCTATTAACTCACAGCAGGGCCCATTCCTGTGCCCACCAGTCTTGTGGCTACACCAACATCTAATAGGGCAAATTTCTGCAGAGTATATACGGCAGGCCCCTACTTTCAAACATCCAACTTACAAACGACTCCTACTTGCAAACGGCAAGAGAAAACAGGAAGTGAGAGGAAATCTACCCCTAGGAAGGAAAATTCTATCCTGTTAGATTTAATTTGGGAAAAAGGTATCTCCTCTCTACTGATGCTTTATCACCAATCCTTGTTTCAATTAAAACCCCACTTTTCCAAAAACATTTGTCATTGGGACGGAAAGTGAGGTGACATGTTCTGAACAGATGTGCAAAGACAGCAAATGTTACAGGGGTGATAACCCCTCCCTATGTTCTCCAAAAAGCTTAAAAATTGATTTTTTTGGGATGTAGCTACACTTCATAATGTACCTGTTCAGATTCTACTTAAGAACAAACCTACAGTCCATGTCTTGTTTGCACCACCTATATACTGCTGTTCAGAGTATATAGGGTTGTAGGTATAGGGTTTTATTTTGGGTGCGGGGTCCCCCTTAGTATCCATACAAGACCCAAAGGGGCTGGGGTGGGGGGGGGGGGTGATGGGGTAGCCATGCCATTTTTCTCAAGGATTTTCAGCCATATGGCGGCCAGGACAAGACATGACATTAAAGCCGCAAGTGGTTTTAAATGGCTTCTTTTTTTCCTTTACAAATGTCATTTTGTGCAAGGACAGTTCTAAACACGGGAAACACATGCCACTTCACAGGCATACTTTAGACACCCCCCAGGTACCATATTTAAAGGAAAATTTCACTTTTTTTTTTTTCACTTTATGCATCATTAAAATGACTGCTCCCGAAAAAACTTTAGTTTTTAAAATTTCTTTTTGCATTGATATATGTCCCCTGGGGCAGGACCCGGGTCCCCAAACCTGTTTTATGACATTAACATGCATATTGGCCGTTGTAATTAGCAATTTTGATTTCGAACGTTCGCGTCCATTATAACGAATAGGGTTCGAAAATTCGCGCGAACTTTCGGTCCGTTCGAAGGTTCTGGTGCGAACCGAACCCGGGGGTGTTCGGCTCATCCCTAGTCTTATTGTTGAATGTTGTATAGAAAACTTGGTTGTATGCCTTATTAAAGTTTTTAGGGTGGTTGGATGAGCAAAAGTGGGATTCTTGGATGAGTATGATGTCAGCCCCTATTCTTTTATAGTGCTGAAAAGCTTTTTTACGTTTGTGGGGGGAATTGAAACCCTGCACATTGTGCGATATTATTTTAATACCCATTGAAGAGGTCTAGAGTGTAAAGCTTTCTGGTGTCGTGATGGAGAAATAACAGGCTAGAATCAGAGGTATAGAAAAAGTTCTGGATAGTGTTAGTGATTAAGTCTATTACTAAGAATGTGATCAGAGGTATTGTAAGAAAGTGTAGTGATATACAAGCAGAGCAATGAGCTTTGTACCTTATGCAATTACCGAAGTAGTCTGGAACTGTAAAACCTATGTCAAAGATCGTTTTTTGTACGTAGTTAACAGGACTTCCTTTTTGTAAAATGAACACACTATAAGCCTTATGGGCTAAAATTACAAAAATGAGAAACATAAACAAGAATGAGAAAGGGACAAGATATAACCTGTCAAAAAAACTTGGATAAGTATCATTAGGACAAATAAGTCCAATTCCTGCAATCCTGGAAGGGCACCGCATCTCTGAAGATGAGAATTGTGGGTCCATCCTAGAGAGCAGGGCTGGGAGACAAACTAACAACGACGGATGTAGCAGGCATCCTAGAAAAACTTGAGGTGTGTGTATCTATCAAAATGGGGGTAGAGAGGTGTTACGTCTATTAGAACGCTTGTTATATGAAGGGAGACAGATAAAATAATCAACAATGGGGAGAAACATTTCTGAAGAAATTGGAGTGAAAATAGCTGATAATACTTAGACATTCAGCAGAATTTCAACATCAGTCCATGAAATAGAACCTCAGGTAGCCTATGAAAACGTAGGTATATGAAAATCACATAAATCTGAAGTGGAAGTGCAGATCTGAAGTTCTAGTCATGGGAAGATTGCCTCCAGCATCTTTGATCTCTTTGGTCTCTCTGGTTGCGGCGTGAAGATGGTGTAGACCATATCGGGGAAGAACTGGGGGTTACTGGTGGTCGGCTAGGAGGTTCCGGGTCCAGCAAGCCTAGTTTCACCAAAAGTTATTTTCCCTCGATTACATTATAAACCGTATATGTGGATCCATTATGTGGGACGGTGAGTTTGAAAGGAAAGCCCCATCTGTACCTTATCCTTGCTGCTTGTAAAACATTGGTGACTTCCGTCATCCTGCGTCTCCTGTCTAATGTGGCTGGGGAGATGTCAGGGAATATTTGAAGCTTTTTACCGTCTAAATCTATATTAGTAGAGTTCCTAGCCGCCCGCATGATGTCTTCTTTGACTAGGAAATCCTTCATACACATGATGATATCCCTAGGTGGTTTATATGGTGTGGGTTTGGGGCGGAGGGCTCTATGAATTCTGTCACAAGTGAAAGCTGACTGTGGTTTGTCTGGAAGGAGATTGTGGAAGATTTTTGACATGGTAGGCATAAGATCAGTGACCGATTCCGGTACACCGCGCACTCTGATGTTCTGTCTACGATTTCTATTATCAAGGTCTTCCACTTGTGCCTGCATAAACGCAAAGCTATCTGCCAAAGTTTCATAGTCCTTTCTTAAATCATTATGGGATAGTGAAAGTTCGCCATGCTTTGCTTCTAATAAATCAGTTCTGTTTCCTATGCATGCAATCTCCTGAGATAGGGCGGTAGTGGATTTATGCACTTCCTTTTCTATTTTTTCCACCAATTTGTCAAACATAGAAGTTAGACTTGCATCTAAATCGGCTTTAGAGAGGGGTATAGGATACTCACAGTTTGGTTCAGAGGGTGGGGGATCCAATAATTTTTTCTCCGAGGCCGCTTGTGTGCTGGCACCAGTGCCACTCTGAGACATCTTGTGATGTTTGGTTTCAGCTTCTAGAAGAAAGTTTGTTAGGTTGTAGATGGATCGGCGGGATCGCTTGCTTTTACCTGCCGGCATGCAAGGACTGTTCCCACAGGGGTTCCGAGTGTTTGTGTTGGCAATCAAGCGATATAGCCGTGGGTATCTGGCCTGCTTTTTATGGGTATAGTGAGGCTTTGATCACTCACATCCTACTTGCTAAGCGTCGAGCATGCGCCCCCTCTGCTCAGAATTTAGTCACACATTTGCCATTATCTTTACGCACCAGCTCAATACTCCCAATTTCCAGGTGAGGATAATAGAGCGCCGGTCTATCGTGATAGAATATAGCCACTTTAGGGGAAACGGCAAGATGTGTGCGTGGAGGGAACCTGTATATTGTGCCGGTTCGGTAGGGGGATAGTCGTGTGAGCTGTGGTGTCCTGGCAGCAAATGGGGGGGAGACGTATAGGTCAGAAAGGGAGGAGATAAGGAGGCTGTGATAGAGCTTTAGGACTTGGGTGGGGGGGGGAAGAAAAAAAAAAAACACAACAGCCCCTAGGAGGGGATATCTGTGATGACTGAGGAGAGAGGTTAATAGTTCAGTTGTCCTGTTTTCATATGAAGGAGGCCGGGCACTGGGAGGGCTGGGAACGTGGGATGTCAATGCTTTTGGGTGTAGCAATATGGCCGCCGTCCTCCGGGGGTAGGCCCAAGCTGCGGACTTTCCCGGGTGTTCTGCTCTGTACAGGTCCCCTCACCGCCACCTAGATCAGGAGACAGAGCCCCGCCACCACTCAGGTGGAGTTGCCAGCAGGGGAATCTGCCCGGAGGAAAGAACAATGGAGTCCTCAGGTGCAGCAAGATGGCCGCCGGCCTCCGGGAGTAGGCCGAAGCCGCGGCCTCGAGTGCGGGGCGAGGAGGGATTTAATGTCAATGGCCCTGGGCGGTGTGGCAGGTAGTTAGGGGCTGGTTTGGCTGTAAGTAGACCCGGAGGTGAGTGGCCTGGGGGTGCAGCCAGGAGCGGGCAGCCCGGTACTTACTGTGTGTCGAGGTGGCATCCGAGACCGCAGGCCGCGGGTCGCCAGATCTCCCCTACAGGAGCCCCTATTCAATCCTCCGTGAGGCTGTGTCTGCTCTGTGTCCTCCGGGTGTGGCACGGCTGTCAGGCGAGGCTGGATGGCCCAGAGGGCGGATGCTAGGTGTAGGAGAGGCCGCGGATCCGCAGGCCCCAAGATGGCAGAGGGCCTCAGTAGCGTGAAGCCAGTCACAGGCTTAGAGCCGATCCCGCCGTACAGTGAACTATAAAAATCCTCTGGAGCTGCAGCAGAGGATGTCCTGCGAGGAGTATAGGCGGACAGGGGCCCCAGAAAAGCAATATAGGCAGGGGATGGTGATGGATTGGCGCCGGGTGCCAGGAGCTCTGCAGCAACACGTCCTCCCTGCTTCTCTGCCTGTGGTTTTATTATGAGAACACCACAAATTGTATTCAGGTTCCTTTAAGTGAACGCTGTGCAAAGGACAGAAGTACTGCAGTACACTAAATGAAATTAATGCAGATCCCTGCCTGTGGTTTTATTATGAGAACACCACTAATTGTATTCAGGTAAGCTTTAGGTGAACGCTATGCAAAGCACACAGTACACTAAGTGAAACACTGCAGCTAGCACAATCACCTGCCTGCCTGTCACAGTAGAGAGAATAACAGGAACGGATCTAGCTAAACTGAATACAGTGTATAAATATATATACAACACCTAGGATGCATATATATCCTCTACACACTGTAACTGCAGCTAACTGACTCGCCTGCCTGCTCTATCTAACTCAACTCAAAATACACTGTCTCTCTCTCTACGTCTGTATTTTAACCAACACCGCAACACACTACACAAGGCCGACTTCCAGGCCGTCTTATATAGTGTGGGGCGTGTACTAAATCCCCCGAGGCATAATTGGCCAAAGCCACCCTGGCTTTGGCCAATTATGGCTCTCCGTTTTTTGCATGCTGTGATTGGCCAAAGCATGCGGGTCATAGTGCATGCTTGGTGAATCATCAGCCAGCAATGCACTGCAATGCCGCAGTGAATGATGGGCCGTGACGCCCAACTAGAATTTGGCGTGAACGGCCCATAATGTTTGCAATTCGGCGAACAGCCGATGTTTGAGTCGAACATGGGTTGGACTCGAACACGAAGCTCATCCCTACCAACAAGCCTAAAATTGCAGACATGAGTCACAGGGAGGTGTCATTCTAAAAATAGAGCTATAACCCTAAGGAATGGATGAGTAAAAACTGGCCAGTGGTACCAAAGTTTTTTTTTGTTATATAATTCTTTATTAAGGAAATACCCACTAATGACATACCTACAAAATTCAAGTATATATTTAACCATCTCAAACATTTAATCAAATATGTATTACCTAGACAGACAGAAGGACAATACAAACATCACAACAAAACAAAAAAAAAAAAAAACTACCCCAAACATCCCACCTCACGTGTTACTCATGGATCACCCCCCCCCCCCCTCCTATATTCCACTTGTTACTATCTGCCGCTTATTAACCTGTTCTATATTAATAGATAACAAAAAAAAAACTTTACTTAACAAGAAACACCAATACCATATACCAATACCATACCCTGAAGTGGACCGTTTTCACTATGTAGAAGATCGAGAGCACTTATCCCCCGAATGAAAAAATAAATAAAAATGTATATAGTGCCTCCACTTACAAATCAAGTGGTTCATTACATACAAAGTGTAGTTAGGTTCCCCCTAAGTGCAAAAAAAATTAAAAATCCCAACACGCAATTACAATCAATTACTCCCCAAAAACACTGGTGCAGTACTCTAAAGTGGACCATATTCACTGTTAAGAAATTCAAGGGCGCTTATCCCCCCAAATAAAAAAAGGAAAATACTATACACCAATACTGTACTCCAAAGTGGACCGTTTTCACTGTGAAGAAGATCGAGAGCACTTATCCCCCCAAATTAAAATAAAAATGTAAGCGTATATAATGCCTCCACTTACGAATCAAGTGGCACACTACACACAAAGTGTAATTAAACTTCCCCCCAAGTGCAAAAAAAAATAAAAATAAAAATTACTTTGTTTATATCAACTCTCAAACCCCCCCTCCCCCCAAAAAAACAAACCCCAGGCAAATAAGTCACCATGTAAAAGGGATCTAACAAGGCTACTTACTTCGATATTCGGGCCTAGCTACATATAGCAAGTGTGACAGCAGGAAGGTAAAGTCACCTGGTTGCATCCAGGGGGGTAGATATATTTCGCCCAGATTCAGGCTTTACGCCGACTTATACAACTAGGTGGAGAGTTGTATAAGCCCAGCTGAGGCTAGTGGGCTCATGGATGACTCATACCTCTAGGGAGAGTGTGGGGCGTCGTGCAGACAGGGAGTTGATGAGACCAGCTGAAGCTTGTCAGCTCATTTAGGCCTCTATAAGAACTCCCAGATTCATTAGGTGTTTGCTCATGCCTGGACCCAGACCTGTGTGGACTGTCTAGGGAGAGTGAACCCCTGTGCGGTGAGACAAAGCCTGTGTGGCTATTTGCTTGGACATTTAAAACCAGGGACTTAGGGACTAGGACAGCACTAGGCTGATCCCAGTTGTTAGTTAGGAAACCTGTATGTTTAGTCAGAGGTCAAGTTGACCAGGATTTATTTTGTTTATGTTTCTTTTGCTTTGCTGTGTTTTGTCACTGTAAATAGAAAATAAACCGCACCTTTTTGATTTTTGAAAACCACAACCTCCGTTTGCTGGGCCTGTTTTTGTGTGGGGAGCCCATCCCGGGGGTCACACACACCCGCTGCCGAGCTAACCCCCCTCACAGTTGGTGGAGAACCAGTGGCAGTTTTTTTTTAAGCCAGCATGGAGGAGATACTGAAGCAGCTGGCTCTAGCAAATGCCAATCAACAGCAGACAAATGCAGGTTTGCAAAAGAGCCTTGCAGCTCATCAACAGAGCCTTGCAGCTCAACAACAGAACTTCGCAGCCCAGCAGCAAGCTCATCAACAGAGCCTTGCAGCCCAGCAGCAGACAAACGCAACTTTGCAACAGAGTCTGGAGGCTCAGCAACAAGCCCAGCAGCAATCTGAGGCCCGCTTCATAGACCTGTTGCAGAAGCAAGAGCAGAGACTACAACAACAGATGGAAGCAGTAATGCAGCAACGTCCGCAGACCAGTGAGGAAAGCCGTCCCACTAATACCGCGTCCTTTGGGGTGAGTCGTTTATTGACAAAAATGACTGGAGAGGATGATCCAGAGGTATTTTTGACCATATTTGAAAGGACCGCTGAAAGAGAAAAGTGGCCTGAGGAGCAGTGGGCTGGACTGGTGGCTCCTCTGTTAACTGGTGAATCGCAGAAAGCTTACTATGACCTAGAGCCTAACCAAGCAAAAGACTATGTGATGCTAAAAGCTGAAATTTTGGCAAGGCTGGGTGTCACCCAGGCTGTCCGGGCTCAGCGTGTGCATAACTGGACTTTCCAGCTTGGAAAACCCCCCAGGTCTCAAATGTATGATCTCATTCACCTGAGCAGAAAGTGGCTACAGCCAGAGACTTTGTCCGCACCAAAGATTGTGGAACGTGTTGTAATGGATCGGTTTTTGAGAGCTCTTCCTACTGCCATCCAAAAGTGGGTAAGCCATGGAGACCCAGAGACGGCCGATGGTCTTGTGGATCGTGTGGAGAAATACTTGGCTACAGAGAACCTGACGGCCTCTTCCAGAGACACTCGGACTTTCCACCCTAAGACCAGACCATCCCCAGGGGCGGATAAGAGGATTCCAAGGGGTGAGGGTGGAGAGAGTGAGAGGGTGGGAGCTCTACCCCAAGTTTGGCGAGAACAGCCTGGGAAATCAGCGGCTCAAGAGGCGGCAAGAAGGATCGTTTGCTACCGCTGCCGGCAAGCGGGACATATTGCAGCCAATTGCCCGGTTGTGGAGGAACCCATGCAGTGTGACTTTCTGACGGGCAGACGTCAGTCGCTGTGTGCGACAGTCGCATGCACTGCCATTCGAGGAACTGAGAAACATTTATGCAAAATGTGTGTTAATGGTAGAAATGTTGTGGTATTGCTGGATTCAGGTAGCCTTGTGACCCTGATAAAGGCTGAGTTAGTTAAAACAGAGGTCTCTGGGAATAGCAAGGTAGCTGTTATTTGTGTGCATGGGGACACCCGAGAGTATCCAGTGACTACAGTGTGTTTCGAGACCCCCAAAGGTACCCTCTCTCATCCAGTGGGCTTAGTATCTCAGTTACCGCATGACGCCATTGTGGGAAGGGATTTTCCGAAGTTCTGGGAACTGTGGGATGATCCTGAGCCCCCCACTGGTGCCCCTATGTACCAGGAATGTGATAGCCAGAACTCCCCTGAGAGTGGTGAGGACTCTCCGGAATTTCCCTTATCAGTATTGGCAGGGGAGACTCAAGAAACTGGAGAGGAGCCCACCTCCTCAGACGAAAACCTACCGTCTGTGGAGTTTTCTGATCTTGAGGTTCACAGGGAAAACTTTGCCACAGAACAGTTGAAAGACCCCGCCCTAATAAAGGCACGGGAAAACGTAGTGGAAATAGATGGCGAGTTAGTGAACCCAGATAATACCTGCACTTACCCATACTTCAGCGTAGAGAAGGACCTACTGTATCGGGTGGCAAAAAGGGCAGAAGAAACCGTTGAGCAGCTTGTGGTGCCCAAACCTTACAGGAAGTTGGTGTTGGAGTTGGCCCATGGGCACATTCTTGGAGGTCATCTGGGGACAGAGAAAACCCGAGAGAGGGTATTACAGAGATTCTATTGGCCGGGGGTGATGAAGGACATAGAAAATAATTGTTCCTCCTGCCCTGTGTGTCAGAGGTCGGCCCCGATGCCACATTTCCGTAGCCCGCTGGTCCCTCTACCCATCATTGAGGTCCCGTTTGAGAGGATCGCCATGGATTTGGTAGGTCCTATAATCAAGTCCGCTAGGGGGCACCAGTACATATTAGTTATAATGGACTATGCCACCCGTTATCCAGAAGCGATCCCTCTCCGAAATACCTCGGCCAAAACCATAGCCAAAGAGCTATCTCTTGTGTTTAGCCGGGTGGGTATTTGTAAAGAACTGCTTACGGACCAAGGTACACCCTTTATGTCCCGGGTTATGAAGGAGCTGTGTAAATTGTTCAAAGTGACGCAATTACGTACATCTGTGTATCACCCCCAAACCGATGGGCTGGTTGAAAGATTCAACAAAACCCTAAAACAAATGTTGAAGAAAGTGGTGGATAGAGATGGAAAGGATTGGGACTGTCTACTTCCTTATCTGATGTTTGCTATTAGGGAGGTGCCCCAATCCTCTACGGGATTCTCCCCCTTTGAGTTACTGTATGGGAGACACCCAAGAGGGCTGTTGGATATTGCCAAGGAAACTTGGGAAAGTGAGAGTTCTCCCCACAGGAGTGTGATTGAGCATGTCGCCCTGATGCAAGACCGAATTGCACAGGTAATGCCCATCGTGAAGGAACATTTGGCCCAAGCGCAGTTAGCACAGCAGAGAGTGTACAACCGTGGAGCCAAGACCCGTACCTTTTCCCCGGGGGATAGGATACTGGTACTTGTCCCTACGGTTGAAAGTAAATTCCTTGCCAAATGGCAAGGCCCCTATGAGATAATGGAAAAAGTGAGCGAAGTGAATTACAAGGTCAGACAACCAGGAAGGCGAAAGCCCGAACAGATCTATTACGTTAATCTGTTGAAAGCCTGGAGGGATAGAGAGTCCCTAGTCGCAGACACTTGGTCACCAGCTCAAACTGGTTGCATCATTCCTGAGGTTGGAATAGCAGCCACCTTGTCACAACCCCAACAACAGGAGGTTAAGGAGTTTGTGCTTCGCAACAAGGAGGTATTCTCTGAGCTGCCGGGACAAACATCTGGGGTAGAGCATGACATCATTACCCCGCCCGGTGAAAGGGTGAAGTTAAAACCCTATCGGATCCCAGAGGCCCGACGGGAGGCAATACGGGAGGAAGTACAGAAAATGCTGAACTTAGGGGTGATAGAGGAGTCCCAAAGTGATTGGTCTAGTCCCATTGTGTTGGTGCCTAAACCGGATGGGAGCTGGCGATTTTGTAACGATTTTCGTCAGTTGAACAAAGTTACAAAATTTGACACCTACCCCATGCCACGTATAGATGAGTTGATCGACCGGCTGGGAACAGCCTGATACATGACGACTCTTGACCTCACAAAAGGGTATTGGCAAATCCCCCTGGCCAAGTCGGCCAAAGAGAAAACCGCATTTGTAACCCCAGACGGGGCGTTCCAATATAAAAGAATGCCGTTCGGGTTACAGAATGCGCCGGCCACATTCCAGCGGAAAATGGACCAGATGCTGAGGCCCCATCGGAAGTATGCTGCGGCTTACCTGGATGACGTAATTGTCCATAGCACAGATTGGGCCTCACATCTGCCAAAAGTGCAAGCAGTCCTGGACTCTGTTCGGGAAGCGGGGTTTAGGGCTAACCCCAAGAAGTGTACCATTGGGCAGGAGGAGGCCAAATATCTTGGGTACACCATTGGGAGGGGAGTAATAAAACCCCAACTCAACAAAGTCGAGGCCATCCAGAGTTGGCCACGTCCCAACAGCAAGAAGCAGGTACGAGCCTTTCTGGGAATCGCTGGGTATTATCGGCGATTCATTCCCCACTTTGCTTCTAAGGCTGTGCCCCTAACCAACCTGACGAAGGGGAAAGGGTCGGTCATGATTAAATGGACCCCCGAGGCTGAGGCAGCATTCCAATTCTTGAAACAAGCCTTATGTAGCCAGCCAGTGTTGTACTCACCCGACTTCTCTAAAGACTTTGTCGTACAAAGTGATGCGTCAGATGTGGGGTTAGGAGCAGTATTGTCCCAGGTCTGGAACGGGGAAGAGCACCCAGTCATTTACCTCAGCAGGAAGTTGAAGTCCCATGAGGTAAATTACGCCACCGTTGAAAAGGAGTGTTTAGCGGTGAAGTGGGCTCTAGATTCCCTTCGGTACTACCTGCTAGGTAGGCACTTTGACATGGTTACGGATCACGCTCCGTTAAAGTGGATGGCTCAAAACAAGGAAACAAATAGAAGAGTGAATAGGTGGTTCCTGGCCCTCCAGGAATTCAACTTCACAGTAAAGCATCGCCCTGGCGTTCAAATGGGGAATGTGGATGCTTTGTCTCGAGTACATGAATGCCTGATTGCTGGTGTTCCAACCCCGAGGTTAAAACAAGAGGGGGGGGTATGTGACAGCAGGAAGGTAAAGTCACCTGGTTGCATCCAGGGGGGTAGATATATTTCGCCCAGATTCAGGCTTTACGCCGACTTATACAACTAGGTGGAGAGTTGTATAAGCCCAGCTGAGGCTAGTGGGCTCATGGATGACTCATACCTCTAGGGAGAGTGTGGGGCGTCGTGCAGACAGGGAGTTGATGAGACCAGCTGAAGCTTGTCAGCTCATTTAGGCCTCTATAAGAACTCCCAGATTCATTAGGTGTTTGCTCATGCCTGGACCCAGACCTGTGTGGACTGTCTAGGGAGAGTGAACCCCTGTGCGGTGAGACAAAGCCTGTGTGGCTATTTGCTTGGACATTTAAAACCAGGGACTTAGGGACTAGGACAGCACTAGGCTGATCCCAGTTGTTAGTTAGGAAACCTGTATGTTTAGTCAGAGGTCAAGTTGACCAGGATTTATTTTGTTTATGTTTCTTTTGCTTTGCTGTGTTTTGTCACTGTAAATAGAAAATAAACCGCACCTTTTTGATTTTTGAAAACCACAACCTCCGTTTGCTGGGCCTGTTTTTGTGTGGGGAGCCCATCCCGGGGGTCACACACACCCGCTGCCGAGCTAACCCCCCTCACACAAGGCATAACCTTCCTATCCTTAAAGAAACTCCTCTACTATCCTCTCCTCCTCTCTCTTACATGCAAGCATGGTGTGGAATTCCCTGGGCCCCACGTGTGGAGGAAACCCCCCCAACCCAAATATCAGGTACATTTATTAAGTGCGTATACAAATTTACAAAATATCTTAAATTAATAGGCGGCAGTAAAGGTCTATAATCCATGGAGATCTCTGCTGAGTAGTACATCCAACTTGCCCATATGTTTTAAACCTATCTTTTTGAGCTCTAACTGTACGGAACCACCGTTCAGCCTCTAAAATTAGATTAACCTCTCTTTTCCAGTCCATCAAGGTGGGACAAAACCTGGGTATTAATATATTTGCCGCATTTAATAAGTGTGGAGTAATACTTTTTTTTTATAAAATTTAATGGAGGAAGGCATCTCATGAAAGAGAAAGTGTAGGTGTGAAAATTCTATGGGTCTAAGCTTCATCCGTTTAATCCATGGGGCTATCACCTCCTAGAAAGGTTTGATCTTAGGACACGGCCACCATAGATGGAGGAATGTGCCCGGTAGTCCACAACTCCTCCAACAGTTAGCATCTGCTGTTGGGTACATCTGCACTATTTGGACAGGTGTCCGATACCATCTAGAAACAAATTTATAGGACATCTCTTGAATGTGTGAGCTTATAGAGGTAAAGTGAATTGAGTTAATCAGTCTTTGAATTTGTAAAGAAGTAAATGTAAGACCCGTTCTCTCTCCTATTCTCTAATAAAGTAGGGAACTGAGGTATCTTGGGCACTACACACCAGTCAATACTTTCGGGATAGCAGGTGTTTAGATTTTGGAATATAGACACAAAGGGACTCAAAAGTAGTGAGTTAACTTAAGGGCCTCATTCGTGGTTTTAGTCTATTGAAGAAATCCGCCATTTGGCGATATCTCCAAGAGACTAATAGTATGTTTTCAAATTGTGAAATAAGCTCCACAAGAGGAGATAGAATGCCCCAAGGAGCAAACTTAACACATGTGGTGTTTCCATCAGAGCCCCAAGTACCCATAAATCCTGACTCTTCCCCAGGGAGAAACCACGGAAACCCTCCCAGTGGGGCCAGAGGGGATTTTTAAGGGTGCATATTTACCTAATTTATTCAGCCTGACCCATAAAGACAAGGATGTCCAAATTAATGGGGATGTTCATTCTGAAAGACCCCTAAAAGCTGTAGGGATCCAGGGTGCCCCTGCCAGATTCCTACCCGCCATTGTTTTCTCCAAAGGGAGCCACAATTTACTTGATTGGTCATGACCCCAATTCACAATACATACCATAATATAGGGCAACATCTGGGAGTCCTTACCCCCCCTCCAATTTATGTCTACGCAGAATCTCGTGAGCCAATCTAGATTGTTTATCATTCCATACAAAGATTCAAAATGCCCTATGTATACTGTGACAGCAGGAAGGTAAAGTCACCTGGTTGCATCCAGGGGGGTAGGTATATTTCTCCCAGATTCAGGCTTTATGCCGACTTATACAACTAGGGAGAGAGTTGATGAAGCCCAGCTGAGGCTAGTGGGCTCATGGATGATTCATACCTCTAGGGAGAGTGCTGGGCGTCGTGCAGGCAGGGAGTTGATGAGACCAGCTGAAGCTTGTCAGCTCGTTTAAGGCCTCTATAAAAACTCCCAGCTTCATTAGGTGTTTGCTCATGCCTGGACCCAGACCTGTGTGGACTGTCTAGGGAGAGTGAACCCCTGTGCGGTGAGACAAAGCCTGTGTGGCTATTTGTTTGGACATTTACTAAACCAGGGACTTAGGGACTAGGACAGCACCAGGCTGATCCCAGTTGTTAGTTAGGGAAACCTGCAAGTTTAGTCAGAGGTCAAGCTGACCAGGATTTATTTTGTTTATGTTTCTTTTTGCTTTGCTGTGTTTTTGTCACTGTAAATAGAGAAATAAACCGCACCTTTTGATCTTGAAAACCACAACCTCCGTCTGCTGGGCCTGTTTTTGTGTGGGGAGCCCATCCAGGGGGTCACACACACCCGCTGCCGGCAAACGGGACATATTGCAGCAAATTGCCCGGTTGTGGAGGAACCCATGCAATGTGACTTTCTGACGGACAGACGTCAGTCGCTGTGTGGGACAGTCGCATGCACTGCCATTCGGGGAACTGAGAAACATTTATGCAAAATGTGTATTAATGGTAGAAATGTTGTGGTATTACTGGATTCAGGTAGCCTTGTGACCCTGATAAAGGCTGAATTAGTTAAAACAGAGGTCTCTGGGAATAGCAAGGTAGCTGTTATTTGTGTGCATGGGGACACCCGAGAGTATCCAGTGACTACAGTGTGTTTCAAGACCCCCAAAGGTACCCTCTCTCATCCAGTGGGGTTAGTATCTCAATTACCGCATGATGCCATTGTGGGAAGGGATTTTCCGAAGTTCTGGGAACTGTGGGATGATCCTGAGCCCCCCACTGGTGCCCCTATGTACCAGGAAGGTGATAGCCAGAACTCCTCTGAGAGTGGTGAGGACTCTCCAGAATTTCCCTTGTCAGTATTGGCAGGCGAGACTCAAGAAACTGGAGAGGAGCCCACCTCCTCAGACGAAAACCTACCGTCTGTGGAGTTTTCTGATCTTGAGGTTCACAGGGAAAATTTTGCCACAGAACAGTTAAAAGACCCCGCCCTAATAAAGGCACGGGAAAACGTAGTGGAAATAGATGGCGAGTTAGTGAACCCAGATAATACCTGCACTTACCCATACTTCAGCGTAGAGAAGGACCTACTGTATCGGGTGGCAAAAAGGGCAGAAGAAACCGTTGAGCAGCTTGTGGTGCCCAAACCTTACAGGAAGTTGGTGTTGGAGTTGGCCCATGGGCACATTCTTGGAGGTCATCTGGGGACAGAGAAAACCCGAGAGATGGTATTACAGAGATTCTATTGGCCTGGGGTGATGAAGGACATAGAAAATTATTGTTCCTCCTGCCCTGTGTGTCAGAGGTCGGCCCGATGCCACATTTCCGTAGCCCGCTGGTCCCTCTACCCATCATTGAGGTCCCGTTTGAGAGGATCGCAATGGATTTGGTAGGTCCTATAATCAAGTCCGCTAGGGGGCACCAGTACATATTAGTTATAATGGACTATGCCACCCGTTATCCAGAAGCGATCCCTCTCCGAAATACCTCGGCCAAAACCATAGCCAAAGAGCTATCTCTTGTTTTTAGCCGGGTGGGTATTTGTAAAGAACTGCTTACGGACCAAAGTACACCCTTTATGTCCCGGGTTATGAAAGAGCCGTGTAAATTGTTCAAAGTGACGCAATTGCGTACGTCTGTGTATCACCCCCAAACCGATGGGCTGGTTGAAAGATTCAACAAAACCCTAAAACAAATGTTGAAGAAAGTGGTGGATAGAGATGGAAAGGATTGGGACTGTCTACTTCCTTATTTGATGTTTGCTATTAGGGAGGTGCCCCAATCCTCTACGGGATTCTCCCCCTTTGAGTTACTGTATGGGAGACACCCAAGAGGGCTGTTGGATATTGCCAAGGAAACTTGGGAAAGTGAGAGTTCTCCCCACAGGAGTGTGATTGAGCATGTCGCCCTGATGCAAGATCGAATTGCACAGGTAATGCCCATCGTGAAGGAACATTTGGCCCAAGCGCAGTTGGCACAGCAGAGAGTGTACAACCGTGGAGCCAAGACCCGTACCTTTTCCCCGGGGGATAGGATATTGGTACTTGTCCCTACGGTTGAAAGTAAATTCCTTGCCAAATGGCAAGGCCCCTACGAGATAATGGAAAAAGTGAGCGAAGTGAATTACAAGGTCAGACAACCAGGAAGGCGAAAGCCCGAACAGATCTATCACGTTAATCTGTTGAAAGCCTGGAGGGATAGAGAGTCCCTAGTCGCAGAAACTTGGTCACCAGCTCAAACTGGTTGCGTGATTCCGGAGGTTGGAATAGCAGCCACCTTGTCACAACCCCAACAACAGGAGGTTAAGGAGTTTGTGCTTCGCAACAAGGAGGTGTTCTCTGAGCTGCCGGGACAAACATCTGGGGTAGAGTATGATATTATTACCCCGCCCGGTGAAAGGGTGAAGTTAAAACCCTATCGGATCCCAGAGGCCCGACGGGAGGCAATACGGGAGGAAGTACAGAAAATGCTGAACTTAGGGGTGATAGAGGAGTCCCAAAGTGATTGGTCTAGTCCCATTGTGTTGGTGCCTAAACCGGATGGGAGCTGGCGATTTTGTAACGATTTTCGTCAGTTGAACAAAGTTACAAAATTTGACACCTACCCCATGCCACGTATAGATGAGTTGATCGACCGGCTGGGAACAGCCCGATACATGACGACTCTTGACCTCACAAAAGGGTATTGGCAAATTCCCCTGGCCAAGTCGGCCAAAGAGAAAACCGCATTTGTAACCCCAGACGGGGCGTTCCAATATAAGAGAATGCCGTTCGGGTTACAGAATGCGCCGGCCACATTCCAGCGGAAAATGGACCAGATACTGAGGCCCCATCGGAAGTATGCTGCGGCTTACCTGGATGACGTAATTGTCCATAGCACAGATTGGGCCTCACATCTGCCAAAAGTGCAAGCAGTCCTAGACTCTATCCGGGAAGCGGGGTTTACGGCTAACCCCAAGAAGTGTACCATTGGGCAGGAGGAGGCCAAATATCTTGGGTACACCATTGGCAGGGGAGTAATAAAACCCCAACTCAACAAAGTCGAGGCCATCCAGAGTTGGCCACGTCCCAACAGCAAGAAGCAGGTACGAGCCTTTCTGGGAATCGCGGGTTATTATCGGCGCTTCATTCCCCACTTTGCTTCTAAGGCTGTGCCCCTAACCAACCTGACGAAAGGGAAAGGGTCGGTCATGATTAAATGGACCCCCGAGGCTGAGGCAGCATTCCAATTCTTGAAACAAGCCTTATGTAGCCAGCCAGTGTTGTACTCACCCGACTTCTCTAAAGACTTTGTCGTACAAAGTGATGCGTCAGATGTGGGGTTAGGAGCAGTATTGTCCCAGGTCTGGAACGGGGAAGAGCACCCAGTCATTTACCTCAGCAGGAAGTTGAAGTCCCATGAGGTAAATTACGCCACGGTTGAAAAGGAGTGTTTAGCGGTGAAGTGGGCTCTAGATTCCCTTCGGTACTATCTGCTAGGTAGGCACTTTGACATGGTTACGGATCACGCTCCGTTAAAGTGGATGGCTCAAAACAAGGAGACAAATAGAAGAGTAAATAGGTGGTTCCTGGCCCTACAGGAATTCAACTTCACAGTAAAGCATCGCCCTGGCGTTCAAATGGGGAATGTGGATGCTTTGTCTCGAGTACATGAATGCCTGATTGCTGGTGTTCCAACCCCAAGGTTAAAACAAGAGGGGGGGTATGTGACAGCAGGAAGGTAAAGTCACCTGGTTGCATCCAGGGGGGTAGGTATATTTCTCCCAGATTCAGGCTTTATGCCGACTTATACAACTAGGGAGAGAGTTGATGAAGCCCAGCTGAGGCTAGTGGGCTCATGGATGATTCATACCTCTAGGGAGAGTGCTGGGCGTCGTGCAGGCAGGGAGTTGATGAGACCAGCTGAAGCTTGTCAGCTCGTTTAAGGCCTCTATAAAAACTCCCAGCTTCATTAGGTGTTTGCTCATGCCTGGACCCAGACCTGTGTGGACTGTCTAGGGAGAGTGAACCCCTGTGCGGTGAGACAAAGCCTGTGTGGCTATTTGTTTGGACATTTACTAAACCAGGGACTTAGGGACTAGGACAGCACCAGGCTGATCCCAGTTGTTAGTTAGGGAAACCTGCATGTTTAGTCAGAGGTCAAGCTGACCAGGATTTATTTTGTTTATGTTTCTTTTTGCTTTGCTGTGTTTTTGTCACTGTAAATAGAGAAATAAACCGCACCTTTTGATCTTGAAAACCACAACCTCCGTCTGCTGGGCCTGTTTTTGTGTGGGGAGCCCATCCAGGGGGTCACACACACCCGCTACCGAGTTAACCCCCTCACAATACGTTTAAAGAAGCTCTGTGGAAGTAATATAGACACTTTATATAAGGTATAAATTATTCTCGGCAATATGGTCATCTTAAGCGCATTTATTCATCCAAACCATGTCAGAAAATGCTCCCTCCAACTCTGCAGGTCTCTTAATATACCTATTACAAGCGGTCCATAATAAAGTTCATATAGAACTTTTGGTCGGATGTAATGTGGATCCCCAAGTAAGGTAAGGAATCTAGACAGCAAATAAAGGGAAAGGTATGTCGTAGGGATGTTGCCATAGCTGGAGAAACATGGCTAGGCAGAAGTATCGACTTCCTAAAGTTTATTTTAAAGTTTGATAACAAGCCATATTTATTAACTTTGGGCATCAAGGTAGAAAGCGACCTCTGGGGTGTGGAAAGAAAAAATAATAGATCGTCTGCATACGCTGCGATATTATGTTCCACTGAGCCAATTCGGATCCCCGAGATATCGACATTTCCCCTGACTGTACAAAGAAAAGGCTCCAAAACCAGAGCAAACAAAAATGGGGAGAGAGGGCACCCCTGTCTAGTCCCATTATATATACTAAAGTAATCTGACAGCATACAGTTCACCTTAACTCTGGCTCTAGGTCCCGTATATAAAGCCTTAACCCAGTCCATCATACGTTTACCCAGGCCCACCCTCTTTAGTACTTCAATCATAAAGACCCAATTCACCCTATCAAATGCCTTTTCAGCATCCATTGATACTACCACTCGTGAAGTTTGGTCCGGCCAATTTCGCACCCAGTGGAGAATGTAGAGGGCTTTGGATAGTATTATCCCTGGCTTCACGACCCTTCATTAAGCCCATCTGATCCAGATGGCAGATGGACTAACTTCCCCATAGGGTCTTGCAACCGAAGGGCTAAGATTTTTGCTAAAAGTTTAGTATCAGAATTAAGAAAGGAAATGGGCCTGTAATTTGAACAATATTGTGGATCTTTCCCGGATTTCGGAAGGACCGTCACATAAGCCAGCAGGGCTTCTGGAGGTAGGGGATTTGAAAAGGTAATGGAATGAAAGTAACTACAAAGAGGGGCTGCTAATGTAGAAAAACAATTCTTATAGTATGCATTCGCAAAGCCATCAGGCCCAGGACTTTTAACCGGAGGTAGAGCATTTACCACCATACCCAATTACTCCACTGTGATTGGGCCCTCTAATCCCTCGCGGACCGAGGAAGGCCGGACCAGCATTGTCAACTCCTTAAGATACTCCCGAATTTCCTCTACCTCATCCGAAGGGACAGAGGGAATACTATACAGGGATGCATAAAATCTATGAAATTATGCCGCTATGGATTTACTATCTGTTATTATGTACTAATAAATTATGAACATCCTGGAAATCTTGTTTTTTTAATTGTCAAGCCAGCACTTGGCCACATTTATTCCCCTGTTCATAAAAAAGATGGGCACAATACCTATGTTTGTCTTTGACTCTGCGACCACACATTGAGCTAAGCTTACTCGTGTTTTTTCCAATTGTTGGACATCTGCAGAGTCAAAAGAGGACCTATGTTTAGTTTCAAGCTCCTGAATTCTATCTAAAAGGTCAGCAATTTCTTTCCTTTTCTCCTTCTTAAAACGGGAGCCATATGCAATCAGTTCCCCTCTCATAACTGCCTTATGTGCCTCCCAAACCACTTGGCCAGACATCTCACCCTGGTTATTTATTTCAAAATAAGATGCCAGTTTCTGAGATAACGTTTCCAAAACCTCTCTATCATCCAAGAGGGATGTTCCAGCTGATGACTGGAAATCGGTCAAAGAGTCAAAGTTATCGGGGAGTGGTCTGATAGGGTGATAGATTCTATGGTAGAGGAGCAAACGTGGCTCAGATAGAATTGATCTACAAACATTAGATCAAGACGAGAACAAGTATTATGAACTTTAGAATAGTAACTATAATCACCAATCTTTACTATGTATTACCCGCCAATTATCTACCAGGTGGAGAGCATGTAGAAGTTGTTTGACATGTTTAAGGGCTCTGAAAAACAAGGGTCTAAGGCAAGATTAAAGTCCCCTTCCAAAACAAAAAAGCCCTCCCTATACCTCGCTAGCATCTTCAAAGTTTTAGAAATAAAGCTAACCGTACGAGTGTTGGGAGCATAAATTGAGGCAAAAGTGTAACAGTGGCCATGTAGCATACCTTTAATAAAAGAAAACGGTCTTCAGGATCTACTTGTAGGGATGTAAGGGATAGGGGGCATGTTTTCCGCAATGCTATCGCCCCCCCCCCCAGCCCTTGGGATAGGCGATGGTGCATGGAACCACTGATTGAAATGGAAAAGAGGCATATGAGGGGTGGTCCGTGCCATGAAATGTGTCTCCTGCAAGAAGACCACACCCACAGCTAAGCGCTGATATTCCTGCCAGAGACAACCCCTCTTATATTGTGAGTAAAGACCTCTCACGTTATAGGATGTGATTTTTAATGTACCAATCATTATAATGTTAGAGAAAGCGGTGCACTATTTGTATTTTGGTAGTTTGATTTTCTGTTATTTTTCAATCTGTGCTATTTATACTATGTTGTATTTTAATAGTGTGGATGGTTTATTCGAGTATAGTTTTCATTTAGTTTTATTTGCTACTAAATGTTGTTATTGGTAATGTTGTTGTGTCTTGTTCCATTTGTAATTGTGATCTTGTGTTGTCTTTGTTGAATGTAACTATTTCTTAATAATTTCCCTTCGGGGTTAATAAAGTATTCAGAATTTGAATGATGATCTTCCAAGATTTGTGAAGTCTACCATACATCTGCCTGTTCAGGGGGAGAGCAGGGAGAGCTGGCCTTACTAATCTTTCAAACTTATTATTGGGCAGTAGTCCTGGTCGCAGTAAGGTGATGGCTTATCCATTTTTTAGATGGTGCAGCAGTGTGTTTGGAAGCTTCCTATTTAGGATCACTTTCAGAATTGAGCAATTTATTTTTTATAGTCCCTAGAGTGTATTTGGGGCTTCCAGGTCAAACCAAGACCACTCTTTAAGTCTGGGGCATGGCCAGGTGGAGATTCCTAAAACCTAATCATTAGTCTACTTTCCTGCCACTGTGGGAGAAACTCGCCTTGCCTTATTTTAGAACTATTCCAGATCCCCAGGTCTCCTTGTCTCATTTTTAAACCATCACAGATCCCCAAACATGGCCACAATTGGGTATTAAAACCCCGAAAGGACATAATGTCCACTGGAACAATCTCTACATTTCAGTATTTACCTTCTACATTTTACTTACCTAGACGGATGTTAGTTTGATCATTCCAAATACAGCATCCTGCTTGGTCCTTCAAGCTGATCCAATCAAGATGCTCTTACCCCATAGTACTCTTAAAAATGTTCTTTCATCTCTGTATACTTCCTCTCTCTGTGGAGATTCACCTAAGATTGATCAATGGTGGGAGCAATGCAAACCTGACATTCCCAATCTGGATAGAAAGAACTGGGGAGACTTAAAAACTGTTGTAAGCTGGTTATCTCCTCCAGGGATTAATTTATTCTGATTAATATTTACATTATACAATATTTAGTTCAACCCCAAAGGTCTCCTATTTGTCCTCATTGCCAGGCAGTCCCTGGAACCCCATTTTGCACATGTTTTGGACTTGCACCAAATTGCATCACTTTGAACAGCGGTATATGATACTAGGGATGAGCTCGGTGTTCGAGTCGAACATAGGTTCGACTCGAACATCGGCTTATCGCGCGTTCGGCGAACAACGAACGATTTGGGCCGTTCGCGCCAAATTCGAGTGACGCGAATGGCCCACAATACACTGCGCCATCGCAGTGTAATCCCGGCGCTGTGATTGGCCAAGCATGCACTGTGACCCTGCATGCTTGGCCAATCACAGCGCCGGCAGCGAGGAGAGCAATGATTGGCCACAGGCAGGATGCCTGTGGCCAATTATAGCTGAGGGGGTTTAGTACACGCCCCACACTATAAAAGGCCACCAGCGCGGCGGCCTCGTGTAGTGTGTTCCGGAGCAGGGAAAGTGAAGGATAGGCAGGGACAGTGTCAAATCTTGTCAAATCTATTCTTTGCTAAACCTTGTGTGTAGGGACAGAGAAGGATAGGCAGGGAGAGTGTCAGTGTCATATTCTTTGCTAAACCTTGTGTGTAGGGAGAGAGAAGGATAGGCAGGGAGAGTGTCAGTGTCATATACTTTGATAAACCTTGTGTGCAGGGAGAGAGAAGGATAGGCAGGGGACAGTGTCAGTGTCATATTCTTTGCCAAACCTTGTGTGCAGGGAGAGAGAAGGATAGGCAGGGAGAGTGTCAGTGTCATATACTTTGATAAACCTTGTGTGCAGGGAGAGAGAAGGATAGGCAGGGGACAGTGTCAGTGTCATTGCTGCTAAGCCTCCTGCACATTATACACCTGAAGTTAGCCCGTATTGCTGCTTTTTCCTGGTGTGTTACACCAACAGGATTTTGCGGCACTTACAGCGGGCGGAGTGTGCCTCCTGACCATATTACACCTTAACTTAGCCTGTATTGCTGCTTTTTCCTGGTGTGTTACACCAACAGGATTTTGCGGCACTTACAGCGGGCGGAGTGTGCCTCCTGACCATATTATACCTGAACTTAGCCTGTATTGCTGCTTTTTCCTGGTGTGTTACACCAACAGGATTTTGCGGCACTTACAGCGGGCGGAGTGTGCCTCCTGACCATATTACACCTTAACTTAGCCTGTATTGCTGCTTTTTCCTGGTGTGTTACACCAACAGGATTTTGCGGCACTTACAGCGGGCGGAGCGTGCCTCCTGACCATATTACACCTGAACTTAGCCTGTATTGCTGCTTTTTCCTGGTGTGTTACACCAACAGGATTTTGCGGCACTTACAGCGGGCGGAGTGACCCTCCTGACCATATTACACCTTAACTTAGCCTGTATTGCTGCTTTTTCCTGGTGTGTTACACCAACAGGATTTTGCGGCACTTACAGCGGGCGGAGTGTGCCTCCTGACCATATTACACCTTAACTTAGCCTGTATTGCTGCTTTTCCCATTTCCCTGCAGGCCATTAGAATGTCTGGAAGGCAAACAAGGAGAGGCAGACAGTCAGGAGCCAATAAAAGAGGGCAAGCAGGCTCTGTGTCTAGAGACAACAGTGCTGGTCGTGGACGCGGTGCATCGCCATCAGCACGTGGCCATGGGACACGCTTGTCCTTCTTTTCGGCAGCTGGACGTGTTGAGCCGCATCATGCCGAAGACTTGGTAGAGTGGATGACCAAGCCCTCCTCATCCTCCTCATCCTCTCTCACCCAGGCTCAGGGTACTGGCAAAGCAGCTGCCAAAGCGTCCTCTTCCCTGGTATCAATGTCATCATCAGTCACTCCTTCCCTAGACCAACCATGTCCTCCTGAGGAGTCCTCCAAACCCAGCATTTCGAAGGGTCTGATGATGATACCCAGCTAGAGGAAGGCAGTAGCGTGAGAGCAGAGAGAGGGGATGCTCAAGAAGGACAGCAATCTGGCAGTCATGTTCCAGCAGCTGCAGCATACTGCCAGATTGGCTCCAGTGATGAGGAGGGAGGGGATGATGAGGTCACTGACTCCACGTGGGCGCCTAATAGGAGAGAGGAGGAGGAGGAGGAGGAGGATGAGGAGGAGGCACATCTCCAACGAGGCAGGATGCCCTCGGGGGGCCAGCGTAAGGGCAGCACACCGACGGAATCACACCGCAGAGCTACGCCTGTGCAGGGCGCTGCCTCTGCCCGTTATTCAAAAAGTTCTTTGGTGTGGGCCTTTTTTGAGTCGAGTGCATCAGATCGCACAGCTGCTGTTTGCAACATATTTCTCAAGCGTATATCGCGTGGCCAAAACATCACCCGCTTGGGCACCACATGCTTGACCAGACATATGTTGACCTGCCATGCAGCTCGTTGGCAAGCCTACCTTAAAGACCCACACCAAAGAACAAAGCTGACCTCTTCTTGCACCGCATCAGCTGGGATCTCCAACCCCACTATACCTTCAGTCCTCTCTGAAACCTGCTCTGAGAGGAATGAAGGTGTAGAATTAGGTGTGTCACAGCCAAGTACTTGCGGGCACTCTGCTAGCAGTACACCAACGTCCGATTCTAGCAGGCAAATTTCCCTGCCCCAGATGCTGGACCGTCGAAAGAAGTTTACTCCCAGCCATCCACATGCCCAGCGGTTGAATGCTAGCTTGGCTGAATTGCTAGCGCTTCAACTGCTGCCTTTTCAGTTGGTAGACTCGGCCCCCTTCCGTGAGTTTGTGCAATGTGCGGTTCCTCAGTGGCAGGTTCCCAAACGCCACTTTTTCTCACGGAAGGCGATTCCGGCTCTCTACCGGCATGTGGAAAGCAATGTCTTGGCCTCGCTGGACAGGGCGGTCAGCGGTAAGGTGCATATTACCGCTGACTCATGGTCAAGCAGGCATGGACAGGGACGTTACCTTTCTTTCACGGCCCATTGGGTCACTCTTTTGGCAGCTGGGAAGGATGCAGGACAAGGTGCAGTAGTGTTGGAGGTTGTTCCACCGCCACGCCTCCAAAATGCTACTACTGGTTGTGACACACCTCTGTCCTCCACCCCCTCCTCTTCTTCTTCCTCCGTGGACTCTTCCTGTGCTTTGTCCTCGGAACCAGCGGTGCTCCGTAGGCTTTCAAGGGGCTACGCAAGTACGCAGGCAAAAAGATGCCATGCCGTGCTTGCGCTGGTGTGTTTGGGGGACAGGAGCCACACTGGGGCAGAGGTTCTGTCTGCTCTGTAGGGGCAGGCCGAGAGGTGGTTGACGCCACGCCAGCTTAAGCCAGGAATGGTAGTTTGCGACAATGGCACCAACCTCCTCTCCGCTCTCCGACAGGGACAACTGACCCATGTGCCCTGTGTGGCTCACGTCCTTAACCTGGTGGTGCAGCGGTTCTTGGGCAGGTACCCGGGCTTACAGGATGTCCTGAGGCAGGCCAGGAAAGTCTGTGTGCATTTCCGCAGATCTTATAATGCCAGTGCTCGCCTGGCTGAGCTGCAAAAGGAGTTGAACCTGCCCAAGAACCGCCTTATATGTGACATGCCCACCAGGTGGAACTCAACGTTGGCCATGCTACAGCGGCTGCCCACGCAGCAGAGGGCCATTAATGAGTACCTGTGCGACTACGGCACCAGGACAGTGTCAGGGGAGCTCAAGTTTTTTTCACCACGCCAGTGGGGCATGATCAGGGATGCATGCACTGTCCTGGCACCATTTGAGGAGGCCACGAGGATGGTGAGCAGTGACAGTGCATGCATCAGTGACACTGTACCTCTTGTCCACCTGTTGGAACATACGCTGCATGGAATAATGGACAGGGCACTTGAGGCAGAACAGAGGCAGGAAGAGAAGGACTTCCTTGCCTCTCAAGGCCCCCTTTACCCAGACAGTGTTCCTTCTGTCCCACCCATCGCACAGGAAGAAGAGGAGGAGGAGGAGGAGGATTGTGTCAGCATGGAGGTGGAGCCTGGCACTCAGCATCATCAGCAGCAGTCTTTTAGGGATGATTTACAGTTCCAAGAAACCAGTGGACTTGTACGTGGCTGGGAGGAGGTGGCTGCGGATCATGTCGTCCTTAGTGACCCAGAGGACTCCGGACCGAATGCCTCAGCTAACCTACGCTGCATGGCCTCCCTGATCCTGCAAAGTCTGCGGAAGGATCCTCGTATTCTTCAGATCAAGGAGAGGGACCATTACTGGCTGGCCACTCTCCTTGATCCACGGTACAAGGGTAAGGTTGCGGACCTTATCTTACCGTCGCAGAGGGAGTAGAGGATGAGACAACTCCGGGAGGCCTTGCAGAAAGGTCTGTGCAACGCGTTCCCAGAGACTGGGAGGTTACAAACTCCTGGTCCTGGACAACGAGTTGCTGAGGCTTCGGTCAGTCAAAGAAGAAGCGGTGGGGAAGGTGGCCGTCTGACCGATGCGTTCAGACAATTCTTTAGTCCGCAGCCCCAAGGTATGATCGGTTCCAGCAACCATCGCCAGCGTCTGATATACATGGTGCAGGAATACCTAGGGGCAAGGTCAGACTTGGACACCTTCCCCACCGAAAATCCTCTGGCTTACTGGGTCTTGAGGATGGATCACTGGCCAGAGCTTGCACAGTATGCAATTGAGCTACTGGCCTGTCCTGCATCCAGCGTTCTTTCAGAACGCACATTCAGTGCTGCTGGAGGATTTGTCACGGATCACAGGGTGCGCCTGTCCACCGACTCTGTTGATCAACTGACCTTCATAAAGATGAACCAGTCTTGGATCACCACCAGCTACCAAACATCTGAAGCTGATATAACAGACTAATTTATTTTCAAATGTCACATCCCTTCAAGACTTATGCTGATGCTGAGTGACTGTCCTGTTATGTTGACTAACTATCCTCCTCCTCCTCAATGATCCGATTGATGATGATAGCTTGGAAGAACATTTTTGTTTCTGGGTGCCGCCACCAGTGGCTAAGGCCCAATTTTTCAGCCCCTGTTTAACAGGGTCGTGTTATTACAATTTTTTATGCAATGCTTTGCAGCAGGGCTCATTCCTGCACTCCAACTAGAGTATCTGGGAGAGGTTGCAGTGTCGTGGCACCAGCACCAGTGGCTAAGGCCCAATTTTTCAGCCCCTGTTTAACAGGGGCGTGTAATTACAATTTTTGATGCAATACTTTGCAACAGGGCTCATTGCTGTGCTCCAAGTACAGTATCTGTGAGGGGTTGCAGTGTTGTGGCACCAGTGCCTAAGGCCCAATTTGTCTGCCCCTGTTTAACAGGGGCATGTAATTACAATTCTTGATCTAATAATTCACAGCAGGGCCCATTCCTGCGCCCACCAAGACTAACTGTGAGGCCTTACAGTGTTGTGTCAACACCACCACCACCAAAGGCCCAATTTTTCAGCCCCTGTTCAACAGGGGCATGCAATTACAATTCTTGATCTAATAATTCACAGCAGGGCCCATTCATGCGCCCACCAAGAGTAACTGTGAGGGCTCACAGTGTTGTGGCAACACCAACATGTAAGGGGCAAATTTCAGCTGAGTATATACGGCAGGCCCCTACTTTCAAACATCCAACTTACAAACGACTCCTCCTTGCAAACGGAAGGATACAACAGGAAGTGAGAGGAAATCTACCCCTAGGAAGGCAAATGTGATGGGGTAGCTATGCCATTTTTCTTAAAGATTTTCATCAATATTACCGGGACCAGACATTACATTAAAGCCGCAAGCAGTTTTAAATGGCTTTTTTTCCTTTAGAAATGTTATTTTGTGCAGGGACAGTTCTAAACACGGGAAACACGTGGCACTTCACAGGCATACATTAGACACCCCCCAGGTACGATATTTAAAGGAATATTTGACTTTTTTTTTCACTTTATGCATCATTAAAATGACTTCTCCCGAAAAACGGCCGTTTTTAAAACTTCTTTTTGCATTGATACATGTCCCCTGGTGCAGAACCCGGGTTCCCAAACCCTTTTTAGGACAATAACATGCATAATAGTCGTTATAATTAGCACTTTAGATTTCGAACGTTCGCATCCATTGTATTTAATAGGGTTCTAAAGTTCGTGCGAACTTTCGGTCCGTTCGCGGGTTCTGGTGCGAACCGAACCCGGGGGTGTTCGGCTCATCACTATATGATACTATAGATACCCGCTTGCAACTGATATTATATACCTACCGATATGTCTTGCATTGGCCCATCTGAGCATACACAAGGATGAGCAGAGACCTCATCACACTAAGTCGCTAACTTCATAGTTAATGTATTATGCTAAGAAAGAAATCCCTTATTGTTGGAACTTCCCCTAACCACCCACGGGGGTAATTTACTATAGCGCCGTGGCGCTAATTAGCGCAAATTGCCACGAATTTGCGCTAATTAGCGCGATTCGCGGCAATTTGCGCTAATTAGCACGAAAACGGTATTCACTATAGCGCTGGAGAGAAAATACTCCCAAAATCAAATTTACTATAACTCCCAGAATCCAAATAGCGCCCAAATCCTTACTCTACTAAAAGCTGGAGAATTGCACATGGAAATAATGTTTAGAGCATGATAGAATTGTATAAATGGTACTGAAATATGCGGTATATTATTTTAAGATAATCTGCTTTTAAGCTGTGTGAAAAAGTGATTTCTATACTGAAATATCTTGTAGAGCCGGTTCACACCACTCAGTCGCCTGACAAGTCGCGTCCCACGATTTTCAATGGAACCGTTCTAAGTAAGAGCGACTCAGGTCGCTCCGACTTAGAAAAAGGTTCCTGTACTACTTTTGGGGGCGACCCAAGGCGACCTGCATTGTTTTCTATACAGAAGTCTCATGCAAATCGCCTCGGCGGGTGTCTCAAGTCGTCTTGAGATCATGCCGCCGAGGTCGTCCCCACAAGTCGCGCCGCGTCGCGCCGCCCTGGTGTGAACCGGCACTTAAAAGTCTGAGAAGTGAAAAATTCATTGTTTTTTGGACAAATTTGGCAACACAACTGAGCATGCTCAGAAGTGAAATAACTCAAATTTTAACTCAAGTGTCTTTTTTCACAAGAGTTATAGTAAATACCAAAAAGAGAGTTAATTAAAGAGCATTGTTTGGAAGTGAAAATCTGCTCTATTTTAGTCCAATGCACATTTTAGCCATTGATTCTAATGATACAATTGTAACTTTCACAAATAAATTATTTTAATGTTGAGAAGAAATGTATCTTTCTCTGAAATAAATTTTCCTTTGCAACAATGTTGCTTCTAATTAAAATATTTTGTTTTTAAGAATGTGGAATGTGAAATGTTTTGGTAAAATATTTTTCTCTGTCACTTTCACTTGTTACTCTCCATCTCACAACAATTTTTACCCAAACTCACACAGATGTCTTTACAAAGCACAAACAATACCATTGCTGTGCAAATTAAAAACCAGTCACTTTTTTTGTGCTTTTTATTATTTCTAAATAATCATAATTTGAGCCCCAAAAATTTGATATGTGTTCCAACATCAGAAATCAAAATGTAATTCCCCAAAATTTGAGGGTAATATCACTATTCTAAACTCACCCACAAAAAAACACCAAATTTCAAAGAATAAATCAAGAAGAATAACTCTTGAGTAATGTAATTCCATCACCTGTATGCCCAAAGAAATGCAGTATTTACGTGCATTTATGTGCATGAGGATCTCACATGCGGCAGCTCCGTGGCTTAGAGGTTAGAACTTCTTCTTCTTCTTAGCATCCCTGAATGTCTGGGTTCAAATCCCAAGCATGCTGCTTCATGTAGAGAAGTTGTCTCATCTCCCAGCTCTTAAAAATATGTCTAAATGCCGTATTTATGTGTAGGAGGGTTCCACCACCATTGTAAATCTTGCCCGATACAAAATTTAAAATTTAAAAGTATTGGGACGCCTGCCTTTACACACACATGAGTTGAGTTGAGTTGAGAGGTATCTTAATATAGCGCGGTCTTACCCCGAAGGGTCCTGACGCGCATGAACTTTAATGGCAGCCCAGTCTTAGTCCGTAGGGTTACAATTTGATTTGGCCCACCCTTTGCAGCTAGAACAGCTTCTGGGAAGGCTGTCCACAAGGTTTAGTGTGTCTATGGAGATGTTTGATCATTCTTCCAGAAGTGCAATTGTGAGGCCAGGCACTGATGTTGGATGAGAAGGCCTGGCTCGCAGTCTCTGCTCTAATTCAGCCAATGGGTGTTCTATCGGGTTCAGGTCAGGACTCTGTGCAGGCTAGTCAAGTTTCTCCACCCCAAACTCGCTTATCCATGTCTTTATGAACCTTGCTTTGTGCACTGGTGTGCAGTCATGTTGGAACAGGAAGGAGCCATCCCAAACTGTTCTCACAAAGTTGGGAGCATGAAATTGTCCAAAATGTCTTGGTATGCTGATGCCTTAAGAGTTCCCTTCACTGGAACTAAGGGGCCAAGCCCAACCCCTGAAAAACAACCCCACACCATAATACCCCTCCACCAAATGATTTGGACCAGTACACAAAGCAAGGTCCATAAAGACATGGATGAGTGAGTTTGGGGTGGAGGAACTTGACTGGCCTGGACAGAGTCCTGACCTCAACACAACAGAACACCTTGGGGATGAATTAGAGTAGAGACTGTAGGCCAGGCCTTCTCGTCCAACATCAGTGCCAGACCTCACAAATGCACTTGGAAGAATGGTCAAACATTCCCATAGACACACTCCTAAACCTTGTGGACAGCCTTCCCAGAAGAGTTGAAGCTGTTATATCTGCAAAGGGTGAACCAACTCAATATTGAACCCTACGGACTAAGACTGGGATGCCATTACAGTTCATGTGTATTTAAAGGCAGGCGTCCCAATACTTAGGCCAATATATTGTATATTGCTTGGAGACACTGAACATGGATATGGACTTAGGGCTGGTTCACACCACAGAGATGCAGAAAACATGCGTGAGGCTGCCTGGTGGCTAAGTGGGTAGCAATTCTGTCTAGCAGCACTGGGGTTGCTGGTTCAATTCCCCGACAAGCTAATGCTTGTGTTGAAGTTTATATGTTCTCCCTGTGTGGGTTTCTCACCACAATCCAAAGACATGCTGGTATTTTATTTGTCTCCTGTCAAAATAGTCTCTAATGTAAAAAAGTTAGTTTTGGACTTTAGATTGGAAGCTCATTGGAGCCAGGGACTGGTGTTAATGTTTGTTAGCACTAATCATGCCCAGGGACTTGGACATTTAAAATTGTAGGGTTTACACTGCACAGGTACATATGCTTAGAAAACTGTTGCTTTGTTTATGTGCATGCAAATGGACTTGGATCTTTGGCCTGTAGCTAGAGATTTGATGCACATAGCCAAGGGCTAACACAGTTGCAAATAGTATTATGTGTTCCTGCCCATCAGGTGCAATCACTTTAGACATACATGAAGAGACAGATTGAAAGATACTGGTGGGTGTGTACTTCTAGTGGGCGTGTACTTCTATTGGGCGTGTGTCAGTTTGCTAACAATACAACCTCTCTTATATAAAGGCCTGCAGTATGGGGGATCGTTTGGTCTGAGAAGGCCAGGTTTTTTGCTGTGATTTGTGGGGGGGGGAGAAGGAATGATATTGTGCAGATTGACAAACTCCCAACTAGTGTTATTTGCTGAAATTCTTGTGCATTTTTTCAATCAAAAATTGTGTATATTGTTCCTGTCTGACCATGCAAAATCGTTTGGAAGCATCTGCTGACCTTCTACTCTTGGATCTCATTGCTTAATCGTGTACACAGAAATGCAGATTCCAGCAGAACATGGTCACCAATGTATCTTTCCTGACGGCTCCATGTCAGCACAGCTGGGTGAGGCTCCGCCCACCCCCACATGATCAGGATTTAACTATAAATTTTTCACTCACCTCAACCTCAGCGTTCTTCTATTTTCCTCCTACGTGCAGGACGGAGGTGTGCTCCTCTACCTAGCCGGTCTAAATGGCTGGCGGACCGTCCATACGTGTGGATGAAGCTGGACGAAGTCCCTGGTGTCTAGTCTAAATTACCATAATCCAGGGAGCCCCGCTGCTGGTCCTCGGGGCGGCTTTATCATGGCTAACAGCCATGTCTGGGGTCCGCTTGGTCCAAACAAGATGGACAGCGGTTGTGGCAGAGTACTCCCCCATGCACTCGCACCCGCGCTGTGCCAACGACGACGGTCGGATGACGGAGGTTGGGTGAGCTAAATGCTTTGTATCCAATGTATGCTGCATTACTGGACAGGGAGTACTCTGCATAACAGATACACAAAGTAACACTTTGTCTGTTCACACATGGATATAATCTGTTGGAGGCTGCTCATGTTTTGCTTACTGTCATGCCACTATGCCAAACCCCTCCAAAGACCAGCATTTGGTAGAGAAGGTATGTGGAGCACACCTGAAAAATGTCTACTGAATCCAGCCATGGCCTTTGGAGACATGGGATATCCTTGTATTTTTTCTATGTGATCTTGGTCTTCCTTTAAAAAAAAAAAAAAGAAGAAAAAAGAGTTTGGAGAAGCATGTCTATGATGTCTACAATTCCCTTGGTTTGTGTACACTGCAGATGGTTGTAATTTTGTTACAAATTCCTACCTTTGTGTTGCTGTTCTGAAACGAACATTTTCATCATAACCTGATTCCCAGGATTAGATCCTAGCCAAATTAACCTCCATCTGGTTAACAGGGCTGTAGATGGAAGCTTCTGCCTCCCTCTAGCTGTGTTTAACCCCTCAGGGTTTGTTACTAAGCAATCTATTTACTGCATTTAACCATTTTTTTCCCCTAGTCCAGGGTCGCACTGGGTTGCGGGAATAAAGCTGTGCTATTCAGCTTTGTCTCCCGCTGGTCAGTCTTGGTTCCGGTCGCAATTTTCAGAGACCTCTGTGCGGATGTCAATATAGGTCCCAACCCGAAATCGCAAGGTAGTACAAAACTGCCTTTGTTGAAGTTGGCTTGGCGCCGCTGATGCAGCGTTGCACCGATTAGGGTGGTGCGATTGCCGCATATTATTTTCATGCGATTCGCATGTTAAAAACGCACCAGTGTGATCCGGATCTATGGGTTGGTTTGCTGAATGGTGTACAAGCCCTGTGGTGAGGTTATCTATTAGTGTTTACCAATCTCAGAACGAACATGCTTCAGGCCCTTCAATAAGAAGACATGGATGAACATGAAGGAGCAGTCTCATGACTTTCCCAAGCAAACATCCCTCCTCAAGCTCTATAAGAGTAATACACGGATGGGCATGACAGTATTTATCCCACTGGCTTAAACAGCCCGAGAGGAGGGTGACACCTAAAAGGTGTTACACCCAATGAACAAATTGCCAATACGCTCTAAAGGGGAGTTCCTGGCTTACCCTGTGAAAGGGTCATCTGCTCTGACAATGAGAAGCTGCCTGTCCACACCAGGTGAAACAGCCAATCTTCAGAATTTCCGGATGAGCATGACAGTATGTATCCCACTGGCTTAAACAGCCGGAGAGGAGGGTGACACCTAAAAGGTGTTACACCCAATGAACAAATTGCCAATACGCTCTAAAGGGGTGTTCCTGGCTTACCCTGTGAAAGGGGTCATCTGCTCTGACAATGAGAAGCTGCCTGTCCACACCAGGTGAAACAGCCAATCTTCAGAATTTCCGGATGAGCATGACAGTATGTATCCCACTGGCTGGAACAGCCAGGGAGGAGGGTGACACCTAAAAGGTGTTACACCCAATAAACAAATTGCCAATACGCTCTAAAGGGGTGTTTTCGGCTCACCCTGTAAAAGGGGTCATCTGCTCTGACAATGAGAAGCTGCCTGTTCATACCAGGGGAAGCTGCGCATGTTCCAAATTTCCAGATGAGCATGACAGTATGTATCCCACTGGCTTAAACAGCCAGGGAGGAGGGTGACACCTAAAAGGTGTTACACCCAATAAACAAATTGCCAATACACTCTAAAGGGGAGTTTTCGGCTCACCATATGAAAGGGTTATCTGCTCTGATAATGAGAAGCCGCCTGTCCATACCAGGTGAAGCAGCCCATTCTCCAAACTTCCGGATGGACATGACTGCACACAGTCTGCTTTATCAAGCATCCAAGGATATGGATGACGGCGCCTAAAAAAGGTGGTCGCACTAATGAAACATGTGGTCAATACGCTCTAAAGGAGTGTTTCCACTCACCCTGTGAATTCTCCAAGCCTTCCCAAGCAAACAATCCGCTTCAGATCCTTCCATAAAGAAACAGACGGCAAGGATGCTACCTAGTTCAAGCAACCTAGGATAAAAGATGACGACACCTAACCAGTAGGGATGGGCCCGGTGCTCGATTCGAACCCATGTTCGAATCGAGCACCGGGCGTTCGCTCGCTCGTCGAGCCCAGAACTATTTGGGCCGTTCGCATCACATTCGTGTGATGCGAGCGGCCCCGCAATGCATTGCGGCCGGCGCGGCCGGCGCAGTGCATTGCTGGCTGATGATTGGCCAAGCATGCACTGTGACCCCGCATGCTTGGCCAATCACAGCGCCCGAAACTCGGAGAGCAATAATTGGCTACAGGCAGGACGCCTGTAGCCAATTACAGCTCAGGGGCTTTAGTACATGCCCCACCATTTAAAAGGCCGCCACGCCATCGGCCCCGGTCACATGAGTTCCGGCTTTAGGAGAGATCAGTCTGCTGATTCTGTCTTTGCTTGATACTGAAAGATTTGCTCTTCTTTGCTAAACCATTGGCTATTTCTTTGCTAAACCATTGCTACCTAAGTCATTGATCGTTCATTGCTGCTGATTGCACAGTTAGCGTGTTATTAGCTGCTGCTGGGGATTAGTCTGGTGCGTGCTTACTGTTAGTACAGTATTGCAGTAGTACCAACCGCAGTGCTGTTAGCACAGCATTGCACCCCAACAGCACCCATAGGACTTCTAGTGTGTTAGTGGCAGCAAACAGAGCTCCTATATTTTCTTCTCAGCAGCACCCATAGGACTTCTAGTGTGTTAGTGGCAGCAAACAGAGCTCCTATATTTTCTTCTCAGCAGCACCCATAGGACTTCTAGTGTGTTAGTGGCATCACACAGAGCTCCTATATTTTCTTCTCAGCAGCACCCATAGGACTTCTAGTGTGTTAGTGGCAGCAAACAGAGCTCCTATATTTTCTTCTCAGCAGCACCCATAGGACTTCTAGTGTGTTAGTGGCAGCAAACAGAGCTCCTATATTTTCTTCTCAGCAGCACCCATAGGACTTCTAGTGTGTTAGTGGCATCACACAGAGCTCCTATATTTTCTTCTCAGCAGCACCCATAGGACTTCTAGTGTGTTAGTGGCAGCAAACAGAGCTCCTATATTTTCTTCTCAGCAGCACCCATAGGACTTCTAATGTGTTAGTGGCATCACACAGAGTTCCTATATTTTCATCTCAGAAGCACCCATAGGACTTATAGTGTGTTAGTGGCATCACACAGAGCTCCTATATTTTCTTCTCAGAAGCACCCATAGGACTTCTAGTGTGTTAGTGGCAGCAAACAGAGCTCCTATATTTTCTTCTCAGCAGCACCCATAGGACTTCTAATGTGTTAGTGGCATCACACAGAGTTCCTATATTTTCATCTCAGAAGCACCCATAGGACTTCTAGTGTGTTAGTGGCATCACACAGAGCTCCTATATTTTCTTCTCAGAAGCACCCATAGGACTTCTAGTGTGTTAGTGTCAGCAAACAGAGCTCCTATATTTTCTTCTTAGCAGCACCCATAGGACTTCTAATGTGTTAGTGGCATCACACAGAGTTCCTATATTTTCATCTCAGAAGCACCCATAGGACTTCTAGTGTGTTAGTGGCATCACACAGAGCTCCTATATTTTCTTCTCAGAAGCACCCATAGGACTTCTAGTGTGTTAGTGGCAGCAAACAGAGCTCCTATATTTTCTTCTGAGCAGCACCCATAGGACTTCTAGTGTGTTAGTGGCATCACACAGAGTTCCTATATTTTCATCTCAGAAGCACCCATAGGACTTCTAGTGTGTTAGTGGCATCACACAGAGCTCCTATATTTTCTTCTCAGCAGCACCCATAGGACTTCTAGTGTGTTAGTGGCATCACACAGAGCTCCTATATTTTCATCTCAGAAGCACCCATAGGACTTCTAGTGTGTTAGTGGCATCACACAGAGCTCCTATATTTTCTTCTCAGCAGCACCCATAGGACTTCTAGTGTGTTAGTGGCAGCAAACAGAGCTCCTATATTTTCTTCTCAGCAGCACCCATAGGACTTCTAGTGTGTTAGTGGCATCACACAGAGCTCCTATATTTTCTTCTCAGCAGCACCCATAGGACTTCTAGTGTGTTAGTGGCAGCAAACAGAGCTCCTATATTTTCTTCTCAGCAGCACCCATAGGACTTCTAGTGTGTTAGTGGCATCACACAGAGCTCCTATATTTTCATCTCAGAAGCACCCATAGGACTTCTAGTGTGTTAGTGGCATCACACAGAGCTCCTATATTTTCTTCTCAGCAGCACCCATAGGACTTCTAGTGTGTTAGTGGCAGCAAACAGAGCTCCTATATTTTCATCTCAGAAGCACCCATAGGACTTCTAGTGTGTTAGTGGCATCACACAGAGCTCCTATATTTTCTTCTTAGCAGCACCCATAGGACTTCTAATGTGTTAGTGGCATCACACAGAGTTCCTATATTTTCATCTCAGAAGCACCCATAGGACTTCTAGTGTGTTAGTGGCATCACACAGAGCTCCTATATTTTCATCTCAGAAGCACCCATAGGACTTCTAGTGTGTTAGTGGCATCACACAGAGCTCCTATATTTTCTTCTCAGCAGCACCCATAGGACTTCTAGTGTGTTAGTGGCAGCAAACAGAGCTCCTATATTTTCATCTCAGAAGCACCCATAGGACTTCTAGTGTGTTAGTGGCAGCAAACAGAGCTCCTATATTTTCTTCTTAGCAGCACCCATAGGACTTCTAATGTGTTAGTGGCATCACACAGAGTTCCTATATTTTCATCTCAGAAGCACCCATAGGACTTCTAGTGTGTTAGTGGCATCACACAGAGCTCCTATATTTTCTTCTCAGCAGCACCCATAGGACTTCTAGTGTGTTAGTGGCAGCAAACAGAGCTCCTATATTTTCTTCTCAGAAGCACCCATAGGACTTCTAGTGTGTTAGTGGTATCACACAGAGTTCCTATATTTTCATCTCAGAAGCACACATAGGACTTCTAGTGTGTTAGTGGCATCACACAGAGCTCCTATATTTTCTTCTCAGCAGCACCCATAGGACTTCTAGTGTGTTAGTGGCATCACACAGAGCTCCTATATTTTCATCTCAGAAGCACCAATAGGACTTCTAGTGTGTTAGTGGCAGCAAACAGAGCTCCTATATTTTCTTGTCAGCAGCACACATAGTACCTATAGTGTGTTAGTGTCAGCACCCATAGGACCTACAGTGTGTTGTGAGCACACATAGGAGTTCTATTTTTTATACTATATACACTACCGACTACAATGGCTGGAAGACCGCCAAGGAGAGGCAGAGCGTGCCGAGGCAAGAACACAGGGCAGGCAGGCTCTGTTTCTAGAGACAACAGTGCTGGCCGTGGACGTGGTCGTGCATCGTCATCAGCACGTGGCCATGGGACACGCTTGTCTTTGTTTTCGGCAGCTGGACATGTGGAGCCGCATCATGCCGAAGGCTTGGTAGAATGGATGACCAAGCCCTCCTCATCCTCCTCATCCTCTCTCACCCAGGCTCAGGGTACTGGCAGAGCAGCTGCCAACGCGTACTCAATGGCATCATCAGCCACCCCTTCCCTAGACCCACCATGTCCTCCTGAGGAGTCCCCCGAACTGTTTGAGCACAGTGTTGGGTACATGCTCCAGGAGGATGCCCAACGATTCGAAGGCTCGGATGATGATACCCAGCTTGAGGAAGTCAGTAGTGTGCGCGCAGAGAGAGGGGATGCTGAAGGACAGCAATCTGGCAGTAGTGTTCCACCAGCTGCAGCTTACTGCCAGGTTTGCTCTAGTGGTGAAGAGGGAGGGGATGATGAGGTCACTGACTCCACGTGGGTGCCTGAAGGGAGAGAGGAGGAGGAGGAGGAGGATGCAGCGTCACATGTCCAACGAGGCAGGATGCCCCCTGGAGGCCAGCTAGAGGCCAGCACAGCAACTGTACCACACCGCAGAGCTCCGCCTGTGCAGGGCGCTGCCTCTGCACGTTATCACAAAAGTTCTTTGGTGTGGGCCTTTTTTGAGACGAGTGCATCAGATCGCACCACTGCTATTTGCAATATTTGTCTCAAGCGTATCTCGCGTGGCCAAAACATCAGCCGCTTGGGCACCACAAGCATGAGCAGACATATGTCGACCTGCCATGCAGCTCGTTGGCAAGCACACATAAAAGACCCACACCAAAGAACAAAGCGGACCTCTCCTTGCTCCTCATCAGCTGGGATCTCCATCCCCACTATATCTTCAGTCCTCTCTGAAAGCTGCTCTGAGAGGACTGAAGGTGTAGAATTAGGTGTGTCACAACCAAGTACTTGCAGTACACCGACGTCCGATTGTAGCAGGCAAATTTCCCTGCCCCAGCTGCTGGACCGTCGAAAGAAGTATACTCCCAGCCATCCACATGCCCAGCGGTTGAATGCTAGCTTGGCTAAATTGCTAGCACTTCAACTGCTGCCTTTTCAGTTGATAGACTCGGCCCCCTTCCGTGAGTTTGTTCAATGTGCGGTTCCTCAGTGGCAGGTTCCCAAACGCCACTTTTTCTCACGGAAGGCGATTCCGTCTCTCTACTGGCATGTGGAAGGCAATGTCCATGCCTCGCTGGACAGGGCGGTCAGCGGTAAGGTGCATATTACCGCTGACTCATGGTCCAGCAGGCATGGACAGGGACGTTATCTTTCTTTCACGGCCCATTGGGTCACTCTATTGGCAGCTGGGAGGGATGCAGGACAAGGTGCAGTAGTGTTGGAGGTTGTTCCGCAGCTGGAGGTTCTGGCAGCTCTGCAGGGGCAGGCCGAGAGGTGGTTGACGCCACGCCAGCTTAAGCCAGGAATGGTCGTTTCTGATAATGGCACCAACCTCCTCTCCGCCCTGCGACAGGGGCAGCTCACCCATGTGCCCTGTATGGCTCACGTCCTCAACCTGGTGGTGCAGCGGTTCTTGGGCAGGTTCCCAGGCTTACAGGATGTCCTGAGGCAGGCCAGGAAAGTCTGTGTGCATTTCCGCCGATCTTATAATGCCAGTGCTCGGCTGACTGAGCTGCAAAAGGAGCTGAACCTGCCCAAGAACCGCCTAATATGTGACATGCCCACCAGGTGGAACTCAACGTTGGCCATGCTGCAGCGACTGCACACGCAGCAGAGGGCCATCAATGAGTACCTTTGCGACTACGGCACCAGGACAGGGTCAGGGGAGCTTGGCTTTTTTTCCCCACGCCAGTGGAGCATGATCAGGGATGCATGCACTGTCCTCTCACCATTTGAGGAGGCCACGAGGATGGTGAGCAGTGACAGTGCATGCATCAGTGACACTGTACCTCTTGTCCACCTGTTGGAGCATACGCTGCGTGGGATAATGGACAGGGCACTTGAGGCAGAACAGAGGCAGGAAGAGGAGGACTTCCTTGTCTCTCAAGGCCCCCTTTATCCAGACAATGTTCCTTCTGTCCCACCCATCACACAGGAAGAGGAGGAGGAGGAGGAGGAGGATTGTGTGAGCATGGAGGTGGAGCCTGGCACTCAGCATCAGCAGCAGCAGTCTTTTAGGGATGATGTACAGTCCCAACAAACCAGTGGACTTGTACGTGGCTGGGAGGAGGTGGCTGGCGATCATGTCATCCTCAGTGACCCAGAAGACTCCGGACCGAATGCCTCGGCTAACCTACGCTGCATGGCCTCCCTGATCCTGCAAAGCCTGCGGAAGGATCCTCGTGTTCTTCGGATCAAGGAGAGTGACCATTACTGGCTGGCCACTCTCCTTGATCCACGGTACAAGGGTAAGGTTGCGGACCTTATCTTGCCGTCGCAGAGGGAGCAGAGGATGAGACATCTCAGGGAGGCCTTGCAGAAAGGTCTGTGCAACGCGTTCCCAGAAACTGGGAGGTTACAAACTCCTGGTCCTGGACGACGAGTTGCTGAGGCTTCGGTCAGTAGCAGAAGGAGCGGTGGGGAAGGTGGACGTCTGACCGATGCGTTCAGACAATTTTTTAGTCCGCAGCCCCAAGGTATGATCGGTTCCAGCAACCATCGCCAGCGTCTGATATACATGGTGCAGGAATACCTAGGGGCAAGGTCAGACTTGGACACCTTTCCCACCGAAAATCCTCTGGCTTACTGGGTCCTGAGGATGGATCACTGGCCAGAGCTTGCACAGTATGCAATTGAGCTACTGGCCTGTCCTGCATCCAGCGTTCTTTCCGAACGCACATTCAGTGCTGCTGGAGGATTTGTCACCGATCATAGGGTGCGCCTGTCCACCGACTCGGTTGATCGACTGACCTTCATAAAAATGAATCAGTCTTGGATCACCACCAGCTACCAGACACCTGAAGCGGATATAACGGAATAATTTATAATGTCACATCCCTTCAAGACTGCCTATGCTGATGCTGAGTGACTGTCCTGTTATGTTCACTGACTATCCTCTTCCTCCTCCTCAATGATCCATGCCACCACACCAGTGCCTAAGGCACAATTTTTCAGCCCCTGTATAACAGGGGCGTGTAATTACAATTTTTTAAAAAGATGCTTCGCAACAGGTGTGACTGCTGTGCTCAGAGTACAGTATCTGTGAGGGGTTGCAGTGTTGTGGCACCAGCACCAGTGCCTAAGGCACAATTTTTCAGCCCCTGTTGGGGCGTGTAATTACAATTTTTAGGCAATGCTTTGCAACAGGTCTCATTGCTGTGCTCAGAGTACAGTATCTGTGAGGGGTTGCAGTGTTGTGGCACCAGCACCAGTGCCTAAGGCACAATTTTTCAGCCCCTGTATAACAGGGGCGTGTAATTACAATTTTTTAAAAAGATGCTTCGCAACAGGTGTGACTGCTGTGCTCCAAGTACAGTATCTGTGAGGGGTTGCAGTGTTGTGGCACCAGCACCAATGCCTAAGGCACAATTTTTCAGCCCCTGTTTAACAGGGGCGTGTAATTACAAATCTTGATCTAATAGTTCACAGCAGGGCCCATTCCTGCGCCCACCAAGAGTAACTATGAGGGCCTACAGTCTTGTGGCAACACCGTCCACCACCACCACCACCACCAAAGGCCCAATTTTTCTGCCCTGTTCAACAGGTGCATGCAATTACAAATCTTGATCTAATAACTCACAGCAGGGCCCATTCCTGCACCCACCAAGAGTAACTGTGAGGGCTTACAGTCTTGTGGCAACACCGTCCACCACCACCACCACCACCACCAAAGGCCCAATTTTTCTGCCCGGTTCAACAGGTGCATGCAAGTACAAATCTTGATCTATTAACTCACAGCAGGGCCCATTCCTGTGCCCACCAGTCTTGTGGCTACACCAACATCTAATAGGGCAAATTTCTGCAGAGTATATACGGCAGGCCCCTACTTTCAAACATCCAACTTACAAACGACTCCTACTTGCAAACGGCAAGAGAAAACAGGAAGTGAGAGGAAATCTACCCCTAGGAAGGAAAATTCTATCCTGTTAGATTTAATTTGGGAAAAAGGTATCTCCTCTCTACTGATGCTTTATCACCAATCCTTGTTTCAATTAAAACCCCACTTTTCCAAAAACATTTGTCATTGGGACGGAAAGTGAGGTGACATGTTCTGAACAGATGTGCAAAGACAGCAAATGTTACAGGGGTGATAACCCCTCCCTATGTTCTCCAAAAAGCTTAAAAATTGATTTTTTTGGGATGTAGCTACACTTCATAATGTACCTGTTCAGATTCTACTTAAGAACAAACCTACAGTCCATGTCTTGTTTGCACCACCTATATACTGCTGTTCAGAGTATATAGGGTTGTAGGTATAGGGTTTTATTTTGGGTGCGGGGTCCCCCTTAGTATCCATACAAGACCCAAAGGGGCTGGGGTGGGGGGGGGGGGGGTGATGGGGTAGCCATGCCATTTTTCTCAAGGATTTTCAGCCATATGGCGGCCAGGACAAGACATGACATTAAAGCCGCAAGTGGTTTTAAATGGCTTCTTTTTTTCCTTTACAAATGTCATTTTGTGCAAGGACAGTTCTAAACACGGGAAACACATGCCACTTCACAGGCATACTTTAGACACCCCCCAGGTACCATATTTAAAGGAAAATTTCACTTTTTTTTTTTTCACTTTATGCATCATTAAAATGACTGCTCCCGAAAAAACTTTAGTTTTTAAAATTTCTTTTTGCATTGATATATGTCCCCTGGGGCAGGACCCGGGTCCCCAAACCTGTTTTATGACATTAACATGCATATTGGCCATTGTAATTAGCAATTTTGATTTCGAACGTTCGCGTCCATTATAACGAATAGGGTTCGAAAATTCGCGCAAACTTTCGGTCCGTTCGAACGTTCTGGTGCGAACCGAACCCGGGGGTGTTCGGCTCATCCCTACTAACCAGTTGTCACAATTAAGCAGATGGCCAAAACCCTCTGAAGGAATGACTAGATTCTTCTCATATGGGGACCATCTGTTTGGCAATGTCCAGCCTTCTTTCAGGGCCTTCTTGGTCCAATCAACTCTCTCCAGTCTCTTCTGAACAGGAGAAAGAGGACGACCTGTGTCCAGATTGCTAAGGTTGGTGAAATGCCTGTGTATAGAGGTTAGTGATGAGCCGAACACCCCCGGGTTCGGTTCGCACCAGAACCCGCGAACGGACCGAAAGTTTGCACGAACATTAGAACCCTATTAAATACAATGGATGCGAACGTTCGGATTCTAAAGTGCTAATTATAACGACTATTATCCATGTTATTGTCCTAAACAGAGTTTGGGAACCCGGGTTCTGCACCAGGGGACATGTATCAATGCAAAAAGAAGTTTTAAAAACGGACGTTTCCCGGGAGCAGTCATTTTAATGATGCATAAAGTGAAAAAAAAAGTCAAATATTCCTTTAAATATTGTACCTGGGGGGTGTCTAAAGTATGCCTGTGAAGTGCCACGTGTTTCCCGTGTTTAGAACTGTCCCTGCACAAAATAACATTTTTAAAGGAAAAAAAAAGCCATTTAAAACTGCTTGCGGCTTTAATGTAATGTCTGGTCCCGGTAATATGGATGAAAATCTTTAAGAAAAATGGCATAGCTACCCCATCAGCCCCCCCCCTACCCCAGCCCATTACCAGCCCCTTTGGGTCTTGTATGGATATTAAGGGGAACCCCGCACACAAAATAAAAAAGGCCCTATATACTCTGAACAGCCGTATACAGGCGGTGCATACAAGACAGGGACTGTAGGTTTGTTCTTATGTAGAATCTGTTTGTAATTTTGAACAGCTACATTGTTTAAGTGTAGCTCCAGCCCAAATACCTATTTTTAAGCTTTTTGGAAAACATAGGGAAGGGTTATCACCCCTGTAACATTTGTTTTGCTGTCTGTGCCCCTGTTCAGAACATTTCACCTCACTTTGCGTCCCAATGACAACTGTTTTTGAAATGTGGTGTTTTTATTGAAACAAGGATTGGTGATAAAGCATCAGTAGAGAGGAGACACCTTTCTCCCATATTAATTCTTACAGGAGAGAATTTTCCTTCCAAGGGGTAGATTTCCTCTCACTTCCTGTTGTCTTCTTCCGTTTGCAAGTAGTAGTCGTTTGTAAGTTGGATGTTTGAAAGTAGGGACCTGCCGTATATACTCTGCAGAAATTGGCCCCTTAGGTGTTGGTGTTGGCACAACACTGTAAGCACTCACAGTTACTCTTGGTGGGTGCTGGAACGCCCTGCTGTCAACTATTATATCAGGAATTGTAATAACATATAATTGTTGAACAGTGGTAGTAAAAATTGGGCCTTTGATGGTGGTGCTGGTGCCACAACACTGTAAGGCCTGACAGTTACTCTTGGTGGGCGCAGCAATGGGCCCTGCTGTGAATTATTAGATCAATAATTATAATTGCATGCCCCTGTTGAACAGGGGCTGAAAAATTGGGCCTTTGGTGGTGGTGGTGTTGACACAACACTGTAAGGCCTGACAGTGACTCTTGGTGGGCGCAGCAATGGGCCCTGCTGTGAATTATTAGATCAATAATTATAATTGCATGCCCCTGTTGAACAGGGGCTGAAAAATTGGGCCTTAGGCACTGGTGGCACAACACTGCAACCCCTCACAGATATTGTACTTGGAGCACAGCAATGAGGCCTGTTGCAAAGTATTGCATCAAAAATTGTAATTACACGCCCCTGTTAAACAGGGGCTGAAAAATTGGGCCTTAGCCACTGGTGGCGGCACCCATAAACCAAAATGATCTTCCAAGCTATCATCATTAATCGTATCATTGAGGAGGAGGAGGAGGATAGCCAGTCAACATAACAGCACAGGCACTCAGCATCAGCATCAGTCTTGAAGGGATGTGACATTTTAAAATCAATTAGTCTGTTATATCAGCATCAGGTGTGTGGTAGCTGGTGGTGATCCAAGACTGGTTCATCTTGATGAAAGTCAGTCGATCAACCGAGTCGGTGGACAGGCGCACCCTGTGATCCGTGACAAATCCTCCAGCAGCACTGAATGTGCGTTCTGAAAGAACGCTGGATGCAGGACAGGCCAGTAGCTCAATTGCATACTGTGCAAGCTCTGGCCAGTGATCCATCCTCAAGACCCAGTAAGCCAGAGGATTTTCGGTGGGGAAGGTGTCCAAGTCTGACCTTGCCCCTAGGTATTCCTGCACCATGTATATCAGACGCTGGCGATGGTTGCTGGAACCGATCATACTTTGGGGCTGCGGACTAAAGAATTGTCTGAACGCATCGGTCAGACGGCCAACTTCCCCACCGCTCCTTCTTTGACTGCCCGAAGCCTCAGCAACTCGTTGTCCAGGACCAGGAGTTTGTAACCTCCCAGTCTCTGGGAACGCGTTGCACAGACCTTTCTGCAAGGCCTCCCGGAGTTGTCTCATCCTCTGCTCCCTCTGCGACGGTAAGATAAGGTCCGCAACCTTACCCTTGTACCGTGGATCAAGGAGAGTGGCCAGCCAGTAATGGTCCCTCTCCTTGATCCGAAGAATACAAGGATCCTTCCGCAGACTTTGCAGGATCAGGGAGGCCATGCAGCGTAGGTTAGCTGAGGCATTCAGTCCGGAGTCCTCTGGGTCACTAAGGACGACATGATCCGCAGCCACCTCCTCCCAGCCACGTACAAGTCCACTGGTTTCTTGGGACTGTAAATCATCCCTAAAAGACTGCTGCTGATGATGCTGAGTGCCAGCCTCCACCTCCATGCTGACACAATCCTCCTCCTCCTCCTCTTCCTGTGCGATGGGTGGGACAGAAGGAACACTGTCTGGGTAAAGGGGGCCTTGAGAGGCAAGGAAGTCCTCCTCTTCCTGCCTCTGTTCTGCCTCAAGTGCCCTGTCCATTATTCCATGCAGCGTGTGCTCCAACAGGTGGACAAGAGGTACAGTGTCACTGATGCATGCACTGTCACTGCTCACCATCCTCGTGGCCTCCTCAAATGGTTCCAGGACAGTGCATGCATCCCTGATCATGCCCCACTGGCGTGGTGAAAAAAACCCGAGCTCCCCTGACCCTGTCCTGGTGCCGTAGTCGCACAGGTACTCATTGATGGCCCTCTGCTGCGTGTGCAGCCGCTGCAGCATGGCCAACGTTGAGTTCCACCTGGTGGGCATGTCACATATAAGGCGGTTCTTGGGCAGGTTCAACTTCTTTTGCAGCTCAGCCAGGCGAGCACTGGCATTATAAGATCTGCGGAAATGCACACAGACTTTCCTGGCCTGCCTCAGGACATCCTGTAAGCCCGGGTACCTGCCCAAGAACCGCTGCACCACCAGGTTAAGGACGTGAGCCACACAGGGCACATGGGTCAGTTGTCCCTGTCGGAGGGCGGAGAGGAGGTTGGTGCCATTGTCGCAAACCACCATTCCTGGCTTAAGCTGGCGTGGCGTCAACCACCTCTCGGCCTGCCCCTGCAGAGCAGACAGGACCTCTGCCCCAGTGTGGCTCCTGTCCCCCAAACACACCAGCGCAAGCACGGCATGGCATCTTTTTGCCTGCGTACTTGCGTAGCCCCTTGAACGCCTACGGAGCACCGCTGGTTCCGAGGACAAAGCACAGGAAGAGGCCATGGAGGAAGAAGAAGAGGAGGGGGTGGAGGAGAGAGGTGTGTCACAACCAGTAGTAGCATTTTGGAGGCGTGGAGGTGGAACAACCTCCAACACTACTGCACCTTGTCCTGCATCCTTCCCAGCTGCCAAAAGAGTGACCCAATGGGCCGTGAAAGAAAGGTAACGTCCCTGTCCATGCCTGCTGGACCATGAGTCAGCGGTAATATGCACCTTACCGCTGACCGCCCTGTCCAGCGAGGCCAAGACATTGCCTTCCACATGCCTGTAGAGAGCCGGAATCGCCTTCCGTGAGAAAAAGTGGCGTTTGGGAACCTGCCACTGAGGAACCGCACATTGCACAAACTCACGGAAGGGGGCCGAGTCTACCAACTGAAAAGGCAGCAGTTGAAGCGCTAGCAATTTAGCCAAGCTAGCATTCAACCGCTGGGCATGTGGATGGCTGGGAGTGAACTTCTTTCGACGGTCCAGCAGCTGGGGCAGGGAAATTTGCCTGCTAGAATCGGACGTCGGTGTACTGCTAGCAGAGTGGCCGCAAGTACTTGGCTGTGACACACCTAATTCTACACCTTCATTCCTCTCAGTGCAGGTTTCAGAGAGGACTGAAGGTATAGTGGGGTTGGAGATCCCAGCAGATGCGGTGCAAGGAGAGGTCAGCTTTGTTCTTTGGTGTGGGTCTTTAAGGTAGGCTTGCCAACGAGCTGCATGGCAGGTCAACATATGTCTGATCAAGCATGTGGTGCCCAAGCGGCTGATGTTTTGGCCACGCGATATACGCTTGAGACATATGTTGCAAACAGCAGCTGTGCGATCTGATGCACTCGCCTCAAAAAAGGCCCACACCAAAGAACTTTTTGAATGACGGGCAGAGGCAGCGCCCTGCACAGGCGTAGCTATGCGGTGTGATTCCGTCGGTGTGCTGCCCATACGCTGGCCACCCAAGGGCATCCTGCCTCGTTGGAGATGTGCCTCCTCCTCATCCTCCTCCTCCTCCTCTCTCCTATTAGGCACCCACGTGGAGTCAGTGACCTCATCATCCCCTCCCTCCTCATCACTGGAGCCAATCTGGCAGTATGCTGCAGCTGCTGGAGCATGACTGCCAGATTGGTGTCCTTCTTGAGCATCCCCTCTCTCTGCTCTCACGCTACTGCCTTCCTCTATCTGGGTATCATCATCAGATCCTTCGAAACGCTGGGCATCCTCCTGGAGCATGTACCCAACACTGTGCTCAAACATTTCGGGGGACTCCTCAGGAGGAGGACATGGTGGGTCTAGGGAAGGACTGACTAATGAAGATAATGATACCAGAGAAGAGGACGCTTTGGCAGCTGCTTTGCCAGTACCCTGAGCCTGGGTGAGAGAGGATGAGGAGGATGAGGTGGGCTTGGTCATCCACTCTACCAAGTCTTCGGCATGATGTGGCTCAACATGTCCAGCTGCCGAAAAGAAGGACAAGCGTGTCCCATGGCCATGTGCTGATGACAATGCACCGCGTCCACGACCAGCACTGTTGCCCCCAGACACAGAGCTTGCTTGCCCTCTTTTTTTGCCTCCTGACTGTCTGCCTCTCCTTGTTTGCCTTCCAGACATTTTAATGGATGGCCTGCAGGGAGATGGGAAAAACAGCAATAAGGGCTACCTTCAGGTGTATACTGTGCAGGAGGCTTAGCAACAATGACACTGACACTGTCCCCTGCCTATCCTTCTCTGTCCCTAAACACAAGGATTTGCAATATGCTTCAGCAAGATTGGTTTAGCACAGAATAGCACACTGACAGTTTCCCTCACTGTCCTTCTCTGTCCCTACAAACAAGATTTAGCACAGAATAGCACACTGATAGTTTCCACGAGTGTCCTTCTCTGTCCCTAAACTCAAGGATTTCAAATATGGTTCAGCAAGATTGGTTTAGAACAGAATAGCACACTAACACTTTCCCTCACTGTACCTCTCTGTCCCTAAACTCAAGGATTTCAAATATGGTTCAGCAAGATTGGTTTAGAACAGAATAGCACACTGACAGTTTCCCTCACTGTCCTTCTCTGTCCCTACAAACAAGATTTAGCACAGAATAGCACACTGATAGTTTCCACGAGTGTCCTTCGCTGTCCCTAAACTCAAGGATTTCAAATATGGTTCAGCAAGATTGGTTTAGAACAGAATAGCACACTGACACTTTCCCTCACTGTACCTCTCTGTCCCTAAACTCAAGGATTTCAAATATGGTTCAGCAAGATTGGTTTAGAACAGAATAGCACACTGACAGTTTCCCTCACTGTCCTTCTCTGTCCTTACAAACAAGATTTAGCACAGAATAGCACACTGATAGTTTCCACGAGTGTCCTTCTCTGTCCCTAAACTCAAGGATTTCAAATATGGTTCAGCAAGATTGGTTTAGAACAGAATAGCACACTGATACTTTCCCTCACTGTACCTCTCTGTCCCTAAACTCAAGGATTTCAAATATGGTTCAGCAAGATTGGTTTAGAACAGAATAGCACACTGACACTTTCCCTTACTGTACCTCTCTGTCCCTAAACTCAAGGATTTCAAATATAGTTCAGTAAGATTGGTTTAGAACAGAATAGCACACTGACACTTTCCCTCACTGTCCTTCTCTGTCCCTACAAACAAGGTTTAGCACAGAATAACACACTGACACTCTCCCTACCTATCCTTATTTGTCCCTAAACACAAGGAATCCAGGATTAGTAAAGGAAAAAAAATGACACTGTCCCTGCCTATGCTTCTCTTTCCCTGCTCCGGAACACACTACACAAGGCCACCGCGCTGGCGGCCTTTTATAGTGTGGGGCGTGTACTAAACCCCCATAGCAATAATTGGCCACAGGCATCCTGCCTGTGGCCAATCATTGCTCTCCTCGCTGCCGGCGCTGTGATTGGCCAAGCATGCGGGGTCACAGTGCATGCTTGGCCAATCACAGCGCCTGGATGACACTGCGATGGCGTAGTGCATTGTGGGCCGTTCGCGTCACTCGAATTTGGCGCGAACGGCCCAAATCGTTCGATCTTAGTCGAACGATCGAACAGCCGATGTTCGAGTCGAACGTATGTTCGACTCGAACACAAAGCTCATCCCTAATAGAGGTGAAACTTTGGAGGTATTTTAAATACCTCCAAAAGACGGCTGGATGTTGAATGGATCAAGTGCTTGTTCATCAAGATTGGAGGATATTGTCACAGCAGGATGTCAAAGTTACGCCCTTTAGAACGAATAGAGGTCCAGGGGTTGGGACCACCCCGCTGGTTAGTATGTGTCCCTTGTGGGATCGGCCATTCACATGACCTTACCATCAGAAGGTGCGACCCTCAAGGACAAACGCGCTCACTGCATTTTTTTTTTCTTAATCGCAGAAGAGCAAGCCTAAATTAAATAGTGGCCAGTCTAGCCTCCTGCCTCAAGATGAAGGTCTACTGAGTTAAAGAAGACCGAAAACTCAAGAGTTATTGTCCACACTCACGCTCACGCCAGAGAGCGTAGCTCCTGCGCTTTTCTGGATGGGAGTCCAGGAAAGACAAGGAAGCAAATGCTTAGTCCAAGAAGTCAATAAGAACTTCCATGTCAGGATGCTCTCTGTTATTTTGGGTTGGGCCACCCATACATGCCCTAGGGGCACTATGTGGTTCCTCTGTGAACATAGAAGCGGCTTGTGGATGGACACGTGGTCCCCTAAGGAAAGCATTTTGGGCCATATTTGGAGATCTTTCATCCTTCACGTCTCAGATTGAGCCATAGAAATCGCCTCGCCCCAGCAGCTCGGACGATCTGGTGGTACAGGCAGATACCAGCCAGTTTAGGGGAGCCCTTCTTCAGTAACAATGAGCTCAGGACCAATGGTCTTTTGTCAAGGATCCAAGACTCCGTCTTGGAGTTGAAGGCAACCTTTTCAGGCTCTTAGCCTTCAGTCATCTCATCCAGAGTAAGCCTGTCCTGGGAAAGTTGGACAGCACAACGACTGTGGCCTACATCTGGAAACAAGGTTCAGTCTCTCACTTCTGAAGTTTTCTCTAATTCTAGAATTCACCCAAGTCAATCCTCCCAACGATTTGCGACCTATGTGCCTGGTCGGAAGAATCTTCAGACGATCTATTTGTCCAGGTCAAGTCTGACGACAATGGATGATCCAGACTACTGCGAGTCTTTCGAGAACTAACAGAGATTGGTGTTTTGTCTGCCAGAGGTAGACCGCTTACATTCCCAGTCGGCACTGAGTCGCTGAAGTTCCATTCCAGGGCCCAGGAGCCGCAAGCGCTCGGAGTGGAGGTGCTGACCGCAGAATGGATCGCCAAGACTGCTGATGCCTTTTTCAGCTGCTCCCTCTGATTCTCAGCTTCCAGCTAAGGCTGGGGCGAGGGAAGGTGACAGTTTTGGTACCCACTACTCATCCTGATGAGTGTCAAGGAGTGACGCCCTCTGCCTGGTAGATCAAATCTTCTCCAGTCCCATTCATCCAGCATCCGACAGGCTCAGGCTGATGGCCTGGGTTGAGAAAGGCAGAGCCTAATGGATGTCGAATGCTCTGTGAAGATTTGAACAGTTCTACGAAACGAGAAAGGTCAGCGCTAAGCACGCCTATAGTAGAACAGGACATACGCCCAGTATATTCGCTGATCAAGATTTTACGCTGGACTCTTCAGAAACCTGCTTCGGATGTCTACAGGCATGGCTAGACTTAATTCTATACGCAAGCATGCTATAGAAATGCACTTTGGCTATCGCTGTCTTCACCGGCATTCAGCAAGCTTCCAACGCTTAATTATACAGTTTTTCAAGATTCAATTTGGTTGAAACCCCAAACTTGTTTCCGGAATGAGATATACCAATGCTGATGGATGTTATTTCATCGGATGCCTTCAATCACCCAGTGGTACTTTCTCGCTGAAACTGATTTACTGGTGGCAATTACATCAGCATTGGTGTCCTTGGGTTTAAAGAACCCATACTCGCGTACTTCCCAGACAGAATGGTGCTCATGCCAATGCTCTAATATGTGCCTGAACTGACCTTTAGAGTTCATATCACACAAGAGGTTTCCCTCCTACGTTCCCTTTGGGGAGTACTCAAAAAGTTAGCCCATCGGATGTGGGCTAAGCGCTAAAATATTTAATCAAGGCGACTCCTGCCATCAGGAGCTCTGTACAACTGTTTGTCCTTTTCAGGTGGAACACATAATAATCTTGCTGGGAGCCGTAAAATCATTATCTCTTGGTTGATAACCTCATCTCCTTGGCCTGCAGGTTGTAAGGCTGGCTGTGCCAGGAGAGTCACGGCATTCTCACTAGAAAGGTCCAGACCTTGAGGGTGACAGCAGGCCGGGTGTCCCAAACTATCCGTAATACAAAATATTCAAATTCATGACAGTTGGGTTTGTCAGAGGCATTATGGTTTCTGTTACCGTTTTAGTCAGAATTGGAGTGTGTAGCATTATCCCTCCCCTGTTTTGGCTAGTTAATTACCAGCTGTGCTGACATGGAGCCGTCAGGAAAACGGAAAATTTAATTCAAATACTTACCGTAATTTTCCTTTCCTGACGAGCTCCATGTCAGCACAGAACCCGCCCAGTTAAGTAGTAATAGTTACGAAACGCTGAGGTTGAGGTGAGTGAAAAATTTATAGTTAAGTCCTGATCACGTGGTGGTGGGCGGAGCCTCACCCAGCTGTGCTGACATGGAGCTCGTCAGGAAAGGAAAATTACGGTAAGTATTTGAATTAAATTTTCCGTTATATGTGGATTGTGGGGTGGGGGTGGGTGTTTTGAACATGTGTCTTTTAATATTATGTTGGAATGCTTTGTGAGAATAATGACTTGAGTATGTTTGTATAATCTTGCAGATAAAAATGTGATGTGTTGCCCGTTATACACTAAAAGTAAAGCTGTGTGCACTCTAAGGTTTTGACAAATTTTAGATTGTAAGCTCCTATGAGCAGGGCCCTTAAAATCCAATTGCTAAATGTAGCACCATGTATCCTGTCCACATTTTTTTGAAGCTAGTAAATAAATGTACATAATTTTGTTTCTGCTGGCAAAATAAAAGTACATTATTGAGCTTTGGTGTGCTTTTTTTATTTTATTTTTTTAACTTTCAATATTTTTATTATTCAAATGACAAGACGATGTCCCAAAGAATACATTCAATAATCAACAATGTTTGCAGGTGAGAAAGTAAGCATATTTAATTTATTATTTAATTTATTTTATTATTTATTTTATTATTTATTTATTTATTTATTTATTTATTTATTTTTTTGGTGGTGGTGGTTTTGGCAAAGTGCAAGATCCTTAATATTTTATTTCTATATGGATTTGTGCACCAAAAAATGAATCTCTTTGCCCTTGTTCACATTGATGCTACTTTGAAATCGCGCTACTTCACTTAAGCTAGCGCGATTTTAGGTACTACTTGATAGACATCTGTGTGGCTTCATACACAAATGTCTATTGAAGTCACACCTGATATCAGCAAAAGTAGTGCAGGAACTACTTTCGCAAATTGGTGTGGCACCACAAAATTGGGGTTGCATCGATTGGAACAGTGCCATTGTCACCAATAGTCATGCGATTTGATTTCTGAAATTGCATGACAAATCGCCCCAATGTAATACTAGGCTTCAGCACCCCTGCAGGTAATGAATTCAGCTGGAGGATAGGCAGTGTTGTATGTGTCAGCTCTGGTTCACATTGGTGCGATTTGACATGTCAGATTGGTGGCAGTTGCGCTGTTCTAATTGGTGTGATTTGTATTGATATAAGTGCAGAAACCTGCACAGATGTCTCTGATGTCCCCCCCCCCCCCTCCTACAGTCGGGACTGACATGCGGGAATGAAAATCGTATGAGTTCAGCTGAACGATTTCCTCCTGCTGTCAGTGTGAAGCAGGGCTCAAACTGGGCCTTTTGGCTTTGTAATTCACCTGCTGCTATGCCAGAGACACCATTTCTTATCAAACTCCCTTAAGTTTACCTTCAAATATCATTATATGTAGAAATACAGATTTGCATATCTGCAAATAATCAAAATTAATAAATTCTAATCGTGATTGAGATCAAATATTCGCAGCTGCAATCAACAGAGCGTGGTTTCACCTCCTGACCCAGAAATGAGTCATTGTAATCACCCGGAAGTTCCTGTGCTGGTCAGGATCTCCATCTAGGTGGACATGGCGAGGTCCCTCTTTAGCATAGAGGAGGTGCTGCTGATTTGCCGGGTAAGTGTAGGATATGTACTTGTGCTTACTCAAGGTGGGGGTGGATTTGGTGTGGGTGGGCTTCATTGATTTGTTTGGTATTACTACACATTTCCTTCTGCCCCATGTGCACACATCACTACTTCCTGCATTTGTTCTGCTGATGTAAATCAGTAAGGACTATGCAAGTATAAATGAGAGCTAATTTCTATTAAAATATATATGACTTGATTCACAGTTGGGCGACTTTTCATGATTCTCAATGATAACCATTCATATCTGTGCTACATTAAGTCACACCAACTTCAAAGTAGTCTCTGTACTACTTTGGTGTGACTTTCAGGCTCGGTTTCCACTAGTGCGACTTGTCATGCAACTTGGGACTGCAAAGTCGCATGACATGTCATACCCTATGATTTCCAATGAGTATGGTTCATATCTGTGCGACATCAAGTCGCAGCGACTTCAAAGTAGTCCCTGCACTACTTTGGTCCCACTTTCATACAACTTGAGGTCCATAGACCTCAAGAATATACAGGCATTGCTCCAAGTCGCATCAAAATCGCGGCAAAATCATGCGAATTTAGGGTTGCAATAGTGGAAACAGAGCCTCATGTGACTTGAGGTGCAAAGGGCGCAATATTACACAGGCATTCCCAGAAGATGGGGCCAAGTTGCAGCGAATTAGTGTGACTTTCAGGTCGCAGCAGTGTGAAAGAGATTCAAGGATATCTTTGAATTTGGCCCTATTGTCACTTGTGCATCCTGAAAGTGGGGAAAATTTACCCCTTCACTACCTTGGTTTGACTTTATTGCGATTTGAGGTCCATACACCACAAGATTACACAGACATTGCTTCAAGTCATGGCAAAGCTGTGCAATTTTAAGGTCGCACAAGTGCAAATGGGGCTTTATTCAAAGGTGTTATCATTTAATCTCATTAGGTTACTTTCACACTTATGTGACTTTTCATGCAGCTTTGGACCTCAGAGTCGCATTAAAAGTATCCCCCCCCCCATGAGTTCCATTCATATCTATGCAACTTCACCAATGTTCACATAGCTCTGAATTGACATGTCAAATTACAGGCCAAATTGGCGCCTATTGACGGCAATAGAACTGTCCAAATTGGACAGTTGAGACCTATGTGATTTCACTAGACATCTGTGCAGGAAAGTGCACTGATGTCTCTGAAATCGCTCACAAAGTCGGGCTGAGGCCCCTTTCACACTTGAGCGACTTTTCCTGCGACTTTGGTCATCAGAGTTGCATGACAAGTCATACCCCAAACCCCATTTTAATGTGTACCATTTATATCTGTGCAACTTCAAGTCACACCGACTTCAAAGTAGTCCCTGTACTACTTTGGTCCGACTTTGATACGAGTTGAGGTTCATAGACCTTAAGTTTACACAGGCATTGACTGGAATCGCAGAAAAAATGCAGACGGAAGTTTGCGTGCCTTTCCCTGCGACTCCTGCGTCCATAGACCTCAAGATTACACAGGCATTGCTTAAAGTCGCATCAAAATCACACAACTTTCAGGTCGCACAAGTGTGAAAGGGGCCTAAGTCACTGTGCAGAGTACTATTATACCTAGAATATAAAGTAGTCCCACCATCAAACACTCAGCAGCATATGCTGAAAAGAGGCGAATGCCTATTAGCCAATGCCACCTCAGCATGAGCTGGGGAGGATGCCTTTCATAGCTGCCCTCCCCTTACTATTGATACCATATTATAAATCTACCCATATACTACAGATAGGTAAGAGTGATTGGGACTTTTTTGTTCCCCCTCTTCCTGCCATACCCTATATGTTTCTTTATAACCTTTTGACTATTATAATATTCTGGCATCTTTTGTTCTATTATAGACACCCCCATACTGCGTATCTGCTCCTGACGAGTGGTACAATAGCCACGAAATGCATAGAGCTCTTCCATGATGATACGTCAACAGTGTACATGCATAAAATCTGTATTTTACTATCCCATTTTAATGAACCAATTATTATTACTATTCTGTCTACATGCTATCCCTACAATTGCGGTTCACATACCCAAGGCTTTATATTGTTATGCTACCTTGAGATAATTATGTTTTATTTTATTTTGGTTTGTCTAGAATTTAATTACTGACACTAGTGATTATCATGCATTACCATGTATGTTACGTTGGAACACTTTGTTACAATCATGTAATATCTAGGCTCCAATTATTGTTACCTATCAATATTATTTTACCATCTTTTATGTGTATGCCATGCCTTTTTGTAATGAATAAACTATGTTTAATATAATTGGTTCATATAATTCAGTAGTGTGCTTCATATAAAGTCCCACCATTTAGCTTCTTTATTCATGATATCGGGGATGGAGGTGTATGTAGTCATTACCTCATTTAAAGTCCCAACCCTAGCCTTAGGTCCACTTCTGTTCTCAGCATGAGCATGGTTGTTACTATAATATTAAAGTGGTTGCAAACCCACTTAGACAACTTGCATCTACAGGTAAGCCTAGATTAAAGCTTACCTGTAGGTGCAAGAAATATCTCCTTAACCTACACGGTTAAGGAGATATTTGCTTTTAAAACAGCACCGATGACGTCACACGCATGCGCACTAGCGGGCCAACATCATTGACGGTTTTCTGAATGGGATCTCGCCGGCCCCAGCGCGCATGCGTGTGACGTCATCGCCGCTCCGGCCAATCACATCGCCGGAGCGGCGATACACTGAAGGCAGTGACGGGACATCGAGGCAAGACGGCGGCGGAGGGGAATGACGAGCAGTTTGGGGGCTTTGATATCAGGTAAGTCATTCATAATGTGCTAGTATGCTATGCATACTAGCTCATTATGCCTTTCTTTTGCAGGGTTTTAAAAAAAATAAAATGGGTTTACTTCCTCTTTAATGCCTGAAATGCAAAACATTATTGTATAGAATTAAACATTAGTAAATATATTTTCTCTGTAGGTATGTGCTCAGCTCTGTAGAATAGTGGTATTCCCTGCTGCCCTCAAAGGTTTAAGCCATGAATTCAAATCCTACTGACGGCAGCACCTCATGAAAGTGTGCATTTTACTCAGCAGCATATTTCTTGCGTTGCTGTGTTCTTTCGCGCAGTCGGTTACCTGCTAATAAAAAAAAAGCCGCTCTTCTTCTGTGGCGGTCTTCCTCCTCTGTGTTGTCACCTGCTGTGTGACGTCTCTTACATAGCCATGGAGCGGGCTCTCCGGGTGACGTTATCGGATGGCCACAGAAGAAGAGCAGCTTTTCTTTTTATTAGCGGGTAACTGACTGTGCGGAAGAACACAGCAGCGGGAAAAGACGGCGGTGGCAGGAGAGACGGCTCGGGGAGAAGAAACATTACACACTAGTAGATGTTTGTGCTACGCTCAATAGGCTAGTGGTCAGCACTTCTACCTTGAAAAACTCAGGCTTTGAAGCACTCATGGGTTCAAATCCCACAGAGAGATACTGAAAGATTGACTTGGTGAAAAAAAGGCAAATGCCTATTAGCCAAAGCAGCATATGCTGAAAATAGGTGAATGCCAATTAGCCAATGCACTTTTATTCAATAATATTATGGTGTGGAATTCCAAACATCACACACTAGCTAACGGGCAGTTTACATTTCTTTGTTTGTTTATTTTAATTTGCTTGTGCAAAAAATAAACATAGCTGTTGGATGGTAGGTTGGCTGGTATTTGAACTTGTACCATGAGAGCTGTGGAGACATCTGAGCAGAACACTAAGCCATTGAGCTAAGTACAAGACCTGCATAATAGTGTAGTATGATTAAAGAATGAACATAAATAAAAAAAAAAAAACATGAAAAAAACAACATACAACAAACATACAACAAATGGGTAAGCTAAATGTTTAATACATGTAACTTTACATAATAGCAGACATTACTATGTAATAATCATTCATAACTGCATTCGTTAGCAAAAGAAGGAAAAAAACTAGGAATACGAATTGCAATATACAGCAATAGATAGAGCACATCTCATATAAAAATGTTTCTTTCACATACACGGATCATGGTTACAGTACAGTGCTATATAAAACGTAGTGGAAATTGGCATTTGCTAATTAGCGCTGATTTCAGATTTACTAACACTTGTTTGCTGCTAATAGCGCTCTTTTTCATTCGCAAATTCACGCATTGAATTTTTAATTGGCAAAAATGGGAGCTATTATTTGCTCAGTGCTCCGTACTTCCTGGAGTTATAGTAAATCAGCCCCATAGACTCCAATACCAGATTTGAGAAAATGTAAAAGGTTTACTTTTGGATAAAAGGGGTTAACAATCAATATTACATATAACGCATGCATGCAGAGCCCTGCAGTAATACCAACAGTAGTAAATTATAGTGCGCAATTTGTTCTAACACACACTAACATATAGCTCGAGTCCCCGTTAGCAATATGGCACTCAACAGTACTATCAATTCCCAGTCAGGCCTGACTCAAGTAAAACTCAGTCTCTAGAAAAGGAATCTTCGCATGCCAGATGATCGATGGTGCACATACAGGAACTATATTTGTAATCCAACAAGGTACAAGGTAGTAGAACAACTCCCCGGAGACTATGTGACTCAGTCCTCCAACTAGTCTCCTGACAGGAAAAGGGAAATATAACCCGATGAGCCAAGGCAGTCTATAGGCCTAATAAAGTACTCGATTATAGCTGTGAGCAAGTGCTCTCTCACCCCTCCGGACTCGATCCCAATCCGGGACTCCCACCGCTGTGTCTGCACACACACAGGATCTGCCACCGCCTGATCTCCGGTTCACTGACGTCTCTGAAGCAGGTAGATGTCTGTCGCCGCACAGGCTCCGCAGCAAGGTGATAGGCTCTCTGGAAATGCGCAAGGCCCAGGCCTCCGGCCTTGCACTCGCAGCAGGTCCGCACAGGAAGTCCTCTTGCCAGCCGCGCGGTGTCCAAAGAGGCCGGGCTTAGCCTCGTCCTCCCCTTTTATACCCCACCCATGAGTCTCTGCGGCAGCCCAATGCACCATGGGTGCCAAACGGGGTTCTGGGTAACGTAGTCCATGGGGCCTCAACGGAGACCACGCTACACACTCCTCCCACTTAAACTCTTTGGTCCCCAAAGATAACTGTCAACAAACACTACGCACAACATTAGACAAAGTTGCGTATGATGTCGGCAGAGGAAGTTCCCACCAAAAATGAGAGGGTGATCTTCCTTCCCCACAGGTCACACTATCATAAGTGGCCTGCCTAACTGTGCCAGGGGGTGAGTTGGGGTTGCCCTCCACCAAATGAACAGTGGAGGGATCAGGGCTTTCTGCACTCCTCCTGGCAGTTGCCACCGTATCCTCCGAGCTCCTCCCCATTTGTGGGTAAGTCAGCCTTCTGGGGGCCTTATGGCCCTTTTCACCCTTCTCCCTCTTGGGGTTTCTGGCTCCAACACTGTAGGTTCCTCTTCCGGAACAGACATGTCAGCTTCCACTGTTTCTGAAACATTTAACTCAGGAACAGGAGGGTTCACAGAACATCTTGGAACCTCCTCTTGGAGCGAGTCAAGGGCATCTTCCCATGAGTCTGATAGAGGGCTGGATGGGATAAATTCAGTAGCTTCTGCATTCAGTGTACTGTCTATGGTGTCTTCCAAAGGTGGGAGATCTATAGCAGAAGTCACTGAGGCCTGGGAAGGCCATAGCCATCCCAACTCTTCACTTTCATCCTCACTAGGCTCAGAGGCATCTGCTTCTTCAGACCGGGATGTCTGAGACCAGGTATTTGGCCTAGGAGTATCCAGGATGGACGTTGGCTCAGAGGAATCCTTCACAGGGGGTATCCGGACTGCTTCGGCAAGTGGAAGTATGTGGTTCTGGTGCCAAGTCTTCAAAGGCCCCACCTTTCCCTCTGGCTTTAGCTGATAGACTGGTAGACCGGGTAACTTCTTACAAATAACATATGGCTCCGGTCTCCATCTGTCTGCAAGCTTGTGCTTCCCAGGGACTCCCAAGTTTCGTAACAACACTCTGTCCCCTGGTTGCAGATCCTGAATTCGGACCTTCAGGTCGAAGTTTCTCTTGTTGCGGGCTCCCCTTTGATCGGAAGCCGCTTGGGCCTGCTCATAGGCCAACTGTAAACGGTGTCTCAGCCGGTCCACATAGCCCTTATGAGAAGTGGCCGAGGAATGGTCTATGGAGGTGCCAAAGGCCAGGTCTTTGGGTAGTCTTGCTTCTCTCCCAAACATGAGTCGGTAGGGAGAGTACCCTGTAGCATCACTTATTGTGCTGTTGTAAGCATGCACAATTGCTGCTATGTGCCTGCTCCAATGCTGCTTCATTTCACTTTCTAGAGTTCCCAGCATGTTGAGTAGGGTTCGGTTGAACCTTTCCGGCTGGGCATCCCCTTGCGGATGGTAGGGAGTGGTTCGGGTCTTCTTGATCCCTAAGGAGTCCAAGAGCTTCCGGATCAGTCGACTTTCAAAGTCCCTCCCTTAATCCGAGTGGTGTCGCTGTGGTAGCCCATAGTGCACAAAGTATTTCTCCATGAGTACCTTGGCCACTGTGGAAGCCTTTAGGTCTTTGGTTGGGAAGGCCTGGGCATGCCGGGTGAAATGATCGGTTATCACCAGAACATTTCCTAGTCCACTCAAGTCGGGCTTGAGGCAGAGGAAATCAATGCATACCAAATCCATTGGGCCTTGACTCTGCAGGTGGCCCATTGGGGCAGCTTGATGGGGTAGAGTTTTCCGCTAGATGCAGCGTGCGCATGAATGGCTAGTATTCCTCTACTTCAGCCCTCATACAGGGCCAATAGAACCGACTTCTGACAAGTTGGAAGGTCCTTTCAGCTCCTAAATGACCATGATGGTCGTGTAAGGCAGCCAAGACAGTCCCTCTGTGCTTCTCAGGCAAGAACAATTGCCATTTGTCTTCCAGGTCATCAGAGGGGCCCTTTCAGTAGACCACCCCTTGATGCACTTGCAACCTGTCCCACTCTTTCCGCAGCAGACGAGCTTCCTTTGAAGGGTGATGCAAGAGCCTATCTGGATCCTGACTCTCCAGGGCCTCGAGGGCCAACTTCCCCAAAGGGTCTTCCTTTTGATCACACCTCAACTCTTTTTTTGAGAGCTTGGGTAAATCATCTTCCTCTATTTGAGTTACTCCACAGTATTGCTTGGGGACCTCCACTACTGTGACCCCTATCTCTTCCGCTCTGGACCCCCCACTGGCATAGAGTTCAGCCCCTTGACAGAGGGCCCCCACCCCGTCCGGTGCCACCTGGATCCAGTCTTCTGTGCTGCTAGTGGGAGCATGAGACCTCCTGGACAGGGCATCCGCATCTCGATTCCCAGCCCCAAGTCTGTATATCAGGCTGAAGTTGAATCCAGACAGGGCAGCCAGCCATCGATGGCCCGTGGCATCCAGTTTTGCTGTGGTGAAAAGATAAGTAAGGGGATTGTTGTCAGTTTTCACAGTGAATTCTGCCCCATACAGATAGTCCTTAAGCTTATCAACTACAGCCCACTTGAGAGCCAGGAACTCCAACTTGTGAGTGGGGTAGTTTTTTTCAGATGGGGTCAAACTTCTGCTCACATATGCGACAGGTCACAGTTGCTCTTCATGCTCCTGGTAGAGCACTCCTCCCAGACCGTCATGACTGGCATCTACATGGAGCTCATGAGGGTTTCCTTGGGTCTGCATAGGCCAAGACAGGGGCAGTGGTTAAGCTCTTCTTCAGCATGTTGAAGGCCTCTTCACACTTCCCATTCCATTGGTCTTCGACTGACTCTCCCGGCTTCCTGGGACCAGAGTCATCCTCTTCCCCTTCTGTCTTCAAGAGTTCATTCAGGGGTCGGGCAATCCGTGCAAACCCCTCTACGAATCTCCTATAGTAGGAGCAGAACCCCAAAAAGGACCTGAGTTCTGTCACCGTGGTGAGCCGGGGCCAGGAGGTAACTGCCTCCAGCTTCCCGGGGTCTGTGGCAGCCCCTTCTTCAGACACTATGTGCCCCAGATAGTTGACTGATGACTGGTAGAACTGACATTTCTCTGGCAAAAGCTTGAGTCCCTCTTTGCTAAGCCTTCTTGGGACTTTTTCCAGTCTTTCCTCATGTTCTTCTAGAGTCTTCCCAAAGACAATGATGTCATCCAAGTACACGAGAACTTCGATGAGGTTCATGTCTCCTACGGTTTTCTCCATGAGGCATTGAAAGGTGGCAGGGGCTCCAGACAGGCCTTGGGGCATCCGGTCAAATTCAAAGAATCCCACAGGGGTTATGAAGGCTGTCTTCTCCTTATGTTCCGGATGCATAGGGATCTGATAGTATCCACTCTTCAGGTCCATAACACTGAACCAACTGGCTCCAGACAAACTCTGTAGGGCATCCTCTATCCTCGGGGTGGTATACTGGTTGGGTATCGTCCTCCGGTTGAGAGTCCTGTAGTCTATACACAACCTCAACGACCCATTCTTATTCCGGACCACCACGATTGGAGAGGCATAGGGGCTCACCTGACCCAGCAGCATCCTGGCGGGGATCTCCATTAGAACACCCATGGTATTCCTGGCGCTCATCGGCACCTTACAGTGTGCCTTCTTCAGAGCTCTCAGCGGAACCATCTCTGGGATCACTTCTAAGCCTGGAGTATTCTTCCCGAGGGTCTGATTCCAACATGACAAAGGGGCCGGGTTGCTCCCAAGTAAGCTTCACAGTGGCCCTGAGACAGGTTACCTCACCGGGCTGCAACACTATTCCCTTCTTCTCCAGTCTCCAGACTTTACCTACCCCCTCTTCTGGGGCCTTGTGTTCTAAGACCAGTCGCTGATAGGCGGTCTTCAACTTCGGGTGTATTCTGGTGACCGTAGGGTTCTTTCCTCCTGCCAGAGGGGCCAGAAGCCTCCGGACCAGGTCTGTATTTGTCCCTATTATTAAGGAGCTCTTGCTGGCTCCAGGCGGTCGGGGGCACACCACTGCCAGGGTATCAAACACTTCAGCCTTCCCGGCTACTGAGGGGTCGAAGGTCAGTTTAATGGGCAAGTAACCATCATAGGGGAAACTCTGTGTTCCGATTCCCCATATTTCCAGATCTTCAATTCTCAGATGTCTATCATAAAAGTCCCGGTATAACAGAGTCACCTGTGCTCCAGTGTCTAAGATGGCTCTCGTGTAGACTCCCTCCACTTGAATAGGCACCACAGGGGAGGGGCCTATAAGTTCTTCTGAATAAGACTTCAAAGGGGTCTCTTTCTGTTGATCCCTATATATTTTTTTTTTTTGGTCCTCTCTTTCTTGTGTTTGGTTGTTGGCTTTAGTCCCTCTTGGGCTCGGTATGCATTAATCTCCCTCTTCTGTTTATGTGTATATTCCCGCTGAGGGACATTATTTCTCTTTTTAGGTGTGTATTCTCGCTGAGGGGCACTGTTCTTCTTCTGAGGGGGTCTACTCCTTTTTCTTCTGGGCTTCTCATTCAGTTTGGGTACAGTGGAGCTCACTGGAGATGATGGGCACCCGGTTGACTCCTTCACCGGGGCCCTCTGAAGTTTTCCGCCGGCTTGTGATTATTCATCTTCTTTTTCTTGGGACTTGAACATACTTTCGCAATATGGCCAACTTCTCCGCAGTTAAAACAGACCACATCCCCCCAGTCTTGTAGGGAAGTGGGTGCTGAGGTATCTGGGAACAACTCCTTCTTAGGTCCATTATTCTCTACGACCCTTGGATCCTTTGCCATCAAAGAGGTCAGCATCTCCAACACCTGAGACATTTGTGACTTCAGGATATCTACTTCGGGGTCTCTTTCAGGGGTCATGGCTGATCTGACCATTACCGGTACAACAGGGGTATGTGCCTTGATTGCTTGCTGATCCTTCTGCAGCGCCTCCTCATCTCTAATGATCTTTACCAGATCAGGATAATTCAGCGACATACCTCCTCCAGAGGTTTTCAAGTGGAGCCAGACTGGATCCGAGCGTAGCGCTCCCTTTAAGATCTGCTTTATCCTTGCTGCATCTATGGCTTGGGGTACCATCCCTTTTTTAGCACGATTTGACAAAGCATTTTGTTTAGTCTTCTTACATACTCTGACAGCTTTTCTCCTGGCTTCTGAAAGGTGTGTTCGAACTGATACACCAGTTCCGTTACTTTTTCTAACTGACCGAACTTCTCCTGTAGCATGGCTAAACAGTCATAAGTCATGCAGGCAGCATTCCCAAACCGGAGACTTTTTACAGCTTCCGCAGCCGCGCCTTTCCGACTTTCCATCACGCGCTGCTTCTTCTGCGCTTCAGGCACCTCCCATGCCTCTACTGCTGACAAGGCCTGTTTGATCCAGGTATCAAAGTCTTCCTCCCCTACAGGGACGGGCAGCTTCCCTGAAAATGTTCTCAGCTTCCGGTAGCTGGCCTCTACGTGCGCCGTACTTGTTTGCTGACACTTTGTGAGCAGATCTCCCAAAGCATTTATAAGTTCTGGCCCTATGGCTGTAATGGGTCTCACCGGAGGTGTCATCCTTCTCTGCCTCTCTGATGTATGGGGTATCCCTGGCGGTGATCCTGTTGGGGATTGCGGAGGTGACTCAGTTTTCACAGTTATTGCGTGCGCCAGCCCATACGTTTTGTTAGCCAGCGACTGCACACTTTGTCCTTTAAGGTCCCCCAGTACTCCATCCATCCACTCTATAAGTGCATATTGAAACGAGGTGTCTGGGGCCGATTTCAGGTCTATCACCCTTGGTATATTATTTGGGGATAGCGACACTGCAAGTCGCTCTGCCGCGTTCACTGACCATTCTTCTCCCGGGAGACTAATGACCACTGACGTGTCTGGGTTTGTCCTGGCTGCTTCGCACAGGCGCGGGCTGGGGCGGGTGGCAAGGTGGAGATTTCCCCCCGGGCCGCTTCCATTATCTTTTAAAATGGCCGCGGTCCGCGGCCCTAGCTGTCTGTTTTTTTTTTTTACCAAAAGTCGGCCGCGGCGGCCGCCGATTGGCTGGCTGGCTGCTGCCTTCTGCACGCCCACTGCATTGTGGGAGTTGTAGTTTGGCCGCGCTATATAGGTAATGAACCTATCAGCGCAGCAAACTACAACTCCCACCTCCCAGGAGTCTCAGAGGCACCCAGGCAGGTCATGTGGCATGTCAGGGGAGGGTCAGGGGGTACGAGCGGCGTCAAGAGCGTCACACTCGTGGGCTGGCCTGGGACTTGCTGCAGAGGAGAGACGTGTCACGTGAACATCATTATCACGGTGCAAGGCTAAAGTAAGTGTGAATGAGCCACAGCCAGCATACTCAGCCCAGCACCCCCCTCCCCAGTCAGCATACTCAGCCCAGAACCCCAGTCAGCATACTCAGCCCAGCACCCCAGTCAGCATACTCAGCCCAGCATCCCAGTCAGCATACTCAGCCCAGCACCCCCCTCCCCAGTCAGCATACTCAGCCCAGCACCCCAGTCAGCATACTCAGCCCAGCACCCAAGTCAGCATACTCAGCCCAGCACCCAAGTCAGCATACTCAGCCCAGCACCCCCCTCCCCAGCCAGCATGCTCAGCCCAGCACCCCCCCTGCCCAGCCAGCATACTCAGCCCAGCACCCCCCCCCCTCGGCCAGCATACTCAGCCAGCACCCCACCGCCAGCATACTCAGCCAGCCCCTCCAGCACCCCCACCAGCATACTCAGCCAGCCCTGCCAGCACCCCCCACCAGCATACTCAGCCAGCCCCACCAGCACCCCCCCAACAGCATACTCAGCCAGCCCCGCCAGCACCCCCCCCGCCCGCCAGCAGACTCAGCCAGCATACTCAGCCAGCAACCGCCCCACCAGTGGACTCATCCAGCAGCCCCCCCTCATCCATCAACCCCTCCGCCAGCGGACTCTTCAAGCAACACACACACCCCCGCGCACAGACGCACATAGCCACCCCGCCCCCATCTGGTTAGCGGAGCCGACTGATCTAGGAGGACCCCCGCCCACTGTCCCCCATCACCTAGCCTCCCTTCCCTCTACCTTGACTAAAGCCCCTGTTCCAGCTGAAGAAAAACAGCCCCAAAGCATGATGCTGCCATCACCATGCTTCACGGTGGGTATGGTGTTATTTCAGTGACGTGCAGTGCTGTTTTTGCGCCAAGCATATCTTTTGGAATTCTGGCCAAAAGTTCAACCTTGGCTTCATCAGACCAGAACACATTTTCCCACATGCTTTTGGGAGACTTCAGGTGTGTTTTTGCAAAATTTGGCCGGGCTTGGGTGTTTTTCTTCATAAGAATAGACTTCCATCCTGCCACTCCACCCCATAGCCCAGACATATGAAGAATACGGGTGATTGTTGTCACCACACAGCCAGTACTTGCCAAATATTCTTGCAGCTCCTTTAATGTTGCTGTAGGCCTCTTTATTTTGTACTTTATGATCTAATGCAGGTAGTCTTCCTGAGTTTTATGAGTCAAATCCTAGGTAAAATTTAATTTTTGTTTGTGTCCACATAAAGATGAGTAATTTGGCTTTTACCGACAGGTGCTGCTTTGTACGTTTTTAACCTCTGGCAAAAAATTTGTTTTGGTGATATCCAAATAACTGTATCCCTTTAGGCCCCTTTCACGCGGGCGGACCGTTCAGGTCCGCCTGTCAGTTTTTTAGGCGGACCTGAACGGGCGCTCTGTGCACCTCTATGGAGCCACGGATGTCAGCGGTAACATGTCCGCTGACATCCGACCCGCTCCGATCCGCCAAAGTGTAACGGAGGAAAACCCTATTTTCCATGCGTCTGGCGGATCGGATGACTCTACGGTCCATCGTCATCCGATCCCCCATAGAGGAGAGCGGCGCTCTGACAGGTCGGTCCCTGCACAGTGTGCGGAGACAGATCTATCATCTGCCTGCTCAGCGGGGATCGATGGAGCGATCCCGCTGAGCAAAGCGGAGCCCGCACACGGACAGCCCCGTGTGAAAGGGCCCTAAATCATTTGTTTGATGTGTATATTTATACAATTCACATCTAATTCCCTATACTTCCACTTTGCTCTTTGTGTGGATTTTTCCTTTTATGTAAAAATCATTATTAAGCAGCACTTTGCATATTCTTGTTACTGTAATATAATACATGGCATTGGATACAATTTTGCATTATATTTTCAGTATGATATTGTTGTGTTTAGGCGATATCAGGAAGTATTAGGTTGGTGAGAGGATGGTGGATGCATGGAATAGTCTTCCTGCAGAAGTGGTAGAGAGTAATACAGTGAAAGAGTTTAAAGCGGAGATCCGCCGTAAAAAAAATATTAAAAGCCAGCAGCTACAAATACTGCAGCTGCTGACTTTTAATATTAAGACACTTACCTGTCCTGGAGTCCAGCAACGTCGGCAGCAGAAGACGAGCAATCGCTCGTCTCTCGGCTGCCCCCACCGCCATCATGGGTGAGGGAATCAGGAAGTGAAGCGTTGCGGCTTCACTTCCCGATTCCCTACTGCGCAAGCGCAAGCAGCGCTGCGTGTCTTTCACTGGTCCCCGCTGTGTTCTGGGAGCCGTGTTTCCCAGAACACAACGGGGGGGGGGGGACCGGGAAGTGACGCACTACCCGCAGTGAGGAGTCCCGGAAGTGGGTGCAAATACCTGTCTTAGACAGGTATCTGCACCCCCCCTGAAAGGTGCCAATTGTGGCACCGGAGGGGGGGGAGGAATCCGGACAGCGGAGGTTCCACTTTAGGGTGGAGCTCCGCTTTAAGCATGCATGGGATAGGCATAAGGCTATTATTGATATGATGAGGCCAGGCGCTAATGGAAGTATTCAATTTTTTTGAGGCAAAAATTGGGCGTCTAGATGTCCTAATAGTTATAAGTGTTTTGCTTTGTTTTTTTTTCTCTATAATATTAGCAACATTTTTTTATTTTCTGTTGGACTAGTTTTCTTGTGATGTATTGGATTTCATTCATGTGCTTGTTTGTGAGATGCAGAATTAGTAATGTTTGCTGGATTTCTGTAGCTCATTGTCATATTTTGTTTTTTTACTACATTTTACAGTTTCATATTGATTAATATGGAGAGTAAAACAACAAAATCTAAGAAGGGTGGTGCTCAGAAAGTACGAGAAAAACGGTCCAAAGAACTTGAGTTAGCAGGAAGGCATCCTAAACAAATAAAACTCTCTTTTTTGGTGGTATGTGAAAAGTTCAAAAGTTAAGGCTGGTTCTTACTAGAATTGAGCGGACACCTGGATGTTCGGGTTCGACGGGTTTGGCCGAACTTCGGAAAAAAGTTCGCGTTCGGGACCGAACTTTAACCTGAACCCGAACCCGAACCCCATTGAAGTCAATGGGGACCCGGACTTCTAAGGACTAAAAAGGCTCTAAAAAAGTAATAGAAAGGGCTAGAGGGCTGCAAATGGCAGCAAAATGTTGTTAAGAGCATGGCAAGTGTTCTGCAAACAAATGTGGATAGGGAAATAACTTAAAATAATATATAAAAAAAAAAAAATATGCTGGAGGCCCCCTTTTCAGCAGAAGAGGCACGGGAAGTCATTAAGAACCTCAGAAACTCAACGGCACGATGCCACACATATGGTGGGAATGCCCCAGAATACGCCCTTTCTGGAATAAATTATTCAATTTAATGGATAAGCTAGTGGGAAAATAAAATACTTTGAAATAAAAATGTAGCGGGGTGCTAAATTTAAGGGAAGTGTTTGAGTGGTAAATAGGCTCAAACACCCTAATTATGTAGGATTCATGGACCATTTTGTCCTCGGGGGACAGTATTGGTGTGCAGTTCCCTGCGGCCTACAGGTGGCGCTGCCATGGTAGGCTAGGGTTGAACCGCCGATACAGTGCTGTGCCTTTTGTGTCCCCTCTTGGCAGTAGTACAGCGGGGCGGGGAACCTGCTGTGCATGCCGGGAGAGCATATAAAAGGGGCAGACCTTTGGCCTAGGGGCTGATGTCCAGTGGGGTCCACACCCAGGTGCCTTTGGCCTGGGTGCATGTGTTCCTGTTCCATCTCGGGTACCTTTAGCCCGGGGTGAGGTACTATCCTGGAGTTCCTGCTGCCCTGGGTATGGAGGCCTAGGTGCGGGAGTAAAGCCTGGAGTCCAGAGCCTTCGTCTGGAGTCCGCTAAGGGTCGAGGAGTCTTAGGGTGCCGCCTCGTGTAGGGGACCATGTTCCAGGGAAGGGAGGATCATTCTGATGGACCGATGCGGGAGTCACGGTGAAGGAAGGGTCTGTTGACTCCCTGGAGAGATGTCTTCCCCTTGATATGGGCTAGGTTCATAGAAGGAGAAGCTCAAGGTCATCTTGACTGTATCAGAGGCTTTATTCACCCGGCCCGTGGCAGGGGCCTTATACACCCTGGTCTGTGGCAGAGACCAAAGTTCTCCAGGTCCGTGGCAGGGGCCTTGTACACCCGGTCTGTGGCAGAGACCAACCTCAAGGTCTGTGGCAGAGACCGTGCACCTAAAACTGTTTGAGAAACCTAAGCAGTGAAGTGAATGTGCTACGTTTGTGCCTGGACCTCCTCCACACCTTAAGCTGTCCTGTTTCTTTGCTCTAACCTTTTCTATCAGAGTAGAGTTTATTTTGCCATGAGAGAATAAGAGTTGTAATTTCAGCTGGTGTGGACATTGACTTTACTGGGAATTAAAGGACTTGCCTCTACCTACAGTAGAGGTGAGAATCATCCTCTGGAGGAGTTTTGACTCCGGCTGTGGACATGGCCCGTCAAGTACACCGCTCAACCTCTTTATATAGGAGGGTACGGGCTGGTAGTGCGGTGTGCCTTTCTCCCTCCTGCGAGGAGCCAACAACATAAAGGCAGGTAAGGGGGAAAGGATCTGTTCGCTACAAAAAAATAAAATAAAAATTATAATCTTGACCTAGGAGGACGAGGTCCATATGGAGTAGGAGGTTGAGGTGGCGGTGGATGTGGCTGTGTAGGTGGAAGCGGCGGTGGAGGAGGACGAGGTAGCCAACACTGGTTCAAAAATACAACAATGGCTGGGTAAGGCCGGTGATGTGTCGAATTCTGTCCCCCGTCAAATAGTGTCCACCCTGTACTGCGCTTGCTCAGTATGTAGGACAAGGGGATTTCGAAAATCTCCCAAGACGAACGGCGCCTGCGTGGTGAGTTCAGGTGAAGGCCACATCATCCGTGGTTCAAGCCGAGCCAAGTGAGGCCGTGCCGGAAGCGTGGCGATCGAACCGAGCCCGTGAGGGGCATTGTTACTATGTGCTACCGTATGTCAACTTGGATGGTGGGGCTTGAACCTGCACTAACTGCGCAGGCGCCGTTCATCTTTGGAGATTTTGTGAATCTCCTTGTCCTCTGTACTGCTGTTGTTTTTTTAGTATAGCACAGTAGAAGAAAACTATATAGAAATTGTTTATTTCACACACCTCCACATATGTATAACACACTGCAAAATATTTTTTGTGGCCCTAAATGGCATTTTTTGGAAGACCACAACACACCCACAGTACGTAACCGCTGAATCGCACAGCTACAGAACTGCAGAAAATGCTATTAAAAATTTTTTTTTTTTTTTAGTATAGCACAGTAGAAGAAAACGATATAGAAATTGTTTATTTCACACACCTCCACATATGTATAACACACTGCAAAATATTTTTTGTGGCCCTAAATGGTGTTTTTGGAAGACCACAACACACCCACAGTATGTAACCACTGAATCGCACAGCTACAGAACTGCAGAAAATGCTATTCAAAAAAAATGTTTTTTTTTAGTATAGCACAGTAGAAGAAAACTATATAGAAATTGTTTTTTTCACACACCTCCACATATGAATAACACACTGCAAAATATTTTTTGTGGCCCTAAATGGCGTTTTTTGGAAGACCACAACACACCCACAGTACGTAACCGCTGAATCGCACAGCTACAGAACTGCAGAAAATGCTATTCAAAAAAAATGTTTTTTTTTTTGTATAGCACAGTAGAAGACAAATATATAGAAATGGTTTATTTCACACGCCTCCACATATGTATAACACACTGCAAAATATTTTTTGTGGCCCTAAATGGGTCTTTTTGCAAGCGTACATTAAAGTGCAAATTTTTTATTTTATTTTTTTGCCCTAAACGGGTCTTTTTTTTGCACGAGCAAAATAAAATGCAATTTTTTTTTTTTTTTGCCCTTAATGGGTCTTTTGGAAAAGAGCACAATAAAGTGCCTTTTTTTTTTGCCCTAAATGGATCTTTTTCCAAGAGCAGAATACACCCACAGTATGGAAACGGTGTATCTCTCAACGTAATATATGCAGTGCTGGTGCACTGAGCTTGCAGATAAAAGGTAGATTTTCTCTGACACTGGGCTCATGGCAGTGTAAAAAGACTGCACTGCAACACAAACAGGTAAACCTATGCAGATAGCTGAGTTATATCTCTGAATCTGGACTCCTATTCCTATATAATAAATCTCTCTCCCTGAAAGCACCAACAGGAACCTGGCCCTACACTATACTATCTCTCTATCTTTTCCCTCAGATTCCAGAATCAGGACTAACTCATGTATTTTTCAATCTCTCCCTAAAAGCAACAGCAGCAGACAAGATCCTCTCCCTATCTATTCCGAAGCAGAGTGACGTGTGTGCTGTGTGCCTCTAGCTTATATAGAAGCTGGGTCACATGTTGCACTGACCAATCACAGCCATGCCATTAGTAGGCATGGCTATGATGGCTTCTAAGGGCACACCAGCTCATCAAAAGGTGATTGGCTGGCCCCTGAAGCATTTCTAACTGCGCCATTAGATTGCCGAACCCGAACCCGGACTTTCACGCAAAGTCCGGGTTCGGGTTCGGGAAAAAGCTAAAGTTCGGTACGGACCCGAACTTTACAGTTCGGGTTCGCTCAACCCTAGTTCTTACGTTTTAGGTTACAGAAATGTATATGCACTCTGATAACAAGAGTGAATATACCTAGTCTGTTTGCATGTGCATTAGAGCTGCATGATTAATCGTTAAAGAATCAAGATCGCAATTCTACCACCCTCATAGAGCTGCACGATTAATCGTTAAAGAATCAAAATCACGATTCAACTCTCCTCGCGATCTTAAGGCTCCATGTACACAGAAGCTCAAAAACTGTCGTTTTTAAAGCAGCAGAAAAAGCTAGCTTTTATCAGCGTTTTTTTACTAGCTTTTATTAGCGTTTTTCAGTGTAGCGTTTTTTCGTTTTAAAAAAATATATATATATATATATTTTCAATGGACCAAAAAATGCTAAAAAACGCTTGCGGCCAGCGTTTTTGAGCGTTTATGAGCGTTTATGAACGTTTTTCAGCGTTTTGCATTTTTTTTCTGCCGAAAAACAGCACTTTGAACGCGAATTTCTTGCGTTCAGAAAAAAGCCCATTAACTCCACTGCTAAATAAAAAACGTTATGTGTACGTGTACATGAACACATAGGCTAACATAGAGTGCAGTTAATGGGCTTTTTTTTTTAAACGCCAAAACGCCAATAAACTGCAGTTTATCAGCTTCTGTGTACATGGAGCCTAAAACTGCATTTCCCGATTCTATGTAACAAGTGCAGAGAAAAAAACAACAAAACAAAATCCAGGAAGCCTGCCAAGTTTATCACAACAGAGATAAAAATAAATATTTTAACATGTAGTTCTTTAAATAAAAAAGGAATGAACCTTGGTCTGTAAATGAGGTCAGTTTAACCACTTAAAGACTAAACCTTTTTCTGACACTTGTTGCTTACAAGTTAAAATCAGTATATTTTGGAAGAAAATTATATTTTTTATGAGCAGAGACCCTATTAAAAAATATAAATCGTAGTTTTATGTCACACTGTATTTGCGCAGCAGTCTTTCAAACGCAATTTTTTTGGAAAAAAAACACTTTGATGAATTAAAAAAAAAAACTAAACTGTAAAGTTAGCCCAATTCTTTGTATAATGTGAAAGATGATGTTATGCTGCTAGAATTGTGATCTATATTCTAAGCCAAAAAATCGTGCAGCTCTACCTCCCTCACAATCTTAACACAGCATTTTCCAGATTCAGTGCATAGAGTTTTCTGATTACAGCTAACAGATGTCAAAAAACAGGCAGCCTGCAAAGTTCCACAACATTGCTTAGGAGATAAAGAGAAACAATGGAACATTTGGTACTTTTAGATCAAAGGAATGAAATTCGGTCTGTAAATGAGGGAAGTTTAACCACTTAAAGACTAAACCTTTTTCTGACACTTGTTGGTTACAAGTTTAAAATCGGTAATTTTATGCTAGAAATTTACTTAGAACACCCAAACTATTTTATTTTTTAGCAGAGACCCTAAAGAATAAAACAGCGGTTGTTGCAATATTTTATGTCACACTGTATTTGCGCAGCAGTCTTTCAAATACAATTTAAAAAAATAATAAACTTTAATGAATTAAAAAAATAAAAATAAACAGTAAACTTAGCCCAATTTTTTTGTATAATGTGAATGTTAGGCCGTGATAATCGTCATCTTTATTCTAAGCAAAAAAAAATGTGATTCTCATTTTGGCCAGAATGGTGCAGCTCTAATGTGAATGAAGAAGTTTTACATTTAAAGTGTTACTAAACCCACAACAGTAAAATCAGTCTGTCTATGCAGTAAAGCATGCTTGTTATACTCACTGTGGAACCTAATGCGGCGTACACGCGATCGTTTTTCATGTCATTTTTTAAACCAACGTTTTTCTCGTTGTTTTTTTTCTTGTTTCCTCTCAAGCCTGTCTTGCATCCACACGATCATTAAAAAAAACGCTCGAGCAAAGCGCAGTGACGTACAACACGTACGACGGAACTATAAAAGGGAAGTTCCGTTTGGATGGCGCCACCCTTCATGTTAGTAAAGTTTGTTGAGCGACGATTCGTGCTTTTCAGCCTCGTGCTTTTCAGTCCGTTACAGCGTGACGAATGTGTTATCTCTATTACAAACGCTAGTTTTACCAGAACGAGCGCTCTTGTCTCATACTTGATTCTGAGCATGCGCATTTTTTTTTCACCTCGTAAAAGCATACACCTTATAGTTTTTCACGTCATTAAAAAAACAACATGAAAAACGACGTGAAAAAATAGAGCATGTTCGAAATTTTTAATGGCCGTTTTTCACGCAGTTAAAAATGCTCTGGAGCATACACACGATCGGTTTTAATGGGCATTTTTAAAAATTGCATTTTTAACGGCATGAAAAACGATCGTGTGTACGCGGCATAAGGGGTTAAACCTGCGCATTGTGGAAAAAGGCTGTTTTGATCCTGTCTTCTCTGATTATTCCCTTTTTTTCTTTTACTGGTTTCAATCCCCCTCCTGCTAGAACAGAGCCTTGGGGGCACTCTGTACATGCTCAGTTTGGTGTGCATTGCTGGAGAGTTTTTTTTTTCCATGGGAGGATGCATGTGATTGGCATAGGACCAATCAGCTCTGTCCAGACAGAGGATCAATGGAGAATGAAAACTCCTCCTACAAGCTTTAACCAGACACTCATAGAAGTCACAAGACTGCTATATACTGCTGATGAGGAAAGGTATTTAGCAGTTTATATTTACTAAAATTATTGCATTTCCATGTTCCGTGTACTGTGGGAGACCAGATATAGTGAATGCAAGTTCTTGGTTTAGTAACACTATTTACAATTCAAGATGGATGATCAAGGAGTGTGCACACTTGACATTCCTTGATGATCACAGTTTTAATTTAATATACATTTTTAATTATTTTAAATCTCATAAAATCTTACATATAAGGTAAGTATCAATTATACAATTTGTTTCCATGTTTTTTTTTTTTTGTGCGTTTTTTTTTTTTTTTATTGTGTTACCATGCATTGCGTTTCTTTGTTGCATCTAGAACTTTTTCGGAAGTTTAAAGTAGGTTGACAAAAATTTTTATTTTAGACTAGTGGTAAACATGAAGGAACTCCTGTTGATGAGGTTTCTGCCGGACAAAGTACTTCTTCAAGCATGCCAGTTGTATCTGGCGAAGAGGATGTGAGCGCACAAGCAGAAATACAGGTGGATGAGGAGGAGCTGGGGTCAGAGTGCAGAGAACAAGCACAAATGAATGACCCAGATGTTTTTGAAGACCTTCCTGAATTAGAATGTATCACACCAGAAGAAGACATATCAGAGACTGTGATAAGTGATCCGTCAGAAATACCTTTTAGTCTTCCTCCTGCATGTTCCATAGGAGAAAAAATAAATTTTGTTGAAAAACACCCTTTTCAGCCAACCAGGACTGAATGCGAAGATCTTCCTTTTCAAGAAGTGGACTTTTATTACCGCAAAAAGCCTAATGGGGATCGTATTAAGCGTTCATGGCTAAGTTGTAAACTGAACAATCGAAAATTAGAAGCATTTTTTTGCAGTATATGCATTGCCTTTTCTGATTCCTCTTCCTCGTTTACTAGTGGTTGCAGTGGCGTAGCGTGGGTTGTCAGCGCCCGGGGCAAGGCAAGAAATTTGCGCCCCCTAACTTGCGGACTTTTTGCACTCCCTGAGTCCCTTCCTACAGTAGTTCTGACCAGCCTGATTCCTAAACTGACCACTACACTAACCTCTACACGGACCTACATGATTCCTAAACTGACCATTACACTTTCCTACTTGTCCACTGCACTGTCCTACCCGATTCCTACACTGGCCACTACACTGACCACCAGGGCTGGTGCAGGGATTTTTGCTGCCCTCCCCCCGGCTGCGCCCTGACTCCACTTTACCCTGCAACACATGTGACCTTAGAAAAAAAGAAGCCCTAAGGCCAACGTTGCGCTAATTTAAGATGATAATAAAAAAAATTATGATAAAGTGTATAAGAAAGCAGCTTGCACTTAAGTTCAGTACAAAAAACTTAGGATAGATAGCAAAAAATGGAAAGAGTGCATCTCTATGTGGTTAAAACCATGCGTGAAATTAATGTTAAACCTTGAAATGTAAACAAATGATATGTGAAAAATGTATTAAAAGATAGCCGTGACTGATGCACAATCTGGTAAGCAAGATATTAATCACTTGGGTGTCACACCTGAAAAATCACGCTGCTCTTGGGAAGATTTCTATCACTCACTACTTCTCTGGCAATACCCTGATTTATTTTGGGACTTATTATTCACCGAACTTCACTTTCTTGGCAAGCAATTTGTCTTTTTTTGGGGGGAATTAACCCTTCATGGATTTGCTTTTGGAATGAACTCTTCACGGACTATGTTGTGTTCTTTTTGGACTCTGCATTAGTTTTCTTTTTAATACATTTTTCACATATCATTTGTTTACATTTCAAGGTTTAACATTAATTTCACACATAGTTTTAGCCACATAAAGCTGCACTCTTTCCATTTTATGAACACATGTGACCTATCTGACCCCTACACTGACCCCCTGACACATACACTGACCCCCTGACACACTTACCTGACACATACACTGACCCCCTGACACATACACTGACCCCCTGACACATACACTGACCCCCTGACACACTTACCTGACACATACACTGACCCCCTGACACATACACTGACCCCCTGACACACTTACCTGACACATACACTGACCCCCTGACACATACACTGACACACTGACCCACCTACCTGACACCTACACTGACCACCTGACCTTACACCTACACTGACCCCCTGACCTTACACCTACACTGACCCCCTGACCTTACACCTACACTGACCCCCTGACCTTACACCTACACTGACCTTACACCTACACTGACCCCCTGACCTTACACCTACAGTAGGAGTCCTACTTCCTGCACTACTCACACCCCCCTCCACACAGCAAATACATCCTCCTTACCTCTCTGCTCTTCGCCAGGACTCTCCTCATGACCTCAGCACTGGATCTGGACGGATGTGCAGGACTCCCCGCCAGCGCCATCCACCCGCACCTCCGCTCCATGTCAGACGCCGGCTGCACCTCCAGGTGTAGTGGAGGCCCCGCTTCTTGTCAGTGTAGTGGAGGCCCCGCTCCTTGTCAGTGTAGTGGAGGCTCCGCTCCTCCTTGTCAGACGTCGGCTGCACCTCCGCTCCATGCTCCCATCTCCACCGTGCTCGCCCTCCGCTCGACACACAGCGCTGTACCAGAGCAGAGGGACTGGCGGAGGGGAAGATAGCGGCCCCGGCAGCTCACACAGTGCACGTCTCCCGCTGCCATGTTCAGTGTTTCCCGGCGCACTGTGATTGGGCGTATGGCGGTCATGTGGCGGAGGCGGGACTTCTAGAGCGATCACAGACAGGCCAGCCACACGCCGCACATGACCCCCATACGCCCAATCACAGGGCGCCGGACACTAAACATGGCAGCCAGAGATCGGGGACACCCGGACACAGAAAATTAAAATTAGGAGGACTCGGAGGCACGGAATGGCGCCCCCCTAAATGTTGCGCCCGGGGCCACGGCCCCCCTGCCCCCCCCCACGCTACGCCTCTGAGTGGTTGTATAAATTTTCGGCATTGCTATCAGGCAGCAAATAAGCACGAAGCTTCTAAAAGCCATTGTGATGCTGTTAGTGCTTATTTCACCATAAAAAAGAACAGAAGTATTGACACATTAATAAATCAGGCTCATGCCTGCAGAAGAAAGAAGGAGATATTTCAAAACATTGAAGTATTAAACCGTATATTCAATATAGTAAAACTGCTTGGAAAACAGTGTTTGCCATTTCATGCCCATGGCACTAATGAATCACTGTACAATTTAAATAACAGTGAAATAAACCATGGGAACTTTCTGGAAATTGTCCTACTTCTGTCGCAGTAAGATGTTCCTCTAAAAAATCACCTTGATAAATGCTTTCGGGAAAGTGAAATAAGAAAACAGCGATTAAAAGACAGAAAAACATCAGGAAAACAAACATCTGGACGTGGATCTCTTGTAACATTTTTGTCCAGTAAGACAGTAAAAAAAGTATTTTCAGCAATAGTTCGAAGCATGAAAACCCTAATTGTGTCTGAAATCGGAGAGAAACGTTTCAGTATACAGGTTGACTCCACACAGGATATTGGAGTCGTAGATCAAGCAACAGTGGTTGTGAGATATGTAAAAGGTGAAGAAATTAAATAACGGCTTGTGGCGATTCTTCTGGAAAAGGATTTCATGAACTTCTAATGTCCTGTTTTGATGTACTTGGATTAGATTTCCAAAAAATTGCTGGTGAATCATTTGATGGTGCAGCAAATATGAGGAGTGAGTATGTGGGACTACGTGCACAGATCGCAAAGGTAGTGCCAGATGCAGTCTATATTTGGTGCTATTTTCATATCCTTGACCTGTGTGTCTCAGATTGCTGTCAAGTATTGGAAGCAAAAAATTTCTTTGGTCTCCTAATGCGCTTGGCAACCTTTATTGGAGACTCCCACAAGAGAATGAATATCTGGAAAGATCAACTGGATAAAAGACATGGACAGGAAAAACTTTTAAAGTTGCAAAAACTTGGAGCGACAAGATGGTGGGCAAAAAAAAAGGCCCTTAACTGGATTTTTGGTGAGAAACATTCTCTTTATTTAGACACCCTTAAAGTTTTATATGTAATTTCCCAGAGCAACTTGTTTGATTCAAAAACCACTTCTGAGTCCTCATCCCTTTTTGACAATCTTTGTCAGTTTAGGACTATCTTAACAGCAAACATATTTTTGCAGGTTTTTGATGTTATCGGTCCAGTGTCAAAATATCTACAAACCTGTGGCCTTGATTTCATGGTAGCATGGCAAATGATCGAAAGTGCAGTTGAACAACTGAAAATTTTTGATTTCAGCTATCTAAAACAAAAGGCTGAACACTTTGCAATAAAAACAAATAAGTTGATGGATGAAAGTGCTGTTCTCAGCTCCTTGGAAGTTGAGACTATGCTTCCAGTTCGAAGAGTGTCACGAAAAAAAACGCTTGGCTGGAGAATCTTCACATGATGAGCGACCTGAAGATGAAATGCAATACTTTCGAGCTAGTGTTTTCAGACCAATTCTGGACCAAATCATACAAAGCTTAACAGAGAGGTTTTCAGAAAACAAGCAATTGGTCATGGATTCCCACTGCTTGGATCCTCGCACTTTTCATAAAATCCGGACAGATCCCAAAGTGCTAGATGGAGGGGCACTGAAGAGAATTTCTCAGTTAGCCAGAGTTAATGAATGTTCTCTAAAAACGGAGTTAATACGTTTTGCCAACTTATTTCCTAGCCTTACAGGATGTCTTTCTGAAGACGAGACACAGAATGTGGAAATAATTGAGGAGGAGGAGGAGGAGGATGATGATGACGAAGACAGGATTTCCCCTACCGACAAACCAGTTGCTGTACAAAAGGAAACAAAATGTGGTTCTTGCAAGCAGTGCTTTTTTTGCTGTCACAAGTTGTTGCTAAAATACAACATTTATTCTGCAGCTTATGAACATCTTTCAATTACCTATGAGTACCTGTTGACCCTTTCTTTTACGCAAGTAACATGTGAGAGAGCATTCAGTAAGATGAAAATAATCAAGAACCGACTTCGAGCCACAATGGGACAAGAACTGATTGATGCCCTAATGCTCATGTCAGTGGAGAGAGATCTTCTGGAACTGGTCCAGTTTCCTGATGTATTAGAAATTATTTGTTAAAGTTCTTCCTTGATGAGGTCTTTGCTAACTGTTTGAAGGGGCTTTCAACTTGGTACAGGACCCAGTTTTGGATAGGCATGGGAACATGTTTCTAAGCAAACCTTCTAACGCCCACAGCATTCTTTGGTTTGCTTTCTGAAATAGGTTGGTTTTATATATGGCGTTTTCATAACCCCACTACTAGATCATATTCGTGGTCTGCCCTGGGAAGGGGACAACTTTCACGTATAGATTTGGTCCTGGGCAATGATTAACTATTATTCCTGATTCGATCAGTGACCTACCTGCCATGGGGAATATCAGACCATTCCCCAGTGTCTATGTCTATAGTTTTTCACACCCTCTTGGAGGAATATGTTGTTCTTCTTGATAAAGCTAAAACTGAACAGGAGCTGCGTGATGCTATACCATCGCTTAATGCGGGCTTAGTGTATCTTGGTCCATATGGCCGATTAGTTTTGCCATGCGTACCTCATAAATACCTTTTGGAAAATGTGTTCGAGGCCGTGAATGCAAGCTGTTTATTCTGTTTCTACGTTTTGATCTTTTTTCCCAATGTATGAGATTTGTACACTTTCTGGTTTGTAACCGGTTTATGCAATATTACTTGCTTCTTTACTTTGTTTACTTTTGCAATAAAAAGTATTACATTTTTTTTTTTAATTACTACATTGTATCATATTTGTCCTGCTTTATAACATTAATCGTCCGTTATAAAACCAGGTGGACAGGGATGGTGAGCTGATTTGTGGTTCAATGGGCCACTTGACTGGACTTGCCCCCCAGGCCTAAGGCTGGCAGCCCTCCCCTGGCTTTGCACCACGCTTTCACTTCTAGCGGGTCCATGACGGTACTTTTGGCATATGTGCTTGCCATATACAGGATCCCAGAAACTATGCCCCCACGTGTAGCGATACCCCCAGACTAAGGGAGCCGCTGGTTTGCTTTTGGGCCCTGTACACGGCACAGCCAACCCCCAGCAATCTACTCAGCCCTTCTCTGGCACAGCTAGTCTAGGGGTGGCATTTCTATATAGCTCTATAACAGTTTATGCACAATCCCACAATACCTTTCTTCTTGAGAAAATGTAAAAGGTTTACTTTTGGATAAAAGGGGTTAACAATCAATATTACATATAACGCATGCATGCAGAGCCCTGCAGTAATACCAACAGTAGTAAATTATAGTGCGCAATTTGTTTTAACACACACTAACATATAGCTCGAGTCCCCGTTAGCAATATGGCCATCAATTCCCAGCCAGGCCTGACTCAAGTAAAACTCAGTCTCTAGAGAAGGAATCTTCACATGCCAGATGATCGGTGGTGCACATACAGGAACTATATTTGTAATCCAACAAGGTACAAGGTAGTAGAACAACTCCCCGGAGACTATGTGACTCAGTCCTCCAACTAGTTTCCTGACAGGAAAAGGGAAATATAACCCGATGGGCCAAGGCAGTCTATAGGCCTAATAAAGTACTCGATTATAGCTGTGAGCAAGTGCTCTCTCACCCCTCCGGACTCAATCCCAGTCCAGGACTCCCACCGCTGTGTCTTCACACACACAGGATCTGCCACCGCCTGATCTCCGGTTCACTGACGTCCGTGAAGCAGGTAGATGTCTTTCGCCGCACAGGCTCCGCAGCAAGGTGGAAGGCTCTCTGGAAGTGCGCAAGGCCCAGGCCCCTGGCCTTGCACTCGCAGCAGGTCTGCACAGGAAGTCCTCCTGCCAGCCGCGCGGTGTCCAAAGAGGCCGGGCTTAGCCTCGCACTCCCCTTTTATACCCCACCCATGAGTCTCTGTGGCAGCCCAATGCACCTTGGGTGCCAAACGGGGTTCTGGGTAACGTAGTCCATGGGGCTTCAACGGAGACCCCGCTACACTTACAATTTTAAATTTGTACTATTTATTATTATTTTATTTGTATTTTTTTTTTATAATGCTATGGGGGGGGGGGGGGGGGTTCAGAAGTGAATGGTGTCAGTAGGGCAGTGGACAGTGTTGGTAGATTTTTTGTTTTTATCATTTTTATTTTCTAATATATTTTTAAAAAATAAAAAGGTTTTAATCATTTTTTTCACAGTGCCTCTGGGAGGGGGCCGTGGATGGTCTAAGCAGGGCAGTGAAGAATGCCAGCAGAGCAGTTAATGGTGTCAGTAGTTTTTTTTTATTATTTTTTTATTACAATAGATTTTTAATAGATTTTTCATTTTTTATTTTTTTCGTTTAAGAAAAAAATGCTTTTGGTGTGCCAGTGGATGATGTCAGTAGGACAGTGGACAGTTGCAGAATTGTGAAAAAACAGTCATATAAGTCAATGGAAAGTCCCAAAGATTATGGATAAAACTGTAGCAGCGCTTGCAGTTCAGAGTATTCATATGAAAGTCCTCTATCTCAGTGCCTAGATAGGAAATACAGCCAGAAACAGATGTGGATGGTGATGATTGATAAGCCAATCTGTGGGATAGTGCTCCTTTCACCAAAAGTGGGTTCACCTCATGGGGGGATCTCACACCCCTTTAGGGGATGCACCAGATAGTGGACAATAATGGTCTTTAAATCAATCACAGCAGCCGTTGTTAGATCTGCTCTCTCCACCGATGTCATCAGGTCCTCAATGGCATGTTAAAAAAGTAAAGGCCACATAGAGTAGTACTGTTTTGAAAGATTTATTTAAAACCCCCTTTATAAATACATGAGTACCCCCTTATGAATGTCTGCGTACCAAAAATACAATTGAAACAAGCATTGGATGTGTGCGCGTGCACTAAAAGGGTTTAGTACCGTGGTTTACCAGTTTCCTGGCGACTTCCTGGTCCTGCGTCCCGTGGAGCGCACGCGTCACTTCCGGTTAGTTACTGAGGAGTCATGGCCTGACGCGTTTCGTAACTTCCGGACTTCGTCTGAGGGCGTGACTCCTCATAGCAACACTGGCCATAAATACTCTTCTCTTCCGCCCATCACGTCCCGTCAGACGCCGCTGCGTGCGTTCCAGCATCTAGCAAGCGGCTCACCATTGGAGCTGAGTGGGACGCAACACGGAAGCAAAAGGGAGAGCTTAAAAAAAAACAATAACAGTGCGAGTTATTACATCACCCTCCACCTTGATTAAGTAGTGGAGGAAAACGCCAAAAGACAACGCTGGGTATAACATTGAATGCCATACATATTTAAATGCCTAACACAAAAATGTGACATATCAATCAACAAAATGTCGGTCAGTAATATGAGAAAAAAGAAAGAAAACAGGGAGCTGATCAATCTAATCAATCTGTGCCGCCAATACATTAAAACAACATGATTGTGCAATCTATCACAAAGATTACCAATTGACCCATGCTTTAGATGTATTCTAATCTGCCGATCTCTATCCCCCTTTGTAATGACCTTTCAATCTGCTGCAAAGATGTCAGGTTAAGGGTGAGACTCACATCAGCTACTCTAATGCCGCGTACACACGATCATTTTTCCCATCGGGAAAAAAAGGGATTTTTATAACAGCTTACCTGTAAAATCCTTTTCTTGGAGTACATCACGGGACACAGAGCGACTTAGTCATTACTAATGGGTTATATAGATTACCTTCAGGTGTTGGCACTGGCCAATTCCAAACCGGAAGTACCCTCCCCTATATAAGCCCCTCCCACCCGGGAGCACCTCAGTTTTGTAGCCAAGCAATAAGTGTCCCAAAAAGAGGGGTGGGAGCTCTGTGTCCCGTGATGTACTCCAAGAAAAGGATTTTACAGGTAAGCTGTTATAAAAATCCCTTTTTCTTTTTCGTACATCACGGGACACAGAGCGACTTAGTCATTACTAATGGGACGTCCCAAAGCAATGCCAAATGAGGGGAGGGATACATAAGCTGGGCGCCATCAGGCATGAGGATCTTTTGCGGCCTGCAACACACTGCGCCCAAAGGCGACATCCTCCTGACTTCTAACGTCTACCTGGTAGAACCTAGTAAACGTGTGTACCGAAGACCATGTTGCGGCCTTACATACTTGACCCAGGGAGGCCTGGTGATGCACTGCCCATGAAGTTCCAACTGCTCTTGTGGAGTGCGCCCTAACTTTGAACGGAGGCGGTCTCTTTCTCAAGCCATAGGCTTGTATTATGACCTGTCGAATCCACTTGGCTAAAGTAGATTTTGATGCTGCCTGACCCTTTCTGGGGCCTTCCGGCAGAACAAATAAAGAATCCGTTCTGCGAATCTGAGCAGTGGCTTTTAGATAAGCTTTAACTGCTCTTACTACATCCAAAGAATGTAATAACTTTTCCTCTACCGAGCTAGGTTTGGGGAAAAAAGAAGGAAGAACCACATCTTGGTTCAAATGAAACCTCGACACCACCTTAGGAAGAAAGGCTGGATGAGGACGTAATACTACTCTGTCCTTATGGACAACCAGATATGGCTCCTTACAGGACAAGGCGGCTAATTCCGATACTCTTTTAGCCGAACAAACGGCTACTAAGAAAATCAATTTCCTGGTGAGAAGAACCAAGGAAATGTGTTGTAATGGTTCAAACGGTTGTTTCTGTAGAACCGACAGAACCAGGTTTAAGTCCCAAGGACATATGGGAATACTAACCGGAGGGCTAATACGCATCACTGCTTGTATAAAGGCTTTGACTAGTGAATGCGAAGCCAAGGGCCTTTGAAAAAATATTGACAAGGCCGAAATCTGACCCTTGATAGTACTCAAGGCAAGCTTCCTATCTACAGCCCACTGTAGGAAGTCCAAAATCCTCCCTATCACGTACTTACGTGGATGCCATTTCCTGGCCTCACACCACGTAATGTACGCTTTCCAGATCCTATAATAGATCTGCCTGGATACCGGTTTCCTGGCATTGATCATGGTAGATACCACAGAATTAGAGAGCCCTCTCTTTTTCAGAATGTGGGCTTCAATAGCCAGGCCGTCAAACCTAGGGCTGGTAAGGAAGGGTGGTATATCGGTCCCTGCGACAGCAGGTCCGGACGATGTGGGAGGGTCCAAGGACTCCTCACTGACATTTTTACAATCTCCGCGTACCATGCCCTTCGGGGCCACGCTGGAGCCACCAGAATCACTGGTTTCTTTTCTACCCTGATTCTGCGGAGTAATCGCGGTAACAATTGTGGCGGTGGGAATGCATATATCAGCTCGAACTGATCCCAAGGGAACACTAGGGCATCCGAGCCGCAAGCTAGGGGATCCCTTGTGCGAGACACAAATCTGTCCACTTTTGCGTTGAATCTGGATGCTAGCAGATCTACATCCGGTGTTCCCCACCGCTGGCATATTGCCTGGAAAACCTCGGGGTGAAGAGACCATTCCCCCGGGCATAATTGTTGGCGACTTAGAAAGTCCGCTCTCCAATTTTCCACTCCTGGGATGAAAACCGCGGATATGGCTGGGACATATTTTTCTGCCCACTCCAGGATGCAATTTGCTTCCCTCTGGGCTGCACAACTCTTGGTGCCACCCTGGTGATTGATATATGCCACTGCCGTGGCATTGTCTGATTGAATTCTGACAGGGGACCCTTGGAGTTTGGATGTCCATGCTACTAGGGCATACCGGGCTGCTCGTATCTCTAAGAGATTGATGGGCAGGGCCTTTTCTGCTTCTGACCACTTGCCCTGGAGAGACCATTGCTCCAGTACTGCCCCCCAGCCTATGAGGCTGGCATCTGTAGTGACCACCTTCCAAGAAACCGGACTGAAGGGTTTCCCTCTTTCCAGATTCTGGGGCACCAACCACCAATGGAGGCTCTTGCGAACGGAAGGGGACAGGGACATTGGTAAGTCTAAAGCCTGAACTTTTTTGTTCCAGGCTGACAGTATGGCCCTTTGCAAATTCCTTGAATGGAATTGACCGTAGGGTACCGCTTCGAATGAAGCCACCATCTTTCCCAGCAGCCTCATGCAGAGGCGTATGGATGGTTTTCTTTTTGTACCCACTAAGTGGGTCAAATCTTTTAAAGACGACACCTTCTCTGGAGGTAAGAAAATCTTTCTCTGATTTGAATCCAGCCTTAGCCCTAAGTATTCCAGACTTTTGACTGGTCTTAGAGCTGACTTGTCCCGGTTGATAATCCAACCGTGATATTCCAGATACTCGATTGTCTTGTGAATAGCTACTTCCAGCTTTTCCACTGAGTGGTCTATTAGTAGCAGGTCGTCTAGATATGCCATTATCGTTACACCCTGTGTTCTTAGATTGGCCAATAATGGGGCCAGAATTTTTGTGAACACTCGTGGTGCTGTGGCCAGACCGAAAGGTAAGGCTCTGAACTGAAAATGGCGCCCTTCTACTGCAAAGCGTAGAAATTTCTGGTGGGCCGGAAAGATGGGAATATGCAGATAAGCATCCTTTATGTCGATCGAGGCTAGCCATTCCTGCCCTTGTAGGGCGGTGGCCACCGATCGGATCGACTCCATCCGAAAAGTCCTGATATTTAGGAACTTGTTTAGCCCTTTTAGATTTAATATGGGCCTCACGTCCCCATTTGGTTTGGGGACTGTGAAAAGGTTCGAGTAAAACCCGAATCCGCTTTCTTCCAGGGGAACCTTCATGATTACACCTTGGAGCAATAGTTGTTCTAGTGCCAGAAGGAGGGATCCTCTCTTTTGGGGATCTCTTGGCACGTTTGACCTCATAAATTGGGCAGGAGGAGTGCCTTTTAACTCCAGCTTGTATCCCAGACTTACTGCGGAGAGCACCCATCTGTCTCTGATGGTGTCCCGCCAGGTCTCTGTGAACAACTGAAGTCTTCCCCCCACCCGATTGAGTGGGGGCAACGCTTCATGCCTTGGGGGGAGGTTTTGTACCTCTCTTGATCCAGGGCTTCTTGTTACCCTGTGATTGTCCCTGATTTCTGCCCCCTGAATTTGACCGCGGAGGCCGTCGGAACTGCTTCACAGCCGATGTGCCCGGGACTGGAGAAGTAGGCCTCTTAAAAGAAGGACTTCTACCCTTGTTCTTAACCGGTAAGAGTGAACTTTTACCGGCAGAAATTTTCTGGATATATTTGTCCAGATCTTCTCCAAATAAGCGTTCTCCATGAAATGGGAAGCTAACCAGCAGTTTTTTACAGGGAGCTTCAGCAGACCAGTTTTTGAGCCACAGAAGCCTACGCATATGTACTATAGACAGCGTAAAGCGGGAGGCCTGTTGGATTGTATCCTTTATGGCGTCCACCGCAAAACACAAGGCTCTAGGCAGGTCAGCTAGGGCAAGAGCCTGCTGATCTGGTAAGTCCCTTAAGACTTGTTTCAACTGATCTTTCACTGCTTGGCAGACTCCAATCGCTGCTACCGCAGGTTGTGTCACCATACTTGCTGTAGAGAAAGCAGATTTTAGTAAAGACTCCAATTTTTTATCTATTGGGTCTTTGAACATTGGAACATTATCTACTGGACATGTCAGTGATTTGTTAACAGAAGAGATGGCTGCGTCCACTGTAGGGACCCTCCATTTTCTTATGAACTTATCCTCCATGGGATAGATCACCGGAAATCTCTTGCAGGGAGCAAATATTTTATCAGGATGCTCCCAATCCTGGTAAATAAGCCCTTCTAATAAAGGGTGGATTGGGAAGGAACAGACAGCCTGGGGAGCTTTTAGCGACCCCAGTGAGGAAACCGTAGTGGATGGTGGTTCCGCCAGAGGCATTTTAAATGCTGATCGGACCATATTAGTCAGAGACTGAACCCATAATCTTTCAGCCTGAGAAGCTGAGAAAGGTTCTTCCACTGTTGATTCCTCCATAACTGAATCAACCTCATCCTGATCCCCTTCAGGTAGGTCGATCTCTGTGTGGGGCTGTTCCTCCACTAACAGGCACTCTGAAGGAGGAGACGGAGATCGGACGCGCTTTTCCTGAGACAGGGAAGCAGCGATCAATGCTGTTAATCTCTCTTCCAATCCTCCCAGAGTTGAGGATAAAACCTCCTCTGTTATATATACAGGAGAAGGTGGACTGGGGACAGCCGCAGCACCAGGCATTCCTGCGGGGTTTCTACGGCTACTGACCTCTGAATTCTCAGGGGAGATTGGTGCAGTACAAGTATGCCCAATATCCTCAGAGCCCGATGGAGACCCCTTTGGCTTCCTGGAAGATCTATTTCCGGAGCGTCTGGACGACATATCCTTTAAGCACAAAGCTGAGGTATTCCCGTCGTCATACACCAATTTTGCTGGTAATAGTCTAACACAGGTGCTGCTATATACCAGCTGGTGTCCACTAAAGTGCCTTTCTATGGGGATGCCTGCATCAACCGCCTCTGTGTGCCACTGTTTGTTGCTAGCTCTGTTTGCATGCAGCTGACACTTGTACTGTGTCTTTTAACCATGCTGGGACGCCCGCACATGCGCAGAAGCGCCGCGGCGCGCATCGAGCGTCATCCACCCGCCCCGCCCCTTTTTTTCATAGGAGGCGCGTGCACGCACCCGCGCGCGCGCCCGTGCGCCATTGGCGCCCTTTTCGAAATCAAACAGGGGACTAGGAGCCAGGGCCCTTTTTGCCGGAGGGCCTGTGCGGTGGATGAGCGCAGCAACAGGGCAGAGGAAGTGGATTCCCACAGAGAAACTTACCAGCTGCCTGGATCTTTTGACTTGAGAAAACCAAAGATCCACATGACAAGAAAAATGGACTACAGCGGCTTCTAGTGGTTTAACACAGGTACCGCGGTCCCTGTTTTTTTTTTCTTGACTACTATTAAAATTTTACATTTTCAGTAGTTATAGGCAAACACAGATATTTAGCGGGAATACCGTTAGGTAACAGACAGAAAGACAAATTAGGCTTGGGGGTCCCCCAATAGAACCAAGTTCCTGGGGGCCCCCACTTACCTGATCCCCGCCGCAGGACTTTGTTTGGTCCACAGAAGTCCAAACTTCACCTATCACGGCAGGCATTGTAATTAAACCTTCAGGGACCGGGTTCCCAAGGATTCCACTCCCCTGGACCTGTATAGCACCCTGCACAGACAACATCTTGGTCGTGGGTATGACCAGAGCTCTGGATCCCAGGGTCCAGCCCTCCTAAGAGAAGCATTACAGGCAAAACCTTGCTCTTCTGCTGCAAGGCCCGGGTACCGACCGTTTAGCTATGAAGCTTTTTTGGTGGGATCCGGAACAGCTTACTAAGGCCCAAAAGAACCTGTACGCAAGCCCAGTGAAAACACATGTTACTCTTTGGCCAACACCTTAGACACTGGCAAAAAACTGAGGTGCTCCCGGGTGGGAGGGGCTTATATAGGGGAGGGTACTTCCGGTTTGGAATTGGCCAGTGCCAACACCTGAAGGTAATCTATATAACCCATTAGTAATGACTAAGTCGCTCTGTGTCCCGTGATGTACGAAAAAGAAATTACATTTTTTCCTTTGGACGAGAAAAACGATCGTCTGTGGGCTTTTTGCCGTTTTTCCCGACGGGAAAAACGGCATTAATCACGATGAGAAAAATTAGAACATTTTTCTCGTCGTGATTCCTGTCATTTTTTTCCGCGGCAGTTTTCCCATAGGGATACACTGCCGTGGAGCCTACACACGGTCGTTTTTCTCGCCAAGAGAAAAAATGACGGGAAAAACGGCCGTGTGTGAGGGAACAAGCCGTTCCCTCGTTTTTCCTGTCGTGATTCACGGCGGTGTTTTCACCGCCGTGAATCACGATCGTGTGTACGCGGCATTAGATAGTGAAATTTCGATTTTAGACGTCACAGCAGTGATACTGACATTCTCAATTCCTTTACTGCTACTGTTAAAGTTGTCCTGTTAATATATACGGACGAACCCATAAATGTAAAATCTTTAGCCCATACTATACTTAGACACTATATTCCCTTTCCAAGGAAAAAAGTGAAAACATGGGTGAATAGGAGATAAACATAGGTAGGCTGGGAACTGAAATCAGGTAGGCTGGGAATTACAAAATCCAATGGAGTCTAAAAACATCTAAAAAAATCTCTCATAAAATCTAATAATAACATCCCATGATGTAAAAAACTTTGATGTAAAAACACAAGTATGAAAAGCATAAAACCTGGGGACTTACTAAAAAGTCAAATGTATATATATATATATATATATGAAAAAATATATATAATTATATATAAAATCTACACATAAACATGAAATTAAATATACTTAAAAACATATATATGATTGTATATATGCATGTGTATGAGAGATAGCACCACACTATAGTATAATGAACAGATGGGATCAAGTGTCACTTATGTAGCAGTTGATGTCTAGTTCTACATTCAGGCCTTTGGGAACCAGGACATCGATTAAAAAAATCCAGCGGGTTTCACGATTGGAAAGCTCCCTAACCCTATGGGAGCCTCTCCAATGAGGTTCTAGGTGTTCGATGCCCCAGAACTCCAAACCTGACGCATCCTGGTTATGTTTTAACTTGAAGTGTAGAGACACATTATGGTCCTTGAATCTGATTTTTATATAGTGAATGTGTTCAGCTATTCTTATTCTTAATAGCCTTTTAGTGCACCCTATATAAAGTAGGCCGCACGGACATCTTAAAAAAATACACCACATGATCACTATTGCATGTAATGAATTGTTTGATTTCAAATGATTGGTTATTGGAGGGGGAAGTGAACATATCTAAACCCCTTATAGTGTTGGTCACTTCCCTACATGCCTTACACCTCCTACATGAGAATAAACCATTCCGATCCAAAACGACTGAGGTCTTACAGGTAGGTCCAGGATCTTTTTAACTACCCGGTCTCCATGATTAGGGGCCTTTCTATATATAAATTGTGGCCTTGGAGGCAACACTGTACTTTTTGTCCATCAATAAGATGTGCCAGTGTTCATTGAGGATAGCTTCCACCTCCCTATATTGGGTATTGAATTGTGAGATGAATCCCCACTCTTTAGTGTTGCCAACTGGGAGGGCTGCTTTCTGTTTTTCCTGCAAGCAGACTTCTCTGGGAATAGCGCCAACCTCTTCTACAATTTTCTCCAGTGTTGCTGCATTGTAGCCCTTTTCTTCAAATCTATTGGTGAGATTTCTTGATTGTGTAAAAAAGTTTTCAGCCTCAGAGCAATTTCGTCTCACCCTCATGATCTGTCCCTTCGGAATATTTTTGAGCCATTGGGGGTGATGGCCACTGGTTATGGGTAGATAACTGTTTCTGTCGGTGGGTTTAAAAAACACTTTGGTTTCCAATTTCTGATTTTTTCGATAGACCGTTACGTCCAGAAAATTAATTTGTTCTTGATGCCATTCAGAAGTTAACTTAATATTGTTAATATTGGTATTTAAAATGTTTAAAAAACTTTGTAGTGATTCCACCGATCCAACCCAAATTAAAAACAGATCATCAATAAAACGTTTATAAAAAATTAATTATACCCTTCTGTCTTTAAAAATCACCTTATCCTCCCACTCAGCCATAAAAAGATTTGCGATACTTGGAGCAAATTTTGCTCCCATCGCTACACCTCTTTGCTGTGAGTAAAATTTCTTGCAGTACCAAAAATAATTGTGGGATAAACAAAAATTCAAGGCATATCCAATAAAGACTTTTTGGTTATGTGGCAAATCATCCCTTTGACTTAAGGCCCAATTCAAGGCCAAAAGGGCGTCATCATGCTGTATTATTGAATACAGTGAAGCTACATCTGCTGTGACTAGAAATGCTTGTTGTCCTTCTTCCAGAGTGACAGTCTGTAGATGGTTCAAAAAGTCTTTGGTGTCCCTTAGATATGAGCGTGTCCTCACAACACTTTTCTGCAAAAATTTATCGAGGTACTGGCCCAATCTTGACGAGATAGAGTCAATGCTATTGACAATGGGCCTTGCTGGTGGGTTTACAGGATCCTTGTGTATTTTGCGCAACATGTATATAGTCGGTATCTTACTGCTGGCAGGGACCAGAAAATGTATTTCCTTGGTTGTTAATACGTCTAAATTCGTGCCCAAATTTACCAGAATTTCTAGTTGATTCTTATAAGATTGTGTGGGATCCTGATCCAATAGTTTGTAGGTGGATTCATCAGTAAGAATATTTAAAATCTGTTCATGATAAAAGTCCTTGGAGAGTATCACTACCCCTCCGCCTTTGTCTGCTGGCCTTATTATAATATTTTTCCTTTCCGCTTCTCCAATGAGTCAATCCCTTCTTGGATATGTCTGAGGTTGAAATTCTTTTTTGGCTTGAGTTGGTTCATATCTCTTAATACCAAACTCTTAAACACCTCTATCTGGTGATTCGGGTTGTTTAAGGGGTTGAAAAAAGATTTGTTCTTAAGCCCACTATTAATCATACCCTTAGAGCTAGTGTGGACAATCCCATTGGATGTCTGTAGGCCCACAAAGTATTTTTTAATGTTCAGTTTCCTGATGTACTTGTGGATATCTATGAAGACATCAAATTTGTTAATAGGTTTCTTAATGCCACATTTCAGACCCAGATTTAAGATATTTAATTCTTGATGTGTTAGTTCTGTTGTAGTTAGATTGAAAATGCCTCCTGTCAGTGGTTTTTCTTCTTTTCCTGGATCTTCCTCCCTGCCCTACATCCTCGGGATCCATATGTCTTGGGTATTGATTCTGGGGTTGTTCCTTCTCCCACTGGGTATAGGGCTGAGGATCTCTCCAGTCCTGGTCTCTGTATTGACCTGTGTGGTGTGGGGGTCTCCCCCTGTGTGGTGGGAATCCTCTTCCCCTCCTTTGCCCCCCCTCCTCTCCCTAAAAACGTGAAGTGGGGGCATTTTCATAATTCTCCTGATCTGCACGTAATGGTTGGAATCTGTTGTGTGTGGGTATCTGGTATGCCTTATGCTGGTTATTATTTGTTTGTTGTTGGTTATTGGTTGGTTGTTGGTAGAGTGCATATGGTTGCCTCTACCCCCCCCCCCTGCGGTTTGCCTCTACCACTTTGTATGGGGGTTGAGAAGCGTACCGGAGAGTCTATTTCTATCTCATCCTCGCTAGGATCTTCCCTTATCCCTCCAGGTAGTGGTGTGGTGGTGGGGATTGGTAATAATAGTGTGGGACGTGGTTTCTCTATCATGTTGATATTGTCTGGCAAAGTTTGCTGCCATAAGTAAATGTTGTTAGCTTTGAAGTCCCCCAGGTCCCTGTGGTACTTTTTAATTTTCTTTCTTTGGGTGTCTTTGTCCACCTTTTCTAATCTTTTATTAGTTCTGTTATTGAAGTCAGTAATGGATTTGGTGTCCTTAATGGGATCCAATTGCTGTTGAAGCTTATTTATCTTAGATTCTAGAATGGTTGCAGAATTGTATTATTTTATTACTAGAGTTGAGCGGACACCTGGATGTTCGGGTTCGACGGGTTCGGCCGAACTTCGGAAAAAAGTTCGGGTTCGGGACCAAACTTTAACCTGAACCCGAACCCGAACCCCATTGAAGTCAATGGGGACCCGGACTTCTAAGGACTAAAAAGGCTCTAAAAAAGTAATGGAAAGGGCTAGGGGGCTGCAAATGGCAGCAAAATGTTGTTAAGAGCATGGCAAGTGCTCTGCAAACAAATGTGGATAGGGAAATAACTTAAAATAACATAAAAAAAAATAAAAAAATAAAAAAATTGGCTGGAGGCCCCCTTTTCAGCAGAAGAGGTACGGGAAGTCATTAAGAACCTCAGAAACTCAACAGCACGATGCTACACATATGGTGGGAATGCCCCAGAATACGCCCTTTCTGGAATAAATTATTCAATTTAATGGATAAGCTAGTGGGAAAATAAAATACTTTGAAATAAAAATGTAGCGGGGTGCTAAATTTAAGGGAAGTGTTTGAGTGGTAAATAGGCTCAAACACCCTAATTCTGTAGGATTCATGGACCATTTTGTCCTCGGGGACAGTATTGGTGTGCAGTTCCCTGCGGCCTACAGGTGGCGCTGCCATGGTAGGCTAGGGTTGAACCGCCGATACAGTGCTGTGCCTTTTGTGTCCCCTCTTGGCAGTAGTACAGCGGGGCGGGGAACCTGCTGTGCATGCCGGGAGAGCATATAAAAGGGGCAGACCTTTGGCCTGGGGGCTGATGTCCAGTGGGGTCCATGCCCAGGTGCCTTCGGCCTGGGTGCATGTGTTCCTGTTCCATCTCGGGTACCTTTAGCCCGGGGTGAGGTACTATCCTGGAGTTCCTGCTGCCCTGGGTATGGAGGCCTAGGTGCGGGAGTAAAGCCTGGAGTCCAGAGCCTTCGTCTGGAGTCGCTAAGGGTCGAGGAGTCTTAGGGTGCCGCCTCGTGTAGGGGACCATGTTCCAGGGAAGGGAGGATCATTCTGATGGACCGATGCGGGAGTCACGGTGAAGGAAGGGTCTGTTGACTCCCTGGAGAGATGTCTTCCCCTTGATATGGGCTAGGTTCGTAGAAGGAGAAGCTCAAGGTCATCTTGACTGTATCAGAGGCCTTATTCACCCGGCCCGTGGCAGGGGCCTTATACACCCTGGTCTGTGGCAGAGACCAAAGTTCTCCAGGTCCGTGGCAGGGGCCTTGTACACCCGGTCTGTGGCAGAGACCAACCTCAAGGTCTGTGGCAGAGACCGTGCACCTAAAACTGTTTGAGAAACCTAAGCAGTGAAGTGAATGTACTATGTTTGTGCCTGGACCTCCTCCACACCTTAAGCTGTCCTGTTTCTTTGTTCTAACCTTTTCTATCCGAGTAGAGTTTATTTTGCCATGAGAGAATAAGAGTTGTAATTTCAGCTGGTGTGGACATTGACTTTACTGGGAATTAAAGGACTTGCCTCTACCTACAGTATAGGTGAGAATCATCCTCTGGAGGAGTTTTGACTCCGGCTGTGGACACGGCCCGTCAAGTACACCGCTCAACCTCTTTATATAGGAGGGTACGGGCTGGTAGTGCGGTGTGCCTTTCTCCCTCCTGCGAGGAGCCAACAACATAAAGGCAGGTAAGGGGGAAAGGATCTGTGCGCTACAAAAAAATAAAATAAAAATTATAATCTTGACCTAGGAGGACGAGGTCCATATGGAGTAGGAGGTTGAGGTGGCGGTGGATGTGGCTGTGTAGGTGGAAGCGGCGGTGGAGGAGGACGAGGTAGCCAACACTGGTTCAAAAATACAACAATGGCTGGGTAAGGACGGTGATGTGTCGAATTCTGTCCCTCGTCAAATAGTGTCCACCCTGTACTGCGCTTACTCAGTATGTAGGACAAGGGGATTTCGAAAATCTCCCAAGACGAACGGCGCCTGCGTGGTGAGTTCAGGTGAAGGCCACACCATCCATGGTTCAAGCCGAGCCAAGTGAGGCCGTGCCCGAAGCGTGGTGATCGAACCGAGCCCGTGAGGGGCCCTGTTACTATGTGCTACCGTATGTCCACTTGGATGGTGGGGCTTGAACCTGCACTCACGGCGCAGGCGCCGTTCATCTTCGGAGATTTTGTGAATCTCCTTGTCCTCTGTACTGCGCAAGCGCTGCGCCTTCGCAGTATGGGCCGGACACAATCCGATGGCCGGACAGTTTTTGTCACAACACCGGTATACATGTCTATTCTGCAGAAGGTACGGACAAGTCCTGTGGGATCCATGCCTGGTTCATTTTAATGAACGTGAGCTTGTCCACATTGGCTCTGGACAGGCGGCTGCGCTTGTCTGTGATAACGCCCCCTGCCGTGCTAAATACACGTTCAGATAATACACTGGCTGCAGGGCAGGCCAGCACCTCCAAGGCATAAAGGGCAAGCTCAGGCCATGTGCCCAATTTGGAGACCCAGAAGTTAAAGGGGGCAGACCCGTCATCCAGTACGTGTAGGCCTGTGGACACATACTGCTCAACCATGTTGGTGAAATGCTGCCTCCTGCTAAGACGTTCCATCTCAGCTGGTGGTGCTGGTTGTTGTGGCGTGCTGACAAAGCTTTTCCACATTTCAGCCATGCTAACCCTGCCTCCTGAGGTGCTGCCGGTGCCCCGGCTGCGTTGGCGACCTCTTCCTCCTCCTCTGCCTTCGCCTTGTGCTTCCATCGTACGCCCGCTGTCAGGTGGGAATGCCACCAGCAGCGCGTCTACCAGCGTGCGCTTGTACTCACGCATCTTACGATCCCGCTCCAGTGAGGGAATTAAGGACGGTACGTTGTCCTTGAAATGGGGATCCAGCAGGGTGGCCACCCAGTAATCAGCACCAGTTAAAATGTGGGCAACTCGGCGGTCATTGCGGAAACACTGCAGCATGTAATCGCTCATGTGTGCCAGGCTGCCCAGAGGCAAAGAAAAGCTGTCCTCTGTGGGAGGTGTATCGTCTGTGTCCTCTGTATCCCCCCAGCCACACACCAGTGATGGCCACGAGCTGGTCTGGGTGCCACCCTGCTGTGAAAATGGCTCCTCCTCCTCCTCCTCCTCCTCCATCTCCTCCTCCACCTCGTCATCCTCCAGAACTGTGCCCTTTCTGCCGGACAATTGTGTACCTGGCGTTTGTTGGTGCAGGAACCCACCCTCGTAGCCACTTGTGAAAGAATGCCCTGAAAGCCTTTGAAATGATCCCGCTTCCTCCTCCTCCTCCTCATCCTCCTGTGCCACATCCTCTTCCATCATCGTGATTGCTGCAGCTGAAACTCCACTATCGCCTGCTGCTGCTCGCACAGTCTGGCCAGCATGTGCAAGGTGGAGTTCCACCTTGTTGGCACGTCACATATGAGGCGGTGAGCGGGAAGGCCGAAGTTACGCTGCAGCGCTGACAGGCGAGCAGCAGCAGGGTGAGAACGCCGAAAGTGCGCACACACAGCCCGCACTTTCTGCAGCAGCTCTGGCATATTGGGGTAATTTTTAAAGAAACCTCTGTACCACCAAGTTCAGCACATGCGCCAGGCAAGGGATGTGCGTCAAACCGGCTAGGCCCAGAGCTGCTACGAGATTTCACCCATTATCGCACACCACCAGGCCGGGCTTGAGGCTCACTGACAGCAACCACTCATTGGTCTGTTGTTCCATGTCCCTCCACAACTCCTGCGCGGTGTGGGGTTTTTCCCCCAAACAGGAAAGTTTTAAAACTGCCTGCTGTCGTTTACCCCTGGCTGTGCTGAAGTTGGTGGTGAAGGTGTTACGCTGACCGGATGAGGAGGCGGTAGAGGATGAGGAAGCGGAGTAGGAGGAGTTAGCAACAGGAGGCAAACTGAAGCGCCCTGCAATCCTCGGTGGTGGAAGGACATGCGCCAAACTGCTATCTGCCTCAGGCCCAGCCGCCACTGCATTTACCCAGTGTGCTGTTAGGGAGATATAACGTCCCTGACCGTGCTTACTGGTCCACGCATCCGTAGTTAGGTGGACCTTGCCACAGATGGCGTTGCGCAGTGCACACCTGATTTTGTCCCCCACTTGGTTGTGCAGGGAAGGGATGGCTCGCCTGGAAAAGTAGTGGCGGCTGGGCACGACGTACTGTGGGACAGCCAATGCCATCAGGCTTTTAAAACTCTGCGTCTCCACCAGACAGAATGACAGCATTTCAAAGGCCAGGAGTTTTGAAATGCTGGCATTCAGGGCCAGGGATCGCGGGTGGCTAGGGGGGTACTTCCTTTTCCGCTCCAATGTTTGGGAGATAGAGAGCTGAACGCTTCCATGGGACATTGTGGAGATGGTTGGTGACCCAGGTGGTAGTGTTGCTGGCAGATCCTCTGTTTGCAGGGTGGCAGGTGCCACTGTCACTACAGAGGTGGATGAAGAGGCCGAGACTGCAGCAGAAGAGGAAGCAGGAGGAGCCAGAGACCTTTCTTGGTTTTTGAGGTGTCTACTCCACTGCAGCTCGTGCTTTGCACTTAGATGCCTGGTCATGCAGGTTGTGCTCAGGTTGAGAACGTTTATGCCTCGCTTCAGGCTCTGATTGCACAGCGTGCAAACCACTCGTGTCTTGTCATCAGCACATTGTGTGAAGAACTGCCACGCTAGGGAACTCCTTGGACCTGGCTTTGGTGTGCTCGGTCCCTTGCTGCGTTGGGCAGTAGCAGACATACTGTCTAGGGGACGGACGCTCCGCTTTTGCACCCTGCTCCCTCTTCTGCTGTGCTGGTGGCTCTGTGCGACCACGCCTCTTCCTCCAAACTACACTGGTCACCTGCATAACGTTGATTCCATGTGGGGTCGAGGACCTCATCATCCTCCACATCATCTTCCACCCAGTCTTCACCCCTGCCCTCCTTGTCTGTCTGCACAATTGCGAAAGCAGCAGCAGTTGGCACCTGTGTTTCGTCATCATCCGAGACGTGCTGCGATGGTCCTCCCATGTACTCATCATGAAACATAAGTGGTTGGGCATCGGTGCACTCAATCTTTTCCACTTCTGGGGCAGGGCTAGGTGGATGGCCCTGGGAAACCCTGCTAACAGAGTCATCGAAAAGCAGAAGAGACTGCTGCATGATTTGGGGCTCAGTCTGCTTGGCTGATTTGCAAGGGGGTGAGGTGAAAGACTGATGGACATGGGTTTCAGGTGCCAACTCTGATCTTTCATCAGAAGAGTGGGTGGGAGACAATGTGAAGGAACCCGAGGCACTGTCAGCAACCCAATCTACTATCACCTGTACTTGTCCTGGCCTAAACATTCGTACAGCCTCATTAGGCGCGACAAAATACCGCCGCAGGCTCGGTCGCCTACTCGCACCTGAGGAAGGTGTTTCACTTGTGCGTGTATCTGGCACAGATCCACCACGTCCTCTCCCTGCAACAGGAGCTCCACCAGCAGCACCACGACCGGGGCCACCACGTCCATTTGACCTTCTCCTCATATTTTCCAAATTTAGGATCTTGCCCTAAATGGGTGTTTTTGGAAGAGCAGAACACACCCACAGTACGTAACCGCTGAATCGCACAGCTACAGAACTGCAGAAAATGCTATTCAAAAATAATGTTGTTTTTTTAGTATAGCACAGGAGAAGAAAACTATATAGAAATTGTTTATTTCACACACCTCCACATATGTATAACACACTGCAAAATATTTTTTGTGGCCCTAAATGGCGTTTTTTGGAAGACCACAACACACCCACAGTACGTAACCGCTGAACCGCACAGCTACAGAACTGCAGAAAATGCTATTCAAAAAAAATGTTGTTTTTTTAGTATAGCACAGTAGAAGACAAATATATAGAAATGGTTTATTTCACATGCCTCCACATATGTATAACACACTGCAAAATATTTTTTGTGGCCCTAAATGGCTCTTTTTGCAAGCGTACATTAAAGTGCAAATTTTTTATTTATTTTTTTTGCCCTAAACGAGTCTTTTTTTGCACGAGCAAAATAAAATGCAATTTTTTTTTATTTTTTTTGTCCTTAATGGGTCTTTTGGAAAAGAGCACAATAAAGTGCGTTTTTTTTCCCCTAAATGGATCTTTTTCAAAGAGCAGAATACACCCACAGTATGGAAACGGTGTATCTCTCAACGTAATATATGCAGTGCTGGTGCACTGAGCTTGCAGATAAAAGGTAGATTTTCTCTGACACTGGGCTCATGGCAGTGTAAAAAGACTGTGCACTGCAACACAAACAGCTAAACCTATGCAGTTCGCTGAGTTATATCTCTGAATCTGGACTCCTATTCCTATATAATATATCTCTCTCCCTGAAAGCACCAACAGGAACCTGGCCCAACACTACCCTGTCTCTCTATCTTTTCCCTCAGATTCCAGAATCAGGACTAACTCATGTATTTTTCAATCTCTCCCTAAAAGCAGCAGCAGCAGACTAGATCCTCTCCCTATCTATTCTGAAGCAGAGTGACGTGTGTGCTGTGTGCCTCTAGCTTATATAGAAGCTGGGTCACATGTTGCACTGACCAATCACAGCCATGCCATTAGTAGGCATGGCTATGATGGCTTCTAAGGGCACACCAGCTAATCAAAAGGTGATTGGCTGGCCCCTGAAGCATTTCTAACTGCGCCATTAGATTGCCAAACCCGAACCCGAACCGGGACTTTCGCGCAAAGTCCGGGTTCGGGTTCGGGAAAAAGCTAACGTTCGGTACGGACCCGAACTTTACAGTTCGGGTTCGCTCAACACTATTTATTACTCTTCACAATTTTATTAATAATTATTTTTTGATATTTATTTATTTTTTCACAAAGATTGTGGAGGTAGTGGTCATGGTCGGTAGAACAGTAGTTTTGTGAATAGTTTTTATAATTTTTTTTATAAATGCTTACAATTTTAAATTGTTATTTTTTTATTATTATTTTATTTGTATATATTTTTTTACATTGCTATGGGGGGGGGGGGGGGGGGGTCAGAAGTGAATGGTGTCAGTAGGGCAGTGGACAGGGTCGGTAGATTTCTTGTTTTTATCATTTTTATTTTCTAATATATTTTACAATTATATTTTTTATTACTTAAAAAATAAAAAGGTTTTAATATTTTTTTTCACAGTGCCTCTGGGAGAGGGACTTGGATGGTCTAAGCAGGGAAGTGAACAATGCCAGCAGAGCAGTTAATGGTGTCAGTAGTTTTTTGATTAAATCCGGGTTCACACCTATGCGAATTGGTTGCGGCTTACACCGCATCCAATTTGCATAACATTTTAAAATACCTTTATTTTAATGAGGCTGGATCACATATGTGCGATGCATTCGCACTGCGCATTGCCCAAAAAACATGTGCGTTTTCTAGGCATTGCAGTGCGAATTGTCTGCACATTATGTTCTATGGGAACGCATCTGATTCGCAGATGTGTGCCGTTCTGAACAGGAATTCTCTCCCTGCTAACTACACCTCCCCCTCCTCCTCCCCTCTCCCTCCCCTCTCCCTCCCCTCTCCCAGGTCAGCAAGTCCACAGCTACAAGACAGATGATGAAACACTGAACAGCTCTGTTATCTCTTTGCAGAGATAACAGAGCTGGAATTAGCACAGCACAAGTGTGAATCCAGCCTAAATGTTTTCTACAAATGTATTTTTTTTTCACTATTTTGTTTTTTTAAATCCTTTTTTCACAGTGCTTCTGGGGGGCAGTGGATTGTGTAAGTTGGGCAGTGAACAATTTCAGAAGAGCAATGGATTGTGTCAGTTTTGTTTATTTGTACTTAATTTTTTTATTTTACAAATGTATTTTTATATTTCAATTTTTATTTTTTTGTTAGGGCTGTTGATAATGCCATTAGGGCATTGGACATTGTCAGAATGTCTTTATTTATTTTTTTCTCTACAATTTAATTTATTTTACAATTACATTTTTTAATATTTTTTTTTTTTTACATTTTTAAAAATATGCTTGGATTGTGTCAGACAATGTCAGATTTTTTTAATTTTACTCTTTTTTACAATTTCATTATTAATTATTTTTTACTATTTATAATTTTTTCTCTATGATTTTGGAGGGCAGTGGACATTGTAAGAAGAACAGTGGTTTTGCTATTTTTATTTTGTCAATAGGTTTCTTATTTTTTATACAATTGTAATTTTTTATTACTTTTTATTTTTTAAATGTTACCATTTATTCACAATGCTATGGGGGGGGGGTGTTAATGGTGTCAGTATGGCAGTGAACAGTGTCAGTATAATAAAAAATAAAATAAAAAATGTATTAATATCTTTTTTCGCAGTGCCTCTGGGAGGGGCACAGTGAATGGTCTCAGCAGGGCAGTGAGCAGTGTTAGTAGAGCAGTTAATTGTGTCTATTTTTTTTAAATAAAATTTTCTACAAATGTACTTTTTAATCATTTTTAACCATTTTTTATTCTTTTACATTTATTTTTAAAGAATATTTTCACAGTGCTTCAGGGGGGGACAGAAAATTGTGTCGATAAAGCAGGGAACAGTGTCCGTAAAGTCAGTTGTTTTTTATTTTTATTTCACAAATGTATTATTTTACATTTAAATTTTATATATTTTTTGTTAATGTTGTGAATCAATTCAGAAAGGCAATTGATGGTGTCAGTAGTTTTTTTTTTTTTTTTTTTTTACAATTTTAGTGTTTTATATTTTTTTCACAATGCTTTTTTGGGGGGATTGGATGGTGTCAGTAGTTTTTTTTTATTTTTTTTTATTCTGTGAATTAAAAAAAAAAAAATTATATTTTTTTTTACATTGCTTTGGGGAGTGAACAATGTTAGTGGTTTTGGTTTTATTTGTATTTTTTTTATTTTTTTACAGTGCTTCTGGAAGCCGATTGTGGATGGTGTCAGTAAGGCAGTCAGCGTCAGTATTATTTTGATGATCAAATCACCTGTGCAAAATAATGGAAAGGCTGAAAACATGACCTGTTGGGGCACCTTGAGGACTGGAGTTGAGAAACAGTGTCCTAGGCCATGCACTCTTCCCTGTATGTGTGGGATGATCTATAGAGCTGTTGTGTTTGTCAGCCTGTCATTGATTTTTATCAGGGTGCACTGACCCTCTGTCACCCCGAGGAAGAGAGAATTGTCAAAGCAGTTATTATAAAATAAATAAAAATATTATTTCAAGCAATAGTATTTGATATCCATAAATCCTATAGGATGCACAAAATGCTCTCATTTTTGTAAAATGCATTATTTTCCTGTGTTGTATATTCTTGTATTGTGGCCTTTTTCTATCTGCACTGTCATTCTGACACACATCCTCATCTATAGACATGGCCAATGCGGTGTCACTGGAAGGCACAGCCATCAGAAATTGGTGTATATGGACGGTAAAGAATGATTCACATACTGTAAGGACCGGTTCACCCCAGAACGTGGTGCAGAAAAGAGCGTTTCATTCATTGCATTTAAAACACACGGCCTTTACGATCTTCTGGCAATACATTGTTAACACCCCCAACCCCAAACACTGATTGCAACTGTAGTGCATTTTGGGGGCACAAGATCGCATTACATTACCATGTCATTTGGTGCAGTGCCTTTTTTCATAAGTAGTGCATGCAATACTTTGTGTGATCTAGTTAGATTTCAGCCTATTCAAATGAACTGGCTGAAAATCACACTGCAGGGGAGGGCGGTGTGAACCGGGCCTAAAACTGGCAATACATGAAGTCTGTGAGAAGTATAATATACCCGTAGATTAGAACAAAAAGGAGATTTAGTTCCAGAAAATAAGAGACAAATAACACATTTCGTATATAACAAAAGTTTAACCACTTCAGCTCTGGAAGATTTGGCTGCTCAATGACCAGGCCATTTTTTGTGATACAGCACTGCGTCGCTTTAACTGACAATTGCGCAGTCGTGCGACGCTGTACCCAAAAATTGACATCTTTTTTTCCCCCATAAATAGAGCTTTCTTTTGGTAGTATTTGATCACTTCTGCGTTTTTTTATTTTTTTGCGCTCTAAACAAAAAAGTGCGTAAATTAAAAAAAAAAAAAAAACACAATATTTTGTACTTTTTGCTATAATAAATAGCCCCATTTTTTCCCTCTATTTAGGCCGATATGTATTCTTTTACATATTTTTGGTAATAAAATTCACAAAAAGCGTATATTGATTGGTTTGCTCAAAAGTTATAGTGTCTGCAAAATAGGAGATAGATTTACGGCATTTTTATTATTATTCTTTTTTTTACTAGTAATGGCGGAGATCTGCGATTTTTATCAGGACTGCGACATTATGGCGGACACATCAGACACTTTTGACACATTTTTGGGACCATTGACAATTATACAGCGATCAGTGCTAATAAAATGCACTGATTACTGTGTAAATGTCACTGGCAGGGAAGGGGTTAACACTAGGGGGCGATCAAGAGGTTAACTGTGTTCCCTAGTGTGTGTTCTAACTGTGGGGGGAGGGGACTGACAGATTGTGGTTCCCAGCCAGTAGGAACTCACGATCTCTCTCTCCTCACAGAACTGGCATGTGTGTGTTTACACACACATGTCCCTGTTCTGCCTCTCATGCCCGTGATCATGCGTGACCAGCAGTCATCACAACCACCAGCATTGCCCCCCCTTCCCCACTGTGCAGTGGGTGTGCGCGCCTGCTATCCCGCTTAAAAGAGCCAATGTACAGCTACGACGGCTCGCAGGATCGTGCCGACCCATCGCAGTATAATCATGGTGGCTGGTCGACAAGGGGTTAATATTGTAGTGATCTAGAGGTCAAACAATATACATACAATTATGTAGCACCCTCTAGTGCTAGAAGTAAAAATTGTTTTTTGTTTTTAGCACAGGTAAATTTATGCAGAGTTGGCTAGTAGCCAAGCCTGTTTGTTTTTGTTTCCTGGGTTGGCAGAAATCCAGGGAGAGCTGGATGACTCACAGGTAGCATCACTGAGACCTCCCCCCTCTTTCTAGAATGCACTGGAACCTTCTGGAAAGATCTGGGAGGAAAGGTAAAGTGGAGCTGCCTGGAGTATTCTGAGGGCCCTGACCAATCCCCAACTTGGATTGGCAGGGGGCAAGTCCCCTAAAATACTCAGGGTCAGCCCAGCTGGGGAGGAGTTGTTCAGGTGGAAGCTGGAGATGAAGTGTTAGGCTGTTGTGGCCTTTGAGGTAGCTCCCCAGTCTGGGGGGTGACCTTGTGCCTGGGCAAGGACGGGATCTTCCTACAACCAACGGAGGTGTCCTGGACAGGAGGCATGGGAGCAAGGAAAGGACAATAGGAGAACGCTACCAGACAAGTCTCCAGGAGGAACAGGAAGAGCCAAGAGGGCTAGTGAGTGACACACAGTCAGGAGGCCTGGGAGGCACGTCTGGGGGGACTGGGTGCAAGCAGTCTGGGATGGGTGCAGAGCCAGTAAGGAGGACTATGGTGGCACGGGCAGAGGCAGCTGCAGCCAGGAGGGCTGGCAGGGCCTGAAGAGGTGGTACTGGGATCAGTAGCCTTGTGGGACAGCTAGCACTAGGACCATAGCTCCCAACTGTCCTCGATTTCGAGGGACTGTCCCTCATTCAGAACAATGTCCTTCTTTCCTCCTCATTTGTCCCTCATTTTGGTCCGACCTATATAGTTGTATATAAAATGCACTACTTTACTTTCAAAAAAAGGTTTTACAATGCTAAACCTCTTATACAATTTCTAAATTGCTGCATTTGTAAAATGCCAAAAGCCAATATAAAGGAATAGTAATGATAAAAAGCACTTGTGGGTTTAACTAATCTTTTTTTTGGTACAATTCTTCTTTAGGTGGCGTAGTAGGGTGTGTGTCTTATGCCTACTTAATTTTGATAATAGGTGTTCCTCATTCCCATCCAAAAAAGTTGGTAGGTATGCTAGGACTACCCTTTTTGCTACATCATAGGGGCCTGCGGTCCCTGCCTGCAAAGGGCATTTGCTTCGGGCCTTGCTGAGCCAGTGTTAGGCCTGCAATTCAGTGCTAGCTGGTCCTGGAAGTTGTATTTCTACAAGCAAGTTTGTGCTGAAGGAAGAAGAGAAGTGTGTACTGTGTATATACTGGATTTATATAGTTAAGTCCCTGAAGAATTCCTATTGCTCACCTGGGCATGCCATATGTACCCTGTCCCAATCCAAGTTAAATCCCCTCAATAAAAACAAGTACAAGGACTATTTTTTGACTGCTGTGTGTCTGGAAATTTGTGTGCCTGGCTGTGCAGGGTGAGAGACAGACCACAATCACCAGCAGTACCTACGGGGGGCTCGTTCCAGGATGTCTGCTTATGGGTAAACTGCCAGCCTTTGCCCCTAGCAACCAAAGTTGACTGAGCCAGGGAACTGTACTTTGTTTGAGTGCATGTGAAGGGAATGAACCAGGGGAAGGACCTATGTGCTCTGCCTACCCACAACTAACTACAGTAGTCAAGTACCATTGTCCATAGCAACCAGCAGGAGCTGCCGTTAAGTTCACATTATTTCTGCTTGCTTACCCAGATGCCCCAACCATGACTGGGACGAACACTTGTGCTAACCTGCTAAATTCTGTGACCTTTACCATGTGCTGTCACCCGTAGCAACCACAGCGGGCGATCATGCCAATGGATTACAAATATGTCCAGGGATCTGCAAATGCTGGACATTGTGACTTTATGCTCCAAACTTTACAGTAAAGTTTACAGTAAAGTGTGCCTGGAGAGGTCTACTGTTGCCCGGGGTGATCAGAGGTAAACCAGCAGGCGGAACTGTGCCAAGTGTGTTCCTTTCAGTGAGGCATGGGACAACTTTACTATTGCTACTGGCAACCACCATGAAAGTCAGCGGCCATCTGCTCCTAGTTGCTCAGGCACTGACGGTGCCAATCGGCATGGCCAGAAAAGTTCTTCAAGCATCGCAAGGCCTGCAAACTTCAGTACAGCTAACAAGGGGTTAGAGCCACGTGTGTGGGAAGAGGCCTGCTTATCAGTTCCCTAGACCACCAGGGAATGCCAATCTGTGCCAAGGTAGCTGCCAATCAATGCCCAGGCAGCTGCCAACCAGTGCCCACTCAAAATCTCTGCCAGTGCCCACCCAAAATCCTTGCCAGTGCCAGTGCCGCCAGGGATACCCATCAGTGCTGCATATCAATGCCGCATTGCAGTGCCCATTAGTGCCCATCACTGCCATGCATCAATGTCCATCAGTGCCCAGCAGTGCCGCCTATCAGTGCCCAGCAGTGCCGCCTATCAGTGCTGTGACAGGGGTCACTTGGGGCACAGGGGGAATGAGAACCCCACCATGATCTGGGATAGTCCTATTCAATGCTGTATATACATGGTATATATTGGGTGTATATTGTGTGTGGGCTGTTGTGTAATATTTGCTGTGATGGGGTGTGATTGCATTCTATTGTCTATTGTGGCTTGTGGTAATTAAGTCTGCTACTGTGGTGATGTGGATTGGAGCTTGGTAGACCATCTGGCCGCCTATTATGGGATGTTTAAGTGTCTTTCTGTGAGGGGGGGAATCACCCCTCCTGCTAAGACTGTTTACTGAAAGAAAAGTTTGAACACACCTGACCTGTATGACCATTGTCATTGGACAGTTTAACCTGCCCTGTTCCCCAAGGATGGGAGGGAAGGGTTTTGAAGAGAAATGTGTTACCATGTGCTTGTAATAAAGTCAGTCCAGTTGGAAACTTCATACAGAGTGTTTGTCTCGTATGTTTGTAAGGATTAATCCTATGGGAAGCGGTCGCCTGACTGTGGAGGATCGGCAGTGGATGTGTGTCCAGAGAGGGAATATCCTAAACGACGTTAACCCCTTTCATGCTTGGGGTGACGTTACATTGGTGGCAGCAGTGGGATTTTCCCCCCAGTTACTGGGACACTCCAAACCACCACAGTGAATGACCAGCTTTGCAGCCTGCAGGAAAGCCACGCTGAAAGACTTACTTGAGAGCCATGGAGGGACCGGTGGGACAAAGAACAAGGCCACCTTGATCAGGGAGCTAGCCGAGATGGATCAGAGGGATGGTGGTGCAGGACCCCGGTCAGTTGAAGACTTGTTTCAGCAACGAGTTTGACAGCGGTTGGCATTATATGGTGTTAACCCATCAGAGACCGCCATACAGGAAGCCATTAAAGACATCCAGCTGCAGGATGAGCGACAAGAGAGAGAATGAGAACGACAAGAGAGAGAACTAGAGCGGCAACATGAGCGGAGAATGGCGGAAATACGGCAATCGGAGACAACACCTAAAGATGCAACGCCTTTCCGTAAGTTGCCCTTTCGGGCGTTCAAACTATTTAAGGAAGGAGAGGAGGAAATTGAAGCGTTCCTGCAGGACTTTGAGAGACTATGCCAGATACATAAAGTACTGCCCCAAGATTGGGTCGCCTTACTGGCAAGTAATTTAACGGGCAGAGCGGCGGATGCGTATCAGGCCCTGGAGGATGAGGATGCTAAAGACTATGACCGGGTAAAAGAAGCTCTGCTAGCCTGATTTGCCATTACACCCGAAGCCAGCCGGATTAAGGTTTCGTCTGCAGCGAAACCTTAAGGGCTGGTTCCAGGGAAGCCACGCTCATACCATAGAGGACATCACTCAGCTAGTACTCTTAGAAAAGTTCTTTAACCACACCCCCCCGGTACTACGGGATTGGGTGCGAGATAAGCAACCACGGACTGTACAGCAAGTGGCTACTTTGGCCGATGAATATCTGGACTCTCGAAGGTCAGGCGGAAGCAAGCGCTATCCACTATCTCGGCCCAGTTTATCAGCCTCTAACCCAACTTCAGCACCAACCCCAGCGGCCACTTATCCTCAGCAGCCCAGGTTCAACTCCCAGAACTACGCACAACCCATCAGGTGTTTTGGATGTAAACAGCTAGGGCACAAAAAGCAAGACTGTCCATTGAATTCAGCCAGGCAGTCCCAGTCATAGAGACAGCCAGCAGGGGGGAACCCATGCACATCCATGCCTGCGGCCCACTGCGTTGAGGAGGAAGAACATTGGGGCATCTTGCACGAGGCTAATCCCATACAAGCAGCTAACCGGGACAACCGGCAGCAACACATGCAGACTGTCTGGGTCAATGGAAAGGTAGCCAATGGCCTACGTGATTCTGGTGCCACCATGACCCTACTACAGAAGAACCTCATCCCAGAGAGCCAACACACCGGAGACACTGTAGCCGTAAGAGTAGCGGGAGGTACCATCTTCCGGCTACCCATTGCCCGAGTTCACCTGGATTGGGGGGTTGGTTCGGGACATGTGAATGTAGGGGTGATGAAGGATTTGCCAGCGGATGTACTACTGGGGAATGATTTGGCCCCCCTCATTTCTGCTTACGCCCTGATGGGCCCCACTGAAGCCAACCCAGTGACTACCTGTGCCCAGACCCATGCTGCTGGAACCGGCCTGATTGCGGCTGAGAACGGGGTAAGATTATCTTCCCCGACATATACCTTAGATCAGGCACAATATCACAGTCTAAAATTGGAATGTGACAAGTTGTCCAGTGAGAAATCAGAGATGCAACGACACTACGTCATGTATTATGAGATGTCCCATGGCTTGAACATTGAAATGCACAAACAGGCTGAAATTGTCAAAAGGTTAAATGGGATTTGCGCCCAGGTTTTGCCTTACCTTTCCCAAGAGCACCAGCAACATGTTTTGGGAGCCATTGAGAGAGCAAAGCAAGTGACTGTTCCAGAACTGAATTCCATTATTCGTCCCGGCCTCCTAGTGCAATGTTGTTGGGTTGTCCAGGCATTAAACGAATGGAAATATGGACTAACTTCGGAGTCAACCCGTCTGGGGTCTCCTCCTGTGTTAGTCTCCTGCCGAAAGGGGAGATGTGTGACAGGGGTCACTTGGGGCACAGGGGGAATGAGAACCCCACCATGATCTGGGATAGTCATATTCAATGCTGTATATACATGGTATATATTGGGTGTATATTGTGTGTGGGCTGTTGTGTAATATTTGCTGTGATGGGATGTGATTGCATTCTATTGTCTATTGTGGCTTGTGGTAATTAAGTCTGCTACTGTGGTGATGTGGATTGGAGCTTGGTAGACCATCTGGCCGCCTATTATGGGATGCTTAAGTGTCTTTCTGTGAGGAGGGGGGGGGAATCACCCCTCCTGCTAAGACTGTTTACTGAAAGAGAAGTTTGAACACACCTGACCTGTATGACCATTGTCATTGGCCAGTTTAACCCGCCATGTTCCCCAAGGATGGGAGGGAAGGGTTTTGAAGAGAAATGTGTTACCATGTGCTTGTAATAAAGTCATTCCAGTTGGAAACTTCATACAGAGTGTTTGTCTCGTATGTTTGGAAGGATTAATCCTATGGGAAGCGGTCGCCTGACTGTGGAGGATCGGCAGTGGATGTGTGTCCAGAGAGGGAATATCCTAAACGGCGTTAACCCCTTTCATGCTTGGGGTGCCATTACAAATGCCACCCATAAGTACCCACCATTGCAGCCTTTCAGTGCCCATCAGTGTCACCTATCAGTGCCAATCAGTGCCCACCAGTGCCACCCATGAGTGCCCATCAGTGCCGCCTATCAATGCCCATCAGTGCTGCATATCAGTGCCACCCATCAGTGCCGCCTACCAGTGCCCATCAGTGCCGCATATCAGTGCCCATCGTCAGTGCCACCTCATTGGCGCCGCCTCATCGTGCCGCCTAATCAGTGCCCGTCAGTGCCGCCTTATCAGTGCCCATCAGTGAAGGCGAAAACTTACTTATTTACAACATTTTATAACAGAAAAAAAAAAGAAAAACTTATTTATTCTTTAATTTTCTGCCTTTTTTTATTTGTATAGGAAAAAATAAAAACCCCAGAGGCGATCAAATACCACCAAAAGAAAGCTCTATTTGTGGGAACAAAATGATAAAAATTCTGTTTGGGTGCAGTGTAGCAGGACCGCACAATTGTTATTTAAACAGCACAGAAAGTTGAAAATTGGCTTGGGCAGGAAGGGGCGCAAGTGCATGGTATTGAAGTGATCAACAGACTAGAACAGGCCCGTAACTAAGGGGGACTTAGGTGAAGGGCTAGCATGACTGGGGACAGCTGTGGGGAGAGCACAAGGAAGTTCCTATAGGAAGTGGGTTAGTAAAAAGGGAGGGGGAGTGATGGTCATTGGTCACGGGTAGGACTGGCCGTAGTTAATTTTGACCCTGGGCAGAGGGAGGGGTTAACTTACTCGTGGGCAGCAGAGTAAGGGATAGGACATAGGCAGGGATTTTTCTTTCTTTTTTGGGCAGCCATGGAGACCTTTGATGGCCTTATTGAGCAGCTGCGGATGGCTGCTGAGGTGAATGGCACGCAGTGGCTAAACTCTCAGCTCACTGTGCTGCTGCAGGGGTCAGGGCAGGGATCAGTTCCACCTGCTCCGCTGCTACCGCTCGGGAGGAGGTCATGGCCTCCTGCGCGTTTTAGGCCCGACGAGACCCCTGGGTGAACCGCCACTCTGGGAGCCCGGGTTCGGACCCTCCAGCTCCCAGGGCTAAGCGTCTGGTCATGGCTGCTGCTGCTGGGGCTGGGAGGAATCCCCATCGCAGGCGGGACCCAGGCGGGACCCAGCCGGGACGGTGGCATCTGCATCCCCCTCCAGGCCTTCTGCTGGTAACCGGGACTTACCTGCACGCCCTGCAGGGCCTTCCCCTGTGTCCGGCGGCGCTCGGCGAGGAAAACATGCGGCAAATGGCGCGGGCCCCTCCCCCCGGATGGCCATGGACATCGATGAAAGAAGCGGAGGTTCCCCTGGAGACAGCGGCGGTGTCGGATTGGTGTCTGTCAGCCGGCAGGGCTCTCAGCGTGGGAAAGGTGCAGGAGCCGGCCGCAGTGTGAGGAGGTCGCGGGCTGATGACGTCATGGATGGGCATCCTGGGCCTTCCACAGCGTCCCCTGGTGACCAGGGGGACCAACGTTCAGAGGGTGAAATCACAGACTCCGATCCAGATGTGCCTGGCGCGGCGCCAGTTTGGGCAGGATCTCTGCAGGGATCGGGAGAGACGGCTGGTCGGTCGGTTTCCCCTGGGCAGCCTGGTAAGTCATTATCTGTTCCTTTAACTGTTCCTGTTCTGTCTGTGTCCCCCCTCACTCTGTTAGTTCTCCCTCTGGGTTGGTGGTGGGGGGTGGGGCGGCTCCGGCGCCTGTTTTGGTGGCGGGGGTCGGTCCGGTGGTTAGCGGTATGCCGCAGTCGGGCGTCCCAGGCAAGGGTGCCGGTGAAATGCTTGTGCAGCATTTGCTGGCAGCGCTGGTGCCGTTTCGGGGTCCTGGAGCGGCCACCCCTGGTTCCCTGGTCTCCCCGGTGTCACTTGGATGGTGGGGGGGATGGTCAGGTAGGCACTGTGGCGCCGCCTGGGGCACCGCCGGTGGCCCCGCCGCCTCTTGTGGGGGTGGCGGCTTCGCCACCTCCTGCTGTGGTGGTGCCCGCGCTGCCGCCTGTGGTGGTGGCGGTTCCGCTGGCACCTGCGGTATTGCCGGCGACTTCGCCGCTATCCGTGGCATTGTCGACAGATGTGGTTCCCGCGATGGTGGCGGGATCTTCTCATGTGAGTGCAGGGACGTCAGGGGGGGGGTGGTCGGTGGTGGACGAGGTGTGACTGGCAGATGCAGCGCGGTGTGAGGTTATGTTTGCTACGAGGGCCCCTTTGGTTCCCATCTGAAGGTGGAGGTTAGGGAGAGGATCTGGAAAGGGGAATACGTGGAGATCTTCTCGCTGCTTCCGCTGGAAACTTTTAACCTGGACAAGGTTAAGCCGAATGAGAGCAAAAAGGAGGAAGAAGAAAAATGCAGATATTGGCTTATCCCAAGAACGTTTGTAAACTGGGCACAGGCGTTTTACATTTTGGCGAGCGTCATTGGGGAGAAGGCTCCGGACAATTGTTCGGGGTTGTTCTGCTACCTGGATTCAATCAGTGAGGCGCAGAGGGTGTATGGAAGGGTGGCTTGGCTTCTGTTCGATGAGCAGTTCCGGCAGCGGAAGGCTTATCGGCCGTCTTTGCGGTGGGACCAAAAAGATATCGGTTTGTGGATTAAGCTCATGACACAAGCCAGGGCAGTGCCGCAACCCTTTCATGGCGGGGCCGATGGTATCGACACCTCTCTTCACCATCAGCCACAAAGCACAAGGGGTTATGTTGGCAATTTAATGAGGGGACCTGCAAATTTGGGGGAGCCTGCTGTTTCCGACATGAGTGTTCGGGTTGCGGTGGTGCCCACCCTTGGTCCAAGTGCTTCCGAAAAGGTAAGAAACCGTCCGATGCTGGAAAAAGGGAGGAATCCAGTAAGGGTGGAAAAAATGGCGCTGTATCTAAGTAGGTATCCTAACAGGGGTGCGGCCCGGACGTTATGGTTGGGTTTTAGGGATGGCTTCCCCATTCCAAGCTCGTTGGATAGGGTCCCTCCTGTTTCAGCTAATCTTAGATCGGCATATGAGCATCCGGAGGTGGTGGGGAGTAAGTTGCGTAAGGAGATGGCATTGGGTAGGATGGCTGGTCCGTTTGCCGTTTGAGGGTCCGCCGGTGGCGGACTTGGTGGTTTTCCGCTTGGGCGTGGTGCCCAAGAGGGAGTCAAATCAGTTCCAGCTGATTCACCATTTGTCCCATCTGAAAGGGGGTTCAGTGAGCGATGCAATTGATCCGGCGCTCTGTACTGTGTCTTACGCCTCGTTTGACGAGTCGGTGCAGTGGGTGCAGAGATTCGGGAGGGGGGCGCTCATGGCCAAGACTGACATTGAGTCTGCTTTTCACCTGTTGCCGGTTCATCCGGATAGTGTTCGTTTGTTGGGCTGTTGCTGGGAAGGACAGTTTTTCATGGATAGGTGTCTTCCTATGGGTTACGCTATCTCCTGTTCCTACTTCGAATTGTTCAGTTCCTTCTTCGAATGGGTCATCGAGGACTTTTCCGGCCTTGGTTCTGGTTTCTTGGTGATAGGTCCGCCGGGGGAGTGGGCTTGTCTCATTCTGTTGGCTACTTTGCAGCATATCTTTCCGGTATTTGGGGTGCCCCTGGCTCGAGACAAAACGGAAGGCCCGACCACGGTATTGAAGTTTTTGATACTACTCTGATGGAGTGCAGGTTACCTAGTGATAAGCTAGAGAATCTTCGGGCGACCGTGGCCACGGTTGCTCGGCGTTCGAACATTCAGCCGAGGGAGTTGCAGTTGTTGATGGGAAAACTGAACTTTGCGTGCAGAATTATGCCAATGGGGAGGGTTTTTTGCAGGCGCCTTTCTGCCGCGACTGTGGGAGTTAGGGCGCCGCATCATTTCATTTGTCTCAGTCAGGACCATCGGGCTGATCTGCAGGTGTGGGATTATTTTTTGGCACAGTATAATGGTAGGTCTTTCTGGTTGTGGCCGGCGGTTCAGGCTGCTGAGCTGGAGCTGTTCACGGATGCGGCGGGGTTGGTAGGATTTGCGGCTTATTTCAATGGGAGGTGGTGTGTGGAGCGGTGGCCGGAGGAGCTAGCAGAGTCTGCTCTCGTCCGTAACCTTATGCTATTGGAGCTGTTTCCAATAGTGCTCGCAGTGGAACTGTGGGGCGCAGAATTCACAAACTGGAGGGTTCGTTTCCATTGCGATAATCTGGGGGTGGTACAGGCCATCAATTCCCTGTCGGCATCTTCTTTGCCTGTTGTACGCCTGCTGCGACATCTGGGGGCTGATTTACAAAACGTTTGCGCCATGAGTATCGGTGCATCTGCGTGCGCAACAGCAGTTTTGGTATTTATGAAACATTTCCCCCGGTAGCGCAGTGCTATTCCCCATTTACTATAGTGTTCTTGGCGCACGGGAGGAGGCGCTCAGTGCGCCACTATGGACCTGGCGCAAGGCCTCTTCAAATTAAAATATAAAGAAGCTGGAAGTGCCAATATAATGTGGGTGACATGGGGTGATGTGAGGAAGTGTAGTGACAACTGCCCAAGTAACAAATATGCCCAAAATAGAGTGAGAAAGTAACTTTTTCTGAACCAGCCCACTGCGCCGGCAAGTACGTTTATAACTGCAAGGGTTTTTTTTTAGCTCTGCGCGGGAATTTCACTCATTCAAACGCGCCGGGACACTGCGCCGGCAAAATCTTAGTAAATGTCAAGTCACGTAAATCAATTTGCATAAGTTGAACAGGCGCAGCTCTGAACTTGCCGTTATATAACAGTCCGCCAGCAAAATGACATTTCTAAAGGGGAAAAAAAAGGCATTTAAAAGCACTCGCGGCTATAATGAATTGTCGGCTCCCGGCAAAATAGGTAAAAGTAATTGAAAGTCTTTGAATAAAAAAAAAATGTGTGGGGTCCCCCCAAATTCCATTACCAGGCCCTTCAGGTCTGGTATGGATATTAAGGGGAACTCCGCGCCAATTTTTTTAAAAAAAAATTACGTGCGGATCCCCCTCAAAATCCGTACCAGGCCCTTCAGGTCTGGTATGGATTTTAAGGGGAACCCCCGCACCAAACTTAAAAAAAAAATGACGTGGAGTCTCCCTAAAAATCCACACCAGACCCTTAATCCGAGCACGCAACCTGGCAGGCCACAGGAAAAGAGGGGGGGGCGAGAGAGCGGCCCCTCCTCCCTCCTGAACCGTACCAGGCCACATGCCCTCAACATGGGGAGGATGTCCCCATGTTGATGGGGACAAGGGCCTCATCCCCACAACCCTTGCCCGGTGGTTGTGGGGGTCTGCCGGCGGGGGGCTTATCGGAATCTGGAAGCCCCCTTCTCCTCTAGGTCCACTGCCACCCAGTGGCTCCGCCCCCCTCTGACACCACGGTAAAGTCCCCGTGAAATCCATGTGCGTCAGAGGGGGCGGGGTCACCGGATGGCAGCGGACCCAGAGGAGAACTGAAGAACTGAAGCGTCACACAGCGGGAACCTCAAATTCAAGCAGGGCGGCCGGAGAAAGAAGAAGGGAACAAGAAGCCGGAGCAAGATGCGGACGAGAACACCGAAGGAAGAAGGAAGATGAAGATGAAGATGAAGAGGAAGATCAAGAACAAGATGGAGGTAGAAACCCGAATGGAGAAAAGAAGAAGCTATAAGAAGAAGGTGGAAGAAATAGATGGAAGAAGAAGATGGAAGAAGATGGAAGAAAGGAGAAGACATTAATAAAGGAATTTTCAAAAACCGGCTATTGTCATTTTTAACATTTTTGACACTTTTTTTTGTGAAATAGTAGGGGTACATTTGTACCCATTACCATTTCACACAGGGGGGGCGGGATCTGGGGGTCCCCTTTGTTAAAGGGGTCTTCCACATTCCGATAAGCCCCCCGCCCGCAGACCCCCACAACCACCGGCAAGGGTTGTGGGGATGAGGCCCTTGTCCCCATCAACATGGTGCTTTGGGGTCACAGACCCCCAAAGCATCCTCCCCATGTTGAGGGCATGTGGCCTGGTATGGTTCAGGAGGGAGGGGGGGCCGCTCTCTCGTCCCCCCTCTTTCCCTGCGGCCTGCCAGGTTGCGTGCTCGGATAATGGTCTAGTGTGGATTTTTAGGGGGACCCCCACGCCATTTTTTTTTACGTTTGGCACAGGGGTCCCCTTAAAATCCACACCAGACCTGAAGGGCCTGGTACGGATTTTGTGGGGAACCCCCACGCCATTTTTTTTTTAAATTTGGCATGGAGTTCCCCTTAATATCCATACCAGACCTGAAGGGCCTGGTAATGGAATTTGGGGGAACCCCCCACGCATTTTTTTTTTTTCAAAGACTTTCAATGACTTTTATCTGTATTGACGGGAACCAGCAATTCATTACAGCCGCGAGTACTTTTAAATGACTATTATTTTACTTTAGAAATTTTATTTTGCTCTCGAACTGTTATAAACATGGAAAACATGCGCTACTTTACAGGCATACTATAGACACCCCCCAGGTATGATATTTAGGGCCAGTTCACACCGGATGCAGTGCAGTGCGTTTTTTTGATGCATGAAAAACGCAAAGAAAGTTGATCACATTAATGCCAATGGCATAGTTCACACCACTGCAGTCCGTTCCAGTGCGTTTCAGAAAGGAACAAAAAAAATTGGTCATGCCGCATTTTTTATGTACAGAACTGTACTGGACCACAGTAAGACACATCAAAAACGCTACGGAACGTACCAAAAACGCACTTGAATGCACCGGAATGCACCAAAGACGCACTGCAACACACTTGTCTTAAGTGAAAAGAGGGGGAAAAAAAACACTGGACTGCATCAAAAATGCACTGGAACGTGTCAAAAACGCGCATGCAGAAAAGCACCTGGAACGCAATCCAGACTGCATTTTTGGTACGTTTTTGATGTAATCCAGTGCTTTTTTTTCACCTCTATTTTTTATTAACCATAGATAAGGACAAGTGTGTTCCAGTGCGTTTTTGGTGCATTTAGGTGTGTTCCAGTGCGTTCCAGTGCGTTTTTGATGCGTTTTGCTGTGTTCCAGTACAGTCCAGTGCAGGTAAAATGCAGCATGTTCTACTTTTTTTGTGGAACTGAAACGCACTGGAAGAAACACTGCCATTTAGAACCATATAACCAACTTTCCATGCATTTTTGATGCATAAAAAAGCAATGGACTGCATGTGGTGTGAAATGGCCCTTAAGCAATTTGGCATTTTTAAAGGCACTTCTCCTTGTTTTGTTTCTGGTGTTGTCCAAATTTGTGACATTGATATATGTCCCTTAGGGCGGGACCTGGGCCCCCATTTTAAGGCCAATAACTAGAAGATAAGCCAGCCAAGTGGGGACTAGCAAAATTAACAAGTCAGTTCCCATAGACTGCAATGGTATTTGTTGGTGGGGGGGTGTTTGTCCCATCTCTAATTTGATAGCATGCTGGATGATGTGCTTAATTTTGGACGGGGGGGGGGTTTATTTTCTGCTAGCTGCATTTGTGTTGGTCTGAGCATGCTCAGGGACTTCGTTTTTTTTTTTTTTTTGGTGCTTTTTGTGTGTGAACAGCACCTGGATGTTTCTGGGCATGCTCAGAGAGTGTTTTTATGGGTTAGTAATTGAAGGACATCCGTAACAGGTGTACCCACTTTGAAGTTCAGTCTCTACATTGGGTGAACTTGCATTTTGGGTGTTTCATGGACTGTGCATGTGTTTTCAATTGCCTCATTAGCTCACAAACCTATGTTATATAAAGCTCGCAGATAGCATTCTCTCCCTTGCCCTGAAAAGAGGCAAGTGTGTGCGTGCGCGTCCGGCAAAAAGTACATTTTGGTGTCCTTATCGCGTTTGTAACGCATGTATTTTATTTGTTATGTCTTTGCAAAAAATATGTTTTTTTACTTTTGTTGATTGTATTTTTTTGTGTGGGGGAAATGTTCCCCTGAAATAATTTTGATGTTGTTAATGTGTGTCGTTTGTTCACTTTGATTTAATTGTCTGTGCTGCGTTATTTTGCTAAATCTTTCTCAAGATGTTGTGACTAATGTTTCAAATTGACCATGTTTTTTATTTTGGCTTCCCTTTGTTTTGTTGACCAATAAAATTTGATGCAAATGTAGCGGTCTCACCCGCTTTCTCCCTTCTTCTTCTCGGCTGGTTTACTTGTCTAGGGGGACCAGGGAGATGGGTGGGGTGCTGCCACCAGGTTGCACCTCTTATGTGTGTAGAGGTTTGAGATAAGATCTTGACCTTCGGGTCTGTGTCCCTGTCCAGAGATTCCACTTCAAATATGACCAGTAGATAGGTGAATGTAGAACACTTTGCTCCCAGAAAAGTAAGCCCACACCAGGTGACAGTACAACATCTATATTTATTTCCGCAGGGATAAATATGCCTCTTTGCAATCAGACAGATTGATACAAACACGAACTTGGTGGGGTGAGGGTTCAGGCACAATCCTTTCGGATCAGAGAAGCTGTTAGGAGTTCACAACAACTTTTGGCGACCGTGAGGTTGGTCCCTGCCACAGACCGGGTGAACAATGAGGTCTCTGCCACAGACCTTAGGATAGGCCTCTGCCACCGACCTGATGTAGCTGGGTGTCTGCAAAGACCATAGAACATGAACTACCTTCTAATAGTGACCCCTGTTAGGGAGATGATCCATCCCGGACGGTCCCCAGAGGCCTGCACTGTCACCAGCCAATGCTGCGCTGGATCTTCAGGCCAGGTCACCTACCTGGTTCTCCTTGCCCGAGACTCGGGTCCCTTCACTCGGTGGGCCCCCTAGGTATCTTCTCCCATACGGGACCCAGTCGAAGGTACTGGGCCCCAGGCCTCAGCTAGTACCTCACCCCAGGCTTAAGGTGCCTGGGATGGAACTTGAACTCCCTCGCACCCAGGCCGAGGGCACCTGGGCGTGGACGAACAGAGCAGCAGCCCCCAGGCTGAAGGTGCCTGGGGCTCAGACCTCGTGCGAAAGATGTCCGCCCCCTTTATACCCTCTCCCAGCAGGCACAGCAGGTGTCCCGCCCCGCCGTACTACTGCCACGAGAGGACACAAAGGGCACAGTCCTACAATGATGGTTAAACCCCAGCCCAAGGCGACAGCGCTACCCAGGGGCCGTAGGGAACTGAACACCATTATATCCTCCACAAATCAAATTGGTCATAGATCCCTAACAATAGTGTATCTGGGCCATGCTACCACCCAGATACTCCCCCTAAATGTTAACCCTCGCTACACAACGTTTTGATGTTTCTTTTTTGTTTTCTATGCAACAAATGTGACAGCTGATTGGCATGTCAAAACAAAACAGGTGTGATTTGTCTAGGTGCCTTCATGCTAGCATATGCATGTATTGTGTGCTGCCATGGATAGTCACCAGGAAATGAAAAATACAGAGCGGTATTCATTTTTCCTTTTTACTGCAGTGGTTCTCAGCCCCAGTCCTCAAGTACCCCCAACAGGACATGTTTTGTGAATTTATCTTATCGAGAATTGCTGTCCAAAATACAAAACCATTGACTGTGATTTAAAGCACATGTGCAAGATGAAGGAAAACCTGCAAACATGGCCTGTTGGGGGTACTTGAGAAGCACTGATTTAGAGCACTGCACTTAAAACTAGCTCAAGGCAATACGATTCTAATTGTGGGCATTTTGAGGGAAACCAAGTAAGTGTTAGAACCCCTGCTTGTTTTTTTTTTTTTTTTTTTTTAGGTTGGGCTTTGTGTCCCTTTTAGTAAAATTGGCTTCACTTCCTGTCACACAGCTAAACAGGAAGTGAAGGGAAAACCCTACCAATGTCTTTTCTTGGGGACACACAGATCAATCTAACTAGTGTCCCCATTAAGCAAATTGCGCTCTAGCACTTTGTTGTGTACACCCCAAATCATTGGGTAGTTTGGGGTTTAGTAAAGACAAATCCACTCTGCAGTAAAAGTGTAGCTGCTGAAAATCTGAGGGGAAGCACTGGTGATTGTAACATCCAATCATGTAAAAGCAAAGATGGTGTTTTTTTTGTTTGCTTGCATGTCCCCCTCGGATATCCAGCAAGTGCACTTGTAGTGCAAAGTAGATTTGCCTTTAGTAAATAAACCCCAAAGTCCAAAATACCTAATAATTTGGGGTGTACCCCGCAAATGCTGGAGTGCAATGTACATGATGGGGAAAGTATTTAGATTGACCTGTGTGTCCCCAAGGAAAGACATTGGTAGGGATTTACCCTCACTTCCTGTGTGGCTATGTGACAGGAAGTGAATTATTTGGAAGGATAAAGTGGCCAAATTTGGGAGTTGTCTTCACCCTATCAGGGGTGCAGACATCCCCAAAAACTGTCTAGACTTGTAATCCCTCTGCACTCTATCCCCAAGCAAAAATAAGAAAGGATTTAATTTAGTTTAACTTTGCAAAGACACATTCCTAAGTTGAATTGTGATGCATGTCAATGGCCCATTTAGACCCTCTTTAATCACTTGCGATCAGCGCTATAACTGATCAACCACCACAGCACGCTCCTCAATTGCCGGGAGTCCGTCAATAGACATCCTCCCCTTCGCGCGTGCGTTGTGGTCACCAAGTCACTGAGACTCGGGTGATGACAGATCCGAGTAAGGGGCCGATCCCTGCCCCTTACCATGTGATCAGCTGTCAGCCAATGACAGCTGATCACGTGATGTAAACAAAAGCTGGGTAATGGTTTTTCCTGGTGCCTCCATGGCAGCATACCTGTGATAGAGCTCCGCCTCGACTCCTCCTTCAGGACTAGTGAATAGCATAAATTAAAGGCATAGTCCCTCCCCCAACATTCTCCTTTTTTTCCTCATACCTTCTTGTGCTGGTGAAGAGTAGCAGTATGTCCATACCTCTGCAGTCAGCAGCGTCCGCCGGGTTTAGCCTTTCCCGTGCGCAGTCCCTGTTCTTGGGCCGCTCACAGCGCTGATAAGACTGGGAACCCCTTTGTGGATCTGTTGGGGTCATTTTGCAGAGTTTCCTCACAGGAACGCAGTCTGCTATTGTACACATGATGAATGCAGTGGAAGTCGCAAAAGGATCAGCTCCATCTTCCCAGGCTGGTGGTTTCCATTTTTTATTACAGGCATTTGTGTTTTTCCCCTTTCCCCCTCCCCTCCCCTTTCCTTTGCTTGTTAGGCGCCTTCAAAATGATTATTGTCTTACTTTTTTGTTCCTTTAAAACTGTGCAACTGGATAGGGCAGGTGTCTCTCTGTGCAACAACATTGTGGTGCTTATTTCCGGGTTCGGGGGGGCTACAGGTGCTCTGTACGTCCCGCCAGGTAGGAGAGTGTCATGGCACAGCGTCCTCGCCGCCGTCTGCGCATACGCGATTCGGGAGTGATACAGAGCCGTAGTTTCTCGGCTCTCTGTACTGAGCGACGCTGGATCTTCTGCGTGTGCGCATGCACGGTCGCTTGGTTCAGTGGTGGCCATCTTGGATTCTGGAAAGGAGGCTAGATTTGCCCATTTTTTCAATCAATTCCAAATGGTGGTTTATGGGATTAGCCCACGCACCTTGAGCCTATTTAGGTTCAGATTCAGGGATTGCAGTCAGAGTCTCCTCAACTGTGCCCTGCTAGGTCTCTCTGATGCTGCTTTGTGGTAGGTACTTTTTATTTTCTCAAAAAAAAAAAAAAAAAATAATGTTGCCGATCAAAAATGTTTATGTTTAAAAGAAAAAAAAGATGACGATATAAAAATGTTTATGTTTTAAAAAATAAAAAATAAAATAAAAAAAGATGACGATATAAAAATGTTTGTTTAAAAAAAAAAAAAAAAATGTGACGCCAAAAACTCCTGATTCTTTTCCCTTTCTTACTATATTTCCGGAGCTGATCCTTGTGCCCAACTCCGCAATAAGTCATTCATCTCGCAGCAAAGATCCTCACATTTCTATTAGGTATGTGACCAACTATACGTGAGTATAAAAAAAAAAGTGCGCTCACTGGTCTAGCGTGAGTTCCTTACATCGTAGCCCTACCCACTCCAAGGGGTCCCGCTCATCAGGGCGTAGGTCCCATTCTTCACGTCGTAGATCAGAGAGGTCAAGATCCAGAGGACATGATCGGTCCCCCTCTCCTAGGACCTATAGAAAGAGAAATGTGGGGCTACACCGCTACCAGCCAGAGTGGTCTGTAAGGACTGTTTTACGGACTATGCGTCCAACCGCAAACTAGAAAATCAGCACGCTGTAGATCTGCTCAAGCGAACAATGAAGGACTCCTTTTCTGAGCTTTTGGCTTCGGTCCCCGCTCAACCACTTCAGCAGATATCCCAGGTTCAGGATATAGAACCTAATCTCCCTGGTCCGTCAGCAGTCAGTACACCTCTGCCGTCGTCAGGCCGACCAGCTAGAGATTCACCACCTGAAGACTCTTCAGGGGACTCTTGAGAAGAGTCAGAACCTTCTGGCTTCAGTCTCTCCTTGGTAAAGCCATTCATCCAGGCAGTCAAAACTGCAATCGCCTGGAAAGACGCAGAATAGCCTCCCCAAGAGTCTACAAGCTACTTCCCATTCCTCAGATGGGCGAGATTAGTCAAGTCATTCAGAAGGAATGGTCAAAGACTGATAAAACAATAAACTATATACCCCTTACCAGAGTCGGGAACGCAGTCACCAAACTCCATGCCAGTGGTAGACGCATCGGTGGTGTGACTCGCAAAAAATATAACTTTGCCAATGGAGGATTCCGCTTCCTTCAAAGGCCCTCTAGACAGGCGAATCGACCTGGAGCTGAAGAGGAGCTACTTAGCCACAGAAGCAGCATGTAAGCCAGCTATTGCCCTCACATCAGTATCAAATGCCATAAGATCTTGGACAGATAATATTGAGATGGCTTTGCGTCAGGATGTCCCCATGGAGGATATAATTAAGGCCTTAGAAGAGCTTAGATTGTCGGCAGACTTTGTCTGTGTAGTGGCCATTGACACGATCAGGTGCTCGGCAAGATCTATGTTGCATTCAGTGATGGCGAAAAGGGCCTTGTGGCTGAAACCTTGGATGGCTGACTTATCCTCCAAACAATATTGGTGCAAAATCCCGTTTGATGGGAAAGCACTATTCGGAGACAAAATGGATAAAGCTATCTCCAGGCTGTCAGGAGGGAAGTCCTGGTATGCTTCCACAGGACAGAAGTATGCGAAGATTCAGAGGTGGTTCGTCTAGGTTCCGCCAGTCAAACCCAAGGGATTTTAGGAAGTCGAGACAGCCCAGAGACAACAAAAGACCTTGGAAAGGTACTCAGGGATCCTTTTTGAACAGGAAGATGAAAGCCCTTCCGGCTCCACAGGAGCAGAAGCAGTCTTTTCTTTTTACGCCAGAGTAGCCCAGGCACTCCCGGTGGGAGCCAGGGTAAAGTTTTTTTACCCCAGTCTGGGCCACCCGCTGCCACGACCCCTGGGTTCTGTCAACAATTCAATGGGGGCACTTTTGGAATATTTCTCACCCCCCACCTCGGAACTCTTTCAAAGGAACAGAGATTCCATCCTCTCCACTGAAGGCTCAAGCTCTGAAAAACTTCCTAACGTCACTCCAGCTTCAGGGGGTGGCTGTTCCGGTTCCCTTGGCAGAGCGCTTCGCAGGCTTTTACTCTACTCTATTTCTGGTCCCAAAGAGGACAGGTGGGTGGAGGCCTGTGATAGATCTAAAGAGGCTCAACCGGTATATTCACACCGAAAGCTTCAAAATGGAGTCCCTGCAGACGATTATTCAGACAGTGCAGCCATCAGATTGGATGATTTTGGTCGATCTGCAGGATGCGTACCTACATGTTCCAATTCTACCTGCATAATACCTGAAAAAATACTTAATACATAATACCTCAAAAATACCTGAGATTTGCAGTGGGACGGACCCACCTACAGTTTCAAGCCCTGCCTTTCGGTCTGTGCACCTCTCCCAGGGTGTTCACCAAGATACTAATATCTGCTTTGGCTCCCCTGCGGGAGTGGGGCTTGAGGATATACCACTACTTGGACGACATCCTACTCCTAGCAAGCAATCCGGATCAGTTGGTATGTCACCGGGACATTCTTCTACAGTCCCTAAAGAGCTAGGGTGGCTGGTGAATTCCGACAAGAGTCAACTAACGCCAACACAGCAGATAATCAAGAGGGGACAGTGTCATTACCACCGCCGAAGGCAAGGATTGTCATCCAGAGAATGATCAATGTCATCCGGAGCCCGTATCTGACGGCTTCACAATGCCTGAGCCTCATTGGCACAATGTCTTCCTGTATACCCATGGTTCCTTGGACACATTGGCACTTGAGGTATTTCCAGACTGGTTTCTTGGCACAGTGCAAGAAACAACGACTATCTCAGACGATCCTGCTGACGGGAAAAATGCACAGGAGCCTTCACTGGTGGACAGTTCCGGAAAACCTCTCCAAGCCTCATCACCTGGGCTCTTTTCCTTGGATCACAATTACGTCCGATGCAAGCAGACAGGGCTGGGGAGCCCATTGGGGGCAAACCAGAATACAGGGGAGATGGTCATGCACCACCCAGGGAGTGGTATCAAACATCTTGGAGATGAGGGCAGCCTTCTTGGCACTGACCTCTTTAACACCCCAAATCAGAGGCCAGAGAATACTCCTACGCCTAGACAACAGGGCAGCTGTCGCTTATCTGTAGAAGCAGGGAGGCACTCGCAGCAGGTCACTCCTCAAGGAGGTAGAGCCGATCATGCTCTGTGCAGAGCAGAACCTCCTGGACCTCAGAGCGATGTATCTGCCAGGCAGGTTGAACACAGAAGCAGACACGTTATCCAGAAACTTCCTGGACAACGAGTGGGCTCTCCACCCCCATGTCTTCCTTTAGATTGCAAACATATGGGATCCCTCTCAGGTAGATCTGTTCACCTCCTCGAAGAACGCCAAGCTGGACAGGTTCTTCTCTCGGCTGCCGCATCCACAAGCCACGGCATATGCCTTTCCTCCCAGGCCATTAATATTCAAATTCCTCCTGAGGCTCCTCAGGGAGCCAGTCCAGGTGGTGGCAGTACTTCCGTATTGCGCCTCAGTGTGGGCTCTCCAATCAAGATCCCTCCTTTCCCTCAACTTCTGTCACAGGGCAGTCTAGTTCATCCAAACCCTCAGAAGTTGAATCTTCGAATCTGGAGGTTGAGAGGCGAAGGTTCGAGTCCCTAGGGTGTTCTCCAGGAGTCATATCAACCCTTCTAAAAGCTAGGAAGCCAGCAACTAATGCCATATATTCAAGAATATGGGACAAGTTCTTGTCATTTGTTTCCGGAAATGGATTTGATCCAATCCTTCCTTCTACATCTCATGTTCTAGGATTCCTTCAGACAGGACTTGGTCTGTGCTCTCTCAAAGTGCAGGTAGCAGCAATCTCTGCTGCAAAAAATAAGAGATGGGCGGAGGATCCTTCAGTAGTCACTTTCCTCAGAGGTATATTGAAGATTCGCCCTCCTGTCAGACGATCATTTCCTAAGTGGGATCTGTCCCTAGTCCTGGAAGTTCTATCTGACCATCCCTTTGCTCCAGTGGAACAAGTAACAGTATGGAACCTGACACTAAAGACGGCTTTCCTGCTAGCCATTACATCTGGCAGAAGAATCTCGGAACTTCACTCTTTAGGGATAGTTGACGACCACATCTCCTTCTTCCCAGACAGAGTGGAACTTCGTCCCCTTCGGGGGTTCACACCAAAGGTTGCTACTCCAAGCCACCTGTTGGAACCCTGGGCACTTCCAGTGTTTACAGACACGGATTCAGAGTCTTGTCACGAACTGGATGTATCCAGAGTGCTCAGGGCCTACCTAGAAGCCACTGGCCCCTTCAGAAATTCTGAGAGACTTTTCATCGTACCGTTCAGTAGATACAGGGGCAAAGAAGCTTCCATCAGAACTCTGGCATCTTGGGTTGTAAAGTTAATCCAGAAGGCCTACAGGGTGAAGAATATGGAGCCTCCATCCCGAGTGAATGCTCATTCTACAGGGGCAGTCTCAGCTTCCTGGGCAGCAAGGGCTAATGTTTCGTTGGAGATGGTGTGCGGGGCCGCCACCTGGTCTTCTCACCATACGTTCCTCAGACACTACCATATTGATCCAGGAGCGCTCACGACTGTTGAGTTTGGAAGGAGGGCAGTTCAGGCTGCTATGTCCTCTTCTTATTAAACATTTATTGTTAAGCAATTATCCCACCCATATCAGCTAGTTATTTATCACAGGTATGCTGCCATGGAGGCACCAGGAAAATTGTATCATACTTACCAGTAATTTTCCTTTCCTGGTGCCTATCCATGGCAGCATACGCTCCCACCCTCGGTATTCTATATTACGGAGAATGTTGGGGGAGGGACTATGCCTTTAATTTATGCTATTCACTAGTCCTGAATGAGGAGTCGAGGCGGAGCTTTATCACAGGTATGTTGCCATGGATAGGCACCAGGAAAGGAAAATTACTGGTAAATATAATAACATTTTCCGTTTTGTTTTCTCCTTGTGCTGACAGCGTGAGCATAAAAAAAGGCAATCACCGGCTTATGTGCATGGGACATCGGGCCCGAAGAGGAAGAGGCAATTCTGCGTCATCTGTGACAATCAGTAGCCCCTGCCAGTGCCACCTATCAATGCCCACCACTGGTGCCAATCAGTGCCACCTAGCAGTGCTGCCTATCAGTGCCCATCACTGCCAACTATCATTGCCACCTAGCAGTGCCAATTCTCAATGCCCACCAGTGCCAACTAGCAATGCCACCTCTCAGTGCCCACCCTTGCCACCTTATCGGTGCCCATCAAGGAAAAAAATTACCTTTTTTCGAAATTTTCGAAATATTAACCACTTTCCTACCGCCCACCATCAAATGATGTCCTTGGCTTTGTGCGGTGACATCTGAATGATGCCTGCAGTTGCAGGCATCATTCAGATATCATTCTTTTCAGCCGGCGATTCTGTGCACGTTCCCCCCCCTCCCGCCGCCAATCCGGTGCTTCTCCGGGCTCTCCCGTGCCATCCGGGGCTCGGAGAACGAATTGGCCAGCGCCGGATGGGAAGCATAGAGATGACTTGTGACCAGATGGTCACCAGTCATCTCTATGACCGTCGGAGGCCCGGGCGCGATATTATGACATCACGCCGGGTTCCCGTATGTAAACAAAGCCGTGATCTCGGTTGTCAGCATGAGATCGGTGAATTTTTTTGACCGATCTCATGCTTTCCAGCCTGGAGGAGAGATGTGGGGTTTCATTCCTTGTAATAGAAATAAAAGTGGCTCCCCCACCCCAAAGCACCTGCCCCCATGTTGATGGGGACAAGGGCCTCTTCCCAACAACCCTGGCTGTTGGTTGTCGGGGTCTGCGGGGGGGCTTATCGGAATCCGGGAGCCCCCTTTAATAAGGGGGGCCCCCAGATCCCGGCCCCCTACCCTATGTGAATGAGTATGGGGTACATCGTACCCCTACCCATTCACCTGGTGGCAAAAAAAAGTCAATAAAAAACACAACACAGGTTTTTAAAGTAATTTATTAGGCAGCTCCGGGGGTCTTCTTCCGACTTCGGGGGTCTTCTTCTAACTTCGGGGGTCTCTTGTTCTGCTCTCCGCTTCTTTCTGCCGGGCGCCCCGATATCTTCTTCCAATTCTTTTGCTAGCGGGTTCCGGTCTTCATCGTCGTCTTCTTCCAACTTCAGCATTGTAGCGGCAGACAGCGACGAGGCAACATCGGGCGGAGAGAAGAGGGAAGAAGACGACAATGAAGACCGGGACCCCGCTAGCAAAAGAGCTGGAAGAAGATAGCAGGGCGCCCGGGAGAAAGAAGCGTAGAGCAGAACAAGAGACCCCCGAAGTTGGAAGAAGACCCCCGAAGTTGGAAGAAGACCCCCGGAGCTGCCTAATAAATTACTTTAAAAACCTGTGTTGTGTTTTTTATTGACATTTTCTTGCCACCAGGTGAATGGGTAGGGGTACGATGTACCCCATACTCATTCACATAGGGATGGGGGGGCCGGGATCTGGGGGCCCCCTTATTAAAGGGGGCTCCTGGATTCCGAAAAGCGCCCCGCCCGCAGACCCCGACAACCAACGGCCAGGGTTGTCGGGAAGAGACCTTGTCCCCATCAACATGGGGGCAGGTGCTTTGGGGTGGGGGAGCGCAGGGTGCCCCCTGCCCCAAAGCACCCACCCCACCCATGTTGAGGGCATGCGGCTTGGTACGGTTTCGGAGGGGGGGCACGCTCGCTCGCCCCCCTTTCCTGACCTGCCGGGCTGCGTGCTCGGATAAGGGTCTGGTATGGATTTTGGGGGGACCCCACGCCGTTTTGCGGAGTAGGGGGTTTCCCTTAAAATCCATACCAGATCTAAGGGCCTGGTATGCTCCTGGAGGGGAACCCATGCCGGTTTTTTATTAAAAATTTGGCGTGGAGTTCCCCTTCATGATTCATAAATACATGCTTGCAGTACCTTGTCGCCGAGAACCAGCGCGATGGCATCGCGCTGGAGACATTCTCGGGCAGGTAGTCGCCTCTAGGACACGACTTGAGCGGCTACTTCACGCTCAAGTCGTGTCCAAGTTGCCTCGCAAAGTTGCGCTGTCCCTCTGTCAACCGGCACACGAGTCGCCCCGCAAGTCGGATCGTCTTCATCCGACTTCCCGGACGACCTCTATTCAAATCAATGGGCTCCCATAGGGAACCATTCATTTTGAATAGAGCGCCGCTGACATTTTTATTTACTATAGCAGTGCGCCGCCGGTTTATGTGCCCAATTAAGGATTTATCCGGTGCACCAATAAGGTATGAACCGACTGTTGATAGTAAATCACCATTGATAGTAAATTACCCCCCTGGTGTTGCTGTGTTTACGCTTGAATATTTGTGTGACGGCTGTGCACATTCCTGGGGTAGAGAATGAGGTGGCTGATGCGCTTTCTCGTTTACAGTGGGAGAGGTTCCGGCAATTGGCTCCGGGGGCGGAGCAGCTGGGGGTCCCGTGCCCCAGGCGTCTGTGGGAACTCGTCTTGACACCGTGATGTCCTTGGTGAGGCGCTCGGTGGCGGATGCTACGTGGCGGGCGTATGAGCGTGTATGGCGGGAATGGCTGGAGTTGGTGAGTAACGTTGTGGTTGTTCCAGCGAGGAGGAGAGACTTCAGGTACTGTTGTATTTTCTGGGTAAGAACTGTGAAGAGTGGGTGTCTGTTGCCTCGGTTAACAGGAAGATGTCGGATCTTGCGTTTATGTTTCAGCTTAATGGGATGAAGGATTTTACGAATGCGTTTGTAGTGCGCAAGGCTTTGAGGGGTTACAGAAGGGGGTGAAGCAAGCCCGATTCTCGGCGGCCAATGTCGTTGGGGATGTTAGCTGTTTTAGTGAATAATCTGCCCCAGGTCTGTTTTTCTCCATTTGAGGCAAAGTTGTTAAGGACTGCTTTCGTGTTAGCTTTTTTCGGGGCGTTGCAGGTGGGTGAATTGGTGAGCACCTCAAAGTCGGTGGTTGGGGGTCTGGCGCTTTCGGATGTGTCCGTAGGGGACTGTTCGGTCACGTTGGTCGTCCGTAGATCAAAAACGGATCAGTTGGGAAAAGGGGCTAGGGTGGTGTAAGGTGCAGTAGCTGGGCTGGAGTTATGCCCCGTGTTGGTTCTCCTGGAGTGGCTGGGAGTACGGCCTTCTGGTGGGGTTTCACTCCTGGTGCATGCCAATGGTTCACCATTGTCACGATATCAATTTGTGTCCGTTTTCAGGAAGAGTTTGGCGGTTGGGGGTTTCTCCCTTTGGGATTATTCCTCTCATTCCTTTAGAATTGGGACGGCAAGGTGGGGTGTAAGTGACCAGATTCTTCAACAGATTGGTCGCTTGGAATCTCAACGGTTCCGGCTCTATGTTTGCCCTCATTTACTTTGATGGGCTGGGGGATGTGGTAGTGCCAAGGTAGTCGGGTCCTGTCTGGTGTTACCTGTGATGTCTTTCTGTGGGGTTTCTGTGCTGGGATGACCTGTATGTCAATTTAGGGGTAGTTTAAATAGGTTGGTTTTGGGTGTCTATGTTTCCCTTTGTTTTTTCTGTCTTACAGGCCTCATGTGGATCCTAGGACACTCGTATGTCCATTGGGGGGAAAAAAGGGCTCTGGTCAGACGGGAGGGCAGGCAGCTAGGTTTCCTAAGGGAGGAAGCCTCAGTACGTTGGATAGTGATTCCGGGCATGTTATGGTCCCATGTCCTTCCTGAAGTGCAGCGTTATGCTAGGCGGGATAGGCCTTCGGACGTGCTGTTGTTGCACGTAGGGGGTAATGACCTGAGTCTTAGGGCCTCCAGGGATCTTATTCGGGATGTGAAATGGGACTTCCTGCATTTAAGGTCAGCGTTTCCGGGGACAGTGGTGGTATGGTCAGATATCATTGGCAGGACAGCCTGGAGGAGAGCCCGGTCTGTTGATTGTATCAACAAGACTAGGATAAAGGTCAATAGGGCTGTAGCTAAGTTCGTGGTGCGTAATGGGGGACTGATGGTCCGTCATTGCGAGTTGGAGGAGGACAATTGGCTTATATTTATGGGCAGATGGTGTGCATTTGTCAGCCGTGGGGATTGACATGTGGTTCCTGGGGCTCCAGCGGGCCTGGCAGCTGTGGCAGGCCTCCCACGCGTGAGGTGGTCACTGGTGGGAGTCTGTAGCATGGGTCTCTGGTTCGTGTATGTTGGAAGGGTGAAGGTAAACAGGTTATGGTGTGGGGACGGGTTGGACCTATCTTGGTATGGGAACCTTCCCTAGCTGCAAATAAAGGGCTACCGGTCATCGGGCTGCAGTGGCAAGAAGGTGGCAACAGTTTGTTCCTGAGCTGGTGGGATCACGGCTAGGGGCCAGGATGGTGAGGTGGTGCAGCCGATGCGGTAGATATACCTTCCTTTACGAACCTCAGACAGAGCAGTAGTTTGAAAAGTTGGGGATAATATATATATATATATATATATATAGCACACAGACCCCTCTTCCTTTCCTTTGGCTCACTTATAGGAAAAGGGGCACACCATGCCACATGCCCGTATCCTCCTGTGTGAAGAGGTTGAGCGGTGTAATGTACCCGGGTCTTTATGGTCAGGTTCTCCAGAGAATGGCTCCCGTCTTCACTGCAATAAAGACAAGTCTCTATTCCCCAATAACTCCAAGGTCCACACCAATTGCAACTCCCACGTAGAGTTTATTTTTTCTCTTATGCATAGTCATTTAGATAGAAAAGGTTGGAGGAAGATCAGGACAGCAAGAGGTGTTGGAGTAGGTCCAGGCACAAACGAATACTTATTCACTACCCATATCTTCAGGTAGTCTCAGCTCATACGGATAGTCTCCCATTAGAGTGGATCCTAGCAGCCAGAGTGATGCTCAAATTAGATTACACACAGTCTCTGCACAAACTCTGCCACAGACCTGATGAACGATGGTTCTGGCATTAGGCCTCTAACAGGAAGATGACATCCCTCCAGAGAGTTACCGGGCCCCTTCCTTCACTGTGATCTCTCACCAGTCCCTCTGGTTCTCCCCCGGCCTCCTCGTCTAGATACGGGTCTCTTCGCAAGGTAGCACCCTGGGATTCTTCCTCCCTCTGTGGGTTCCAGTCAAAGGCGCTGGACCCAAGGCCTTCAGTTGCAGCCCCAGGACTAAAGGTGCCTGGGACTGATCCGCCAGTGTACCGGGCCAGGAACTCCACCTTAGGGCTAAAGGTGCCTGGGGTGGCCACAAACAGAATCACACGCTCTCAGGGTCGGACCCCCGGGAACTCACCCCCTACAGATAGGGTCTGCCCTTTTATATTCTCTCCCAGGAAGCACAGCAGGCCAACACACCCACCACACCACCACCGAGAGGGGACATCCAAGGCACAGCACTGTACCAACGATTCAACCCCAGCCTCTGATGGCAGCGCCACCAACAGGCCACGGGGAACTACACGCCAGCATCCCACCTGTAGTATAAAATGGGTTTTACAGAACCCTATCAAAATAGTGTGTTTTAGTACAACTATCACTCAAACATTCCCCTAGATTTAAAAGCCCCGTTATATATATATATATATATATATATATATTGTGACAGAGCATCCCAGAGAGAGCCTGGGAAAGTCCTATTCGGGGTTTATACATCTCCCAGGCTCCTCTCATATACATTCAGGGATCTCTGAGCCAGGATCCACTTCAGGTGTTGGTTCTCTCCCACAGGTTAATTAAAAGCTCACCTGAGCAGGCAGCCTTTGCTCTGCCTGGGAAACACAGACAGCATTGGTCTGTGAGAGCAAGAAGGTTTGTAAAACTTGTGACTCTGTGAATGTGGAAGCTGACAAGCGCTAGGCTTGTCTAGCCTGGTAGGGAGGGCTTGTAAATACTGTATAGTTAGAGCCGAGACACGGCTAGGCTTTTGTTTAGTTAGTTTTTCTTCTGTTTGTTTCCAGCACTGTACAGCACCTGTCATTGACTTTGTATATAGCACCAATAAATAACACTGTTTTCACTGATCCAATGGACTTGGTATCTGTGCCTGCTCATCCCAGGGATGCCTTTGTACCGACTACCTGTCCCCCAGGTTACATATGGTGGAGGCTGCGACCAGCTGTAGTAAGTTACTACTTAAAAGGCCAGTACCTAAAGTGACAACATGGAGGACCTCCTCAAACAAATGGTGTTGGCAAACGCTGCACAACAGCAAACTAACGCTGAATTGCGGCAAGCAAACGCTGCATGGCAGCAAGCAAATGCTACACAACAGCAAGCCAACGCTGCACAACAGCAAGCCAACGCTATTGCACAGGAGCAAACCAAGGTGCTGTTCCAACAGATTGGTGCTGTACAAGAGCAATCGCAGAGGCTGTTTGAACAGCTTGCCACTGCTGCAAAAGCGGATAGGAAAACCCTTACTGAGGTTATGGAGACGCTAGCACAGAGGTCACCTGTGATAATGAAGGATATTGGAGACAAGCCCTCAGCCATCCATGTGGGTCGCTTTCTTTCAAAGATGACGGCAGATGATGATCCAGAGGCCTTCCCACTAACATTTGAACGGACCGCTGAGAGGGAAGGTTGGCCCCAAACCCAGTGGGCAGGACTGATCGCCCCCTTACTTTCTGGAGAAGCGCAGAAGGCCTACTATGATCTGGAGTCAGCAGAAGCGGGAGATTATGAGAAGGTCAAGCGGGAAATCCTGGCACGACTTGGCGTTACCTTGGCTGTTCGAGCTCAGCGGGTCCACAGCTGGTTCTTCCAAGAAAAGAGGCCCCCAAGATCGCAGATGTTTGATCTGATCCACCTGGTGCGGAAATGGCTACAGCCGGAGTCCCTGTCTGCGCCACAAATAGTGGAGCGTGTGGTCATGGACCAATTCCTGAGGTCACTACCAATTCCCCTGCAGAAGTGGGTGAGTCAAGGAGACCCCAAGTCAGCAGACAACCTGGCGGAGCTGGTTGAGAGGTACTTTGCTGCAGAGAACCTGGTCACCACCCCTACAGCCGCACGGACTTTCCACCCAAAACCACGGTCTCCCCAGGCAACCGGTAAGACTGTTCCATGGGACGTGGGTGGTAAGCAGGGCCGATCCTAGGGTCACAGACGCCTGGGTGCAGAAATATTTCTGGCGCCCCCACGTGGGCGTGGTCATCCTACAAACTCCCCCCCTTACACTTTTCTATGGTAATGATTCAAACACAGAGATGCTCCCCTAAGAAGTTGTCGATACCCTGGGATCCTCCCATGATCTTTTAACAATAAAGAAAATACAGGAAGAGCGTACACTAATGAGACCTGGAGGGGAGTCTCTCTGATGCACACAGAGAGGGCTTCTGTTAGAGAGTCTGTTAGGAAGAGCCCCCAGACATAGTACAAGAGATGGTCAGAGAGTGCAGACATATTACAGGTGACCGTCAGAGAGTGCAGACATAGTACAGGAGACAGAGAGTGCAGACATGATACAAGAGACTGTCAGAGACTGCAGACATATTACAGGGGATGGTCAGAGAGTGCAGACATAGTACAGGAGACAAAGAGTGCAAAAAATCTGAGGAAAGCGCTTGGACAGCCGCACTCCAAAAAAGGTTATTTTATTTAAAACAAAAGCACAAACAACATGCCACGGCAAATGATTAAGCACTGAATTGCAGTGCGAAACGTCAGCTCATACTTGCTGTTTTTTTGCTGTGGCATGTTGTTTGTGCTTTTGTTTTAAATAAAAGAACCTTTTTTGGAGTGCGGCTGTCCAAGCGCTTTCCTCAGATTTTTTGCATTGTCATATGCATTGCCTGCACCCACGGCTCTGGATCTTGTGAATGAGTCACCAGTCACATCTGAGCGGTAACTCTCTCCTTCAGGAGACAGAGAGTGCAGACATAGTACAGGAGATGGTCAGAGAGTGCAGACACAACATAGGAGATAATGGCTGATCGGCCCTCTCACCTGACCCAGCGATACAGCAACAACGGTTCCTCTGATCAGGAGTCAGCTCACTCTGAATTGCCCGTACTGACTCCACCGAGTCCAGATCTGTATTAAGTATAGACTCCCTAATAAGTATAAATCCCACCCTCAATACAGACCCGCCTCCATTAGTACAGACCCCCCCAGGACAAACCACCCCCCTCCATTAGTAGAGACCCCCCACAAACCACCCCCCTCCATTAGTACAGACACCCCCTCAGGACAAACCACCCCCCCATTAGTACAGACCCCCCCACAAACCACCGCCCATTAGTAGAGACCCCCCCTCCACAAACCACCCCCCCATTAGGACAGACCACCCCCCTCCATTAGTAGAGACCCCCCCACAACCCCCCCCCATTAGTAAAAGGAAAAATAAGGGCGCACCGACCTAGTGCATTACCAATGGCTAGGTTTATTAAAAGTAAATTAAAAGATCATTAATACTCACAAAGCAAGTATAGTAATAGGCACATACACCATTCCATCAAAAGGGATAGATGCCTTCAAAAGGCTTCCTGCTGAAACCAGATAACCAGAGAGTCCAGACGACATATATTACAGCTACGGCTCATACAGAACACCCCACCTCTATTAGTAGAGACCACCCCCCTCAATTAGTACAGACCCCCCTCAGGACAAACCACCCCCCATTAGTACAGACCCCCCACAAACCATCCCTCATTAGTACAGACCACCCCCTCCATTAGTAGAGACCCCCCCACAAACCACCTGCCCATTAGTACAGACCCCCCACAAACCATCCCCCCTCCATTAGTACAGACCCCCCCTGGCCCTCACAAACCATCCCCCCTCCATTAGTACAGACCGCCCCCTGGCCCCCACACACCAGACCCCCCTGGCCCCAACACACCATCACCTCTCCATTAGTACAGACCCCCTTGGCCCCCACAAACCATCCCCCCCTCCATTAGTACAGACCCCCCCTGGCCCCCTCAAACCACCCCCTTCCATTAGTACAGACCGCCCACAAACCATCCCCCCTCCATTAGTACAGACCCCCACACACCAGACCCCCTCCATTAGTACAGACCCCCCCCTGGCCCCCACATTCCAGACCCCCTCCATTAGTACAGACCCCCCCTGGCCCCCACAAACCATCCCCCTCCATTAGTACAGACCCCCACAAATTATCCCCCCTCCATTAGTACAGACCCCCCCTCTGGACAAATGCAAACCCCACCCGGGCGTCAGCTGGAGAGGACAGTGTGCAGCCGCGCCGCCCAGGTGGAGAAGATCATGACAGTGAGAACAAATGTCAGGCTGATGCACTGCACTGCACCGTACACAAGGTCACACTGCGCGGTCCCGTGTATTAGACGTAGCTGGGGTCACGTGCTCACCTCCCAGTCACTGGGATTGGAGCCGCAGTGCAGTACGTGCTGAGGGGTGGGGCCTGTGTGCGCCTCACTCAGTGACACCCCCCCCCAATTCACTGTCAAGTCACCTACAACAACCCGGATTCTGCCCTTTACAGGGGCCACTATGTCCCCTACATCCACACACCATTCATGGGTCACACACACAGGTACACGCATCACTCAGGTGCTGCACTGAGGGAGCCACACACACAGGGGAGGGAGACACACTCACCGCTGGTAGGGTGACCACATTTCCAAACTGCCATTCAGGGACACCCCCCCCTTCTTGAGGGACCGTTTCGTGGAACAAACTTTTGCCAATGACCGAGGGGGTGGAGGCAACTGGCGGATGGGTGGTGGTGCGCGAGGTGGAATGTAGTCTCTGGAGTTGACGGGGAATTTGTCAGCGGCTGATTTGTTGGGCGAATGGCTGGTGTTAGCACTTTAATCATCCTGACACCATGCTTGATATGGTGTCAGGATGATCAAATCACATTATTTCTGTTACTACATTGTAATATATAATGAAACAGTTCAACTCACCATAATGCAGAATCAGTAGGAACCCTGAGCTTGCCACTTGCCACCAGATGCAGAGTGTCCAATTTGTCCACCGCAACATCGCAGTCCTGCTATAAGTCACTGTTTGCCACCATTACGAGTAGAAGAAAAATAAATAAAAATTCCATAAATGTTCCATGTAGCTGCTATAACCATATAGGTGCAAACCAATCAATATACGCTTATTGGGATTTTTTTTACCGAAAAAATGTAGCAGAACACTTATTGGCCTAAATTGATGAAGAAATTTGATTTTAAAAAAAATAATTATTGGATGTTTTATAGCAGCAAGTTTTTTTTTTTTTCAAAATTGTCGGTCACCGCAGAGGTGATCAAATACCACCAAAAGAAAGTTCTATTTGGGGGTACAAAAGGACATCAATTTTATTTGGTTACAGTGTCACTTGACTGCAATTGTCAGTTAAAATAATGCAGTGACGTTTTGCAAAAAATGGCCTGGTCATTAAGGAGGGGTAAATCTTCCGGACAGCAAGTGGATAATAAGGACCGTTTCTTTAATGGACTGTTTATAACATGGACCTTCTCTATACATCAGGGACTGCTTACCAAACAGGGATTAGAACTATGATAGTTACACTTGGTAGAGTGACAGAAGACAATAAAAGGACAGAAAGGCTGGTTTATAAAACAGGGACTGTCCCTATTAATCAGGGATAATGCCATACACAGTAGTGGGTGAAGGAGAGGGACTGGTCTCCAGGTCAGGGACTGTCTCTCTGTGTACAGTGACATGCTGTGATTGGGTGAGCAGTCTCTCTGCACACAGCCACTGTTGTCTCATGTCTCAGTGTAGCACACACAGGCAGTAGAGATGTACAAACACACAGGCAGTAGAGATGTACAAACACACAGGCAGAAGAGATGTACAAACACACAGGCAGAAGAGATGTACAAACACACAGGCAGTAGAGATGTACAAACACACAGGCAGTAGAGATGTACAAACACACAGGCAGTAGAGATGTACAAACACAGGCAGTAGAGATGTACAAAACACACAGGCAGTAGAGATGTACAAACACACAGGCAGCTGTACATTCCCCCCTCCCTCCTGAGCACTCCTTCATGGTCCCCGCACAGTGATTTATGATTCTTCTAGCACATTCACCGCGGAGCATTCCAAGCTGGCAGGTTAGGCAGAGGCGTTGCTAGGGGGTGCGGGAGGTGCGGTCCGCCCCGGGTGACACCCGCTAGAGGGGTGACACCCTCCCTTTTTTTTTTTTTTTTTTTTTTACAGCTGACCCATTCATTGATTAATTTCACCCCGCTGGGCTGGAAGCCTGGAACAACACCTCCAGCGCCGCGGCCGCGCCTGGTGTGTGTCCTCCGGCTCCTTATTCTTCCTATTCCTAAATTCCAATCCTCCTCCCTACCCTACAGAGCCAGCGAGTGACTCAGCCTGTCACATCATCACACTGCACTGTGATGATGTGACGACACGTCACTGCAGCACACACGCAACTTTCTCCGCCCGGGCGGCGCGGCTGCTGTGTGTGACGGTCGCTGCCCACAGTGCCCAGCCCTCCTCCTCTCCACGAGTACAGACTGTCTGAGACTCCAGCTGGCGGCGGCGCGGCGCACAGAATAAGAACAGGTGGGGGGGGGGTTCTCCACCGTCGGCCCGCCGGAGCACAAGATGAGGTGTGTGTATGGGGGGGGGGGGTTGCCTTTGTAAGAGAGCTAGTGTGGGACAGTGGGAGGACTCAGTTTCAGTGTCTGGCGCCCTGCCCCTGACGGCCTGTATATGATATGATAAGGGAGGGGGGGGCTGCTAGACACAGCTATAGATTTTATATATATATATATATATATTATGTAATATAGCTGGTCCAGCCGCCCCTCCCCCCACCAGACCAGCTAACTCCTGTGCTACTGTGCCTATTATATGTAATATAATATATCTGTGTCCAGCAGCCCCCCCCCCCCATTATCAGACAGCCAACACTCACAATATAGCCTGAGCTGGTCTGATGATGATGGGGGGGGGGGGAATGCTGCTGGCCACAGATATATTATATTAGATATAGGCACAGTAGCTGAGTGACACACCTACCCACCCTGAGCAAGCTGGTCTCATGGGGGGGGGGGGTGCTCTGTGTCACCAGGTATGATAGCTGAGCGGAGCCGCCCTAATCTGGCCTGATAAGGGGGGGGGTGTCCACAGACCACAGCACAGGTGTAGGCAGACAGTGACCCACACCCACATCAGATCCATCCAGCAAGCAGAAGGTCACAGCAGCATCTTCTCGTCTTCTCTGTGGCCATCAGATCCAGTCCAAGCAAGCAACACGCCTTGTTGTCAGCAGGTCACAGCATCTTCTCGTCTTCTCTGCGGCCATCAGATCCGGTCCAAGCAAGCAACACACCTTGTTGTCAGCAGATTACAGCATCTTCTCGTCTTCTCTGCGGCCATCAGAACCGGTCCAAGCAAGCAACACGCCTTGTTGTCAGCAGATTACAGCATCTTCTCATCTTCTCTGCAGCCATCAGATCCGGTCCAGCAAACAACACACCGTTTCAGCAGGTCAGTTCCAAAATCCAAATCATGCCAATGATGCCATTATCTGCTGTCCCCAGGGACAGATCCGATCCAGAGATCACCATACAGTGGGATCTCTGGATTGGATCTGTCCCTGGGGACAGCAGATAATGAAAAGTGTGGGGGCAGAGCTGCGATGAAGTCACTCATCGTGTTGGAGCCCTCGGTTAAGCCCCTTTTACACTGGGGCAGTTGGTGCGTCGGCGGCGCTTTACCATCCATTTCACTGCGCTTTTAACCCCCGCCAGCGTCCGAAAAAGGGTTAAAATCACACACAAAGCGCCGCTGCAGCAGCGCTTTTCCGGTGGTATAGCCGCAGTGCCCATTCATTTCATGGGGCAGGAGCGGTGGAGAAGCGGTATACACACCGCTCCTTCACCGCTCCAAAGATGCTGCTAGCAGGACTTTTTTAGCATCCGGCCAACGCACCGCTCCAGTGTGCGGAGCGGCTCTTTTAGGGTGCTTTGCAGGCGCTATTTTTTGCGTTATATCGCCTGCAAAGTGCCTCAGTGTGAAAGGGGTCTTACAGCACAATACTCTGAAAGTCCGGCGCGGTATGCTGGACCTTCAGAGTGCATACGCCAGTGACGTTGCCGGATGCATCTAGTATGAATATGTCCTAAACGGTGCCCGTTTAGGAGATATTCATTTTACCTACAGGTAAGCTTTATTATAGGCTTACCTGTAGGTAAAAATCACAAAGCGGTCTTTACTAGGCTCCCTTTCTTTAGTACTGCACTGTTTTTTATCTTTAAAATGTTATATCTTATATTGTTTTCCAGCAATATTGTGTCAGCAGCTTTACTAAGTTGAATTTTAGGTAACCCTAGTGCAACCTAATTTGTGTATTATATAATTGCCACTGGGATTGATTACAGTAAAATATTATAAATAAGAAATTATGGCTACACATTCATCACACATGATTAAATTACACAGTGCAGACATTTTTTTTCATACATTCAATGTGTAATGGGACCATCCAAAAAGGATGTGTGAAAAAATTCCGTGCACTTTAATAATTAGCCATAATATATTATAGTTTACTTATGATATGTACTAATGTGTAGCCAAAATGTATTATATATAATATTTTATTGTAAGCAATTCCAGTAGCAGTGTCTAGGCCTGTCACTCAGCTCACTGGAATTGATTACGCTAAAATTGTTATATATAATTATACTCTTACTAAATACATCAGACTTTCTACTTTACAAAAAGGTCATTTGGGCGGTATTTGGACTGTCCTGGTGTTTTCGGGTCTCAAGAAATGAAATAGGCCGACAATACATCAGGATTGATCAATTTTTACATAAATTCCATAGATTGTGGACTATAACTTTTCACAGACTAAATAATATACTCTGTTTTGGGTTATTTATTTTCACCAAGAAAATGTGGTCATGATGCAAATCTCCCGGTCACATCCCAAAGGGTCTCTATTGGATGAGATGTGGTGAGTGTGGAGTCCATTGGAGTACAGTGACCTCATTGTCCAGTGGTGAGATGATAGGAGCTTTGTGACATGGTGCATTATCCTGCTGGAAGGAGCCATCAGAAGATGGGGACACTGTAGTCATAAAAGGATGGACATGGTCAGCAACAATACTCAGGTAGGCCGTGGTGTTTAAACAATGCTAAATTGGCACTAAGGGTCCCAAAGTGTGCCAAGAAAATACCCACCCACACCATTACACCACCAGCCTGAACCAGTGATACAAGGCAGGAAGGATTAATGCGCCAAATTCTGACCCCACCATCTGAATGTCCCAGATGAAATTGAGACTTATCAGACCAGGCAACATTTTTCCGGTCTTTTATTGTCCAATTTTGGTGAGCCTGTGCAAATTGTAGCCTAAGTTTCCTGTTCTTAGCTGAGAGGAGTAGCACCTAGTGTGGTCTTCTGCTGCTGTAGCCCATCTGCTTCAAGGTTCAAGGTCTACCCATTCTCCTCTGACATCACCAAGGCATTTTCCTCCAAACAACTGCTGCTCACTGGATATTTTCTCTTTCCCACCATTCTCTGTAAACCGGAGAGATGTTGTGCATGAAAATCCCAGCTGATCAGCAGTTTAAAAAAAATATTTAGACCAGCCCATCTGGCACCAACAACCGTGTCACGTTCAAAGACACTTAAATTCCTTTTCTTCCCAATTCTGATGCTCAGTTTGAACTTAAACAATTCATCTTCACCACGTCTAGATGCCTAAATGCATTGAGTTGCTACCATGTGATTGGCTGATTAGCAATTTGTGTTACCAAGAAATTGAACAAGTGTACCTAATAGAGTGGCCAGTGAGTATATCATACTTTATTGTAATCACATCGCTGAGATTGACAAGGCAGGCCATAGGGCATATAGCCTGGTTAATGACACTGGGTCTTCTCAGGCATAATCTGAAATACAAAATATATATCTGAACAGAATATGTTGATATTTACAGCAGGAATGCCACATGGAGTACACAAGTCAAAGAGACAAAGTGGATACCAACAAAGGAAAGCAAAGGAGGCAAAAATGAAATCGATAAAAACACTTGCGGGATCCATGCTTCAATATGTGAAAAGACCAGATGATGGGCAGGGTTCATCAAAAGACCCTGCTTGTCAGTCTCCACTTGAAGCTGATTCTTCTGATGCTTTTGCTAGCATGCATTCTGCAGAAGAGCAAGAAGTGGAAATGGCAGAATCTGATGCAGAAGTGCAAGAAATGGAAATGGCAGAATCTGAAGCAGAAGAGAGTTCTGAGAGTGACTCTAGCCACAGTCATGATACTGTAAAGGAGATGAGTGCCATTCAGAAGAAAGATTTCCAAATGTTATCTGATGTTTCTTTCTGGGAGATACCAGTTCAAGATCATGTTCGGGTTGAAATGATCAAACAGGGAAGTGCTTCTTTCCAGAACAAGGAGGGCCCTTTCAGTGTTGCAAAAAGGCAAGATACAAAAGCTGCAACAAAGGGACACGTGCGGCAACTTTCAAAAGAGTGGTTTTACAAGGTGATGCCAAATGGTGAAAAAATTTTGCGGTCATGGATGGTTTACTCACCTGTCAGTGAGAATTTATATTGTTTTTGCTGCCGACTGTTTGCCATTTGTACTCTAGATACAGCATCCAAATTTGTGACTGGGTTTCAAAAATGGTGGAAGCTAAGCCCGAAAGTACACAATCACGAGACCTCCGAAGAACACCTAAACTGCCTTGAAAAATGGAAAACCTTGGCAGCAGGACTTAGGCTGCACCAAACTATTGATGCTGGAGCTATTACTGTGATGGAGAATGAGAAGAAAAAGTGGAGGGATATCTTACACAGATTGCTTGACATCACATTGTTTCTTGCCAATGCCAAGCAGAACCTAGCATTCCGTGGCCACAAGGAAGATGAGTGCTCATTTAATAAAGGGAACTTTCTTGAGATGGTTGAAATGCTATCAAAATATGATTCAGTACTCAAAGAACACCTAATTAGATTGAAGCGGAGCACCTGTAAACTTAAAGTATCGGTCTCATATCTTTCTCCACAAACTCAGAATGAGTTTATAAGTGTCCTGGCAAATCACGTGAAGGAGAAGATTGTCATGGACATAAAGTCTGCAAAGTACTTTGGAATCATGTTTGATAGCACACCCGACATATCACATACTGACCAGATGTCCGAAGTGATCAGATATGTGAACATCAAGAATAGGAAAGTTGAAGTAAAAGAAGTGTTTCTAGGATTTTTCCCTTTAAAGGGGAAAAAAGCTGCTGATCTCAGTGTGGATATCTTTAAAAAATTAGAGAGTGATGGACTGGACATAATGATGTGTCGTGCTCAGGGTTATGATAATGCTGCTACTATGGCTGGAATTCATGGAGGTGTACAATCCATTATTAGGGAAAAAAACAAAAAAGCGATTTTTAATGGCTGTGTGGACCATTCACTGAACTTGTGCGGTCAGCACTCTTTTGCTGAGAATGCTTCATGTGTGACATTTTTTGGAACACTTCAGTCAATGTTTTCTTTTTTTGCTGCTTCCACCCATCGATGGGATGTGTTAATTCACCATACTGGAGTGTCAGTGAAAAGATTATCAACAACACGCTGGAGTGCTCATCATGCTGCAGTTAAGCCAGTAAAAGAAAAATTGAATATGTTTGTGTCTGCAATCGAAGCGCTTTGTGATCCTTCTGAAAATATGGACACAAGAGGAGCAGCAGAATGTCTACTGCCTGCTGTCTGTGATTTTACGTTTTTGTGCTACCTATACTTCTGGGGTGATGTACTTCAAGAAGTTGATGTTACACAACAGTACCTGCAGACCAAAGGCTTAAGTCTGGACAAGGTGGTGACAAAGCTAGAGTCACTAAGACTTTTTCTGTTTGAAGAGCGCAGTCACCTAGTGGAACATGCAATTAAGCAGGCACATTTAAAATCTAAAGAATATGGAATTGCCGTAGAGAGAAGAGCCAGGTTTAAGAAGAGGATGGCAGGGGAACAGGCACGTGATGCTGGAGGCATAAGTCTACAAGACGAGAACAAGAGGGCAATGCTTGAGTGCATTGATCGCTTCCATTCTGAACTCGAGATCAGATTAAGAGTAGGGATGGGCCCGGTGCTCGCTCGCTCGTCGAGCCCAGAACTATTTGGGCCGTTCGCATCACATTCGTGTGATGCGAGCGGCCCCGCAATGCATTGCGGCCGGCGCGGCCGGCGCAGTGCATTGCTGGCTGATGATTGGCCAAGCATGCACTGTGACCCCGCATGCTTGGCCAATCACAGCGCCCGAAACTCGGAGAGCAATAATTGGCTACAGGCAGGACGCCTGTAGCCAATTACAGCTCAGGGGCTTTAGTACATGCCCCACCATTTAAAAGGCCGCCACGCCATCGGCCCCGGTCACATGAGTTCCGGCTTTAGGAGAGATCAGTCTGCTGATTCTGTCTTTGCTTGATACTGAAAGATTTGCTCTTATTTGCTAAACCATTGGCTATTTCTTTGCTAAACCATTGCTACCTAAGTCATTGATCGTTCATTGCTGCTGATTGCACAGTTAGCGTGTTATTAGCTGCTGCTGGGGATTAGTCTGGTGCGTGCTTACTGTTAGTACAGTATTGCAGTAGTACCAACCGCAGTGCTGTTAGCACAGCATTGCACCCCAACAGCACCCATAGGACTTCTAGTGTGTTAGTGGCAGCAAACAGAGCTCCTATAATTTCTTCTCAGCAGCACCCATAGGACTTCTAGTGTGTTAGTGGCAGCAAACAGAGCTCCTATATTTTCTTCTCAGCAGCACCCATAGGACTTCTAGTGTGTTAGTGGCAGCAAACAGAGCTCCTATATTTTCTTCTCAGCAGCACCCATAGGACTTCTAGTGTGTTAGTGGCAGCAAACAGAGCTCCTATATTTTCTTCTCAGCAGCACCCATAGGACTTCTAGTGTGTTAGTGGCAGCAAACAGAGCTCCTATATTTTCTTCTCAGCAGCACCCATAGGACTTCTAGTGTGTTAGTGGCAGCAAACAGAGCTCCTATATTTTCTTCTCAGCAGCACCCATAGGACTTCTAGTGTGTTAGTGGCAGCAAACAGAGCTCCTATATTTTCTTCTCAGCAGCACCCATAGGACTTCTAGTGTGTTAGTGGCAGCAAACAGAGCTCCTATATTTTCTTCTCAGCAGCACCCATAGGACTTCTAGTGTGTTAGTGGCATCACACAGAGCTCCTATATTTTCTTCTCAGCAGCACCCATAGGACTTCTAGTGTGTTAGTGGCAGCAAACAGAGCTCCTATATTTTCTTCTCAGCAGCACCCATAGGACTTCTAGTGTGTTAGTGGCATCACACAGAGCTCCTATATTTTCATCTCAGAAGCACCCATAGGACTTCTAGTGTGTTAGTGGCATCACACAGAGCTCCTATATTTTCATCTCAGAAGCACCCATAGGACTTCTAGTGTGTTAGTGGCAGCAAACAGAGCTCCTATATTTTCTTCTCAGCAGCACCCATAGGACTTCTAGTGTGTTAGTGGCATCACACAGAGTTCCTATATTTTCATCTCAGAAGCACCCATAGGACTTCTAGTGTGTTAGTGGCATCACACAGAGCTCCTATATTTTCTTCTCAGAAGCACCCATAGGACTTCTAGTGTGTTAGTGGAAGCAAACAGAGCTCCTATATTTTCTTCTTAGCAGCACCCATAGGACTTCTAATGTCTTAGTGGCATCACACAGAGTTCCTATATTTTCATCTCAGAAGCACCCATAGGACTTCTAGTGTGTTAGTGGCATCACACAGAGCTCCTATATTTTCTTCTCAGCAGCACCCATAGGACTTCTAGTGTGTTAGTGGCATCACACAGAGCTCCTATATTTTCATCTCAGAAGCACCCATAGGACTTCTAGTGTGTTAGTGGCATCACACAGAGCTCCTATATTTTCTTCTCAGCAGCACCCATAGGACTTCTAGTGTGTTAGTGGCAGCAAACAGAGCTCCTATATTTTCTTCTTAGCAGCACCCATAGGACTTCTAATGTGTTAGTGGCATCACACAGAGTTCCTATATTTTCATCTCAGAAGCACCCATAGGACTTCTAGTGTGTTAGTGGCATCACACTGAGCTCCTATATTTTCTTCTCAGAAGCACCCATAGGACTTCTAGTGTGTTAGTGGCAGCAAACAGAGCTCCTATATTTTCTTCTTAGCAGCACCCATAGGACTTCTAATGTGTTAGTGGCATCACACAGAGTTCCTATATTTTCATCTCAGAAGCACCCATAGGACTTCTAGTGTGTTAGTGGCATCACACAGAGCTCCTATATTTTCTTCTCAGAAGCACCCATAGGACTTCTAGTGTGTTAGTGGCAGCAAACAGAGCTCCTATATTTTCTTCTTAGCAGCACCCATAGGACTTCTAATGTCTTAGTGGCATCACACAGAGTTCCTATATTTTCATCTCAGAAGCACCCATAGGACTTCTAGTGTGTTAGTGGCATCACACAGAGCTCCTATATTTTCTTCTCAGCAGCACCCATAGGACTTCTAGTGTGTTAGTGGCATCACACAGAGCTCCTATATTTTCATCTCAGAAGCACCCATAGGACTTCTAGTGTGTTAGTGGCATCACACAGAGCTCCTATATTTTCTTCTCAGCAGCACCCATAGGACTTCTAGTGTGTTAGTGGCAGCAAACAGAGCTCCTATATTTTCTTCTTAGCAGCACCCATAGGACTTCTAATGTGTTAGTGGCATCACACAGAGTTCCTATATTTTCATCTCAGAAGCACCCATAGGACTTCTAGTGTGTTAGTGGCATCACACAGAGCTCCTATATTTTCTTCTCAGAAGCACCCATAGGACTTCTAGTGTGTTAGTGGCAGCAAACAGAGCTCCTATATTTTCTTCTTAGCAGCACCCATAGGACTTCTAATGTCTTAGTGGCATCACACAGAGTTCCTATATTTTCATCTCAGAAGCACCCATAGGACTTCTAGTGTGTTAGTGGCATCACACAGAGCTCCTATATTTTCTTCTCAGAAGCACCCATAGGACTTCTAATGTGTTAGTGGCAGCAAACAGAGCTCCTATATTTTCTTCTCAGCAGCACCCATAGGACTTCTAGTGTGTTAGTGGCATCACACAGAGCTCCTATATTTTCATCTCAGAAGCACCCATAGGACTTCTAGTGTGTTAGTGGCATCACACAGAGCTCCTATATTTTCTTCTCAGCAGCACCCATAGGACTTCTAGTGTGTTAGTGGCAGCAAACAGAGCTCCTATATTTTCTTCTCAGCAGCACCCATAGGACTTCTAGTGTGTTAGTGGCATCACACAGAGCTCCTATATTTTCATCTCAGAAGCACCCATAGGACTTCTAGTGTGTTAGTGGCATCACACAGAGCTCCTATATTTTCTTCTCAGCAGCACCCATAGGACTTCTAGTGTGTTAGTGGCAGCAAACAGAGCTCCTATATTTTCTTCTTAGCAGCACCCATAGGACTTCTAATGTCTTTGTGGCATCACACAGAGTTCCTATATTTTCATCTCAGAAGCACCCATAGGACTTCTAGTGTGTTAGTGGCATCACACAGAGCTCCTATATTTTCTTCTCAGCAGCACCCATAGGACTTCTAGTGTGTTAGTGGCATCACACAGAGCTCCTATATTTTCATCTCAGAAGCACCCATAGGACTTCTAGTGTGTTAGTGGCAGCAAACAGAGCTCCTATATTTTCTTCTCAGAAGCACCCATAGGACTTCTAGTGTGTTAGTGGCAGCAAACAGAGCTCCTATATTTTCTTGTCAGCAGCACACATAGTACCTATAGTGTGTTAGTGTCAGCACCCATAGGACCTACAGTGTGTTGTGAGCACACATAGGAGTTCTATTTTTTATACTATATACACTACCGACTACAATGGCTGGAAGACCGCCAAGGAGAGGCAGAGCGTGCCGTGGCAAGAACACAGGGCAGGCAGGCTCTGTTTCTAGAGACAACAGTGCTGGCCGTGGACGTGGTCGTGCATCGTCATCAGCATGTGGCCATGGGACACGCTTGTCTTTGTTTTCGGCAGCTGGACATGTGGAGCCGCATCATGCCGAAGGCTTGGTAGAATGGATGACCAAGCCCTCCTCATCCTCCCTCACCCAGGCTCAGGGTACTGGCAGAGCAGCTGCCAACGCGTACTCAATGGCATCATCAGCAACCCCTTCCCTAGACCCACCATGTCCTCCTGAGGAGTCCCCCGAACTGTTTGAGCACAGTGTTGGGTACATGCTCCAGGAGGATGCCCAACGATTCGAAGGCTCGGATGATGATACCCAGCTTGAGGAAGTCAGTAGTGTGCGCGCAGAGAGAGGGGATGCTGAAGGACGGCAATCTGGCAGTAGTGTTCCACCAGCTGCAGCTTACTGCCAGGTTTGCTCTAGTGGTGAAGAGGGAGGGGATGATGAGGTCACTGACTCCACGTGGGTGCCTGAAGGGAGAGAGGAGGAGGAGGAGGAGGAGGAGGAGGATGCAGCGTCACATGTCCAACGAGGCAGGATGCCCCCTGGAGGCCAGCTAGAGGCCAGCACAGCAACTGTACCACACCGCAGAGCTCCGCCTGTGCAGGGCGCTGCCTCTGCACGTTATCACAAAAGTTCTTTGGTGTGGGCCTTTTTTGAGACGAGTGCATCAGATCGCACCACTGCTATTTGCAATATTTGTCTCAAGCGTATCTCGCGTGGCCAAAACATCAGCCGCTTGGGCACCACAAGCATGAGCAGACATATGTCGACCTGCCATGCAGCTCGTTGGCAAGCACACATAAAAGACCCACACCAAAGAACAAAGCGGACCTCTCCTTGCTCCTCATCAGCTGGGATCTCCATCCCCACTATATCTTCAGTCCTCTCTGAAAGCTGCTCTGAGAGGACTGAAGGTGTAGAATTAGGTGTGTCACAACCAAGTACTTGCAGTACACCGACGTCCGATTGTAGCAGGCAAATTTCCCTGCCCCAGCTGCTGGACCGTCGAAAGAAGTATACTCCCAGCCATCCACATGCCCAGCGGTTGAATGCTAGCTTGGCTAAATTGCTAGCACTTCAACTGCTGCCTTTTCAGTTGATAGACTCGGCCCCCTTCCGTGAGTTTGTTCAATGTGCGGTTCCTCAGTGGCAGGTTCCCAAACGCCACTTTTTCTCACGGAAGGCGATTCCGTCTCTCTACTGGCATGTGGAAGGCAATGTCCATGCCTCGCTGGACAGGGCGGTCAGCGGTAAGGTGCATATTACCGCTGACTCATGGTCCAGCAGGCATGGACAGGGACGTTATCTTTCTTTCACGGCCCATTGGGTCACTCTATTGGCAGCTGGGAGGGATGCAGGACAAGGTGCAGTAGTGTTGGAGGTTGTTCCGCCACCACGCCTCCAAAATGCTACTACTGGTTGTGACACACCTCTCTCCTCCACCCCCTCCTCTTCTTCTTCCTCCATGTCCTCTTCGAGTGCTCTGTCCTCGGAACCAGCGGTGCTCCGCAGGCGTACAAGGGGCTACGCGAGTACGCAGGCAAAAAGATGCCATGCCGTGCTTGCGCTGGTGTGTTTGGGGGACAGGTGCCACACTGGGCCAGAGGTTCTGGCAGCTCTGCAGGGGCAGGCCGAGAGGTGGTTGACGCCACGCCAGCTTAAGCCAGGAATGGTCGTTTCTGATAATGGCACCAACCTCCTCTCCGCCCTGCGACAGGGGCAGCTCACCCATGTGCCCTGTATGGCTCACGTCCTCAACCTGGTGGTGCAGCGGTTCTTGGGCAGGTTCCCAGGCTTACAGGATGTCCTGAGGCAGGCCAGGAAAGTCTGTGTGCATTTCCGCCGATCTTATAATGCCAGTGCTCGGCTGACTGAGCTGCAAAAGGAGCTGAACCTGCCCAAGAACCGCCTAATATGTGATATGCCCACCAGGTGGAACTCAACGTTGGCCATGCTGCAGCGACTGCACACGCAGCAGAGGGCCATCAATGAGTACCTTTGCGACTACGGCACCAGGACAGGGTCAGGGGAGCTTGGCTTTTTTTCCCCACGCCAGTGGAGCATGATCAGGGATGCATGCACTGTCCTCTCACCATTTGAGGAGGCCACGAGGATGGTGAGCAGTGACAGTGCATGCATCAGTGACACTGTACCTCTTGTCCACCTGTTGGAGCATACGCTGCGTGGGATAATGGACAGGGCACTTGAGGCAGAACAGAGGCAGGAAGAGGAGGACTTCCTTGTCTCTCAAGGCCCCCTTTATCCAGACAATGTTCCTTCTGTCCCACCCATCACACAGGAAGAGGAGGAGGAGGATTGTGTGAGCATGGAGGTGGAGCCTGGCACTCAGCATCAGCAGCAGCAGTCTTTTAGGGATGATGTACAGTCCCAACAAACCAGTGGACTTGTACGTGGCTGGGAGGAGGTGGCTGGCGATCATGTCATCCTCAGTGACCCAGAAGACTCCGGACCGAATGCCTCAGCTAACCTACGCTGCATGGCCTCCCTGATCCTGCAAAGCCTGCGGAAGGATCCTCGTGTTCTTCGGATCAAGGAGAGTGACCATTACTGGCTGGCCACTCTCCTTGATCCACGGTACAAGGGTAAGGTTGCGGACCTTATCTTGCCGTCGCAGAGGGAGCAGAGGATGAGACATCTCAGGGAGGCCTTGCAGAAAGGTCTGTGCAACGCGTTCCCAGAAACTGGGAGGTTACAAACTCCTGGTCCTGGACGACGAGTTGCTGAGGCTTCGGTCAGTCGCAGAAGGAGCGGTGGGGAAGGTGGACGTCTGACCGATGCGTTCAGACAATTTTTTAGTCCGCAGCCCCAAGGTATGATCGGTTCCAGCAACCATCGCCAGCGTCTGATATACATGGTGCAGGAATACCTAGGGGCAAGGTCAGACTTGGACACCTTTCCCACCGAAAATCCTCTGGCTTACTGGGTCCTGAGGATGGATCACTGGCCAGAGCTTGCACAGTATGCAATTGAGCTACTGGCCTGTCCTGCATCCAGCGTTCTTTCCGAACGCACATTCAGTGCTGCTGGAGGATTTGTCACCGATCATAGGGTGCGCCTGTCCACCGACTCGGTTGATCGACTGACCTTCATAAAAATGAATCAGTCTTGGATCACCACCAGCTACCAGACACCTGAAGCGGATATAACGGAATAATTTATAATGTCACATCCCTTCAAGACTGCCTATGCTGATGCTGAGTGACTGTCCTGTTATGTTCACTGTCTATCCTCTTCCTCCTCCTCAATGATCCATGCCACCACACCAGTGCCTAAGGCACAATTTTTCAGCCCCTGTATAACAGGGGCGTGTAATTACAATTTTTTAAAAAGATGCTTCGCAACAGGTGTGACTGCTGTGCTCAGAGTACAGTATCTGTGAGGGGTTGCAGTGTTGTGGCACCAGCACCAGTGCCTAAGGCACAATTTTTCAGCCCCTGTTGGGGCGTGTAATTACAATTTTTAGGCAATGCTTTGCAACAGGTCTCATTGCTGTGCTCAGAGTACAGTATCTGTGAGGGGTTGCAGTGTTGTGGCACCAGCACCAATGCCTAAGGCACAATTTTTCAGCCCCTGTTTAACAGGGGCGTGTAATTACAAATCTTGATCTAATAGTTCACAGCAGGGCCCATTCCTGCGCCCACCAAGAGTAACTATGAGGGCCTACAGTCTTGTGGCAACACCGTCCACCACCACCACCACCACCAAAGGCCCAATTTTTCTGCCCGGTTCAACAGGTGCATGCAAGTACAAATCTTGATCTATTAACTCACAGCAGGGCCCATTCCTGTGCCCACCAGTCTTGTGGCTACACCAACATCTAATAGGGCAAATTTCTGCAGAGTATATACGGCAGGCCCCTACTTTCAAACATCCAACTTACAAACGACTCCTACTTGCAAACGGCAAGAGAAAACAGGAAGTGAGAGGAAATCTACCCCTAGGAAGGAAAATTCTATCCTGTTAGATTTAATTTGGGAAAAAGGTATCTCCTCCCTACTGATGCTTTATCACCAATCCTTGTTTCAATTAAAACCCCACTTTTCCAAAAACATTTGTCATTGGGACGGAAAGTGAGGTGACATGTTCTGAACAGATGTGCAAAGACAGCAAATGTTACAGGGGTGATAACCCCTCCCTATGTTCTCCAAAAAGCTTAAAAATTGATTTTTTTGGGATGTAGCTACACTTCATAATGTACCTGTTCAGATTCTACTTAAGAACAAACCTACAGTCCATGTCTTGTTTGCACCACCTATATACTGCTGTTCAGAGTATATAGGGTTGTAGGTATAGGGTTTTATTTTGGGTGCGGGGTCCCCCTTAGTATCCATACAAGACCCAAAGGGGCTGGGGTGGGGGGGGGGTGATGGGGTAGCCATGCCATTTTTCTCAAGGATTTTCAGCCATATGGCGGCCAGGACAAGACATGACATTAAAGCCGCAAGTGGTTTTAAATGGCTTCTTTTTTTCCTTTACAAATGTCATTTTGTGCAAGGACAGTTCTAAACACGGGAAACACATGCCACTTCACAGGCATACTTTAGACACCCCCCAGGTACCATATTTAAAGGAAAATTTCACTTTTTTTTTTTTCACTTTATGCATCATTAAAATGACTGCTCCCGAAAAAACTTTAGTTTTTAAAATTTCTTTTTGCATTGATATATGTCCCCTGGGGCAGGACCCGGGTCCCCAAACCTGTTTTATGACATTAACATGCATATTGGCCGTTGTAATTAGCAATTTTGATTTCGAACGTTCGCGTCCATTATAACGAATAGGGTTCGAAAATTTGCGCGAACTTTCGGTCCGTTCGAAGGTTCTGGTGCGAACCGAACCCGGGGGTGTTCGGCTCATCCCTAATTAAGAGCCATCATGGAAGTTGCAGCCATGTTTGAGGCTGTTCAAGCAAAGAGTCTCATATATGAAACTGAAGAAACATTAAAGGTGTCCATTCCAAAACTGAACACTTTTTATGACGAAATATCTGAGAGTGAGCTGTTAATGGAAATACCCAGACTGAGGAGAATATCTCAAAGCAGCCAAGATCAACCTAGAAGAAGTCAAAGATTGGTCGGCTTTACAAGTTTTGACCTTCATAGCAGAATAGGACTTCATTGAATCTCTTCCAACCCTTTCACTATGTCTAAAAATATTTCTGACAATCTGTGTGTCTGTGGCTTCATGTGAGAGGAGCTTTTCAAAGTTGAAGCTGATAAACTATTTGCGTTCAACGATGGGACAGGCAAGGCTTTCTGATCTTGCAATATTATCAGTTTAAAGTGAACTAGCGAAATGTATTGATTTTGATGATGTTGTTCACAATTTTGCAGCTGTCAAGGCTAGAAAAGCAAAGTTTTGATTTAGATGTTAACTAAATGCTTTCATATTTGTTCCTGTTTTTGTGTTATTTATTTATTAATTCAGTAAAGTTTAAAGTTAAAATAAATACAGTTCTTTAACAGTTTAAGCTTTGATTTCTATTATTTTCATATGATTTTGTTATTCAAATTTGCTAGTTGATTGATAGTTATTAACGGCACTACTGTTGCCAATATATGCAGTGTTATTAGGGTGAAAAAAATTATTGGGGGGGGGGGGGGTGACACCATGTTATACCGCACCAGGTGACACCAACCCTAGTGACGCCACTGAGGTTAGGGAGGGGGGAGGTGAAGAAAGTGACGACAAGGAGGCACAGGCTCATCCATCTAACAGACAGCTGCTCTATAGAACTCCTACAACTCCCTCTGACAATCCAGTGTGGCCCCCAGTTACCTTATGGTGTGGGCAGAGGCTGGCAGGTCCCCCCCTACTAGAATAATACTCACTGTGCAGTGTGATCGGGGAACATCGCTGGTGTCAGCTGCTCTGTGCTGTGATGTGAAGGGTCAGTCGCCCAGTAGAGATCCCTGTGGAGACTGGAAGTAGCAGAGACTCTTCTTTGGGATGCCGTGAGTGGGGCCCCCACTGACACCTTGCCCAGATGCAGTGTCACTTGCCATCAGATAGAAGAGGTCATCCAGCATGGTGGAGAGCACTATGCGCGGAGGAGGAGGAAGTTAACTCCTCCCGCCAGCGCTCATGGCCCTGGTGCAGGCTCTGCTGAGGTTCAGAGTCCGGGGGGACAGAGGCAGAGCGGGGAGCCGCCCGCAGCATTAGCTGACACATTCTCCAGGAAGCCATCCTTGCCTGTCCGAGCGCCTTCAGTAGGACCGCCCCCCCCCCCCACTACGTCACCGCAGGTCTCTCTCAGTCGGAGAGAGCGGCCTCTGGATACCAACAAGGAGGAGAAGGAGGGAGGGGAGCACTCTGGCGCTTGAGCGCCCCCACCTCTGTGGTGCCTGGGTGAACTGCACCCTGTCTAGGATCGCCCCTGGTGGTAAGCATGGCAAGGAAATAGGGGGGAGGATTTTTGGTGCCAGGACTGAAGTTTGGCGGCCCAAGCAAGGGAAGCCACTGCCTGTCAGCAAACCAAATTGGGGAAACATCAGGTGTTTTCGTTGCCAAGAACTGGGACATGTTGCAGCAAACTGTCCATTGACAGATGAACCAATGCAGTGTGATCTATCTTTTAGAAGGCAGTCTATGTTTGCTGCTGTTTCATGCGCTGCAGTGCCAAATGTGGGAAAACACATGTGTCAAGTGACTGTTAATAATAAGCTTATTACGGCCTTGCTGGACTCTGGAAGTCTAGTTACTTTGGTTACAGCTGAGATGGTTGAAACTGTGAATTTTCATGCAAAAAAATGCAAGTTAGACTTACCGGTAACTTGTTTTCCAATAGGCTTTCAGGACAGCACCCGAGAGATCATGGCTCCTCCTCCTACAGGAAACACCTCATCAATTAATTCTTTAATTGGAGGCCTCCACGTTGCTTCCATCAGTTGTTTGTAGAGAACCTCCAGCCCCAGCTGCAACACATAAGCGACAGTTATTACATAGTATTACAGCCACAGCATAAAAAAAGGGCGGGATCCTGCTGTCCTGAAAGCCTATTGGAAAACAAGTTACCGGTAAGTCTAACTTGCATTTTTCCAAAACGTCTTTCAGGACAGCACCCGAGAGGATAATCGAGACTTACCCCATTTAGGGTGGGACAACAGCCTGTAAGACTTTCCTTCCAAAAGCCTGGTCCCCAGCCGTCATGAGATCTAATCTATAATGACGGGCAAAGGTCGTCAGACTTGTCCATGTAGCTGCCTTACAGATTTGTTCGGGGGTGGCACCAGCTTTTTCTGCCCAACTCACCGCCGAAGCTCTAGTAGAATGAGCCCTGATACTTACTGGACTCTCCTGGCCTGTAAGGGAATAGGCGTCTGAGATAGCCATTCTCAACCATCTGGCAATGGTTCCTCTAGAAGCTTAAAGTGAGTAAAGAAAAAAATCTCGCGCCTAATATAACAACATAAATAAATTAAAGCTGCTCTCCAAAAATTCCAAGGTGTGGAACAAAATATTGGTCAAAGTAAATATATAAATAAATTATATACTTGTGGAGGCGCTAAATATAATTACTCGTGATAAGTTAACAAAGTACCAAGTGTAAATTTAAACAATAAAAAAATTTTGGTGACCCAAACACCAGCCTACCTAAACACACTAAATTAAACAGTGTTTAACCCAGTGGTCTCAAAGTACCGGCCCGCGGGCCATTTGCGGCCTGGTTATAAACGGCCCGCAGCGGCAGGCAGGCAGGGCCGTCTTTACCGCTGAAAATCCTAAAACAAGGGGCGCACGCACAGTGCTGCAATGTTCGATCGAGGAGCGGACCGCGGGTGGGCGGGGCCTTGAGCTCCACTGACACTCTGGCCCCGCCCCTTGCTATGCGCGCACACCCCACACCTGATCGGAGGAGGAGGGAGACCACAGCGCGGAGTGCAGGAGCTTGGTGAAGAATTGATCGGAGGCTGGAGCTGAGCTTGCCAGGACAAGGTAAGTAAGGTCTTCTTTCTCCTCCCCTGGCTCCTGCTCCCTATCCCCATGCCATGCCATGGCCCATCTGCAAAATAGAAGTAAAAACACTGACCAGACCTGCAGTCCAGGCTGAGTGAGGCCTAAGAGCACACAGCACATAATTTGCAGCACATGGCATACTGATAATGTGTTTTGTATGATGTCAGCAAAAGCATTTTTAAACCAGCACTGATGTCAGCAAAATGCATTATTGCAGCCATTGTCACATCACACATTCACATGTATGCGTTTTGGCGGCCCACATTTGCTCAGGCACAGCAGCCCATTCATTTAAATGGGCGGCCATGTATGCATTTCCTGCAAAAAAAGTGCATGCTTCATGTAATAGGCTGCGCACAACAATGCCCATCAAGCAATGAAATACAGCACTGTCTGTCCATTCTGCATTTGCACCATGTGACTTATCTGCAGTTCCTGCACCGGCAAACATGCTGCATTTTTAGATCTTTAGGTCACGCTTTTAAAAGCACAGTGCATTTGTGTGTGCAGGAACTGCAGGTAAGTCGCATGGTGCAAAAGCAGAATGGATTTCAAGGCCACTGCATTTTTAAAATGCTGCATGCACCATTTTTTCTGCAGGAAATGCAGGCATGGCAGCCTATTCAAATGAATGGGCTGCTGTGTCTGCGCAAATGTGGGCCGCCAAAACGCATACATGTGTGATGTGACCATGGCTGCAATAATGCGTTTTGCTGACATCAGTGCTGGTTTAATAATGCGTTTTGCTGACATCAGTGCTGGTGTAATAATGCGTTTTGCTGACATCAGTGCTGGTTTAATAATGCGTATGCTGACATCAGTGCTGGTTTAATAATGCGTATGCTGACATCAGTGCTGTGTTTAATAATGCGTTTTGCTGACATCAGTGCTGGTTTAATAATGCGTATGCTGACATCAGTGCTGGGTTTAATAATGCGTATGCTGACATCAGTGCTGGTTTAATAATGCGTATGCTGACATCAGTGCTGGTTTAATAATGCGTATGCTGACATCAGTGCTGGTTTAATAATGCGTTTTGCTGACATCAGTGCTGGTTTAATAATGCGTTTTGCTGACATCAGTGCTGGTTTAATAATGCGTATGCTGACATCAGTGCTGGTTTAATAATGCATATGCTGACATCAGTGCTGGGTTTAATAATGCGTTTTGCTGACATCAGTGCTGGTTTAATAATGCGTATGCTGACATCAGTGCTGGTTTAATAATGCGTATGCTGACATCAGTGCTGGTTTAATAATGCGTATGCTGACATCGGTGCTGGTTTAATAATGCGTATGCTGACATCGGTGCTGGTTTAATAATGCGTTTTGCTGACATCGGTGCTGGTTTAATAATGCGTTTTGCTGACATCGGTGCTAGTTTAATAATGCGTTTTGGTGACATCAGTGCTGGGTTTAATAATCCGTTTGCTGACATCAGTGCTGGTTTAATAATGCGTTTGCTGACATCAATTCTGGGGGGTTAATAGTTCTCAGAAGGGGAACTGTAAGCTCAGCACACAAATATACACACATTGGGGGTTATTTACTAAAGGCAAATCCACTTTGCACTACAAGTGCACTTGGAAGAAGTGCAGTCGCTGTAGATCTGAGGGGGACATGCAAGGAAAATAAAAAAAACAGCATTTTTAGCTTGCACATACAGTAATTGGATGATAACATCAGCAGAGCTTCCCCTCAGATCTACAGCGACTGCACTTACAATTGCACTTTCAAGTGTACTTGCAGTGCACTTGTAATGCAGAGTGGATTTGCCTTTAGTAAATCAATCCCATTGTGTAATGATAACATATGACACACAGTGATTACTGACATATGTTTTTCTTTTTAATTATATCCTTAGCTTGTATTGCACAAAGTGCAAATTACATCTGGAAGTGGGCAGTCTTCTCTGACCTTGTAATACGCCATAATCATGTCCGTTAAATCTAAAAGAAAGGTTGATGCTGAACAGAGGAAATTTCAAGAGAGGTGGACGAGTGATTATTTTTTTGTGGAGTTTAATAAGATGGTTACCTGCCTGATCTGCAAGGAAAAGGTTGCTGTTCTGAAAGATTATAACCTTAAGCGGCATTATAATACTAAACATGCTGATCAATATGCAAAGTATGAGGGAAAAGAAAAGGAGAGACAAATTGGCCAACTTCAGAAAGCACTGTCCATGCAGCAAAATCTCTTTAAGCGTGCAAAAAAGGAATGTGATGCAGCAGTTGAAGCTAGCTATGTGGTGTGTGAGCAAGTTGCAAAAGCTGGAAAGCCATTTACTGAAGGACAGTTTCTTAAAGATTGCATGGTAAAGGTTGCCGATATCCTTTGTCCTGAGAAGGCAAGTCTGTTCAGAAACATCAGCCTATCAGCAAATACAGTGACAGAGAGGATCAGTGAGTTGTCAGAGAACATATATGATCAATTGTGCGATAAAGGAACAAAGTTCTGTTTCTATTCACTGGCTCTTGATGAGAGCACTGACATAAATGACACTGCTCAGCTTGCTGTATTTGTCAGAGGAATTAATGACCAGTTTGAAGTGACTGAAGAGTTGCTCAGTTTAATTGCAATGCATGGACGGACTACAGGCAGCAACATATTTCAGCATCTCTGTGATGTAATTGATCGTGCTGCCCTGCCTTGGGATAAATTGGTTGGAATAACCACAGATGGTGCCCCAACAATGACTGGGAAAAAAAATGGCCTAGTGGCGCTGATACAAAGAAAACTGGAAGAAGAGAATGCAGATCCCGCTATTGCTTTGCACTGCATTATTCATCAACAGGCACTTTGCAGCAAATGCTTGAAAGTTGACAATGTTATGCCAGTTGTGGTGAAATGTATTAATTACATCAGGTCAAGGGGCTTACAGCACCGCCAATTTCGTGCTTTTTTGGAGGAAATTGGAGCAGCTTATGGTGATGTCCTCTACTTTACAGAGGTACGCTGGTTGAGCAGAGGCAATGTCTTGAAGAGGTTTTTTGAACTAAGGCAGGAAATCAAGACATTTCTGATGGATGGAAGACTGGATGTTCCTGAACTTGATGATCCCGAGTGGATCATGGACTTAGCATTTTTGGTTGATATGACACAGGTGCTCAACAAACTGAATCTGAATCTGCAGGGCCCAAACCAATTTGTCACTGTGGCTTTCGACAATGTGAAAGCATTCACCCTAAAGCTGCAATTATGGAAAACACAGTTCACCCAAAAAAACCTCAGCCATTTTCCAACATTCAAGTCTGTATTTGAAGAAAAGTGTGAAGATCTTTCTGTGCTTTGTATCGATAAATATGTCGCTGCCATGGAGAACCTTCAACAGGAATTTGATCAGCGGTTTTCTGACTTCGCTATCCACAACGCAACTTTCCAGATGTTTGCAGACCCATTTTCCTTTGATGTGAACAGTGCTCCAAATGTGCTGCAAATGGAACTTATAGATCTGCAATGCAGCACTGACCTCAAAGCCAAATTCAGAGATGCACAGGGAAACACAGAAATGATAGCTCAGTTTTTGAGAGTTACCAGCTACTTTTCCAGAGCTGTCCAAACGTGTCATATGCTTATTTGGAAGTACATACCTGTGTGAAAAATTATTCTCCACTATGAGCTTTAATAAATCTAGAACCAGGTCTAGGCTAACTGATGCCCACCTTCAGGCTGTTCTTAGGGTCTCCACTGCTAACTCACTTAAAGCAAACTTGGCTCATCTAACACAGAGCAAACACTGCCAAGCATCTGGCAGTAAGCAGTGACTGGAGCAAGTAGTAACTACAACTGTACATAGTTTATTGTTTTTGAAGTTTGAAAGTTTGCATGCGGCCCCCATGGGATATGAAAAGTTGTCATGTGGCCCTCAGGTAATTTGAGTTTGAGACCCCTGGTTTAACCTGAGTGAAAATTATACAAAATTTTCCCAAATCTTGCATATATGTATATAGAGTGAAATCCTGTAGATCAATACAGAACAATTGAATACCTTAGTACAAATTTACATTTGTAAAAAAATTGAGATGTACATAAATAATGAGTTTATATATTAAGTGCCAATCAAATCCGTGAGATCAATAGATGACAAGAAAGTCAAATGTAAAATCTGAAGTACTGCAAACAGAAAATCCAAAGATTGTGACAACTGTCAGAAATCCACCTTCACCGACTGAAAACGAATCACCCAAATGTGCTCAAATAGGGATGGCAGCTTACCAAATGAAGTTGACCCTTTTACTTAAAAAAGAAGTCAAATGCACTTGCAGCAAAACTTTGCTTAGGTTAAATGGAGGAGATGATGTCGGACCAGAATGACTGCCTCATGGAGGCTCAAATAAGGATATGAAATGAAAAAAAAGCAGCAATAGCGTAATTCCGTTTATTAAGCCAAACTAGTGCAAAAGTTAAAAAGCCAAATGCCTGCTTACTTGTGTAAGTGCCACAAACCCGGCACTGAGGCTGGATGGCGTAACAGGGAGAAAGAATTGGTGTCCCGTCTGTAGGTAACTGCCGTGCGTTCCACCTGCGATGATGGAGGAGCCAGGGGGACCGGAAGTAGTGTCTGTACGTGACCTAGTACCGCCTCGACGTACGTTTCGTATGACACGTCATCAGGAAGCGTACTAGGTCACTGGTAAGGGAAGACTTTTAAATGACTGCCAATCAGCCGCCCCAGGGAGGAGTTTAAATTTGCATCCAGCGTCCATCCCGGGTCTCTAGGCTACATGATGCTAACGTGACCAGCATGTCACGTGTAATAACAAATACAGACCATGGCATTGATCGGCATGTGACTTACATAGCATACATAAAATAAATGATCTACCACAATAGTATGCGCATTATATATTGTGAATCTGGCTTATTAAACCATATTAAAATTATAAAAAAACTTTGTAAAAGACATTAAAACTTAATAAAAAAACCATACATATAATCTCCTCAATCAAATGAGAACTACACCACTGAAATCAATATTAGACCCTAATAAAGATAATTTGGGGTAAAATAAAATTATTCATTAGTTAAAAAACAATTTAGGTCCAAATCAATGTTTAACCCTTGTGGCTGCATCGTGCCCAATCGATACAGCCAATGGGTCACATTTGGGAAATGGCCTTTTTAAGGTCTGTTCCTCGCCAGTTATAAATAGCTCTATCTATCCCATAAAACTTGAGTTGACGGGGATCTTTATCATGGAAATGTAAGAAATGTCTTGACACGCTGTGATTAGGGAAACCCTTAGCAATGTTTGCCACATGCTCATTTATTCTTACTCTAAGTTCACGTGTAGTGCGCCCCACGTATTGAAGAGAGCATGGGCACTCCAAGACATATGTAACATTTTTTGAATAGCATGTTATCAAAGGTTTGATTTTAAACTCTTGCTTAGTTACAAAAGATTGGAATTTGGTGATCTTCTTTGTGTGTCTAATAGTGGTACGACAGGATTTACACCTAGTACAATAATGAAATCCTGACCCATCAAGAAAAGTAGGTGGTTTTGCAGGGGGGTCCGGGACATTTGGTGCGATCATGTTACTCAATCCCGGTGCCCTCCTATAAATGAATTTGGGTCTATTTGGCAACACACTCTCCAAATCCTTGTCTTTTAGTAATATAGGCCAAAATTTCTTAAAGACCTGTTCTACATTTTTGTATTGCCTATGGAACCCTGAAATAAACGCCAATTCCCCTGTAACCATTTTTTTCTTTTTGGAGGTTAGCAGGGAATCCCTATTCATGGCAGAAACTTCATTTTTGGCTTTAAGGAGCATATGCTGAGAATACCCCTTAGCATTAAACTTTTCGGTAAGGATTGCGGCCTGCATGTCAAACTCGGTTATGCTATCGCAATTCCTCCGAATACGCATATACTGGCCTTTTGGTATGGCCCCTAACCAGCTGGGGTGATGGCAACTATTGGTTGGCACAAAAGCGTTCCGGTCAGTTGGTTTGAAGAAGGTCCTTGTGCCAACTCGATTGTCCTTTTTAACCAGAGTGAGATCCAAATAGTTGATTGTGATCAAATCAGATTCAGCTGTGAATCTCAAGCCATAATGATTGTGATTCAGTCGCTGGAGAAATGACTCCAACGAATTCTGCGAGCCCTCCCACAACACAATCACGTCATCAATATATCTTTTATAATATATATTAAGGCTTTATGATTATCTCGGTAAATGGTTTCCCCTTCCCATTTGTTCAATACCAGATTGGCTACACTTGGGGCATATCGTGCCCCCATGGCAACCCCCTTGGTTTGATTATAAAACCTATCTTGGGCCCAAAAATAATTATTTCCCATTGCTTGCTGCAGTCCATCAATCAGGAAATTTATCTGGGCTTTCCTTAACTCAGATTGTTCCATTAGTGCCATTCTAACTGCTACTATGGCATCTTTCTGGTTAATGTTGGTATACAATGATTCGATATCAATGGTAACCAAAAGAGTGTCATCTGTCACTACAATAGTGGATAGGGATTTTATGAGTTCTCGATTGTCCTTTAAATATGATTTCCCCTGAGTGACCAGGGGTTGTAAATAAATGTCGAGATATTCCCCCACTCTTGAGTATAATGATCCTATTCCACTGATGATTGGTCTGCCTGGGGGCTGATCTTTATTTTTATGGATTTTGGGTACTATATATAGCACCGGGGTGCGTGGCACCCGTGGTATGAGGTATTGAGCCTCCTTACTTTTCATTTCATATCCTTATTTGAGCCTCCATGAGGCAGTCGTTCTGGTCCGACATCATCTCCTCCATTTAACCTAAGCAAAGTTTTGCTGCAAGCGCATTTGACTTCTTTTTTAAGTAAAAGGGTCAACTTCATTTGGTAAGCTGCCATCCCTATTTGAGCACATTTGGGTGATTCGTTTTCAGTCGGTGAAGGTGGATTTCTGACAGTTGTCACAATCTTTGGATTTTCTGTTTGCAGTACTTCAGATTTTACATTTGACTTTCTTGTCATCTATTGATCTCACGGATTTGATTGGCACTTAACCACTTAACGACCGCCCACTGTAAATATACATCAGCAGAATGGCACCGACAGGCAGAATCACGTATATGTACGTGATTGCCTTTGTATAGTTGGGGGGTCCGATCGGACCCCCCTTCTTTACAGTGAGCGGTCGTTTTACCTTCGGGAGCGATCCGACATGAGGGGACGGCCGTTCGATTCCGGCCACCCCCTCTCGATCGCTCCCGGCGAATGAGAGAGCTTCCCCTGCCTGCCAGGAAGGAGGAAGTGAAGTCATCGCTCCTGGGGCGCTCACATATACCGAGCGCCGTACAGGAGAAGATGCAGGTTAGTACACAAAACAGCACACTGACACCAGGACACATAGGCACATAAATCGCCCCCCAGACACCCCCAGATCACCCCCCAGCCCCCAGTCACAGTGTCACTGATTGCAGTGACCATTTATTTAGTGATCACTGCAATCAGTGACATTTGTGACTGTAAAAGTGTCACTACATTTAGTTTTAGGTCCAGTGTAGCCCCCTAACCCCCCCTAATAAAGGTTCAACCCCCTTGATCACCCCCCAGGTAACCCTTTCACCCCCTAGCACCGCCGTGGCTATGCGATCATTTTTCTGATCGATGTCTTAGCGTCGGTGATGCTGATCGGTAGCCAGTAATTTTTTTTAGGTTCGCCGCAGGTTTTTATAGCGTCGGGTACCCCCATATATTACCTAATAAAGGTGTAACCCCCTTGATCACCCCCCCAGGTAACCCTTTCACCCCCTAGCACCGCCGTCACTATGCGATCATTTTTCTGATCGATGTCTTAGCGTCGGTGATGCTGATCGGTAGCCAGTAATTTTTTTTAGATTCGCCGCAGGTTTTTATATAGCGTCAGGTACCCCCATATATTATCTAATAAAGGTTTAACCCACTGATCGCCCCCCAGGTAACCCTTTCACCCCCTATCACCACTGTCGCTAAGCAATCGTTTTTCTGATCGTTGTCTTAGTGTCGGTGATGCCGATAGGTAGCCAGTAATTTTTTTTTAGGTTCGCCGTCAGGTTTTTATATAGCGTCAGGTACCCCCATATATTACCTAATAAAGGTTTTAACCCCCTAATTGCCCCTAGTTAACCCCTTTCACCAGTGATCATCATATAAGTGTTACGGGTGACACTGGTTAGTTAGTTTGCTTTTTATAGTGTCAGGGCACCCGCCGTATATAACCCAATAAAGGTTTAACCCCCTGATCGCCCGGCGGGTGATATCAGTTAGGTTTTAGCGTCAGAGAGGGTCTGCGTCACACCCCAGGCAGCGTCAGGTTAGTGCCAGTAGCGCTAACACCCACACGTGAAGCATACACCCCCCTTAGTGGTATAGTATCTGATCAGCTCAATATCTGATCTGATCAGATCTATACTAGCGTCCCCAGCAGTTTAGGGTTCCCAAAAACGCAGTGTTAGCGGGATCAGCCCAGATACCTGCTAGCACCTGCGTTTTGCCCCTCCGTCCAGCCCAGGCCACCGAAGTGCAGTATCGATCGATCACTGTCACTTGCAAAACACAACACACATAACTGCAGCGTTTGCAGAGACAGGTCTGATCCCTGCGACTCCAGTGCTGTAGGAGGTAATTTCACCACCACAGTTTAAAAAAAAAAAAGCATATATGCCGAAGCATTGGGGCAGCAGGAGCGGAGGAGCGATTTTGCTCCTAATGCCGCGTATATACGGTCGAAATTCCGACGGAGGCTTGCCCGTGGAAAAGTCTGACCATGTGTACGCGGCATAACTTTTGCGGGAAGATGCCCCCATGCTTCGGCATATATAAATGGTGCATGTATGCCCATCATTAGAAGTGGGTGGATGAAGGGCGGTATTCTAATGGTGGGCATACCCACCGATCAATCTTTTTTTTTTGTTCAGCCAATAGGCTGCATGAAAAAAAAAGATTACAATACATGTCCAACAAGGACCAGCAACGTACTGGTATGTTGCTGGACTTTGAATGTTTATACCAGAATGATGCCTGCGGGTTTAGGTATCATCTTGGTATCATTCTTTTCAGCCAGCGGCCGGCTTTTATGTAAAAGCAATCCTAGTGGCTTATTAGCCTCTGGACTGCTTTTACAAGCAGTGGGAGGGAATGTCCCCCCTCCGGATATAAAGAGCGCCATTGGGAAATTGGGAAAGCATTTTATCACACCGATCTTGGTGTGGTCAGATGCTTTGAGGGCAGAGGAAAGATCTAGGGTCCAATAGACCCCAGTTTTTTCAAAAAAAGAGTACCTGTCATTACCTATTGCTATCATAGGGGATATTTACATTCCCTGAGATAACAATAAAAGTGATAAAAATAAATATGGAAGCAACAGTTTAAAAATAAAATAGCAAAATTAATAATAGAAAAAAAAAAAAAAAAAAAAAAAAAAAAAACACCCCTGTCCTGCCCTGCTCTTGCCCAATGGCGAACGCAAGCGTCGGTCTGGCGTCATATGTAAACAGCAATTGCACCATGCATGTGAGGTATCACCGCGAAGGTCAGATCGAGGGCAGTAATTTTAGCAGTAGACCTCCTCTGTAAATCTAACGGGGTAACCTGTAAATGCTTTTAAAAATGTATGTAGTTTGTCGCCAATGCGCGTTTGTGCGAAATTTTAAAGCATGTCGTGTTTGGTATCTATGTACTCGGCCTAAGATCATCTTTTTTAGTTCATCAAACATTTGGGCAATATAGTGTGTTTTAGTGCATTAAAATTAAAAAAAGTGTATTTTTTCCCAAAAAAATGCGTTTGAAAAATCGCTGCGCAAATACTGTGTAGAAAAAAAAAATGCAACACCCACCATTTTATTCTGTAGGGCCTTTGCTTTAAAAATATATTATATATATATATATATATATATATATATATATATATATAATGTTTGGGGGTTCAACATAATTTTCTTGCAAAAAAAAAATATGTTTTCATGTAAACAAAAAGTGTCAAAAAGGGCTTTGTCTTCAAGTGGTTAGAAGAGTGGATGTAAGCTTCCTAATGTTGTGTATAAAATGCCAGAACAGTTCAAACCCCCCCAAATGACCCCATTTTGGAAAGTAGACACCCCAAGCTATATACTGAGAGGCATGTCGAGTCCATGGAATATTTTATATGTTGACACAAGTTGCGGAAAAAATATATTTTTTTTTTTTTGTTTTTTTGCACAAAGTTGTCACTAAATGATATATTGCTCAAACATGCCATGGGCATATGTGGAATTACACCCCAAAATACATTCTGTTGCTTCTCCTGAGTACGGGGATACCACATGTGTGAGACTTTTTGGGAGCCTAGCCGCGTACGGGACCCCAAAAACCAAGCACCGCCTTCAGGCTTTCTAAGGGTGTCAATTTTTGATTTCACTTCTCACTGCCTATCACAGTTTCGGAGGCCATGGAATGCCCAGATGGCACAAAACCCCCCCAAATGACCCCATTTTGGAAAGTAGACACCCCAAGCTATTTGCTGAGAGGTATTGTGAGTATTTTGCAGATCTCGCTTTTTGTCACAAAGTTTTGAAAATTGAAAAAAAAAAAAAAAAAAAAAAAATGTTCTTTCTTCATTTTCAAAAACAAATGAGAGCTGTAAAATACTCACCATGCCTCTCAGCAAACAGCTTGGGGTGTCTACTTTCCAAAATGGGGTCATTTGGGGGGTTTTGTGCTATTTTGGCATTTTATGGCCTTCAAAACTGTGATAGGTAGTGAGGAGTGAAATCAAAAATTTGCGCCCTTAGAAATCCTGAAGGCGGTGCTTGGTTTCCGGGGTCCCGTACGTGGCTAGGCTCCTAAAAAGTCCCACACATGTGGTATCCCCGTACTCAGGAGAAGCAGCAGAATGTATTTTGGGGTGCAATTCCACATATAACCATGGCATGTGTGAGCAATATATCATTTAGTGACAACTTTTTGTTTATTTTTTATTTATTTTTTTGTCATTATTCAATCACTTGGGACAAAAAAAAAAAAAATATTCAATGGGCTCAACATGCCTCTCAGCAATTTCCTTGGGGTGTCTACTTTCTAAAATGGGGTCATTTGGGGGGGTTTTGTACTGCCCTGTCATTTTAGCACCTCAAGAAATGAGATAGGCAGTCATAAATTAAAAGCTGTGTAAATTCCAGAAAATGTACCCTAGTTTGTAAACGCTATAACTTTTGCGCAAACCAATAAATATACGCTTATTGACATTTTTTTTACTAAAGACATGTGGCTGAATACATTTTGGCCTAAATGTATGACTAAAATTGAGTTTATTCGATTTTTCTTATAACAAAAAGTAGAAAATATCATTTTTTTTCTAAATTTTCGGTATTTTTCCGTTTATATCGCAAAAAATAAAAATCGCAGAGGCAATCAAATACCATTAAAAGAAAGCTCTATTTGTGGTAAGAAAAGGACGCAAATTTCGTTTGGGTACAACATTGCATGTCCGCACAATTTACAGTTAAAGCAGCGCAGTGCAAAATTCTGAATTCACCTCTGGTCCTTTAGCTACCAAATGGTCCGGGGCTTAAGTGGTTAATATATAAACTCATTTATGTACATCTCAATTTTTTTACAAATGTAAATTTGTACTAAGGTATTCAATTGTTCTGTATTGATCTACAGGATTTCACTCTATATACATATATGCAAGATTTGGGAAAATTTTGTATAATTTTCACTCAGGTTAAACACTGTTTAATTTAGTGTGTTTAGGTCCTCTAGAAGCTTGTCTTCCTTTTTTATTTCCGGAAAATAAAATGAATAGTGCGTCTGAACGCCTAAAGTCTTTAGTATCTTCCAGGTAACTTAAGACTGCTCTTTTAACATCCAGGGTATGGAATTCTTCTTCCTTCTTACCCAACGGATTAGAACAAAACGTAGGAAGTATTATCTCCTGGGTTCTATTTTGAACTGAGGCAACCTTTGGTAAAAAGTTAGGATCCGTCTTCAGCACAATTCTGTCTGAAAAAAATAGAAAAAAATGGCTCCCTGATAGATAAAGCTTGCAGCTCACTGATCCTTCGAGCTGTTGTAATAGCTACTAGAAAAATAGTTTTTAAAGTAATTAGCTTCAGGGAGGTTAAATTGAGAGGTTCGAAAGGTTCCCTGGTCAGGGCCTGTAGAACGACTGATAAGTCCCATGACGGACAGTTTTTGATCACTATCGGTCTAACCCGAGTGAGGGCTTTAAAGAATCTGTTGGGGCCGGAACAATGACTCTCTGGGATATCAGTTCCTGAATTAGGGACTTCATGGCGAGTGCCTTGACCGGATCCCTCGGGACGTTTGTCACTAGGAATCTCTTTGGGGGTTCTTCCGTGAATTCCACCACATATCCTTGGGAGAGCATGTTTACAATATACTGATTTGTAGTGATGTCTCTCCACTGGGGAATGAACTCCTGGAGTCTTCCCCCTACTTGGGGTGGATTGTCACTGCGGCTTTCCGGGGGTCGCAGGAGGATGGAAGAGCACTCCACTCCTACCTTTTGGTTTCTGGGAAGACCACTGCTTCCTTTTGGTTTGCGTTTTTCCTTCCTGTTGTCCTTTTTGGGGACGAAAAAAACGTTTACGGGTCTGTACCTGTTGTTTTTTGACCGGAAACGCTTTCTTTTTGTCAGCCGTACGGTCAAGAATGGACTCCAGCTCAGAACCAAATAGCAAATCCCCTGCAAAGGGAATGCTACACAGTCTATTTTTAGATGCAGCATCTCCTGGCCAAGTTTTAAGCCACAAGGCTCTCCTAGCAGAATTGGTCAAAGCCGCTGACCTGGCTGACATACGAATGGATTCTGCTGAAGCATCCGCAATATATGATACTGCTGCAGAAAGCGTTGTAAAGGAGTCCAGAATCTCCTGTTTTGGAGAATCTGCCGTAACATGGGCCTTCAGCTGGTTAATCCAGTGTTCTAAATTCCTAGCGACACAGGTTGTTGCCATTGCTGGTTTTAGATTGTTCATCACAGACTGCCAAGCCCTTTTAAGAAGCAAATCCATTCTTTTGTCCATGGGCTCCTTTAACATGCCCATGTCCTCAAAGGCAAGGTCAGTTGATTTTGAGACCTGTGAAAAAGCAGAGTCCAGTTTTGGAACCTTGTTCCAGATGGAATCTGGGTTGTCCTCAAATGGAAATCTTCTCTTATGAGACCGGGAAAAAAAAATAAAAAAAAATGGCTTTTTCTCAGGTTCCAACCACTCTTTTTTAATCATGTCCGAGATTATTGAATGGACTGGAAAAACACGGCTTTTTGGATCACCCAAACCTGCATACATGCGGTCATGTAGGGAGAGCTCCTTCTTTTCCTCTTCAATCCCCAAAGTCGCATGGATTACTTTTAAAAGTCCTGTGACTTCTTCAAGCGACATTTTGTACTTAGAAGCGCTCTCTGCTTCATTTTCTTCCTCCTCAGAGTCTGTTCCATCTGGAGTAAGGGAAGCAGATTCTTGGGAAGCGTCCATCGGACCTCCCAATAATATTTGAGAGCCGTCTTGGGGTTCTGAAGAAGGCTGCGGAGCCCTAGGTTCCCTTGAAGGGCCTGGTTCTTCGCTTAGGTTTGACCTAAAAGCTTGAAAGGTGGCACGGAGTTCATCCTTAATTGTAGATACTAGATCGCCACAAAAGGATGGAGACTCTTCCCTGACTACATTTGCAGTGCAATCTGCACAAAGCGACTTGGTCCAAGCCTCGCTTAACTTTTCCTTGCAGACAGGGCACCTTCTCTTCACTGGTTGAGCAGAACTTTTGGCCTGCACAAACAGAAAAGAAAAAAACCAGGGACCACGCTAAGAAAAAACTGTTACACAGTACAAATCAATACACCCAGGTGCACATAGGAAAAAACACTTTCACTTCCTTGTGCCCCGCAAGCCATGCACCACCACCGCCTTTTACAAAAAGACCCCTAGTATTATGCAGACATGCTAAATCACCAGCCACTGCACCACCAGGGAGATGGGGGGTGGGGGAGAAGGTGAATACCCCCCCACAGTCGAAAACGGCCCAGTGTAAAATAGGACACAGTCCCTTACCTTAGCCTTGCTGGTGCCTTGGCTTGCCCCCTTATCCGCTGCATCGCTGTCCATAGCTGTCTGCGGATGCGTGGTGAAGAAAAAAACGCCGGTTCCAGATTCGAAAACGCCGCCGCGCTGACCTGGAACCGGAACTTTAAGGCCCCAGGTGACCCTGCCCTCTCCCTCTGCGCTTTGCGGCCGGAAATGACGCGCGCCGACCCGGAAGTGCTGCCTCTTCCCATACAGGATGCGGCCGAGGCTCTCCTCGGCCACCAGAACAATGGCGGCCGCTGTAAAGCTCCACGCCGCTATTCGCAAGCGGTCGGCGAGAACACAGCAAACCACCGCTCTGAAGACAAAAAAGAAGGCAGCACTCCCGGGCTGTACAGGCTCTCCCCGAGCACGGAAGAGGGAGAGGGAGCCCACGGGACCATCCATGCTAGGAAGTGGGAGGATCACTCTCCTAAGAAAAAAAGACTGACTGAGAACCTTGTCTCCCAGGAAAGCCCTGAGAGATCGTGGCTCTCACCAGAGGTGTTCCTCCGGCTGGAGGAAACACAAAAAACTGATGGAAGCAACGTGGAGGCCTCCAATTAAAGAATTAATTGATGAGGTGTTTCCTGTAGGAGGAGGAGCCATGATCTCTCGGGTGCTGTCCTGAAAGACGTTTTGGAAAAAGTTGCTGTGATCTGTGTACATGGGGATACCCGCGAGTATCCAATAGCCACTGTTCAGTTTAAAACTGGCTTAGGTACGGTGACCCATTCGGTCGGACTGGTGCCCCACTTGGTGCACGAGGCTATAATTGGTAGGGACTTCCCTAAGTTTTGGGAACTGTGGGATTGTCCCGACCCAGTCGCAGTACCTAACTCAGTCGCAGAGCCAGAACTCATGGCCATTACTGACCTTGTGAGTTCAGGGGACTCCTCTCAGGGCTCTCCGGGTGATCCTTTCTCAGTTATGGCAGGAGAGCTGGGGGAGCCTGAAGAAGTCCCCACAACCAGTAGAGCTGGACAGCCGTCTGCTGAATCTGAGCCTACGTTAGAGTTTACCGATCTAAATGTGCACAAGGAAAATTTTGGTACGGAACAGAGAAAAGACCCTACCCTTGCTAGGGCCTGGGAAAATGTGGTGGTGGTTGATGGGGTACCTGTCGAACCGGGGGACGGGCCCTGTTTTCCATATTTCTGCAGCAATGAGGATTTACTGTATCGTGTATGTAAAACTAAATGATGAAGTGGTTGAACAGTTGGTAGTCCCTAAGCTATACAGACGGGTGGTGTTGGAACTTGCCCATGGGCACTTGCTAGGAGGCCATTTAGGGGTTGAGAAAACCACTGAAAGGGTGTTGCGCAGGTTTTACTGGCCTGGGATATGGAAAAATAGCGAGAATTATTGTCAATCCTGTCCTATATGTCAGATGTCAGCCCCCCAACCCCACTTTCGAAGTCCGTTAGTGCCCTTGCCCATTATTGAAGTGCCCTTTGAAAGCATTGCCATGGACCTGGTGGGTCCACTCCCCAAATCTGCCCGTGGTCATCAACATATCCTCGTGATCATGGATTACGCTACCCGTTACCTCGAGGCCGTTCCCTTACGCACTGCATCTGCTAAAAACATTGCCAAAGAGCTGTTTATGGTGTTCAGTCGGGTTGGCGTCCCGAAAGAAGTCCTTACAGACCAAGGTACCCCATTCATGTCACGAATAACTAGGGAGCTCTGCAAGTTATTTAAGGTGACGCAGTTGCGTACCTCAGTGTACCATCCTCAAACGGATGGCTTGGTGGAACGCTTCAATAAGACATTAAAGAGTATGTTAAAAAAGGTTGTTGATAAGGATGGGAAAAACTGGGACTTCCTGATACCTTACTTGATGTTCGCCATCAGGGAAGTTCCCCAGTCCTCTACGGGGTACTCTCCATTTGAGCTGCTTTATGGGAGACACCCTTGGGGACTCTTGACATAGCCCAGGAAACTTGGGAGGGGGAGCAGACACCTCACAAAAGTGTTATTGAGCATATCGCTCAAATGCAGGATAGGATTGCAGCAATCATGCCGGTAGTAAAAGAACATTTACTGCAGGCCCCTCCTACAGAGGATATACAACAGGGGGGCCCAACTTCGTGTTTTCTCACCTGGTGACCGGGTCCTCGTGTTAGTTCCCACTGTTGAGAGCAAATTCTTGGCTAAGTGGCAGGGACCCTTTGAAGTAATTGAAAGAGTTGGGGAGGTCAATTACAAGGTGTATCAACCAGGTAAAAGGAAGCCCGAACAGATTTACCACATAAACCTGTTAAAGCCCTGGAAGGATAGACTGGCATTAACTGCCAGGTCTCACCCGGTAACCCTTAAGGGTACTGAATCCCCTCTGATCCCTGAGGTCACGATTCCAGACACCCTGTCATGTTCCCAGAAACAGGAAGCTAGAGAGTTCCTGATAAGGAATAAAGAGAAATTTTCAGAGTTGCCGGGCACGACTTCAGCAGTTCAGCATGATATTGTTACTGAACCTGGGGTCCGTGTCAAGCTCAAACCATACCGAATTCCCGAAGCTAGAAGAAAGGACATCAGTGAGGAAGTTAAAAGGATGTTGGAGCTAGATGTTATTGAGGAATCCAATAGTGACTGGTCTAGCCCCATTGTATTAGTCCCAAAACCGGATGGCACTTGGAGGTTTTGTAACGACTTCAGGAAGCTTAATGCGGTAACAAAGTTTGACACATACCCAATGCCCAGGGTAGACGAGCTTATAGACCGACTTGGCAAGGCTCGTTATCTGACCACTTTGGACTTGACCAAAGGATATTGGCAAATACCCCTGACTGGTAGTGCCAAAGAAAAGACTGCGTTTGTGACCCCGGAGGGGTCGTTTCAGTATAAGAAAATGCCTTTTGGGTTGCAAAATGCCCCTGCAACATTTCAGAGGGCTATGGACAGGACCCTAAGACCTCACCGACAGTATGCTGCAGCCTATCTGGACGACATAGTGGTGCATAGCACTGACTGGGAGTCTCACTTGCCCCGTGTCCAGGCTGTCCTGGATTCCCTCTTCAAAGAAGGGTTTACGGCAAATCCCAAAAAATGTGCCATTGGGCTAGAGGAAGCCAGGTATTTGGGCTACACTATTGGCCGGGGTGTCATAAAGCCCCAGGTGAATAAAATAGAAGCCATCCAGGAGTGGCCACGTCCTGCAAACAAGAAGCAGGTCAGGGCCTTTCTTGGCATTGCGGGGTACTATAGAAGATTCATCCCAAATTTCGCAACTAAAGCGGCCCCACTGATAGACCTTACAAAAGGGAAAGCCTCCGTAATGGTGAAATGGTCTCCAGTAGCAGAAGAGTCTTTTCAAGTACTGAAGAAGGCTCTTTGTGCACAGCCAATCCTATACTCCCCCGATTTCTCCAAAAACTTTTTGGTCCAGACGGATGCGTCTGATGTGGGTATCGGGGCAGTACTTTCACAGGTACACAATGGGGAAGAACACCCTGTGGTGTACTTAAGCAGAAAGCTCGATGACCATGAAAAGAAGTACGCAGTCATTGAAAAGGAGTGTCTGGCCATAAAGTGGGCCGTGGACGCGCTCAGGTACTACTTGTTGGGGCGCCAGTTTGAGTTGATAACTGACCATGCTCCCCTGAAATGGATGGCCCAAAAGAAGGAGACGAATACCGGTGGTTTTTGGCCCTACAAGATTACGCCTTTACAGTAAAACACAGGCCAGGTGTTGAGATGGGGAATGTAGATGCCCTCTCCCGTGTTCACTCCTGTTGGGCTACAGGTGTTCCAACCCTGGGGTTGAAACAAGGAGGGAGGATGTGTGACAGAGCATCCCAGAGAGAGCCTGGGAAAGTCCTATTCGGGGTTTATACATCTCCCAGGCTCCTCTTATATACATTCAGGGATCTCTGAGCCAGGATCCACTTCAGGTGTTGGTTCTCTCCCACAGGTTAATTAAAAGCTCACCTGAGCAGACAGCCTTTGCTCTGCCTGGGAAACACAGACAGCATTGGTCTGTGAGAGCAAGGTGGTTTGTAAAACTTGTGACTGAATGTGGAAGCTGACAAGCGCTAGGCTTGTCTAGCCTGGTAGGGAGGGCTTGTAAATACTGTATAGTTAGAGCCGAGACACGGCTAGGCTTTTGTTTAGTTAGTTTTTCTTCTGTTTGTTTCCAGCACTGTACAGCACCTGTCATTGACTTTGTATATAGCACCAATAAATAACACTGTTTTCACTGATCCAATGGACTTGGTATCTGTGCCTGCTCATCCCAGGGAGCGTTTGTACTGACTACCTGTCCCCCAGGTTACAATATTTATATATATCTCAATTGAGTTTATTTTTTTGAAAAAAAATTGTTGTTTGATAATAAAGGGGCCGTTGGCCATTAAATTCCAAAAGGCGTGGTGTGATTATTTTTAATAAGTAAGGCAAGTAGTTGGTGGGTTATGGTTTAGGTGTAGTACACAGGACATCAGCTATACACCAGTTATGCGATTACTCCCCTACAGGGTAGGTTGATTTGATCCCTTCATTGTAGCACTCTTTAAACTTTACTACTGTAGCACTACCCTCTCCTCTCAGGGGAAAGAAGAGGCACACAAGCCCGTGTCCTCTAGTTTAGAGGTCAGGCGGTGTATTTGTATCTGGGTCCCACAGCGCGTTACCTCCTCCCACTGGTTCCCATCTCCAGAATGTAGAGACAAGTCTGTACTTTCCCCTCTTTAATAAAGTCAATGTCCAAACCACTTAAACTCCAACGATGAGTTTATTTTGTAACTTTGCTTGATAGGTAAGAGAGAGTAGATGAGAGAGTTGAACCAAAGCAGATTCAGGCACAGAACTCACAGATTTATCACCACTCGGTCCAGAGTGACTACAGCTCACCCGGATAGTCCCTCAATGGTCCTAGCAGCCGATGTTGAGCTTGAACAAGCAATTTAAATCCTCCAAGGACAAGTTCAGTATGTCCTCGAAGAGCAGCAGCACCCTGCAGGGTCAGTTCTGCGGAGCATAGAATCCTTCCCTCCAACAGGTCACCAGGCCTTTCCCGAGACAGCACTCTATCACTCATCTCCTGTTATGGGACCGATCCTCCCCTGGCTTCCTCTTGGTCAGAGCAGATACCCTCACCTGGGCATCCTAGGACTCCAAAGTTGTGCCTGTAGACCCAGGTGAAGGCAATGGGCCTACCCGGAACATTGTGGTCTCGGGCCGACGGTGCCCAAGACTCTTCAGCCAGTGTATGCACCCTCCTTGGGGGGGGGGGGGCACACTCCTCTGGGTACTTGTCCCTGAATAAAATGGCGTCTGCCTCTTAAATCCTCTCCTGGCATGCACAGCAGGCAGCCAAGAGAGAACATCCAATCACACCAATGCAACCTATGGTTCAACCCTGACCCAACATGGCAACGCCACAGGGAACTCTACAGAGAGACACAAAGCAGAGTCCAGCACAATTAGAAGGCCTGAGCCATGCTCATGTCATCCCCTAAATTTGGAGTACCCGCTACACATTATATATACACACACAAAATCTTTGTCTTCCACAGACAGGAAGCCATTAGTCCAAGGTATCTTGTACTTTTTGGCTGACCCTCAGCCAATGTCGGAGAGCACCCCTGCCAGAACACAACAGCTCAGCAGGGGAGAACACTGTACCAACGTTGAATCAGGTGTTTGTACCAGGCATTACACAAGGGTGGAACACAACCAATTATATAACTAGAAAAGAGGTTTCTAGTCAATTTGTAGAAACCGCTTGGGCACTACCACCATTTTTGACCATTCTACGGCAATACTTGGCCTTTTTGCATCAGACACCTGGTGCTTGCTGTCTTTAGACAATTGCAGAGTAGGGATGAGCTTGCGTTCGAGTGAACTCATGTTCGACTCGAACATTGCCTGTTCGCCGAACAAATTGGGGTGTTCGCGGCAAATTCGAAAAATCTATGGGAGAAATCTAAAGTGCTAATTATAAAGGCTTATATGCAAGTTATTGTCCTAAAAAGTGTTTGGGGACCTGGGTCCTGCCCCAGGGGACATGTATCAATGCAAAAAAACTTTAAAAATGGCCGTTTGAGAGCAGTGATTTTATTAATGCTTAAAATGAAAAAATAAAAGTGAAATATTCCTTTAAATTTCGTACCTGGGGGGTGTGTATGATATGCATGTAAAGTGGCACATGTTTCCCGTGTTTAGAACTGTCCCTGCAAAAAATGTCATTTTCGAAAGAAAAAAAGTCATTTAAAACTCACTCGCGGCTATTAATGAATTGTCGGCTCCCGGCAATACATACAAAAGTCATTGATATATAATAAAAAAAAAAAGCGTGGGGGTTCCCCAGAATTCAATTACCAGGCCCTTCAAAATCTGGCATGGATTTTAAGGGGAACTCCACCCCAAATTAAAAAAATCCATACCAGACCCCTTATCCGAGCACGCAACCCGGCCGCAGGGGAAGAGGTGGGGACGAGAGAGCAGCCCCCCCCTCCCTCCTGAACCGTACCAGGCCACATGCCCTCAACATGGGGAGGATGTCCTCATGTTGATGGGGACAAGGGCCTCATCCCCACAACCCTTGCCCGGTGGTTGTGGGGGTCTGCGGGCAGGGGGCTTATCGGAATCTGGAAGACCCCTTTAAGGGGACCCCAGATCCCACCCCCCTATGTGAATTGGTAAGGGGTACATTGATTGTACCCCTACCATTTCATGAAGAAAGCGTAAAAAAATAAAAACACCTTGAAAAAGTCTTTTTTTTTTAAACATTCCAGCGGTGAAATCCAGTGTCCTGCGGCGATCCCAATGTCCAGCGCTGTCCTTCATTGGTTGTGCCTGAGCGGACCTGATGGGGAACTCCCTCTCAGTGTTTTAAATGTATAGACCCGCCCCTTCTAAAGTTCCCCATCAGGTCCGCTCAGCGGACCAGATACGGAACATGAGAAGGGGCGGGTCTATACATGTATTACCAAAGTGAGAGAAGTTCCCCATCAGGTCAGCCCCCTCAGTATGTCGGACCCACCTACATCATTGGCTTGAGCGGGGAACTTCCTTCACTGTGTAATTTAAATTTACATAGTGAAGGAAGTTCCCCGCTCAAGCCAATGACGTAGGCGGGTCCGACATACCGAGGGGGCGGACCTGATGGGGAACTGCTCTCACTTTGGTAATACATGTATAGACCCGCCCCTTCTCATGTTCCGTATCTGGTCCGCTGAGCGGAGCTTAAGGGGAACTTTAGAAGGGGCGGGTCTATACATTTAAAACACTGAGAGGGAGTTCCCCATCAGGTCCGCTCAGGCACAACCAATGAAGGACAGCGCTGGACATCGGGATCGCCGCGGGACACTGGATTTCACCGCTGGAATGTTTATTTTTTAAATAAAAAAGGACTTTCAAGGTGTTTGTTTTTTTTTTTTTTTAAAACATTTTTTTTTACGCTTTCTTCGTGAAATGGTAGGGGTACAATGTACCAATTCACATAGGGGACCCCCAGATCCCGGCCCCCTTTGTTAAAGGGGTCTTCCAGATTCCGATAAGCCCCCGCAGACCCCCACAACCACCGGGCAAGGGTTGTGGGGATGAGGCCCTTGTCCCCATCAACATGGGGACATCCTGGTTGCGTGCTCGGATAAGGGGTCTGTATGGATTTTTAGGGGGACTCCGCGCCATTTTTTTTTAAATTTGGGGTGGAGTTCCCCTTAAAATTCATGCCAGATCTGAAGGGCCTGGAATGGATATTTGGGGGAACCCCACATCATTTTTTTTTACATTTGCGGCGGGGTTCCTCTTAATATCCATTCCAGACCTGAAGGGCCTGGTAATTGAATTTGGGGGAACCCCCACGCTTTTTTTTTTTTTATCAATGACTTTTCTATGTATTGATAAAAGCCGACAATTCATTAATAGCCGCGAGTGAGTTTTAAATGACTTTTTTTTCCCTTTCAAAAATGACATTTTTTGCAGGGACAGTTCTAAGCACGGGAAACATGCGCCACTTCACATGCATATCATACACACCCCCAGGTACGAAATTTAAAGGAATATTTCACTTTTATTTTTTCATTTTAAGCATTATTAAAATCACTGCTCCCGAAAAACAGCAGTTTTTAAAACTTTTTTTTGCATTGATACATGTCCCCTGGGGCAGGACCCAGGTCCCCAAACACTTTTTAGGACAATAACTTGCATATTAGCCTTTATAATTAACACTTTAGATTTCGAACGGTCGAGTCCATTGTATTTAATAGGGTTCTAAAGTTCACACGAACATTTTGTCTGTTAAGGTTCTGGTGCGAACCGAACAGGGGGGTGTTCGGCTCATCCCTGTTGCAGAGTGTGCACACCTATAATTCATCTGGCACAAACCATTATGTGGAGTCTCAGGGTTGCCCCAGTCCAATATTTGGAGTTTTGTCTCTTATTCTCGATTTACATAAATCAGTGAGCCTATTTTCTCTTCAGCTACAGGTTATATTTGTTTTTTAATATCCGACGGTGGGGTTCTCTTGCATTTGTATGGTTGGTGGGTTCTTCCCCATTCTCAAAGATGCTCACTACATGTTCTCAGCACTAAATTGTGCTTTATGTTATAAATGTACACTGTTCTCCATAAAGGTATGCCCCTGAAGAAAGGTCAAGATTCTTAAATGCGTCAGGCTTAATTTCTAATCAGGAGACTCAACCATTGTTACTTTGCATCTGTTATTTTGATACTGTAATTAGTCAACTATGGTGATGTATGCACACATTGCCTTTATTATAAAATTTAATAAAATTACTTTATCATATTGTTTTTGAATTTACATTGAGTTGCCTTAAGTCCCAACCCTTTATGGGGGACCCCTTTCTACTTATCCGTTGGCAACATTGTAGTCCGCCTTTAGCAAAACCTCTTTTCTAGTTATACAATTGGTTGTGTTATGTTTCACCCACATGCAGACCTAGACACTCATAGGCAGAGACCTCACCAGAGTAATGCCTGGTACACACACCTGATGATTCAACTTTAGTACAGTGTTCTCCCCTGCTGAGCTGTTGTGTTCTAGCAGGGGCGCCCTCAGACATTGGCTGAAGGTTTTCCAGCATGCTCAGCTGGCTTGTGTAGGACTGGGTGCAATACACACGGGCCAAATCTCCTTGGTTTTTATTGAACCGGCCGATATTGCCCGACATTTGGCCCATGTACAGGGCTTTAACCACTTGCCGCCTGCCCTATAGCGGATTGACGGTGGCAAAGTGATTTCAAAATCCTGACTGGACGTCATATGACGTCCTCAGGATTTTGAGCCTGGGCGCGCACCGCAGCGATCATTGTTGCAGGGTGTCAGTCTGACACCCCGCAACACCGATCTAGGTAAAGAGTCCGACGGAGACTCTTTACCACGTGATCAGCCATGTCCAATCACGGCTGATCACGATGTAAACAGGAAAAGCCGGTGATCGGCTTTTCCTCACTCGCGTCTGTCAGACGCGAGTAGAGGAGAGCCGATTGGCTGCTCCTGACAGAAGGGGGGGTGGTTGTGCTGATCGATCAGCGTAGCCCCGAGGATGCCCACACTGGACCACCAGGGATGCCAATCAGTGCCCACAATGGACATCACTGATTGGCAGGCATTGTTTGGCACCCATTAGTAACACATTACAGTGCCACCTATCAGTGCCCATCCGTAGTGCCACCCCATCAGTGAAGGGGGGGGGAATTTACAAAGTTTTGTAACTGAAACAATGAAATAAAAATTTAGTTTGGGTACAGTGTAGCACAACCGTGCAATTGTCATTCAAAGTGCAACAGCGCTGAAAGCGGAAAATTGGTCTGGGCAGGAAACTGTATAAGTGCCCAGTATGGAAGTGGTTAAATAAAGTTTGTGATTATCATGCGTTGCAAATTTATCAAAAACGATAACCCAATATTGGACAAGCCCAACACAAGGGCCAGCACATATCAGTTGGCAGTATTGGTCTGGATGTGTATACAGCACACATGTACTACATTTTAATAGACAAGCTCTTAAAGAGAATCCATACAAACTCAATTTCATTACAATATTTATTTTATGTCAGTTCATTTACATCACAATTTTTAGGATAAAAGTAGTCTTCACCAATCCTGAAACAAGAAACCACATGTTATTTGGTGTATATGGGAGACAGACCCAATAAGAAAACATTTTAGACAAGAATATCTGCAACAAATGCTTTCCACCCCTCCAAAAACAAACAAAACACACACCCCACAGAAAATGCTGTTATAAGGGCATTTGTCGTCATAAAAATAAAGTTACACTAGATCCCATTTCCTAAAAGGTTAACCATTAGCACATCCATGGCATTGATCTCCCATAAAGATCAGGTCATTGCAATGAGCGTTCATAACAGATGAGGTTGGCCATCCTCATGATGGTCAGCCAAATCAAGGGGCTCATATATGGTCAACCAAGTAGAGCCTATAAAGTTACAACCACAAGGTGAGACACTTCATACATATCAGTTTAGAGATTTCCACATTCTAGTGAGTTTTGCATAGATTAGTCCCAGTCAGGTGTAATTGCCATTTCTGTACCATTGGTGAAGCTTTCAGTTTGGTCATAGGGCAAGAGCTAAGTCTCCATTGACAGAACCATCTACAGATCACCAAGACCTTACCCCATGCGCTAATATAGAGAGACTGCCCAATTATCAATTTAACCAGCCATTTCATTGGTGCCAATTACCTGGTAGCTTTCCAGTCATCTTCCTCTGTACTTTGTGATTTTAGTAGCCACATGGAGTGCAGAAAAGGGCATCGAGGTTTTACAAAGCACTGGCCAACCCATGCAGTGACAGTTTCTGCAAAGACATTTGCATCGTAATTAAAACAAGAAAATCTGAGCACTACACTGTGTACTGAAGAAACGAGGCATGACTAGTCAAAAATGACAATGAAAGTTTTAGCACGGAAAATTTTGAAAAAGATAACTAGTGCATCTTTTTATACAATTATATATCAGAGCAAAAAGAGGGACATTCCAAATCAGGGACAGTTGGGAGCTATGCTTAACCCATAATCACCTCTTTTTTTTCCCCCCTTTTTATATAACAAATATGGATTGGTCACATTCTGGAGCAATTTATTGCAGTTTCCAGCTCTGGTAACATTTTTAGTTAGCCTGGTTTAAGCCATTATATACCAGCAATTTTCCTCCATAGACAAGCTTTCTCAGGTAAACCACATGAAGTATTCTCTCACCTCCTCCTTTCCAGCTTATAGACATGCTAAATGTTGGCCCTTTCCCTTTCCCAACGACTCCAATCAGTTCTCCAATCAGCTTTCCGGTCTTATCACCTGTACCTCCTTGAGAGAGCTTCACAGGAGAGTGCAGAGAACCACCAAGATGAGGACCATCCATATGAAGCGTGAGCACTGACCCCAGTGTATTCAACCACACACCAGTCATGTTACACTGCGCCCCCTGCTGGGAAAAAAAAATAGGATTTTTTACTCACCGTAAAATCCTTTTCTGAGTCCATGGACCGACACAGCTTCTCTATTGACAAAGTGGGTATTATCCGTTAATTAGGAGTGACTAGGCAGAAAAACTTGTAAAAAGTGTTGCATCACACCTTCTACAGTACCGCCCAGGGGGCGGACCCTCTGGGTATACCCTCTGTCTGCATCTTCGCAGATCAGTAAGTCAAAAAGCAGTACAAACTTAAAAGGAGGGGTGGGTGCTGTGTCGGTCCATGGACTCAGAAAAGGATTTTACGGTGAGTAAAAAATCCTATTTACTCTTTCGTCCATGGACCGACAGCTTCTCTATTGACAAAGTGGGACGTCCCAAAGCAGTGTCAGAGAAAAAAAACGAGGGGTGGTAACAGCATAACAAACTTCACCCCCAAAAACACAAAAACAGCACTCCAACGGAGGAGTTGCAACTCTAAACAGCCGCTTGCAAAACCTTGCGGCCGAAAGAGGCATCCGAAGATGCACCTACATCAACCTTGTAGAATTTTGTGAAAGTGTGAGCGGACGACCAAGTCGCCACTTTACATAGTTGGGAAACAGACGCTTGATGTCGGAAAGCCCAAGAAGCACCCATTTCCCTGGTCGAATGCGCCGTGACAGGAAAGGGGGGCGCCTGACCCTTTAAGGCGTAAGCCTGGATTACTATCTGTCGGATCCACCTAGAGATGGTGGCCGATGAGACTGCTTGGCCCTTCTTGGGACCAGCCACTGAAACAAACAGTGAGTCTGACTTCCGGAACAGGGAAGTAGCAGATAGGTATACTCTCAAAGCTCGGACAACGTCCAAAGAATGCAACGCCGACTCCTTAAGATTCGACGGCTGAGGACACAAGGATGGAAGTACAATGTCTTAGTTGAGATGAAAAGCTGAAACGACTTTCGGAAGAAAGGAAGGCTGCGGCCGCAGCACCACCTTATCCTTGTGGAAAATCAAATAGGGAGCCTTGCAGGACAAGGCTGCCAGCTCAGAGACTCGTCTAACTGACGTAACAGCCACCAAAAAGACCACTTTCTGAGAAAGTGTCAACAGGGGAATATCTAATATTCTCAAACGGTGCCTTCTGAAGCACAGAGAGGACCAGGTTCAAGTCCCACGGAGGTAACGGGGGACGGACCGGAGGGGCCACACGTCGGACCCCCTGCACAAATGTACTCACGAGAGAGTGAGTCGCCAGGGGTCGCTGAAAAAAAGACAGCCAGGGCAGATATCTGTCCCTTAAATCGTACTTAGGGCAAGCCTTTGGTCCACCCCATGCTGTAAAAACAGCAGGATTCTGGAAACCAAATAGGTACGCGGATGCCATTTCATTTCCTCACACATGGAGATGTAGGCCCTCCAAGTGCGGTGATAGACCTTCCTAGAGGACGGTTTTCGAGCACTTCTCATAGTAGAGATTACTGAGTCTGACAGGCCCCGGTCTCTCAGTACCTGGTTCTCCACAGCCATGCCATTAAAGCCAATGACTGTAAAGCAGGATGGAATATGGGACCTTGCGATAGCAGGTCCTTCCGTAGTGGTAGGCGCCAGGGGACATCTGCTACCAGACGTACTAGATCGGCGTACCAAGGACGCTGAGGCCAATCTGGAGCGATTAGGATCATTGGAATTCCCTCTGCCTCCACTCTGCGGAGCAGAAGAGGAAGAAGCCTTAAGGGAGGGAAGGCATAGATTAGCCGATACTGACCCCACGATGCTACCAACGCGCCCATGGGTCTCTTGACCGGGCCACAAATCTCAATACCTTCCGATTGAGTTGGGAAGCCAGAAGATCTACGTCTGGTGTGCCCCATCTTTGGCAGAGGAGTTGGAACACCTCCGGGTGTAAGGACCATTCTCCCTGGTCCAGCATCTGGCGGCTCAGGTAGTCCACCTGCCAGTTTTCCACACCCGGAATGTACACGGCCGACAGTGCCGGTACGCTCCTCTCTGCCCACTTCAGGATGCGAGCGATCTCCGATGCTGCAGCTGAGCTTCTTGTTCCTCCTTGATGATTGACATATGCCACTGCTGTGGCGTTGTCCGACTGGATCCTGACTGGATGCCCTTGCAGTCTGAGACCATTTGAAGAGGCACAGCTTGATCGCCCGGATCTCCAGGACATTGATCGGCAGGAGGGCTTCCTCTGGGGTCCAGCGACCCTGCGCCGACTGGACACCCCAGACTCCCCCCCAACCTGTAAGGCTGGCGTCCGTCGTGATCACTATCCAGTAAACCGGAAGAAATGACTTCCCGGCCATTAGAGCCGGTGCTGTCAGCCACCATACCAGGGATCTCCTGACTAGGTGGCTCACTCGGATTTGATAATCCAGAGATGAAGGGCATCTGTTCCATCTGGACAGAACTTCCTTCTGTAACACTCGTGTGGTATTGAGCATATGGGACCGCCTTGAAGGAGGCTACCATGAGGCCCAACACTCGCATGCAAAAACGGAGTGACGACCAATTCCTGGAAGTCAGCTGCCGTACTGCAGCCCGGAGGGTCTGCAACTTCTCCACAGGGAGGAATACCTTTGCCTCTGAGGAATCCAGAATCAACCCCAGGTACACTAGGCGTTGAGTGGGCACCAATACTGACTTTTGCGTGTTTAGCATCCAACCACAGTCTCGAAGAGTCTGACAGGTAATGGACACGCTTACCTCCAATTCTGAGCTTGAAGGGGCCTTCAGCAGAAGGTCGTCCAAGTAACCTGTGATAGCGATACCCCGCTGTCTTAGAAGTGCCAGAATCGGAGCGAGCACCTTGGTGAACGTCCTGGGTGCTGAGGCAAGGCCAAACGGGAGGGCCACAAACTGGTAGTGGTTCTTCCCGATAGCAAATCGCAGAAACCTCTGGTGTCTGGAGTATATGGGGACATGCAGGTATGCGTCCTTGATGTCCAAGGAGGCCAGAAAGTCCCCCGGATGGAGAGCTGTGACTACAGATCGAACCGACTCCATCCGAAATCTTTGTACCTTCACAAAGCAATTGAGGGCTCTGAGATCCAAGATTGGACGAACCCCCTCCTTCGGCACAATGAACAGATTTGAGTAAAAACCCTGACCCCGTTCCTGTTCTGGAACTGGAATAACTACCCCGCGTTCCAGTAGACCCTGGACCGCCCCATACAGGGCCTCCCGACAGGTCGGTAGTAGCTGGAGATTGGAGGTGATGAATCTGTCTGGTGGACAAGAGAGAAATTCTATCTTGTAGCCTGAGGAGATTACTTCGCAAACCCACCTGTCGGAGACTAGAGCAGTCCACTGAGTCACGAATTTGCGAAGACGTCCCCCCACCCGAGAGCTGGGTGGGGCGGACCTTCATGTGGACGCAGATTTGTCCGCAGGCTTGTTGGGTCTGCGGGACCAAGGATGCTTCTGTCCTTGGGCAGGCGCTTTATCGGCCTGGGGTCTTTTCCCTGTCGCCTTAAGGGGGCGAAAAAACCGCTTCCGTGCAGTAAAGGAGGGCCCTTGCCCTTGGCGTGGTCCCTTACCCTTGCTAGTTTGGGGAAGCAAAGTGCTCTTACCTCCTGTGGCATCCTTGATGTCATCCAGAGAAGCCCCAAAAAGTCTGTCGCCCTTAAAAGGCAGATCCAACAGGGCTTTCTTGGAAGTCTGGTCCGCAGACCAGCCCTTTAGCCAGATCAGGCGGCGTATTGCTACTGCATAAACCAAAGCTCTTGACAGCAGGGGAATAGTATCCATGTCTGACTCGCAGACAAACTTAAGGCCCTGGACCAACTGGTCGGCCAAAGTTATCTCATTAGGAGGAGCATCTCGCTCCTTTAACCCCCGGAGTAGCAATTTTGCCCATTCAGTAAGTGTCTGAGACACTAGGGCCCCCGCCAATGCCGGGCGTCTTGCCGAGCCTACCACTGAGTATAGGTAGCGAGCGAGTGCTTCAGCCTTCTTATCCACAGGGTCCTTGAAAACAGGAGCCCCTTCTACTGGAATAGTGGTGGCTCTATTAAGTCTGGACACCGAAGGGTCCACTATAGGGGGTGAGGTCCATATCTTCAGAAAACTCTCCTCAAAGGGGTACCGTACTGCAAACCTCTTTGGGGCTGTAAAGACCCTCAGTGGGTTCTCCCATTCCTTGTATAAGAGTTTGTCAAAATAAGACACAAGGGAACACCTTAGCAGTGCGGGCAGGTTTACGAAACCCAAAAGGGGACTGGAGTATCTGCTACTTCTGCAGTCTTTTCCAACTTTAGCGTATCCCGCACTGCAGTAATAAGGTCAGATACCAAAGCCGTCTCGCGTACTGACCTGGACTTGGAGTCCTCCTCACTGTCTGGTCGGTCACGGTCTGCAGTCTCTGATGCATCAGAATCTGGGCCATGAGCCGTAGCTGGACCTGGTTCTGCATCAGAAATATCCCCAGAAGATTGCAGGGGACGGGGGCGTTTATTACCCCCTGTATTCCCGTGTGCTGCTTCCACCCTGGCAGCAAACGCCTCTAGGATTGCCGACATAGCGTCCATAGACACCTCAGGGACACCAGCTGCTAAATCTGGTGTTTCAGGGGAGAAGACATCTGGCTCAGATGCCATGCTGACCACACGCTGACACCCACAGGGCTCCAGGCAAGATATCAATAGGCCACCCTCCTGTGCTGCAGAGAGGCTGGGTCACCCAGAGGACTCACCACCCTGGGTAGGTACTGCTATGCTGCGCCTGTGATGCTGTCCCCCTGCTGCTGTGTCAGTCTGGTTCTTTTATCAGCACTTCCTGTGTGAATTTTCGCGCCAGTGTAATGCACCCTAGAGGCCGGAGGCTCTCGCAAAATGGTTGCCAAAAACGTCTGTATGGAAGATAATGTGGGCTCTAAGAAAATGGCCGCCGACAGAAGATAGAGGTCAAGCAGCCATAGCCCACAAAAAGATGGCCGCCGAACGGCAATATCTGCATACAGGGTGGACAAACATGGCCGCCGATCAGCTGATAGGGGCCAGTGGGTGTGGCCGAACCACAGGAAGATGGCCGCCGGGCAGTCACAAGAGGCCAAACTTGGCATGGACCACCTCAAAATGGCCGCCGACAGCATGGAGGAGGAAGGACACAAACACAGGTAAGAAAAAATGACATTTCTTTTAAATGTTAGTTACAGCCAGCCCCGCTCCAGTGGGACCCCCTAGGTGACCCCCAGCACCCAGCAACCTTTAGCTAGAAGCCCAGGGAGGAGGGAAAGGCAGGGAGAGAGGGAAGAAAGGGGCCACAACCACTTACTTGATCTCTCCAGGAATGTCCAGCTAAAAATCACCCAGCCGAGGCAGGGGAGTTTTACTTACCTATCCTGCTGGAAGACATTCCAAACAGATCATCGTCCGCGCACGGAAGGTGACTGTTGGCCAGGCATGCTGTGATTGGACCCAGAAGGGACGATCATATGTATGCCCTGGAGCATGCCGCTCACCGGACAGGCTGCTGCAACTCGGCCGTAAGGTCAGCCGAAGCTGAGCGGTCCGATGCAAGCCTTGGAGCGTAAGCTCACCGGCCAGGCTGCTGCGACTCGGCCGTAAGGTTAGCCGAAGCTGAGCGGTCCGATGCAGGCCCTGGAGCGTAAGCTCACCGGCCACCCGTGGAGCGACGGGCGTGTCGTGGAAAACCCAGCACGTAGCTAGGGTCGGCACACGCTCGATGGCCAAAACTGGGGAGACTACAAGGATCGAGGATCCAGCCTGTCACCCAGTCGGCAGTTGATCGAAGGAAACAACAAATGTAGCAAAAAAATATATAAATATAAATATATATCTTTTTTCCCCCCGGACCAATGGGCCCGAAGGGAGCCATGTCCTACTCCTTGCTAGACAGAAAAAAACTGATCTGCGAAGATGCAGACTGAGAGGGTATACCCAGAGGGTCCACCCCCTGGGCGGTACTGTAGAAGGTGTGATGCAACACTTTTTACAAGTTTTTCTGCCTAGTCACTCCTAATTAACAGATAATACCCACTTTGTCAATAGAGAAGCTGTGTCGGTCCATGGACGAAAGAGTAAAATATATTTTTTAATATAAGACATTCAAGGAAGTCTGTCAGAGCAGAAGTGAGGCTGCCATTTCAGAAGTCTTTTAGGCTGGTACAACTGTCATCCTACTTTGCCCGGTGACATTGGCCTACTTCGATCCGACTTGAAGATAAGATTTTGCTTTGATTGGTCAAAGGACAGGTCAGACTATCCCAGTGTGACAAATTCCTTTTAATGCTGCAGTTATCACCATGTCGGATGGTTAGGACAAGGATCCAACTTCTATGATATTCAATAGGCTGAAGACCAAAAGTAGTGCAGGAACCTTTCAAAGTCGGACGAGTTAAGACAGCCCTCATAGGGAATCATTGATTTACACATATAGGTGGATTACTAAAGCGCTAATGAAAAAAAATAAAAAAGTGTAAATCCAATAAAAAGATAACCAAATAGTGAAAGCTGCAATCAATTAAAAAATTGTGGCCTTAACATGTAAATGAATAAATATTGATGCGCTAGACACCAACCTAATTATTGTGCACTTGTGACAGTGTTCAAACGACTCTCCATGCTGAGAGCAAATAAATCTACAGTGAAATATATATTTGTCTAACCATACAATTTCCCCAAACCACACGATGCTGTGAATATTGTCCAAAAACAGCATGGATTCCAACGTGGGCTGTAATACACCTTATGTTGTGTGTCCCCAGTCCATATAAATCACTGATCAATGTAATACAAAAACCATCTGCACCATAGTGATTTAAAAACAGTACTTGCTCCTAGACCAGACTCCTCCTTAGAAGCTCCAATTCCCAGGATAATTCCATATACATAAAAAGGAAAAAGCAGATTTTTGTTTTTATGCATCAAAAAGTGTATGAACTGGTCCTTAACCACTTCAGCCCCAGAAGATATGGCTGCTCAATGACCAGGCCATTTTTGCTATACAGCACTGTGTCGCTTTAACTGACAATTGCGTGGCCGTGAGACGTTGTACCCAAACAAAATTTACATCTTTTACCCCCTACAAATAGAGCTCTTTTCCTGGCATTTGATCACCTCTGCGGTTTTTATTTTTTGCGCCATAAACAAATGAGCGACAATTAAAAAAAACAAAACAACACACACACACTATTTTTTTATATATATATATATATATATATATATATATATATATATATATATATTACTTTTTGCTATAATAAATATCCCAACTTTTTTAAAAACAAATTTTCTACTCAGATTAGGCCGATATGTACTCTTTTTAAATATCGCAATAAGCGTAAATTGATTGTTTTTGCGCAATAAAGTTATAGCGTCTACAAAATAGGGGTTAGATTTATGGCAATTTTATTTTTTTTACTAGTAATGCCAGTGATCAGTGATTTTTAGCGAGACTGCAATATTGCGGCAGACACTTGACACATTTTTGGGACCAGTGCTATAAAAATGCACCGATTACTGTATAAAATGTTACCGGTAGGGAAGGGGTTAACACTAGGGGGCAATCAAGTGAGAGGGATTCATACCTAGTATTAAAACACACGATCAGTCTCCTCTCCCCTGAGAGAACGGGATCTGCGAGTTTACACACGCACACAGATCTTGCTGTCACAAGCGATTGGAGGTGCCCGGCGGTCATAGCGCCCGCCGGGCACTCACATCGGCTCCGAGTGCATACCCTTTAGTGGTCAAAAGGCGAAGTAACGCAAGGTAATGTCGTTTCGCCCAGGGGAGCCAACATGCCGCAGTAAAACTGTGGTGGCTGGTCGGGAAAGGGTTAAAGAATGCAAGTTTCCAGGCTGTTATGTGAATGCTTTGGCCTAAATGCTGCCGAGTTGTAAAAGCAGAAAGATACAAAAAGACAATATAATGAATTCTGATGTTCATTTAGAGCAGTGATCTCCAAACTGCAGCCTTTTGTTTAGAGCATACTTGTTCTAGAGTGGACACCTGGGGGTTCATTTACTAAAGGCAAACCTACTTCACACTAAAAGTACACTTGGAAGTGCAGTTGCTGTAGATCCGAGGGGGACATGCAAGGAAAATAAAACAGCATTTAGCTTGCACACGATTGGATGATAAAATCTGCAGAGCTTCCCCTCATTTCAGACCTACAGCGACTGCACTTCCCAAGTGCACTTGTAGTGCAGTGGATTTGCCTTTCGTAAATAACCCCCAAAGTGCCCGAACTGTGTACACACACATAGCTCCATTATCGTGCCCTCCACCACATCTATGACCCCTTTCACACTGAGGCAGTTTATGCATTTTAGCGCTAGAAATAGTGCCTGTAAAGCACCTGAAAAACTGCCTCTCATACCATCCAAGTGCTTTCACACCCAGGCGGTGTGCTTGCAGGACGTTAGAAAAAGGCCTGCAAGCAGCATCTTTGGGAGCGCTGTATAGGGTGACCACATGTCCCGGATTGCCCAGGGCAGTCCCGCATTTTGCAGGTCTGTCCCGGGCACCTTCATGCCAGGACAATACAGTGTCTCGGAATGAAACTGACACAGCCACCCCCCGGGCCAATCTGATGCCCCCAAAAAAGGCTGCCACATCACCGCTTCACTCACTGAGTACTTATCCTGGCCGGGAATGCCTGGAGGAGCACAATCCCCGCCCCCTGCTTGTGATTGGAGAAATCATAAATCCCACCTCTTGTGTCCAATCACTGTGCTGTGATTCATTACAGCACAAGCTGATTTTTGGGAAGGGGTGTCCCTGAATGGCAGTTTGGAAATGTGGTCACCCTAGCGCTGTATACTGCACACCCAAAACACTCTGCCCAGTGCAATGAATGAGCAGTGCTTCCAAATTGCCTGAAAAGCACTTCAGAAGAGCCGCAACATGGGCATTTTTAACCCCTTTAGGGTTAAAAAGCACCCCTTAAGCATCACTAAAATGAGCAGCACTTTATCTCTAATGCACAGGCCCCCACTCTGGCTCTAATCAGGTGCCAACACACACACGGCCCTGAAAGGGGCCAGATGCATGAATATGGGGTGGCCACAGCAACCGTGGATAGATTCATGGTATGCATGAATCTATCCATCACATATAGGGGGCAGTGCCCGGGCACCCCTAATGGATGTGCCCCAACTGCCAATAACCACCATTATCCATGGGCCTTGGATATCACCAAGTTACACTGCATGTCTACCAGACCACCAATCCTATAACCAGCACCACAACACATTTCTGAAGCCAGGCAAGCAGCATTTTTTTATAATCCAGCCTGATGCAGACTATTAGTTTGTGGATGTTGTGCTCCAATGATAGAATTAGTAACACAGAAGGCTGTACAGAGCACACTATAGACCCCTTTCACACTGGGTCGTTTTGCAGGCACAAATAGCACCTGCAAACCGACCCGAAACAGCCGCTGCGGTGTCTCCAATGTGAAAGCCCCAAGGGCTTTCACAGTGGAGCGGTGCGCTAGCAGGATGGTAAAAAAAAATCCTGCTAGCCACAGCTTTGAAACAGTGAAGGAGCCAGGTGCATACCACCCCACCACTCCTGCCCATTGAAATCAATGGGACACCGCAGCTATACCGCCAGCAAAGCGCCTCTGCAGACACACTTCGCAGTAGTTTTTAATCCCTTCTCGGCCGCTAGCGGGGGGGTAAAACCGCCCCGCTAGCGGCCGAATAGCACTGCAAATTGGCAGTTTTTAGCAGCGCTTTACCGCCAAGCACCTCCCACCCCAGTGTGAAAGGGGCGTAACCCATTCAGTGCAATTAAGGAATTCAGAAGCACCAATGACCGCCATCTTTCTAGAGCCATGCAACATCCCATACAAGCTGTTCTCACATTCCACAACTAGTATACCATGGAGATTGGAAAACAAAGAAGTGACTGCTAGCTAAATTTCAAACACCAGACGAAGATCCTACCACATCACTGCAGTATACGCTCAGTAACACCACACAGATCACAACCCCTTTCATTATGTGACTCCTCTGGGCCGTCCAGAACTAACACCACACCTGAGAAGTCCCTTTTATATCATGAAGCTGCCTCTATCATCAGTAGTTTCCAATCACTGATTTATTAGACAATTTACTATCGCAGGCAAGAGGGCTGATTCAGAGCCAGACACTTCTGGGATTACATTTAAACAACAACCTTTTATATAATTTTTTACATTTCCACTACGGGCCTATTTACTGGTCGATAACTTTTCATAATTTAATATAATGATTTATTACATATATTGTTTTTTATACCAAACAAGTCTTTTATTTTGGCACATTTTCTTGCAAAAACTATTTTATTTTCTATGTGATCTATTGGTAAAATACAAATCGCAATACAAAATAAATGTTTTCAATTGTAACCAGTGCTAGTTGTGAAATAAATAGTAGTATACGGTTTATTCAATCATTTGTGCCATTTATAATGACACAAAAATTATTTTGTTTTTTCATATCTGGTACTTGCAAAAAAAAAAGCACTATTTGAAATGTTTGCACATTTTTGTGACCCTGGGAACAATGAATAAAAAAGGGGAAAAAAAGTTTTAAGGCGTTTACTACCACTTTAATGGCAAAAAAAAAAGCATTAGACAAATAATACTTAGGCTAAGTTCACAGTTCTGTGTGTGGCTGCAGGTTTAGGAATCGCACCTGTTCCCGCACCCGCAACCACCCGCAGCTAAATCGCGCTGCTCTTAGGAGACAATGTGAGGCTGTCATTCATTCTGAATAGCACCCCACACAGCTCAACAAGCAGCGCATTTGTGAGCGCGGGAACCACAGTGAAATCGCATGATCAAAAAGACCATTTCCCTGCGGCCGCTTTTTTGAAAAGGTGCATGCTTGTTTTTGTGGAAGCACAGGCCCAGCAACCCATTTGAATGGACTGCCGTGCCCATACCAAAGTGGCCCACACAAAATGCGGATATGTGAACCTAGCCTTAAACACGATCTTCAAGTGTCATTTTACACAGGAGCAGCTGCTTCTCCTCAGTGGCGGCTGGTGATTTTTTGGGGGGGTGGTAAACAATTCTCCCGATGCCACCCCCGGTCGGTTGGGTCATGGATGGCACACCCCCCCCTCGCCATCGGTCTTGCGGACAAGATTCTCTCCGGGCTGCGGGGGGTTGCTTTCTCGATTCCCCTGCACCTCCTCCTTCTTTTCGGCCAATCAGGTGACAGGTCTCATGACCCGCTTCCTGATTGGCTGGGAGGAGAATCAGTGTTACAATAGTAAATATTAATTAGCTATTTTCACACAAGTTAGTGGGTTTCGGCGTAGTGCTCTGCACTCCGAGCCCACCCTTTTTTGAAGCCTATTAAAACCTCTGTCTCTAATCATGTGCTTAAAAAAAAAAATGATTGGAATCCATGTGTCCGGCACCCTGCATGTAGATCAGGTGCGGACGCTTGAATAGGGGGGGCAGCGCCCATGCGCCCCTAATGTATGGGCCACCACTGCTTCTCCTGCTGTACCAAATTTCTGTGACTTGCTATGTTTTATATAGTAGGAGGGGTACTTAAAAATTCTAGTAATAGTGGCAGCAGCGGGAGAAGAGCAGGGCATAAAACCAGTGGCGTAGCGTGGGTTTTTAGCGCCCAGGGCAAGGCAAGTAATTTGCGCCCCCTAACCTGCGGACTTTTCGCACTCCCCGAGTCCCTTCCCTTCCTACAATTGTACTGACCTGCCTAATTCCTACACTGACCACTACACTAACCTCTACACTGACCTACATGATTCCTATACTGACCACTACACTATACACTGACCTATCTCATTCCTATACTGACCCTTACACTAACCCACCTGATTCCTACAACAACCACTACACTACACACTGACCACTGCACTGACCTACCCGATTCCTATACTGACCACAACACACTGACTACTACACTACCCACTAACCTACCTGATTCCTATACTAACCACTACACAATACACTACCCACTGACCGCTACACAATACTCTACACACAGACCAATACACACCACACAATATACCACACTGACCACTACACTAACCTACCTGATTCCTATACTGACCACTACACAATACACTACCCACAGACTACTACACACTGATCGCCACACAATACACACTGATCGCCACACAATACACACTGACCGCTACACAATACACACTGACCGCTACACAATACACACTGACCGCTACACAATACACACTGACCACTACACAATAAACTACCCACAGACCGCTACACAATACACTCTGACCGCTACACAATACACTCTGACCGCTACACAATACACTCTGACCGCTACACAATACACAATACACACTGACCGCTACACAATACACACTGACCGCTACACAATACACACTGACCACTGCACAATACACACTGACACTACATGTTACAGTACACTGACTTTCTGGCTGCTCCCTCCCTCTAACCAGACCAATACCTACTCCCCCCGGGCCAGCAGCAAAACTCACGAGGGAGACGAGTCTCTCGCCTTTTTTTCTTCCTACTCTGCTTCTGCGCCGCCGCCTGTCACACAGCACGCCCGGGCCGCCCCGACGGGGACATAATGGATCCATTCCGGAGAGCCTGAGGAGGTGGAGAAGACAGCGAGCATATACAGCTCGCAACGAAGACCAGCTGGAGGGGCCCAGTGCCGGGGACCGTCACCGTGGAGGGGCCAAGTACCAGAGACTGTCACCAGCAGTCATTGATTTGCATGTCCCCATGATATGCTCCCAGGGTAACTCTGACTCTACCGTAATTTTCCAGAAGATGCTGAGTGCAGGCGAAGATGGGGGGGGGGTTTGGGGAGAAGACAGCGAGCGTGCACAGCTCGCAGCAAAGGCCAGCCCCGCTCCCTGCGATTGAGGATAGGCCAGGCCAGGCCAGCCCTGCCCGCCGCACATGTCCACTTGACCCAATCACAGGGCACCAGGGGCCGGCCTGAGACTAAACATGGTGGCCGGAGCGAGGGGTCACGGAAATGAAAATTACGATAATGTAGCGCCGGTGACACATACTGGCGTGGGATTGCGCTCCCCCAAATGTTGCGCCCGGGGCCTAGGCCCCCCTCGCACCCCCACGCTACGCCACTGCGTAGAACAGGGGTAGGAAACCAGATGTGTTAAAACTACAAATCCCATCATTCCTCTGCCTGAAGTCTTGCAGTGCCCCATGGGATTTGTAGCTTCACCATATCTGGCACGCCTAGGATACCTACCCCTGGTATAGGAGATGCATCCCAATAACTTTGTTACATTTTTTAGGGCGTATCCCCTACACCCTACACCCATGATCCTCAAGTGATTTCTATGGATTTTGCTCTTTTAAATATTTTAATAAATTACATTATGTTCAATAATGGTGGTAGTTGATCACCTCTGCGTTTTTTCTTTTTTTGCGCTATAAACAAAAGAAGAGTGACAATCCATGGAGGTGGCTCATCAATGCCACCTATCGGTGCCCATCAGTGCTGCACATCAGTTCCGACTATTGGCGCCTATCAGTGCTGCATATCAGTGCCGCCTATCAATTCCCATCAATTCTACATATCAGTGCCCAGGGATGGACTGGCCATAGGGACTACCGGGAGTTTCCCGGTGGGCCGATGGCTCAGTGGGCCGTTTAAAAAAAATAAATAATATTTTTTTTTGTTTTGTTTTATTGTGGGCCGTTTTTTTATGCAGTTTGGCGGCAGCGGGAGCGTGGCAGCAAACAGCGGCCCAAAAAAAATAAAAAATTGTTCTTTTTTTTTTGTGGGCCGTTTTTTTTTTTACGTTCGGCGGCAGCGAGAGCGTGGCAGCAAACAGCGGCGGAGATTCGGGTAAGGTGGCCAGCGAGGAGGACAGTTGGATGTAAAATTCCCAGGAGGGAGAAGAGCTCCACCCCCTCCCTGACCACCGAAGAGGCGGACAGTAGCGAGCGCGGCCACCCCGGCGCTCCCAGAACCTCGATACCTCCATCTCCTCTCTGCTCCAGGAACCATGCAGCCTGGGCCGAAGGGCAGGCTGACTGGGAGCCCGGAGGAAGAGAACATGCGCTGCTGTAGGGAGCAGAGCAGCGAGAGCACCCCCCGGATCAAGAGGGAGACTCGGCGCTGTCGCTGCTGGCCATCAGGTACATCCTACAAAAACATGCCAGAACACTGAGACAGCAGGGAGGTGAGCAGAGGAGGGACTTCAGAAAGGAACAGTGCTATGTGGTCTGTCTTAGCCCTCCCCTCTGTCTCTCTGCCCCCTCTGTCTCTCAGTTCCCCCCCTCTGTCTCTCAGTCCCCCCTCTGTCTTTCAGTCCCCCCTCTTTCAGCCCCCTCCTCTGTCTCTCAGCTCCCCCCTCTGTCTCTCAGGTCCCCCTCTGTCTCTCAGCTCCCCCCTCTGTCTCTCAGCTCCCCCTCTGTCTCTCAGCTCCCCCTCTGTCTCTCAGCTCCCCCTCTGTCTCTTAGACCCCCCTCTGTCTCTTAGACCCCCCTCTGTCTCTCAGCTCCCCCTCTGTCTCTCAGCTCCCCCTCTGTCTCTCAGCTCTCCCTCTGTCTCTTAGACCCCCCTCTGTCTCTCAGACCCCCCTCTGTCTCTCAGTCCCCCCTCTGTCTCTCAGTTCCCGTGTCTCTCAGTCCTCCCTCTTTTAGCCCCTCCTCTGTCTCTCAGCTCCCCTCTATCTCTCAGATGACCCCTCCTCTGTCTCTCAGCTCTCCTCCTCTGTCTCTTAGCTCTCCTCCTCTGTCTCTCAGCTCTCCTCCTCTGTCTCTCAGCCCCCTCCTCTGTCTCTCAGCTCTCCTCCTCTATCTGTCAGCTCTCCTCCTCTATCTGTCAGCTCTCCTCCTCTATCTGTCAGCTCTCCTCCTCTATCTCTCAGCTAGCCCCTCTGTCTCTCAGCTCCCCCCTCTGTCTCTCAGCTCCCCCCTCTGTCTCATTCACTCCCTGACTCTTAGGCTGTTTTCACACTGGGGCGGGCATTGACGGTAAAACGCTGCTAGTTTTAGCAGCACTTTACTGTCGTTTTAGCTGCGCTATTCTGCTTCTAGCAGGTACTTTTAACCCCGGCTAGCAGCCAAATTAAAGGTTAAATGTGCCCGTGTAGCACTGCTGCCGAAGTGCTTTGCAGGCGCTTCAGCAGCGGTGTCCATTCATTTCAATGGGCAGGAGTGGTGTGTACACCGCTCCTCCACCGCCCCAAAGATGCTGCTTGGAGGACTTTCACACTGGGACTGCAGCGGAGACGTTTTTCAGGCGCTTTACATGCGCTATTTTTAGCCCAAAAGCGCCTGAAAAACGCCTCAGTGTGAAAGGGGTCCTACACTCACCCCCTCTCTTTTACACTTACTCCCTCTCTCTTACACTCACCCCCCTCTCTCACCCACCCCCTCTCACCCCCTTTCCCTCAACCCGCCCTTTCTCTCTCTCATACCCCTCTCGCTCACCCTCTCATGATATACAATAATGGATGTAGGGGCCTTTTGGTGGGCGTGATTTTTTGGGGGTGTGGGGGGCAGCATTTTATTGAATTAAAGTGGGCCGGTCTGGATGAAGTCCAGGGCCAAATTTTTGTCCCAGTCCAGCCCTGTCAGTGCCTCCTTATCAGTGCCCCCTTAGCAATGCCAACTCATCAGTGCCCATCAGTGCCGCCTCATCAGTGCCAATCAGTGCCGCCTCATCTGTGCCCGTCAGTGAAGGAGAAAACAAAATGTTATAACCGAAACAAAGAAAAACGTTTTTTTATTTTTTTATTTGGTCTATTTTAGTTTGTTTAGCAAAAAATAAAAACCCCAGTGGTGATCAAATACCACCAAAAGAAAGCTCTATTTGTGGGAAGAAAATTATAAAAATTGAGTTTGGGTACAGTGCTGCATGACCGTGCAATTGTCATTCAAAGTGTGACAGCGCTGAATGATGAAAATTGTTCTGGGCAGGAAGGGGCGAAAGCGCCTGGTATAGAAGTAGTTAAAATAAAAAATTATTTATTTTTATTTCTTTTACAATTTCATTATTTTTACAATTTATGTATTTATTTCATTTTTGAAAAAATGTTTAGGGGCCAGTGGACTGTGTCAGTAGAGCAATGCACAGTGTCAGAATTGTATTATTTAACCACTTCCCGCCCAGTCAATAGGAGATTGATGTCCGGGAAGTGGTTGTGTTATCCACACTGGACGTCTATTGACGTCCTGCAGGATAACAGCCGCCGCGCGCCCGGGGGGGCGCGCATCGCGGCGATCGGTGGAGCAGGGTGTCAGTCTGACACACCGCTACACTGATCTCGGTAAAGAGCCTCCGGCGGAGGCTTTTTACCACATGATCAGCCGTGTCCAATCACGGCTGATCACGATGTAAACAGGAAGAGCCGTTGATCGGCTCTTCCTCACTCGCGTCTGAAAGACGCGAGTATAGGAGAGCTGATCGGCAGCTCTCCTAACAGGGGGGGGTTCGCGCTTATTGTCTATCAGCGCAGCCCCCCCTTGGATACCCACACTAGACCACCAGGATGCCGCCCAGGACCACCAGGGAAGCCCCAAGCATGTGGATGGCCAGGTGAGTCCCCCATGGCCATCCACATGTACAAATACATAAAAAACATATGCCAATCAGTGCCCACAAATGGGCACTGACTGGCACCATCATGGCATGACCACAATGTGTGATGCCCAGCAATGCCAGCCACCAGTGTCATCAGTGCCACCTACTAGTGTTCATCAGTGCCACCTATCAGTGCCCATCCGTGCCCATCTGTGCCCATAAGTGCCCACCTATCAGTGCCCGTCCGTGCCACCTATCAGTGCCACCCATAAGTGCCCATCAGTGCCGCCTATAAGTGCCCATCAGTGCTGCCTATCAGTGCCCATCAGTGCCGCCTATCAGTGCCCATCAGTGCCGCCTATCAGTGCCCATCATCAGAGCCCATCAGTGCCACCTCATTGGTGCCCATCAGTGTCGCCTTATCAGTGCCCGTCAGTGCCGCCTTATCAGTGCCCGTCATTGAAGTAGAAAAGGTACTTATTTACAAAAAGAATTAACAGAAACAAAGAAAAACATATTTTTTTTCAAAATTTTCGCTCTTTTTTTATTTGTTGTGCAAAAAATAAAAATCGCAGAGGCGATCAAATACCACCGAAAGAAAGCTCTATTTGTGGGAACAAAATGATAAAAAATTTGTTTGGGTACAATGTAGCATGACCGCGCAATTTTCATTCAAATTGCGACAGTGCGACAGTGCTGAAAGCTCAAAATTGGCTTGGGCAGGAAGGTGTATAAGTGCCTGGTATTGAAGTGGTTACATTTTTATTATATTTTTCAATTCTATTATTAATATTTTTTTCACTATAGATTATGTTTTTATGATTTTTTTGAGGGGGCTTTGGACATCGTCAATAGAGATGTGGATGGTGTCAGTAGTTTTTTTATGTTTATTTATATATATATATATATATATATATATATATATAGATTTCTTATATATTTTCTCCAATGTGATTTTCAATACATATTTTTTGTCGATGCTATGGGGGGGGGGGCATGAATTGTGTCAGTAGGGTAGTGCCAGTAGACTTTTTGACCTCTGCCGGGTTAGCCCCCCCTTATCAAAATTTTTGAAAAAATCTTATGCAGTTTGTTAGATCTTTGTTAGATCAGGTTAGATCAACCGTTGTTTGCGTTAGATCTCACACAGAAGAAGCAATATTAACAGTTATTTGCTGGGGGGGCTAACCCGTCATCAGCCCCCCCTTATCAAAAAATTGACCAAACAGTTAGCTATTTTGGAAGCTATTTGTTAGATCCGGTAAGATCAAGTGGTTTTAACGTTAGATCTCACATAATTAGAGACTTATTAAGTGATTAATGAGGGGGGGCTGGCCCCCCCTTATCAAAATTTCGGGCCAAAAATTATTCAGGCTAATAGATATTCGTTAGATCCGGTAAGATCAAGTGGTTTTAACGTTAGATCTCACATAATTAAAGACTTATTAAGTGATTAATGAGGGGGGCTGGCCCCCCCTTATCAAAATTTCTGGCCAAAAATGATTCAGGCTAATAGATATTCGTTAGATCCGGTAAGATCAAGTGGTTTTAACGTTAGATCTCATATAATTAGAGACTTATTAAGTGATTAATGAGGGGGGGCTGGCCCCCCCTTATCAAAATTCCGGGCCAAAAATCATTCAGGCTAATAGATATTCGTTAGATCCGGTAAGATCAAGTGGTTTTAACGTTAGATCTCACATAATTTCAGAGATATTCCACATAAAAATACTGATATTAGGTGGTACATAAGGACGGGTTGGCCCCCCCTTATCAAATTTTCGGGCCAAAAATCATTCAGGCTAATAGATATTCGTTAGATCCGGTAAGATCAAGTGGTTTTAACGTTAGATCTCATATAATTTCAGAGATATTCCACATACAAATACAGATATTAGGTGGTACATAAGGACGGGTTGGCCCCCCCTTATCAAATTTTCGGGCCAAAAATCATTCAGGCTAATAGATATTCGTTAGATCCGGTAAGATCAAGTGGTTTTAACGTTAGATCTCACATAATTTCAGAGATATTCCACATAAAAATACTGATATTAGGTGGTACATAAGGACGGGTTGGCCCCCCCTTATCAAATTTTCGGGCCAAAAATCATTCAGGATAATAGATATTCGTTAGATCCGGTAAGATCAAGTGGTTTTAACGTTAGATCACACATAATTTCAGAGATATTCCACATAAAAATAGAGATTTTAGATTGTACATATGGACGGGTTGGCCCCCCCTTATCAAATTTTCAGGCCAAAAATGATTCAGGCTAATAGATATTCGTTAGATCCGGTAAGATCAAGTGGTTTTAACGTTAGATCTCATATAATTTCAGAGATATGCCACATACAAATACAGATTTTAGGTGGTACATAAGGACGGGTTGGCCCCCCCCATATCAAATTTTCGGGCCAAAAATCATTCAGGCTAATAGATATTCGTTAGATCCGGTAAGATCAAGTGGTTTTAACGTTAGATCTCACATAATTTCAGAGATATTCCACATAAAAATACTGATATTAGGTGGTACATAAGGACGGGTTGGCCCCCCCCTTATCAAATTTTCGGGCCAAAAATCATTCAGGATAATAGATATTCGTTAGATCCGGTAAGATCAAGTGGTTTTAACGTTAGATCACACATAATTTCAGAGATATTCCACATAAAAATAGAGATTTTAGATGGTACATATGGACGGGTTGGCCCCCCCTTATCAAATTTTCAGGCCAAAAATGATTCAGGCTAATAGATATTCGTTAGATCCGGTAAGATCAAGTGGTTTTAACGTTAGATCTCATATAATTTCAGAGATATTCCACATACAAATACTGATATTAGGTGGTACATAAGGACGGGTTGGCCCCCCCTTATCAAATTTTCGGGCCAAAAATCATTCAGGCTAATAGATATTCATTAGATCCGGTAAGATCAAGTGGTTTTAACGTTAGATCTCACATAATTAGAGACTTATTAAGTGATTAATGAGGGGGGGGGGCTGGCCCCCCCTTATCAAATTTTCGGGCCAAAAATCATTCAGGCTAATAGATATTTGTTAGATCCGGTAAGATCAAGTGGTTTTAATGTTAGATCTCACATAATTTCAGAGATATTCCACATAAAAATACTGATATTAGGTGGTACATATAGACGGGTTGGCCCCCCCACATGCAATTTACTGTCCAAAAATCCTTCAGGCTAATAGATATTCGTTAAATACGGTAAGATCAAGTGGTTTTAATGGTTGATTATACATAATTACAGGGATATTATGGATATTTGGTATCGATGCACGGATATCCATACTAGTGTCTATATCAGGTGTAGCAATACCCCCGCAGGGGGCGCTGGTTTAAGATTTGGGTCTGCCATTACCTTACTGTTCACCAGGTCCGTCCTAGGGGGTCTTCCTTGAAGAATTTCTCACAAATGTCTGCACCAAACACTTAAGCCCCATACACACTATCAGTTTTCTTGCAGGTTTTTCTCTTCAGGTTTACCAAAACCATCTAATATGAGGTCAAACCTTAAGAGTTTCAATTCGTATGCAATCAGGCAGGCCCTTGCACTACATGGTTTTGGTAAACCTGAAGAGAAAAACCTGCAAGAAAACTGATAGTGTGTATGGGGCTTTAGTCTCTTTTTCTCAAGGGTTTTATTAACAGAGGGATGGAGGGTTAGGGGGGGATTCAGGTACCTTGCTTGCGGATCACGGGTACTTCTTAATCCAGAGGACAAACAGTCTCCACACTGGATATAGCAACCACCGGATAGGCCTCTCTCACTGACCTAGCAGCCGGTGTGGTGCTCGGCCAAAAGTCTCTATCCACAGACTTGAAGAATACAAATAGTTTCTGCCAGACTTGAAGAATACAAATAGTTTCTGCCACAGACTTGGGTAATCACTCACTTGATAAAGTTCTGAAAACATAACACACAGTGCCATGATCTTTCAGCCAGCCGGCAGCACTGCGAGGCATATTTTTATCCGGATGCGTCATCCAATTGAGCCCTCAATTGTTCGGTCCCTTCCCTCAGGCAAGGCAACACGGGACCATCCAGAGATCAGTAGGCCCCCAGAAACTCCTGGGCCTACTCTCAGCAACAGAGCCTCGGGCCTACAGGCCCCGACGCAGAACACTACTAACACATCCCTGAGGCCAGGAGGGCCGTCAGGTCAGGATCGGAAGACCCCGAAAAACGGTGTCTGCTCCTTAAGTACCCTCTCCCAGAATGCACAGCGGGGTCACCACTCCCACTGCGCTGTCCCTGGGAAAGGAATACCCAATGCATCCAGCCTACAGCAATTCCAACCTTGACCTGTGGTAACAACGACACCTACAGTCAGGTGGAAATGTGCAGCCCAGCTAAACTGGAACAGAGACTATAATTTGGTACAATTGTTCTGAGCTAAACGACAGCTCAGATAACTAAATTTACACTAGCACCTACCCAATAGGAGCAGGGCGGTACACAGGCTAATAGATATTCGTTAGATCCGGTAAGATCAAGTGGTTTTAACGTTAGATTTCACATAATTTCAGAGATATTTCACATAAAAATAGGGATATTAGGTTTTACAGAAGGTACATCCATCTTCAACCGTCTCTGGATGGTCTCTGCAACTGTCTTTGGATGGTTCTTCAGCGGATGCCTGTTGTCTCTTCTCACACCTCCGTTCACCTCCCAGCCTCATGGTGATCTCTTTTCAGACACACAAGATTAAGGCCTCGTACACACGGCCGAGATTCTCGTTGAGAAAAACATGTCGTTTTTTTCGACGAGATTCTTGGACAAGAAACTTGTCCCGGCCGAGTGTACACACGCTCGTTTCAAAGAACCCGCGGTTCTTTGAAAGGAGTGTACGCGGTGACGTCATCGACTACGTCGAGCATGCGCTCGTCACATTCGATGCCGTCGCCGCCATCTTGGTACACCCTACGTATGCCTAGGAAGCTACCGCGCATGCGTCAAATTCATTTCGAACATGCGCGGGCTTCCGGGCGGACAGGTAAGTGTACACACACTCACTTTTCTCGTCGAGAAACACGCCGAGGAGAATCTCGACGAGAAAATAGAGAGCAGGTTCTCTATTTTCTCGTCGAGGTTTCTTGTCGGTTTTCTCGACGAGAAACACGCTAGCAGCGTACACACGACCGATTTACTCGGCAAGACCTCTCTGCCAGCAAGTTTCTTGCTGGTTCTTGCCGAGAAAATCGGTCGTGTGTACGAGGCCTTAGTCTTTAGCTAGCCCCCTTCTTTCACAGCAGAAGTAGCAGCTCCATCCCCAGTAAAAATCAATGGTGCCATTTTGTGATGAGCCTTTATGTCCTGTGGTCCTCTGCTGCTGCTTGATTGACTTCCTCTCCCTGCCAATAGGAACACAGAGAAGAGAGCAGAGCCGACTGATGCCCGTGAGTGACCGCTGCTCGTCACTCAAGGAAGAGTAGAGTTAGGGGGAGAAATCCCCCCCAGGTACTGACAGGCGTGCTCTCCTTGAGTAAGTGCCTGTGTCAGTGTCTATTCAGTCCGACGGTTCCTGGCGGGAATGGAGGGAGGTGTGGGACCATGGGAGACAGAGCAGCCCCCGCTACACACTCCCCCCACCAAAAAACCTTAGGTCCGCCAAAGGTGGTAAAGAGTCTATGACCTGTTACATGCTTTTGATATACACACGTAAAAAAAAAACAGTTTAGTGTGCACAGGAAACCATACAATTTGCATCTGCATAAAACCATGGCAGAGGAATATCCAACCAATTAGCATAGGAGGGGAGGTTGTCCTGCCTCGCGGTTTTCATTTTCAGCAAGGGGTACAGACTGAGTGAGATCTAGTCACTGGCTGGGATCTTTGAGAGGCCGTGGGTGTGGGCTGTAAATCTGGCTGTGGTGGCACATGAACTGCTTCTGACAGAGGCAACAGATGATTGCGATGCCAAGTCCTGTGCTTCCCTCTGGCCGGATATGATATACTGGGAGTCCAGGCAGATGCTTGCAAATGACATAGGGCTGCGACTTCCAGCGGGAAGTTGCTGAGGTATGGTCGAGGGATGTGCCGAAGGCCAAGTCGACTGGCAGCTGGGCCTACCGTCCGAACATCAAACTATAGGGAGCGTAACCTGTGGCATCATTGGCGGTGCTGTTATAAGCATGCACAATAGCCACTATATGCTTGCTCCAGTGCTGTTTTTGTTCTGAATTTAGAGTTCCGAGCATATCCAGGAGGGTTTGGTTGAATCTCTCTGGTTGAGGATCTCCTTGAGGATGATACGGGGGGGTTTTAGACTTCCTGATGCCCAACAGGTCTAAAAGTCTCTTGATGAGACTACTCTCAAAATCTCTCCCCTGATCAGAGTGGATGCGTTGGGACAGACCATAGTGCACAAAGATTTTCTCCACAAAGATCTTGGCCACCGTGGATGCTTGTTGGCCCCTCGTGGAAAACGCCTGGGCATACCGAGTGAAATGGTCAGTCACTACCAGGATATTTTCCTGCCCGCTAAAATCAGGCTCCAAGCACAGAATGTCAATGCACACCAGCTCCATGGGTCCCTGACTCCGAAGATGGCCCATTGGGGCAGCTTGTGAGGCAAAGTCTACTTTTGGATACATCTGACGCAGGAGTGGCAATAGTCCTCAACTTCCGCCTGCATGCAGGGCCAGTAGAACCTGTCCCTCACCAGGTCAAAAGTCCTTTTGGGCCCTAGGTGGCCATGGTTGTCATGTAGGGCAGTTAATACTGTCTCCCTATGTTTTTCAGGTAGGAATAGCTGCAATTTTTTTTCAGAATCGTCAGAGGGGCCCCTTCGGTAGACCAACCCTTGGTGCACCTGAAACTGATCCCACTCTCGGTACAGCAGACGGGTTTCCTTTGGGGAGTCAGTGAGGAGCAAGTTAGGGCGTTGGCTCTCCAAGGCCTTCAATGCCAAGCTGCAGGGAGTGTCCTCCAACTGGTCCCTTTGCAGGTCATTCTTTGACAGCTTCGGGCAGACCTTTATCCCCGACTTGGGTGACATTGCAATAACATCTGGGGACACCAGCGGCTGACACTCCAATGTCTTCGGCCCTGGATCCTTCTCCAGCTTGATGTTCTGCTCCTTGACATAAGGCTCGTACCCCTTCAGGTGTCAGCTGGGGGGTCTCTGGAACAATGGGGCCTTCTTGACAAAGCATCCACATCTTGTTTCAGGCTGAAAATAAACCCTGATAGAGTAGCCAATCATCTGTGACCTGTGGCATCCAACTTGGTGGTAGTGAGGATGTAGGTGAGAGGATTGTTGTCAGTCTTGATCACGAACTCCGCTCCATATAGATAATCCCCCAGCTTATCAACCACCACCCACTTCAAGGTCAGGAACTCAAGTTTGTGCATGGGGTAGTTCTTCTCGGCGGGGGGACAAGTTCCGACTCATGTAGGCAACAGGCCGTAGATGACCGTCATGCTCTTGATATAGCACCCCACCTAACCCATCTCGACTGGCGTCAACATGTAGCTCATATGGCTTGGTTGGATCTGCATAGGCCAGAACAGGAGCGGTTGTTAGGCTGCCTAAAACCTCTTCACACTTCGGAGTCCATTGTTCCTGAATGGACTCTCTGGGTTTTCTGGGCCCTCCAGCTGGTCTGACAGGCTTCGCCAGATCAGCGTCTTAGCGAATCCCTTGACAAATCTTCTGTAATAAGAACAGAATCCCAGAAATTACCTAAGCTCAGTCACGTTGGTAGGCCTCGGCCAGGAGGTGACAGCTTCCAGCTTCTGGGGGTCGGTGGCCACTTTGTCGTAAGACACAATATGGCCAAGGTAGTTGACTGAGGGTTGGTAAAACTGGCACTTTTCCAGAGACAGCTTCAACCTCCTCATCATGCAGTCTCCTCAGGACCTTCTCCAGATGTTCTTCGTGCTCTTCCAGGGTCTTGCCGAAAACGATGATGTCGTCTAAGTGCACCAACACCTCGATCAGTTTCATGTCACCCACGGTCTTCTCCATTAGCCTTTGGAAGGTGGCTGGGGCACCAGACAGGCCTTGTGTCACTGTCAGGTGTGTACTGTGTAATTTGATAAGGGGGGGCCAACCCATCCTTATGTACCACCTAATATCAGTATTTTTATGTGGAATATCTCAGAAATGATGTGAGATCTAACGTTAAAACCACTTGATCTTACCGGATCTAACGAATATCTATTAGCCTGAATGATTTTTGGCACGAAAATTTGATAAGGGGGGGCCAACCCGTCCTTATGTACCACCTAATATCAGTATTTTTATGTGGAATATCTCTGAAATTATGTGAGATCTAACGTTAAAACCACTTGATCTTACCGGATCTAACGAATATCTATTAGCCTGAATGATTTTTGGCCCGAAAATTTGATAAGGGGGGGCCAACCCGTCCTTATGTACCACCTAATATCTGTATTTGTATGTGGCATATCTCTGAAATTATATGAGATCTAACGTTAAAACCACTTGATCTTACCGGATCTAACGAATATCTATTAGCCTGAATCATTTTTGGCCTGAAAATTTGATAAGGGGGGGCCAACCCGTCCATATGTACCATCTAAAATCTCTATTTTTATGTGGAATATCTCTGAAATTATGTGTGATCTAACGTTAAAACCACTTGATCTTACCGGATCTAACGAATATCTATTATCCTGAATGATTTTTGGCCCGAAAATTTGATAAGGGGGGGCCAACCCGTCCTTATGTACCACCTAATATCAGTATTTTTATGTGGAATATCTCTGAAATTATGTGAGATCTAACGTTAAAACCACTTGATCTTACCGGATCTAACGAATATCTATTAGCCTGAATGATTTTTGGCCCGAAAATTTGATAAGGGGGGGCCAACCCGTCCTTATGTACCACCTAATATCTGTATTTGTATGTGGCATATCTCTGAAATTATATGAGATCTAACGTTAAAACCACTTGATCTTACCGGATCTAACGAATATCTATTAGCCTGAATCATTTTTGGCCTGAAAATTTGATAAGGGGGGGCCAACCCGTCCATATGTACCATCTAAAATCTCTATTTTTATGTGGAATATCTCTGAAATTATGTGTGATCTAACGTTAAAACCACTTGATCTTACCGGATCTAACGAATATCTATTATCCTGAATGATTTTTGGCCCGAAAATTTGATAAGGGGGGGCCAACCCGTCCTTATGTACCACCTAATATCAGTATTTTTATGTGGAATATCTCTGAAATTATGTGAGATCTAACGTTAAAACCACTTGATCTTACCGGATCTAACGAATATCTATTAGCCTGAATGATTTTTGGCCCGAAAATTTGATAAGGGGGGGCCAACCCGTCCTTATGTACCACCTAATATCTGTATTTGTATGTGGAATATCTCTGAAATTATATGAGATCTAACGTTAAAACCACTTGATCTTACCGGATCTAACGAATATCTATTAGCCTGAATGATTTTTGGCCCGAAAATTTGATAAGGGGGGGCCAACCCGTCCTTATGTACCACCTAATATCAGTATTTTTATGTGGAATATCTCTGAAATTATGTGAGATCTAACGTTAAAACCACTTGATCTTACCGGATCTAACGAATATCTATTAGCCTGAATGATTTTTGGCCCGGAATTTTGATAAGGGGGGGCCAGCCCCCCTCATTAATCATTTAATAAGTCTCTAATTATATGAGATCTAACGTTAAAACCACTTGATCTTACCGGATCTAACGAATATCTATTAGCCTGAATCATTTTTGGCCCGAAATTTTGATAAGGGGGGGCCAGCCCCCCCTCATTAATCACTTAATAAGTCTTTAATTATGTGAGATCTAACGTTAAAACCACTTGATCTTACCGGATCTAACGAATATCTATTAGCCTGAATAATTTTTGGCCCGAAATTTTGATAAGGGGGGGCCAGCCCCCCCTCATTAATCACTTAATAAGTCTCTAATTATGTGAGATCTAACGTTAAAACCACTTGATCTTACCGGATCTAACAAATAGCTTCCAAAATAGCTAACTGTTTGGTCAATTTTTTGATAAGGGGGGGCTGATGACGGGTTAGCCCCCCCAGCAAATAACTGTTAATATTGCTTCTTCTGTGTGAGATCTAACGCAAACAACGGTTGATCTAACCTGATCTAACAAAGATCTAACAAACTGCATAAGATTTTTTCAAAAATTTTGATAAGGGGGGGCTAACCCGGCAGAGGTGACTTTTTGTTTTTATTATTTTAGTTTCTGATATGTTTTGCAATTTTCCACTTTTATTTGTTTTTATTTATTTTTACATTTACAAATATTTTTTTTCACAGAGCTTCAGGTAGAGGGGCAGTGGATTGTCTCAGTAGGGCAGTGAACAGTGTCAGTAGAGCAGTTTGTGGTGTCAGTAGTTTCTGATTACATTTTTTCTTCAAATGTATTTTTTTAAATTAGTTTTACTGTTTTTTTTCTTTCATTTTTTTTTAAATAAATGTTCACAGTGCTTCTGGGGGCAGTGGGTCATGTAAGTACTTATTTTTTTTAATTTTATAAATGTATGATTTTTTGGGGGTTTTTATACTTACATTTTATATATTTTTTGTTAGGGCTGTGGATCAGGTCAGTGGGGCAATGGACATTACAAGTACTTGTTTATTTTTATTATAATTTTTTTTACAATTTTTGAGATTTTTATATACAATTATTTTTTACATTTTTTTGCTTTTTAAAAAATGTTTTTGGAGTGCCAGTGGATGATGTCAGTAGAGAAATGAACAGTGTCAGGATTGTATTAATTTATTATTTTGTTTTCTATTACTTATCACAATTTTATAATTAATTATTTTTTGCTATTTATTTATTTTTTTCACAAAAAAGTGCAGTGGACATGGTCAGTAGAACAGTGATGTTGTCAATATTTTTTTTTGCATATTTAATTTATTATAATTAGTTACTATTTTTATTTAATTTTTTTGATTATTTTTTTATTTATATTATTTTTTTCACAATGCTATGAGGGGTCAGGAACTGAATGGTATCAGTAGGGCAATGTACAGTATCAATAGAATTTTTGCTTTTTTTTTTATTTTCAATTTTGTTTTTACAAATTTAAATTTTTATATATATATTTTTTTTAAATAATTTTGTTCACTGTTCCTCTGGGAGGGACACAGTGGGTGGTCTCAGTAGGGCAGTGGGCAGTGTTAGCAGAGCAGTTAATGGTGTCAGTAAATCTTTTCCAAAACATTTTTTTTTTTTACAATTTTTTATTTATTTATTTCTAAATACTTTTTTTCACAGTGCTTCTTGGGGAGCAGTGGACCAATACGCTCCCCAAGAGCGTATTGGGCAATACATAGGGCAATACGCTGTGTCAGTAGAACAGTTGAAGGTGTCAGTAGTTTTATTTTCATTTTTAGATTTTTTATTTTATTTTACAAATGTATATATTTTTTTTAAATATCATTTTTATTTGTTAGGGCTTTGGATAATGTTATTAGGTCTTTGGACGTTGTCAGTAGATCTTTATTTTAATTTGTTATTTATTTCTACAAATTAATTTATTTTACAATTAAATCTTTTATTATATTTTTCATTTATAAAAAAGGCTTTTGGGGCAGTGGATGGTGTCAGTAGAGCAATGGACAGTGTCAGTAAAGCAATGGACAGTGTGAGAATTTCTTTATTTTTTACAATTTTACATTTTTTTTCACTATGATTTTGGAGGGCTGTGGTCATTGTCAGTCGAACAGTGGTTTTGTCAATGTTTTTTTATTTTTATTTTATTTTGTTTTAATTCTTTACAATTTTTATTTTATGTATTAGTTTTAATTTAAATTTTATTTTTTTTTAGCATTTTTTTCCACAATGAAAAAAGGAAATTTATGGTTTCAGTAGGGCAGTGGACAGTGTCAGTAAAATGTTTGCTTTCATTATTTTTTTCTAATATTTTTTACAATTGTATTTTTTTTTATATATTTTTTCACAGTGCCTCCAGAGGGGTACAGTGGATGGTCTCAGTAGGGTAGTGAGCAGGGTTACTAGAGTAGTTAGAAGTGTCAGTAGTTTTTTTATATAATTTTTTCAAAAAATGTATTTTTTAAATTATTTTTTATAATTGTATTTTTATTATCTTTTAAAATATTATTAAATCCTTTTTTAATAGCACTTCTGATAAGACAGCGGACCGTGCCAGTAAGGCAGTGAACAGTGTCATAAAGGCAGTGAAAGGTGACAGTAGTTTTTAAATTTTAAAAATGTAGTTTGTTCATCATTTTTCATCACAAAGCTTTTTGGGTGAAAGGTGTCTGTAGTTTTCTTAATTTTTTTTGATTGTTTTTTTTTCCAATTTTATTTTGTTATTATTTTATAATTTTTCACATTGCTTTATTTTGGGGAATGAACAATGTCAGCGTTTTAAAAAAAAAAAAAAATTCACGGTGCTTCTGGAAGAGGGTAGTGGACCGTGTTAGTTGGGGAGTCAACAGTGTCAGTAGAGCAATGGACATTTTCATAATTTTTTTTTAAATGTATGTAAATGCATTTTTTTATTTTTTCATAATTTAATATTGGTAATTTTTTTTTCACAATGCATGTTAGGATAGTGTATCATTTCAATAGGGCAATGGACAATTTCGGTATTTTTTTTTTTTTTTTTTACTTTTTATTATTTAAAAAACATTTTTTTACAAATTAGTGTTTTAATAATTTTTAATTTCTTTTATTTTTAGATCGGCTCCGTTGGGGCTTTGGTGATATTTTGTTTACTTAGGCTTACATGCTGTCTTACTTCAACAGCTGTTCTCTTTACTCTTTCTAAAGCCTAGAGAGAATGGGGGAGGGTCAGGTCAACACTTCTCTTAACAGTGGACTCAGCTTAAAGCAATGGGAGTGGGGGAGGGGTTATGAAAGAAAGCAATTACCCCTACTAATAGAAATCAGCTAACAGGAGAGGGAGTGGGGGAGGGGTGTGTGAAAAGTTCACTATACAGAGGACTCAGATTACAGCAGAGGGGGAGGTTCAGAGGGAGGGGCGAGTCAGAACTACTCTATACAGAAGATACAGATTACAGCAGAAGGGGAGGTGCAGAGGGAGGGGCGAGTCAGAACTTCTTTATACAGAGGACTCTGATTACAGTAGAGGTAGAGGTGCAGAGGGAGGAACGAGTCAGAACTTCTGTATACAGAGGACTCAGATTACAGCAGAGGGGGAGGTGCAGAGGGAGGGGGGAGTCAGAATTTCTCTATGCAGAAGACTCAGATTACAGCAGAGGGTGAGGTGAAGAGGGAGGGGTGAGTCAGAACTTCTCTATACAGAAGACTCAGATTACAGCAGAGGGTGAGGTGAAGAGGGAGGGGCGAGTCAGAACTTCTCTATACAGAAGATTCAGATTACAGCAGAGGGAAAGGTGCAGAGGGAGGGGTGAGTCAGAACTTCTCTATACAGAAGACTCAGATTACAGCAGAGGGGGAGGTGCAAAGAGAGGGGTGAGTCAGACCTTCTCTATACAGAAGACTCAGATTACAGCAGAGGGGGAGGTGCAGAGGGAGGGGCGAGTCAGAACTTCTCTATACAGAAGACTCAGATTACAGCAGAGGGTGAGGTGAAGAGGGAGGGGCGAGTCAGAACTTCTCTATACAGAAGACTCAGATTACAGCAGAGGGTGAGGTGCAGAGGGAGGGGGGAGTCAGAACTTTTGTATACAGAGGACTCAGATTACAGCAGAGGGGGAGGTGCAGAGGGAGGGGTGAGTCAGAACTTCTCTATACAGAAGACTCAGATTACAGCAGAGGGGGAGGTGCAGAGGGAGGGGTGAGTCAGAACTTCTCTATACAGAAGACTCAGATTACAGCAGAGGGTGAGGTGCAGAGGGAGGGGGGAGTCAGAACTTTTGTATACAGAGGACTCAGATTACAGCAGAGGGGGAGGTGCAGAGGGAGGGGGGAGTCAGAATTTCTCTATGCAGAAGACTCAGATTACAGCAGAGGGTGAGGTGAAGAGGGAGGGGTGAGTCAGAACTTCTCTATACAGAAGACTCAGATTACAGCAGAGGGTGAGGTGAAGAGGGAGGGGCGAGTCAGAACTTCTCTATACAGAAGATTCAGATTACAGCAGAGGGAAAGGTGCAGAGGGAGGGGTGAGTCAGAACTTCTCTATACAGAAGACTCAGATTACAGCAGAGGGGGAGGTGCAAAGAGAGGGGTGAGTCAGACCTTCTCTATACAGAAGACTCAGATTACAGCAGAGGGGGAGGTGCAGAGGGAGGGGCGAGTCAGAACTTCTCTATACAGAAGACTCAGATTACAGCAGAGGGTGAGGTGAAGAGGGAGGGGCGAGTCAGAACTTCTCTATACAGAAGACTCAGATTACAGCAGAGGGTGAGGTGCAGAGGGAGGGGGGAGTCAGAACTTTTGTATACAGAGGACTCAGATTACAGCAGAGGGGGAGGTGCAGAGGGAGGGGTGAGTCAGAACTTCTCTATACAGAAGACTCAGATTACAGCAGAGGGGGAGGTGCAGAGGGAGGGGTGAGTCAGAACTTCTCTATACAGAAGACTCAGATTACAGCAGAGGGTGAGGTGCAGAGGGAGGGGGGAGTCAGAACTTTTGTATACAGAGGACTCAGATTACAGCAGAGGGGGAGGTGCAGAGGGAGGGGGGAGTCAGAACTTCTCTATACAGAAGACTCAGATTACAGCAGAGGGGGAGGTGCAGAGGGAGGGGGGAGTCAGAACTTTTGTATACAGAGGACTCAGATTACAGCAGAGGGGGAGGTGCAGAGGGAGGGGCAAGTCAGAACTTCTCTATACAGAAGACTCAGATTACAGCAGAGGGGGAGGTGCAGAGGGAGGGGTGAGTCAGAACTTCTCTATACAGAAGACTCAGATTACAGCAGAGGGGGAGGTGCAGAGGGAGGGACGAGTCAGAACTTCTCTATACAGAAGACTCAGATTACAGCAGAGGGGGAGGTGCAGAGGGAGGGGCAAGTCAGAACTTCTCTATACAGAAGACTCAGATTACAGCAGAGGGGGAGGTGCAGAGGGAGGGGCGAGTCAGAACTTCTCTATACAGAGGACTCAGATTACAGCAGAGGGGGAGGTGCAGAGGGAGGAACGAGTCAGAACTTCTCTATACAGAAGACTCAGATTACAGCAGACGGGGAGGTGCAGAGGGAGGAACGAGTCAGAACTTTTGTATACAGAGGACTCAGATTACAGCAGAGGGGGAGGTGCAAAGAGAGGGGTGAGTCAGAACTTCTCTATACAGAAGACTCAGATTATAGCAGAGGGGGAGGTGCAGAGAGAGGGGCGAGTCAGAACTTCTCTATACAGAAGACTCAGATTACAGCAGAGGGTGAGGTGAAGAGGGAGGGGCGAGTCAGAACTTCTCTATACAGAAGACTCAGATTACAGCAGAGGGGGAGGTGCAGAGGGAGGAACGAGTCAGAACTTCTCTATACAGAAGACTCAGATTACAGCAGAGGGGGAGGTGCAGAGAGAGGAACGAGTCAGAACTTCTCTATACAGAAGACTCAGATTACAGCAGAGGGGGAGGTGCAAAGAGAGGGGTGAGTCAGAACTTCTCTATACAGAAGACTCAGATTATAGCAGAGGGGGAGGTGCAGAGGGAGGGGCGAGTCAGAACTTCTCTATACAGAAGATTCAGATTACAGCAGAGGGAAAGGTGCAGAGGGAGGGGTGAGTCAGAACTTCTCTATACAGAAGACTCAGATTACAGCAGAGGGGGAGGTGCAGAGGGAGGGACGAGTCAGAACTTCTCTATACAGAAGATTCAGATTACAGCAGAGGGAGAGGTGCAGAGGGAGGGGTGAGTCAGAACTTCTCTATACAGAAGACTCAGATTACAGCAGAGGGGGAGGTGCAGAGGGAGGGGTGAGTCAGAACTTCTCTATACAGAAGACTCAGATTACAGCAGAGGGGGAGGTGCAGAGGGAGGGACGAGTCAGAACTTCTCTATACAGAAGACTCAGATTACAGCAGAGGGGGAGGTGCAGAGGGAGGGGCAAGTCAGAACTTCTCTATACAGAAGACTCAGATTACAGCAGAGGGGGAGGTGCAGAGGGAGGGGCGAGTCAGAACTTCTCTATACAGAGGACTCAGATTACAGCAGAGGGGGAGGTGCAGAGGGAGGAACGAGTCAGAACTTCTCTATACAGAAGACTCAGATTACAGCAGAGGGGGAGGTGCAGAGGGAGGAACGAGTCAGAACTTTTGTATACAGAGGACTCAGATTACAGCAGAGGGGGAGGTGCAAAGAGAGGGGTGAGTCAGAACTTCTCTATACAGAAGACTCAGATTATAGCAGAGGGGGAGGTGCAGAGAGAGGGGCGAGTCAGAACTTCTCTATACAGAAGACTCAGATTACAGCAGAGGGGGAGGCGCAGAGGGAGGGGCGAGTCAGAACTTCTCTATACAGAAGACTCAGATTACAGCAGAGGGGGAGGTGCAGAGGGAGGAACGAGTCAGAACTTCTCTATACAGAAGACTCAGATTACAGCAGTGGGGGAGGTGCAGAGAGAGGAACGAGTCAGAACTTCTCTATACAGAAGACTCAGATTACAGCAGAGGGGGAGGTGCAAAGAGAGGGGTGAGTCAGAACTTCTCTATACAGAAGACTCAGATTATAGCAGAGGGGGAGGTGCAGAGGGAGGGGCGAGTCAGAACTTCTCTATACAGAAGATTCAGATTACAGCAGAGGGAAAGGTGCAGAGGGAGGGGTGAGTCAGAACTTCTCTATACAGAAGACTCAGATTACAGCAGAGGGGGAGGTGCAGAGGGAGGGACGAGTCAGAACTTCTCTATACAGAAGATTCAGATTACAGCAGAGGGAGAGGTGCAGAGGGAGGGGTGAGTCAGAACTTCTCTATACAGAAGACTCAGATTACAGCAGAGGGGGAGGTGCAGAGAGAGGGGGGAGTCAGAACTTCTCTATACAGAGGACTCAGATTACAGCAGAGGGGGAGGTGCAGAGGGAGGGGGGAGTCAGAACTTCTCTATACAGAGGACTCAGATTACAGCAGAGGGGGAGGTGCAGAGGGAGGGGGGAGTCAGAACTTCTCTATACAGAGGACTCAGATTACAGCAGAGGGGGAGGTGCAGAGGGAGGGGCGAGTCAGAACTTCTCTATACAGAGGACTCAGATTACAGCAGAGGGGGAGGTGCAGAGGGAGGGGCAAGTCAGAACTTCTCTATACATAGGACCCAGCTCAATACAAAGGGGGAGGTGTAAGGGGAGAGGATATGTCAGAATTTCTCTACACAGGGGATTCAGAATAAAACATTGAGGGAGGTGCAAGTCAAGGTGGAGTGTCAGTAGTTTTTACAATAAGGACTTACAGCAGAGTGAATGGGGGAGGGGACATGTCAACACTTTTCCACTGGAGTCAGCTTGAAGTAATGGGAGTGGGGGAGGGGTGTGCCAACATTTCTCCCTATAGAGGACTAAGCTCATAGCAGAGGGGGCGGTGCAGGGGGAGGGGCATGTTAGCTGTTTTCTACATTGAGGACTCAATTTACAGCAGAGTGAATGGGGGAGGGGACAGGTCAAGTCTTCTCTTTAAACAGTGGAGTCATCTTGAAGCAATGGGAGTGGGGGAGGGGTATAAAAGAAACCATTTCCCCTACATATAGGAATCTGCTGACAGGAGAGAAAGTGGGGGAGGGGTGTGCCATGAAGAAGTATTTGAATCATTTGGCTTAATATACTTTCTGCACATGATTTTATTCCTTGACTCAGGGGCCTATCATGAAATCAGTGGGCCTGTGTGCAAGATTAAAACTAGATGTTGATTTAAATAAAAATTATTTATTTTTATTTATTTATTACAATTTTTTTATTATTATGTTTTTTTAAATTGTATTTTTTTTACAATTTATTTATTTATTTATTTAGTGGATTGTCTCAGTAGGGCAGTGAACAGGTAAGTAGAGCAGTTTGTGGTGTCAGTAGTGTCCGGTTGAATTTTTTCTACAAATGTATTTTTTTAAATTTGTTTTACTATTTTCTTTTTTATTTCTTGAATTTTTTTTTTAAATACTTTTTTCACAGTGCTTCTGAGGGCAGTGGGTCATGTAAGTAGAGAATGTATGGTGTCAGTATGTTTTTACTTTTACTTAATTTTTTTATTTGAAAAATGTATGTTCTTTTTTTTTTCCTATTTCAATTTTTTTGTTAGGGCAGTGGATCAGGTCAATGGGGCAGTGGACATTGTCATTACTTGTTTATTTTTATTATAAATTTAGATTTTTTTCCCAATTTTTTTAAATATTATTTTTGCTTTAAAAAAAATGCTTTTGAAGTGCCAAGTGGATGATGTCAGTAGGGCAGTGGATAGTGTCAGTAGACCAATGGACCGTGTCAGGATTGTATAATTGTATTATTTCGTTTTTTATCACAATTTTATAATTAATTATTTTTTGCTATTTATTTATTTTTAAAAGAAAAATAATAAGGGGGTCAGTAGAACAGTGATTTTGTCAATAGTTTTTATTTGCAATATTTTATTTTGTATAATTGTTGAAAAAAAAAATCACAATACTATGTGGAACTGAAGGACGGTATCAATAGAATGGACAGTATCAATAGAATTTTTGTTTTTATCATCTTATTTTCTATTGTTTTTTCACAATTTTTTTTTTTAATATATATATTTTTTAATAATTTTGCTCACTGTTCCTCTAGGTGGGGCACAGTGGATGCTCTCAGTAGGGCAATGAGCAGTGCTATCAGAGCAGTTAATGGTGTCTGTAATTTTTATTTTATTTTTCTACAAATGTATTTTTTTTTAATTTAATTTTACAATTTTATTTATTTATAAATAAAATTTTCACAGTGCTTCTTAGGGAGCAGTGGATCGTGTCAGTAGGGCAGTACGCTGTGTCAGTAGAACAGTGGAAGGTGTCAGTATTTTTTTCATTTTTAGATTTTTTTTTTAGTTTACAAATGTATTTTTTTTTTATAAATTTTCATTTTTTATTTATTTTTTGTTAGACATTTGGTTTATGTCATTAGGGCATTGGACGTTGTCAGTAGATCTTTATTTTTATTATTTTTTATTTCTACAATTTTATTTTATTTTACAATGAAATTCAATTTTTTATAATTTTTTTCATTTATAAGAAATGCTTTTGAGGCAGTGGAGCAATTGCCAGTGTCAGTAAAGCAATGGACAGTGTGAGAATTTTTTTATTTTATTATTTTTTACTATTTTATTATTTTTTTCACTGATTTTGGAGGGCCGTGGACATTGACAGTAGAACAGTGTTTTTTTTGTTTTGTTTTTTATAATTTTTTACTTTTTTTTTTTTTTTCCATAATGCTATGCTATGCTCAGAAAGTTGATAGTTCCAGTAGGGCAGTTGACAATATCTGTAAAATGTTTGGTTTCATTATTTTTTTCTAATATTTATTTCACAGTGCCTCTGGGAGGGGTACAGTGGATGATCTCAGTAGGGCAGTGAGCAGTGTTAGTAGAGCAGTTAATTGTGTCAGTAGTTTAAAAAAAGTTTAAAGATAATAAAAAGAAAATTGTAAAAAAATTATCTTTTAATTTTTTTTTTTTTTTCCAAATGACAATTTTATTGTTTGTTTTTCAATACAAAGAGAAACCAGAAGATACATGCATTAGGAAAAGGAAATGCATTATGCATCAACTACACTGCAGCGTGCATGAGCATCATGGGAAATGTAGTTCCAAAACATCTGGGGTGCCAAGATTCGCCATCACTGCCCTAGGCTAATGCCCCGTACACACGATCGTTTTTAATGTCATTTTTTAAACCGACGTTTTTCGCCTCGTTTTTTTTTCATGTTTCCTCTCAAGCCTGCCTTGCGTACACACCATCATTAAAAAAAACGATCAAGCAAAGCGCAGTGACGTTCAACACGTACGACGGCACTATAAAGGGGAAGTTCCGTTCGAATGACGCCACCCTTTGGGACGCTATTGCTAATTCCGTGTTTCCGCGTGTTAGTAAAAGTTTGGTGAGAGACGATTCGCGCTTTTCAGTCTTCGTGCTTTGAAGATCGTTTTCGGGAGTTCAGTTTGCGCCTGTGGGTTCGTATCTGTTTAGCACTGCTTGTAGTCAGTTTGTATCTGTATATTCAGTGCGGCCTGCTCTGCACGTTCGTGTTTTTCAGCTTGTTCTTCATAGGCCTTGCTGTTCTTCCGTGCGTTCTTCTAGTTCGTTCTGTTCAGCCGACCGTTATCTAGCCATGTTGCGGCTACGTACTCGTCGTAGAGTTCGTGCTGTAGTTGGTGCAGGGGTTCATGCTGTATCCCGACTCCAGGCCATGAACAGGGTGAGGAGGAGTTCATGGACCAAGAATTGGTTGCTCCAGCGGCACCAATTCTGTCACATGCCTTTGTTGCGGGAGATCAGGGAGAATAATCCTGATGATTTCAGGAATTTCCTCAGGATGTCTGACCCCGTATTTCAGCAGCTGTTGGCTTTGGTGTCCCCCTATATTACCAGGCAGGACACCGTTATGCGGGAAGCCATCAGTGCTGAGCAGAGGCTCATCGCCATGTTGCGATACCTGGCTACTGGGAGAAGCCTGCAGGACCTTAAGTTCTCCACAGGCATATCCCCCCAGGCTCTGGGGATCATTATACCAGAGACTTGTTCTGCCATCCTTCAAGTTTTGCAAGAGGACTATATTAAGGTAAGTGTTCTTCTTCAAAAATTCACATTGTATGGTTTTTATTTTTGGATATTTTTAATTTGCTTTATTTGCAGTCCCTAATTCACATGATTCTTAGCTGCAGGGAATGTCCCCTTTCTCCCCATGTTTTATTATTTAAAGTTTGGGGTTTGAGGATTACCTGTAAATTTGGCTTACTGTGACAGCAGGAAGGTAAAGTCACCTGGTTGCATCCAGGGGGGTAGATATATTTCTCCCAGATTCAGGCTTTATGCCGACTTATACAACTAGGGAGGGAGTTGATGAAGCCCAGCTGAGGCTAGTGGGCTCATGGATGACTCATACCTCTAGGGAGAGGGCTGGGCGTCGTGCAGGCAGGGAGTTGATGAGACCAGCTGAAGCCTGTCAGTTCGTTTAAGGCCTCTATAAAAACTCCCAGATTCATTAGGTGTTTGCTCATGCCTGGAACCAGACCTGTGTGGACTGTCTAGGGAGAGTGAACCCCTGTGCGGTGAGAAAAAGCCTGTGTGGCTATTTGTTTGGACATTGACTAAACCAGGGACTTAGGGACTAGGACAGCACCAGGCTGATCCCAGTTGTTAGTTAGGAAACCTGCATGTTTAGTCAGAGGTCAAGCTGACCAGGATTTATTTTGTTTATGTTTCTTTTTGGCTTTGCTGTGTTTTTGTCACTGTACATAGAGAAATAAACCGCACCTTTTGATTTTGAAAACCACAACCTCCGTCTGCTGGCCCTGTTTTTGTGTGGGGAGCCCAACCAGGGGGTCACACACACCCGCTACCGAGTTAACCCCCTCACAGTTGGTGGAGAACCAGTGGCAGTTTTTTTAAGCCAGCATGGAGGAGATACTGAAACAGCTGGCTCTAGCAAATGCCAATCAACAGCAGACAAATGCAGGTTTGCAAAGGAGCCTTGCAGCCCAGCAGCAAGCTCACCAACAGAGTCTGGAAGCTCAGCAACAAGCCCAGCAGCAATCTGAGGCCCGCTTCATAGACCTGTTACAGAAGCAAGAGCAGAGACTACAACAAATGGAAGCAGTAATGCAGCAACGTCCGCAGACCAGTGAGGAAAGCCGTCCCACTAATACCGCGTCCTTTGGGGTGAGTCGTTTATTGACAAAAATGACTGGAGAGGATGATCCAGAGGTATTTTTGACCACATTTGAAAGGACTGCTGAAAGAGAAAAGTGGCCTGAGGAGCAGTGGGCTGGACTGGTGGCTCCTCTGTTAACTGGTGAATCGCAGAAGGCTTACTATGACCTAGAGCCTGACCAAGCAAAAGACTATGTGATGCTAAAAGCTGAAATATTGGCAAGGCTGGGTGTCACCCTGGCTGTCCGGGCTCAGCGTGTGCATAACTGGACTTTCCAGCTTGGAAAACCCCCCAGGTCTCAAATGTATGATCTCATTCACCTGAGCAGGAAGTGGCTACAGCCAGAGACTTTGTCCGCACCAGAGATTGTGGAACGTGTTGTAATGGATCGGTTTTTGAGAGCTCTTCCTACTGCCATCCAAAAGTGGGTAAGCCATGGAGACCCAGAGACGGCCGGTGGTCTTGTGGATCGTGTAGAGAAATACTTGGCTACAGAGAACCTGACGGCCTCTTCCAGAGACTCTCGGACTTTCCACCCTAAGACCAGATCATCCCCAGGGGCGGATAAGAGGATTCCAAGGGGTGAGGGTGGAGAGAGTGAGAGGGTGGGAGCTCTACCCAAAGTTTGGCGAGAACAGCCTGGGAAGTCAGGGGCTCAAGAGGCAGCCAAATGGATTGTTTGCTACCGCTGCCGGCAAGCGGGACATATTGCAGCAAATTGCCCGGTTGTGGAGGAACCCATGCAATGTGACTTTCTGACGGACCGACGTCAGTCGCTGTGTGCGACAGTCGCATGCACTGCCATTCGGGGAACTGAGAAACATTTATGCAAAATGTGTATTAATGGTAGAAATGTTGTGGTATTACTGGATTCAGGTAGCCTTGTGACCCTGATAAAGGCTGAATTAGTTAAAACAGAGGTCTCTGGGAATAGCAAGGTAGCTGTTATTTGTGTGCATGGGGACACCCGAGAGTATCCAGTGACTACAGTGTGTTTCGAGACCCCCAAAGGTACCCTCTCTCATCCAGTGGGGTTAGTATCTCAATTACCGCATGATGCCATTGTGGGAAGGGATTTTCCGAAGTTCTGGGAACTGTGGGATGATCCTGAGCCCCCCACTGGTGCCCCTATGTACCAGGAATGTGATAGCCAGAACTCCTCTGAGAGTGGTGAGGACTCTCCAGAATTTCCCTTGTCAGTATTGGCAGGGGAGACTCAAGAAACTGGAGAGGAGCCCACCTCCTCAGACGAAAACCTACCGTCTGTGGAGTTTTCTGATCTGGAGGTTCACAGGGAAAATTTTGCCACAGAACAGTTAAAAGACCCCGCCCTAATAAAGGCACGGGAAAACGTAGTGGAAATAGATGGCGAGTTAGTGAACCCAGATAATACCTGCACTTACCCATACTTCAGCGTAGAGAAGGACCTACTGTATCGGGTGGCAAAAAGGGCAGAAGAAACCGTTGAGCAGCTTGTGGTGCCCAAACCTTACAGGAGGTTGGTGTTGGAGTTGGCCCATGGGCACATTCTTGGGAGGTCATCTGGGGACAGAGAAAACCCGAGAGAGGGTATTACAGAGATTCTATTGGCCTGGGGTGATGAAGGACATAGAAAATTATTGTTCCTCCTGCCCTGTGTGTCAGAGGTCGGCCCCGATGCCACATTTCCGTAGCCCGCTGGTCCCTCTACCCATCATTGAGGTCCCGTTTGAGAGAATCGCAATGGATTTGGTAGGTCCTATAATCAAGTCCGCTAGGGGGCACCAGTACATATTGGTTATAATGGACTATGCCACCCGTTATCCAGAAGCGATCCCTCTCAGAAATACCTCGGCCAAAACCATAGCCAAAGAGCTATCTCTTGTTTTTAGCCGGGTGGGTATTTGTAAAGAACTGCTTACGGACCAAGGTACACCCTTTATGTCCCGGGTTATGAAAGATCTGTGTAAATTGTTCAAAGTGACGCAATTGCGTACATCTGTGTATCACCCCCAAACCGATGGGCTGGTTGAAAGATTCAACAAAACCCTAAAACAAATGTTGAAGAAAGTGGTGGATAGAGATGGAAGGGATTGGGACTGTCTACTTCCTTATTTGATGTTTGCTATTAGGGAGGTGCCCCAATCCTCTACGGGATTCTCCCCCTTTGAGTTACTGTATGGGAGACACCCAAGAGGGCTGTTGGATATTGCCAAGGAAACTTGGGAAAGTGAGAGTTCTCCCCACAGGAGTGTGATTGAGCATGTCGCCCTGATGCAAGATCGAATTGCACAGGTAATGCCCATCGTGAAGGAACATTTGGCCCAAGCGCAGTTGGCACAGCAGAGAGTGTACAACCGTGGAGCCAAGACCCGTACCTTTTCCCCGGGGGATAGGATATTGGTACTTGTCCCTACGGTTGAAAGTAAATTCCTTGCCAAATGGCAAGGCCCCTACGAGATAATGGAAAAAGTGAGCGAAGTGAATTACAAGGTCAGACAACCAGGAAGGCGAAAGCCCGAACAGATATATCACGTTAATCTGTTGAAAGCCTGGAGGGATAGAGAGTCCCTAGTCGCAGAAACTTGGTCACCAGCTCAAACTGGTTGCGTGATTCCGGAGGTTGGAATAGCAGCCACCTTGTCACAACCCCAACAACAGGAGGTTAAGGAGTTTGTGCTTCGCAACAAGGAGGTGTTCTCTGAGCTGCCTGGACAAACATCTGGGGTAGAGCATGATATTATTACCCCGCCCGGTGAAAGGGTGAAGTTAAAACCCTATCGGATCCCAGAGGCCCGACGGGAGGCAATACGGGAGGAAGTACAGAAAATGCTGAACTTAGGGGTGATAGAGGTGTCCCAAAGTGATTGGTCTAGTCCCATTGTGTTGGTGCCTAAACCGGATGGGAGCTGGCGATTTTGTAACGATTTTCGTCAGTTGAACAAAGTTACAAAATTTGACACCTACCCCATGCCACGTATAGATGAGTTGATCGACCGGCTGGGAACAGCCCGATACATGACGACTCTTGACCTCACAAAAGGGTATTGGCAAATTCCCCTGGCCAAGTCGGCCAAAGAGAAAACCGCATTTGTAACCCCAGACGGGGCGTTCCAATATAAGAGAATGCCGTTCGGGTTACAGAATGCGCCGGCCACATTCCAGCGGAAAATGGACCAGATACTGAGGCCCCATCGGAAGTATGCTGCGGCTTACCTGGATGACGTAATTGTCCATAGCACAGATTGGGCCTCACATCTGCCAAAAGTGCAAGCAGTCCTAGACTCTATCCGGGAAGCGGGGTTTACGGCTAACCCCAAGAAGTGTACCATTGGGCAGGAGGAGGCCAAATATCTTGGGTACACCATTGGCAGGGGAGTGATAAAACCCCAACTCAACAAAGTCGAGGCCATCCAGAGTTGGCCACGTCCCAACAGCAAGAAGCAGGTACGGGCCTTTCTGGGAATCGCGGGTTATTATCGGCGCTTCATTCCCCACTTTGCTTCTAAGGCTGTGCCCCTAACCAACCTGACGAAAGGGAAAGGGTCGGTCATGATTAAATGGACCCCCGAGGCTGAGGCAGCATTCCAATTCTTGAAACAAGCCTTATGTAGCCAGCCAGTGTTGTACTCACCCGACTTCTCTAAAGACTTTGTCGTACAAAGTGATGCGTCAGATGTGGGGTTAGGAGCAGTATTGTCCCAGGTCTGGAACGGGGAAGAGCACCCAGTCATTTACCTCAGCAGGAAGTTGAAGTCCCATGAGGTAAATTACGCCACAGTTGAAAAGGAGTGTTTAGCGGTGAAGTGGGCTCTAGATTCCCTTCGGTACTATCTGCTAGGTAGGCACTTTGACATGGTTACGGATCACGCTCCGTTAAAGTGGATGGCTCAAAACAAGGAGACAAATAGAAGAGTGAATAGGTGGTTCCTGGCCCTACAGGAATTCAACTTCACAGTAAAGCATCGCCCTGGCGTTCAAATGGGGAATGTGGATGCTTTGTCTCGAGTACATGAATGCCTGATTGCTGGTGTTCCAACCCCAAGGTTAAAACAAGAGGGGGGGGGTATGTGACAGCAGGAAGGTAAAGTCACCTGGTTGCATCCAGGGGGGTAGATATATTTCTCCCAGATTCAGGCTTTATGCCGACTTATACAACTAGGGAGGGAGTTGATGAAGCCCAGCTGAGGCTAGTGGGCTCATGGATGACTCATACCTCTAGGGAGAGGGCTGGGCGTCGTGCAGGCAGGGAGTTGATGAGACCAGCTGAAGCCTGTCAGTTCGTTTAAGGCCTCTATAAAAACTCCCAGATTCATTAGGTGTTTGCTCATGCCTGGAACCAGACCTGTGTGGACTGTCTAGGGAGAGTGAACCCCTGTGCGGTGAGAAAAAGCCTGTGTGGCTATTTGTTTGGACATTGACTAAACCAGGGACTTAGGGACTAGGACAGCACCAGGCTGATCCCAGTTGTTAGTTAGGAAACCTGCATGTTTAGTCAGAGGTCAAGCTGACCAGGATTTATTTTGTTTATGTTTCTTTTTGGCTTTGCTGTGTTTTTGTCACTGTACATAGAGAAATAAACCGCACCTTTTGATTTTGAAAACCACAACCTCCGTCTGCTGGCCCTGTTTTTGTGTGGGGAGCCCAACCAGGGGGTCACACACACCCGCTACCGAGTTAACCCCCTCACACTTACCTAACCTCTCCAGCATGCTATCCTGGGGCCATACCTACCTTGCCTAGTCATTTCCATGTTTTTTATTATATGTTCCATCGTAGTGCTTTACCCAAAACGCACCCTAAATTTGGCCTAGGAATGTTTCATTTTTGTTAACTTCAATACAGAGTGCTACAGCCTTCATGTGTGATATTCCCAACTCATCTTCACCCCCTCCCCCATAATGTTTTTTTTTGTTTTGTTTTTTCTAGCTTCCAAATTTTTATGTATTGAACAGTTTCTACCAATGTTGGCCATGAATGTGTGTATGAAATCAGCTTTCAATGTTTCTGGCTCCAAGTATTAATTTGTTATTTCTTTAATTCCACAGTTCCCTTCTTCGCCACATGAATGGCAGAATGTGGCTTCCGAGTTTGCCCAGCGATGGAACTTTCCGAACTGTGGAGGAGCCATCGACGGCAAACATGTTCGGGTCGTCCCACCACCCCATTCGGGATCCTTTTATTATAATTATAAGGGGTTCCACAGCGTCGTGATGATGGCAGTGGTGTCGGCCACCTACGAGTTCCTCTATGTGGACGTTGGCAAGAATGGCAGGATGTCTGATGGAGGAGTTTTTGCCCAGACGGAGTTTGGAGAACGGCTCCTTTTGGATCTGCTGGCCTTGCCACCAGCGGAGCAGAATGTGGAGGGACTACCTTTTGTGTTTGTGGCGGATGAGGCGTTTGGCCTGGGACCCCATTTGATGAGGCCATTCCCGCAACGCACACTCACCCCTGAGAGGAGGGTTTTCAATTATCGGCTGGCCAGAGCCAGAAGGGTGGTGGAAAATGCGTTTGGGATCATGGCCAGCCGATTTCGCCTCTTCCTTACCTCCATCCACCTTGCCCCATACAAATGGAACCATGTGGTTATGACGTGCTGTGTGCTGCATAATTTCCTAAGGGTGCATTCAACGAGTTATATATCTTTGAGTGGGCCTGAGGCCTCTTTAATCAATGCCGAAACTTTGGTGGCCCTGGAACCTGGCCGTCCTGGCTTGGCCCCCCCAACCGGACGTGAGGTCCGTAACCAATATGTGGACTATTTTATGGGTAGGGGGGCCATTGAAATGCCAGACAATCTATAATAATTTTAGACCAAAAAAATAAAACTTTTTCTTGAGTAAAGATTGGTTTGTCATTTTTATTGTATAATGTTTGATGTTTCTGGTAGGTTTACCTAGTGCACTTGTTTTGCCATGTGGATTAAAAAATCTTTTAATTAGCCTTCATTGTCAGTGTAAACACCAAACATTGATTAGTTCACTCAGCACCACATTTACATAATGAAGCCACAATGATTTGTTATGTAAAAATACCTTTATTTTTTTTGTTTAGGTGGGCAACTTCCTTAGAAATGTGGATGTTCCCTTAATTTCAGGTGTATTAAAACGCATGACCAGCCATGCATAAACAAACTATATTTCTCAAAATTTTGAAAAAGCTAAACATGTGCTAGTCATTAAAGGGTAAAATAACAAAAAAAAATAGAAATCTCTGCAAGTAAAACGTTATTTGGTGTAAAAACATTAGACACGCCCAAGCACAGCCATGATATTTTGGAGCCTTTCCTCCACCCGCTTTGTATTTGCCCTGATCTCTAGCAAATCTCCCTTAATTTTTTCGAGGTCACGACAGCAGACCATCAGGTATTGGATCAGGATCTGGGCACTGTGATGTGTCAACTTATTGGGGTCTTCGGTCAGAACTGCACCTAAATGTAAAAAGAAATATGTAGGATAGAATATGTAGGCCTACATCTATTTAACATGCATGTGTCTGGTTTCACTCTGACCTGTGGTGGTGCCACTTTCCACTTCCACAACATCACATTCCTCTCCATCCTGGGGTTCTGGGGGTATTGTTGTAGGTATTGCAATTCTCGTCTCATCTGAGGTAGCTTTTCGAATCCCTAGGGAGATTGAAATAAAAGGAATAGTTTCATTAGTAGCGACTCAATTTTGCTAAAATAAGAAACATGAAAAAAAACTTGGTAATCATTCTTTTGAAGCATGCTCCATTTAAATTTTTACCCCCTGTGCCAACCGGGACAAATGATTGGATACATAGCCCAAAACAGAGCATATACATTTTGTAAACAAATTTGAAACATTGTAACACCCCAAAAGTATCTACACTGGATCACCTGTGTGTGACTCCCTCAAGCTTTTTGGCTTTAGGCCCACACTTGTACTACTGCGTTCAGATGTTTCATCAGCTGCTGAGCATTCACTCCCTTTAACATTACCATGCATATCGTTTTTTCAAATGAACAAATGTCCTTTGGATTAGCACACCAAAAATAAGTGTGGCCCAAATTTACTCCCCCAAATAAACCAAAAAACATGGGTGTTCACACTGGATGATCCTAAAACATCGTTTGAGGAACTGTACGGAGAAAGAGGTTTAATACGTCCGTTTACTATGCGGACGAACCTGAAAGATGGTATCTTTCAGTGTACTATATGAAAGTTAAAAATACACGACAGAATACAAGAAAATAATATGTACCATGGAAACTCAAAAAAAACAACTTACTTTTTAATATAACTTTCTTGATTCTTTTATATTGGTCGGCCTCCCGCAACTTCAGATCTGACCATCGTTTTCTGAGCTGTTCCTTCGTTCTGCACACCCCGAATTTTTGGTGGAGACTTTTGACCACTTTGCCCATAATTCTGGACTTGACCAGATTAGGCCTTTTATACGGACCATGCTTGGCATCATAATCCTCCTTCTTTAAAATGGCGACCATCTCCACCATTTCCTCGAATGACATGTTGGATGCCTTATATCTCCTGGGTCTTGATTTGGGCTCCTCTGTAATTTCATCCTCTGTAGAGGTAATCTCAGCCACCTGTGTCTCCGCCATGTTTTGTTCAGCACTACGAGCGAGAAGGGGCGGGGAAAGTACAATATCGAACGTCAGGGGCGGGGAAAGCGTGCGGAGTTTCACACATGCGCTGTGTATATAAAGTGAAGATCCATGTCTGGGAAATACGTTAATTTTTCGGGAGAGGGAGTTAGCAACGAACGTCGTGACCAAGGTACCTAACAATTTTACTTTTTGAGGTTCATCAGACGAGGAGATTTGTGTGCACAAAATATGTAGACAATGCACAGTTGAGGAATGTTGCCTGAAATATATATTTTTTTTGGTTTCTCGCTTTTACAGATATCATGAATACTTTTAAAAACCCAGACTTCATGGGGGAGTTCATTGACAAATGGCAAGAGCTCCCTATATTATGGCAAACAAAAAGTGGCGGTAATAAAAATAAAGACGCCAGGAAAGCAGCACTGGAGAGCCTGCTTGCATTTGTGCAAACAAAGATACCCACAACAACTCTCCAAGATGTCAAAAACAAAATTGCGACCATCAGAGGGACATACAGGACCCAGAGGACTATGGTCCTGAGGTCCCAGAGGTCAGGTGCACCAGCAGATAAGGTTTATAAACCCAGTCTGCGGTACTACAGTAAGCTTGCTTTTCTGGATGACCAGCTGGAAGTGCGGGAATCTCTCTCCACCCTTCCCCCCAGAGGTCAATCCAGCCTTCCTTGTACCCAACCCTCCAGCCTTCCCTGCAGCCAGTCCTCCAGCCTTTCAACCCTGCTCTGGCTTCCTCTGAGGATCAAGATCAGGGCCTTGAGGAGGCAGATTTGGAGATATGGAGCCAGGTAAAGTTTTGCTATCTATATTTCTATCGTACAAAATTGTAGAATTTAAATAGATGTTAGTATTGTTAAAGGTATGTACACTTCTACCAATAAAGTTTGTGAAGAGCAAGATACAGTAGTGGCCTAATTTTATGTGCCCAAGACAACAAAACCAGGATGCGTAATCAATGAAAATGACATAACTTTTGGCATTGATTTCAACAATGTCTAGAGGTGAACAATGTCTGTGAATGATGATGTGGCAAAATAAATAATGTCCCTTTCTTTTTTTACAGCCAGAGCAGAGCCAGGAAGAGGGTGATGTTGGGGATCAGGAGGAGGCAGGGCCCAGTGGCACCCAGGAGGAGGCAGGGCCCAGTGGCACCCAGGAGGAGGCTGGGCCCAGCACAAGAGCCCAGATGCCTCCCCTGGTATTTAAACCACGAGGGCCAAGGAGAGGTAGGCAGGTGGAGGAAGAAACCAGGGCCTTCCTCAGAGAGGCAACAGCGGCCCTCAGAGAGGCACCCTCTGTTGATGAGGGATTTGCCGCAGTCCTCGCCCACAAACTAGGGCAAATGGAGTTGCAGCAAAAAAAATTCAGTGAGACCCTGCTATTGAAAGGCATCAATAAGGGCGTGCTGGGTGAACTCACTAGGTACACGGACATAACGGAGGTTGTCCCTACTCCTCCACCTCCTCCTCCTACTACTCCTCCTGCCACAACCTCTCCTCCTGATCCCCAGCCTCCAAGGAAGAAACCAACCAAGGCTGCAGAGAAGGCTGGAGAGAAGGCTACAAGGAAGAGGAGAAAATAATGCCTGCTGTAGTACCACAGACTGGGGACATATAGGACTTATCTGCTGTGGCTCCTGACCTCTGGGAGCTCAAGACAAGATTGGGCTCATTTTTTTGGGGGATCTAATCTCTATTTTGGTTTGGACATCTTGTATGGTTGTTGTGGGGTGAAAGGGATGCACAAATGCAAGCAGGCTCTCCAGTGCTGCCTTCCACTTTAATTTGTTAATGTTCTGAAATAAAAAAAAATTGAGTGCCCTTTAAATACTTGACTATGTGATTTGTATTTCAAAAGAGAGCTTGCTAGGAAGCAGGCAGGGACATCTCAAATTATATTATTGTTATTATCAGGGGACACAAACCTCCCTGAGGCCAAATGAGACACATTTGGAAGGTTGTTGTGGTAACTTTACAGAAGAATAATTTAAGCCAAAATACTAAAAAAAAGGCCAAAAAAACAAAAACAAAAAATATATAAAATTTAAAGAAAAAAGGAGAATTACATTATTTTATTATTATTAGTATTATTTAGGAGGGAGGTGCGGCTTATAAATAATATTTTATAATCATTAGAGCAATTTGGAATTACTTTAGAAACAAGTTTGGCATAACTCTCAATGTCATTATCAAAAGAGGGTAATTTTAAAGCATTATCAAAAGAAGAACGGAATGCGCAACATTAAAACGATGCTATTAATTCCACCGTGACGAATGTGCCATCTCCATTTCCAACATTAGCTTTACCAAAACGAGCGCTCCCGTCTCATAGTTGCTTCGGAGCATGCGCGTTTTTTTTTCACGTCGTGAAAGCATACACACTATCGTTTTTAACGTCGTTAAAAGAAACGACATGAAAAACTACGTGAAAAAAGAGAGCATGTCCGGAATTTTTAATGGCCGTTTTTCACGTTGTTAAAAATGCTCTGGAGCCTACACACGATCATTTTTAATGGGCATTTTTTAAAATGGCATTTTTAACGGCATGAAAAACGATCGTGTGTACGGGGCATTATACTCAAGTCAATAAGTTTTTTTGTGGTAAAATTAGGTGCCTCGGCTTATATTCAGTTTGGCTTATACTCGAGTATATATGGTATCAACTAGTGTTATATAATAATGTAGCGGGGCTTTGAAATTTAGGGGAATGTTTGAGTGGTAGTTGTACTCAAACACACTATTTGATAGGGTTCAGTAAAACCCATTTTGAGCTGCAGGTGGGATACTGGTGTGTAGTTCCCCGTGGCCTGTTGGTGGCGCTGCCATCGGAGGCCAGGGTTGAACCGCTGGTACAGTACTGTGCCTTGGATGTCCCCTTTCGGCGGTGGTATGGTGGGCGTGTCGGCCTGCTGTGCATCCCGGGAGGGGATATAAAAAGGGGCAGACCCTGTCTGTCGGGGGTGAGTTCCCGGGGGTCCGACCCCGGGAGCGTGTGATTCTGTTCGTGGCCACCCCAGGCACCTTTAGCCCTGGGTTGGAGTTCCTGGTTCGGTACACTGGCGGATCAGTCCCAGGCACCTTTTAGCCCTGGGGCTGCAACTGGAGGCTTCGGGTCTAGCGCCTTTGGCTGGAGCCGCGGAGGGAAAAGGATTCCCAGGGTGCTGCCTTGCGAGGAGGCCCGCATCTAGATGAGGAGGCCAGGGGAGGACCGTTCCGAAGAACTGGTGAGAGATCACAGTGAAGGAAGGGGCCCGGTAACTCTCTGGAGGGATGTCAATTTCCCGTTAGAGGCCTAAAACCAGAACCAACGTTCACCAGGTCTGTGGCAGAGACTGTGCGTGTACTCTGATTCGAGCATCATTCCGGCTGCTAGGATCCACTCCATTGGGAGACTATCCGGATGAGCTGAGTCTACCTGAAGATATGGGTAGTGAATAAGAATTTGTTTGTGCCTGGACCTATTCCCACACCTCTTGCTGTCCTGATCTTTCTCCAACCTTTTCCTGTCTAATGATCGTAATTAAGAGAGAAATAAACTCTACGTTGGAGTTGCAATTGGTGTGGACCTTGAAGTTATTGGGGAATAGAGACTTGTCTTTGTAGCAGTGAAGACGGGAGCCATTCTATGGGGGAAACTCAACCACAGAGACCCAGGTACATTACATCACTCAACCTCTTCACACAGGAGGGTACGGGCATGTGGCATAGGTGTGCCCCTTTCTCCCATGAGTGAGCCAAAGGGAGAAGGGGTGGCGAGTGCTACACATGGGGGCTCGAGTCCGGGATTTCTGTGGTCGAAAAGAGAAAAAAAAAAAAAAGTTGGACTTTCTTCCCCTTGTGAGGCTCCGTGGAGGTCGGCCATCTTTGGAAGAATTCTGGCTGCGCAACGAGGAGAGCACCAAACTGCGTAGTTCGTGGGTGTGTCAAGGAAAGTAAAAGCCTGTGAACATTGCAGGACAATGGGAGGAGCCTCGCCATGCGGTGAGTCGTGTATGGTGGCTTTGGCGCCAAATGGACAGTGCGTGATGGATCGGCGAGTGAGCAAACTGGGCGACTAATGCCCCATGGATTCCAAGTTCTTCTGCCATGAACGTTGCCTCTTTAGCTGCTCCCTTGATGGATACAGGGATTCAGCTGAAGCCTAGGGGGCGCTTCGCTCTCTACGTCTGCAGAGATCCAGAGGCCCTTGGAGTGGTTTGTCACAGATGCCAGGGACTGGTGGTGCACCTTTGGCCCTTTGGAAGATGTGAAAAGTGCAAGGAATTCATCTTCGAGGTGGAGCAACCTACAGAAAAACCTCTGGCCTACCCTTTGTTTTGCCTTACGGGCGCCACTACTCTTGAGGAGGAAACCAGTGCTTCTGCAGCCACCCCCACGCACACCGTCGTGACTTCGGAGGAAGTCGTTACGGATGTTCCGGTGGAAGAGGAACCGGAGACGGAGAAACCGGAGGATGTTGCCTCTGTCACTACAGAGTAGTCGCTCCCACCGCCAAAGCGAAAGGTGGGCTATGTGATAGCCTCCTGCGGCCGTGGTCGAGCTACACCCCAGTGCTTGCCTGAAACGGATTGTCCAGTTGGAGGGACCTCCAGACGATCCGCGACAGCTACAGGCCAAGGTAAGCCGGGGAAAGGGACAAAAGCTAGTGTCCGAAGTATCGGGGATGTTTGGGTTCCTGACCCTAAGGAACTTGTTAAGGACAGTGATTCCTCCACCACCAAAAATTATTTGCCAGCAGAGGAGTACGATACCTCTGACCTAGAGTCATCCTCTGAGGTGGGAGATGATGCTGAAATAGACGAGCTGTTCGCCAAGAAAGGCTGGGATAAGATACCTCTATCCTCCGTAAGAAGTAGAAGAAATGTACCCAAAGATCCTGGGGCTGTTGTACCCCTGGCGGAGGCCCCTGTGTTAGAGGAGATACCTGACCCCAGGCCTGCATCACCCAGACCTACGTTGCCTGTGCCTGCTGCCGTGGCTGAGTATGCGCCATTGCGGGATACTATGTTGGGTCTCAAGGCAGTGAAAGTGCCTAGGCATCCGGATGCCATTGTCCTACCGGGTGCGGAAGACCGCGCTACCCTTCCTCCTCTGTCCAGGAATAGAATGCAACGGCTGTTCAACCAATGGGTGGCCGCTGACTATGGATGGGAGTACCCGTATCTCTCAAAAGACTTACTTTTTGAGGTGGAGGCCTACAGAGAGAGGTGGTACGCTGACTTTCTGTGGGATTATTTGAAAGTGCCTAACGCCCACAGGTATCTCTCCTGTTCTGCAGCTGTTGCGGAGAGGTACAAAGGGTGCAAGTTGGACTGGGTACTTGGTCGGCACATACACGCGGATCGGGTGGTTGTGTGTTGGAAGGAGCGGGAGGATGCTGTGTATTCCATTGAAACTTTTGACAATAATTGGAAGCTCCTTATTTTACCTGATCCCAAATTTTATCTTTAAGAGACTGGGCTTTATGTGTTCTATTGTTTCCGTAGTGTACTCTCCTGGAGTCCAGGGACTTTTCCCTTGTAGACTGGGGTAATCTACTCCGCTGGGGAGCCAGGGGAGCTGTTGCTGTTGCTCTCCGCTCACAGAGCTACAAAGACAGAGACTTTGGGGAGTAGGTGCAGTTAGGGCCACAGAATAAGAAATAAAGATATAATTTTCAAATCTTGAGACAATGTTATGACGGTGACACTTCCACTAGGTGGCGGTGTTGCGAAGGGTTTCTGTGCGCTCAAAGAGAAAATATATATAATTGATGTATATTAATAGTTTCTATTTACACTAGGACTAGTGTGAGGCTGGGTTCACACTTGTGCAGTGCGAATTCCAGCTCTCTTATCTCTACAAAAAGATAAGAGAGCTGTTCAGCAGATCATCTCAGTTTTAGCTGTGAATTTGGTGACCAGGGAGAGAGGAGGGGGAGGGGAGAAGTGTAGTGAAGTGAAGGAGAGAAATCCTGATGAGAACTAAACAGATCTGCGAATCAGATGCGTGCCCATAGAAGATAATGGACCTGAATTTGCACCTGAGCCGCACCACAATGCCTAGAAAACGCACACTTTTTTTGGCAATGCGCAGTGCGAATGCATCGCACATATGTGAACCAGCCTCATTGAAATCAATGTATTTTAAAATGTTATGCAAATTGGATGCAGTGTAAGCCGCAACCAATTCGCATAGGTGTGAACCCGGCATAAGGAGTACTTTAGTAGAAGGAAAATATTCTCCCCTAGGGGAGGGTAGTTTCCTTTTTTTGTAAATAATGGTGTAGGATATGATCACGCTGGTTTTGTTTGTGTTTTCTTCCTTTGCAGGTGAACGTCTGGCAGCCACTGAGCAAGGGTGGGTTAGCTAGATGAGGAGGGGAGGGAGATGTAGGTGTATAAGATGATGTGTTTTTTGTTATATATGTGACATTGAAAATGGGATGTACACATTTTTTTTTCTCTTGTTGATCTTCCTTCATTTCTTTACTCAACCCCTTTCCCCACAATTAGGTTCCGGCATAAACAAACCATTTTTTTCTATTATCGTGTTTTTTTTTGTATATAGTTCTGAGATAAACATGCGTAGACTCAGGCTTGAGGTACGTGGGTTTACCCCAGACACTGGGGACAGTGTCTATCTGTCTCGGGGGGGTCTGTAGCGGGGCTTTGAAATTTAGGGGAATGTTTGAGTGGTAGTTATACTCAAACACACTATTTGATACGGTTCAGTAAAACCCATTTTGAGCTGCAGGTGGGATACTGGTGTGTAGTTCCCCATGGCCTGTTGGTGGCGCTGCCATCAGAGGCCAGGGTTGAACCGCTGGTACAGTACTGTGCCTTGGATGTCCCCTTTCGGCGGTGGTAAGGTGGGCGTGTCGGCCTGCTGTGCATCCCGAGAGGGGATATAAAAGGGGCAGACCCTGTCTGTCGGGGGTGAGTTCCCGGGGGTCCGACCCCGGGAGCGTGTGATTCTGTTCGTGGCCACCCCAGGTACCTTTAGCCCTGGGTTGGAGTTCCTGGTTCGGTACACTGGCGGATCAGTCCCAGGCACCTTTAGCCCTGGGGCTGCAACTGGAGGCTTCGGGTCTAGCGCCTTTGGCTGGAGCCGCGGAGGGAAAAGGATTCCCAGGGTGCTGCCTTGCGAGGAGGCCCGCATCTAGATTAGAAGGCCGGGGGAGGACCGTTCCGAAGGACTGGTGAGAGATCACAGTGAAGGAAGGGGCCCGGTAACTCTCTGGAGGGATGTCAATTTCCCGTTAGAGGCCTAAAGCCAGAACCAACGTTCACCAGGTCTGTGGCAGAGACTGTGCGTGTACTCTGATTTGAGCATCATTCCGGCTGCTAGGATCCACTCCATTGGGAGACTATCCGGATGAGCTGAGTCTACCTGAAGATATGGGTAGTGAATAAGAATTTGTTTGTGCCTGGACCTATTCCCACACCTCTTGCTGTCCTGATCTTCCTCCAACCTTTTCCTGTCTAATTATCGTAATTAAGAGAGAAATAAACTCCACGTTGGAGTTGCAATTGGTGTGGACCTTGAAGTTATTGGGGAATAGAGACTTGTCTTTGTAGCAGTGAAGACGGGAGCCATTCTATGGGGGAAACTCAACCACAGAGACCCAGGTACATTACACTGCTCAACCTCTTCACACAGGAGGGTACGGGCATGTGGCATAGGTGTGCCCCTTTCTCCCACGAGTGAGCCAAAGGGAGAAGGGGTGGTGAGTGCTACAATAAAAATCACAAAAAATTAAATGAGAAGAGAAGAGAGAGAAAGGAGAAGAAGAAAGTAAGAGGTCATCATATTAGCTCACCTACATGCTCAGGGTGGGTCCTCCCGGAGGTGCCACAACTCCCACACTTTATTGTGGGCCTCCATTCTTTCCTGCATCCTGGCGGTCATTTTCTCAATCCGTTCCACATCTTTGACTCTAGCATATAGGGCATCAGGGGAAGGTGGGGAGCGTTGCTTCCAGTTGAGAGAAACGAGGCAGCGCGCAGCTGTGAGGATGTAACGTAATAGCTTTTGTGAGGGGGTTCGCTCGGCAGCGGGTGTGTGTGATCCCCTGGGTGGGCTCCCCACACAAAAACAGGCCCAGCAGACGGAGGTTGTGGTTTTCAAGATCAAAAAGGTGCGGTTTATTTCTCTATTTACAGTGACAAAAAAAACACAGCAAAGCAAAAAGAAACATAAACAAAATAAACCCTGGTCAGCTTGACCTCTGACTAAACATGCAGGTTTCCTAACTAACAACTGGGATCAGCCTAGTGCTGTCCTAGTCCCTAAGTCCCTGGTTTAGTCAATGTCCAAACAAATAGCCACACAGGCTTTGTCTCACCGCACAGGGGTTCACTCTCCCTAGACAGTCCACACAGGTCTGGTTCCAGGCATGAGCCAACATCTAATGAAACTGGGAGTTTTTATATAGGCCTTAAACCAGCTGACAAGCTTCAGCTGGTCTCATCAACTCCCTGCCTGCACGACGCCCAGCCCTCTCCCTAGAGGTATGAGTCATCAATGAGCCCACTAGCCTCAGCTGGGCTTCATCAACTCTCTCCCTAGTTGTATAAGTCGGCATAAAGCCTGAATCTGGGAGAAATATACCTACCCCCCTGGATGCAACCAGGTGACTTTACCTTCCTGCTGTCACATACCCCCCCCTCTTGTTTTAACCTTGGGGTTGGAACACCAGCAATCAGGCATTCATGTACTCGAGACAAAGCACCCACATTCCCCATTTGAACGCCAGGGCGATGCTTTACTGTGAAGTTGAATTCCTGTAGGGCCAGGAACCACCTATTCACTCTTCTATTTGTCTCCTTGTTTTGAGCCATCCACTTTAACGGAGCGTGATCCGTAACCATGTCAAAGTGCCTACCTAGCAGATAGTACCGAAGGGAATCTAGAGCCCACTTCACCGCTAAACACTCCTTTTCAACCGTGGCGTAATTTACCTCATGGGACTTCAACTTCCTGCTGAGGTAAATGACTGGGTGCTCTTCCCCGTTCCAGACCTGGGACAATACTGCTCCTAACCCCACATCTGACGCATCACTTTGTACGACAAAGTCTTTAGAGAAGTCGGGTGAGTACAACACTGGCTGGCTACATAAGGCTTGTTTCAAGAATTGGAATGCTGCCTCAGCCTCGGGGGTCCATTTAATCATGACCGACCCTTTCCCTTTCGTCAGGTTGGTTAGGGGCACAGCCTTAGAAGCAAAGTGGGGAATGGAGCGCCGATAATAACCTGCGATTCCCAGAAAGGCCCGTACCTGCTTCTTGCTGTTGGGACGTGGCCAACTCTGGATGGCCTCGACTTTGTTGAGTTGGGGTTTTATCACTCCCCTGCCAATGGTGTACCCAAGATATTTGGCCTCCTCCTGCCCAATGGTACACTTCTTGGGGTTAGCCGTAAACCCCGCTTCCCGGATAGAGTCTAGGACTGCTTGCACTTTTGGCAGATGTGAGGCCCAATCTGTGCTATGGACAATTACGTCATCCAGGTAAGCCGCAGCATACTTCCGATGGGGCCTCAGTATCTGGTCCATTTTCCGCTGGAATGTGGCCGGCGCATTCTGTAACCCGAACGGCATTCTCTTATATTGGAACGCCCCGTCTGGGGTTACAAATGCGGTTTTCTCTTTGGCCGACTTGGCCAGGGGAATTTGCCAATACCCTTTTGTGAGGTCAAGAGTCGTCATGTATCGGGCTGTTCCCAGCCGGTCGATCAACTCATCTATACGTGGCATGGGGTAGGTGTCAAATTTTGTAACTTTGTTCAACTGACGAAAATCGTTACAAAATCGCCAGCTCCCATCCGGTTTAGGCACCAACACAATGGGACTAGACCAATCACTTTGGGACTCCTCTATCACCCCGAAGTTCAGCATTTTCTGTACTTCCTCCCGTATTGCCTCCCGTCGGGCCTCTGGGATCCGATAGGGTTTTAACTTCACCCTTTCACCGGGCGGGGTAATAATATCATGCTCTACCCCAGATGTTTGTCCCGGCAGCTCAGAGAACACCTCCTTGTTGCGAAGCACAAACTCCTTAACCTCCTGTTGTTGGGGTTGTGACAAGGTGGCTGCTATTCCAACCTCCGGAATCACGCAACCAGTTTGAGCTGGTGACCAAGTTTCTGCGACTAGGGACTCTCTATCCCTCCAGGCTTTCAACAGATTAACGTGATATATCTGTTCGGGCTTTCGCCTTCCTGGTTGTCTGACCTTGTAATTCACTTCGCTCACTTTTTCCATTATCTCGTAGGGGCCTTGCCATTTGGCAAGGAATTTACTTTCAACCGTAGGGACAAGTACCAATATCCTATCCCCCGGGGAAAAGGTACGGGTCTTGGCTCCACGGTTGTACACTCTCTGCTGTGCCAACTGCGCTTGGGCCAAATGTTCCTTCACGATGGGCATTACCTGTGCAATTCGATCTTGCATCAGGGCGACATGCTCAATCACACTCCTGTGGGGAGAACTCTCACTTTCCCAAGTTTCCTTGGCAATATCCAACAGCCCTCTTGGGTGTCTCCCATACAGTAACTCAAAGGGGGAGAATCCCGTAGAGGATTGGGGCACCTCCCTAATAGCAAACATCAAATAAGGAAGTAGACAGTCCCAATCCTTTCCATCTCTATCCACCACTTTCTTCAACATTTGTTTTAGGGTTTTGTTGAATCTTTCAACCAGCCCATCGGTTTGGGGGTGATACACAGATGTACGCAATTGCGTCACTTTGAACAATTTACACAGCTCTTTCATAACCCGGGACATAAAGGGTGTACCTTGGTCCGTAAGCAGTTCTTTACAAATACCCACCCGGCTAAAAACAAGAGATAGCTCTTTGGCTATGGTTTTGGCCGAGGTATTTCTGAGAGGGATCGCTTCTGGATAACGGGTGGCATAGTCCATTATAACCAATATGTACTGGTGCCCCCTAGCGGACTTGATTATAGGACCTACCAAATCCATTGCGATTCTCTCAAACGGGACCTCAATGATGGGTAGAGGGACCAGCGGGCTACGGAAATGTGGCATCGGGGCCGACCTCTGACACACAGGGCAGGAGGAACAATAATTTTCTATGTCCTTCATCACCCCAGGCCAATAGAATCTCTGTAATACCCTCTCTCGGGTTTTCTCTGTCCCCAGATGACCTCCAAGAATGTGCCCATGGGCCAACTCCAACACCAACTTCCTGTAAGGTTTGGGCACCACAAGCTGCTCAACGGTTTCTTCTGCCCTTTTTGCCACCCGATACAGTAGGTCCTTCTCTACGCTGAAGTATGGGTAAGTGCAGGTATTATCTGGGTTCACTAACTCGCCATCTATTTCCACTACGTTTTCCCGTACCTTTATTAGGGCGGGGTCTTTTAACTGTTCTATGGCAAAATTTTCCCTGTGAACCTCCAGATCAGAAAACTCCACAGACGGTAGGTTTTCGTCTGAGGAGGTGGGCTCCTCTCCAGTTTCTTGAGTCTCCCCTGCCAATACTGACAAGGGAAATTCTGGAGAGTCCTCACCACTCTCAGAGGAGTTCTGGCTATCACATTCCTGGTACATAGGGGCACCAGTGGGGGGCTCAGGATCATCCCACAGTTCCCAGAACTTCGGAAAATCCCTTCCCACAATGGCATCATGCGGTAATTGAGATACTAACCCCACTGGATGAGAGAGGGTACCTTTGGGGGTCTCGAAACACACTGTAGTCACTGGATACTCTCGGGTGTCCCCATGCACACAAATAACAACTACCTTGCTATTCCCAGAGACCTCTGTTTTAACTAATTCAGCCTTTATCAGGGTCACAAGGCTACCTGAATCCAGCAATACCACAACATTTCTACCATTAATACACATTTTGCATAAATGTTTCTCAGTTCCCCGAATGGCAGTGCATGCGACTGTCGCACACAGCGACTGACGTCGGTCCGTCAGAAAGTCACATTGCATGGGTTCCTCCACAACCGGGCAATTTGCTGCAATATGTCCCGCTTGCCGGCAGCGGTAGCAAACAATCCTTTTGGCTGCCTCTTGAGCCCCTGACTTCCCAGGCTGTTCTCGCCAAACTTTGGGTAGAGCTCCCACCCTCTCACTCTCTCCACCCTCACCCCTTGGAATCCTCTTATCCGCCCCTGGGGATGGTCTGGTCTTAGGGTGGAAAGTCCGAGAGTCTCTGGAAGAGGCCGTCAGGTTCTCTGTAGCCAAGTATTTCTCTACACGATCCACAAGACCACCGGCCGTCTCTGGGTCTCCATGGCTTACCCACTTTTGGATGGCAGTAGGAAGAGCTCTCAAAAACCGATCCATTACAACACGTTCCACAATCTCTGGTGCGGACAAAGTCTCTGGCTGTAGCCACTTCCTGCTCAGGTGAATGAGATCATACATTTGAGACCTGGGGGGTTTTCCAAGCTGGAAAGTCCAGTTATGCACACGCTGAGCCCGGACAGCCAGGGTGACACCCAGCCTTGCCAATATTTCAGCTTTTAGCATCACATAGTCTTTTGCTTGGTCAGGCTCTAGGTCATAGTAAGCCTTCTGCGATTCACCAGTTAACAGAGGAGCCACCAGTCCAGCCCACTGCTCCTCAGGCCACTTTTCTCTTTCAGCAGTCCTTTCAAATGTGGTCAAAAATACCTCTGGATCATCCTCTCCAGTCATTTTTGTCAATAAACGACTCACCCCAAAGGACGCGGTATTAGTGGGACGGCTTTCCTCACTGGTCTGCGGACGTTGCTGCACTACTGCTTCCATTTGTTGTAGTCTCTGCTCTTGCTTCTGTAACAGGTCTATGAAGCGGGCCTCAGATTGCTGCTGGGCTTGTTGCTGAGCTTCCAGACTCTGTTGGTGAGCTTGCTGCTGGGCTGCAAGGCTCCTTTGCAAACCTGCATTTGTCTGCTGTTGATTGGCATTTGCTAGAGCCAGCTGTTTCAGTATCTCCTCCATGCTGGCTTAAAAAAAACTGCCACTGGTTCTCCACCAACTGTGAGGGGGTTCGCTTCGCAGCGGGTGTGTGTGATCCCCTGGGTGGGCTCCCCACACAAAAACAGGCCCAGCAGACGGAGGTTGTGGTTTTCAAGATCAAAAAGGTGCGGTTTATTTCTCTATTTACAGTGACAAAAAAAACACAGCAAAGCAAAAAGAAACATAAACAAAATAAACCCTGGTCAGCTTGACCTCTGACTAAACATGCAGGTTTCCTAACTAACAACTGGGATCAGCCTAGTGCTGTCCTAGTCCCTAAGTCCCTGGTTTAGTCAATGTCCAAACAAATAGCCACACAGGCTTTGTCTCACCGCACAGGGGTTCACTCTCCCTAGACAGTCCACACAGGTCTGGTTCCAGGCATGAGCCAACATCTAATGAAACTGGGAGTTTTTATATAGGCCTTAAACCAGCTGACAAGCTTCAGCTGGTCTCATCAACTCCCTGCCTGCACGACGCCCAGCCCTCTCCCTAGAGGTATGAGTCATCAATGAGCCCACTAGCCTCAGCTGGGCTTCATCAACTCTCTCCCTAGTTGTATAAGTCGGCATAAAGCCTGAATCTGGGAGAAATATACCTACCCCCCTGGATGCAACCAGGTGACTTTACCTTCCTGCTGTCACACTTTTTATAGGGTTTGAGAATTTTGAGTGGTGAAAGGCCTAGTAAAAAGAATTTTGGTGTCATGGGGACAGGTACCTCAAAAAGGCGATTCAGCAGCTGATGAACCGAGTTCCAAAAAGGAGTAATCAGTGGGCAGCTCCAATAGATATGAAGGAGGGTACCTTTGTCCCCATGGCAATGCCAGCAGCGGTCAGAGCTAGTGGGGTAGATGTCATGGAGCACATCTGGGTTCATGTACCAAAAATAGAGTATTTTATAGGCGTTTTCCTTGTACAGTGTGCAAAAAGAGCTTTTAGCTGCTTGGGACCAAATCACCTGCCAGGTCTCTGTGGGGATTTCCTCACCGAGTGCCCTCTCCCAACGGAGCATGTAAGCATGTTTGCCCTGCACAGTTATGGAGTAGGCATTCAGTATCCAGTATATATCAGAAATTAACCACTTGCTTACTGGGCACATATACCCCCTTCCTGCCCAGGTGAAATTTCAGCTTTCAGCACTGTCACACTTTAACTGACAATTGCACGGTCGTGCGACGTGGCTCCAAAACAAAATTGACGTCCTTTTTTCCCACAAATAGAGCTTTCTTTTGGTGGTATTTGATCACCTCTGCGGTTTTTATTTTTTGTGCTATAAACAAAAAAAGACTGACAATTTTGAAAAAAAACACAATATTTTTTACTTTTTGCTATAATAAATATCCCAATTTTTTTTTTCCTCAGTTTAGGCCAATACGTATTTTTCTACATATTTTTGGTAAAAAAAAATTGCCATAAGCGTTTATTGATTGGTTTGCGCAAAAGTTATAGCGCCTACAAAATAGGGGATAGAATTATGAATTTTTTTTTAATAATTTTTTTCTTACTAGTAATGGCGGTTATCTGCAATTTTTGTCAGGACTGCGATATTGCGGCAGACATATCGGACACTTTTGACAAATTTTTGGGACCATTCACATTTATACAGCGAACAGTGCTATAAATATGCACTGATTACTGTATAAATGTGACTGGCAGGGAAGGGGTTAACACTAGGGGGCGATTAAGGAGTTAAATGTGTTCCCTGCTAGGTGATTGTTACTGTGGGGGGAGGGGACTGACTGGGGGAGGTGACCGATGGTTGTCCCTATGTACAAGGGACACACCATCTGTCTCCTCTCCCTGACAGGATGTGGATCTCTGTGTTTACACACAGAGATCCACGTCCCTGGCTCTGGGACTGCCGATCGCGGGTACCTGTCGGACATTGCGGCCGCCAGTTATGCGCAGCGGCACCTGAGTGACGCGGCGGGCGCGCACGCCCCCCAGCGGCCAGAGGCCCGAGGATGTCAATAGACGGCCTCCCGGACCTGTAGAGCCACCTTGTGGCCGTCATTTAACAATGGCCCGGGTCCCAAGTAGTTAAACCCTTCTGGGCAGAGCCTGCTAGAAATAAGTTTTCAAAGGGGGAATTGTAGGTTTGGGGTTATAGTTAGGGCATAGTGGCGAATTTGCAGATACCCGTAAAACACCTGGCGAGGCAGATCCAGTTTGTCCTGAAGTTCAGCAAATGGCAACAGTTTGCGAGACCTAGGATCTACTAGATTCCCAAATTGAAATAAATTCCGTGAAGTCCACGGCGAGTAAATCCGGTGAGTGAGGCTATCTGGCACTTTGGGGTTGCAGATAAAGGAGGTCATCAATGATTTTTCAGATGACAGCTCATGCTGACGCGATATTTTGCACCAGAGCTGTTGGAGTTGGGACAGCAAGCGGCTAGGGTCTACCTCAGCATTTGCACTCCAAAGTAGATTGTTTGGGTGTACAGGAGCAAGCCATAGTTTTTAATTTCCTGTCCATTTATTGTAAGATCGTTGAGTAAACCATGAGGCTATTGCATGCAATTGAGTCGCTTGGTAGTGTAGCAGGGTGTTGTTTTACCCGCAGGACTACATTTTCCGGGATGCTTTGCGGCACCCAAGGTGCCATTCCCCGCGCAAGGACTGCTGGGGTGGACTTTAAAAGGGAGAGGCGGGGCTCGCTTCATTCTCTTGGAACGCCGCCCTTCTTGCAAGAGGATCCCCTGCACTCACCTGCTGCGCACGCTAGGCCTGAAGCCTTCTATTCCGTTGGGGAGTCCGCAAAGCATCCGATCCACCTGAGGTGCCATCGTCTTCCGAGGGACCAAAGACTCACAGTAGCGGAGGAACCGGACAGGAGTCGGTCCGGTTAGGGTGAGAGAGCGCCTGCTCGGAACCTTAAATCAATAACTTTACCTAGACCTTCTATTGAACATAGTTATACTTTGGAGAGACTGTTGCCCTGAACTGAGTTTGCCAGTCTCTCCAGTTTGTCAAGTCAGCGGTTATTCACAAACCCCCCTTATTGGATTACAATTTGTTTCTCTATGTGCACCACCGACAGTTGCTAGCGAAGATTCCTCACCGAACTATACCCACAGTTATAGTCAGGCCTGACTGGGTAGTTAGGACATTGCTGGGCGCCATTTCTTTGCTCACGAGGGAGTATAGCTGCAGCGGGGTTAATACCGTTTTTATTGCCTAACTGAATGTCACATGCAGATAATGTGTACACCTTTATTGCAGGGATCTGCATAAGATATTGAACTCAAATTACTCTCTTATATTGTTGCTTACAGTAAACTGTTATAGTTAAGTAACTTGGTTGTGAGTGTCCATTATTGTGCTGGTATACAAAGGGGGTTGTACTGTGTATTATATATATATGTATAGAGATAGTACAGTTATACCACTACTTTCCCTCTTTCTAACTGTGTCATGAGAGAAGTCAGAGCCGATTGTCAGGGGTTGGTAGCAGTGCATTACAGGGGCCCAAACAAACAAGCAGCCCTCTTAAGCTGAGGGTATCGCTACACGTGGGGGCTCGTCCGGGATTCTTCCTACCGGATCCATCCGGGGCGGGTGTAGGCAATCAGGGTGATCCACCGCGACCGCTGGACGGGGCAACCAAGCTGGTCTTCCTCTTTGGCGGTGGACGCTGGGAAGCAGTGGCGACCGAGTCAGCATCCTCGGATTTCTCCCGTACCTCAGTGATTGCGACCTCTCCTGCGGTCGCTGCAGTGCGCACAGGGATGGCTGTAAAAGCAGCGATTCCTCCTTCATGAGTGGTGTGGCCTGTAGCGCGGTTGAGGTAGATGGTTCTGGGTTTTTCAATGGTTGGTTCCACCTCAAATAAGAACTCTCCGCAGGCCTCGCAGCGCCCGAATGGCTTCAGCTGACACACCAGTCCCGAACATCCGGGACAAATCAAACCCAGGGCCTCAACGTCCATGCATGAGTACAGGGCGAATCGTCCCCGGGGCTTTAGCCGAATCCCTGTATCCGTTATTGGAGCAGCGGTAGTCAGACTCGTGGTAGTGGGATGAATAGGAATCCACGATGCATTAGTTAGCAGCTTATCCAGAGGGCAGCGCGGAATTAATTTGTATGCTATAATCATGTGAAGGATTACACGTGGGGACTTTGGCGCCAACAAGGCAGTGCGCAATGGATCAGCAGAGAGTCGCCATGTTCACTAATGCATCAACAGGGAGAGAGAAACCGCAGAAGAAAGATGACCTCTTAGCAGATAACCTCATATGCAGTAGTGGTCTATCCCAATCAATATGAGCAGGTAAGTATCATGTAATAGAGAAAAGAAACAGCCACATAGCGTAACTCTGTATATAAATCAAAATTTAATGTAGTGGAAACACTTACATTTGAGTTGATATAAAAGCGCTTTGCAAAGAATGTGGCAACAATGGAGTCCGCCCGACGCGTTTAGTCTCCTAGGACATCATCTGGGGTGTTCCCGGGCCACTACTGCATATGAGGTTATCTGCTAAGAGGTCATCTTTCTTCTGCGGTTTCTCTCTCCCTGTTGATGTTTGGCCATTTCCAGCACCGCAATTTGCAGCATACAGATTGTCCAGGTTCCATCGTGGTTCCACCACACCAAGCCCGTTTGACCCACTGAACATATGTTCCTCTGGGTTCAAACTATCTGGTAAGCTCCTTACCTATTGGTGGTGGTTCTCTTCATCTTCTCACCGTCACTTTTCCTTCAAAGTCTTCACCCACTTTTGAATTTCACCATTGCCTTCAGTTTTGAATTACTTTAGGACACTCAGTTGCACAAGTTTTCACTTGTATTTCGCATATAGACATTTTGCATATATGAGGACTTTTTACTGTTCTTACTTAATATTTGAGTGTCCTTTTTTTATATTGCACCATTTTTATATACTCAATTGAGTGCGTCATGCATTCTTGTTCATTTTTTTGATTAGCGCTACACTTTTTGTTTCCTTCACACGATTGGACTCCTCCCTTCTTGCACTCCAGTTCGCGGGCTTTCTCCTTCCCTGGGTCACGCCCACAAAATGAGCAGGGAGGGTGTGCCTGATGGCGCAGTGGCCAATATGGCCGACATACTCGGTACTCTTTCGGGCAGACACTTTCAAATTCCAACAACTCCAGCTCCATTGTAGCACGAACACATCCCGGACCAGAGCCCCCACGTGTAGCAGAACCTCACTCTCCCTCTTGCCTCTGTGAATGGCTTGTGTCTAGGGGTACCTGGGAGAGGAGAGTGCAGGAACACTACGCCAAGCTCTCCCCTCGTGTGTATAAGAGGGTTGAGCAAAGTTAGTTGATTTACCTTGCGGGTCTGTCCACTGCATACAAAGCCTTGTTGTTCCATGGAAACGTGTCTGCCAATAATAGAGCCCCACACCAATCGAAAGTTCAACACTCCTTTATTTCTCGTACAATACGGTGGACACAATCAGTTGAACTTCCAATAACAGACGAACATGGGGGTGTGGGAACGAGTAGGCTCAGGCACAACTGAACTCTCCTATTCCTTTTCTGCCACCGACCGTGAGTTTTGGTCGCTGCCACCGACCGGAAGAACTGTTGAGGCCCCTGCCACAGGCCTAATAGCAGGCCTCTGCCACCGGCCTGATTGAAATAGCTGGACCGCTGCCACCGGTCATTGAACGTGGACTGAACTTCCTCTTTGAACTTGGCCCCTGTTCGGGAAAGATATCCCTCCCGGCGGTCTCCAGAGGTTCACCCGGCACTGGCAATCTGCTGAACCAGGTCTTCGGGTGAGTCCCTCCTCCGGTCCCTTATGCCTCTGGATTCGGGTGCCCCACTCCCGGGGCCCCCTAGGATGATCCCTCCCTCGCGGGACACAGCGGAAGGTACTGGGCCCCAGGCCTTCGGCTGAGTACCTCACCCCAGACTGAAGGTGTCTGGGATGGAACACGAACTCCAAGTGTCCAGGCCTAGGCCGCCTGGACACCGACCGCAACCACAGCCCTCAGGCTGAAGGTGCCCGGGACTCCAACCTCATGGCAAAGATGTCCGCCCCCTTTACACCCTATCCCAGCAAGCACGGCGGGTTCCCCGCCCCACCGTACAACCGCTGCAAGAGGTCACAAAGGGTACGGCACTGCAGCGATGGTTCAACCCCGGGCCAAAGTGACAGCGCCACCTGCTGGGAACTATGCATCACTGGTGTCCTCACCAGTTTAAAAAGTACATACCCGCTACAGTAGTATTTTATAAGGTTAGGAAATGCTAGGCCCCCATCTGAGTGCGCTGCCATGTGTACTGAACGGGGTATCCTATGTCTTTTACGATTCCAAACATATTGAGTCAGGTCAGCTTGTGACTTTCTCAGATGTTCATAAGGAATGGGAAATGGCAATGTTTGAAACAGGTACAAAAGTTTTGGGAGGATGGACATCTTGATTGAGGTGATGCGCCCTAAGAGGGAGATATGATGTTTCTTCCACTGCAGTAGCATAGCTCTTTTTGAACGAAAGAGGGGGGGATTTTCCTGATACAGGGTAGCGAACTTTGGGGTGATATATATCCCCAAGTATTTTAGGGCAGTAATGCAGCGTACACACGATCTGATTTTTCGTCGGAAAAACCTTGGATGGTTTTTTCCGACGGAATTCCCCTCAAGCTTGGCTTGCATACACACGGTCACACAAAAGTTCTCTGAACTTTCGACTGCCAAGAACGCGGTGACATACAATACTACGACGAGCCGAGAAAATAAAGTTCAATGCTTCCGAGCATGCGTCAAATTGTTTCCAAACATGTGTCGGAATTTTGGGCGTCGGTCGGAATTGCTACAGATGATCGGAATTTTTTCCGTCGGACAATTTGAGACCCTGCTCTCAATCTTTTGCTGGTGCCGACAGCAAAAGTCCGATTGAGCATACACACACGGTTGGAGTTTCCGACCAAAAGCGCACACAAAATTACAGGACTAAATATACAATCAGATATTGAGATCTCTGTATTATCAATGATTCCAGGCTCTATAAAGGCCATAAAGAAAGATATTTTAAGGCACATGCTAACAGCAGCACGTACAGTTATAGCTCAAAACTGGAGAAAGGTGGCAGACCCCTCGATAGGGGAATGGGTATGTGAGATGGACGAGATGCAATCCCTGGAGTTGATGATAAAGACAGAAACAGGTGTAGCGGGTATTTGAATTTTGGGGAGGCATCTGGGTGGTAGTACAACCCAGATGCACTGATTGTTAGGGAATCTGAGACCCTTTTGTGGTTCTTGGAGGACTCTGGTGGTGTGAGGTTCCCTGCGGCCTGCAGGTGGCGCTGTCGCCCTGGGCCGGAGCTGAACACTCACCGCAAGACTGCATCCCTTTTTGTCCTTTTCCTGGCGCTGGTACAGCGGGGCGGGGAACCTGCTGTGACGCAAAGGGAGAGGAGATAAAAGGGGCGGACGCCCTGACCTTGGGGTTCAGAGTCGGAGGACGCAGCCGTGCCCAGGCACCTTCAGCCTGGGTGCTGGTGTTCCGGAGTTCCGGGCCCAGGTGCCCTTGACCTGGCTGGAGCGGGAGATGGAGTCCATCCCAGGCACCTTTAGCCTGGGGTGAGGTACTAATGCGGAAGCCTGGGACTCAGTACCTTCGACTGGGTTCCGCGAGGGTGGAGGAATCCGAGGGGGCCCTAACGCCTTGTGTGCCCGTGTCTGAGAGGAGGCCGGTGAGCGGAACTTCTCCGGAAAGTCTGGCACAGCATTTCCTGGTGACGGAGAGGCCTCCGGAAACTCTCTTGGACGGATGTCTTCCCTCTGACAGGGGCTGTGATAGCGAAGGTAATTCATGCTCTTGTTCTATATAGTCGGTGGCAATGACTATACATCATAACCATTGGTGACACCACAGTGGTTAGCTCTACTTAAAAGGATTGTGCCTTGACCTACTCCCCACAAATACTGAAGTGTTCTCTGGGTCTCAACCTGTCTGTGCTGTATGGCTATTTATTGCTGGAAGAGAATAAATACGAGTTGGACCTTTTCAGTGTGTGGAACTCTGGTTACTAGGAGCAAAGGGAGTCAATTCAAAGAAAGGATTTGACTCTGGGACACACACACAAAACTCGATAGTTCTGGCTTTCACCTCCAGTCTCTCTGGAGGACATGGGCCGTGGTGTATCGCATCCCTCCCCCCAGTACTAAACCCCTAGACAAAACCAACAAGCCGAGAATGAGAAGGGGTGTGAGGGGTGAGGTCGCTACACAGGCAATAGAGAATAAAGTTTAAAGATATGGCAAAAATGGAAGGAGTTCAAAACCTCTGCACCAATAACAGAATATATATAGAGCATTACCTTAATGGTATATACATTTTTATTTTGTTGTTGTTTTTTTTTTTTTTTTCTCTTCTTTTCTTTTTCTTTTCCTTTCCTAGGGGGGTGGGGGGAGGGTATTTGGAATTGCGTTGTTAGTTTGTTGAGTCTGGACAATAATGGGATCATGGATAGATACACATCGACCTAGAAAAACCTTAACTGTATATTTATATGAGAATTATTGATAAAATGTAGAAATGTAACAGTATATAGATAGAGATATAAGATACCCAAAATTAGTTCTATTTTATGTTATGTACATGTGTGTAAAATGGAAAATTCATAAAAAAATATAGATATTACAAAAGCTCGCATTAGACTTTTGCTGGCGGAATTTCCAACCGTGTAGGGGAAAGAAGGGTGGAAGCCAAAGTTGGCCCAAAAGGGGGTTTGACTGGTGGCAGAATGAATAGAGTTATTGTATGCAAATTCAGCATAAGATACTAGGGAGGACCAGTTGCCCTGGGAGGCAGAGCAGAAGCAACGGAGATATTGTTCCAGGGTTTGGTTCGTCCTCTCTGTCTGGCCGTTGCTCTGAGGGTGGTAAGCAGATGAGAGACAGATCTTGATCACCAAGGACTTGCAATGTTTTTTCCAGAATGTGGACGTAAATTGGACGCCTCTGTCGGAGACGATGCTCTTAGGTACCCCATGGAGCCTGGTTATCTACTTAAAGAAGATTTTGGCTGTATCCGCGGCAGAGGGAGTACCCATCATGAGCAAGAAGTGTGCCATCTTAGAAAGACGGTCGATCACCACCAGGATCGTGGTAAATCCTCCAGAGGGAGGTAGATAGACAATAAAATCCATGGAGACTTCTGCCCATGGACGTTCAGGGATGGGTAAGGGTTTGAGTAGGCCCCAGCTTTTGATGTTTGATCCCTTATTGCGTTGGCAACGGGTGCAGGAGGCAACGTAAGTTTTACAGTCCTGTCTCCAGCCCGGCCACCAAAAAGAGCGGGAGACTAGTTCTGTGGTTTTCCGAGTTCCAAAGTGGCCCGCTAACTTGTGGTCGTGAAAGGTTCCTAAGACTAGTTGTCTTGCTTCCAGTGGAACAAAGATTTTACCCCGGGACCAGAGCAGGTCATCATGTTTCTCTAGAGAAGAGATTTCCTGGTCAGAGCAGTTCCTGGATGCTGTCTTAATGGAGGTAAACAGATCGGCCTGGGAGATCAGAAGAAAATTCTGTGAAGACAAGATGGTGCTTGGTTCCATTGCCTGAGAAGTTTCGGGGAACATCCTGGAGAGTGCATCTGCCTTCCCATTTTTGGAGCCGGGCCTGTAGGAGATGTGAAAATTTAATTTGGTGAAGAAGAGAGCCCAGCGGACTTGCCTGGGTCTTAAACGTTTTGCTGTCCTTAAGTATTCCAAGTTTTTGTGGTCGGTGAAAATCATGACAGGGTGAGATGCACCCTCCAACAGGTACCTCCATTCTTCCAGGGCAAATTTAATAGCCAATAACTCTCTGTCTCCAACATCGTAATTTCTCTCGACTGGGTTTAATTTCCGAGAAGCAAAAGCTACCGGGTGTAGAAGGGATTTGGGACCCTACCTTTGGGAGAGGATGGTCCCAGTGGCTGTCCATGAAGCGTCTACTTCCAATGTGAATGGTAGTGTTGGGTCTGGGTGCTGCAACACAGGTGCTGAGGTAAATGCTAGTTTTTAGCTTAATAAAAGCTTCCTGGCAGGCCCGGACTGGCCATAGGGCATACCGGGCAAATTCGGGCCGCTGGACAGCATGTCACGTCTTCCCCATCATCTCCAATGTCTCCGGAGGCAGCCGGAGTTGGTGGGCGGAGCTGGGGGTGTGGCTGCCCCTCCACTCCTCCCACAGACTTTTCACTCTGGCTGATCCCGAAGTTGAAGGAGAAAGAAACGAGGACACAGCAGGAATGCTGTGAGTTACTGCTCTGCTGCACATGTCACTACATAGAGTCTTAACCTGGCACCATACCACCCGAGCCTGCCCTATTCCACCACATCCTGCCCTATGCGTGCCACCCCAACCTGCCTTATGCCACCGCACCCTGCCCTATGCCACCGCAACCTGCCTTATGCCACCGCAACCTGCCCTATGCCACTGCAAACTGCCCTATACCACCCCAGCCTGCTCTATGCCACCCCAACCTGCTCTATACCACCCCAACCTGCCCTATGCCACTGCAACCTGCTCTATGCCACCACACCCTGCCCTATATCACCCCAACCTGCCCTATGCCACCCAGCCTTCCATATACCACCGCAAACTGCCCTATACCACCCAAACCTGCTCTATACCACCCCAGCCTGCCCTATGCCACCCCAACCTGCCCTATGCCACCCCAGCCTGTCCTATATCACCGCAACCTGCCCTATATTACCCCAACCTGCCCTATATCGCCCCAGTCGGCCCAATACCACCCTATACTTTAATTTACAGATTACAGGTATCCTTCCCTCATTTGCCCCTTGTCCCTCCCATCACTTATTCCCTCATTCCTTATTTCCAACTGGTGGTAGTTGTTAGGACGTATCCTTATGTCCTTATTGGTCCTTTGTTTAGTTTTAGCATGTATGCCTTTTCCTTCTTCCACCCCATCACATTTCACTACATCCCCTTGCGTTGCTCAGCTAGCATTTCTCCCCCCCTTGCTCTTCACTCCACCAGCACATACTACTCCTCAAGTAATACAATACATGCATATTTTTTATAGTCACTACTTGTCACGACTTCATGTCTCGACATCCTCCATTGCCTGGTGCCCATCCATCCTTGATGCGACCTGTGTTGGTGGCCATTGCCGTGAAGGACCCTGCCTCAGTCCCTGGTGGGAGCAGTCCCCGCTTTTTGAAGGCGCATTTGACCCAGCCTCCATGCCGGTCTCACATGGATACCCTGTAAGTACCATCTGGAACTCTGACTACATGTTCACTGTTTCTTCACATGCAAATGCACTGGATCAACCTGTAATGCAACTATGTAATTATATCATTACAGAGACACAGAACACGCTAGCTCCTGACGAGCGACATCTAAGTCGCGAAACGCGTAGAGCCACCAAATATCGTGTTTCTATCATGTGTCACTACAGCAATCTCATAATGCATCAATTAATTTTTGTTTGTATATTCTGGTCCTTGCTATATTTATGTCTTGTTGTGTATCCATTCATACATTAAAACTATTGAATTTTAATTTTCCTACCCTTCTTGTTGTTCACTAATCATGTGTAACCTTATAGGTACCGATATATGGGTATATTCATGAACTCCTTATCAATCCAATACTGTTATGTATGACTTGATTATGTGAAGTTAGAAAGTATGCCATGTACCCTTGATATGTTGGTTATCTTATACTAATCCTATCCTTATCCCACACATACTTCATTCAAAGTCCCGCCCTTTGTTGCTCTCTCCTCTCTACAAATATAGGGATGGAGGTAAATGACTCGTCATTACCTCATGTAAAGTCCCACTAACTCTCTTTTTTTATCACTACCAATAGGGGTGGAAGTATGTGTTTGGGACTTTAACCTAATATGCTCTCGCATATATATATTTATAAATAATTTTTTGTCATTACAATTGCTCCCTTCTTTTCTTTTATTGTACCAAGTTTTTAAATTTTATTATGATTTATTATTTTGTTACGCCTTATCAACATGGCTGGTTTGGTTCTTTCAGTTCATTTGCAAGTGTGTACGGGTCCTGTCTGCTCCTGGCTTTGGCTGCTGTGCCGGATGGTGCCTCTTGCGGGCTTGTTCCTTAACCGGGGGCTGCGACCCACACTGCCATTGCTCCTTTTCCCCGCCCTTTCTATGCGGGGACATGTGGGCGGGCTCTGTGTGTCGACGTCACGCCTCACCGGCCGGACACGGGGCGACCATTCGTCGTTCATCCGTGCGGCCACACAGGTGCCAGCCGCGGGCGGTTTGGGTGGTCTAGTGGCTCCAATCGCCAGGCGGCTTTTCCGCAAAGGTGTTGGAGCCTCCCCTACCCCTCTGCTCGCGTGCGGCCTTTTCGTTTCCAGCTACGAGCGTTTAGGGAGCTATTTGGCGCCAACTACCAGGCGGCTCTTCCGCATTGGTGTTGACTCCTCCCCTCCCTGGATGCTCGCGTGCGTGACGTTAGCGGGGTCCTTGGACGGCGGCGCCTACATAGGTGCGTCATCTGTGGCTGGCTCAGGCACTTGGCTTCCCTGCACTTCACATAACAACACGTAGATTACAGGTATCCTTCCCTCATTTGCCCCTTGTCCCTCCCATCACTTATTACCTCATTCCTTATTTCCAACTGGTGGTATTTGTTAGGACTTATCCTTATGTCCTTATTTGTCCTTTGTTTAGTTTTAGCGTGTATGCCTTTTCCTTCTTCCACCCCATCACATTTCACTACATCCCCTTGCGTTGCTCAGCTAGCATTCCCCCCCCCCCTTGCTCTTCACTCCACCAACACATACTACTCCTCAAGTAATACAATACATGCATATTTTTTATAGAATTCATGTCTCGACATCCTCCATTGCCTGGTGCCCGTCCATCCTTGATGCAACCTGTGTTGGGGGCCATTGCCGTGAAGGACCCTGCCTCAGTCCCTGGTGGGAGCAGTCCCCGCTTTTTGGAGGCGCATTTGACCCAGCCTCCATGCCGGTCTCACATGGATACCCTGTAAGTACCATCTGCAACTCTAAATACATGTTCACTGTTTCTTCACATGCAAATGCACTAGATCAACCTGTAATGCACCTATGTATTTATATCATTACAGAGACACAATACACGCTAGCTCCTGACGAGCGACATCTAAGTCGCAAAACGCGTAGAGCCACCAAATATCGTGTTTCTATCATGTGTCACTATAGCAATCTCATAATGCATCAATAAATTTTTGTTTGTATATTCTGGTCCTTGCTATATTTATGTCTTGTTGTGTATCCATTCATACAATAAAACTATTGAATTTTAATTTCCCTACCCTTCTTGTTGTTCACTAATCATGTGTAAACTTATAGGTACCGATACATGGGTATATTCATGAACTCCTTATCAATCCAATACTATTATGTATGACTTGATTATGTGAAGTTAAAAAGTATGCAATGTACCCTTGATATGTTGGTTATCTTATACTAATCCTATCCTTATCCCACACATACTTCATTCAAAGTCCCGCCCTTTGTTGCTCTCTCCTCTCTCTCTCGTGTATATATATATATATATATATATATATATATATATATACACACACACAACACCTAAGATGCATATATATCCTCCACACACTGTAACTGCAGCTAACTGACTCGCCTGCCTGCTCTAACTCAAATCAAATTACACTGTCTCTCTCTCTGTCTCTTTTCTTTAACCAACGCCGCAACACACTACACAAGGCCGCCAAGCCGGCGGTCTTATATAGTGTGGGGCGTGTACCTACTCCTCTGAGCCATGATTGGCCAAAGCCACCCTGGCTTTGGCCAATTACGGCTCTCTGTACTTATGGTGTTGTGATTGGCCAAGCATGCGGGTCATAGTGCATGCTTGGCCAATCATCAGCCAGCAATGCACTGCGATGCCGCAGTGAATTATGGGCCGTGACGCGCCACTCGAAATTTGGCGCGAACGGCCCATAATGTTCGAAATTCGGCGAATGGCCGAACAGACGATGTTCGAGTCGAACATGGGTTCGACTCGAACTCAAAGCTCATCCCTACTGAGAAGGAAGAGGAGAGGGCAAAGGGAGTTTTAACTTGAGACGAAGGGTTGGAATAAAGATGTTGGATTGCTCACAGGAAGGGTCCCCTGAGCCCAATGTGATGTAACTTGGCAAACAGGAAGGGCCATCCAAGGCGATCAAAAGCCTTTTCTGCATCCAACTGAGTACCAAGGATGCTGAGCCGTCCCTGTTCGCCACATCAATCAGATCTATGACCTTTCTTGTATTGTCACCCGCCTGACGGAGTGGGACAAAGCCCACCTGGTCTTTGTGAATGAGAGAATGAAGGACTACCTTCAAGCGGACCGAAAGAAGTTTGGTGAAAATTTTGGGGTCTGAATTCAAAAGGGCAATGGGTCTGTAATTGGCACACAGGGAGGGATCTTTATCTGGTTTTGGGATCAAGGTGATAAAGGATCATTGCATGTCTGGTGGAATGGGGGTTTTCTGGAGGAAGGCATTGAAAAGTTTACACATGTAAGGGATTAACAGAGGGAGAAAGGATTTATAATACTCATAGGGTAGTCCGTCTGGGCCCGGGGCTTTATGGGATGGTAGGAATTTAACAGTCATCTCAATTTCTTCTTCAGTAATAGTATAATATATAATAGTAAAGGGTAGAGAAAAAAGAAGCGCCACCTAAGTGCAGTATTAAAAGATTATTTTAATGACACAAATATCAATCACACTTACAGGCTGATTGGGCTACACCCTCGGAGCCACTGCTCCTTCTAGAGGCCAATAGAAGGAGCAGTGGCTCAGAGCGTGTAGCCCAATCAGCCCCTTGCTTCTCCTGTGTTACCCCCTTCCCGTGACGTCACGTGCGTTCCACGCTGGACAAGGCCTCATCCTGATGGCTACAGGACAAGCCTGAGGAAAACAGACTCTGCATCTTCTACATCTGTGCAGCCCATGGACCTGGGACAAGGACTACAGGATCTTTACAGATGAGCCCTTCTTTGCTTCCTTTCCTGTAAGTGTGATTGATATTTGTGTCATTAAAAGAATCTGCACTTAGGTGGCGCTTCTTTTTTCTCTACCCTTTCTTGTTTACTACAAAGTCAGTACTCTGAGGACAGCAGCCGCCATCCACTAGACATATCATCTGCTTTTTAACCCTTGAACTGCCTGTCACTATTATTATTTTAAACAGACTCATTGCTATATCCCCATTCACTTATGCACTTTGTGTTTGCGCTAACAGTTACCTTTTCCAATATAATATATAATAGTATAATATTATTTTCTTGAGTAAGGATAAGGAAAGGGAAAGTTGCAACCGGCGCTCCAGGAGCTTAAGTTCTCTTTCAGTTTCCAGTTTTGTGGCCCAAGCATATTTCTTAATGGCGGAAGATAATGCAAGGCACCAACCTCGGAGGACTGCCTTATGGGCTTCCCAAAGTGTGGGGAGGGAAACATCAGTGGTGTTGTTTTTCACAAAGTAAAACTTTAGGGTGGTTCCCAGTTCTGTTTGCGAGGAGAGGTGTTGGAGAAGGAATTTATTCAACTGCCAGTTGTAGGGCCTACGGTTAGGAGTACCTAGGTCAAGTGTAAATAGGATAGGAGCATGGTCAGAACAAGAGATCGGAAATATCTGTGCCGATCGGGCAATGTGAAGAGTGGAGTTATTTACAAATAAGTAGTCTATACGGAAGTGTGTGCAATGGGGGGCAGAGTAAAAAGTGTACTGTCGATCACCAGGGTGGCAAACCCGCCAGGCATCAAAAAGAGTGTATAGTCTAGTAATTTGTCGGAAGGCTTCGAGTCTCTAAGGACTTGAGTTTGGGGGGCCCTGGGGTTCACCACATGACGATGAGAAGCTGCAGACTGGGTAACATTGTCACCCCCCACGACCAGAAACTCCTGGTCTGACCGAAAAAGGCGGGCATAAACTTTAGACAGGAACAATGGCATCCCTAGGGTGGACCAGAGGGGGCCCTGCCCCCCCCCAACATTATGCTGTGCCCCACCATGTGCCCCCCCCCCCCCAAAAAAAAACTTTTTTTTTTTTTGCATTTTTTTTTCGCTCGGGCTGCTGCTGGGGTAACATAGTCTCTCCTGAGAGGGAGAGCGTCCCCAGTCAGCTCCTGCGGGGATTCCTCCCCCCTCCCTCTGCTCGCTGACACTGCATAATGCGAGCGCTCACACAACCACAGCCGCCCGATTTGCTCCTTTCCCTGCATCCTCATTGGCACGGAGAATAGCGAGTTGCAGGAAGGACTCCACGAGCACTGTGGGAGGGGGGGAGGGGGGCCCAAGCCTTCATCTCAGTTACTGAAAAAACAGACTGATTTCTCCCATCCTTAGGACAGTAGAACCAGCCTGTAAATTCCGAGAATGGTGACTGCAAGCTGAGCCGAGTGTCAGTCTATGACACTCTTTTACAGCCCAGCGAGTCCAGCCACCCCCCTCACTCTCCTCACATACGAGCAGGGAGGAATACAGCTCCTCCTCCTCCTTCCAGTCCCGCCCACACTATCCCGGCGTGCTGTATCTGAAGAGAGGGGATGTATGGGCGGGAAATATGAAAATTAGCAGCATTCCTGGCTGTGTGTGAATGATGCCTGAGATTCTAGCCTGGACCGTGGGTAAGTGTGTGCACTGCAGTACACTGTAATCACTGAACTGCATTATCTCCATCCCTTCTCTCCCCCATCTGTCTCCCTCCCCCTCTCCTGTTCTTTCAAGACATTCACAATTTACTTTCACTTTCAGTTAGGCAGGTAATAGACGTGTGTGTCTCACATAGAAGGTAAAGGGGAGGTAGGACAAAAGGGATTTTTGTGGTGCATAGATAAATCAATGAGAGAGAGTTTCTAAAACTATATAATTTTTTATTGGTACAAATTTTTGCAAGAAATATAAAAAAACAGATCCTAGGTATATTCAATGCATGGTAAGTCATACAGAGATGGTGGTCATAATGCATAAAGTTTTGGATGGAATACAAGAACTCGCATAGAAACCCAACATGTTTCACTTAAAAAAGCTTCCTCGGGGGTATGCGATGACCATCAACGTTTGTCAAGTATGACTATACAAAAAAGAAAAAGAAATACAAGATTATACCTTTGAATAACTAAACAACCATATTTAGACAAATTAGATACAGACAAGATTAGACTGCAGGGTCAAATCCCTCCCTCTGTCACTTACCAAGCCACACGTACTGTCTGCGGAGCACCACCAAGAAACACAGGATCGAGAACTACGATCAACCCATATAAAGAAAGGCGCGGTTGTGTGACCACAGCGAACAATAGATAGGGGACCAGCTATATGTCAAAGACAAGGACAAGAATGAAAAGAAAGAAAAAGAAAAGAAATGGAAATGAAAATGCAGTAAGATTGGTAAACCAATAAGCAAACCACAGAGGACGGAAAAATCCGTCTACTATGAGTTCAAAAATGCAGTAAATAAGGTTAACTTATATATAATCAAGTGAACAAAGATATGTTCACTTGCAAGTATTGTGGGGCTGTCTGCTTGAAGAAAGACCGATTTTTGTTGTGGAAACCACTAAAAGAAACCACAATAGGTTTAGTTTATTTAGGTATGAATAGCATGGCGTGCCTATAGCCTCCAAAAATAAGCACACAAAATCAAAAAGTAAAATTGATCAAGAAAAATTGAAGGACTGGATGTATTACAGGACGTGTATTGCATTTAAGCAATATTATTATACATAGATATTTAAGTACCGGTATTTAAAGTTGTTCCATATAAAAAGGAATTTATCCATATATATATAGCAAAGTCAATAATGAAGATGGAAACAATAAATAAATACAGGTCCGACAGTCCAAAATAAACTGGGACAAGAGCCCACTCTAACCTAATAAAAATCATATACATTTGGTATGGTCCCTCATTAGTAGTGCGGACTAAGAGGTAAGTTATAAGCAAAAAAAGGTGTAAAGGAAACCAAAAAAGGAAACCAGAATTTAGCTGAACCTTACCTATCGATGTCCAAGACACCAGCTTAGGCTCCACCAGCCCACACTGCTGCAAACAGCGTGTGAGCAGGTTATATACTGTCCGCCATTGCGGTCGGCGTCTGACATCACCGACCGCAATGCGGGCTAAGAGCGCATGACGTCAGCCCGTAGGACACAACACATGCCGAGGACTGCGGAAACCAGAATGCACCAGGGCATGGGGAGGAGCCGCTCACCGTCACCGCGGGCGGGATAGACGCAAGCGGACACTCCCCATTGGAATAACCAACCAACAGAGGATGTGCGAACACATCCTCCGATGGAGATGATGAAAGCAGCCTGAAGCGGACAACGTGCCTGTCACCAAGGATGACGCTGCGCTGGAATAGGGTCATCCGTGAGGAACATAGATGACCCTGGGCGCCCATATGGTCACACCGCACAAATCAAGGGGGAATCATGGCCTGAGCGAGATGGTGGCACACAACAGACAGGGCAGGTGGCTGATGTCAAAAAAAAGGGGGGGGATAAGCACAGATACAGATAAACGGGCCCAGCTGGAGACCCAGCTCACATAGCCCGATGCTCCGAGGGAGGGAAAAGAAAAGAGACCCATTTCAATCCCTAAACAATCATATCAAAACTAGTTGATACAGATATATAGAATGTTACATAGTATCAACAATTAAAACAACACTTGTTATAATGCAATAACCTTTAGATAAAAGTTAAAGCTCAAATGTCCATAACATGAAGGGCCACGAAAATATGCTCGTGACCCTTGATGCAGAGACATACACCATTTTACAGTGGCAACAGTAGGCAGCTAATTGGGAGAAAAAAAAGGGGGGGGGGAGGGAGGGGAAAAGGAAAGACAAAGAAAAAATGGAAAAAAGGGGGGGGAAAGGACAATGAATATAAAACCAAAAATCCATTCGAAGAATAACGTCAAAGGAATGGTCTAAAACTGAGACTTTCATTAAATCCAGGAAAATGAGTGGCCCTAAGGTCATAGATCCAGCGTGCCTCGAGTTGGAACAGGGTTCTGTCTACACTGCCCCCCCTCGAGTCGAGCGGGACATGGTCCAGGGCCAAAAACTTGATAACATCAGGATCAAAGTTATGATAGTGACTAACATGCCCACTGATTGCCGTCATTACTTTTCTCTTCAAAATGGGTCTCATATGGTCCCTTATTCTCTTAAAAAAAGGTCTTTTGGTTTTCCCAACATAGTACCCACCGCATTGACACTGAGCCAGATAAATCACCCCCACTGTTTGGCAGGTGACTACAACTCCGGTAGAGTGCCAATTGCCATTGGGTAATCTGAACTTAATTTTGGTATCTACAAAGCGACAAACGTCGCAATGACCACAAGGCGATGTGCCTCCAGTGGATATATTTTTGGAGACTGAGGAGGTCTGGAAATGACTATGAACAAGGCGGTCTCTCAAAGAGGGAACCCGTCTAAAGGTAATCTCTGGATGTTTTTTAACATATTTATTTACAGTCGAATCTGCTAGTAATAAAGGCCAGAATTTTTGTAAGATGTTTCTCATTTCTTTATGTTGGGAAGCGTACCTAGTGATTAGTCTGACCGTGTCAGTAGTTGCAGAGTTTTTAGAAGAAAAAATGAGAGCGCTTCTTTTTTGGGTCTTTACCCGATTAAAGGCTCGTTTTAGACATTTATGGCTGTAGCCTCAGGCTTTTAGTCTCCGATAGAGATCTTTTGAAGTGTCTCTAAAATCCGCATCCTTACTGCAGTTACGCCTAAGTTGAAGATATTGACTATAGGGAATACTCCGCAGAAGGGGTGCTGGATGTGCACTGCTGGCATGAAGGATGGTGTTTCCAGCGGTGGGTTTCCTGTAGACTTGTGCACAACGGAAAAATTTGTTCCGTTTCGGTTCGTTTCTTTCCGGTCCTGTTGATTCGTAATCATTTGTAATTTTGCTAGACGGGATTTTTCGTGTTCGGACTCATTCGTATTTTTGCAAGCGACATTTTTCGTTGAATTTTTTGTTGCTTTATAATTCGTACTTTCGGTAGAGTACGTTGTTTTTCGTTGATTCTGGACACAACTCCTACTTTCGTAACTTTTTTTGGGTTCGTACTTTCGGTAGAGTACCTTGTTTTTCGTTGATTCTGGACACAACTCCTACTTTCGTAACTTTTTTTGGGTTCGTTGATTCGTAATTTTCCGTGTCTCTCTCACAACGACGCTGCCTATTATGCCTAATGTGCTTCGAATGGATTTGTACTTTTCTAAATACATTGCGGTTATTTGTAACGATTCGAAATCTCGTATTTTACTTTCGTTTTTAACATGCGGCTATAGGCTCCGCCCCTGTACACCATTTTGAGAGGGTTCAGCACGGTGAGGGAGAAGCAGAGAGCAGAGCAGAGTGTTATTGTGCTTCGAATGGATTCGAAATCTCGTATTTTACTTTCGTTTTTTACATGCGGCTATAACCTCCGCCCCTGTGCACCATTTTGAGAGGGAGTTCAGCACGGTGTGGGAGAAGCAGAGAGCAGAGCAGAGTGAGTGTTATTGTGCTTCGTATGGATTCGTACATTCGTAACTTTTTCATAACGAATTATGCCGAAGACATTCGGGCATTCGCTATTTGCGGTATAATTTATTTCGGATTCGGTCTTATTCGTAATTGCTTTGTTCGGAAATTCGAATGCTTCCGAATGTCCGAAAGTTGCTAAATTCGGACGAATTTCAATTCGTTACGAAACGAATTGCACAAGCCTAGTTTCCTGTATAGACATGAGTTAATTAGCCCTGTGCCATCAATAGAGATATTGAGGTCCAGGAAACTAATAGTAGTTTGACTGTAATTAATTGTAAATTTTAAATTAAAGTCATTGATAGACAAAAGATCAAAAAACTGCTGCAGTTGAATTTCATCGCCTGACCAAAAAATCAGTAGGTCATCTATGTACCTGTACCAGGAGATGACATGGTTCAGGAAGGGAGCTAGGTCATTTCTAGAGAAGACCTGTCGTTCCCACCCCCCCAGGTACAGGTTGGCATACGATGGGGCACACTTAGTCCCCATCGCAACCACCTGTACCTGGAGGTAGTGGGAAGATCCAAAAACAAAAACGTTATGTTTCAAAATATAGCTTAATAGCTGCAAGACAAAATCGTTGTATACCCGTGAAGAGGGGCCTCTTTCAGAGAGGTGACCCTCTATAACCTCCAAACCCCTAGCGTGTGGTATGGTGTTATAGAGGCTCTCAACATCGAGAGAAACAAGCCAAGTATTGGCCGGAAGCTGTATACCTTCTATTGTTCTTAATAAGTCGATGGTATCTTTGACATACGATGAAAGCGAGGAGACATGAGGGGATAGATAACTGTCAATTAAAGAGCTAGCGTTTTCAGTGAGACTGGAACAGCCAGAAATAATAGGCCGTCCTGGCGGGTTAGTTAATGATTTATGTGTCTTTGGCAAAGCATAAAACGTCGGAGTCCTTGGATTCTTAATATCAAGGAATTTCCATGTGTCCTGATCTATAATGCCCTGCTGAAAAGCTTTGAGGATAATGGAACGATACTTGGCATGATAATTTTCCAAAACAGTTTTAGAAATTGGTCTATACCATTCAGAGTTAGACAAAATCTTCATACACATGATCTCATAGTTTTCCACATCCATGATAACAAGATTGCCGCCTTTATCTGCGGGTTTTATTATTATCTCGGAATTACTTTGTAGAGATTTAATAGCCGCTTTTTGTGATGTAGTTAAATTTGAAGCTGCTGGAGAAGCAAAGTTCATTTCTTGAATACTATTTGAAACCTGTTGAACAAAGGCCCAAATATTGGGATTGGTGTTCAACAGGGGAAAATTTCGAGATTTAGATCTGAAAGATTGAGGAGGGGGGAAGGACATGCCAGCGATAGATAAACCTGGTACATCACTCCACCAGGAATCCTCATCAGAGACATGGCCCTCCTCCCAAAGATCAATCAGGTCTAGCATCGCATTATGTTCAGTGATCTTTAGTTTAGTATTAATATCTATATCACATATAGATGATTCAACTGGAGGTTTATCATAGATCCCTCTATACATAAGGCGACGCGCGAACAAATGTACATCTTTAATAAAATGAAATTTATCAACATCAGAATCTGGACAAAAGGTCAATCCTAGTTTCAAAATTTGAATCTCACTTTCAGATAGGTTATAGCTGGACAGGTTGACTATGGATAATTCAAGACCACTGTCCACCTGTAGTGATGAGCCGAACACCCCCGGGTTCGGTTCGCACCAGAACCCGCGAACGGACCGAAAGTTCGCACGAACATTAGAACCCTATTAAATACAATGGATGCGAACGTTCGGATTCTAAAGTGCTAATTATAACGACTATTATCCATGTTATTGTCCGAAACAGAGTTTGGGAACCCGGGTTCTGCACCAGGGGACATGTATCAATGCAAAAAGAAGTTTTAAAAACGGACGTTTTCCGGGAGCAGTCATTTTAATGATGCATAAAGTGAAAAAAAAAAAGTCAAATATTCCTTTAAATATTGTACCTGGGGGGTGTCTAAAGTATGCCTGTGAAGTGCCACGTGTTTCCCGTGTTTAGAACTGTCCCTGCACAAAATAACATTTCTAAAGGAAAAAAAGCCATTTAAAACTGCTTGCGGCTTTAATGCAATGTCTGGTCCCGGTAACATGGATGAAAATCTTTAGGAAAAATGGCATAGCTACCCCATCAACCCCCCCCCTACCCCAGCCCATTACCAGCCCCTTTGGGTCTTGTATGGATATTAAGGGGAACCCCGCACACAAAATAAAAAAGGACCTATATACTCTGAACAGCCGTATACAGGCGGTGCATACAAGACAGGGACTGTAGGTTTGTTCTTATGTAGAATCTGTTTGTAATTTTGAACAGCTGCATTGTTTAAGTGGAGCTCCATGCCAAATTCCTTTTTTTTAGCTTTTTGTAAAACATAGGGAACGGTTATCACCCATGTCACATTTTTTTTGCTGTCTGTGCCCCTGTTCAGAACATTTCACCTCACTTTGCGTCCCAATGACAACTGTTTTTGAAATGTGGTGTTTTTATTGAAACAAGGATTGGTGATAAAGCATCAGTAGAGAGGAGACACCTTTCTCCCATATTAATTCTTACAGGAGAGAATTTTCCTTCCAAGGGGTAGATTTCCTCTCACTTCCTGTTGTCTTCTTCCGTTTGCAAGTAGTAGTAGTTTGTAAGTTGGATGTTTGAAAGTAGGGACCTGCCGTATATACTCTGCAGAAATTGGCCCCTTAGGTGTTGGTGTTGGCACAACACTGAAAGCACTCACAGTTATTCTTGGTGGGTGCTGGAACGCCCTGCTGTCAACTATTATATCAGGAATTGTAATAACATATAATTGTTGATCAGTGGTAGTAAAAATTGGGCCTTTGATGGTGGTGCTGGTGCCACAACACTGTAAGGCCTCACAGTTACTCTTGGTGGGCGCAGCAATGGTCCCTGCTGTGAATTATTAGATCAATAATTATAATTGCATGCCCCTGTTGAACAGGGGCTGAAAAATTGGGCCTTTGGTGGTGGTGGTGGTGGTGATGGTGGTGCTGGTGCCACAACACTGTAAGGCCTGACAGTTACTCTTGGTGGGCGCAGCAATGCTCCCTGCTGTGAATTATTAGATCAATAATTATAATTGCATGCCCCTGTTGAACAGGGGCTGAAAAATTGGGCCTTTGGTGGTGGTGGTGGTGGTGATGGTGGTGCTGGTGCCACAACACTGTAAGGCCTGACAGTTACTCTTGGTGGGCGCAGCAATGGGCCCTGCTGTGAATTATTAGATCAATAATTATAATTGCATGCCCCTGTTGAACAGGGGCAGAAAAATTGGGCCTTTGGTGGTGGTGGTGGTGGTGCTGGTGCCACAACACTGTAAGGCCTGACAGTTACTCTTGGTGGGCGCAGCAATGGGCCCTGCTGTGAATTATTAGATCAATAATTATAATTGCATGCCCCTGTTGAACAGGGGCTTAAAAATTGGGCCTTTGGTGGTGGTGGTGATGGTGGTGCTAGTGCCACAACACTGTAAGGCCTGACAGTTACTCTTGGTGGGCGCAGCAATGGGCCCTGCTGTGAATTATTAGATCAATAATTATAATTGCATGCCCCTGTTGAACAGGGGCTGAAAAATTGGGCCTTAGGCACTGGTGGCACAATACTGCAACCCCTCACAGATACTGTACTTGGAGCACAGCAATGAGGCCTGTTGCAAAGTATTGCATCAAAAAATTTAATTACACGCCCCTGTTAAACAGGGGCTGAAAAATTCTGCCTTAGCCACTGGTGGCGTCACCCATAAACCAAAATGATCTTCCAAGCTATCATCGTTAATCGTATCATTGAGGAGGAGGAGGAGGATAGCCAGTCAACATAACAGCACAGGCACTCAGCATCAGCATCAGTCTTGAAGGGATGTGACATTTTAAAATTAATTAGTCTGTTATATCAGCATCTGGTGTGTGGTAGCTGGTGGTGATCCAAGACTGGTTCATCTTGATGAAAGTCAGTCGATCAACCGAGTCGGTGGACAGGCGCACCCTGTGATCCGTGACAAATCCTCCAGCAGCACTGAATGTGCGTTCTGAAAGAACGCTGGATGCAGGACAGGCCAGTAGCTCAATTGCATACTGTGCAAGCTCTGGCCACTGATCCATCCTCAAGACCCAGTAAGCCAGAGGATTTTCGGTGGGGAAGGTGTCCAAGTCTGACCTTGCCCCTAGGTATTCCTGGACCATGTATATCAGATTCTGGCGATGGTTGCTGGAACCGATCATACTTTGGGGCTGCGGACTAAAGAATTGTCTGAACGCATCGGTCAGACGGCCACCTTCCCCACCGCTCCTTCTTTGACTGCCCGAAGCCTCAGCAACTCGTTGTCCAGGACCAGGAGTTTGTAACCTCCCAGTCTCTGGGAACGCGTTGCACAGACCTTTCTGCAAGGCCTCCCGGAGTTGTCTCATCCTCTGCTCCCTCTGCGACGGTACGATAAGGTCCGCAACCTTACCCTTGTACCATGGATCAAGGAGAGTGGCCAGCCAGTAATGGTCCCTCTCCTTGATCTGAAGAATACGAGGATCCTTCCGCAGACTTTGCAGGATCAGGGAGGCCATGCAGCGTAGGTTAGCTGAGGCATTCAGTCCGGAGTCCTCTGGGTCACTAAGGACGACATGATCCGCAGCCACCTTCTCCCAGCCACGTACAAGTCCACTGGTTTCTTGGGACTGTAAATCATCCCTAAAAGACTGCTGCTGATGATGCTGAGTGCCAGCCTCCACCTCCATGCTGACACAATCCTCCTCCTCCTCCTCCTCTTCCTGTGCGATGGGTGGGACAGAAGGAACACTGTCTGGGTAAAGGGGGCCTTGAGAGGCAAGGAAGTCCTCCTCTTCCCGCCTCTGTTCTGCCTCAAGTGCCCTGTCCATTATTCCACGCAGCGTGTGCTCCAACAGGTGGACAAGAGGTACAGTGTCACTGATGCATGCACTGTCACTGCTCACCATCCTCGTGGCCTCCTCAAATGGTGCCAGGACAGTGCATGCATCCCTGATCATGCCCCACTGGCGTGGTGAAAAAAAACCGAGCTCCCCTGACCCTGTCCTGGTGCCGTAGTCGCACAGGTACTCATTGATGGCCCTCTGCTGCGTGTGCAGCCGCTGCAGCATGGCCAACGTTGAGTTCCACCTGGTGGGCATGTCACATATAAGGCGGTTCTTGGGCAGGTTCAACTCCTTTTGAAGCTCAGCCAGGCGAGCACTGGCATTATAAGATCTGTGGAAATGCACACAGACTTTCCTGGCCTGCCTCAGAACCGCTGCACCACCAGGTTAAGGACGTGAGCCACACAGGGCACATGGGTCAGTTGTCCCTGTCGGAGGGCGGAGAGGAGGTTGGTGCCATTGTCGCAAACCACCATTCCTGGCTTAAGCTGGCGTGGCGTCAACCACCTCTCGGCCTGCCCCTGCAGAGCAGACAGGACCTCTGCCCCAGTGTGGCTCCTGTCCCCCAAACACACCAGCGCAAGCACGGCATGGCATCTTTTTGCCTGCGTACTTGCGTAGCCCCTTGAACGCCTACGGAGCACCGCTGGTTCCGAGGACAAACCACAGGAAGAGGCCATGGAGGAAGAAGAAGAGGAGGGGGTGGAGGAGAGAGGTGTGTCACAACCAGTAGTAGCATTTTGGAGGCGTGGCGGTGGAACAACCTCCAACACTACTGCACCTTGCCCTGCATCCTTCCCAGCTGCCAAAAGAGTGACCCAATGGGCCGTGAAAGAAAGGTAACGTCCCTGTCCATGCCTGCTGGACCATGAGTCAGCGGTAATATGCACCTTACCACTGACCGCCCTGTCCAGCGAGGCCAAGACATTGCCTTCCACATGCCTGTAGAGAGCCGGAATCGCCTTCCGTGCGAAAAAGTGGCGTTTGGGAACCTGCCACTGAGGAACCGCACATTGCACAAACTCACGGAAGGGGGCCGAGTCTACCAACTGAAAAGGCAGCAGTTGAAGCGCTAGCAATTTAGCCAAGCTAGCATTCAACCGCTGGGCATGTGGATGGCTGGGAGTGAACTTCTTTCGACGGTCCAGCAGCTGGGGCAGGGAAATTTGCCTGCTAGAATCGGACGTTGGTGTACTGCTAGCAGAGTGCCCGCAAGTACTTGCCTGTGACACACCTAATTCTACACCTTCATTCCTCTCAGAGCAGGTTTCAGAGAGGAGTGAAGGTATAGTGGGGTTGGAGATCCCAGCTGATGCGGTGCAAGAAGAGGTCAGCTTTGTTCTTTGGTGTGGGTCTTTAAGGTAGGCTTGCCAACGAGCTGCATGGCAGGTCAACATATGTCTGATCAAGCATGTGGTGCCCAAGCGGCTGATGTTTTGGCCACGCGATATACGCTTGAGACATATGTTGCAAACAGCAGCTGTGCGATCTGATGCACTCGCCTCAAAAAAGGCCCACACCAAAGAACTTTTTGAATGACGGGCAGAGGCAGCGCCCTGCACAGGCGGAGCTCTGCGGTGTGATTCCGTCGGTGTGCTGCCCATACGCTGGCCACTCAAGGGCATCCTGCCTCGTTGGAGATGTGCCTCCTCCTCATCCTCCTCCTCCTCTCTCCTATTAGGCACCCACGTGGAGTCAGTGACCTCATCATCCCCTCCCTCCTGTTGCCTTATGAGGAATTTTTATGAATAATTTCCTTGTAAATTGGGAATATCTGTAACATATATGTATATATATAATTTAGAGTAGGAAATATGTGGGTCTGCAAAGGGTTAAACTGGGCTGACAAGCTGGGCTTGAGGACAATCTAATTACCTGTCCTCTTATTTGAATATGCATGAATGCAGGGTAACAAGAGCTGCGGAGTCTTAGGGTCTGACGAGATAACTTAGTAGTCAAACAAGCTAGAAAAGAGATCACATCTGAAACTGGTAGTCTATGCTGCACCGCTTTTATCCTCTAGATAAAGGCGTGTGTATTCTCCCATATTAACACCCATATCCATTTAAGGGGTAATTCTTCCTGGCTAGTTCCATGCATAGCTAAGCGCCCCCTTCAAGGGAAGTTAACGACCTCTGGTTTAAATAATTTATCTTCAAATCCAATTATCACTAAAGAGTGGGCTAGGGTGGGAAATTAATATAACGGCAGGAAGGAGGAGAGAAATAACCGCAACCAATCGTAGCCGCCCTGGGTTAGTCAATGGGAGAGGGCTCCATAAAAGGACCCCCCATCCAGTAGAGAGAGAGAGATGAGAGAACCTGGGCCCAGGATTCATTATAGGTAATTATTAAGACCATCTCCCAGCACTTACCCCTTATGCTTGCATTTTTCCTATGTTTGTCTGTCTATTTGTAATGTAATGTATATACTTTGTGTTTGAAACTAATATTTACTCCCTTGCCAAAGACTGTAAATGTTTGCGGTGTATTAGATAGACTAATAACCTTAATTCTTTAATAAATACTTGTTATATTGAAGTTATCAAATCTTGTCAAAAAGAACTCTTATTTAAACCATATCAATAATCATATTAATTGAATATTAAATATTAATATTTAAAAATCAACAGTTGGCGACCACGAAGATAAGTACAGGACTGAAAGCATTTAATCTAACAACAAAATCTGTATATTAGAAATTAAGGTTATTAGGGGGAATTCAAGTTGAGTCAGCTTATCCAATCTATCTAGGGAAAATATAGGTAAATATTTTTGTTTTATTAGTGGGTATTACCTCCAAGGAGAGAATATACACCACAGGTTATTTTTATTTTTTTTGTTTGTTTTTCTTTTTTTCTTTTTTCTTTTATCCCAAAATCATAATTGATAAAATACTTTGGATGTACCATTATAACCGGTCAATTTAATGGGGAGGAAGTACAGAATGGGAAAATTTTTGTTTTAATAATTGTTGTTTTTGAGACACTTAAATAGTGATCCTTAGTTTTGTGAAAAAAAATATATTTTTACAGAGCGAAAACATTTTTTGTTTTGACTTTTGTTGTTTTATTGGAAGGAGGACACTGAAAATCGTGGTCCTTGGTTTTGTGGAGAAAAAGTGTATTTACTTTTTTTTCAATTTATTTTAAATTTTTGTTATTGAATTATAATTTTATTTTTTTCTAATAATTCTTGTTATCATAAATTTTTGGTAACCTGGCTTAGTTTTAGCCTTTATTTTTTATTTTATTTTTGTTTGTTTTTAGTTTCTTTGTTTAAGACACAGACACGTGCTGGTGTTCTGGTGTGTGTAGGTTGAAACAGGCTTAATAGGGTTTTGCTTGTTATTTAATTTGCATGTCCACTAACATTAAAAATAGGACATTGCAAATAACCTACAAGAGATTTTTTTTTCTTTACTCTTATTTTTGTTTTTGGTTTTTATTGTACCTTTTTTTTTTAACTGTAAGAAGTTACAAACAGTCATATTCTCATTGGTGTCAATTGAAGTACAAGTCTGTGGAAGTCTTGCTATGGAAACTAATATCTGAGAAATATTATTAGTAGTGTATTGAACAATCTATTTTTTTTTTTTTTTAAGTTTCTTTTAAATTTGGTTTTTCTACTCTATTGAGTGTTACAAATAGTAGTGTAAACACTGCCATGTTGACATTCCTATTATCAGACTACAGGTATTCAGTCTAATTGATCCCTGTGGGGCTTCTATTGTCCCTTGGTCTATTGAGTAGGCTCAGACAAGATAGGCTAAATGCTATTGTTAGTATAATTAGTTTTCCCCACTGTTTATTGAGAGCTGGAAAATATTGTTTAACTTTTACTATATTTTCTGCAGCTTATTTCATTTGAGTTCCTATTTATTGTTTTTTTTTTGCTTCCTTTTCTTTTTTGTTTTCCTTTTACTGTAATCACAAGGGAATTTATAGTATAAGGGAACAATTAATTTAATTTAGCTCACAAATTGTGCATACTATCACAATGGCTGCCATGACCTGTCTAGAAAGTTTTGTAGCAACTTATACTCTTAAACATAAGAGCAATGAATTTGCCTGTGATGCTAAATTATTGGAAGAACAAGCAAAAGCAACCAAAAATAACAAAAAGCTTAAAAGTCTAGCGTTAGCAGGCATATTGGCTATGAAGGCTAAAATACAGAAATTGAAAGATATAGTCTATAATCAAAATATTACAATTTCTGAGAGGGAAAAGGAGAATACAGCTTTACAAAGCCAATTACAAACCTTAACTACCCTTAATCAAATAGTTAATGCCTCACAGGAGGAAAATTGTAAAAATTACAAATTGGCCCAAAAAGACGTGGTACAATATAAAAGCATGCTAACTAAAGCTGACACTGAACTGGACCATATACCAAGTGCATACAAAGTGCTAGATCGCACACAGGGCACGCAAACAGAGCCACAGTTGCTACAAACAATTTCAATCCTTAAAGGACAGACTATGGCCAGCACATGCGAACATAGTAATGCTACGGCACCTACTTGTGCCTATGAAATTGGGGATACTGAGAAATATGAAGAGTATTGGGGAGAGAAAGATATGGATCCTAATTCTACTTTTCCGGTGGCAATGGGAGAAATCGCAGAGCCACAGGAAAATCGAGAATGCACCATGGTCATAGACCCACCAGACAATGGGGACCAGCTATCTACAAATGAGGAGCATGTCAAGTTCCCCATCATGGTTAGGACCCAGATCTCCTCCTCTACTGAAGGAAATCAAACATTTTTGGGGTTTGATAATGAAGGAAATGAGGTGATTTCCAATGTATATCCAATTCAACCGGTAAAAATCCTTATGAGTGTGGCTGATTTCATTGACAAAATTAAATCTAGTGAACACATGACTTCATATGCAACCATGACAGATATTTTAACTGATTTTTCTTCCCCAAAGAATCTTTTTCAGTACATTGACAATTTACTTAAAGCCACATGCGACAAAGAAAAGCATTTGCGGCTATTGGAGGAACTCCTACGGATCCTAGGAAAAACGGAACTGAAGTGTAATCCCATTAAGGCACAATTGTTGCAGGAATTTGTGTCTTCTCTGGGGATTACAGTGACAGCATACGGTAGTAAGATAGTAACTGAGAAGGTAGAAACCAGTCTACAATTACCTCTGTCAGTAAGTATGCCTACTCTCAGATCTTTCCTAGGAATGGTAAATTATTTGCGGCCTTTCATCCCTGATTGTGCCCAAAAGTCTGCACCACTGTATGATTGGTGGAAAAAGGATACCCGATGGCACTGGACTGAGCAACACACCAATCCAGTGCAGGAGCTTAAAGAAGCTTTAGCGCAAGCGCCAGCATTAGCCAACCCAAAGTACCAACTGCCCTTTCACAGTGAGACTGCCATATCAGAGACAACCATGTCAACGGTTCTGTCACAGGAAAACCATTGGCCTCGGTTGCTCCATGATCGAGACAAACACACAAATAATTCTTCTACTAGGGCCCATGGCCTCCTTTACCAAGGAGTACCACAGGAATGTGATATCATACCACAATCAGTTGCGAAACAATTCTTTAGACCTTTGTCAGCAAAGGAAAATGTCCCTGAAAATGCAGTCCAAATTTTCACAGATGGATCATGTTTTTACGTGGAGGGTTCACCACATGCAGGATTTGGAATATACCTTAACAATCCACATGCAAAGACCCAAACATCAATCTTTCGGTCATGGCAAGTCAAATCAGCACAATTTGCTGAGCTGGCTTCAATTTCTCATGCCCTAGAACTGATGAAAAGGGATCAAGAAATAGTTTTATACTCAGATTCCGCGTGGGTCTGTAATACTATTTCAGAAATTCTGCCCTTCTGGCACGCCCACCAGTACATGTCCTCAGATGGGTCTCCACTTAAACATGCATCCCTGTTGAAATTTATTGTAACATTGGTGCAAAAGTTGCCAGTCAAACCATGGGGGTGCAAAGTAAAAGGTAATTTAGGCACTGCCCCATACTGGAAACAAAATGAGGTAGCGGATTGTTTGGCCAAACAAGGAGCACAAGGGGGGGAGATCTGGGAAATTCCTTGGAATTTACTGGACTCAGTCTTGTGCCCCAGCGTTTGTGCCCTCACAAAATCCTGCAACTAAAATGTTCTGCTTTCTTCCCTTTTAGAGCCATGAAGTCGAGGTGGATTGTGATCCTGCTCCATCTGATCGGACACACCAAGGGAGAGGAGACTGGAATGCTCATCAGCGTGATCGTTGACCAAGAATCCGGTCTACTACCTAGAGGGGAAATCCATCTCATTGCATGTGTCCCCAAAGACTAACACCCCTGCTCTATCAACTGTGCCCAAAAATACAGTTGCAATCCCCTATTATGAACCAACATCCTTGGAATGCCCATCAATGCAAGAGGGACCACCTAGCAGCATAACGGCAACCTCAATCCCATTAATATTGTTTAATAACGTTAAGTTCATTCATGTGCCGTTGGTACTTAATTTGTCCCAGTGGAACATGGCCGAATTCGGCTCATGTGCCCGGACAAATGGGTCTGTTTTACTCTTCCTTGCTAGTATATATGATTGCCTCCCATGCAAGCCGAACTCAGGATCCATTTGCAGAACCAAACCTCCCTCCCCACAGGGGCATTTTCAGATCCAGAAAGTTAAAGGGTTTGGATAGCATACTCGCGTCCATCCCAGGACTTTATGGATCTGGCATGTCAATTTGGAACAGAGCCGATTTGTCAGCAATTCGCAGGCATATCGGAAATTTTTAACAGAAGGAGGGTCGGCAAGTGCTGAAACCAGTTCTGCAGGGTGTTGAGGGGCTTGCAGAGGAGGAAAGGTTTACGGTTTATAACATGAAGCTAGAGAGGATGGTATGGGCAAAGAGGTATAATGCACTGCGTATGGAAAGTAAAAGATATAGACCTTACCCAGTGGTATTGTACTCACACTAATACTAGTGGTGGAATGAATGTACATTCTGGAGACAAGTGCAAACCTGTGCCAGTTTCCACAATTTGAAATATAGGGATAGTGACACCACAACCCAAATAGAGGGCCATTTGCTTTCAAGAAGAGCCAGTCACTGCCCACATACCGTGACCTACTGTACGTGTCCTTCACAATGTTGCTGCCCGTGTTCCATCCACAAGATGACTGCTTTACACAATGGCGTCCATACACTCCCTCGGATACCTCGAAAATGACGTGTACAAGGAAAGGTTGTACCTCCCCAAAATGCTCATTCAAGTTCAAGGGCGATGGAAAGCACCACACACTGCCTGCTGCACTGTCAAAGACAATAGATACTTATGCCGTTGTGATGTGTTCGAAATGGACACTCCAGTCTGTGGTCTAAGCAATGACCCAGTTCCCACAGCCAAAGTAGCAAGGGACCCCCAACTGGAAAGTCCACGCCAACCACCTCAAGAAACCAGTCCATGCTAACCACCTCCAGCCAAGTGAGATGTAAGCTAAACTGCCCAGTGAAGTTGTCAAAATGGAGAACACCAAACACAAGGGTTACCTACCACATGGATGGACTGTACTGTGTCGTTACCAATCACCAGACATTTCTCTATGGGGGTCAGTCGTGTCCAATACCCTATCCAAATTTTTGCTTCATTCCACAGGAGTACACTACTAGTGGGGAAACTGTAGTAACCCCCATACCAGTGTTAACAGAAGACTATATCATTGAGAGTACCCCTGATGTCCCAGATCCTACCACATACATACCCCATTTTGATGTAAAAAATTGATACTCTGTCAGTAAATCACAATTTGCTTGCAAGGAAGGTTACCCATATAATTTATATTAGTAATGATATGGTGAAAACAGGGAAGAGTTTGAATTAACTTTTACATGCTGGGGATTTCAGCTTAGTCACAACTAGGACCTGGGTGGAAATGGGAATAAAAGGTGTTCTCATATTGCAATGTGGGGTACTGATTTTCATGACGGGCATGGAGATATATCTTGGCCGACTTCTAAGATGGCAGAGGGAGAAACTTAACAATTTAACGGAAATTAGACATAAACAATTACTCACTTAAGTGTGGCCTCGTCTCATCTGTCTCAACTTACCACAAGGGGTCATCTGTTGCCTTATGAGGAATTTTTATGAATAATTTCCTTGTAAATTGGGAATATCTGTAACATATATGTATATATATAATTTAGAGTAGGAAATATGTGGGTCTGCAAAGGGTTAAACTGGGCTGACAAGCTGGCCTTGAGGACAATCTAATTACCTGTCCTCTTATTTGAATATGCATGAATGCAGGGTAACAAGAGCTGCGGAGTCTTAGGGTCTGACGAGATAACTTAGTAGTCAAACAAGCTAGAAAAGAGATCACATCTGAAACTGGTAGTCTATGCGGCACCGCTTTTATCCTCTAGATAAAGGCGTGTGTATTCTCCCATATTAACACCCATATCCATTTAAGGGGTAATTCTTCCTGGCTAGTTCCATGCATAGCTAAGCGCCCCCTTCAAGGGAAGTTAACGACCTCTGGTTTAAATAATTTATCTTCAAATCCAATTATCACTAAAGAGTGGGCTAGGGTGGGAAATTAATATAACGGCAGGAAGGAGGAGAGAAATAACCGCAACCAATCGTAGCCGCCCTGGGTTAGTCAATGGGAGAGGGCTCCATAAAAGGACCCCCCATCCAGTAGAGAGAGAGAGATGAGAGAACCTGGGCCCAGGATTCATTATAGGTAATTATTAAGACCATCTCCCAGCACTTACCCCTTATGCTTGCATTTTTCCTATGTTTGTCTGTCTATTTGTAATGTAATGTATATACTTTGTGTTTGAAACTAATATTTACTCCCTTGCCAAAGACTGTAAATGTTTGCGGTGTACTAGATAGACTAATAACCTTAATTCTTTAATAAATGCTTGTTATATTGAAGTTATCAAATCTTGTCAAAAAGAACTCTTATTTAAACCATATCAATAATCATATTAATTGAATATTAAATATTAATATTTAAAAATCAACACTCCTCATCACTGGAGCCAATCTGGCAGTATGCTGCAGCTGCTGGAGCATGACTGCCAGATTGGTGTCCTTCTTGAGCATCCCCTCTCTCTGCTCTCACGCTGCTGCCTTCCTCTAGTTGGGTATCATCATCAGATCCTTCCAAACGCTGGGCATCCTCCTGGAGCATGTACCCAACACTGTGCTCAAACAGTTCGGGGGACTCCTCAGGAGGAGGACATGGTGGGTCTAGGGAAGGATTGACTAATGAAGATAATGATACCAGAGAAGAGGACGCTTTGGCAGCTGCTTTGCCAGTACCCTGAGCCTGGGTGAGAGAGGATGAGGAGGATGAGGTGGGCTTGGTCATCCTCTCTACCAAGTCTTCGGCATGATGTGGCTCAACATGTCCAGCTGCCGAAAAGAAGGACAAGCGTGTCCCATGGCCATGTGCTGATGACAATGCACCGCGTCCACGACCAGCACTGTTGCCCCCAGACACAGAGCCTGCTTGCCCTCTTTTTTTGCCTCCTGACTGTCTGCCTCTCCTTGTTTGCCTTCCAGACATTTTAATGGATGGCCTGCAGGGAGATGGGAAAAAGAGCAATAAGGGCTACCTTCAGGTGTATACTGTGCAGGACGCTTAGCAACAATGACACTGACACTGTCCCCTGCCTATCCTTCTCTGTCCCTAAACACAAGGATTGAAAATATGGAACAGCAAAATTGTTTTAGAACAGAATAGCACACTGACACTTTCCCTCACTGTCCTACTCTGTCCCTCCCTACAAACAAGATTTAGCACAGAATAGCACACTGATAATTTCTATGAGTGTCCTTCTCTGTCCCTAAACTCAAGGATTGAAAATATGGAACAGCAAAATTGGTTTAGAACAGAATAGCACACTGTCAGTTTCACTCACTGTACCTCTCTGTCCCTAAACTCAAGGATTGAAAATATGGTTCAGCAAAATAGTTTTAGAACAGAATAGCACACTGACACTTTCCCTCACTGTCCTACTCTGTCCCTCCCTACAAACAAGATTTAGCACAGAATAGCACACTGATAATTTCTACGAGTGTCCTTCTCTGTCCCTAAACTCAAGGATTGAAAATATGGAACAGCAAAATTGGTTTAGAACAGAATAGCACACTGTCAGTTTCACTCACTGTACCTCTCTGTCCCTAAACTCAAGGATTGAAAATATGGTTCAGCAAAATAGTTTTAGAACAGAATAGCACACTGACACTTTCCCTCACTGTACCTCTCTGTCCCTAAACTCAAGGATTGAAAATATGGTTCAGCAAGATTGGTTTAGAACAGAATAGCACACTGACACTTTCCCTCACTGTACCTCTCTGTCCCTACAAACAAGGATTAGCACAGAATAGCACACTGTCACTGACACTCTCCCTACCTATCCTTATTTGTCCCTAAACACAAGGAATCCAGGATTAGTAAAGGAAAAATAATGACACTGTCCCTGCCTATGCTTCTCTTTCCCTGCTCCGGAACACACTACACAAGGCCGCCGCGCTGGCGGCCTTTTATAGTGTGGGGCGTGTACTAAACCCCCTCAGCAATAATTGGCCACAGGCATCCTGCCTGTGGCCAATCATTGCTCTCCTCGCTGCCGGCGCTGTGATTGGCCAAGCATGCGGGGTCACAGTGCATGCTTGGCCAATCACAGCGCCTGGATGACACTGCGATGGCGTAGTGCATTGTGGGCCGTTCGCGTCACTCGAATTTGGCGCGAACGGCCCAAATCGTTCGATCTTCGTCGAACGATCGAACAGCCGATGTTCGAGTCGAACGTATGTTCGACTCGAACACGAAGCTCATCCCTATCCACCTGTTTAGCAAGATTAGATGAATTGCTTAAACAGGAGAGGGAATCTATTCTTTCCCTAAAAAAATGGGTGCAATCCTAGTGTCGGATGGTAAAAGTGTCCCCGATGGTGATACCATTATATCAGTGTTACTCACCTTAGGTGTTGCACCAAGATGCATGGGTGATGCTGTGATAGATGTGTCGCGTGCGGTAGAAACAATCGCGTGCGATGCTGTGGGTTGAGGGCCACGAAGTGCGCCAGAGGAAGGGTGCAACAAAGTGGAAAGGTGAGAAGAAATCAATTTAGATTGGGTGTCAGATGGTCGACGTGGTAAAGGGGTGCCGAGTTGGTGTCGTAGTGATTCGGTTGATGCTGCATCCGAATTGCCTTTACGCTTTTTGGGCAATCTGTCCCCAGACAAATCACGATAAATCGTAGATTGGCTAGAAGATAAAGAAGAGTTAGTAGAGAGATTTGATGCATTTTCATCTTTTTTCGTATTTCTATAACTATTAGATCTGAATGGTTTCTGATTGGTATTAACATTCCCATTATAGGCAAAATTGTTTGTATAAGAATTTTTGTCACGTATAAATTTATCCTCTTTTGCCCTACCTTCCTGAGGTTTGGAAAGATCTGAACCCTCAAGCCCCAGGGTACTATATCATTTTCATTATATTTTTCAAAATATTGTTTATGCCAAAAAATTCTAACTTTTTTCTCTAGTATCCTCTGAAGTCTGAGAAACGCTTGATCTAAATCTCTATCAGAGATATTGCCAGATTTGCTATTTAGTTGTACCTTTTTCATGAGTCCCTCCCATGCTTCGCCACTGAAGGCGGCCATAGTGAAAAAAAAAAAAAAGGGGGGAAAGGGAACAAAGGAACCAATACAACGTACTGATTAACCACAGTATGGCAATACATATATTACATAATAAATGAATGAAAATAACACTTTCTCATTGATATATAATCTATATTTGAAAATGTATCATATTTATTGTGTTCCCCAATGATGGACAGAAGGAAATGGTGTATTTAAACACCGGATAGGGATATCATATCATATTTGGATTGTCCATTCATTGGTGAAACACTCATCAAAATAGGCACCTCATCCCAAGCAATTTATAGTAAAGGGGAGGTAGGACAAAAGGGATTTTTGTGGTGCATAGATAAATCAATGAGAGAGAGTTTCTAAAAATATATAATTTTATACTTTTTTATTGGTACAAATTTTTGCAAGAAATATAAAAAACAGATCCTAGGTATATTCAATGCATGGTATGTCATACAGAGATGGTGGTCATAATGCATAAAGTTTTGGATGGAATACAAGAACTCGCATAGAAACCCAACATGTTTTGCTTAAAAAAGCTTCCTCAGGGTTATGCGTTGACCATCAACGTTTGTCAAGTATGACTATACAAAAAAGAAAAAGAAATACAAGATTATACCTTTGAATAACTAAACAACCATATTTAGACAAATTAGATACAGACAAGATTAGACTGCAGGGTCAAATCCCTCCCTCTGTCACTTACCAAGCCACCCGTACTGTCTGCGGAGCACCACCAAGAAACACAGGATCGAGAACTACGATCAACCCATATAAAGAAAGGCGCAGTTGTGTGACCACAGCGAACAATAGATAGGGGACCAGCTATATGTCAAAGACAAGGACAAGAATGAAAAGAAAGAAAAAGAAAAGAAATGGAAATGAAAATGCAGTAAGATTGGTAAACCAATAAGCAAACCACAGAGGACGGAAAAATCTGTCTACTATGAGTTCAAAAATGCAGTAAATAAGGTTAACTTACATATAATCAAGTGAACAAAGATATGTTCACTTGCAAGTATTGTGGGGCTGTCTGCTTGAAGAAAGACCGATTTTTGTTGTGGAAACCACTAAAAGAAACCACAATAGGTTTAGTTTATTTAGGTATGAATAGCATGGCGTGCCTATATCCTCCAAAAATAAGCACACAAAATCAAAAAGTCAAATTGATCAAGAAAAATTGAAGGACTGGATGTATTACAGGACGTGTATTGCATTTAAGCAATATTATTATACATAGATATTTAAGTATTTAACCACTTAGCAACCACCTGCCGACAAATAACGTCGACAAGGTGGTTGCTTAACTCTCGGAGGACGTTATATAACGTCCTCCCAGAATCATGCTCCCGCGCGCTCCCTGGGGCGCGCACACGGGAATCTCCGTGACCGCCGGGTCCAGAGGACCCGGCGCATCACGAATTGCGGTAAATCGCCGCTGATAGCGGCCGTTTACCACGTGATCGCTCCGTCAAATGACGGAGCAATCACTTGTAAACAGACCGGCGTCATGTGATGACGCCGGTTCCTCTCTCCCCTCTCTGTACCAATCGGTACAGTGTGAGAGGAGAGGGGAGGGAGCAGATCAAGGCAGCAGCTCTGTGGGCTGGATCTGTGACAATTGCAGTCACAGATCCAGCCATCCATCCATCCCTGCTCAGCCATCCCTGGTGCAATACATTGCCAATACTCTGCAAAATACTCTGCAATAACCTGCGCAATACTCTGCAATACCCTGCGCAATACTCTGCAATACCCTGCACAATACTCTGCAATACCCTGCACAATACTCTGCAAAATACTCTGCAATACCCTGCGCAATACCCTGCAAAATACTCTGCAATACCCTGCGCAATACTCTGCAATACCCTGCGCAATACTCTGTAATACCCTGCAATACCCTGCGCAATACTCTGCAATACCCTGCGCAATCCTCTGCAATACCCTGCGCAATACTCTGCAATACCCTGCTCAATACTCTGCAATACCCTGCTCAATACTCTGCAATACCCTGCGCAATACCCTGCAAAATACTCTGCAATACCCTGTGCAATACTCTGCAATACCCTGCGCAATACTCTGCAATACCCTGCGCAATACTCTGCAATACCCTGCGCAATCCTCTGCAATACCCTGCACAATACTCTGCAATACCCTGCTCAATACTCTGCAATACCCTGCTCAATACTCTGCAATACCCTGCGCAATACTCTGCAATACCCTGCGCAATACTCAGCAATACCCTGCGCAATACTCAGCAATACCCTGCGCAATACCCCCTGTGCAATACCCTGTGCAATACCCTGCCATACTCCGCAATACCCTGCAATACTCCGCAATGCCCGGCAATACTCCGCAATGCCCGGAAATACTCCGCAATGCCCGGCAATACTCCGCAATAACCACTTCCCGCCCGCCGGCCGTCATATGACGTCCTTGACTTTGTGCGGGGATATCTGAAAGATGGGTGCCGCTACAGGCATCATTCAGATATTAGCTTTTTCAGCCGGCGATTCCCTACACCATAAGAACAATCATAGCGGCTGTTCCGCCGCTTGATCATTCTTATGGGAGGCGAGAGGGGATGTCCCCCCCCCCGCCGCCCCCCGGTGCTTCTACCGACTCACCGCTACGATCAAAGCCAGGATTGTTGTTTTTTTTTTTTTGTTTTTTTTCAGGCTTCCCAGCCTAGAGGTGAGATGTGGGGTCTTATTGACCCCCCATATCTCACTGTAAAGAGGACCTGTCATGCCATATTCCTATTACAAGGGATGTTTACTTTCCTTGTAATAGGTATAAAAGTGATCAAAAAAAATTTGGGGGCGGAAAAACATGTCAAACTAAAATAAATAAAGTAAAATGAACAATAATTTTTTTTTATTTTTTTCAAAGCGCCCCTGTTCCCGTGAGCTCGCATACAGAAGCGAACGCATACGTAAGTCCCGCCCACATATGAAAACGGTTTTCAAACCACACATGTGAGGTATCTCTGCGAACGTTAGAGCGAGCGCAATAATTTTGTCCCTAGACCTCCTCTGTAACTCAAAACATGTAACCAGTAAAAATATTTAAACGTCACCTATGGGGATTTTTTAAGTAGCGAAGTTTGGCGCCATTCCACGAGTGTGTGCAATTTTTAAGGGTGACATGTTAGGTATCTATTTACTCAGCGTAACTTCATCTTTCACATTATGCAAAAACATTGGGCTAACTTTACTGTTTTGTTTTTTTTTAAGCACAAAACATTTTTTTCCGTAAAAAACGCGTTAAAAATATTGCTGCGCAAAAAAAAGTTGCAACAACCACCATTATATTCTCTAAGGTCTTTGCTAAAAAAACATATATAATGTTTTGGGGTTCTATATAATTTTCTAGCAAACAAATGATGATTTTTACATGTAGGAGAGAAATGTCAGAATTGGCCTGGGTGCTCCAGAACGACTGAAGGTGCTCCCTGCATGTTGGGCCTCTGTATGTGGCCACGCTGTGTAAAAGTCTCACACATGTGGTATCGCCATACTCGGGAGTAATAGCAGAATGTGTTTTGGGGTGTAATTTGTGGAATGCATATGCTGTGTGTGAGAAATAACCTGCTAATATGACAATTTTGTGGAAAAAAAAAAAAAAGAGAAAAAAAAAATCTTGATTTTGCAAAGAATTGTGGGAAAAAATGACAACTTCAAAAAACTCACAATGCCTCTTTCTGAATACCTTGGAATGTCTTCTTTCCAAAAAGGGGTCATTTGGGGGGTATTTGTACTTTTCTGGCATGTTAGGGTCTCAAGAAATGAGATCGGCCATCAGTACTTCAGGTGTGATAAATTTTCAGATATTGGCACCATAGCTTGTGGACTCTATAACTTTCACAAAGACCAAATAATATGCACCAATTTGTACTTATTTTTACCAAAGATATGTAGCAGTATAAATTTTGGCCAAAATTTATGAAGAAAAAATAGTAATTTGCAAAATTTTATAACAGAAACGAAAAAAAATCATTTTTTTACAGAATTTTTAGTCTTTTTTCTCTTATAGCGCAAAAAAAAAAAAACCAACAGTGATTAAATACCACCAAAAGAAAGCTCTATTTGTGTGAAAAAAGGACAAAAAATTCATATGGGTACAGTGTTGTATGACTGAGTAATTGTCATTCAAAATGTGAGAGCACCGAAAGCTGAAAATTGGTCTGGTTATTAAGGGGGTTTAAGTGCCCAGTGGTCAAGTGGTTAAAGTTGTTCCATATAAAAAGGAAATGAAACATCATGGACAGTAGTCTCCATATATATATAGCAAAGTCAATAATGAAGATGGAAACAATAAATAAATACAGGTCCGACAGTCCAAAATAAAGTGGGACAAGAGCCCACTCTAACCTAATAAAAATCATATACATTTGGTATGGTCCCTCATTAGTAGTGCGGACTAAGAGGTAAGTTATAAGCAAAAAAAGGTGTAAAGGAAACCAAAAAAGGAAAACCAGAATTTAGCTGAACCTTACCTATCGATGTCCAAGACACCAGCTTAGGCTTCACCAGCCCACACTGCTGCAAACAGCGTGTGAGCAGGTTATATACTGTCCGCCATTGCGGTCGGCGTCTGACATCACCGACCGCAATGCGGGCTAAGAGCGCATGACGTCAGCCCGTAGGACACAACACATGCCGAGGACTGCGGAAACCAGAATGCACCAGGGCATGGGGAGGAGCCGCTCACCGTCACCGCGGGCGGGATAGACGCAAGCGGACACTCCCCATTGGAATAACCAACCAACAGAGGATGTGCGAACACATCCTCCGATGGAGATGATGAAAGCAGCCTGAAGCGGACAACGTGCCTGTCACCAAGGATGACGCTGCGCTGGAATAGGGTCATCCGTGGAGGAACATAGATGACCCTGGGCGCCCATATGGTCACACCGCACAAATCAAGGGGGAATCATGGCCTGAGCGAGATGGTGGCACACAACAGACAGGGCAGGTGGCTGATGTCAAAAAAAAGGGGGGATAAGCACAGATACAGATAAACGGGCCCAGCTGGAGACCTAGCTCACATAGCCCGATGCTCCGAGGGAGGGAAAAGAAAAGAGACCCATGTCAATCCCTAAACAATCATATCAAAACTAGTTGATACAGATATATAGAATGTTACATAGTATCAACAATTAAAACAACACTTGTTATAATGCAATAACCTTTAGATGAAAGTTAAAGCTCAAATGTCCATAACATGAAGGGCCACGAAAATATGCTCGTGACCCTTGATGCAGAGACATACACCATTTAACAGTGGCAACAGTAGGCAGCTAATTGGAAAAAAGTTGCAGCAATTTTATGGAGAGATAGATTCACTATTTCAGTGGTTTATGTCTCACCTAATGGACAGCGCAGTATAATTTACACAGTTAATAGACGGTGCACATTTCTTTCCGGCATCCACAGATTGCAGGAAAGAAACTTGCATAATTCCCCCATCAACACGGACAGTGCTGACAGGGGAATATCCCTCCTGCCCAGCAATTGTATTCTCCCGACAAACAGTGATTATCACTAGTGGCTATAGCAATCACTAGTGATAATCATAAGAGAATCGGCTCATTAATGGTTCGAATCTCAGCCAGTTCCTGCTGAATAGGGATGAGCTCGGTGTTCGAGTCGAACATAGGTTCGACTCGAACATCGGCTGTTCGCGCGTTCGGTGAACAACGAACGATTTGGTCCGTTCGCGCCAAATTCGAGTGACGCGAACGGCCCACAATACACTGCGCCATCGCAGTGTAATCCCGGCGCTGTGATTGGCCAAGCATGCACTGTGACCCTGCATGCTTGGCCAATCACAGCGCCGGCAGCGAGGAGAGCAATGATTGGCCACAGGCAGGATGCCTGTGGCCAATTATAGCTGAGGGGGTTTAGTACACGCCCCACACTATAAAAGGCCGCCAGCGCGGCGGCCTTGTGTGGTGTGTTCCGGAGCAGGGAAAGTGAAGGATAGGCAGGGACAGTGTCAAATCTTGTCAAATCTATTCTTTGCTAAACCTTGTGTGTAGGGACAGAGAAGGATAGGCAGGGAGAGTGTCAGTGTCATATACTTTGATAAACCTTGTGTACAGGGAGAGAGAAGGATAAGCAGGGGACAGTGTCAGTGTCATATTCTTTGCTAAACCTTGTGTGCAGGGAGAGAGAAGGATAGGCAGGGAGAGTGTCAGTGTCATATACTTTGATAAACCTTGTGTGCAGGGAGAGAGAAGGATAGGCAGGGGACAGTGTCAGTGTCATGGTTGCTAAGCCTCCTGCACATTATACACCTGAAGTTAGCCCGTATTGCTGCTTTTTCCTGGTGTGTTACACAAACAGGATTTTGCGGCACTTACAGCGGGCGGAGTGTGCCTCCTGACCATATTACACCTTAGCTTAGCCTGTATTGCTGCTTTTTCCTGGTGTGTTACACAAACAGGATTTTGCGGCACTTACAGCGGGCGGAGTGTGCCTCCTGACCATATTACACCTTAACTTAGCCTGTATTGCTGCTTTTTCCTGGTGTGTTACACAAACAGGATTTTGCGGCACTTACAGCGGGCGGAGTGTGCCTCCTGACCATATTACACCTTAACTTAGCCTGTATTGCTGCTTTTTCCTAGTGTGTTACACAAACAGGATTTTGCGGCACTTACAGGGGGCGGAGTGTGCCTCCTGACCATATTACACCTTAACTTAGCCTGTATTGCTGCTTTTTCCTGGTGTGTTACACAAACAGGATTTTGCGGCACTTACAGCGGGCGGAGTGTGCCTCCTGACCATATTACACCTTAACTTAGCCTGTATTGCTGCTTTTCCCATTTCCCTGCAGGCCATTAGAATGTCTGGAAGGCAAACAAGGAGAGGCAGACAGTCAGGAGCCAAAAAAAGAGGGCAAGCAGGCTCTGTGTCTAGAGACAACAGTGCTGGTCGTGGACGCGGTGCATCGCCATCAGCACGTGGCCATGGGACAGGCTTGTCCTTCTTTTCGGCAGCTGGACGTGTTGAGCCGCATCATGCCGAAGACTTGGTAGATTGGATGACCAAGCCCTCCTCATCCTCTCTCACCCAGGCTCAGGGTACTGGCAAAGCAGCTGCCAAAGCGTCCTCTTCCCTGGTATCAATGTCATCATCAGTCACTCCTTCCCTAGACCAACCATGTCCTCCTGAGGAGTCCCCCGAACTGTTTGAGCACAGTGTTGGGTACATGCTCCAGGAGGATGCCCAGTGTTTCGAAGGGTCTGATGATGATGATATCCAGCTAGAGGAAGGCAGTAGCGTGAGAGCAGAGAGAGGGGATGCTCAAGAAGGACACCAATCTGGCAGTCATGTTCCAGCAGCTGCAGCATACTGCCAGATTGGCTCCAGTGATGAGGTTGGAGGGGATGATGAGGTCACTGACTCCACGTGGGTGCCTAATAGGAGAGAGGAGGAGGAGGAGGAGGATGAGGAGGAGGCACATCTCCAACTAGGCAGGATGCCCTCGGGGGGCCAGCGTAAGGGCAGCACACCGACGGAATCACACCGCAGAGCTCCGCCTGTGCAAGGCGCTGCCTCTGCCCGTTATTCAAAAAGTTCTTTGGTGTGGGCCTTTGAGTCTAGTGCATCAGATCGCACAGCTGCTGTTTGCAACATATGTCTCAAGCGTATATCGCGTGGCCAAAACATCACCCGCTTGGGCACCACATGCTTGACCAGACATATGTTGACCTGCCATGCAGCTCATTGGCAAGCCTACCTTAAAGACCCACACCAAAGAACAAAGCTGACCTCTTCTTGCACCGCATCAGCTGGGATCTCCAACCCCACTAGACCTTCAGTCCTCTCTGAAACCTGCACTGAGAGGAATGAAGGTGTAGAATTAGGTGTGTCACAGCCAAGTACTTGCGGGCACTCTGCTAGCAGTACACCAACGTCCGATTCTAGCAGGCAAATTTCTCTGCCCCAGCTGCTGGACCGTCGAAAGAAGTTCACTCCCAGCCATCCACATGCCCAGCGGTTGAATGCTAGCTTGGCTAAATTGCTAGCGCTTCAACTGCTGCCTTTTCATTTGGTAGACTCGGCCCCCTTCCGTGAGTTTGTGCAATGTGCGGTTCCTCAGTGGCAGGTTCCCAAACGCCACTTTTTCTCACGGAAGGCGATTCCGGCTCTCTACCGGCATGTGGAAGGCAATGTCTTGGCCTCGCTGGACAGGGCGGTCAGCGGTAAGGTGCATATTACCGCTGACTCATGGTCCAGCAGGCATGGACAGGGACGTTACCTTTCTTTCACGGCCCATTGGGTCACTCTTTTGGCAGCTGGGAAGGATGCAGGACAAGGTGCAGTAGTGTTGGAGGTTGTTCCACCGCCACGCCTCCAAAATGTTACTACTGGTTGTGACACACCTCTGTCCTCCACCCCCTCCTCTTCTTCTTCCTCCGTGGCCTCTTCCTGTGCTTTGTCCTCGAAACCAGCGGTGCTCCGTAGGCGTTCAAGGGGCTACGCAAGTACGCAGGCAAAAAGATGCCATGCCGTGCTTGCGCTGGTGTGTTTGGGGGACAGGAGCCACACTGGGGCAGAGGTTCTGTCTGCTCTGCAGAGGCAGGCCGAGAGGTGGTTGACGCCACGCCAGCTTAAGCCAGGAATGGTAGTTTGCGACAATGGCACCAACCTCCTCTCCGCTCTCCGACAGGGACAACTGACCCATGTGCCCTGTGTGGCTCACGTCCTTAACCTGGTGGTGCAGCGGTTCTTGGGCAGGTACCCGGGCTTACAGGATGTCCTGAGGCAGGCCAGGAAAGTCTGTGTGCATTTCCGCAGATCTTATAATGCCAGTGCTCGCCTGGCTGAGCTGCAAAAGGAGTTGAACCTGCCCAAGAACCGCCTTATATGTGATATGCCCACCAGGTGGAACTCAACGTTGGCCATGCTGCAGCGGCTGCACATGCAGCAGAGGGCCATCAATGAGTACCTGTGCGACTACGGCACCAGGACAGGGTCAGGGGAGCTCAGGTTTTTTTCACCACGCCAGTGGGGCAGGATCAGGGATGCATGCACTGTCCTGGCACCATTTGAGGAGGCCACGAGGATGGTGAGCAGTGACAGTGCATACATCAGTGACACTGTACCTCTTGTCCACCTGTTGGAACATACGCTGCGTGGAATAATGGACAGGGCACTTGAGGCAGAACAGAGGCAGGAAGAGGAGGACTTCCTTGCCTCTCAAGGCCCCCTTTACCCAGACAGTGTTCCTTCTGTCCCACCCATCGCACAGGAAGAAGAGGAGGAGCAGGAGGAGGAGGATTGTGTCAGCATGGAGGTGGAGCCTGGCACTCAGCATCATCAGCAGCAGTCTTTTAGGGATGATTTACAGTCCCAAGAAACCAGTGGACTTGTACGTGGCTGGGAGGAGGTGGCTGCGGATCATGTCGTCCTTAGTGACCCAGAGGACTCGGGACTGAATGCCTCAGCTAACCTACGCTGCATGGCCTCCCTGATCCTGCAAAGTCTGTGGAAGGATCCTCGTATTCTTCGGATCAAGGAGAGGGACCATTACTGGCTGGCCACTCTCCTTGATCCACGGTACAAGGGTAAGGTTGCGGACCTTATCTTACTGTCGCAGAGGGAGCAGAGGATGAGACAACTCCGGGAGGCCTTGCAGAAAGGTCTGTGCAACGCGTTCCCAGAGACTGGGAGGTTACAAACTCCTGGTCTTGGACAACGAGTTGCTGAGGCTTCGGTCAGTCAAAGAAGAAGTGGGGAAGGTGGCCGTCTGACCGAAGCGTTCAGACAATTCTTTAGTCCGCAGCCCCAAGGTATGATCGGTTCCAGCAACCATCGCCAGCGTCTGATATACATGGTGCAGGAATACCTAGGGGCAAGGTCAGACTTGGACACCTTCCCCACTGAAAATCCTCTGGCTTACTGGGTCTTGAGGATGGATCACTGGCCAGAGCTTGCACAGTATGCAATTGAGCTACTGGCCTGTCCTGCATCCAGCGTTCTTTCAGAACGCACATTCAGTGCTGCTGGAGGATTTGTCACGGATCACAGGGTGCGCCTGTCCACCGACTCTGTTGATCGACTGACCTTCATAAAGATGAACCAGTCTTGGATCACCACCAGCTACCAAACACCTGAAGCTGATATAACAGACTAATTTATTTTCAAATGTCACATCCCTTCAAGACTGATGCTGATGCTGAGAGACTGTCCTGTTATGTTGACTGACTATCCTCCTCCTCCTCAATGATCCGATTGACGATGATAGCTTGGAAGAACATTTTTGTTTCTGGGTGCCGCCACCAGTGGCTAAGGCCCAATTTTTCAGCCCCTGTTTAACAGGGGCATGTAATTACAATTTTTGATGCAATGCTTTGCAGCAGGGCTCATTCCTGCACTCCAACTAGAGTATCTGGGAGTGGTTGCAGTGTCGTGGCACCAGCACCAGTGGCTAAGGCCCAATTTTTCAGCCCCTGTTTAACAGGGGCGTGTAATTACAATTTTTGATGCAATACTTTGCAACAGGGCTCATTGCTGTGCTCCAAGTACAGTATCTGTGAGGGGTTGCAGTGTTGTGGCACCAGTGCCTAAGGCTCAATTTTTCTGCCCCTGTTTAACAGGGGCATGTAATTACAATTCTTGATCTAATAATTCACAGCAGGGCCCATTCCTGCGCCCACCAAGACTAACTGACGCCTTACAGTGTTGTGTCAACACCACCACCACCACCACCACCACCAAAGGCCCAATTTTTCAGCCCCTGTTCAACAGGGGCATGCAATTACAATTCTTGATCTAATAATTCACAGCAGGGCCCATTCCTGCGCCCACCAAGACTAACTGTGAGGCCTTACAGTGTTGTGTCAACACCACCACCACCACCACCACCAAAGGCCCAATTTTTCAGCCCCTGTTCAACAGGGGCATGCAATTACAATTCTTGATCTAATAATTCACAGCAGGGCCCATTCATGCGCCCACCAAGAGTAACTGTGAGGGCTCACAGTGTTGTGGCAACACCAACATGTAAGGGGCAAATTTCAGCTGAGTATATACGGCAGGCCCCTACTTTCAAACATCCAACTTACAAACGACTCCTCCTTGCAAACGGAAGGATACAACAGGAAGTGAGAGGAAATCTACCCCTAGGAAGGCAAATTCTCTCCTGTAAGAGTTAATATGCCATTTTTCTTAAAGATTTTCATCCATATTACCGGGACCAGACATTACATTAAAGCCGCAAGCAGTTTTAAATGGCTTTTTTTCCTTTAGAAATGTAATTTTGTGCAGGGACAGTTCTAAATACGGGAAACACGTGGCACTTCACAGGCATACTTTAGACACCCCCCAGGTACGATATTTAAAGGAATATTTGACTTTTTTTTTTTACTTTATGCATCATTAAAATGACTGCTCCAGAAAAACGGCAGTTTTTAAAACTTATTTTTGCATTGATACATGTCCCCTGGTGCAGAACCCGGTTCCCAAACCCTTTTTAGGACAATAACATGCATAATAGTCGTTATAATTAGCACTTTAGATTTCGAACGTTCGCATCCATTGTATTTAATAGGGTTCTAAAGTTCGTGCAAACTTTCGGTCCGTTCGCGGGTTCTGGTGCGAACCGAACCCGGGGGTGTTCGGCTCATCACTACTGCTGAACCAGCTGAGATTTAAACTGTCTATGGCTGGTCTTAGCTCTTAGGCAGCCCATACATTGATCACTTTTTTTCATTCAACTATTAGGTTGAATGAAAAAAAAAGGAAATGATCCAATTCCCCTGTAGCGGGGTCTCCCCTCTCTCTCTCTATCTTTATCGGTTATTTGGCTGTTGTCTAGTGGTACCTGGGAGAGAGAGATAAGACACACCACGGCCCATGTCCTCCATAGCTAAGAGGTGAAGGCCAGCAAATTGGGTTTTGTGTAGGTGTCCTAGAGTCAAGTCCAGTACTTCGTTCCTGACTCCTTTGCTCCTAGTAACCAGAGTTCCACACAGTGAATAGGTCCAACTCAGTTTTATTCTTCTTGCCAAGCAATAAAAAACAGTTTCTTTACTTTGGAAAATGGGGACAGATCGAGGCACAATCCTTTCCCTTCTGCTGCTGACCACTGTGCTGTCACCAGTGGTAAATAGTCACTGCCACTGACTAGGTGATGTAGAACGTGAATTACCTTCGCTCACTCTGCCCCTGTCAGAGGAAAAAATCCGTCCAAGGGAGAAATTGAGGCCTCTCCGTCACCAGCGATGCTGTGCCGGACTCTTCAGAGAGGTTACTGCACACCAGTCCTCACAAACTCAGACACGGGCACCCAAGGAGTTAGGGCCCCCTCGGATTCCTCCACCCTCGCAGAACTCAGTCGAAGGTACTGAGCTGAAGGTGCCTGGGTGCGGCCGCATCTTCTGGCTCCGGACTCTAACCCCGTGATCAGGGCGTCCGCCCCTTTTATGACCTCTCCCTTCGCGCCACAGCGGGTTCCCCGCCCCGCTGTACCAGCTCCAGGGGAGTACAAAAAGGTACAGTCTTGCGGTGCGAGCCCAACCCCGGTCCAAGGCAACAATGCCACCTATAGGCCGGTGGGAACTTCACACCACCAGAGTCCTCCAAGATTCACAAAGGGAACCTTGAATTTCCTAACAATCAAGGCATCTGGGTTACACTACCACCCAGATGCTTCCCCTAAATTCAAGTACCCGCTACACCATCTACACATTATAGGTGGATGGGGGAATGTTCCCAGTGTGGACCAGTGCTGGAACAACCAGAGTTGCTGTCCTGTCCCGGCTATTCACAGCGCTGGTCTCTGTCTCCATGGTAGCGGCGGCAGCACATTGGAACCCAGTGCTGGTTACTTTATGGGGCTGATGTACAGGAGGGCCAGCACAATTTGTTGTTAAAGATGGGCTGGGCATGTTCAAAATTCCACATGCCAGAGCCTGCCAGGAAGCCCACACTGCACAGCGCTAATCACAGGCAATGAGAGATTTCCTGGTCCGCAGCTCCACAGATCAGGAAATGTCTCACTGGCTGTGATTAGCACTGTGGAGTGTCGGCTTCCTGGCGGGATCGGGCATGTGGGTTTTAAAACACACCCGAGCCCATCTCTATTGGTTGTAGACAGTTGAGCTCCCTGCAGGTTGCTTAGCAGCAGTGGAGCCTTCTCTGACATGCTGATCGTGATGCAATCCAGATGATGCTCCTAGTCAAATCCTAGTGTTAAATATCAGTGATTTTATTGATCAAAGCCCACACTTTACAGGTATAGAGCCCACATGGCTGCTGAACATACGGTTGATTATATATATGTGGTTGTACTCTTGATCCTAATAAATACTGTGTTTATTAGATCTGACTGGGAGCATCACTAGGATCACATCCCGATCAGCATGTCAACAGAGAAGGTTATACAGCATTACTGCTGCTAGGTGACCAGCTGGGGGCTCGGCTCTCTATAACCAATAGTGCCAGCCTTCCCCTACATGCACGCATATTGTCACCAGCACAAAGTCCTAATAGACTGCCGCCGGTACCAAGGAGACAGATGCCAGACCAGCGCTGTCAATAACAGGGACAGGACAGCTGGGGAACCCCACAGTGGCAGAACACCAGGGCCCGGTGGCAAGACAACCTTTGCAACCCTGATATTTCTCCCACTGCTTTGGACCCTTATATTTTCTTGGTGTGCTGGTGACATATATCTCTTGTTTTCTGCCACCCTGGTGGGGCCCCAGTATAGTAGGAAGGGAGCTCACTGCAGAACATGTGAAAGGGCCCATTGTGGGATCGTAGTGAAGGGCCCCAGGATTTATATATATATATATATATATATATATATATATATATATAATTGCATTTTATAGTTTGCCCCCCTACTTATGTCCCTGTCCCCACATGTGCCCCCCCTAAATATGAAAGCTGGAGACGCCACTGGACAGGAACCCAAGTTGTCCGACATTCAGGGCATAAAGGGTACAAAAAGTAACCACCTGCAACTGCCACAGGCCCCGGAGAATAATAAAATGGCCTTGTGACTCAGAGCCAGTGAATGGAGACCCGCATTTAAGAAGTATGGAGATGCCCACTCATTTATGAGGGCCCGAAGAAAGGTAGACCTGGGGATAATGTTTGGAGGTGAATGTGAAGAAACCCCCCTTATCAAAATGTGTCTCCTGAACTAAGATGACATCAGCTCCCGACTGCCTAAATTCCCCTAGTGCCAGATGTCTCTTCTTGTTGGAATTTAGGCTGTGAACAGGGACAGAATCTTAGCCATGGTGTTGGGTAAAATCAAGGGGGTAGTACTTATCTGATATGATCGATGGGAGTCTGTAACATGGAAGCCAGGAGCAGGCACTCTCCAGGAGGAAGTCCAGGTAAGTGCAGGGGACCCAGTTGATGACAGGAGGGAAGAGAGAAAAAAAGACTAGAAAAGAAAGAAAAAGGTTAGCACAATAGAACATTGAGAAAATTCAGCATACATTATCACAAGACCTTGTAAGGCTAACCGGCCTAGGTCAGTACGGGTTCCTATAAGTCCTCCCAACTCAGACCCAAGAGGATGGGTTAGGGGGAACACAGAGGAGCCCAAGGTTGGTCAGAAAAATAAGGAAACTTTAGTCAATTACCCAGGGCGGGTTAGTGAGCGGAAAAATCGTCCACTCTCAGGTCTCATCCGAGACATGCCCATGAGGGAAACCTAAAACAAAAACAGGGGCACATGGGGACTAAAAACTGGACAATGGTTAGGGCAGAGTCACCAGCTGTGGCCAGGTAGCAGTTCAGTTGAGGAGCAAATACCATGGTAGATGGGACAGATATAGTTCAGCCATTTCTGTGTTTGGTGACTTTACAAGGTGTACCTGGGCCCCGATGGCGTTTAGGTGAGGGGACCTTCTGCCAGACTGTGGGTGGTGGGGGTGGTGTAGCCACAAGATCCCAGTCAGGGAGTTGGGGGGCAGGAATCTCCAAGACATCACAAAAGGCAGATAAATCTTCCGGGTAGTGCAGCACAATAGATTTGCCCTGGAGTTTTGCTATAAGGCTAAAGGGAAACCTCCAGCGGTAGATAATGTCCTCTTCTTGTAGTGTATGTAGAAGGGGTTGGAGAAGCCTGCGCTTTTGCAAAGTGATCCAAGAACTATCTGGGTATAGCTGAACTTGGGTACCTTCAAAAAACACTTTACGAGCGGAGCGAGCCTTTCGCATAATGTCTTCATTCAGAGGGTAGGAGTTGACCCTATAGATAACATCTCGCGGCTTGGAGGTAGCTCCTTTAGGACGTAGAGCGCGATTGGCTCTGTTCATTTCAATATGCTTAGTAGGAGGTTCGCCTAGTAGATTATTGAATAGGGCCTGCAGTGTAGATTAGAGGTTTCCAGAGCCCTCTGATTCTGGAATGCCCGGTACGCGAATGTTGTTCCTGTGCCCCCTGTTGTCCAAGTCCTCAACATGCCGTTACATGTCTCTTATTAGGGAGCAGTGATCAGCACCCTGAAGTTGGGCCTGGTGGACTATCAATTTTGGTTTCCTGTATCTCCTCCTCAGCCATTTCCACTCTGTCTGCCAGATGTTTGAGGCCTGTTTGGAGTACCTGGATCTCTGTACGGCATATGGATTTTGCATCCTCTATCAGTTGCTTGACATCCTCCTTGGTAGGGATAACCTGGAGATAGGAATGCCACAGGGGAGCATGGGATGCACATGGGTAGGTACTGTTGGTTGTGGTGGTATGTGGGATTGAGACGGCATTGGCAGAGGCTCCGACATGGTGGTGCCGTGAGCTTGGTGTGCAGGCACTAGAGGCTGATTCCATGGCTCATACCAGGCTAGAGCTTGTGGGGATGGTAGAGCCCACAGGATGTGTCCTGCAGGCAGGGAAGGAGCAGGGGAATGGGCCATTTGAGCATAGATGATGGAGAGTGCAGTATTATCCCTAGAGGAGCTGGGATTTCGAGAGCAAGACAGCTTCTGAGATTTAGGGGAGGATGGGGCAGAAATGGAGTCACAGGGAGGTGCATGGCTCCTTGCAGGTTCAGGCACTGGCATCAGGTGGATGTCGGCTGCTTAGGGCCAGGCAGGACAGGGAAGTCATCAGAGGAGTCCGAGGGTGCAGGGGATCCAGGATCTACCCCATGGATACAGGGGTCTGATGGCATCCGCAGAAGTCACAGAAAAGCGTCTGTGCATTGAGTGTCCTGCAGGGAGAGCTGGCCTGGCATGGCAGCCTACATGCCTCTAGGCGAGGCCCCAGGGGAGGAAGCCTGGAAGGAGAGACTCACCGCTCCGGTTCATGCTGGCGGATCTGCACCCTTCATCGCCATCAGCGGGGGTTCAGTGAGGGCCCGATGTGTTGATTGAGCCGAGGGGAGAGCTGTGTAGAGGCCTGGGAGCAGGAGGTGAAGGCGTCCGGTGCCATCATGTCTGCTCCTCCTGGCAACATGTCAGTCGGCATGAAGTAGTCCCGGGGGTCAGTGGAGGAGCCTCACGGGTGTTTTGCGAGGATCCCTGGGCTTTAATGGAGCGAGTCATCCTGGATCTGCCCATATAGCTGGAGTGGAAAGTCCCCAAAAGTGCCTGGTAGCTACAGGACGGCTTCCGGTCAAGCCCCCTAATTTTTAAATCATATTTTTAATAGTACTTCTGGGGAGACAGTGAACAGTGTCAGTAAAGCAGTGGATGGTGTCAAAAGTTTTTTTATTTACAAAATGTATTATTTTACTTTTATTTTTTTTATTAGGGCCATGGATCAAGTCAGAAAGGCAGTAGACAGTGTCAGTATTTTTTTTTTTTTTTTTTTTACAAATTTGTTTGTTTATATTTTTTCCACAAAGCCTTTTTAGGGTATTGGATGGTGTCCGTGGTTTTCCTCAAAAATTTTTTTGTTTTTTCTTTTAATTTTATTCTGTTATTTTTTACATTTTTTCACATTGCTTTATTTTGGGGAATGAACAATATCAGCTTTTTTTCCCAATTAAATTTTTTGTATTAATTCATTTTTTCACAGTGCTTCCGGAAGGGGTAGTGGACTGTGTTAGTAGGAGAGTCAACAGTGTCAGTAGAGAGATGGACAGTTTCAGTTTTTTGTTTTTAATTCTATTTAGATTTTGTTTATTTTTTTAAATGTATTTATTCATAATTTAATATTGGTAATTTTTTTCACATTGCATTTTGGGGGAGGGGTTAGGGCTGTGTATAATTTCAATAGGGCAATGGAAAGTGTCATTTTTTTTTTTTTACAAATTAGTGTTTTAAGAATTTTTACTTTTTTTAAAATCAGCTCTGTTGGGGCTTTGGTGAGATTTTGTTTACTTAAAGGAGCACTAAAGCTTTTTTTTTTTTGCTTAAAAATAACAAACATGTCATACTTACCTCCACTGTGCAGCTCGTTTTGCACACAGTGGCCCCGATCCTGGTCTTCTGGGGTCCCTCGGCGGCTGTCTTGGCTCCTCCCCGCAAGGACTCCACACCTTAATGCGAGTGAGCTCGCATGGTGTGGAGTGATTGCGGGCGCGCTCCCGTGATACAGCGGCGGCCATAGCCGCCGACTGTATCACTCGGCCCCGCCCCCCGGCGTGCCGCGTCATTGGATGTGATTGACAGCAGCGCCAGCCAATGGCTGCGCTGCTTTCAATCCATCCAGTGTAGCCAATCGGCGGCCAGGCTGAAAAACGAAGAGGATGACGGGGACGAGCATGGGACTTTCGAGGGGCCAGGTAAGAAAAACGGGGGCTCGGGGGGGGGCGGTATTGTCGAATGTTTTTTCACCTTAATGCATAGGATGCATTAAGGTGAAAAAACATGTAACTTTACTACTCCTTTAAGCCTACATGTCTTATTTCAACAGCTGTTCCCTTTACTCTTTCTAAAGTCTAGAGAGAATAGGGGAGGGTCAGGTCAACACTTCTCAGTGGACTCAGATTAAAGCAATGGGAGTGGGGGAGGGGTTATGAAAGAAAGCATTTCCCCCCTACATATAGGAATCAGATAACAGGAGAGGGAGTGGGGAGGGGTGTGTGAACATTTCTCTACACAGAAGACTCAGATTACAGAAGAGGGTGAGGTGAAGAGGGAGGGGCGAGTCAGAACTTCTCTATACAGAAGACTCAGATTACAGCAGAGGGGGAGGTGCAGAGGGAGGAACGAGTCAGAACTTCTCTATACAGAAGACTCAGATTACAGCAGAGGGGGAGGTGCAGAGAGAGGGGCGAGTCAGACCTTCTCTATACAGAAGACTCAGATTACAGCAGAGGGGGAGGTGCAGAGGGAGGGGAGAGTCAGAACTTCTCTATACAGAAGACTCAGATTATAGCAGAGGGGGAGGTGCAGAGGGAGGGGCGAGTCAGAACTTCTCTATACAGAAGACTCAGATTACAGAAGAGGGGGAGGTGCAGAGGGAGGAACGAGTCAGAACTTCTCTATACAGAAGACTCAGATTACAGCAGAGGGGGAGGTGCAGAGAGAGGGGCGAGTCAGACCTTCTCTATACAGAAGACTCAGATTACAGCAGAGGGGGAGGTGCAGAGGGAGGGGAGAGTCAGAACTTCTCTATACAGAAGACTCAGATTATAGCAGAGGGGGAGGTGCAGAGGGAGGGGCGAGTCAGAACTTCTCTATACAGAAGACTCAGATTACAGAAGAGGGGGAGGTGCAGAGGGAGGAACGAGTCAGAACTTCTCTATACAGAAGACTCAGATTACAGCAGAGGGGGAGGTGCAGAGGGAGGGGAGAGTCAGAACTTCTCTATACAGAAGACTCAGATTACAGCAGAGGGGGAGGTGCAGAGGGAGGGGAGAGTCAGAACTTCTCTATACAGAAGACTCAGATTATAGCAGAGGGGGAGGTGCAGAGGGAGGGGGGAGTCAGAACTTCTCTATACAGAAGACTCAGATTACAGCAGAGGGGGAGGTGCAGAGGGAGGAACGAGTCAGAACTTCTCTATACAGAAGACTCAGATTACAGCAGAGGGGGAGGTGCAGAGGGAGGGGCGAGTCAGAACTTCTCTATACAGAAGACTCAGATTATAGCAGAGGGGGAGGTGAAGAGAGAGGGGGGTGTAAACACTTTTTTACATAGAGGAGATCACAACAGAGAGAATGGGGGAGGGTCAGGTCAACACTTCTTCCCCAAACAGTGGACTCATCTTGAAGCAATGGGATTGGGGGAGGGGTATGAAAGAGAGAATTTCGCATCTACATATAGGAATCAGATCACAGCAGAGGGAGTGGGGGAGGGGTGTGCCAAGATTTCTACATAAAGAGGATTCAGCTCAAAGTAGAGGGGGTGGTGCAAACAGAGGGGGCGTGTCATCACTTCTCTACACAGAGGACTCACTCAATACAAAGGGGTGGAGAAGGGGAGGGGCATATCAATATTTTTTTGATTACACATAGGACCCAGCTCAATGCAAAGGGGAGGTGTAAGGGGAGGGGTGTGTCATCAGTTCTCTACACAGAGGACTCAATACAAAGGGGGAGGTGTAGGGGGAGGGGTGTGTCAGCATTTCTCTACACATGGGATTCAGAATAAAACATTGGGGGTGGTGCAAGTCAAGGGGGAGTGTCAGCAGTTTTTACATTAAGGACTCAGCTTAAAGCAGAGTGAATGGGGGAGGGGACAGGTCAACACTTTTCCACTAAACAATGGAGTCAGCTTGAAGCAATGGGAGTGGGGGAGGGGTGTGCCAACATTTCTTCCTACAGAGGACTAAGCTCACAGCAAAAGGGGCATGTTAGCTATTTTCTACATTGAGGACTCAACTTACAGCAGTGAATGGGGGATGGGACATGTCAAGTCTTCTCTCTAAGCAGTGGACTCAGCTTGAAGCAATGGAATGGGGGAGGGGCTATAAAAGAAACCATCTCCCCCCCCCCCTACATATAGGAATCTGCTGACAAGAGAGGAAGTGTGGGAGGAGTGTGCCATGAAGAATGATTTGAATCATTTGGCTTGATATAATTTCTGCACATGCTTTTATTCCTTGACTCAGGGCATATCATGAAATCAGTGGGCCTGTGTGCAAGATTAAAATGTTTAATTGTTTTTTTATTAGTTTTTTTAAAACTTTTGATTTTTTAATATATTATCTTCAATGTATTTTTTTATATATATTTTTTCTTAATACTATGGGGGGCATGGATTGTGTCAGTAGGGTAGTGTCAATTGACTTTTTGTTTTTATTATTTTATTTTCTGATATGTTTTGCAATATTTTTTATTATTATTTTTTTTTTTTTTTCACAGAGCCTCACGGAGTTGGGCAGTGGATTGTCTCAGTAGGACAGTTAACAGTGTCAGGAGAGCAGTTTGTGGTGTCAGTAGTTTGATTTAAAAAAAAATTCTACTATTTTTTTATTTTTTATTTGTTTTACTATTTTATTTTATTTTTTTTTATTTTTATTTTTTTTTAATACTTTTTCACAGTGCTTCTGGGGGCAGTGGATCATATGTGTAGAGCAATGGATGGTGTCAGTATTTTTTTACTTAATTTTAAAAATGTATGATTTTTTTGTGTTTTTTTTTTCTATTTCAATTTTCTATTTTTTTGTTAGGGCTGTGGATCAGCGCAGTGGACATTACCAGTACTTCTTTGTTTTTATTATTTTTTTTACAATTTTTATTTTTTTATTTTTTTTAAAATGAGATTTTTTTTACAATTTATATTAATTTTTTTTTTTGCTTTTTTTAAAAATACCTTTGGAGTGCCAGTGGATGATGTCAGTAGGGCAGTGAACGGTGTCAATAGAGCAATGAACAGTGTCAGGATTGTATTATTTTGTTTTTTATTATTTATCACAATTTTATAATTCATAATTTTTTGCTTTTTTTCCACAAATAATAATAAGCACAGTGGACATGGTCAGTAGAACAGTGATTTTGTCATTAGTTTTTATTTGCAATATTTCATTTTCTATAATTTACAATTTTTTATTATTATTTTTTTATTATTTTTTTCACAATGCTATGGGTGGTCAGGAACTGAATGGTGTCAGTAGGGCAATGAACAGTATCAATAGAATTTTTTATTATTATTTGACATTTTTACAAATTTACATTTTTATATATTTAAAAAAAAAATGTTCTCAGTAGGGCAGTGGGCAGTGTTAGCAGAGCAGTTCCTGGTATCAGTAAATGTTTTTAAAAATTATACAAATGTATTTATTTTTTAAAAATTTTTTTCGTTTATTTCTAAATACTTTTTTCACAGTAATTCTTGGAGCAGTGGATCATGTCAGTAGGGCAGTACACTGTGTCAGTAGAACAGTGGAAGGTGTGAGTAGTTTTTTTTTATTAGTTTTTTGTTTGTTTTTTACAAATGTATATATATTTTTTAAATATATATATATATATATATATATATATATATATATATATATATTGTTAGGGGTTTTGGTAATGTCATTAGGGCATTGGACATTGTCAGTAGATCTTTATTTTTATTTATTTCTACAATTTAATTTAATTTACAATTAAATCTTTTATTATATTTTTCATTTATACAAAAATGCTTTTGGGAAAGTGTCAGTGAAGCAGTGGACAGTGTGAGAATTTTTTTATTTTATTAACTTTTACAATATTATTATTAATTATGTTTTACTATTTTATATTTTTTCACTATGATTTTGGAGGGAAGTGGACATTGTCAGTAGAACAGTGGTTTTGTCAATAGTTTTTTATTTCAGTTTCTATATTTTTTTAAATTGTAATTATCATTATTATTACTTTTTTATTTTAATTTTTTTAGCATTTTTTTTCACAATGCTACGGGGCTCAGGAAGTTGATGGTGTCAGTAGGGCAGTGGACAGTGTCAGTAAAATCTTTGTTTTCATAAAAAAACAATTCTAATATTTTTTACAATTGTTTTTTATTTCTTTTTTTATATTTTTTCACAGTGCCTCTTGGAGGTGCACATTGGATAGTCTCCATAGGGCTGTGAGCAGTGTAGTAGAGCAGTTAATGGTGTCAGTAGTTTTTTTTTTTATATATTTTTTTTCTAAAAAATGTATTTATTTTTTTACAATTACATTTTTATTATCTTTTAATTTATTTTTCACTTCAATAGATTTTTATTGGTAATGCTTGCAAAACATTAACAAGAGCATCGACTATAACAAAAGAAGTAGCCGATAATCAGCAATAACAGAGAATAGGGGTATACATCCATTGTAGTTCAACATTTATCAATACTGCTTATCCTATTAATTCTCTAAACCAGTTGCTAAAGTAAGGGTATGTCTAATTTTGACATTGTAGAACAAAGTCCGCTCATATATATGCTCCCGGATATGTTGTCCACCCCCCCAGAGCCCCAGCCAGGCACACACTGCTCCAAGGGAGTGGCCCCACACCCATAGTTATTAATTTGTATTGTGCAGATCTCTTATTCTACGTTCTTAACTTAGTGATTCACTATATCAGTTGTGGTCCTAGTGTGTCATATGTGCCGCTACCTTTGGTGTAGAACGGACCATCTAAGGAATGTCGGATTGTATCCATATGAATGGTGAAATAAAGCAGTTTTTTTTCGCCTATAGTGAATCAGTAGGATGTAGGGAAATAAAAGATAAAATAAGATAATAAGTGAATAAAAGAAGTTTAGAAAGAAATAGAGGGGGGAAGAAGGTATGTGGCGCACAAGGGGCGTATGGTCCTCCTCCTCTAACAAGGAGGAAGTGATCTAGTTAATAATTGTTGGGTTGTATTCATTATGGTACCACTCAACCCATGGATTCCAAGTCTGACACTTGGATAAATAAGTGCCTTGAGAGGCCGCGAACATAAGTTCGTAAGAAATATGTAGGTTCGTGGTAATTATCACATCTTTGATGGTGGGAATCTCTACTTTTAGCCATCGTCTCGTGAGTTCCAGTCGGGCGCTCGTAAGGATCTGAGTAGTTACATTTCTCATAGGGTATGGTATCGTCTCGATTCCCAGAGTTAGCATAGCCATACTAGGGCCACTAGGGCACCGATACTTAGTGACCTTGTGAATAACGTAAAATACGTTGAGCCAATAATGTCCTATTTTGGGGCATGCCCATAGGATATGAGAAATAGAACCTCTAAGTCCGCAGTTTCTCCAACATAGTGGAGAAGCGTCAGGATTAAACCCTGCTAACCGTGTGGGGGTCAGATACCATCTTAAGTATATCTTTTGGTAAAGTTCCCATAGATTTACACATTTAGTGGCTTTGTATATGGACGAAATGGCCCGTTGCCACTGTTCACTGGAATATGACATATTAAGATCAATTTCCCAGGTTCTCATAGTAGGAGATTTGACACAGATCGACTTAAGATGTAGAAGATCATAGAACATGGAAATACCCTTAATAGTAGACTTGGGATTAGTCAAGTATAAAAAGATTTTCCAGGGGACTTTCGCATTAATAGGCGTTTTGGATTTCAATAGGTGAGAGATTCTTAAATATGCGAACTGGTCTCTAGGTTCTAAGTCATTGTCTATCTGTAGTGCTCTAAAAGACTTTAACGCAGGTCCTATGTAAAGATCGTCGATAGAGTTGATCCCCTTGTGTACCCAGTGGTTAATATTCAGGTCCGGTATTAGTAGCGCTAAACTCGTGATAGGTATAGGTATAGATTTCATAGGGATATCTGTTTCGGGTAAGTCTAGAAGCACCGTCCAAGCAGACAGGGAGGCTACCATAGTAGGTGAGAATTTTAAGGAGCAACGAGGCATGTGCTCATAGGTCAGTAGCAAGTCATGCAGTCTATGAGTTGGAGCCTGGAACATTTCCAGTCTTTGCCATCTCGTTATATGGTTGCCAGGGAACCAGGATTTCAGTTGTGCTAGAATTGCTGCATAGTAGTAATCTTTTAGTAACACATGCCCCACTCCTCCTGCCCCTCTTGTTTTAATCAGTTTGTGGAATGCACATTTAGCTCTTTTCCCCTGCCAGAGGAATCCATTAATCATGGACTGCGCCCGGGCGAAGAAATTGTTTGGCACTGGTATGGGGAGGGCTCTGAAGATATATAGAAGTTGGGGGAGTAGCATCATCTTAAATGCCGCTAGACGCCCCAACCAGGTTGATTCCGTCTTAGATAAAGATTGCAGTTTTTGAGGTAGGGTTAATAGGTAGTTAGTGTAATTGGCTTCCATGGTCTTGTGTATGTCTGCGGTTAGTGTCACCCCTAGATATTTTATACCTTCTGTGGCCCATCTGTATGGGAACTGCTTTTGGAGGCTATCACATGTGAGTTGATCTATTCCTAGACCAAGTATATAAGATTTGTTGTCGTTAACCTTATAATAAGAGACTTTATTGAATAAGCTTAAAGCTTCGTGTGCCGCCGCCAGAGAGGAGCCCACCGTAGTCAATATCATGATGATGTCGTCAGCAAAAAGACTTATAGAGTGACTATCTTGGCCTATGGGGAATCCTATTATTTTTGAGTGACTTCTAATGTAAATTGCCAAAGGTTCCATTAATAGGTTAAATATTAAGGGAGACAAAGGGCAGCCTTGCCTAGTCCCATTTGTAATAGCAAATGGTGCGGATATAGTGCCAGACATAAAAACCTTGGCAGAAGGCTTAGAATATAAAGCCATAATGGCTGAGAATATATGTCCCCTAAACCCAAATGATTCCAATACCTTGGCCAGATACAACCAATGTATGCGATCAAAGGCCTTCTCTGCATCCAACGCCAGGAGCAGAGAAGGCCTTCTCTGTGTTTTCGCTAGATGTATTATATTAATCATGCGTCTAGTCGCATCAGAGGCTTGTCTATGTTTAGTAAAGCCAGACTGGTCAGGATGAATTAGAGTGGGTAAAATATCCAATAGGCGAGAAGCCAAAAGTTTAGCATACAGTTTCAGGTCAATATTTAATAATGAGATTGGTCTAAAGTTAGATGGAGTGGTGGGCTCCTTTCCAGGCTTCGGCAGGGCCACCACTAAGGCTTCCAACATCTCAGTAGGGAAAGAGGCCGAGGCAGCTGCTGATGTGAATACCGGTGCCAAGAAGGGGGTCAATATATTTTTAAATTCCTTGTAGTATTCACTGCTAAACCCATCCGGCCCCGGTGATTTATTTATGGGTAGGGAGTCTATAGTTTTCTGAATTTCATCTTCAGAGAATGAGTGATTAAGAGATTTTTAACTGTTGAGGTGACAATTTTGGTATCGCTAGTTTCCCCAAGAAATCATTAATGATCTCGGGGGTCGGTTGTATAGTGGCAGTGTCATCTTTCAAATTGTATAGGGATCCGTAATAGTGGCTGAAAGCGTCCGCAATTTTTTGGGGATGAAATTCCTTCTGGTTGGTAGCCGGGTGTAAAATATACGGAATTCTAGACTTGTATCTATGGCCCTGGAGATTCTGCGCTAGGAGTTTACCTGCCTTATTACCATTGGCGTAGTAATTCATTTTAAGTCTTTTGGTGGCTTTTTCAAAACTATCTAAAAGATGTAACCTAAGTTTGTATCTAAGTTGCGTCAATTTTTGCGTGGTATTTTGGTCAAGTGATACTTTGTTTTGGATTTCCAATTCTGAGATCTGTTTTTTTAATTCTACTGTTCGCTGCTGCCTCCGCCTCCTCACCCCCGCTCCTATTTGAATAAACATACCTCTTATAAATGCCTTATGGGCGTTCCACAGTACAAAAGGGCATTGCACAGAATTAGCATTATCTCTGAAAAAATTGTTTAAATGCTTCGTTATTTGCTCTCTAGTGGCAGTCTGTTGTAATACAAAAGTGTTCAGCCTCCACACTGGGCTAGGTCTGAGGTAGGTGTTGTTGCCAAGTGTCAATACAATTGAGGCATGATCTGACCACGTTATAGAATTGATGCGGACATCTTTGGTATTTAGTAGGATTTGTTGGTCAACTATGGCAAGATCAATCCTAGTATATATCTTGTGGGGTGCAGAGAAAAAAGTAAAGTCTCTTTCATTACCATGCATACATCTCCAGGCATCGTAAACACCATATTTCCTGAAAGAAGAATTTAATGAAGGCGGGCTGCGCAAGGGTTTGGACGTTGAGTCATTTGATGGATCTGGGGTAAGATTAAAGTCTCCACACAAAATAAGTGGGCCCTTCTGGCATTTCCTGACCCTTCTCAACAATGTGTTAAAAAAATGCACCTGGCGTTTGTTTGGTGAGTAAGCAGTCACTAGGGTATATGGCGCAGAGTCAATTGTACACAGTAGAATCAGATATCTGCCCAAGGGGTCCTGGATCTCTTGATGCAACGTGAACGCTACTGAGTCACGAACAGCTATTAATACTCCTCTACTTTTGGTGTCCGCATTAGCTGTGTATACAAACGGGAAGTTCTTGTGTGTACATTTTGGTGGCGCTGTCTTGCAGAAATGTGTCTCTTGAACACATATAATGTCTCCCTTGTGTAATATTGCTTCTTGCCACATGGATTTGCGTTTCATGGGGTGATTAAGCCCCTTAGCGTTTATTGACACTATGTTAACAGCCATAATCTAATTATAGAGTAAGTCTTGAAACTGAGATGAAGCCTCTATCTCAACACTTGGTCTATATATAGTCGTTATGCTGAAGATGTAGTGTTGGTGATAGGACTTACTAGGTCTGATATTTGGAGGTGTTGACAGCGCCATGTAGGATTGCAGGTGGTTGATATCTCAGTTGGCGATTACTGCTTCCGCTGATGTCGACCTGGAGATTTCTTGTTGCGTGGATACGACGATGAGTTTAGAGCTGTATCGACCACGTCCAACGTGCACCACATAAAGAGTTGGGAAATGAGAGGAGAAGAGAAAAAAAAGGGAAAGGAAAAAAAAAATAGAGAACAAACAGTGGGAGGAGAACAAAGAGAGGTTAACAGTCAACTTTGTTACATTGACCTTAATGTAACTCAACTTGGGGGTATTGGTACCCAATGACAGCTTATCGCTGTTGGTCATTATTGGGGAATAAGTTCGGTTCTAGCGACTCCTATGGTCAGGGACAGAATATGAATGCAATGCCATCCTATGGTGTTTAGGAGTGGGAAGAGGCATTTTTATTAGTGACAGCTTTCCACTCTTGGGAGAGTCGGCGCGGGTTGCTGGCTGGTGCAGAATCCTCTGGTAGTTCTGGTAAGATATCCCATTCTCTCAGGAGAGCAATGCCCCTCTCCAGGGAATTCACAGTATATGTGCGGTTGTTCCTGGTGACAGTTAGTTTCGTGGGGTAACCCCACCTGTACACGATTTTATGGTTACGCAGCGCTTTTGTCACCGTGTTCAGGCTTTTGCGTTTCTGCAATGTGTATTGCGACAGATCCGCGAAAAATTGCAGGTTTTGGCACTGAGCAGGTATCTGGTCCTGCTTTCTCATTACATACATAAGTTGCTCTTTAACATGGAAGAAGTGTAATCTGAGGATTACATCCCTGGGTATTTGGTCAGACAGGTGGGAGGGTTTAGGTAGTCTATGGATTCTGTCGATGGTTATGTCTAAATCTGTAAGTGATGGTACAAGGGATTTGAATATGGCGGCAGTATGAGTGGCTAGATCTGCTTGCAGAACAGATTCAGGAATCCCTCTTATCTTTAGATTGTTCTTTCTGGATCTGTCCTCCAGATCTGCTATTTTAGCCTTGATCCAGTCTGATTCTGCTTCGGTATCTTCCTGGGCATCTACTAGCTCATTGATGACAGAAGCATATTCCCCCATTTTAGTTTCTATGTGATCTACCCTGTTCCCCACCTCTTGGATATCTCTGTTGGTACGATGCAGGTATCCTACCATGTCTGATTGCAAGGTACTTCTCAGTGACAAAAGCATGTCTTTTAGGACAGTGTCCATGACCGGCATATTTTGTGTAGGGAAAGATTCGATGGAGTCTGGGAGTTCTCTGGTGTCATCCCCCGAGGCTGAGGCCGGGCTCCCTGCTCTATCCAATCCCTCGGCATCTAGCCTGGGTCTGGTCTTTGCTGGGCTGCAGGTGGATGGGGTAGAAGGACAGTGTCCCCCATCGTCCAGGGAGTCTCTTATTTGGGAGCGATTACCTTGTTGTGAGGATCTTTGCTGCCTCGAGGTCTCCGGTGAAAAGTAGGCCTCAGCGCCATCTTGCCCCTCGGCCTTGCCGCTCGTGGGATAAAAATCCGTCAGGCGCTGCAGCTTTTTATCCTTCCGTCTCTTCCCGGACATGTTCGGTGATACTCGGTGCCGTACCAGCCGGTTGTGTCGATGGATCCGCTATGGATGGTCGGTTAGTGCCGCCATTGTCCCTGAGTTCGCCGGAGCTCCTCTAATGCATGTCCATCCGGCTCGCTCGCTAGGCCACGCCCCTTTTAATTTATTTTTAAATCCTCTTAATAATACTTCTGGGGAGACAGTTGATCGTATCAGTAAAACAGTGAATGGTGTCAGTTTTTTTTTTACAAATGTATTATTTTACATAAAATAACGGAAAATTGTATCATACTTACCAGTAATTTTCCTTTCCTGGTGCCTATCCATGGCAGCATACCTGTGATAGAGCTCCGCCTCGACTCCTCCTTCAGGACTAGTGAATAGCATAAATTAAAGGCATAGTCCCTCCCCCAACATTCTCTGTAATATAGAATACCGAGGGTGGGAGCGTATGCTGCCATGGATAGGCACCAGGAAAGGAAAATTACTGGTAAGTATGATACAATTTTCCGTTTTCCTGGTGCCTCCATGGCAGCATACCTGTGATAAATAACTAGCTGACATGGGTGGGATAATTGCTTAACAATATATGTTTAATTAGAAGAGGACATAGCAGCCTGAACTGCCCTCCTTCCAAGTCGTGAGGGCTCCTGGATCAATATGGTAGTGTCTGAGGAACGTATGGTGAGAAGACCAGGTGCCAGCCCTGCACACTGTCTCCAACGAAACATTAGCCCTTGCTGCCCAGGAAGCTGAGACTGCCCTTGTAGAATGAGCATTCACTCGGGATGGAGGCTCCATATTCTTCACCCTGTAGGCCTTCTAGATTAACTTTACAGCCCAAGATGCCAGAGTTCTGATGGAAGCTTCTTTGCCCCTGTATTTACCGAACGGTACGATGAAAAGTCTCTCAGAATTTCTGAAGGGGCCGGTGGCTTCTAGGTAGGCCCTGAGAACTCTGCATACATCCAGTTCGTGACAAGACTCTGAATCCGTGTCTGTAAACACTGGTAGTGCCCAGGGTTCCAACAGGTGGCTTGGAGTAGTGACCTTTGGTGTGAACCCCCGAAGGGGGCGAAGTTCCACTCTGTCGGGGAAGAAGGAGATGTGGTCGTCACCTATCCCTAAAGAGTGAAGTTCCAAGATCCTTTTGCCAGATGTAATGGCTAGCAGGAAAGCCGTCTTTAGTGTCAGGTTCCATATTGTTACTTGTTCCACTGGAGCAAAGGGATGGTCAGATAGAACTTCCAGGACTAGGGACAGATCCCACTTAGGAAATGATCGTCTGACGGGAGGGTGAATCTTCAATACACCTCTGAGGTAAGTGACTACTAAAGGATCCTCCGTCCCATCTCTTATTTGTTGCGGCAGAGATTGCTGCTACCTGCACTTTGAGGGAGCTCAGACCAAGTCCCAGATCAAGTCCTGTCTGAAGGAATCCTAGAACATGGGAAGTAGAGGGAAGGATTGGATCAAATCCATTTCCGGAAGCAAATGACAAGAACTTGTCCCAGATTTTTGAATATATGGCATTAGTTGCAGGCTTCCTGGTTTTTATAAGGGTTGTTATGACTCCTGGGGAGCACCCTAGGGATTCGAACCTTTGCCTCTCAACCTCCAGATTTGAAGATTCAACTTCTGAGGGTTTAGATGAACTAGACTGCCCTGCTGTGAGGGCAATAGCTGGCTTACACGCTGCTCCCGCGGCCAAGTAGCTCCTCTTCAGCTCCAGGTCGATTCGCCTGTCTAGAGGGTCTTTGAAGGAAGCGGAATCCTCCATTGGAAAAGTTATATTTTTGCGAGTCGCACCACCAACGCGTCTACCACTGGCATGGAGTTTAGTGACTGCGTTCTCGACTCTGGTAAGGGGTATATAGTTTATTGAACCGACCCAAAAAAATAAATTATTTTTTATTTTTTTATTTATCAGTCTTTGACCATTCCTTCTGAATGACTTGACTAATCTTGCCCATCAACGGGAAAAGAACCTGCTTTCTTTTGAGGAACGGGAAGTAGCTTGTAGACTCTTGGGGAGGCTAATCTGCGTCTTTCCAGGCGATTGCGGCTTTGACTGCCTGGATGAATGGCTTTACCAAGGAGAGACTGAAGCCAGAAGTTTCTGACTCTTCTCAAGAGTCCCCTGAAGAGTCTTCAGGTGGTGAATCTCTAGCTGGTCGGCCTGACGGTGGCAGAGGTGTACTGACTGCTGACGGACCAGGAAGATTAGGTTCTATATCCTGAACCTGGGATATCTGCTGAAGTGGTTGAGCGGGGACCAAAGTCAAAAGCTCAGAGAAGGAGTCCTTCATTGTTCGCTTGAGCAGATCTACAGCGTGCTGATTTTCTAGCTCGCGGTTGGACGCATAGTCCGTAAAACAGTCCTTACAGACCACTCTGTCTGGTAGCGGTGTAGCCCCACATGTCCAGCATTTCTCTTGCTATAGGTCCTAGGAGAGGGGGGTCGATCACGTCCTCTGGATCTTGACCTCTCTGATCTACGACGTGAAGAATGGGTCCTACGCCCTGATGAGCGGGACCCCTTGGAGTGGGTAGGGCTACGGTGTAAGGAACTCACGCTAGACCAGTGAGCGCACTTTTTTTTTATACTCACGTATAGTTGGTCACATACCTAATAGAAGTGTGAGGATCTTTGCTGTGAGATGAATGACTCATTGCGGAGTTGGGCACAAGGATCAGCTCCAGAAATATAGTAAGAAAGGGAAAAGAATCAGAAGTTTTTAGCGTCACTTTTTTTTTTTTTTTTTTTTTTTTTAAACAAACATTTTTATATCGTCATCTTTTTTTTTTTTTTTTTTTTTAAACAAACATTTTTATTTATTTTTTTAAACATAAACATTTTTGATCGGCAACATTTTTTTTTGAGAAAATAAAAAGTACCTACCACAAAGCAGCATCAGAGAGACCTAGCAGGGCACAGCTGAGGAGACTGACAGCAATCCCTGAATCTGAACCTAAATAGGCTCAAGGTGCGTGGGCTAATCCCATAAACCACTATTTGGAATGGATTGAAAAAAAGGGCAAATCTAGCCTTCTTTCCAGAATCCAAGATGGCCGACACTGAACCAAGCGACCATGCATGCGCACGCGCAGAAGATCCAGCGTCGCCCAGTACAGAGAGCCGAGAAACTACGGCTCTGTATCACTCCCGAATCGCGCATGCGCAGACGGCGGCAAGGACATCGCGCCATGACACTCTCCTACCTGGCGGGATCGTACAGAGCACCTGTAGCCCCCCCTGAACCCGGAAATAAGCACCACAATGTTGTTGCACAGAGAGACACCTGCCCTATCCAGTTGCACAGTTTTAAAGGAACAAAAAAGTAAGACAATAATAATTTTAAAGGCGCCTAACAAGCAAAGGAAAGGGGAGGGGAGGGGAAGAGAGGAAAAGAAAGGGGAAAAACACAAATGCCTGTAATAAAAAATGGAAACCACCAGCCTGGGAAGATGGAGCTGATCCTTTTGCGACTTCTACTGCATTCATCATGGATGTGATAGCAGACTGCGTTCCTGTGAGGAAACTCTGCAAAATGACCCCAACAGATCCACAGAGGGGTTCCCAGTCTTATCAGCGCTGTGAGCGGCCCAAGAACAGGGACTGCGCACGGGAAAGGCTAAACCCGGCGGACGCTGCCGACTGCAGAGGTATGGACGTACTGCTACTCTTCACCAGCACAAGAAGGTATGAGGAAAAAAAGGAGAATGTTGGGGGAGGAACTATGCCTTTAATTTATGCTATTCACTAGTCCTGAAGGAGGAGTCGAGGCGGAGCTCTATCACAGGTATGCTGCCATGGATAGGCACCAGGAAAAATGTTTAAGGCCTCATGCGCACTGACGTTTTTACAGCCGCGTTTTTGAGCGTTTTTTACAGCTTAAAAACGCCTGTCCATGTTAGTCTATAGCTTCATCCCCACCTAGACGTTTTTGAGCTGCAAATAGCATAGACGTTTTTAACCACTTGTCCCCCGCCCACTGTCAATTGACGGCGGGCGGAGGATACTCTCGTTCTGGGAGGACGTCATATGACGTCCTCCCTTTAAAATGAGCTAGGAGGCGCGCGCTTGCCGCCAGCGGCGCGCGCGCGCCCGCCACGTTCACAAGGCCCCGGTGCGCGTGCCCGGCGGCCGCGATTGCCGCCGGGCACCCGCGATTGCCCGGGAAACGAGCAGGAAAGTGGATCTCTGTGTGTAAACACAGAGATCCACGTCCTGTGAGGGAGAGGGGACCGATGGTGTGTCCCTTGTACATAGGGACAACCATCGGTCACCTACCCCAGTCAGTCCCCTCCCCCCACAGTAAGAACACATTGAGGGAACATATTTAACCCCTTCCCGCCCCCTAGTGGTTAACCCCTTCCCTGCCAATCACATTTATACAGTAATCAATGCATTTTTATAGCAGGGATCGCTGTATAAACGTGAATGGTCCCAAAAATGTGTCAAAAGTGTCCGATGTGTCCGCCGCAATATCGCAGTCACAATAAAAAATCGCAGATCGCCGCCATTACTAATAAAAAAATTAAAAAATAAAAATGCTATAAATCTATCCCCTATTTTGTAGACGCTATAACTTTTGCGCAAACCAATCAATACGCGCTTATTGCGATTTTTTTTTTTACCAAAAATATGTAGAAGAATACGTATCGGCCTAAACTGAGGAAAATTTTATTAAAAAAAAAAAATGGGTATTTATTATAGCAAAAAGTAAAAAATAGTGTTTTTTTTCCAAACTGGACGCTCTTCTTTTGTTTATAGCGCAAAAAATAAAAACCGCAGAGGTGATCAAATACCACCAAAAGAAAGCTCTATTTGTGGGAAAAAAAGGACGCAAATTTCGTTTGGGAGCCACGTCGCACGACCGCGCAATTGTCATTCAAAGTGTGACAGCGCTGAAAGCTGAAAAATGGCTTGGGCAGGAAGGGGGTTTTCGTGCACAGTAGAGAGGTGGTTAAAGGAGTTGTAAAGGTACATTTTTTATTTTCTAAATAGGTTCCTTTAAGCTAGTGCATTGTTGCTTCACTTACCTTTTCCTTTGATTTACCTTCTAAAGGTTTGTTTTCTTTGTCTGAATTTCTCACTTCCTGTTTCTCCTCACTGAACTTCACACCATCATTCGAGTGGTGTGGAGTCATCCAGAACAGCTTACTGAACAGCTTACTGAGGATAAACAGGAAGTGCGAAATTCAGACAAAGAAAACAAAGAAAAAAAATATTTAGAAGGGAAATCTAAGGAAAAGGTAAGTGAAGCAACAATGCACTAGCTTAAAGGAACCTATTTAGAAAATAAAAAATGTACCTTTACAACTCCTTTAAGCTGTAAAAAAAAAAACAGGACCAGTGCGTTCCTCAGCGTCGGAGTTAGGCAGAAAAAAACGCGAAGTACTTCTGGGGAGACAGTGAACTGTGTCAGTAAAGCAGTGGATGGTGTAAAAAGTTTTTTTATTTACAAAATGTATTATTTTTCCTTTTTTTTTTTTATTAGGGCCATGGATCAAGTCAGAAAGGCAGTAGACAGTGTCAGTATTTTTTTTTATTTTTTTTTTACAAATTTGTTTGTTTATATTTTTTTCACAAAGCCTTTTTAGGGGATTGGATGGTGTCCGTGGTTTTATTTTAATTTTTTTTGTTTTTTCTTTTAATTTTATTCTGTTATTTTTTAATTTTTTTCACATTGTTTTATTTTGGGGAATGAACAATATCAGCTTTTTTCCCAATAATTTTTTTTGTATTAATTCATTTTTTCACAGTGCTTCCGGAAGGGGTAGTGGACTGTGTTAGTAGGAGTCAACAGTGTCAGTAGAGAGATGGACAGTTTCAGTTTTTTGTTTTTAATTCTATTTAATTTTTGTTTATTGTTTTTAAATGTATTTATTCATAATTTAACATTGGTAATTTTTCACATTGCATTTTGGGGGAGGGGTTAGGGCTGTGTATAATTTCAATAGGGCAATGGAAAGTGTCAGTTTTTTTTGTTTTACTTTTTTTTTTACAAATTAGTGTTTTAAGAATTTTTACTTTTTTTTTTAAATCAGCTCTGTTGGGGCTTTGGTGAGATTTTGTTTACTTAAGCCTACATGTTGTCTTATTTCAACAGCTGTTCCCTTTACTCTTTCTAAAGTCTAGAGAAAATGGGGGAGGGTCAGGTCAACACTTCTCTTAACTCTTAACAGTGGACTCAGATTAAAGCAATGGGAGTGGGGGAGGGGTTATGAAAGAAAGCATTTCCCCCCTACATATAGGAATCAGATAACAGGAGAGGGAGTGGGGAGGGGTGTGTGAACATTTCTCTACACAGAAGACTCAGATTACAGCAGAGGGGGAGGTGCAGAGGGAGGGGCGAGTCAGAACTTCTCTATACAGAGGACTCAGATTACAGCAGAGGGGGAGGTGCAGAGGGAGGGGCGAGTCAAAACTTCTCTATACAGAGGACTCAGATTATAGCAGAGGGGGAGGTGAAGAGGGAGGGGGGTGTAAACACTTTTTTACATAGAGGAGATCACAACAGAGAGAATGGGGGAGGGTCAGGTCAACACTTCTCTTAACTCTTAACAGTGGACTCAGATTAAAGCAATAGGAGTGGGGGAGGGGTCAGGTCAACACTTCTTCCCCAAACAGTGGACTCATCTTGAAGCAATGGGAGTTAGGCAGAAAAAAAACACAAAGCGTCAAAAAACGCGCACTAAAGCGCGGTCGCGTTTTTTAGCTCCGACGTTTTTTGTTTTGTTTTTTTTCGCAAAAAAATTAAAAATTTACAACAACATGGACAGGCGTTTTTAAGCTGTAAAAAACGCAGCTGTAAAAACGTCCGTGGTCATGAAGCCTTATTAGGACTGTGGATCAAGTCAGAAAGGCAATTGGATGGTGTCAGTAGCTTTTTATTTTTATTAAATTTTTTACAATTTTGTTTGTTTATAATGTTTAACAAAGCTTTTTTGGCGGATTGGATGGTGGCCGTAGTTTTCGTTTCCTTCTTTTTAATTTTTTTGTACAATTTTTTCACATTGCTTTATTTTGGGGAATGAACAATGTCAGGGTTTTTATTTTTTACATTTTTTTTTTTATTAATTAATTTTGTCACAGTGCTTCTGGAAGGGGGTAGTCGGTGTTGTTAGTAGGGGAGTCAACAGTGTCAGTAGAGCAATGGACAGTTTCGGTATTTTTTTTTTACATTTTTGTTTATTTTTTTCAAATAATTTTTTTACTTTTTAATAATTTAATGATGGTATTTTTTCACAATGCATTTTGGGGGAGGGGTTAGGGTAATGTATCATTTCAGTAGGGCAATGGACAGTGTCTGTTTTTTATTTTATTTATTTTTTTACAAATTAGTATTTTTAATTTAAAAAAAAAAAAAAAATTGAAAAAGTAACCTGTAAACTGTAAAGTGTCGGATTTTTCCTGTGTTTAGAACAGTCCCTGCAATAAAATGACATTTCTAAAGGAAAAAAAAGTCATTTAAAACTAACTGCGGCTATAATGAATTGTGGGGTCCCGGCAATATACATAAAACTCATTGAAAAAATGGCATGGTTTGCCCCCAGTCCATTACCAGGCTCTTTGGGTCTGGTATGAACATTAAGGTGAACCCTGAACCAAAAAAAAATAATTGCGTGGGGATACCCCCAAAATCATTAACCAGGCCCTTCAGGTCTGGTATGGAAATTAAGGGGAACCCTGCGCCCCCCCTCCTGAACCGTACCAGGCCACATGTCCTCAACATGGGGAGGATGCTTTGGGGTCCAAAGCACCATGACCCCATGTTGATGGGGACAAGGGCCTTATCCCCACAACCCTTGCCCGGTGGTTGTGGGGGTCTGCAGGCGGTAGGCTTACCAGAATCTGGAAGCCCCCTTTAACAAGGGGAACCCCAGATCCTGCCCCCCCCATGTGAATTGGAAACGGGGTCCATTGTACCCCTACCATTTCACAAAAGAAAGTGTCAAAAATGTTAAACACAAGAGACAGCTTGGGACAAGTCCTTTAATAAAAAAGGAAAAAAAAAATTCCAGTGATGTACATCCATTCTCGACCCGACGATACCGGGAAAAAAAAGCCACCGCTACTGATGCCTCATAAGAGGTTCCCGTTGAATGACGCTACACCCGCCGTGACAGCTCTTAAATAGCTGAGGGTGGGGCCACCTGTGACGTATGTGGGTGACCCCGCCCCCCTCTGATACCACGGGGATTTCCTGCAGTTTCCCCGTGCTGTCACGGGTGACCCCACCCCCCTCTGACGCCACGGGGTAAACCGCAGGAAACCCCCGTGGCGTCAGAGGGAGGCGGGGTCACCCACGTACCTATTTAAGAGCTGTCACGGCGGGTGTAGCGTCATTCGATGGGAACCTCCTATGAGGCATTAGTAGCGGCGGCTTTTTTTTTTTTCCCCCCAGTATCGTCGGGTCGAGAATGGATTACATCGCTGGAATTTTTTTTCTTTTTTATTAAAGGACTTGTCCCAAGCTGTCTCTTGTGTTTAAAATTTTTGAAACTTTTTATGTGAAATGGTAGGGGTACAATGTACCCCGTTACCAATTCACATAGGGGTGGGACCTGGGGTTCCCCTTGTTAAAGGGGGCTTCCAGATTCCGATAATCCCCCCGCCCGCAGACCCTCACAACCACCGAGCAAGGGTTGTGGGAATGAGGCCCTTGTCCCCATCAACATGGGGACATGGTGCTTTGGACCCCAAAGCATCCTCCCCATGTTGAGGGCATGTGGCCTGGTACGGTTCAGGAGGGGGGGAGCTCTCTCATCCCCCCTCTTTTCCTGCGGCCTGCCAGGTTGCGTGCTCGGATAAGGGTCTGGTATGGATTTTTGGGGGACCCCCACGCCATTTCAAAAAAAAAAAAATTGGCGCAGGGTGTCCCTTAATATCCATACCAGACCTAAAGGGGCTTGGATAATGATTTTGGGGGGACCCCACACAATTTTTTTTTATTATTTTGGTTCGGGGTTCCCCTTAATGTTCATACCAGACCCAAAGGGCCTGGTAATGGACTGGGGGGGGAACCCATGCCGTTTTTTTCAATTCGTTTTTTGTATATTGCCCGGGCCCGACAATTCATTACAGACGCAATCAGTTTTAGATTATATTTTTTCCTTTGGAAATGTCATTTCGCTGCGGGACAGTTCTAAACACAGGAAAAATGTGCTACTTTACAGGCATACTATAGACATCCCCCAGGTACGAAATTTAAAGGAATATTTCACTTTTATTGTTTCACTTTAAGCATTATTAAAATCACTGCTCCCGAAAAAAAGGCAGTTTTTAAAACTTTTTTTTTTTGCATTGATACATGTCCCCTGGGGCAGGACCCGGGTCCTCAAACACTTTTTATGACAATAACTTGCATATTAACCTTTAAAATTAGCACTTTTGATTTTTCACGTACGTGTTCCGTAGACTTTAACGATGTTCGCACAAATTTTTTGCCTGTTCGCATGTTCTGCTGCAAACCGGGGGGTGTTCAGTTCATCCCTACCCATCAGTGTCACCTATCAGTGCCACCTCATCAGTGCCCACCAGTGAAGGAGAAAACATACTTATTTACAAAATTTTATAACAGAAACAAAGAAAACTTTTTTTTTCAAAAATGTCAGTCTTTTTTTTTTATTTGTTTAGCAAACAATAAAACCGCAGAGGTGATCAAATACCACCAAAAGAAAGCTCTATTTGTGGGAACAAAATGATAAAAATTTTGTTTGGGTACAGTGAAGCATGACCACGCAATTATCATTTAAATAGCGACAGTGCTGAAAGCTGAAAATTGGCCTGGGCAGGAAAAGGGAAGTGGCTGGTATTGAAGTGGATAACATATACTGCATTTCCCATTTCTCTATATTATACTTCAGGCTGTGACGTTGAAGTGCTCAGCAAAGTCAGGATTATAAATAGTGTGAACAGGGGGGATGTGAGGAAAGAAAGTGAGAAATAAATGGTGGAGATACTTCGTCTCATCCCAACCTGAGTTTTGAATTCACATTATATGGTTTAGGTTTTTAATAATTTTTTTATTTTGTTTTATATATTTATCCCATTCAGAGATGTATCTCTTTAATTACATTTGAGTTGTTTAATTAAACGAAAATATATTTCTTCTGTATAGCTATTGAGAAGCTTTGTTCTCTATATTTGTACTTCTCTTATAATTACAAAATCTTGTATGATTACTTCTACTGTATTATTCTCAATAAAATATTTGAAAGAAGAAACAAACAGGGATGGGATTCCAAAGAGCAGACTCAGAGTCGGCTTCAGGTCATTTGCCTACAAGAAGAAGAGACGTCACCCAGCTGGTGTACAAGGACAGAGCTCATCCTTTAAGGATGGAGAGTCGAAAGGCAGGTGGAAACAAGATGGAGGAACCTGCATTCAACCTAAAGGCTATAGGTGGGCCAAAATACCCCAAAAAAGGGCGACAGGGGTAGGAAGGGATATCAGGAGGGGTAGGAAGGGATATCAGGAGGGGTAGGAAGGGAGGGTTAAGAAGGAGGGAATGGGTGGGATGGAGGGGGTGAGAAAGGGAACTCCTCAAGTGTAGTGAGAAGATTTCCTGGAGTCTTCCAAACTTTATTTGCTTCTCTCTGTGCCCGTCAGCCCCCTCTGATCCCAATAATCTTATTAAAGGAGTCTAAAAATCTGAAAGGGGAAAGGAGGGCGAGAGAAGGGCAGATAGAGATATAAAATGGTGGCAATAAATGTTATAACGTATAATGTTCAGGGTCTGAGTACACCTGGGAAGAGACATAACATTTTAAAAGAAGTTAAACAACATTCTTCTGGGATAAAATTCCTGTAGGAAACACATATCTCCCATGAATCCAAAATAAAACTATATTCAAAAGAACATCCAACTTGGTACTACGGAGACTCAACAACAAAAAAAGCAAAGGAAGTATCCATAGGTATGGATAGAGTTTATCCTGAGGTAGAGAATGGTGGATCCGGAGAGTAGGTTCTTGTTTGAGAAAGGAAAATAACATACCATAGATTGTACATTATCAAATATACCGTATACTGTCCTAATAAAAATACAATAGGATATTTAGAAGAAATCATCAGGAAATGAATGGACTTCAAAGAAGGTTGTGCGATCATGGCAGGTGGTTTTAATTGTAGTTTGAATCCGAATATAGACAGTACATCACATGCACGGGGGATAAAAAAAATGCACGGGGTATTTAAAAAAAACAACAATTATGAAGGATCAAAAAGAAATTACATCAGTCAAATGATAGATATATGGCGGGTTTAACACCTGAAAACATTAGACTATATATATTTTTTGCCTGTTCATGGGACATACTCTAGGATTGATTATAGAACATATTAAACAGAGTGTAAAATACTGGCCTATCGACACCACTCAGTAGACATGTGCACTGCCGAAAAATGTGTTCGTTTTCGTTTTTTGCTTTTTTCGAATTCCAATTTTCCCAATTTTCAAATTTTCAGAAATTCGAAAATTCTGAATAAAAAAAAATAATAAAAATAAATAAAAATAATCAGAAAAAAAAGAAAGAAAATCAATAAGATTTGAACTAATAATAAACTATTATATTATAGGTATTGGAATTTCCTTTCAAATTTGGCTGTTAATGAATGTAACAAATACAAATTTATCTGAGGTTACGAATTATTCGAAATAACAAATGCCACATCTAAACAAATGGAATAGAACAAATTAATTATAAAAAGTTATTATTACTATTAGTTCCATTCGTTTAGATACGGCATTCGTTATTTCGGATAATTCGTAACTGCGGATAAATTCGTTCACTAACAGCCAAATTTGAAAGGAAATTCCAATACCTATAATTTAATAGTTAGTAAAAGTTAAGTTTCAGGTTTTAAAATTTCCAAAATTTTCACATATTCGAAAATGCCAAATTAACCAATTTGTCAAAATTCCTTAAAAAACTAATTCAGAAAAAGCGCCCAGTTGCTTTCAACGTAAAAACTTAAATGGAATGATAAAAAAAATAAACAAAATGAATAAAGCTATACTACAGCCTTTCAATATACAATAAACATGTCAGCGGCTACTAAAAAAGTTCAAAATAAAAAATCCTTTAAAAAGACCAATCACACAAAGCTGTGTACATTTAATGCCATAGCAGCGCTCATGTCAGTCCATCCGAATGCGACAAGCATTTCTATGATTAAACATATAAGAAATGGTGAGATGACTAGTTTAGCCAAGTGAAGTTTTGGAAACTGTAATCCTAATCATTGGCAAACGTGCACCACACACCCAGGACACCAAATGAGTCACACTCCCCTTGGGGTTCAAACTCACCAGATATCTATAATTCATACACCTTAAGATAATCCTATTACCGTATATACTCGAGTATAAGCTGAGTTTTCAGCCCTTTTTTTAGGGCTGAAAATACACCCCTAGGCTTAGGCCCCATGCACATGAGACGCTGTTAAACGCGTGTTCAGAGGCAGTTGGACACTTTTTTCAACTACTCCTGAACACATTCAATGTTATCCTATGTGTCCATGCACCCAGTCTCGTTTATTGCCGTTTTTAGGCAGTTGTGTTTAACCTCGTTTTTCCAGAAGCAAAAAAATGGGTTTAGACGCAAACGTTTTCCACGTTTCAGACGCTAAATGCCGCTAAATGCGGCAAAACGCGGTACCGGCGCTTTGCCGCGTTTTCGTTTATAAGCGTTTTTAAAGGTGACCTATTTTTTTACATTAGAAATCTCAAAAATTATGGCAAATGATGAAAAACCATTAAAAAATATAAAAAAAAAATTAATTGCTTGCATTGTACTGTAGACAATCCACAACTTGTGGCAGCTGACGTGGCAAGTGGACAATCCACAACTTGTGACAGGTAGCGTGGCAAGTGGACAATCCACAACTTGTGGCAGGTGATGTTGCAAGGTGACGTGGCAGGTGGAAATCCACAAATTGTGGCAGGTGACGTGGCCAGGTGACGTGGCAAGTGGACAATCCACAACTTGTGGCAGGTGACGTGGCCAGGTGACGTGGCAGGTGGACAATCCACAAATTGTGGCAGGTGACATGGCCAGGTGATGTGGCAGGTGACGTGGCAAGTGGACAATCCACAAATTGTGGCAGGTGACGTGGCCGGTGACGTGGCCAGGTGACGTGGCCAGGTGGACAATCCACAAATTGTGGCAGGTGACATGGCCAGGTGATGTGGCAGGTGACGTGGCAAGTGGACAATCCACAACTTGTGGCAGGTGACGTGGCAAGTGGACAATCCACAACTTGTGGCAGGTGACGTGGCCAGGTGACGTGGCCAGGTGGACAATCCACAAATTGTGGCAGGTGACGTGGCCAGGTGACGTGGCAAGTGGACAATCCACAACTTGTGGCCAGGTGATGTGGCAGGTGACATGGCAGATGAACAATCCACAAATTGTGGCAGATGACGTGGCCAGGTGACGTGGCAGGTGATGTGGCAGGTGACGTGGCAAGTGGGCAATCACAACTTGTGGCAGGTGACGTGGCCAGGTGACGTGGCAAGTGGACAATCCACAAATTGTGGCAGGTGACGTGGCAAGTGGACAATCCACAACTTGTGGCAGGTGACGTGGCAGGTGATGTGGCAAGTGGACAATGCACAACTTGTGGCCAGGTGATGTGGCAGGTGACGTGGCCAGGTGAACATTCCACAACTTGTGGCAGGTGACGTGGCCAGGTGACGTGGCCAGTGGACAATCCACAACTTGTGGCCAGGTGACGTGGCAAGTGGACAATTCACAACTTGTGGCAGGTGACGTATCAGGTGACGTGGCAAGTGGACAATCCACAGCTTGTGGCAGATGATGTGGCAAGTGATATGCTAAATACAAGTACACTGCTGCTCTCTCAGCTGCTGGTCTCCCAAAATGGCTGAAATGGTTAAATAATACTGTTTTTTGAGCTTAGGGAGGGTCTTATGATGTTTCTTAACTAAATGCCTATAGACGCAAAGGCGGTAAAACGCTGCTAAAATTGCGGCAAACGTGTGTTCAGCAGAGTTTGCACCGGCGTCTCGTGTGCATGGGGCCTTATACTTGAGTCAGTGTACCTGAAGGGCGAGCGTCTATTGTTTAAAAGTCACGGCTGGTCCCTTCCGTGATAGGCGTTTCCCAGCAGACACTGTGTTTAGTGTTCCGCCTATCACGGACGTTCTCTTGCTCGAGGATGAAAAGACGTCCGTGATTGGCGGAACACTGAACACAGTGTCTGCTGGGAAACTGAGTCCGAGGATAAGAAGACGTCCGTGATAGGCTGCTGGGAAACGCCTATCACAGAACGGAACCAGGAGGAGACCGCGACTTTTAAACAATGAATGGACGCCCGCAGCCTGTCAAGAATTTCAGGTACACTGACTCGGGCACAGGGAGGCTGCAATGGGCACAGTGAGGTTGGGTACAGCGAGGTTGCAATGTACACAGTGAGACGTGCAAATGGGCATTGTTGACCCTCTTTTCTGCTTACAGTAGCTGCTGCATTCTCACCCTGAGCTTATACTCGAGTCAATAAGTTTTCCCAGTTTTTTGGGGGAAAATTAGGTACCTCGGCTTTTACTCGTGTCGGCTTATAATCGAGTATATGTGGTAATCTATTTAAGAGCAAGTCATCCACATTATCTGTCGGGTTAAAGATGTAGGTGGCTCCAATACCACAGGATCATAGAAAAAATAAAATAGCACATAGCATAATCCTGCTTAAAGTTTTTATTGTAGCCAACCCCCCCAATACAAGATATACGTACTAGCTGTTAATAGAATCTAGGCACACAATGCAAATCATAACGTAGTCACCAGTCCGCTGTGGAGGAAGACACCAGTGCATTGCAAGTAACCACGTTGTTCCTTCTTGGTACTCTCCAGCTGACTGTGACCCGCAAACGTCACTTCCGGTCATCGTAAAGATCACGCCCTGGCACGTTTTATCACTTCTGACGTCAATCTCAGGCTGTCCCAGTTTTTAAAGAAGATCCATAACTCAGCCTATTTACCCCTCATGTGCCAATCACTCCAACACGTAATTAGACGTGTAAATAACATATACGCACATCGAGGAAAAAGATTGAATAGGTGAGAAACTGGATATTTATAAATTGCATTTTTTAGTGTAATAAAACAGCGGTAAGGATGTGGAATTCACTTCACCGCAATCAGTGGTGTCAGCTGGAAGTATTGATAGTTTGAAAAAACTTTTGGACATATATCTTAGCGAGCAAAGGATACGGGAAATTATGAACACGCACACCTACACAGGTTGAACTGGTGTCTTTATTTAACCTTAGCAGCTATGCAACTGTAGCGGTACCCCCATAGGAGCTGCTGAGTGTTGTGGTTCGTCTGTCACCCTGCCCCAGCCAGGCACAAACTTCTCACCTCGCTCAGAGACATGAAAGTAGTCCTTGCATTTGATTATATTTTATTGAGGGCGAATAACCACTTCAATACCAGGCACTTATACACCTTCCTGTCCAGGCCAATTTTCAGCGCTGTCCTAATTTGAATGACAATTGCGCAGTCATGCTACACTGTACCCAAACACATTTTTTATTATTTTGTTCCCACAAATAGAGCTTTCTTTCGGTGGTATTTGATCGCCTCTGTGATTTTTATTTTTTGCACAACAAATAAAAAATAAAAAAAGAGCGAAAATTTTGAAAAAGAACTAAGTTTTTCTTTGTTTCTGTAATTTTTTTGGGTAAATAAGTATGTTTTCTTCTTCAATGACAGGCACTGATATGGCTGCACTGACAGGCACCAATGATGGGCACTGATGGGCACTCATAGGCGGCACTGATGGGTGGCACGGAAGGGCACTGATAGACACTGGTGGGTGCCACTGATGACACTGGTGGGTGGCATTGCTGGGCATCACAAAAAACATTGTGCCAAGATGGTGCCAGTCAGTGCCCATTTGTGGGCACTGATTGGCATAAGTTAGGCATATTTTTATACATGTGGATGGCCATGGGGGGACTTACCTGGCCATCCACATGTTAGGTGCTTCCCTGGTGGTCCTGGGCAGCATCCTGGTGGTCTAGTGTGGGCATCCGAGGGGGAGCTGCGCTGATAAACAATCAGCGCGAACCCCCGTCAGGAGAGCCGTCGATCGGCTCTACTCGCTTCTGTCAGACGCGCGTGAGGAAGAGCCGATCAACGGCTCTGTTTACATCGTGATCAGCCGTGATTGGACACGGCTGATCACGTGGTAAAAAGCCTCCGCCGTAGGCTCTTTACCGAGATCAATGTAGCGGTGGGTCAGACTGACCCACCGCTCCACCGATCGCCGCGATGCGCGCCCCCCGGGCGTGCGGAGGCTGTTATCCTGCAGGACATCAATAGACGTCCAGTCAGGATAACACAACCACTTCCCGGCAGTGTTGCCAACCGTACGTAGATTTACGTACAGTCCGCGAATTTAACCCCTTTTTCGGGGTGTACGTTAAAGTCCGTTATGGGCACCGGCGCCCATAAAAAAGATGGCCGCGAGCCGGTCATACAACTGCGCATGCGCCGTTCCGAAAGCCGGCCGAGCTCAGGGAAACTTGTTCACGCTCGGCCGGGCGGCGCACGCGCGGTAACGTGATGGCGCCATTTTTTGAAAAGGCCACAGCGGCTGGCGCGACACCTGTAGTGAGTGCATGCATGCCATGCACTCATCATAGGTGGAGGAGGACTCGGAGGCTCGGAGCACTGACAGGGCCCAGGGGTGAAGAGGACGGACTCAACTCGAGTTTTAAGGTCAGTGAAACTGGGGGGGATACAAGCGAGTGACAGCCTGGCGTCCTGAGAGCCTGAAGCCGTGCCATGCAGGGGAGAGACTGATGTGCTCTGTCCACCACCATATTACTTCTCAAAATCATCAGTGTGTGCTGTGTCCTCCTCTGGTTCCTGTGCCCCTTTCACCTCTCCACAGGTCAATGCAGCACTGACCTGTGGAATGGTGAAAGGGGCACAGGAGGAGGACACAGCACACTGATGATGTGGAGAAGTAATATGGTGGTGGACAGAGGAGGAGGCTACTGTGAGGGGGTGAGGAGGGCACCATCATGTCCGCAGAGTGTCTCCACCGCCACCTCCTGTAGTATGTCCGCAGCCTCTGTCCCCCCTCCTGTAGTATGTCCGCAGCCTCTGTCCCCCCTCCTGTAGTATGTCCGCAGCCTCTGTCCCCCTCCTGTAGTATGTCCGCAGCCTCTGTCCACCTCCTGTAGTATGTCCGCAGCCTCTGTCCACCTCCTGTAGTATGTCCGCAGCCTCTGTCCACCTCCTGTAGTATGTCCGCAGCCTCTGTCCACCTCCTGTAGTATGTCCGCAGCCTCTGTCCACCTCCTGTAGTATGTCCGGAGCCTCTGTCCACCTCCTGTAGTATGTCCGCAGCCTCTGTCCACCTCCTGTAGTATGTCCGCAGCCTCTGTCCACCTCCTGTAGTATGTCCGCAGCCTCTGTCCACCTCCTGTAGTATGTCCGCAGCCTCTGTCCACCTCCTGTAGTATGTCCGCAGCCTCTGTCCACCTCCTGTAGTATGTCCGCAGCCTCTGTCCACCTCCTGTAGTATGTCCGCAGCCTCTGTCCACCTCCTGTAGTATGTCCGCAGCCTCTGTCCACCTCCTGTACTGTAGTATGTCCGCAGCCTCTGTCCCCCTCCTGTACTGTAGTATGTCCGCAGCCTCTGTCCCCCTCCTGTAGTATGTCCGCAGCCTCTGTCCCCCTCCTGTAGTATGTCCGCAGCCTCTGTCCCCCTCCTGTAGTATGTCCGCAGCCTCTGTCCCCCTCCTGTAGTATGTCCGCAGCCTCTGTCCCCCTCCTGTAGTGTGTCCGCAGCCTCTGTCCCCCTCCTGTAGTGTGTCCGTAGCCTCTGTCCCCCTCCTGTAGTGTGTCCGTAGCCTCTGTCCCCCTCCTGTAGTGTGTCCGTAGCCTCTGTCCACCTCCTGTAGTATGTCCGCAGCCTCTGTCCACCTCCTGTAGTATGTCCGCAGCCTCTGTCCACCTCCTGTAGTATGTCCGCAGCCTCTGTCCACCTCCTGTACTGTAGTATGTCCGCAGCCTCTGTCCCCCTCCTGTACTGTAGTATGTCCGCAGCCTCTGTCCCCCTCCTGTAGTATGTCCGCAGCCTCTGTCCCCCTCCTGTAGTATGTCCGCAGCCTCTGTCCCCCTCCTGTAGTATGTCCGCAGCCTCTGTCCCCCTCCTGTAGTATGTCCGCAGCCTCTGTCCCCCTCCTGTAGTGTGTCCGCAGCCTCTGTCCCCCTCCTGTAGTGTGTCCGTAGCCTCTGTCCCCCTCCTGTAGTGTGTCCGTAGCCTCTGTCCCCCTCCTGTAGTGTGTCCGTAGCCTCTGTCCCCCTCCTGTAGTGTGTCCGCAGCCTCTGTCCCCCTCCTGTAGTATGTCCGCAGCCTCTGACCATCTCCTGTAGTATGTCCGCAGCCTCTGACCATCTCCTGTAGTATGTCCGCAGTCTCTGTCCAGTGTCCACCTCCTGTAGTATGTCCGCAGCCTCTGACCATCTCTTGTCTTTTATCATGTCTACAGTCTCTGAGGGGATCCTAGAAAGGAGTCAAGAGTGGAAGTGCTGCCGGGATGGGGGTTACGGCCCGGGAAGAAACAGACGTGTGGACTGGGGAGAGGAGATCAGAGCCACCAAGCTGGAGCTGTCTGACTGAGCCCCACACTGTGCACCTGAGAGGAGGTAAGTGACAGTGCCGCCAGGCCATTCTAAGGGGGGGGGTCACTGATGTAAGGAGGTGAATGAATACAATAATGTAAGGGGGCACTGATATAAAGGTTTCCCCCTTATATTAATACCCCCCCTTACCTTAGTGTATTCACTCTGCGGAAGGTGAATACACTAAGGTAAGAGCCCCCCTCCACATCAGGGTTCCCCCTTACATCATGATCTGCAGCGTTCCCCTTTACATAAGAGTTCCCTTGCACTGTAAGGGGGCATCCTGCAGACTCTGATGTAAGAGGGAACTCTGTGCTGGCCGGGTTATAGTAACCTGACCTTCATGTAAATTGAGAAAAATGTTTTTTTACTTTTGTTTAACTTAAACACATTGATAAATAGCATTAGCTGTGTGTTCATAGTTCAAATATTGATATTTGCACTGTTTAGCACTAAAAACAGTGATTGTAGGTACTTTTTTGCAGCGTCAGTAAAAAATGCGGCTCTGCCAGCAATTTTCATGATTTTTGCCAGTAAGAAATTGGTGCCGTACAGAAATTTTGGCATCCTTGCCAGTAAATTTCACTTCAGGGGGTTGGCAACACTGCTTCCCGGACGTCAACCTCCTATTGACAGGGCGGGAAGTGGTTAAACTTGGATAGGGAATGGGAACTTATGAGATGCCCTAGTAATGAACAATCAACATTAGGACTACTATATACAGTCCAGTATATACACTCTCCTCTTCTTCTCCTGCACATCGCTTCCTCCCTTGCTCCTCCAGACTAGCTAGTACTGTAGGCCTGACACTGGCTTAGCCAGGCGCAAAGCAAAGGCCATTTAAAGGGAGGGACCACAGGCCCCTATGGTGTAGCAAAAATAGAGAAATTCCAGTGCCAACTGTCCTTGTGGCTTCTAATCACCTGTGCAAAATAATGGAAAGCCTGAAAACATGACCTGTTGGGGCGCCTTGAGGACTGGCGTTGAGAAACGCTGTCCTAGGCCATGCACTCTTCCCTGTATGTGTGGGAGGATTTATACAGCTGTTGTGCCTGTCAGCCTGTCATTGATTTTTATCAGGGTGCACGGACCCTCTGTCACCCCAGGGATAAACGTGTACTGTACAGGCCTTCATGTGAATGAGCCCTAAAATACAACCACCAACCAGAGAAAGAGAATTTTCACTGCAGATATTATAAAATAAGTAAAAATATTATTTCAAGCAATAGTATTTAATTTCCATAAATCCTATAGGATGCACAAAATGCTCTCATTTTTGTAAAATGTATTCTTTTCCTGTGTTGTATATTCTTGCATTGTGGCCTTTTTAGATCTGCACTGTCATTCTGACACACATCCTCATCTATAGACATGGCCAATGCGGTGTCACTGGAAGGCACAGCCATCAGAAATTGGTGTATATGGACGGTAAAGAATGATTCACATACTGTAAGGACCGGTTCACCCCAGAACGTGGTGCAGAAAAGAGCGTTTCATGCACCGCATTTAAAACACACTGCCTTTACGATCTACATTGTTAACACCACCCCAAACACTGATTGCAACTGTAGTGCATTATGAGGCACAAGATCGCATAACATTGCAGTACCATGTGATTTGGTGCAGTGCATTAAAAAAAAAAAAAGTAGTGCATGCAATACTTTTTGTGCAATTTAGTTAGATTTCAGCCTATTCAAATGAATTGGCTGAGGAAAAAAAAAAAAAACAAAACAAAAAAAAAAACACAACACAACACAACACAACACAACACAACACAACACACACACGCTACGCCACTGTGTGTGTGGGTTGTCAGCACCCGGGGCAAGGCAAGTACCGGTAATTTACGCCCCCCTAACCTGTGGACTTTTCGCACTCTCCAAGTCCCTTCCCTTCCCTTCCTACAATAGTACTGACCTACCTGATTCATATACTAACCTCTACACTGACCTACCTGATTCCTACATCGACCACTACACACTGACCTACCTGATTCCTATACTGACCACTACACTACACACCAACCTACCTGATTCCTACATCGACCACTACACTACACACTGACCACTACATAATACACTATACACTACCCACAGACCACTACTCAATACACTACATACAATACACACTGACCGCTACACAATACACTATTCAATACACTACCTACAATACACTATTCAATACACTACATACTGAACACTACACAATATACTACATACTGACCGCTACACAATACACTATACACAATACACTACATACTGACCGTTACACAATACTCTACCCACAGACCAATACACAACATACTGACCGCTACACTATTCAATACACTACATACTGACTGATACACAATACATTATACACAAACTTTCTGGCTGCTCCCTCTCCCCAGACCAAATCTACTCCCCCCAGGCTGAGTGAGTCTCTTACCATTTTTTTCTTCCATCTGCTCTGCCGCCTGTCACACTGCTCGCTGGACTGCCTGTCCTGACGGGGGGAGGGAGGATGGCCACAGACTGCCTGCCGCCGCGCACATGATCGGAGACCCGGCCGGAGAGGGAGGAGATGATGATGATGATGATGATGATGATGATGACTGGCCACAGACTGCCTGCCTGCCACCGTGCCGCGGACCTAGCCTGGAGAGGAGGAGGAGAAGACAGCCCGCTCCCCCGCAATTAAGGACAGGCCACATGACCCTTTCGCCCAATCACAGGGCACCAGGGCCAGGCCTGAGAATTAAGATGGCGGCCGGAGCAGCGCGGGGGTCACAGAAAAAAAAAGATTGATTTATGGAGCTAGGGTGACACCAGCGCGGGATTGCGCCCCCCCAAATGTTGCGCCCGGGGGCCTAGGCCCCCCTCGCACCCCCCACTGCGCACACACACATACGTAGGGTGACAAAGTGTCCCGGATTGCCCGGGACAGTCCCGCATTTTGCAGGTCTGTCCCGGGCACCTTTATACCAGGACAATACAGTGTCCCAGAATAAAACTGTCACAGCCACCCCCCAGAGCTGACCTGATACCCCCAAAAAAGTCTGCCACATTGCCGCTTTACTCACTGACAGTACTTGTCCTGGCCGGGAAGAAGCACAATCCCCGTCCCCCTGCTTGAGATTGGAGAAATCATAAATCCCACCTCGTGTCTAATCACTGTAGAGCCAGCATTGGAACAAGGTAAAACGGGCCTCGGCTGGCCAGGACAAGTATTCTTAGTGAATAAAGTGGCGATGCAGCGGCCTTTTTTTTGGGGGGGGCCTGATCAGTGCTTCTGGGTAAAGCGCGCAACCGCTGCCTCGGCTGTGCTGTGATTCGTTACAGCACAAGCTGATTTTTAGGAAGGGGGGGGCGTCCCTGAATGGCAGTTCAGAAATGTGGTCACCCTAACTGCAGGGGAGCGCGCGCCACATTCCTATATGATTCTGGTATGAACCGGTCCTAAAACATGAAGTCTGAGGAGTATAATATACCCGTAGAACTAAAAGGAGATTTCTTTCCAGAAAATAAGGGATTTTAAAAAGGCATTACACTATGACAAACAACACATTTCATAACAAAAGTTTAATATTGTAGTGATCTAGGAGGTCAAACAATATACATACATGTAGCGGGGTCTCTAAATTTAGGTGGGATACACCTGGGTGGTAGTATGATCCAGGTGTGTAAATTATGAGAGGAATTGGACCATTTGTATTCGTGGAGGATTGGGTGGTGTATTATTCTCCTTGGTCTGTGGGTGGCGAGGCTCAAGGTAGATTTTGTTGCCGCAGTGCTGTCCTTTTTGTCCCTTTCCGGAGATGGTACGGCGAGGGCGGGGAACCTGCCGTGACATCAATGGAGGAGATAAAAGGGGGAGACGCTCTTGCCACAAGGTCTTCGGGATCTTCTTCATCACGCGCCCAGGCACCTTAGGCCTGGGTGCGGGCGGTCCGGAGTTTCGGCCCAGGCGCCCTAGCCGGAACAGAGTTGGTGTCCATCCCAGGCACCTTCAGCCTGGGGTGAGGTACTAAATCAGAGGCCTGGGGCCCGGTGGCTTCGACTGGGTCCCGCGAGGGTGGAGAAGTCCGAGGGTCCCTGAGGTGGATGGGGCCCATGTCTGAGGTGAGGAGGCTGGAGAGGTCACCCGTTCGGAGAGTCCGGAGCAGCATCAACCCGGTGACGTGTGGGCCTCCGGTAACTCTCTTGGAGGGACATCTTCCCCTGAAAAGGGGCCACAACGCAGCGAAGGTACTCCTATCTACATTCTCTTGAGTTGCTGGTAGAGACTCACAAGTTCTAAGTTCTCTCTTAGCCGATGGCTATAGTAACCGCTGGTGAAACCACAGTGATTTAGCTGACAATGAGGATAGTGCCTCGACCTGCTCTCCCCACCATATTGAACTGTTATTGGGTCTCAACCACTTGGCTGCTAAAGCACTGTTTATTGTGAGTGTGACAATAAAGCAAGAGTTGGACCTTTATCGGTGTGTGGTACTCTGGTTAATGGGAGCAAAGGGAAGTGTCAGCACAGCAAGACTTGGTCCTTAACTGAAACACACAGGCCCGAGGAAAATATCTGGTACTGGCCTTCACCTCACCCACTGCCATGGGGAGGACATGGGCCATAGCGCATCTCACCCTCATATACGAAATACCCCATGACAAATCAGAGGGGGTGAGGCCGCTCCATACAATTATGTAGCACCCTCTAGTGCTAGAAGTAGAAATAGGTTTTTGTTTTTAGCACAGGTACATTTATGCAAGCCTGTCCATTTTTGTTTCCTGGGTTGGCAGAAATCCAGATAGCACTGGATGACTTGCAGGCAGCATCACTGAGACCTCCCCCCTCTTTCTAGGATTCACTGGAACCTTCTGGAAAGATCTGGGAGGGGAAGTAAGGCCCAGGAGAAAATCCAGTGTACCCTGCTAGCAGAGAGGAGCAATATGGTGGAGTGTGCTCAGAAGTTTCCAGCGCTGACCTGGTTGCTTGATCTGCAGGACCCCAGTGTTCAGTTGGAGCATTGCGGGTGGGGGGAATTTACCCTCAGGATGAGCGAGGGGATGGAGTGACACTGTGCCTGCTGTGTCCAGATTGCCAAATACCAACTGCGGTGGTCAGTGCCTGGATCCGGTGCGGGCATTGTGGTGAACCGCTCACATAGCTAGTATCCAGCCAGCAGGGGCCACAGTTCTACAGCATGGGTCTACAGTCAGGACTGTGCCAGCCACAGAAGCCCCGAAAGGCCAGAGTAGGCCTTGGATCATCTGCTCACGGCGGGGGTCAAGTCTGAGGATGGCGACTCCTCAAAACGCCCGAGACATTGGGGGGGGGGGGCAGAGGAATCTGTTGCGGCCTAGTTGGGGACCTGAAAACTGAGTACTACCCAGCAGGAATCAGAAATGATGGCTGTCCCTATGTTTTCAGCTGACCTGGAAGGAGGCAGTTTGTGCCCTCAGGTGGGCCAGGAGTGGGGGGGGGGAGGCAAGCACAGGGCCATAGATTAGGGATCGCCAAGACTGTAAGCAGAGTTCAGGTCCCTGGAAGAGATATCAGATTGGTCATCCCACAACAGCTCGGAGGAGGAATGGGAGGCTCCCAGGTCCAGGAGATCCAGTCCAAGTTGGTAGATGTGCCAGATCTGGCTATGGTTGCTGAAGAAGCTGCAGGAACCCCAATCAGCAGCAGACAACTCAACAGACCAGCTGAATACAGGCAGTGGGTCAAGGAGAACCCCCAACTAGACATGTGCATGACGAAAAATGTTGTTTCATAATTTTAATTTCTTCTAATTTACCCGATTTGAAATATTCAAATCGATACATTTTAGAATCTGTCAAAACGAAAAATGTTATATTGTTTTTGATTTGAATGCAGCAAAGTGAACAGAAGCAAAATCTTCAAATGATTACAATGACTCTTTAAAGCAACTTTGGCTTAACAAATAAAGCATCATTTCAAAACCAGAGAAGCACAGGAAAGGGTGGGGTTTTGACCTCTTTGTTTGTGTTTCCTCTCAGGTGAGACCAGTCATCTTTCAGGGTACAGTCCTGGAAGAGGACTTGAGAAAAATAAAATTGTACGATACATCAGGGCTACATAGAACAGACCGATGTATTGATAAAAGGTTATCCCTGTGATCCCCTGCTAGAAGTGAGATATCTAGTGGGAAATGTAAATAGGGACACCCTTCTGGCTACAAAAAAGGAAAAAATAAGCTTATGATGTTACATTCATCACAGGTTTCAAAACAAACAGTTCAAACATCTAGAAGAAAGCATCAAGAAATATTGTCAGATTTAAAAAAAAAAAAATCCCATCTTAAAACAAAATTACTACCAAGTAGGCCGAAGTTCATATAATCAGAGCCACTGGACTGAGATCAAAGCTAGTGAAAAATATTCCAGACCCCCCCAAAAAACATCCCATTACTATGTTCAATCTAGAAGGCTTCTACAGATGTGGAAAATATGGCCCCTGTAAAAGTACTAAAGATGGCTCCTAGGAAACTTACATTTTTCGAGTCACATCATACCAACATACAGCACCCATGAAAAAAAATTTGGCACTAGATATGTAACCTAGGTCTTGGAATGTACTTGTGGCTACCAGTATGTGGGCAGGACTTGAGAACGTTGGCAGTGAGTGAAAACAAATATCCGCAATGGATTGCCTAAACAGTGTGTCAAACCATTTTAGACTGGCACATAAAGATCCAGCTGCATTTTTTTATGCCATTTAGACCAGACACTGGAGAGGGGCTAATATGATCAAGCAAATATCACAAAATGAAACTAAATGGATTTTCGAACTCCAGACTAACACCACTGGGAATGAACGTTGCATTGGACCAACTGTTTGACTATCAGCTATCCATGTACAATTTAATAGATCATTTTAGGTTAATGTCAACGTTTTATGTTGAATAGTTGATATACACTCTAATCACTCATCACATTCACTTATAAAAAGTTCTAATAAGTAATCACTTTATTAGGGATTATATTGTAGATACAGTATTAAATACCAATTTAAAGGCAATATCCCTTTTGACCACTAGATGGCCACCTACCATTTAAAAATTACCAAACCACTTTTTTCTTACAACAAAATGACAATTCATTGTAACTTTTAAACAAATTAACCATTAACACTAGAGGTCCTGAATGAATGCATCATACATACTAGGGGGAATACAACTGGGGGGATCCGTAGTGGAGAAGGATCTGGGGGTTTTGGTAGATCATAAGCTCAATAATGGCATGCAATGCCAAGCTGTGGTTTCCAAAGCGAGCAAAGTCCTTTCTTGTATTAAGAGAGGTATGGTCTCCAGAGAGAGAGATATCATTTTGCCCCTGTACAAATCATTAGTAAGGCCTCATCTGGAATACGCAGTTCAGTTTTGGGCACCAGTTCTCAAAAAGCATATCGGGGAACTGGAGAAAGTGCAGAGAAGGGCAACCAAACTGATAAGAGGCATGGAGGAGCTCAGCTATGAAGAAAGATTAGAGGAACTGAATTTATTCACTCTTGAGAAGAGGAGAATAAGGGGGGATATGATTAACATGTACAAATATATAAGGGGTCCATATAGTGAACTTGGTGATGAGTTATTCACTTTACGGTCAACACAGAGAACAAGGGGGCACTCTTTACGTCTAGAAGAAAAAAGATTTCATCTCCAAATGCGGAAAGGTTTCTTCACAGTAAGAGCTGTGAAAATGTGGAACAGACTCCCTGCAGAGGTGGTTCTGGCCAGCTCAGTAGATTGCTTTAAGAAAGGCCTGGATACTTTCCTAAATGTACATAATATAACTGAGTACTAACAGTTCTAGGTAAAGTTGATCCAGGGAAAATCCGATTGCCTCTCGGGGGATCAGGAAGGAATTTTTTCCCCTGCTGTAGCAAATTGGATCATGCTCTGCTGGGGTTTTTTGCCTTCCTCTGGATCAACTGTGGGTATAGAATTGGGTATATGGGATTGCACGATATTTTTTTATTTTATTTTAGTTATTTTTTTATGGTTGAACTGGATGGACTTTGTCTTTTTTCAACCTGACTAACTATGTAACTATGTCCTCATGTTTAAATCACACTACATACGGATCAATATAAAACTATTTTCTCTTTAAATTATTTCAGTACTAATGGTATACATGTCTGCAACTATTAGATTGTACGCACTGCCAGGGTACAAACAGGTGATTGTAATATTCAATTATGGAATTCCATGTGAGGATATAATGCCCTCACTCAAAATGGCAGAACTAGAGCTTCCTAATAGCCCACTGATTGGCTGAAAGGCATTATCGCGACTTCAGCCCGAATACAGGAAATCGAGTAGCACCATGGCTAACGGTAATTACCACCATTGTGGGCCAGTTTTCCCAAAAACAAAAACCCACCGGTTACACTAGCCAGGTGCAAGGATGTTTAGGCCCCCCTAAACGTAAGTGATTTTTTACTTTTAAAGTTTTTGGAACGATATTTTGCACAATGAGGATTTTTTGGTTTGTCCATCTGTATGAGGCACTGTACGAGACGCCAACAGTGGATCTCTAGAGGGGTTTCCCCACATGCTTAAAAAGGACCATACTAGCGATAGATGTAAACTCACCCCCTGGAGTTGACCAACTATGTGGGGCACCCAAGTCTGAGCACATTGAAGCATGGATATATAAACTTTGAGCAAAAGCACTTTATATCACTATACTATTGGGATAGTTTCATTTTTGTGTATATCTGTACTAAGGATGAAGGAAGGTAGGTGACTCCGCGCAAAAGGACTTCAAACACAACGTAGTAGTCAGAGCTGCTGCCTCTACTTATTGCTGCCTCCTAATTAGGTGGAGCAAGGATATGAAAAAATGAGGGGTGTAGTAGTGGCGCTGCTCTTACGTAAAACCAATCTGCTGGGAGCCAGATATTGGTAATAATAGGTCTACAAATGAGAAACACAAAGGGGGTTCTCTCTGATATAATCAGAACCTAAGTTGAGTGGGACCACACATAGAATATGAAATAAGTAAATAAATTGGGGTGTCTCTGCCAGGTGTTTACTTTGCCTTAGCAATAGCCTTCAGAAGGTGATAGTGATGATGGACGTAAAGTGAGTGAAAGATTTAGTTGGAATACATTAGTTGAAATAAATAAGTAATATGAATTTTCCAATTCCGGCTCGGCCGGGTGTTTGCTAGCGGAGGATTAGCTATTGGAAGTGCTGTGAAGTAAATTGATGCTACCAATGTGGTGCTGTAAGAGATGCAGTGAGAACAAAATAAAAAACAATGAATTACAATGGATTGGGATGTTGTCTCGGCCGGGTGTTTACTAAACCCAACTGGAATTGTACTCAGTCCCAAACAGTTAGAAAAAAGTGTTTACGTGATCCGTAATACACTCTGACAATGTACATCAAATGTTCAGCATAAAAATTGAAGTTGATAAAATGAAGTGAAGATCAATGGTGACAATCCAGAATATAGTGACAAAATAAATTGGTGACTTTGCTGCAGTGCTTGTTCTAGTAGCCTGTGCCGTGAATGTGATTATCTGTGATTGTTTATGATGTTGCACTCACCAGATTCTTCATACCCTCAGGTGGTATGGTGCAGTCACAGTATATGCCACTGTGTAGCAATCTCAGGAATCCAGGGTGGCTCCTTTGGTCCCTTGTGGTTATTTGGCAGTAACACAATGTAAAAGACTCCACGAGCTGCGAGCTCATCTGCTGAGCGTCACTTAAGTTCCTAGATTCGTCTCTACGCGTGGCATCAAAGTCACATGACTTCATCAGGAGATGAATTTATTTTGTCACTATTTTCTGGATTGTCACCATTGATCTTCACTTCATTTTATCAACTTCAATTTTTATGCTGAACATTTGATGTACATTGTCAGAGTGTATTACGGATCACGTAAACACTTTTTTCTAACCGTTTGGGACCGAGTACAATTCCAGTTGGGTTTAGTAAACACCCAGCCAAGACAACATCCCAATCCATTGTAATTCATTGTTTTTTTATTTTGTTTACACTGCATCTCTTACAGCACCACATTGGTAGCATCAATTTACTTCACAGCACTTCCAATAGCTAATCTTCCGCTAGCAAACACCCGGCCGAGCCGGAATTGGAAAATTCATATTACTTATTTCAACTAATTAATGTATTCCAACTAAATCCTTCACTCACTTTATGTCCATCATCACTATCACCTTCTGAAGGCTATTGCTAAGGCAAAGTAAACACCTGGCAGAGACACCCCAATTTATTTATTTCATTTATTTATTTGATTTTTACATTCTATGTGTGGTCCCACTCAACTTAGGTTCTGATTATATCAGAGAGAACCCCCTTTGTGTTTCTCATTTGTAGACCCATTATTACCAATATCTGGCTCCCAGCAGATTGGGATTACGTAAGAGCAGCGCCACCACTACACCCCTCATTTTTTTTATATCTGTACTAAACCTAGCACAGTGGACTGTGTTTTATAGAGTGTGAGTATGACCTGCTTTGGGACCATTTGCATATCTATAGGCCTTTGCGGGTGCCAGCGTGAGGAGATCTGGGCCTGGTTTCAGGACATTCAGAGGAAATGGAGGCTGGGGAGAACAATCTACAAAAGACTGGTGGTCGTGAAAGCAGAACAGCCTGCTAGGAGCCACTCAGTCTCCATCAGAGTAGAGAGGGGGCGATAGTAGACTGCCTGACCCTCATTTCTATGCGTGAGAGACTGGAGCGTGTAGCTGAACACTAAAATTGCAACAGCGACTGCTGTGAAGGTGGCAAACTTTTTACTTCTGATATTGCAGGACTGAGACCAGCCTGCCACCATGATCTGCGCCAGTTGGATGGACGTTCCTGCTGATTAACTTTGGGTGAGGTCAAAGTTTGACATGAACTTTTTAAAGGAGCCTGATAAGTCCAGGGAGGGGCCCCTTCTCACCAGGAATTCCAAAAGAGGACTGTCTACTTGTGTTATTTTTTTCTATGCTTGTCTGTCAGCAGGATAATAACCCCCTTTTAACAGAAAAAATGTGCAGTTAGTTATTAGTGATAGGATTGTGTTCTTTATGGCTTTTGTTGCAGGTTCTTGGTACGACAACTGTCCAGTCCACCCTGCTCTGGACGGACGCAAGAATTCATGTGACTTTACTACAAAAAAAGTAAGCAAACATTCTGGAGTTTCAACAATGTGCCTGGTCTAAAGTTAAAAAAAAAAAAAAAAAAAGAAATGCATACATGACATAAAGAACAGGGCTTAGATTGGTGAATGAAGAGAGGCAGTGAAGAGGTTATATTGCTAGGGGCAACTGGAAGAATGTCAGGTGCGTAAGCAGATAGAAGTCATGTTGACATTGCACAGGGGAAGGAAGACCCTGGTAGTAAGGGGGGGGGGGGTCTGTAAGCTTAGCCCCTTCCCTACATACAGAGAATATTGCTGCACAAGGTATCCCATGTACCTAGCCTGAAGTGTCACAGAAGAGAAGTAGAGGGGTATTCAGGAACATGTGAAGAGCTGGATCTCATTCGTCAGGGAGAAGGCTTGTAATGTCACTGGGAGTGAGGGACAGGTCATTCTGGTGAGGTGTGGTACCTACTTGGAAAAGGCTGCATCCATTGGGAGAAGTTACAACCCCCCACCCAATAGGAGGTGTGCATCATAACCAAGCATGTACAAAAGGGGCTAAACTAAGCAGAGCATGCTCGATTCCAAGTCGGAGTGTCACCTTAATGATTTTACAGGACAGCAGCCTCCGCCTGTGAGTGCATGCATTAGCAAGCACTACTAGTAAGTGCTCAATTGGGTGTGTCAAGTCCCACCCACATGTAGACCCAGACACTCATAGGCAGAGACATCACTAGAGTAATGCCACACACTAAACATTAGTACAGCGATCTCCCCTGCTGAGCTGTTGTGTTCTGGCAGGGGCAATCAACATTGGCTGCTGATTTTCCAGCATGCTCAGCTGGTTTCTGTCAGACCAGGTGCCATACACACGGGTCAAATTGCATTGGTTTTTATTGCCCAACATTTAGCTTGTTTACAGAGCTAATAGTTCTGTGATTAGCATGCTTTGCAAGTCAAACTGGTATCCCAATATTGGACAAGCCCAACACATCAGCTGGCAGTATTGGTCTGGATGTGTATACAGCACAGGTACTATATTGTAATAGACAAGCTCAAAAGAGAATCCATGCAAACTCCATTTTATCACAATATTTATTTTATGTCAGTTCATTTACATCACAATTTGTAGGATAAAAGTAGTCTTCACCAATCCTGAAACAAGAAAAACACATGTTAATTACTTAAACATTTTAGCCAAGAATATCTGCAGCAAATTCTTTCTCCAACCCCCTCCCCAAAAGCAAACAAAACACAGAACAATGCTGTTATAAGGGCATTTGTCATTATATACATAAAGTTACAATAGATCAAATTTCTATGGCATTAATCTCCTATGCTTCCTGCCATTAAGATCAGGTCATTGCCGTGAGCGCTCATAACAGATGAGGCTGGCAATCCTCATGAACACGGCAAAAACCAAAGAATTTCCAACTTGCCAACCGAATTAACCTGTCTAACAGTATGCGTTAACAGGGGTTTAGTTGCACACATTTGAAAATACATGCGTAAGCTGCAGGCCCCAACTCTAAATTTGGAGAGTCTCCACAGTGGAAGCATATGTATTCTGATGGATAGATGAAGGGCAGATGACTGGAGGGAGCCCAACCCTCCTTAAAAGCGCAGGAACACACTAGACACCCAATTTAGATTTAGGGTCTACAGGGTGCCTTGGTGGGGCCTGCAGCTTACGCATGCTTTTGCAACTAAACCCCCTGTTAACACATACTGTTAGACAGGTTAATGCGGTTCGTCGCAGGCTGGTTGGAAAGTTGAGCTTGGAAATTTGGTTTTATTTGACATGCGTTTGCCCTTCCAGTGCTCCTTGCTGTGAAGACCAGTTATAGGTGGGGCAGTGACTTTTTGTATCCTCATGAACATGGTTGTCAGCCAAATCAAGGTGCTCATATATGGTCAACCAAGCACAGCCTATGAAGTTTAAGTATGCATAATTTTTTTTTCTCTGTTTAGAGACTTTCACATTCTAGTGAGTTCTGCATAGATTTGTTCCAGTCAGGTGCAATTTCTGTACCATTGGTGAAAATTTCAGTTTGGTCATATGGCAAGAGCCAAGTCTCCATTGACAGGACTATCTACACATCACCAAGATATTACCCCATGCTCTAACATATTAAGACTGCCCAATTATCAAATTAACCAACTTTCAGTGATGCCAATTACCTGGTAGCTTTCCATTCCTCTTCCTCTGTACTTTGTGATCTTAGTAGCCACATGGAGTGCAGATAAGGGCAATGAGGTTTTACGAAACACTGGCCAACCCATGCAGTGACAGTTTCTGAAAATACATTTGCATTGTAATTAAACTAGAAAAAAAATTGAGCACTATGGTGTGTATTGAAGAAACATGGCTAGTCAAAACAAATGAAGCAAGATGGATATTAGACATATGCACTGGCGAAAAAAAATTGTTTTTGCTTGCTTTGGAAATTCAGAATTTCCAAAAAAACGAATAAAAAACAAACACATTTTTCAAATTCACTTTTCCAAATTTCCCATTTTCGAATTTTCAAATTTTGGAAATTTAAAAATTTCTCTAAATTTGTGAAAAACGAATTGCACATGTCTAATGGATATCTCATAAGGAGGAAAAGAATACACAAGTGCTTTTTTATACCACTACTATTCCTTTATTCTAGCTTTTGAAGTTTACAAAATGCAGCAATTTAGAATTATTGGTTGAAAGGTTTAGCACTGAAATGGTTTGAAAAGATAAAGTGCATTTTTTATACAATTACATAGATCCGGCCAAAATGAGAAAAGAGGGACAGTCCAAATCAGGGACTGAAGTAAATACAATATACAAACTATTCTTCTGAATGTGGTTACGGATTCCCTCTATTGCATAAATGTATTAATTTGTCTATACCTATAATTAGCTAGTCTATTAAAACTCTCAGGTTACTGTTGGTAGCACAATATTATAAAAGTTTAGCTAGGAAAACACACTGCTTAGTAAAACAATGGTTAATTTCCCCAAGAAAATAGGGAACCGGTAACATCAAAACACTAAAGTATAACAGCAGAGTATATGACAAACAAATATACTCATTACATCCTCTAGACATGGTCTAATTGGCTGGGCTCAAGATAGCATCAGAAAGAGCCATGAGGCTCAGGCCAAAGCCAGCAGCAAAAATGGGACGATTTCTCTTGTGTGCACTTTTTACACATTCACACCCTCTCGTAACTACCCCCACTTGCCTCCTGTCCAATAACATAGTCCTTTTACTATATTATATTGGTCTCTAGGGGTAGCATTGTCCATGTATCATGTCTATGAGCCCAGGGCCGTCTTCAGTGTTAGCTAGCCCTTGTTCTCTTTGAAGATTGCTTGCAGTGTGGTAATCACTGAATTTCAGCTCATTGTCCTAGCTGGACAGGAGCCATGCCCCTTTGTTGTACACAGTTAGAGGCCCAATTGGTTACATTCCAACTTGGGGGCCATCTGCCTGTATCACCCAGGGAGTGAAATGCCAGATCTATTAAATCATTTTGCCTTCCAACAGGGACAGGCCCTCAAAATTGGGGACAGTTGGGAGCTATGCTTAACCCATAAATCACCTCTTTCTTTCCACTTTATACAACAAATATGGATTGGTCACACCATCAGGCTTCTGGAGCAATTTATTGCAGTTTCCAGCTCTGGTAACTTTTTAGTTAGCCTGGTTTAAGCCATTATATACCAGCAATTTTCCTCCATAGACAAGCTTTTTAATTTAAACCACATGAAGTATTGTTCTCTTACCACCTCCTTCCCAGCTTATAGACATGCTAAATGTTGGCTCTTTCCCTTTCCCAACGACTCCAATCAGCTTTCCGGTCTTATCACCTGCAACCCCTTGAGAGAGCTTCACAGGAGAGTGCAGAGAACCACCAAGATGAGAACCATCCATATGAAGTGTGAGCACCGACCCCAGTGTATTCGACCACACGCCAGTCATGTTACACTGTGACTGCGCCCCCTGCTGGAGAAAAGAAAAAAATCATGTTTTAATACCAAAACATTCAAGGAAGTCTGTCAGAGCAGAAGTGAGGCTGCTATTTCAGAAGTCTCCTTTAGGCCGGGTTCACACTGGTACAGCGCAATGATTGTACGACCATCATCCTACTTCCATCCAACTTGAAGATAAGATTTTGCGCCGACTTTGAGATAGTCTTACTTGTCATTTGACCAATCAAAACAATCCCAGCACGAGAAATTCCTTTTACTGCTGCAGTAATCACCATGTTGGATGGTTAGGACAAGGAGTGGGCTGCAATGCTATTCAATGGGCTGAAGACCAAAGTAGTGCAGGAACCTTTCAAAGTCAAACTAATTAAGACGGCCCTCATAGGGAATCATTGATTTACACATGTCATGAGCTCCCAAAGTTAGAGCGTATGTCGCACCAGTGTGAACCCGGCCTTAGGACCAGTTCCCACCATAGAAGAAACAGTCAAGATGCAAATTTTTGATGCCTTCTGGTGCATTCCCCACACCTTTTTCTTCACCTTGACTAAAAACATGTGCGTATTACCGCATTCCAGTACAGTGCAGAAGAATGTGCTTCTTTTCTCCTGGAGTTTGATGCAGAAAGAAAAAAAAAAAAAAAAAAAAAAAAAAAAAAAAAAGACTCATGCACTGGTCCTTAAGCCCTGGTTCACTCTGTCTGCAGGAAGTAAATTGTGGAAGTTCAGCTAAAAACTCAAACAATTTAATTCCTGATTGCAGAAACCCACACTGATGTCTCTGCACAGAGGTGAATGGAAATTATACTTCGAAATCACCAAAAGTAGTACAAAAACTACTTTTGGGACTCAGTGCGGCCTCACACCAATTCAAGTGGTGCCATTGCTGCCAATTTGACATGTCAAATCGCATCAATGTGAGCCAGGGCTTAATGCCAGTTTACAGACCATGTATACTTTGGCCTAAATGCTGCCGAGTTGTAAAAGCAGAAAGATACAAAAGACAATGAATTCTGAGGTTCATTTTGAGCAGTGGTCTCCAAACTGCAGCCCTTTTAGAGCATGCTTGTTCCAGATTGGACACAAAGTGCCGTAAGTGTACACACGTAGCTCCATTGTGGCCTCCAACACATCTAAGACCCCTTTCACACTGAGGCAGTTTTCATGCATTTTAGTGCTAGAAATAAAGCCTGTAAAGCACCTGAAAATGGTCTTTCATGCCACCCGAGTGCTTTCACACCCAGGCAGTGCGCTTGTGGGACGTTAGAAAAAGTCCTGCAAGCAGCATCTTTGGGGCGGTTTGGGAGCACTATATACAGCACTTGCAAAACACCTCTGCCCATTGCAATGAATGGGCAGCACTTCCGAAACGCATGGGGTTAAAAGCATCGCTTAAACAGAGCTAAAGCACCACTAAAACAAGCACTTCACCACTAACGCATGGACAGCCCCAGTGTGAAAGGTCTAAGAAGTACTCCCCAGAATAACCTAGTAATCTGCCAGTAGCATGTTAACTACAAAGACCATTCTTACGCTTTGGTGCTGGCCATAAACTGAGCACAATTTGGTTGTTTTAGCAGAAACCAGCCACATCTTGATGCACATGTGATGGCCTTTATTAAAAGAGAAGTGGAATGGATGACAGGCAAGCTGAAAAGCTTTGATCAGCAGGTGCAGCTGATGATCAATGGACCAATGGGGGGGGGGGGGGGGGAATACCAATAACCAGTGGCAGCCGGTGAGAACAAAAATATCCCAGTATTCCCCCCAGTCAGTTGCACTTACTCCATTACCCTCCCGTTCTCCAGGTCATCACGGCAGCAGGTTTAGTTTCCCCCCTCCTACTCGGCAGCCAATCAGGAGTCTTTCGGTCAATCAGGAAAAAAAAAAAAAAAAACCCACCACACACACACCCATTCCCCACCGCTGAAAGGGGCCAGACGCATGGATAGGGGGTGGCAGTGGATAGATTGATGCTATGCATCAATCTATCCATCGCATATAGGGGCAGTGCCCAGGCACCCCTAATGGACAGGCCACCACTGCCAATAACCACCATTATCCATGGGCCTTTGATATGCGCATTCAAGTTACACTGCATGTCTACCATACCACCAATCCTATAACCAGCACCACAAAACATTTCTGAAGCAAGGCAAGCAGAACTTTATTATAATCCAGCCTGATGCAGACTATTAGTTTGTGGATGTTGTTCTCCAGTGATAGAATTAGTAACACAGAAGGCTGTACAGAGCACACACACAACCCATTTAGTGCAATTAAGGAATTCAGAAGCACCAATGACCGCCATCTTTCTAGAGCCATGCAACATCACATGCAAGCTGTTCTCCCATTCCACAACTAGTATACCATGGAGATTGGAAAACAAAGACGTGACTGCTAGCTAAATTTCAAACACCAGACATAAAATGAAGCTGAAGATCCTACCACATCACTGCAGTATAAGCTCAGTAACACCACACAGATCACAACCCCTTTCATTATGTGACTCCTCTGGGCAGTCCAGAACTAACACCACACCTGAGAAGTCCCTTTTATATCATGAGCTTGCCTCTATCATCAGTAGTTTCCAATCACTGATTTATTAGACAATTTACTATCGCAGGCAAGAGGGCTGATTCAGAGCCAGACACTTCTGGGATTACATTTACACAACAACCTTTTTCATCATTTCTTAGGCTGGATTCACACCCATGCATTTTTAGAACTTTTTGTACTTTGAAGATTTGTACTACAGTCCATTTAATATGGTTTCCTATAGAACACGTTCTGTAGTACAAATCTGCAAAATGCAAAAAGCACTAAAAATGCATAGGTGTGAATCCAGCCTTACATTTCCACTTTGGGCCTATTTACTGGTCGATAACTTTTCATAATTTAATATAATGATTTATCACATATATTGTTTTTTATAGCAAACAAGCCTTTCATTTTGGCAACATTTTCTTGCAAAAACTATTTTATTTTCTATGTGATCTACTGGTAAAAATACAAATCACAGTACAAAATAAATGTTTTCAATTGTAACCAGTGCTAGTTGTGAAATAAATAGTGGTATACGGTTTATTCAATCATTTGTGCCATTTATAATGATAATGATTTTGTGTTTCATATCTGGTACTTGCAATTGAAAAAAAAAAGCACTATTTGAAATGTTTGCACATTTTTGTGACCCTGAGAACAATGAATAAAAAAGGGAAAAACAATGTTTTGAGGCGTTTACTACCACTTTAATGGCAAAAAAAAGAAAATGAAAAAAGCATTAGAAAAATAATACTTAGGCTAAGTTCACAGTTCTGTGTGTGGCTGCAGGTTTAGGAATCGCATCTGTTCCCGCACCCGCAACCACCCGCAGCTAAATCGCGCTGCTCTTAGGAGACATGTGAGGCTGTCATTCATTCTGAATAGCACCCCACACATCTCAGCAAGCAGCGCATTTGTAAGTGTGGGAACCACAGTGAAATCGCATGATCAAAAAGACCATGCGATTTCCCTGCGGTCGCTTTTTTGAAAAGATGCATGCTTGTTTTTGCGGAAGCACAGGCCCAGCAACCCATTTGAATGGACTGCCGTGCCCACACTAACGCGGCCCACACAAAATGCAGATATGTGAACCTAGCCTTAAACACGATCTTCAAGTGTCATTTTACACAAGAGCAGCCGTTTCTCCTCAGTGGCGGCTGGTGATTTTTTTTTGGGGGGTGGCAAACAATCCTCCCGATGCCACCCCCCGGTCGGTTGGGTTGCCACATCATCCCTTAAGGCCCCGTTCACACCTATGCAAATTGGTTGCGGCTTAAACCTTTCAATGAGGCTGGTTCACATATGTGCGATGCATTCGCACTGCGCATTGCCCAAAAAAGTGTGCGTTTTCTAGGCATTGTGGTGCGAATTGTCTGCCCATTATGTTCTATGGGAACGCATCTGATTTGCAGATGTGTTGCGTTCTGAACACAGTACGTATGAATCATGAGGGGGAACCCCACGCCAAATTTTAAATAAAAAACCTGCATGGGTTCCCCTCCAGGAGCATACCAGGCCCTTACGTCTGGTATGGATTTTAAGTGGAGCCCCTACGCCGAAAAAACGGCGTGGGGGTCCCCCCAAAATCCATCCAGACCCTTATCCGAGCATGCAGCCCGGCCGGTTACGAAAGGGGGTGGGGACGAGCAAACTGTACCAGGCCGCATGCCCTAACATGGGGGGTTGGGTGCTTTGGGACAGGGGGCGCCCTGTGGCCCCCCCACCCCAAAGCACCTTGACCCCATGTTGATGAGGACAAGGGCCTCTACCCGACAACCCTGGCCATTGGTTGTCGGGGTCTGCGGGCGGGGGACTTATTGGAATCCGGGAGCCCCCTTTAATAAGGTGGCCCCCAGATCCCGGCCCCCACCCTATGTGAATGAGTATGGGGTACATCGTACCCCTACCCATTCACCTGGTGAAAAAAAATTCAATAAAAAAACACATGTAGCGGCCTCACCCCCGACTCCCTTGTTAGTAAAACGGCTGGCTTGTCTAGGGGTATGTGGGAGGAGGGTTAGGTTCACTACGGCCTATGTCCTCTAGTGTGACGAGGTAAAAACCAACACTTATTTTACCTTCGGGCCTGTGTTCTGGATGGAGCCTCTGCTTCTCCTGTGGAGGTTTGACTGTCAGTAATAGAGCCCCACACCATAAAAAGTCCAACACTCCTTTATTCTTCTTGGCAAGTGAACAGCATCAGTTGAATTTTTGACTAAACAAACAGGGTGTGGATACAAGTAGGTCCAGGCACAGTGAATTCTCCTATTCCTTCTATTGCAAATAGGCCTGGCGCACGGTCTCTGCCACCGAACGTGAGATTGGTCGCTGCCACCGCCCGGGTGAACTGTTGAGGCCCCTGCCACAGGCCTAAGAGTAGGTCTCTGCCACCGACCTGAGTTGATTAGATGGACCGCTGCCACCGGCCATAGAACATGAACCACTTTCCCTGATGAATTGGCCCCTGTTGGGGGAAGACATCCGGACGGTCTCCAGAGGTCCACCCAGCCCTGGCAATATGCTGTACCAGCTCTTCGGAGGATCACCTCTCTGGTCCCTTACGCCCTGGATTCAGGCGCCCGACACCCGAGGCACCTTAGGACGATCCCTCCCTCGCGGGACCCAGTGGAAGGTACTGGGCCCCAGGCCTCCGGTTGAGTACCTCACCCCAGACTGAAGGTGTCTGGGATGGAACACGAACTCCACGTGTACAGGCCAAGGGCACCTGGACACCGATCACGGACAGCAGCCCTCAGGCTAAAGGTGCCTGGGACTCGGACCTCGTGGTGAAGATGTCCGCCCCCTTTATACCCTCTCCCAGCAAGCACCGCGGGTTCCCCGCCCCGCCGTACAACTGCTATGAGAGGTCAAAAAGGGTACGGCACTGCAGTGGTGGTTCAACCCCGGCCCAAGGCGACAGCACCACCTACTGAGCCGCAGGGAACTGAACACCACTGATGTCCTCACACGAATAGAACACAGCCCTACTCTACCAATTAGTGCATCTGGGTCATACTACCACCCAGATGCTGCCCCTAAATAGTACATACCCGCTACATATATATATAAATATATATATATAGAAAGGCCAGTATGCTGGCCTGAAATTATGGGAGGAGTTCGAGGGGTACTTATGCAGACCGTCCACCATCGTCAGTGTCGGCTCTAGTGCGCGGTATTCGTCGTCATCAGCTGACGCCATATGACTTGCAACGTCCGTGTAGTCGCTTTCGTCCCTTCCAGCTTCGCTCGCAGTTGATCGTATCCCCGCTCGCTGTCTCAGGTAGGACCGGCCGTTACCATTCGTACGAATCGTAGCGCCGGTACACGTTTTCTTCTTTTACAAGTCACACGGTTCATAACCCCGTGTTTTCCGTCTGCATCGTATGTTTACCGGCTAGTCCAGTTGTCTTTAGAACCCTGTCGCGCGCACGTTACCACTGGTAACGGCCCGCCTAGACACTACGTCTCACAGAGCTGTTGTACGAATTACTCGCAGCTCGCAAGTCTCTTACCTCAAGTCGCACATCCAATACCCAGTCTTCGGACTGGTATCCCACACTGCACTTCCTTATCCCTAGTCACTGATGCCCTACACCTCCTACTATACTCTCCCTTCACCTTACTGATGCCCCACACCTCCTACTACTCACACCATACACCGAACAGTCCGGTCCGGCTCTGGTCGCTAACAATCGGCACTACAGGCCGGACCCTCGGCAATCACAAGCCCCTTCAACTTCGAAACACCGAACAGCCGTCCGAGTCCAGCCGTATCTCCGGCGCTACGATTCGGACCCGGCAATTCAAACCCCCTCCTTGCACCCGTTATCAGCCCGAATACAGGCACAGCTACGGCTCAGAGATTCGGATCTCTGGCATCCACGTTTGTTCCGAGCACAGTCGCACCACTGGCTCATCGGCTCGGATCTACAAACATCAAACTTCTAAACCATCCGAATTCAGTCGTAGCATCGGCTCAAACTTTCGGACCTATGGCATTCCCAAGCGATCTGAGTCCAGTCGCAGCACCGGCTCGTCCGACTCGGATCTTTAGCAACAAACCATTCTATCCGATCCAAACGCAGTCGTAGCATCGCCTTGACGTTCGGTCCTCTGGCATCTACGAACGATCCGAGCACAGTCGCACCACCGGCTCACCGGCTCGGATCTACAAACATCAAACTTCGAACTGATCCGAATTCAGTCGTAGCATCGGCTCAAACTTTCGGATCTATGGCATTTACACTCGTTCCGAGTCCAGTCGCATCACCGGCCCAATCGACTCGGATCTCTAGCAACAAACCCTCCTATACGATCCGAACCCAGTCGTAGCATCGGCTCAAAGGTTCGGATCCTCCGCTAACATGACCGATCCGAGCACAGTCGCACCACCGGCTCATCGGCTCGGATCTACAAACATCAAACTTAGAACTGATCAGACCCATCCAACCGATCCGAACCCAGTCATAGCATCGGCTCAAAGGTGCGGATCCTCCTCTAACACGACCGACCCAAGCATAGTCGCACCACCGGCTCAAACGGTTGGATCCGCAGCATCAAACTTTCTAATCCATCCGAATCCAGTCGTAACGTCGGCTCTAAGATTCGGATCCTTTTCAAACACTATCAATTCTAGTACAGTCGCACCTCCAGCGCAGCAACTCAGCTTCCCAGCACTACAGACCCATCCTAACGATCCGAACTCAGTCATAGCTGCAGCTCAGACGTTCAGTTCATTGGCCATTCGAAGTGCTAGTACATTACCGGTCGCATTAGCGGCGCCTCACGCTTGAATCATTCCCCGAAAAAAAATTAAAAAAAATACAAAAATAAGTAAATACTAATAATAAAAAAAATAAAAAAAACATTAATAATAAATAAATGAATAAATAAATAACAATAGTCGAATGTAAATAAATTAATAGTAATAAAATGCGACTTTTCTTCATGCATTACATACACACCTTACTTTAATTACTCCAGGTTCATCACGGACGGTCATCCCTACATACTCACAATTCACAAACTTTCCTTCTTTCGCCTCTCAGCAAGGCTACTTTCCCTCACAATCGCTGCGAGCATACGACAAGTGGTTCAAATCAGCCACTCATCATCTCCAGTAGCAACACGGCTACTCACCTTTTCTCTGTTGCTTTCCCCACGCAGGTCAGTGTCACAGGTTTCGGGTCGACCCATGTCTCGACCTCGACCAGACTTAAACTACTAGCGCACAAGTCAGGTGCGTCAGTGCAAGGCCCCCCCTTGCTTTTTCCTCGCACTCTTTCACGACATATGTTTCTTCACATACACAATTTGACCGCTCGTGAGGCGTTAGTAACTGTCACATACTTCTGTGCACTACACTCTGTTTTCGAAGAGCGATCCGAGATCCTTCACCACACAGACAAGGTTGCCTAACATCCACCTTGCTGGCAGTGCGAGGGTTAGCAGACCAACCACACGTCAACCACTACAGATCGAAACATTCTTACTTAGCATACCAGACTTCAGCCACTCGCCCCAGCACGCCCTGGGGGCTCTGGTTCATTAGTCTGTGCCGAGCACAGACGGCACCTGAGCTATCGGTTATCTAGCCAGTCACCTCCTGGCTCACCTCAGTTGCCTCGCATTCTTTTGAGTTTTCCAAATTTCACTCAACCGCGCTCGTACGCAAACTAATCTGTCATCTACGCCTTTCGCTCCTTGCCCTGTCCTCACTGCTCTCCTTCTTCCTCCGCATTTTCTTAAACCCTTCTATCCCCTCCAAACCTCGCAAAATTACTTTAAACATATGCATTCCCTTCCTTTTAGCCGACGCCATGCCGCGAGCCGACAGCAAACTTTTGCCTCACCATCACCCTTCGCGGGTCCGGCGGTCGGCAATACACAGTCCCCAGACCTTGGACCACCCCCAGGCCACGGCCGAACTACGACATATGGGTATCCCCTACCTGGCCTCAGCCAGGAAAGCCAAGCTTAGGCTGCTGTTTCCACCACCAGCAGCAGCCTTACCAGACACACAAGCTCCATCGCAGTCGATATCCTCTGCAATTATCCAGCTGCACGCCTTGGCGACCACACTGGCAACTGCAGTCACCGATGTCCAGGCTAGAGTAAGGGGCCCTGGAAACACGACCAGCCACGCCCCCCTTAGCCCCAGTCTCCACCGGCTGGCACAGTGCCAGCTAACACCAACTGGAGCACTATTGACACAGAACCATTCTACCGCCACTTCACGACCTTCGCTCCCCACTCTGTACAATCTGTCAATCTGCCACCCTCACGATTAATTGGTGCTCCGAGCTGAGTCGCAGACAATATGCCTCATAGATTATCAGCAAGCCACACAGTCCTCCCAGTTGGGCACACTAGGACATCTAACTTGTGCACCAGGGGGGCGCAGCCATCTCCAACAACTTTCTAGGGTTGATTTTACCCACACTGCAAACCTCTGCACATCTGCCTCCTACTCCAGACGGCTCCCCTCGAAGTACCTGCGGCACCGAGCAGCAGAGCCCAGCTTGTCTAGGCCGCACGCACATCGGGCGGCTTGGCTTCTCTCCTCACATCCAACTCTCCCTCTAGCAGCCTTTCTAGGGCAGGAGTTCACTACAGGGTTCCACACCGGACTCATCACATTACCCGACTCTACCCATGGAAAAAAAAAAAACACGCTCTCAGTAGCCCCGACGTAGAAGTTATCAGCACTCCGCTTCAGATCGAAATGGACCGGGGGCATGCGATCAGCCCCTCCCCTCTTTTCGCAGTCACCGTTCACAGTACGGAGAGTCAGTCTTCGATCTTGTCGAGGGCAAGTTTTCTTATAAACTTGATTAGTCTACTATCCGCGCCTCATTCTTCTAACGTACCCAGTTAAACTCCCTCATACCCTCACAGGAGTTCTCACTAAATACTAAACCCCCAGGAGTCCTAGGAATTCTAAAAGAGGTCTCTTAAATCAATATGCTCGTAACTGAGGAAAACGTAGGAAGCCCGGCTTAGCTCATCTCCTTCCGGACATCATCCTAGACAAACGCGCCATGCAGGCCAGCCCACCTCTCGGTAGTTTGATCCGCAACAGGACTGTCGCCCATACGTTACCGTCACGCCAGGGTGCACCAAACACACAGCTACTATCCCTACTGGGCATGCTCAACTTCACGATGAGGTTCATTCCTCAAGGGCGATCCTTTATTTCACGCTTCTTAGTGTTCCTCTCCCAGGCACAAGACCCTGACCTAGTCATTAAGCTAGACGCAGCCGCTATAGCGGATCTGGCCATCTGGGCCCATTTCCTCGAGAACTAGCATAGTAGACCCACGTTCATCCCATCAGCATCCCTTCGTCACCACAGATAGTCAAGGACATAGCAGCTTCCACAAGCTCCATTGCAATTTTTGGCCATCATTGGTTCGCGGGTCCGTGGCCGTCAGAGATACTCACAAATCCGCGTTTAGTCAGTCCTCCTCTCTATTCGAGATCTACCCCATAGTTGCAGCGGCTCAAGTATGGGGCCGCACCTGGGCAGGACAGGCCGCCACGTTCGCCACAGATAACCAGGCCACAGTCACAGTCGTTAAAAGAGGCTGGTCAAAATCACTGGCCACCACGGCCTCCCTACGCAGGCTGTTGCTACTGTCCCTACAACATCAGTTCAGTATCCCCAGGGTCCACATCCCTGGTAAATGCAATAACTCGGCCGACGCACGTTCCCGCCTAACTATGCCTCATCCTTTCACCAGAGCCCGGAGCCGACCATGTCCGGCATCCCACGTTAGTCACAACCAACTCTGCAACGAGATAGCACCTCCTTGGTGCTACCTCCCTCATCGATGTGTTCTATTCTTCCAATACACTAAAGGCCTACCATACTGCCTGGAAGACCGGCTGGTTCCTAGCCGCTAACCCCGGGGCGGTTCCGGAAACTCAGACATATCTGGCCTTCGTTTCCTACTGTCACACAATACCATCAGACTCTATTCAGCCGGCATCCAGCATTTATCTCTCTACTAGACCCTACCAAACCTTCCCTGTTCGCCGCTCATGCGGTCAAAACCATACCACGTGGCATCCACAGGCAGCAACCACACACTGGTACCTAACCTTTACCAGTGACCAACGCCGTATTCCAGGACATGTCTGCTATGCTTCCACGTTCCCCCTTCGGTTATGACCCAGCCTGGTAATTCGAGCAGCCATTACCTAGCCTTTCCCGGTTTTCTGCGGCTCAGCGAATTTACTGTCACAAACCCGAATACCAAGTACTACGCAGGCACCACCTGACTCACCACCTAGAGTCGTTTCATCCTACACCCCACGGTGTCGGGAAACGCTACAATCTGGTCCCAGAGTAGACGTCAAACTTTCCAGACGCACAACGCCCGGTGCCCTATGGCCGTTCTAAAGCAATTGGTATACTCTACTGCCCGACCTATCAGAGGACAGCCTCTACTACGTTTCCCAACTGAACCCCTAAGCAAGTACCAGTTCATCAGTTAAGTCAGAATGCTCCCATGCATCTTAGGCCTTAAACCCAGGTCGTTACTCAGGACATTCTTTCGCATGGGAGCAGCCTTAGCCGCATCGCGTAACAGAGTTCCAGACCACGCAATCAGGATGATGGGCAGGTGGAAGTCCACGCGTTTCGCCCGATACGTCCCCAATCCTCAAACGGATCGTCACGAGTCTCCAACAGACTCGCTCTGTTGTTATTGCCTTGTACAGTAAAACAATTCCTTCCCTAACCAAGTGTATTTTTGGCCCCTTCTCTTGGCATACCGTCCAACAGGCCAGGCCACACTTCAGGTCTTATCTGTGTTGTTAGTCTTGTGATGTGTTTATGTGATCCATATCTCTTCGGACTGAGGGCTCCGACCATAAATAGGAAGGCCAGTATGCTGGCCTGAAATTATGGGAGGAGTTTGAGGGGTACTTAAGCAGACCGTCCACCATCGTCAGTGTCAGCTCTAGTGCGCGGTACCCACCCACCCATACCCCTTTTTAGGGCTCTTCCCTTCAAACAATTCTCAACAGAATTATTCATTACTTCTATCTTAGGTATGGCCCCTTCTCTTGGCATACCGTCCAACAGGCCAGGCCACACTTCAGGTCTTATCTGTGTTGTTAGTCTTGTGATGTGTTTATGTGATCCATATCTCTTCGGACTGAGGGCTCCGACCATAAATATATTTTGCAATCTATAGACAAAAATAAGAAAAACATATTTATTTTTTTCCTATAGTCACCTGTGTTAGTTTTACAAGGTTGGGATTTACTGACAAGAGCAAACTGGATAAGAGAACATCTATTAGGGTCCTGTGTATCTTATTATTATAAAAAAATTTTTAGGGTGTACACCACACAGGTCCTAATAATAATCATATTTACCATAAAAAAAAGTGAATTTACATCATTTTTTTATATTTACTTCTCTGTGGGGAATATGGTCTTTATATATTGTGACAGCAGGAAGGTAAAGTCACCTGGTTGCATCCAGGGGGGTAGATATATTTCTCCCAGATTCAGGCTTTATGCTGACTTATACAACTAGGGAGGGAGTTGATGAAGCCCAGCTGAGGCTAGTGGGCTCATGGATGACTCATACCTCTAGGGAGAGGGCTGGGCGTCGTGCAGGCAGGGAGTTGATGAGACCAGCTGAAGCCTGTCAGTTCGTTTAAGGCCTCTATAAAAACTCCCAGCTTCATTAGATGTTAGCTCATGCCTGGACCCAGACCTGTGTGGACTGTCTAGGGAGAGTGAACCCCTGTGCGGTGAGGCAAAGCCTGTGTGGCTATTTGTTTGGACTTTTACTAAACCAGGGACTTAGGGACTAGGACAGCACCAGGCTGATCCCAGTTGTTAGTTTAGGAAACCTGCATGTTTAGTCAGAGGTCAAACTGACCAGGATTTATTTTGTTTATGTTTCTTTTTGGCTTTGCTGTGTTTTTGTCACTGTACATAGAGAAATAAACCGCACCTTTTGATTTTGAAAACCACAACCTCCGTCTGCTGGCCCTGTTTTTGTGTGGGGAGCCCAACCAGGGGGTCACACACACCCGCTACCGAGTTAACCCCCTCACAATATATATATGTATTGTGCATTCAGTCTGGTATATAATATGGGGGTGACTTGTGTTTTTCTGCTGTTGCTATGGCGTCTGCCTGGTTGCTATGGGATGTGTAAGGTTGCTAAGGGCTATCTATGGACCTCTAGTTGTGGTTTTATGGTGATGGATATGGGTCTCTGTAATTATATATGTTGTACACTGGGGCTATGTTGTTCATATGTGTAATGTGTGTATATACCGTATTTGCCGGCGTATAAGGCGACTGGGCGTATAAGACGACCCCCTAATTTTCCAGCTAAAATGTTGGTTTTGGGATATACTCGCCGTATAAGATGACCCCCTTCCGACTAGTCATGCCTTGCCTCAACTCATTGTGCTATTACATGCCTCACTGTGCCCTTACATGCCTCACTTGCCATTACATGCCTCACTGTGCCATTGCATGCCTCACTTGCCATTACATGCCTCACTGTGCCATTACATGCCTCACTGTGCCATTACATGCCTCACTGTGCCATTACATGCCTCACTGTGCCATTACATGCCTCACTGTGCCATTACATGCCTCACTTGCCATTGCATGCCTCACTGTGCCATTGCATACCTCACTGTGCCATTGCATGCCTCGACGATCCCATACCTTATCCCTGACATGCAGAATCTCAGTCAGACCGCGGGCGTCCATTGTTCAAAAGCCGCGCCTCCTCCTCGTGCTGTTGCGTGATAGGCGAAACACTCAGCTTCCCAGCAGACACTATGTTCAGTGTTCTGCCTATCACGGATGCCCTCTCGTCCGAGGATGAGAAGGCAATCCGTGATAGGCGGAACACTGAACAGAGGCTCTGCTGGGAAACTGAGTGTTCCGCCTATCATGGAACAGCACGAGGAGGGGGCGCGGCTTTTGAAAAATGGACGGCCGCGATCTGACTGAGATTCTGCATGTCAGGTACCGGCGTATAAGATGACCCCCGACTTTTGAGAAGATTTTCATGGATTAAAAAGTCGTCTTATACGCCGGAAAATACGGTATATATATATATTGTATATATTACACTGTGGACTCTGCATTGAATCCATGGATGTGTAGAGGTGATTGTATGGTGATGGGTTGGTGTCTCTGTAACTATAGTAATGCACACAGGGGCCATGTTGTTCATATGTGTTTTTTTATATATATATATATATATATATATATATATTGCAATCTATAGACAAAAATAAGAAAAGAAAAAAAAATGTCCCTATAGTTTTCAGATCCAAAGAGTAACCTGGATGACAGGACATACATAGTTGCCAACAGTCACAGATTGGCCGGGACATTCCCGGGATTCAAACCCTTTTCCCGGATTTATTTTGTCCCGGCCAATGTCCCCGCCAATCCGGTTTTTCCTGGTTTCCGCGATTTTGGTCGCTGCGGGCCACCGCCGCTAGAGGTCCACGGCTGGCGGAGACAATGTCTCCGCCAGCCGCCATTTTCAAGAAGACCAAAACACGGATGTAGTACAATAGAAAATAAAGCTGCTGGGGCGCCGCCCACACCCCGCGCCTCCCCGGGGGTGGGCGGCGCCGCAGCAGCTTTATCTTCTATTGTACTACATCCGTGTTTTCGCTGGCCTGCCGGAAGCCCCGCCCCACCGCAAGTCTGTCTGTAATGAAAAGGGGCGGGGGTGGGCGGCGACACAGCTTAATTTTTTTTGCAGCCACACTGTCGGCTCCGCCTCTATTTTGTTCCCCCTCGGGGAAGGGGAAACAGTAATGGCGGCCGAGACAGGAGATGCCTGTGGTTAAGGGGGGACTCCGCTGGGGACGCCTGTGGTAAGGGGGGACTCTGCTGGGGACACCTGTGGTAAGGGGGGACTCTGCTGGGGACGCCTGTGGTAAGGGGGGACTCTGCTGGGGACGCCTGAGGTAAGGGGGGACTCTGCTGGGGACGCCTGAGGTAAGGGGGGACTCCGCTGGGGACGCCTGAGGTAAGGGGGGACTCCGCTGGGGACGCCTGATGTAAGGGGGGACTCCGCTGGGGACACCTGATGTAAGGGGGGACTCCGCTGGGGACGCCTGATGTAAGGGGGGACTCCGCTGGGGACGCCTGATGTAAGGGGGGACTCCGCTGGGGACGCCTGATGTAAGGGGGACTCCGCTGGGGACGCCTGATGTAAGGGGGACTCCGCTGGGGACGCCTGATGTAAGGGGGACTCCGCTGGGGACGCCTGATGTAAGGGGGACTCCGCTGGGGACGCCTGATGTAAGGAGGGACTTCTCTGGGGACGCCTGATGTAAGGAGGGACTTCTCTGGGGACACCTGATGTAAGGAGGGACTCCGCTGGTGACACCTGATGTAAGGAAGGACTCCGCTGGGTAAACCTGATGTAAGGACGGACTCCGTTGGAGGCACCTGATGGCATCTGGTGGCAGGCGACGTGGCAGGTGACACACTCGGGGCTAACACTGATTCGGCATTATGGTGAGTTGAATGATTTCATTTTATATTAAAATGTAATAATATAAATAATGCACTTCAGTCATCCTGACACCATAACAACCATGGTGCCGGGATGATTGAAGAGCTAACACCAGATGTTTGGAGTATCTTTATCTGTTGATTGTTAAACTCTGGAATACACATATTTCTATTGTGGTGTAGGATCTGGGCCTGTTGTCCCTCCATCCTTCCTTCTCTTTCTTTCCTTCCCTCCCTCTTTCTTTCTCTCTTTCTTTCTCCCTCCATCCCTCATTCATCTCAGACTCTAACCACACACCCTTTGAGACACGCCCATTTAAGCCACTCCCACTACCCGTGTAAACCACGCCCATTATTCACCTCAGGTATAACACACCTACAAACGAATGCCCGCCCCCTAATTATAGCAAGGCTCCGCCTACATGCGAAAAAGTGTCCCGGATTTTTTTTTGCAATGTTGGCAACTATGGACATATGATGTGTATATTTTTTTTTTTTTTTTTTAATTATTTTTTTAGGATATACACCACACAGGTCCTAATAATCATCATATTTACCACAAAAAAAAAGTGAATTTGAATTTAAATCTATTTTTTTTATATTTAATTCTCTGTGGGGGATATGATCTTTATACAGTGGGGGAAAAAAGTATTTAGTCAGCCACTAATTGTGCAATTTCTCCCACTTAAAAAGATTAGAGAGGCTTGTAATTGTCATCATAGGTATAACTTAACTATGAGAGACAAAATGTGGAAACAAATCCAGACAATCACATTGTCTGATTTGGAAAGATTTTTTTTTTTTGCAAATTATGGTGGAAAATAAGTATTTGGTCACCTACAAACAAGCAGGATTTCTGGCTCTCACAGACCTGTATGTTCTTCTTTAAGAGGCTCCTCTGTCCTCCACTCATTACCTGTATAAATGGCACCTGTTTGAACTTGTTATCAGTATAAAAGACACCTGTCCACAACCTCAAACAGTCACACTCCAAACTCCACTATGGTGAAGACCAAAGAGCTGTCGAAGGACACCAGTAACAAAATTGTAGACCTGCACCAGGCTGGGAAGACTGAATCTGCAATAGGCAAGCAGCTTGGTGTGAAGAAATCAACTGTGGGAGCAATAATTAGAAAATGGAAGACATACAAGACCACTGATAATCTCCCTCGATCTGGGGCTCCACACAAGATCTCACCCCGTGGGGTCAAAATGATCACAAGAACGGTGAGAAAAAATCCCAGAACCACACGGGGGGCCTAGTGAATGCCCTGAAGAGAGCTGGGACCAACGTAACAAAGGCTACCATCAGTAACACACTACGCCGCCAGGGACTCAGATCCTGCAGTGCCAGACGTGTCCCCCTGCTTAAGCCAGTACATGTCCGGGCCCATCTGAGGTTTGCTAGAGAGCATTTGGATGATCCATAAGAGGATTGGGAGAATGTCATATGGTCAAGTAGAACTGTTTGGTAGAAACACAACTCATCGTGTTTGGAGGAGAGAGAATGCTGAGTTGCAACCAAAGAACACCATACCTACTGTGAAGCATGGGGGTGGAAACATCATGCTTTGGGGCTGTTTCTTTGCAAAGGGAACAGGACGACTGATCCGTGTACATGAAAGAATGAATGGGGCCATGTATCGTGAGATTTTGAGTGCAAACCTCCTCCCATCAGCAAGGGCATTGAAGATGAAACGTGGCTGGGTCTTTCAGCATGACAATGATCCCAAACACACCGCCCGGGCAACGAAGGTGTGACTTCGTAAGAAGCATTTCAAGGTCCTGGAGTGGCCTAGCCAGTCTCCAGATCTCATCCCCATAGAAAATCTTTGGAGGGAGTTGAAAGTCCGTGTTGCCCAGCGACAGCCCCAAAACATCACTGCTCTAGAGGAGATCTGCATGGAGGAATGGGCCAACATACCAGCAACAGTGTGTGACAACCTTGTAAAGGCTTGACCTCTGTCATTGCCAACAAAGGATATATAACAAAGTATTGAGATGAACTTTTGATATTGACCAAATACTTATTTTCCACCATAATCTGCAAAAAAAAATTCTTTCCAAATCAGACAATGTGATTGTCTGGATTTGTTTCCACATTTTGTCTCTCATAGTTGAGGTTTACCTATGATGACAATTACAGGCCTCGCTCATTTTTTTAAGTGGGAGAACTTGCACAATTGGTTGCTGACTAAATACTTTTTTGCCCCACTGTATATACAGTGGGGCAAAAAAAGTATTTAGTAGGCTTGTGCAATTCGTTTAGTAACGAATTGAAATTCGTCCGAATTTAGCAACTTTCGGACATTCGGAAGCATTCGAATTTCCGAACAAAGCAATTACGAATAAGACCGAATCCGAAATAAATTATACCGCAAATAGCGAATGCCCGAATGTCTTCGGCATAATTCGTTATGAAAAAGTTACGAATGTACGAATCCATACGAAGCACAATAACACTCACTCTGCTCTGCTCTCTGCTTCTCCCACACCGTGCTGAACTCCCTCTCAAAATGGTGTACAGGGGCGGAGGCTATAGCCGCATGTAAAAAACGAAAGTAAAATACGAGATTTCGAAGCACAATAACACTCTGCTCTGCTCTCTGCTTCTCCCTCACCGTGCTGAACCCTCTCAAAATGGTGTACAGGGGCGGAGGCTATAGCCGCATGTAAAAAACGAAAGTAAAATACGAGATTTCGAATCGTTACAAATAACCGCTATGTATTTAGAAAAGTACAAATCCATTCGAAGCACATTAGGCATAATAGGCAGCGTCGTCGTGAGAGAGACACAGAAAATTACGAATCAACGAACCCAAAAAAAGTTACGAAAGTAGGAGTTGTGTCCAGAATCAACGAAAAACAATGTACTCTACCGAAAGTACGAATTATAAATCAACTAAAAATTCAACGAAAAATGTCGCTTGCGAAAATACGAATTAGTCCGAACACGAAAAATCCCGTCTAGCAAAATTACGAATGATTACGAATCAACGGGACCGAAAAGAAACGAACCGAAACTAACCGAATTTTTCCGTTGTGCACAAGCCTAGTATTTAGTCTTTTTTTTTAATTCTTTATTTTAATTTTTTAAAACAGGGTATACAGATATATCATAACCAATTAGAGAAAATATATCAATAAGACTCATTTAAACCATATCATCTCGCTTTCATTGTTTTGCTATCATCTTCTAACCTCTTCTTCCTATTATCCTCCTTTCCCTTCTCTCTTCTCCCCCACTCTCTCCCCCTTTCCCTCTTCCCCCCTCAGAGTCTCTCTCTTCCTTTATCCCTGTTCCCCTATCTCTAACCCCCCCCCCTCCCTTTCCTTCGACTCCAATTTCCATCCTCCCTTACCCTTGCTTACTCAATGTTACATTATACCGTCACATACATGGAAAGGGAGGTGAAAGAAAGAGAAAAAAAAAAAAGAGGAAGGAAATACAACCATCCCGGTAATGGCATTTTTCGGACAACCTTTTACTTACTCTTTCTCCTTATCGGCCTAATTTTAATCTTTTACTCTAATAGCCTCTTCCCTTCTTCTGATTTTACAAATTGCTCCCAAGGTGCCCATATTTCTTGTATTTGTTTTTTTCCATCTAATGTTATTGGTAGGAGTTTTTCCATTATTCCCACCCTTCTAACTTTATTTAACCACATTGAGACCGTAGGGGCACTAGGGTCTTTCCAATTCCTCGCAATACAGCTTTTTGCCGCATTTATTAGATGGCACACAACTGAATTTATATATTTTTTCTGTGGGATTTGGGTATGGTGTAACAGAAACAGAGCTGGATCTTTTTCAATCTGGTGTTCAGTGAATAATTGGGTAATTCTGTGTACCGTTTGCCAAAATTGTCCAATTACTGGGCATGCCCAGAAAATATGTAGCATTGTCCCTTTTTCATTGCATCCTCTTCAGCATCTGTCAGATGTTTCTGGAAAAAATGTATTCAAGGCCGATGGCGTATAGTACCATCGTGTTAATATTTTATAATTCGATTCCTGCGTTTTCGTACACCTTGAAGATTTTAACAACATATTTATAATATTCTGGCATTGTGCTGGAGAGAAAGTTTGGTCAAGATCGTGCTCCCATTTAGTAAGACACTCCATTTTGAAATCCTCTGAGGGTGTAGTCAGAATTAAATATATTTTAGAAATTACGTGAGATAGAGGCTCTTCTCCCTCACAGTACTCCTCGAACTTAATTCGTATTTGCCTATATCTTCCTGCAGATCCCAGGGTTTCCAAATAGTGTCTGACCTGTCGAGCTTGCCATATGGGGATTTCATATTGCCCTCTTCGTTGTATTAATGCCCCTATTGATACCCATCCCCTGTCTCCTAGAAAATGTGAGGCTTGGAAACTTCCCTTTTCCCTCAGTTCCCTAAATATTTGTGAGTCCATGCCTGGTGGGAACTCTGGGTTTCCCAGAATCGGAAACAATGGAGAGTTTTTGGTAGAAATTTTAGGATTTTGGCTTACTTTGTTTCCTATTCTTAAAGTTTCCCCTATCGTAGGATGGTTCTTTACTGATGTTGGTAGAGCTGTATAACACCATAACGCCCTATTTAAAGGAACTGGACTCACCTGCTGCTCCATATTAACCCACAGTTTATGATCCCCATGTCTGCTCCAATCTACAATCCTACCAAGTTGAACCGCCTGGTAGTATTTGTACATATCTGGTGCCGATATTCCTCCAACCCTTTTAGGTGAGGTCAGCAGTGTTCTACTTATCCTAGGCCGTTTACTGGCCCAAATAAATTTTGTAAATATGTCACGAACTTGATTGAAGTAAGACATGGGGATTCTGACTGGCAACGCCTGGAAGAGATAAAGGAATTTTGGTACCACACTCATTTTTAAAATATTACATCTTCCGAACCATGAGTGTGTTCCTTTACTCCAACCTTCCAATAATTTTCTAACTGTACTGAGTAATGGTACAAAATTTAACTCAAAAGTTTCTATTAAATTTGGGGGCATTCGTGTTCCTAGATAGTTCAATGCCTTATTTGTCCATCTAAACTTAAAACTATGTTCTAATCCACTTTTAATGGAATCCGGGAGTGCCACCCCCATCGCCTCTGACTTACCATAATTTATCTTTAAATTGGACATAGTTCCATATAGTTCTACTTCTTTCATTAAATTAGGTAACGAAATTTGTGGCCGTGCTAGTGAGAAAAACATATCATCCGCGTATGCCGAAACTTTATATTCCCTTCCACCTATATCAATACCTACAATATCTGGGTTCTGTCTAATCTTATTCAAGAGTGGTTCTAATGTCAAAGCAAATAAGAGAGGCGATAGGGGGCAGCCCTGCCGGGTTCCATTTGTAATATCAAAAGGCCTAGAATAAATCCCATTTACTTTTACCAGTGCTCGAGGGCCTGTATACACTCCTTCTATCCATTGAACCATCCTCTCACCTAAACCCAACTGTTTTAGCACCTCCAGCATAAACTTCCAATTTACTCTGTCGAATGCTTTTTCTGCATCCGTATTTAAAAAAACACTCGGTATCTTCTTCTGGTTTACCCTACTGATCAAATTTAGCACTTTTATGGTACTATCTCTTGCCTCTCTTGTAGGGATAAATCCTACTTGGTCAAGATGTACCATTTCTGATAAATAAGACTGTATACGAGAGGCTAAGATCTTTGTCAAGATTTTTAGATCCACATTTAACAGGGATATTGGTCTATAGCTACTACAGCTCGCTGGATCCTTCCCCTCTTTTGGGATAACTGTAATATGCGCTGTAACGGTCTCTCGCGGTAGGGTCACTGTTCGTCCAACTTCATTAAACACCTTAATCATATATGACCCCAAATATGTAATAAAACTTTTATAATATTGTATGGTTAATCCATCCGGGCCTGGTGCTTTACCATGTTTTATCGTTTTCATTATTATTTGCACTTCCTCTATTGTAATTGGTCTCTCTAATTCCCTACGGACAGGCGATGGTAATCTTGACAGTCTTGAGGAAAACACGTATTTCTCGAGAGACGACGAGGCAATCGTTGTCTCTGGCAAATTATATAACGAAGAATAATATTCCCCAAATTCTTTCGCAATTTCTTTTGGAAGTGATATTTTTTGATCTGCTTTTGTTTTAATAAATGGTATATATGACCGTGTCTGTTGTTTTTTTTAACTTTTTTGCTAATAATTTACCACATTTGTCTCCCGAGTCATACTCTATCCTCCTCCCATACTGTAAAATCGCTTCAGCCTTATATCGGAGGAGGTCTGCTATTTGCCTTCTTAAGTGTGCTAATTCTATCCCTACATTTATTTCAGGGTTTTTTTTTATGTTGTGACTCAAGTCCCTGTATCCTTTCTATCAGGTCTTTTATTTGTTCTTCTCTGGCCTTTTTCACTCGGGATCCATGTTTAATAAAAATACCTTGGATTACTGCTTTATGGGCCTCCCATACTATACCCGGATTGCTTTCCTCATTATCATTTATCTGGAAGTACCACCTGATTTCGTTAATCAGGTCTTCTGTAATTTGGGGAATCTGTAATAGACTTTCATTTAGACGCCATCTCCACTCTATTGATTGAATGCCCCCCTTTAAAATTAACTCCATCGTAACTGGTGCGTGGTCTGTCCAAGTTATATTCCCTATTGATATATTCTGTACCACCTGCAGTAACTGATGGGGTACCAAGAAAAGATCTATTCGAGAGTATTTTTGATGGGCATTCGAGAAGTAAGTATAATCCCTCTCCTCTGGGTGTATAATACGCCACCCATCTACCAATTGGAGTTCATGTAATTTCCGCATGATACGTCTTCTAATTCCACTAGGTACCATTGAGGTCCCTCCTGATGTATCTACTTTTGGGTCTAGGGGTATATTTAAATCTCCTCCACATATAAGTTTTCCTTCCTTAAAATCTGTCAATTTTGAGAGTACTTTGACCAGAAATGTATCTTGCTGTACATTTGGGACATACATAGTGGCTAAAGTTACCTTCTCCCCACCTATAGCACCCTTCAAAAAAAGGTATCTTCCTCCAGGATCAAGGCATTTATCCGTAAGTGTCCATGTTATTCTATTTGAAATCAGAATTGCCACTCCTTTAGTTTTAGCTTCTTGATTCGAGGCTTGATATACATTTAGAAAATATCTATTCTGAAGGTAGGGGAAGGTACCTTCCCTAAAGTGTGTCTCCTGTATAAATCCTACGTCGGTATTTAGGTGTTTTAATTCATTCAATAACATCTTACGCTTTTCCGGGATATTAAGTCCCCTAACGTTCAATGACGTAATTCGTATTGTATCCATTTTCCAATCCGGGAGCTATCTATCTCTAAAATCCACACCGGTTCAATAAAAAAAAAAAAAAAAAAAAATTCTCTTTCTTTTTTCTTTCCCCTTCTGACAAAGGGGGTCAAAGGTCAGATGAGTATTATACGGCATACACTAGGGATTACTATTTTCCCGTGGGTGCCGCAATTGGGGGATTGATCCACAATGGTATAGGTGGCTGAGCTCCCCCCCCCTCCCCTCCAGTTCATTCTTACCTTATGTAACCCTCTAATAAAGCCCTATTCTAATCCTCTATCTTTATCCCATCACCCAGCCCCTCCCTTCCCTCTCCATTTTATTTCTAGGATACTACCCACCCTTTTAAATTATTATGTTATTTTTATGTATTCCCCCTCTGTCCATATCCATATTATTTATTTCATAATATTAAACTCTTACAGCTTTAGCAACATTCTTTCATCTCCTAGGGCGTGACGTCTTGCCCATCTTCTAGTTTCCTTCTGCTTTCTACTAAGCTTCCATGTTTTACTCATCTTCCTTTTAGCCCTATATAATATATTATCTTCCTATATTATCTATACGCATTTTGTCCATCCCATCTTCATATCACTATCTCTTAAACTATCCTTTAAGGTGGGAAAAATATCTCTTTCTTCCATTCCCTTCCCCACCCCCTCTCCTACCCAGACCGCCCCTCCCCCAATCCACGTGGAAAGAGAGAGAGAGAAAAAAAAAAAGGTAATTCATTTTATTGTGCCCAAAACACTGTGTTTCCCCCCTTGTGCATAAACCCCAAATCATATTTCATTTGTATGTGTTCAGTCAAAATTCGAACTTCAATTGTATGTATATAGTCTTTCATTATTGTAAGGATAATGTCATATTCATAATTTCCTAATTTAATTTCGTAATTTCATAATTTCATATTTCCTAACACTAATATTCTTCCTCCAGCTCGGGGACCTCTCACAAAAGGGAGTGTAGGGGTAGCTATATATAATGAAAAAAAAAAATCCCTGATAAGCTGATACAAGCTACCAGTATCAGTATCTTTTCCTCCCTTCTTCTGGGGGTGGTAGAAATAAAGTTAGCGCAAAAAAAAAAAAAAAATTAAGGACAGAGGGCTAAAAGTTCCTGGTCCCCCGTAACGATGCTCCTTCCATTGGAGGACCCGCTTGGGTGGCCAGGCCAGGTCATGTGGTGGAGAGCCACGACCTCTTAAAAAAGAGAAAGAAAGTTATTTAGTTCTGTTCTTGTATCTCATGGTTCTCCCTTCCCAGTCTCAGTCTCTTCACTTAACTCCTGTTGCCCGCTACTGGTCTGCGTTGGAACTCCTCTATTTCTTGTTTGTAGACCACTTTTACGTGTTCTTCTTTCTATTGGTTGTAACCAATCTGGGACCTCCATTCCTTCTATCCCCAAAAAGTTAAATAAATCTGGTAATTCCGAGGGAAGTGTGAGTAAGTATGAATGTGATCCTTTCTTCACAAACAGAGACATTGGGTATCCCCAACTATACGTGCCTCCCGCCAATTTAATTTTTTCTAAAAATGGACGCAATTGTGCCCTCCGCTGCAGGGTAGCCCGTGAGAGGTCTGGCAGAATTTTGATTGTCATGCCTTGAGAGGATATTGTGCCCGCCTCCCAAGCTTTGCGACTAACCATTTATTTTTGTGTATAACGATGGAAACGACCTATGACATCTCTAGGTCTATCAGGGTCTCTAGATCTGGGCCCCAAGGCTCTGTGTAACCTATAAAATTCAATCTCCTTTGGGGTCGTTACTCCCCCAAGTTGTTGACAGATTGATGTTACCACTTTATGTAATGATGCCTCCTCCACCTCTTCCGAGATACCTCTGACTCTGAGATTTAACCTCCGACTCCGATCTTCAATCTCTTCGAATTTTAGCTGTATGGAGGGATTCAGTGTCTCCCTTAGGGCCTGTTTTCTTCCATTTTCCTCCAGCTGTGTAATCCGTTCCTCCATCCCAGCCGTGCGTGTCCCTTCTGCCGTGATTTTATCTGACAGGGCCTGCACCTCACTTCTAATAAGTTGTAATTCCTTCCTATGGCCCTCTTCCAATCTTGATACTAATGTTTCCATCTCATCCCGTGTCGGGAGTGTCTGTAATATAGCCAACTCATCACGCGTCGGTAAAGCTTGTAGAATCGCCATTAAATCAACGCCTCCCGGTATTGTATCCATCTTTGCTCTCTGGGCCTCCACGTGTGTCACAGTATATACCTCTGCGTGTATTTCGTCCTGTTCTTGCTCCTTCTTATCAAAAGACTGGGAGAGGCTCATGCGAGGTGCTGCTCTGGGAACCTCTACATATGGAGTCCCCCTTGTTTCTACAACCGAAGCCCGTGCTGTTGCTGCCCGTGTCCTTGGAAAATATACTTTAATCTCGGGCTGTGTCGTCTGCTGCTGCTTATTAGAGATCTTCGTTACCTGTTTCTCTTCCTCCTTTTTCCTCGCACTTCTCATCCCGTGCGGTACTCCAGGACATACAGCATCCGGTATTTTAATGTTTAATGTTCACCAATTATTGCCGGTCTGCTATAAATTACCCCCCTCCTTCTATATATTCAATATATTCAGTGGGATATGCTCGTATACAATAATATACTGCAATATAGTGTACTGGCACACTTAAGCTCTTTGTATTAATTGATTATTAACAGAGAACTTATCACAAAAAGAAAAAAAGTGTCCAATTCCAGATAACAAACGAAGAGAGAGACTGCCAGTTTCAAGTGTTCCCAACTTGCGATAGTATAATATTATAAAGCACGTTTTTATACCCAGTCCATAGAACTAAGAGGGTTTAGCATGGATAAAGAAGTTTATATCAGAGCATAGCATAACGTATTAATCCTCTAGCATGTAACACATTGAATGCAGTCTACAGCCTGTAGCATGAGTTTAGCATTTAGCATCTAATTGACAGCAGACAGCATGGGCATACTATAGGACATAGAGCACAGAGCACAGTACCTTCTAATGTCTCTCCTGCTTAAAAGTCTGAAGCATACAGTCCAATAAGGGGAGGTCTGGAGAAAAAGAACGGAAGAAAAACCCTCCAATATAAGTGACAGAGGGACAGAAGCACTGCTGGAGTGGAGTGGGAGAACTCACCGCCGCTCACTACCACCGTCCCTCCAGGTCGGTGACGTCATACCTCCGCGTCGCTGGCTGTCGCTGGCTGTGATCTGGCTGTGATCTGCAGTCCGAGCGGGGCTATGTATCAGTATCAGGTGTCAGAAATTTTAGTTCAGCTTACCACCCAGCCTCCTCCGCCACCACAAGTCCCGATAAACAGATGCCGCCTCTCTCTCTCTGATTAAGGTGTTCGGTGGGGATGTCCAATAGCTGCCCACTCAGTAGAGATAAGATAATATCCGTCCTCAGTGCCTGGACCGAGTCATAAGCAAGTCATGAGCGGGTAAATCAGCTGCCGATTTCAGTATCTACGTCTTCCTTCACATAGGCGGAATAAAGCATCACAGGCTACAGGGTTTAACTCCTCTCACTGGACGTTTGGAGGGTACACATGGAGCTCAGCACACCACACTCAGCCTCCCTACTCCGCCATTGCTAGACCACTCCCCTCTCAAAAAAAAAAAAAAAGTATTTAGTCAGCCACCAATTGTGCAAGTTCTCCCACGTAAAAAAATGAGAGAGGCCTGTAATTGTCATCATAGGTATACCTCAACTATGAGAGACAAAATGTGGAAACAAATCCAGACAATCACATTGTCTGATTTGGAAAGAATTTTTTTGGAAATTATGGTGGAAAATAAGTATTTGGTCAATATCAAAAGTTCATCTCAATACTTTGTTGTATATCCTTTGTTGGCAATGACAGAAGTCAAACGTTTTCTGTAAGTCTTCACAAGGTTGTCACACACTGTTGCTGGTATGTTGGCCCATTCCTCCATGCAGATCTCCTCTAGAGCAGTGATGTTTTGGGGCTGTCGCTGGGCAACACAGACTTTCAACTCCCTCCAAAGGTTTTCTTTTTAAATCTGATACTTTTTTTTATTTTTTTTATTGCTTATTACATCCAGAAAATATTGATGGATTTAAAGATAGTAAACATTTCATTTAAAAACAAAAAATGCAGCGCCCAAAAAGTGTATGAAGGCCCAAACACACAAAGGGATTGGGACAGACAGCAAACAGTGAAAAAAGTATACAGCCCACAGAGAGGCCAAGAATGTTAAATTCCAACTGTGCGTCACTCCAGATAATACCTACACATATATAAAAAATCATGTGTAGCTGTGTACAGTAAACTCATATAAAAGTCCAATGAGAGTGACAATGTGTGGACTGGAAACGGATGACAGAAATGTTACATGAATGTTGAAACATTAGAACATAGTCCCCATATAATAAATCCAACGAGACTTCGAGATCATAGGATACGTATGTTCATAAATCCATAGCACCCGGGGATGTGACTCCAACACCAGGGATGGGGGAAAGAAATGGATACTCTTACCCCTATATGTGGACGCACACACCAGCGGTGGTGAGTCAAACAGGCAGAAGATGTAAGTGTAGACCACACTGGATCTGTCCTCCTGGAGCAGCAGCAGATGAAGCAAACTCAGGGAATCTAATCCTCTCCAGGATGTAGGCACAAAATTTCCAAGATGTCAGTGTATCAAAGATCACATAAAAAAATGGAACAGAGGAGACTCCTCATAGTGCAGGATCAGATGGCAAGATAAAAATCACATTTATTCAGGAACAAGTCACAAAACACACATGGTGTAAAAAATAAAACAAGAAAACATGCAGGCTTCCATGCAGAGACTTGCAAATATGGTGATCACAAAAATGGTTTCAAATAACGGCGTAGCAGCAAAGCAGGTTCATGTACCCGACATGTTTCGCATAAGGAATGCATCAACTGGGGCATGAACCTGCAGGAAAATACCACGCCATAATATACATGTAACATAATTGCTTGGACTCACCACAGCTGATGTGTGACCTCCCCATAAGAGAGGCTATCCAATCGCAAACGAGAGTTACCCACCTATGTGTTCGTCATTCAACACAGACTGACAAAGCAAAAGGGGCCGCGCACGGAGATGAGACATGACGTCTCAGCTGGCATGCGTCATCACGCCGCCAATCCGAGGAGTGAATGCGTTCCTTGTCCCACGTGCGATTGGATAGCCTCTCTTATGGGGAGGTCACACATCAGCTGTGGTGAGTCCAAGCAATTATGTTACATGTATATTATGGCGTGGTATTTTCCTGCAGGTTCATCCTCCCCCTCCCCCTCACATAACCCATCGTAGAACGGGTTACTAGAATTAAGCCAATAGGACCATATTGTTTTACATTTATAGGGAGCTCCTCTATGTTTGTAGGTTAATCTTTCTCTTCTCAATACATAGTTTACCTTTATTATACCATTGTTTGTGAGTTGGTGGCGTTGTAGCGATCCATTTTTGTAAGGTAAGCTTACGAGCTAAGTAAAGGGATCTTGTCCACATCGCATACATCTCTACTGGTAATAATTATTCCCAGTATTGCTATTTTAGGTGAGTTTGCTATTTCTGTCTGACATAGTGTATTCAGGGTCTGGAACACTTTCTCCCAATATTTGTGAAGCTTAGAGCAGCGCCAGAGCATATGTATTAGAGATCCATTAGATACGGAGCATCGCGGACATAGGGGCGATGTATATTTTCCCCAAGCATATAATTTTTGTGGAGTGTAATGAGTTCTATGTATTATAAAAAGCTAAGTCAGTTGCTGCGATGGTGAGATGGATACCTCAGATAGAATCTCCATAGCTCCCTTCCACTCCTCCTCACTAAGATCTATCAAATCCTTTTGCCAATGGGCAAAGCTATTCACCTGTTCATTTACTTTCTCTGCATTTAGCAATATCATATAGAGGTCCCCTATTAGTCCTCATTTTATAGATCGTACTGAGGTTGCCTTCGTCAAAATCTCTGATGGGTTATACTGTAGTTGGAATGTTATGGTTTTCTATGGGGTTGAGATCTGGAGACTGGCTAGGCCATTTCAGGACCTTGAAATGCTTCTTATGAAGCCACTCCTTCGTTGCCCGGGCGGTGTGTTTGGAAACATTGTCATGCTGAAAGACCTAGCCACGTTTCGTCTTCAATGCCCTTGCTGATGGGAGGAGGTTTGCACTCAAAATCTCACAATACATGGCCCCATTCATTCTTTCATATACACGGATCAGTCGTCCTGTTCCCTTTGCAGAGAAACAGCCCCAAAGCATGATGTTTCCACCCCCATGCTTCACAGTAGGTATGGTGTTCTTTGGTTGCAACTCAGCATTCTCTCTCCTCCAAACAGGACGAGTTGTGTTTCTACCAAACAGTTCTACGTTGGTTTCATCTGACCATATGACATTCTCCCAATCCTCTTCTGGATCATCCAAATGCTCTCTAGCAAACCTCAGACGGGCCCGGACATGTACTGGCTTAAGCAGGGGGACTTGTCTGGCACTGCAGGATCTGAGTCCCTGGCAGCGTAGTGTGTTACTGATGGTAGCCTTTGTAACATTGGTCCCAGCTCTCTGCAGGTCATTCACTAGGTCCCCCCGTGTGGTTCTGGGATTTCTGCTCACCGTTCTTGTGATCATTTTGACCCCACGGGGTGAGATAATGCGTGGAGCCCCAGATCGAGGGAGATTATCAGTGGTCTTGTATGTCTTTGTCAGGAGCCATGAATCAGACTGAGACAGAAGTACAGTTAAATCACACTTGTTTAATAATAAAAATAAAAAGGCAAACAGAGTAAGCGTAGTAAAACAAGCCAGGGTTCAGTAACCGGAGCGGGTAGTCAGCCAAGCCAATGTCCAAGAGCCAGGGATAAAGGAAGAGTCCAGCAAGCAGGATCTGTAGCCAGAGGGAACGTAGTCAAGCAGGTCTTCAACTGGAACGCAGGAGAAAGTCTTTAGTGATGTTAACACAGGCGAAGGCGAAGAGCAAATGAACTGGAAGTCCTTAAGTAGGCAGCTGATGAGCGGATCATCAACAGGTGGATCACTGGAGGGATGGAAGCTGGCAATTAGCTGACAGCTGAGCTACCAGCACAGAGAAGGAAGGGCTGAACGCAGCCCTGACAGTACCCCCTCCTCAATGACCCCTCCCCCTCGGAGGACCACCGGGCTTGAGGGGAAAACGTCTATGCAAATCACGGAGGAGGACAGGGGCATGTACGTTCGAGGATGGGACCCAAGAGCGTTCCTCCAGACCGTACCCCTTCCAATGCACCAGGTACTGTATGCGCCCACGGAACCTACGGAGTCAACAATGGACTGTACTTCATACTCCTCATGGTTCTCAACCTGTATAGGGTGAGGACATGGTAAAACGGTTGCAGACCAAAAGTTTCAATAAGGAGACATGAAATACATTAGATATGCGCATACTAGAAGGAAGGTCCAATGCGTAAGCCACTGGATTTATCCCGCGAAGGATACGGAAAGACCCAATAAACCAAGGTGCAAACTTCAGAGAAGGAACACGAAGTCGGAGGTTGCGAGGTGACAGCCAGACCCTGTCCCCGACCTGGTAGGATAGCGCAGGCAGGCGTCAGCGGTCAGCATGGAGTCTGTACCTCTCGTTAGCCTGTCGCAAAGCCTCCTGGACTTGTACCCAAGTGGAACGAAGACCACGGAGATGTTCCTCTAATGCAGGGATACTCTGAGGAACAAATGAGTCAGGCAACATGGAAGGTTGGAACCCATAATTTGCCATAAATGGGGACAAACGGGAAGCAGAATTCAGAGCGCTATTGTCAGCAAACTCCGCCCAGGTCTGACCAGTTGTTGTGATGGTCAGAAATATAGCAACGCAGGAATTGCTCCAAGGACTGATTGGCTCGTTCTGTGGCCCCATTAGACTGCGGGTGATACGCAGAGGAGAAAGCAAGCTGAATTCCCAACTGTGCACAAAAAGCTCGCCAGAACCAGGACACAAACTGACTTCCCCTTTCTGAGACAATGACCTTGGGTAGGCCATGTAAGCGAAAGATCTCCCAAGCAAAAATGAAAGCCAGTTCCTTAGATGTAGGCAACTTCTTGTGGAATACAGTTGGACATTTTCGAGAACCGGTCTACCACCATAAGGATAACTGTGTTGCCCTGGGAGTTGGGTAACTCCACAATGAAATCCATAGACAGGTGGTTCCAGGGCCTCTCTCCATTGGGTACGGGTTGTAGGAGGCCCACTGGAAGGTGTCGTGGAGTCTTACTCTGAGCACACACGGAACAGGCAGCTACAAAGGCGGTTACATCAGCACGTAGACTAGGCCACCAGAATTGTTGGGAAATAGCCCAACAGAGTTGATTCTTCCCAAAGTGCCCAGCAGCCTTGGGAGAATGATAAGTCTGGAGCACAGCAGTACGGAGACTCTCGGGTACAAAGCAGTGATCACAAGGTTTCTCAGGAGGAGCATCGACCTGAGCAGCCAGAATTTTGTCTCCCAAAGGAGAAGTGAGACTGGTGCGAACCGTAGCCAGAATATGATCAGGAGGACTCACAGGAACCGGAACCGACTCCATCTTGGAAGTGGAGGAAAATTGTCGTGACAAGGCGTCAGCCCTTACATTCTTAGTACTGGGTAAGAATGAGACAATGTAATTGAAACTTGACAAGAAAAGAGCCCATCGTGCCCTTCTGGGAGAAAGGCGCTTAGCCTCAGACAAGAATGTGAGATTCTTATGGTCAGTAAGAATGAGCACCGGCACAGTGGTACCTTCGAGGAGATGTCTCCATTCTTTCAGGGCTAAAATGATTACCAAAAGCTCCCTGTCACCAATCTCATAATTGCACTCCGCAGGTGTCAATTTCTTGGAAAAGTAGCCACACGGATGCATAGCACTGTCAGAGCTAGGATGTTGAGACAGAAGAGCACCAACTCCAGTCTCAGAAGCATCAACCTCAAGGATAAAAGGCAACGTAGGATCAGGATGTGCCAACACAGGAGCAGAAACAAAGGTAGTTTTAAGACTCTCAAAAGCCTTAATGGGCTCTGGAGACCAAGTCTGTGGGTTACCGTCCTTTCTTGTCATATCAGTCAGGGGCTTGACCAGAGACGAGAAGTTACGAATAAACTTCCGATAATAGTTGGCAAAGCCAAGAAAACGCTGCAGAGGACGTAAACCCACAGGTCAAGGCCACTGTAGGACAGCAGAAAGTTTCTCTGGGTCCATCGAAAAACCAGCCGTGGAAATTACATAACCCAGGAATTTGACCTGTTCCCGATGGAATTCACATTTCTCCAGCTTACAATAGAGATTGTTCTCTCTTCGTTTTTGTAGCACTCAACAGACATCTGTGTGGTGGCTCTCCAGGGACTTGGAAAATATGAGGATATCATCGAGATAGACCACCACACATAATTGCAACAAATCTCAGAGGACATCGTTAATAAACTCCTGGAAAACTGCCGGAGCATTACAGAGGCCAAAAGGCATAAGGAGGTACTCATAATGACCTGTTATGGTATTAAACGCAGTTTTCCACTCGTCGCCCTGCTTAATCCTGACAAGATTGTATGCCCCTCTCAAATCAAGCTTTGTGAAGACCGTTGCTCCCTTGAGGCGGTCAAATAACTCCGTAATCAACGGGATCGGATAGGCATACTTAATGGTGAAACGATTGAGACCCCTATAATCGATACAAGGTCTCAGTTCACCACTCTTGTTCTTTACAAAAAAGAAACCAGCACCGGCAGGAGATGAGGATTTGCGGATGAAACCTCGAGAAAGTGCGTCTGCAACAAACTCCTCCATGACTTTATCCTCCAAGACAGACAAAGGGTAAACACGGCCACGAGGGGGTATGGCACCAGGATGAAGGTCAATTGCGCAATCATACGACCGGTGTGGAGGCAACGTACTGGCTTGACCCTTGTCAAAGACATCGCTAAAATCACAATACTCCTCCGGCAGGGAGGAGAGTGAAGAGATGCACAGAGCCTTGACTACTTTCTGGAAGCATCTCTCACTGCACTGTGGCGACCAGGACAGAACCTCAGCACGGAGCCAATCGAAAGACGGGTTGTGCTTCTGTTACCAAGGATAACCAATAACCAGCGGAAACTTAGGTGAGGAAATAACTTGGAATTGGATTATCTCATGGCGAAGAGCCCCTACGGCCATGGACAACGGAACCGTCTCATGAGTCACATGGGCAGGCTGTAGAGGTCTCCCGTCAAGAGCCTCAATGGCAAGTAGAGTGTCATGCAGCTGCAGCGGAATCGAGTGCTTAGACACAAAGGCAGCATCAATGAACAGGCCTGCAGCCCCGTAGTCGATTAAAGCCTGTATCTCGACGGACGACTCAGCCCACGACAGGGCAACCGAAACCAGGGGCTTATCCTTCTGGGCAACTGGAGACGAAACAACGCCACCTAGGGTCTGTCCATGACAGGACCTCAAGGTTCGGGCGTTCCCAGGACGGGTAGGACAAGACTTCAAAAAGTGACCAGCCTGGCCACAATAAAGGCACAATTTCTCCCTCCTCCTAAAGGCTCTCTCATCCGCAGAGAGACGCGTGAAGCCCAAGTGCATGGGTTCATCTTCACAAACCGACTCGGTACCAGGAGGCATGGGAGGTGAGGGAGGCAAGGGTGGGACTGCAAAGCTCAGAGACAAACGTACAGGAGGCTTCCGCAAGCACTCCTTAAGAGAGAGTCTCTCTCTGAGTCTGAAGTCAATGAGGATGGCAAATGTGATCAACCTCTCCAGCTCGGTGGGAATATCTCGGGCTGCTATCTCATCTTTGATGTTATCTGAGAGACCATGAGAAAACGCAGCCACGAGGGCCTCATTGTTCCACGCAACCTCTGCTGCCAGAGTATGGAATTCAATGGCGTAATCTGCAACAGTTCTCGTACTCTGTTTGATGGACATGAGGCACTTGGCAGCAGAAGCGGAGCGTTCGGGAACGTCAAATACCCTTTTGAAAGAAGCCACAAATTCTGGATAACTCAAGACCACGGGTTTTTGCGTCTCCCATAGAGGGTTTGCCCAGGCCAAGGATCTCTCAGAAAGCAAAGATATCACGAAATAAAAGGAAAAAAAACGCGCTTGCTGCAAAAATCAAATCAAATAAAAATAAAAATAAGAGAGACTCCTTATAGCAGCAATAAAAAGTGGGATAAACACAAGTAGAAATGAAAAAGAAAATCGCGCTAAAAAGTCCTCATAAAAATATATATGAATAAAGTCCAATGTGGCAGGCTGGTGTGAACGCAAAGATGTCCAAATGCTAGAAGGACCATGAGAAATTCATGCTTACCGAATGAGTAAGCCAATATCGCAGATGGCTATAGCCCAGCCAAGGCCTTGAGTTGGCACCAAGATACCCGCTTCACCAGGAAATTATGATTGTGATAGCTGGAACTATGACTCCACGATATATGGTATTAATCAGCCCAAAAAAGAAAAGCACATAGCGTAATCCTGCCACAAAAATGATCTTGTGATGATCAGTATTATGGACAACACCCAGTGAAAAACGTGCAGAAGTGAACCACCACCTCACAATCAATCTCCTTACCAGATGACACTGATAAAAAGCTTAAACAAATTAAAAGGAACACCCCACACAATGATTGTGATCCGCCACCTTTCAAACAGTCTTCTTACCAGATGTAAACAACTTTAAGGCTTGATAATATGGGTGAATAAATCAGGATCCTATAAGTAACTGCAGGCTCAGATAGTGAAGGGATTTGAGAGCCAGAAATCTTGCTTGTTTGTAGGTGACCAAATACTTATTTTCCACCATAATTTGCAAATAAATTCTTTCCAAACCAGACAATGTGATTGTCTGGATTTGTTTCCACATTTTGTCTCTCATAGTTGAGGTATACCTATGATGACAATTACAGGCCTCTCTCATCTTTTTAAGTGGGAGAACTTTTGGTGGCTGACTAAATACTTTTTTGCCCCACTGTATATATGTATTGTACATTCAGTCTGGTATATACTATGGGGGTGACTTGTGTTTTTCTTCTATGGGATGTGTAAGGTTGCTAAGGGCTATCTATGGACCTCTAGATGTGGTTTTATGGTGATGGATATGGGTCTCTGTAATTATATGTTGTACACTGGGGCTATGTTGTTCATATGTGTAATGTGTGTGTGTGTGTGTGTGTGTGTGTGTGTATATATATATATATATATATATACAGTGGGTACGGAAAGTTTTCAGACCCTCTTAAATTTTTCACTCTTTTGCCGCGTACACACGATCCTTTTTAATGACCAATTAAAAAAATTGCATTTTTAATGTCATGAAAAACGGTTGTGTGTATGCAGCATTTGTCATATTGCAGCCATTTGCTAAAATCATTTAAGTAAATTTTTTTCCTCAATGTACACACAGCACCCCATATTGACAGAAAAACACAGAATTGTTGACATTTTTGCAGATTTATTAAAAAAGAAAAACTGAAGTATCACATGGTCCTAAGTATTCAGACCCTTTGCTCAGTATTTAGTATTTGCACCCTTTTGATCTAATACAGTGTGACAGCAGGAAGGTAAAGTCACCTGGTTGCATCCAGGGGGGTAGATATATTTCGCCCAGATTCAGGCTTTACGCCGACTTATACAACTAGGTGGAGAGTTGTATAAGGCTAGTGGGCTCATGGATGACTCATACCTCTAGGGAGAGGGCTGGGCGTCGTACAGACAGGGAGTTGATGAGGCCAGCTGAAGCTTGTCAGCTCATTTAGGCCTCTATAAGAACTCCCAGCTTCATTAGATGTTAGCTCATGCCTGGAACCAGACCTGTGTGGACTGTCTAGGGAGAGTGAACCCCTGTGCGGTGAGACAAAGCCTGTGTGGCTATTTGCTTGGACATTTAAAACCAGGGACTTAGGGACTAGGACAGCACTAGGCTGATCCCAGTTGTTAGTTAGGAAACCTGTATGTTTAGTCAGAGGTCAACTTGACCAGGATTTATTTTGGTTATGTTTCTTTTGCTTTGCTGTGTTTTGTCACTGTAAATAGAAAATAAACCACACCTTTTTTGATTTTGAAAACCACAACCTCCGTTTGCTGGGCCTGTTTTGTGTGGGGAGCCCATCCCGGGGCTCACACACACCCGCTGCCGAGCTAACCCCCTCACAGTTGGTGGAGAATGTGGGCAGTTTTTTTTAAGCCAGCATGGAGGAGATACTGAAGCAGCTGGCTCTAGCAAATGCCAATCAACAGCAGACAAATGCAGGTTTGCAAAGGAGCCTTGCAGCCCAGCAGCAGACAAACGCAACTTTGCAACAGAGTCTGGAGGCTCAGCAACGAGCCCAGCAGCAATCTGAGGCCCGCTTCATAGACCTGTTGCAGAAGCAAGAGCAGAGACTACAACAACAGATGGAAGCAGTAATGCAGCAACGTCCGCAGACCAGTGAGGAAAGCCGTCCCACTAATACCGCGTCCTTTGGGGTGAGTCGTTTATTGACAAAAATGACTGGAGAGGATGATCCAGAGGTATTTTTGACCACATTTGAAAGGACCGCTGAAAGAGAAAAGTGGCCTGAGGAGCAGTGGGCTGGACTGGTGGCTCCTCTGTTAACTGGTGAATCGCAGAAAGCTTACTATGACCTAGAGCCTAACCAAGCAAAAGACTATGTGATGCTAAAAGCTGAAATATTGGCAAGGCTGGGTGTCACCCAGGCTGTCCGGGCTCAGCGTGTGCATAACTGGACTTTCCAGCTTGGAAAACCCCCCAGGTCTCAAATGTATGATCTCATTCACCTGAGCAGAAAGTGGCTACAGCCAGAGACTTTGTCCGCACCAAAGATTGTGGAACGTGTTGTAATGGATCGGTTTTTGAGAGCTCTTCCTACTGCCATCCAAAAGTGGGTAAGCCATGGAGACCCAGAGACGGCCGATGGTCTTGTGGATCGTGTGGAGAAATACTTGGCTACAGAGAACCTGACGGCCTCTTCCAGAGACACTCGGACTTTCCACCCTAAGACCAGACCATCCCCAGGGGCGGATAAGAGGATTCCAAGGGGTGAGGGTGGAGAGAGTGAGAGGGTGGGAGCTCTACCCCAAGTTTGGCGAGAACAGCCTGGGAAATCAGCGGCTCAAGAGGCGGCAAGAAGGATCGTTTGCTACCGCTGCCGGCAAGCGGGACATATTGCAGCCAATTGCCCGGTTGTGGAGGAACCCATGCAGTGTGACTTTCTGACGGGCAGACGTCAGTCGCTGTGTGCGACAGTCGCATGCACTGCCATTCGAGGAACTGAGAAACATTTATGCAAAATGTGTGTTAATGGTAGAAATGTTGTGGTATTGCTGGATTCAGGTAGCCTTGTGACCCTGATAAAGGCTGAGTTAGTTAAAACAGAGGTCTCTGGGAATAGCAAGGTAGCTGTTATTTGTGTGCATGGGGACACCCGAGAGTATCCAGTGAATACAGTGTGTTTCGAGACCCCCAAAGGTACCCTCTCTCATCCAGTGGGCTTAGTATCTCAGTTACCGCATGACGCCATTGTGGGAAGGGATTTTCCGAAGTTCTGGGAATTGTGGGATGATCCTGAGCCCCTCACTGGTGCCCCTATGTACCAGGAATGTGATAGCCAGAACTCGCCTGAGAGTGGTGAGGACTCTCCGGAATTTCCCTTATCAGTATTGGCAGGGGAGACTCAAGAAACTGGAGAGGAGCCCACCTCCTCAGACGAAAACCTACCGTCTGTGGAGTTTTCTGATCTTGAGGTTCACAGGGAAAACTTTGCCACAGAACAGTTGAAAGACCCCGCCCTAATAAAGGCACGGGAAAACGTAGTGAAAATAGATGGCGAGTTGGTGAACCCAGATAATACCTGCACTTACCCATACTTCAGCGTAGAGAAGGACCTACTGTATCGGGTGGCAAAAAGGGCAGAAGAAACCGTTGAGCAGCTTGTGGTGCCCAAACCTTACAGGAAGTTGGTGTTGGAGTTGGCCCATGGGCACATTCTTGGAGGTCATCTGGGGACAGAGAAAACCCGAGAGAGGGTATTACAGAGATTCTATTGGCCGGGGGTGATGAAGGACGTAGAAAATTATTGTTCCTCCTGCCCTGTCTGTCAGAGGTTGGCCCCGATGCCACATTTCCGTAGCCCGCTGGTCCCTCTACCCATCATTGAGGTCCCGTTTGAGAGGATCGCCATGGATTTGGTAGGTCCTATAATCAAGTCCGCTAGGGGGCACCAGTACATATTAGTTATAATGGACTATGCCACCCGTTATCCAGAAGCGATCCCCCTCCGAAATACCTCGGCCAAAACCATAGCCAAAGAGCTATCTCTTGTTTTTAGCCGGGTGGGTATTTGTAAAGAACTGCTTACGGACCAAGGTACACCCTTTATGTCCCGGGTTATGAAAGAGCTGTGTAAATTGTTCAAAGTGACGCAATTGCGTACGTCTGTGTATCACCCCCAAACCGATGGGCTGGTTGAAAGATTCAACAAAACCCTAAAACAAATGTTGAAGAAAGTGGTGGATAGAGATGGAAAGGATTGGGACTGTTTACTTCCTTATTTGATGTTTGCTATTAGGGAGGTGCCCCAATCCTCTACGGGATTCTCCCCCTTTGAGTTACTGTATGGGAGACACCCAAGAGGGCTGTTGGATATTGCCAAGGAAACTTGGGAAAGTGAGAGTTCTCCCCACAGGAGTGTGATTGAGCATGTCGCCCTGATGCAAGATCGAATTGCACAGGTAATGCCCATCGTGAAGGAACATTTGGCCCAAGCGCAGTTGGCACAGCAGAGAGTGTACAACCGTGGAGCCAAGACCCGTACCTTTTCCCCGGGGGATAGGATATTGGTACTTGTCCCTACGGTTGAAAGTAAATTCCTTGCCAAATGGCAAGGCCCCTACGAGATAATGGAAAAAGTGAGCGAAGTGAATTACAAGGTCAGACAACCAGGAAGGCGAAAGCCCGAACAGATCTATCACGTTAATCTGTTGAAAGCCTGGAGGGATAGAGAGTCCCTAGTCGCAGACACTTGGTCACCAGCTCAAACTGGTTGCGTGATTCCTGAGGTTGGAATAGCAGCCACCTTGTCACAACCCCAACAACAGGAGGTTAAGGAGTTTGTGCTTCGCAACAAGGAGGTATTCTCTGAGCTGCCGGGACAAACATCTGGGGTAGAGCATGACATCATTACCCCGCCCGGTGAAAGGGTGAAGTTAAAACCCTATCGGATCCCAGAGGCTCGACGGGAGGCAATACGGGAGGAAGTACAGAAAATGCTGAACTTAGGGGTGATAGAGGAGTCCCAAAGTGATTGGTCTAGTCCCATTGTGTTGGTGCCTAAACCGGATGGGAGCTGGCGATTTTGTAACGATTTTCGTCAGTTGAACAAAGTTACAAAATTTGACACCTACCCCATGCCACGTATAGATGAGTTGATCGACCGGCTGGGAACAGCCCGATACATGACGACTCTTGACCTCACAAAAGGGTATTGGCAAATCCCCCTGGCCAAGTCGGCCAAAGAGAAAACCGCATTTGTAACCCCAGACGGGGCGTTCCAATATAAAAGAATGCCGTTCGGGTTACAGAATGCGCCGGCCACATTCCAGCGGAAAATGGACCAGATGCTGAGGCCCCATCGGAAGTATGCTGCGGCTTACCTGGATGACGTAATTGTCCATAGCACAGATTGGGCCTCACATCTGCCAAAAGTGCAAGCAGTCCTGGACTCTGTTCGGGAAGCGGGGTTTACGGCTAACCCCAAGAAGTGTACCATTGGGCAGGAGGAGGCCAAATATCTTGGGTACACCATTGGGAGGGGAGTAATAAAACCCCAACTCAACAAAGTCGAGGCCATCCAGAGTTGGCCACGTCCCAACAGCAAGAAGCAGGTACGAGCCTTTCTGGGAATCGCTGGGTATTATCGGCGATTCATTCCCCACTTTGCTTCTAAGGCTGTGCCCCTAACCAACCTGACGAAGGGGAAAGGGTCGGTCATGATTAAATGGACCCCCGAGGCTGAGGCAGCATTCCAATTCTTGAAACAAGCCTTATGTAGCCAGCCAGTGTTGTACTCACCCGACTTCTCTAAAGACTTTGTCGTACAAAGTGATGCGTCAGATGTGGGGTTAGGAGCAGTATTGTCCCAGGTCTGGAACGGGGAAGAGCACCCAGTCATTTACCTCAGCAGGAAGTTGAAGTCCCATGAGGTAAATTACGCCACCGTTGAAAAGGAGTGTTTAGCGGTGAAGTGGGCTCTAGATTCCCTTCGGTACTACCTGCTAGGTAGGCACTTTGACATGGTTACGGATCACGCTCCATTAAAGTGGATGGCTCAAAACAAGGAAACAAATAGAAGAGTGAATAGGTGGTTCCTGGCCCTCCAGGAATTCAACTTCACAGTAAAGCATCGCCCTGGCGTTCAAATGGGGAATGTGGATGCTTTGTCTCGAGTACATGAATGCCTGATTGCTGGTGTTCCAACCCCGAGGTTAAAACAAGAGGGGGGGGGTATGTGACAGCAGGAAGGTAAAGTCACCTGGTTGCATCCAGGGGGGTAGATATATTTCGCCCAGATTCAGGCTTTACGCCGACTTATACAACTAGGTGGAGAGTTGTATAAGGCTAGTGGGCTCATGGATGACTCATACCTCTAGGGAGAGGGCTGGGCGTCGTACAGACAGGGAGTTGATGAGGCCAGCTGAAGCTTGTCAGCTCATTTAGGCCTCTATAAGAACTCCCAGCTTCATTAGATGTTAGCTCATGCCTGGAACCAGACCTGTGTGGACTGTCTAGGGAGAGTGAACCCCTGTGCGGTGAGACAAAGCCTGTGTGGCTATTTGCTTGGACATTTAAAACCAGGGACTTAGGGACTAGGACAGCACTAGGCTGATCCCAGTTGTTAGTTAGGAAACCTGTATGTTTAGTCAGAGGTCAACTTGACCAGGATTTATTTTGGTTATGTTTCTTTTGCTTTGCTGTGTTTTGTCACTGTAAATAGAAAATAAACCGCACCTTTTTTGATTTTGAAAACCACAACCTCCGTTTGCTGGGCCTGTTTTGTGTGGGGAGCCCATCCCGGGGCTCACACACACCCGCTGCCGAGCTAACCCCCTCACAACAGCCATGAGTCTTTTTGGGAAAGATGCAACAAGTTTTTCACACCTGGATTTGGGGATCCTCTGCCATTACTCCTTGCAGATCCTCTCCAGTTCTGTCAGGTTGGATGGCAAACATTGGTGGACAGCCATTTTTAGGTCTCTCCAGAGATGCTAAATTGGGTTTAAGTCAGGGCTCTTGCTGGGCCATTCAAGAACAGTCACGGAGTTGTTGTGAAGCCACTCCTTCGTTATTTTAGCTGTGTGCTTAGGGTCATTGTCTTGTTGGAAGGTAAACCTTCGGCCCAGTCTGAGGCCCTGAGCACTCTGGAGAAGGTTTTCGTCCAGGATATCCCTGTACTTGGCCGCATTCATCTTTCCCTCAATTGCAATAAGTCGTCCTGTCCCTGCAGCTGAAAAAAACTCCCACAGCATGATGCTGCCACCACCATGCTTCACTGTTGGGACTGTATTGGACAGGTGATGAGCAGTGCCTGGTTTTCTCCACACATACCGCTTAGAATTAAGGCCAAAAAGTTCTATCTTGGTCTCATCAGACCAGAGAATCTTATTTCTCACCATCTTGGAGTCCTTCAGGTGTTTTTTTTTTAGCAAACTCCATGCAGGCTTTCATGTGCCTTGCACTGAGGAGAGGCTTCCATCGGGCCACTCTGCCATAAAGACACGACTGGTGGAGGGCTGCAGTGATGGTTGACTTTCTACAACTTTCTCCCATCTCTTGACTGCATGTCTGGAGCTCAGCCACAGTGATCTTTGGGTTCTTCTTTACCTCTCTCACCAAGGCTCTTCTCTCCCGATAGCTCAGTTTGGCCAGATGGCCAGCTCTAGGAAGGGTTCTGGTCGTCCCAAACGTCTTCCATTTAAGGATTATGGAGGCCACTGTGCTCTTAGGAACCTTAAGTGCAGCAGAATTTTTTTTGTAACCTTGGCGAGATCTGTGCCTTGCCACAATTCTGTCTCTGAGCTCTTCAGGCAGTTCCTTTGACCTCATGATTCTCATTTGCTCTGACATGCACTGTGAGCTGTAAGGTCTTATATAGACAGGTGTGTGGCTTTCCTAATCAAGTCCAATCAGTATAATTGAACACAGCTGGACTCAAATGAAGGTGTAGAACTATCTCAAGGATGATCAGAAGAAATGGACAGCACCTGAGTTATATATATGAGTGTCACAGTAAAGGGTCTGAATACTTAGGACCATGTGATATTTCAGTTTTTCTTTTTTAATAAATCTGCAAAAATTTGAACAATTCTGTGTTTTTCTGTCAATATGGGGTGCTGTGTGTACATTAATGAGGAAAAAAAATGAACTTAAATGACTTTAGCAAATGGCTGCAATATAACAAAGAGTGAAAAATTTAAGGGGGTCTGAATACTTTCCGTACCCACTGTGTATATATATGTGTATATATATATATATATATATATATATATATATATATATATATATTGCAATCTATAGACTAAAATAATAATAAAAAAAAAAGTCCTATAGTTTTCAGATCCAAGGAGTAACATTGATAAGAGGACATATATTGGGGTCCTGTGTATTTTTTTATTTTATTTTTTTAGGATATACACCACACAGGTCCTAATAATAATCATATTTACCACATAAAAAGTGAATTTGAATTGACATAAAAAAAAAATTATATTTACTTCTCTGTGGGGAATATGATCTTTATATATATGTATTGTACATTCAGTCTGATATATACTATGGGGATGACTATTGTTTTTCTGCTGGTTGCTATGCACTGTACCGATTGCTAAGGGCTGTCTATGGGCATCTAGATGTGGTTTTATGGTGATGTATTGATGTTTCTGTAACTGTATATGTTGTACACTGGGGCTATGTTGTTCATATGTGTAATTATATATATATATTGTGAGGGGGTTAGCTCGGCAGCGGGTGTGTGTGACCCCCGGGATGGGCTCCCCACACAAAAACAGGCCCAGCAAACGGAGGTTGTGGTTTTCAAAATCAAAAAAAAGGTGCGGTTTATTTTCTATTTACAGTGACAAAACACAGCAAAGCCAAAAGAAATATATAAACAAAATAAATCCTGGTCAACTTGACCTCTGACTAAACATACAGGTTTCCTAACTAACAACTGGGATCAGCCTAGTGCTGTCCTAGTCCCTAAGTCCCTGGTTTTAAATGTCCAAGCAAATAGCCACACAGGCTTTTTCTCACCGCACAGGGGTTCACTCTCCCTAGACAGTCCACACAGGTCTGGTTCCAGGCATGAGCTAACATCTAATGAAGCTGGGAGTTCTTATAGAGGCCTAAATGAGCTGACAAGCTTCAGCTGGCCTCATCAACTCCCTGCCTGCACGACGCCCAGCCCTCTCCCTAGAGGTATGAGTCATCCATGAGCCCACTAGCCTTAGCTGGGCTTATACAACTCTCCACCTAGTTGTATAAGTCGGCGTAAAGCCTGAATCTGGGCGAAATATATCTACCCCCCTGGATGCAACCAGGTGACTTTACCTTCCTGCTGTCACATACCCCCCCCTCTTGTTTTAACCTCGGGGTTGGAACACCAGCAATCAGGCATTCATGTACTCGAGACAAAGCATCCACATTCCCCATTTGAACGCCAGGGCGATGCTTTACTGTGAAGTTGAATTCCTGGAGGGCCAGGAACCACCTATTCACTCTTCTATTTGTTTCCTTGTTTTGAGCCATCCACTTTAACGGAGCGTGATCCGTAACCATGTCAAAGTGCCTACCTAGCAGGTAGTACCGAAGGGAATCTAGAGCCCACTTCACCGCTAAACACTCCTTTTCAACGGTGGCGTAATTTACCTCATGGGACTTCAACTTCCTGCTGAGGTAAATGACTGGGTGCTCTTCCCCGTTCCAGACCTGGGACAATACTGCTCCTAACCCCACATCTGACGCATCACTTTGTACGACAAAGTCTTTAGAGAAGTCGGGTGAGTACAACACTGGCTGGCTACATAAGGCTTGTTTCAAGAATTGGAATGCTGCCTCAGCCTCGGGGGTCCATTTAATCATGACCGACCCTTTCCCCTTCGTTAGGTTGGTTAGGGGCACAGCCTTAGAAGCAAAGTGGGGAATGAATCGCCGATAATACCCAGCGATTCCCAGAAAGGCTCGTACCTGCTTCTTGCTGTTGGGACGTGGCCAACTCTGGATGGCCTCGACTTTGTTGAGTTGGGGTTTTATTACTCCCCTCCCAATGGTGTACCCAAGATATTTGGCCTCCTCCTGCCCAATGGTACACTTCTTGGGGTTAGCCGTAAACCCCGCTTCCCGAACAGAGTCCAGGACTGCTTGCACTTTTGGCAGATGTGAGGCCCAATCTGTGCTATGGACAATTACGTCATCCAGGTAAGCCGCAGCATACTTCCGATGAGGCCTCAGCATCTGGTCCATTTTCCGCTGGAATGTGGCCGGCGCATTCTGTAACCCGAACGGCATTCTTTTATATTGGAACGCCCCGTCTGGGGTTACAAATGCGGTTTTCTCTTTGGCCAATTTGGCCAGGGGGATTTGCCAATACCCTTTTGTGAGGTCAAGAGTCGTCATGTATCGGGCTGTTCCCAGCCGGTCGATCAACTCATCTATACGTGGCATGGGGTAGGTGTCAAATTTTGTAACTTTGTTCAACTGACGAAAATCGTTACAAAATCGCCAGCTCCCATCCGGTTTAGGCACCAACACAATGGGACTAGACCAATCACTTTGGGACTCCTCTATCACCCCTAAGTTCAGCTTTTTCTGTACTTCCTCCCGTATTGCCTCCCGTCGGGCCTCTGGGATCCGATAGGGTTTTAACTTCACCCTTTCACCGGGCGGGGTAATGATGTCATGCTCTACCCCAAATGTTTGTCCCGGCAGCTCAGAGAATACCTCCTTGTTGCGAAGCACAAACTCCTTAACCTCCTGTTGTTGGGGTTGTGACAAGGTGGCTGCTATTCCAACCTCAGGAATCACGCAACCAGTTTGAGCTGGTGACCAAGTGTCTGCGACTAGGGACTCTCTATCCCTCCAGGCTTTCAACAGATTAACGTGATAGATCTGTTCGGGCTTTCGCCTTCCTGGTTGTCTGACCTTGTAATTCACTTCACTCACTTTTTCCATTATCTCGTAGGGGCCTTGCCATTTGGCAAGGAATTTACTTTCAACCGTAGGGACAAGTACCAGTATCCTATCCCCCGGGGAAAAGGTACGGGTCTTGGCTCCACGGTTGTACACTCTCTGCTGTGCTAACTGCGCTTGGGCCAAATGTTCCTTCACGATGGGCATTACCTGTGCAATTCGGTCTTGCATCAGGGCGACATGCTCAATCACACTCCTGTGGGGAGAACTCTCACTTTCCCAAGTTTCCTTGGCAATATCCAACAGCCCTCTTGGGTGTCTCCCATACAGTAACTCAAAGGGGGAGAATCCCGTAGAGGATTGGGGCACCTCCCTAATAGCAAACATCAGATAAGGAAGTAGACAGTCCCAATCCTTTCCATCTCTATCCACCACTTTCTTCAACATTTGTTTTAGGGTTTTGTTGAATCTTTCAACCAGCCCATCGGTTTGGGGGTGATACACAGATGTACGTAATTGCGTCACTTTGAACAATTTACACAGCTCCTTCATAACCCGGGACATAAAGGGTGTACCTTGGTCCGTAAGCAGTTCTTTACAAATACCCACCCGGCTAAACACAAGAGATAGCTCTTTGGCTATGGTTTTGGCCGAGGTATTTCGGAGAGGGATCGCTTCTGGATAACGGGTGGCATAGTCCATTATAACTAATATGTACTGGTGCCCCCTAGCGGACTTGATTATAGGACCTACCAAATCCATGGCGATCCTCTCAAACGGGACCTCAATGATGGGTAGAGGGACCAGCCGACTACGGAAATGTGGCATCGGGGCCGACCTCTGACACACAGGGCAGGAGGAACAATAATTTTCTATGTCCTTCATCACCCCCGGCCAATAGAATCTCTGTAATACCCTCTCTCGGGTTTTCTCTGTCCCCAGATGACCTCCAAGAATGTGCCCATGGGCCAACTCCAACACCAACTTCCTGTAAGGTTTGGGCACCACAAGCTGCTCAACGGTTTCTTCTGCCCTTTTTGCCACCCGATACAGTAGGTCCTTCTCTACGCTGAAGTATGGGTAAGTGCAGGTATTATCTGGGTTCACTAACTCGCCATCTATTTTCACTACGTTTTCGCGTGCCTTTATTAGGGCGGGGTCTTTCAACTGTTCTGTGTCAAAGTTTTCCCTGTGAACCTCAAGATCAGAAAACTCCACAGACGGTAGGTTTTCGTCTGAGGAGGTGGGCTCCTCTCCAGTTTCTTGAGTCTCCCCTGCCAATACTGATAAGGGAAATTCCGGAGAGTCCTCACCACTCTCAGGGGAGTTCTGGCTATCACATTCCTGGTACATAGGGGCACCAGTGGGGGGCTCAGGATCATCCCACAGTTCCCAGAACTTCGGAAAATCCCTTCCCACAATGGCGTCATACGGTAACTGAGATACTAAGCCCACTGGATGAGAGAGGGTACCTTTGGGGGTCTCGAAACACACTGTAGTCACTGGATACTCTCGGGTGTCCCCATGCACACAAATAACAGCTACCTTGCTATTCCCAGAGACCTCTGTTTTAACTAACTCAGCCTTTATCAGGGTCACAAGGCTACCTGAATCCAGCAATACCACAACATTTCTACCATTAACACACATTTTGCATAAATGTTTCTCAATTCCTCGAATGGCAGTGCATGCGACTGTCGCACACAGCGACTGACGTCTGCCCGTCAGAAAGTCACACTGCATGGGTTCCTCCACAACTGGGCAATTGGCTGCAATATGTCCCGCTTGCCGGCAGCGGTAGCAAACGATCCTTCTTGCCGCCTCTTGAGCCGCTGATTTCCCAGGCTGTTCTCGCCAAACTTGGGGTAGAGCTCCCACCCTCTCACTCTCTCCACCCTTACCCCTTGGAATCCTCTTATCCGCCCCTGGGGATGGTCTGGTCTTAGGGTGGAAAGTCCGAGTGTCTCTGGAAGAGGCCGTCAGGTTCTTTGTAGCCAAGTATTTCTCCACACGATCCACAAGACCATCGGCCGTCTCTGGGTCTCCATGGCTTACCCAGTTTTGGATGGCAGTAGGAAGAGCTCTCAAAAACAGATCCATTACAACACGTTCCACAATCTTTGGTGCGGACAAAGTCTCTGGCTGTAGCCACTTTCTGCTCAGGTGAATGAGATCATACATTTGAGACCTGGGGGGTTTTCCAAGCTGGAAAGTCCAGTTATGCACACGCTGAGCCCGGACAGCCTGGGTGACACCCAGCCTTGCCAATATCTCAGCTTTTAGCATCACATAGTCTTTTGCTTGGTCAGGCTCTAGGTCATAGTAAGCCTTCTGCGATTCACCAGTTAACAGAGGAGCCACCAGTCCAGCCCACTGCTCCTCAGGCCACTTTTCTCTTTCAGCAGTCCTTTCAAATGTGGTCAAAAATACCTCTGGATCATCCTCTCCAGTCATTTTTGTCAATAAACGACTCACCCCAAAGGACGCGGTATTAGTGGGACGGCTTTCCTCACTGGTCTGCGGACGTTGCTGCATTACTGCTTCCATTTGTTGTAGTCTCTGCTCTTGCTTCTGTAACAGGTCTATGAAGCGGGCCTCAGATTGCTGCTGGGCTTGTTGCTGAGCTTCCAGACTCTGTTGGTGAGCTTGCTGCTGGGCTGCAAGGCTCTGTTGATGAGCTTGCTGCTGGGCTGCGAAGTTCTGTTGTTGAGCTGCAAGGCTCTTTTGCAAACCTGCATTTGTCTGCTGTTGATTGGCATTTGCTAGAGCCAGCTGCTTCAGTATCTCCTCCATGCTGGCTTAAAAAAAACTGCCACTGGTTCTCCACCAACTGTGAGGGGGTTAGCTCGGCAGCGGGTGTGTGTGACCCCCGGGATGGGCTCCCCACACAAAAACAGGCCCAGCAAACGGAGGTTGTGGTTTTCAAAATCAAAAAAAAGGTGCGGTTTATTTTCTATTTACAGTGACAAAACACAGCAAAGCCAAAAGAAACATATAAACAAAATAAATCCTGGTCAACTTGACCTCTGACTGAACATACAGGTTTCCTAACTAACAACTGGGATCAGCCTAGTGCTGTCCTAGTCCCTAAGTCCCTGGTTTTAAATGTCCAAGCAAATAGCCACACAGGCTTTTTCTCACCGCACAGGGGTTCACTCTCCCTAGACAGTCCACACAGGTCTGGTTCCAGGCATGAGCTAACATCTAATGAAGCTGGGAGTTCTTATAGAGGCCTAAATGAGCTGACAAGCTTCAGCTGGCCTCATCAACTCCCTGCCTGCACGACGCCCAGCCCTCTCCCTAGAGGTATGAGTCATCCATGAGCCCACTAGCCTTAGCTGGGCTTATACAACTCTCCACCTAGTTGTATAAGTCGGCGTAAAGCCTGAATCTGGGCGAAATATATCTACCCCCCTGGATGCAACCAGGTGACTTTACCTTCCTGCTGTCACAATATATATATATATATATATATATATATATATATATATATATATATGCTATTAGATTGTAAGCTCTTCTGAGCAGAGCCCTCTTAATCCTCTTGTATTTTATTGTATTATAACTGTATTGTCTTCCTTTTATTTTGTAAAGCGCTGCGTAAACTGTTGGCGCTATATAAATCCTGTATAATAATAATAATAATAATGATATATATATACTGTATGTATTGTACATTCAGTCTGGTGTATACCGTGGGGGGTAACATGTTTTTTTCTGTTGTTTCTATGGAATCTGCCTGGTTGCTATGCGCTGTACTGGTTGCTAAGGGCTATCTATGGACAGCTAGATGTGGTTTTTATAGTGATGTCTATGTAATTGTATATGGTGTACACTGGGGCTATGTTGCTCATATGTATAATACACACACATATACATATATACCGTATATACTCGAGTATAAGCCGAGTTTTTCAGCACATTTTTTTGTGCTTAAAATGCCCCCCTTATACTCGAGTCACCTTTTTTGCACCTGATCTCCCAGTCTTTGGGGACCCTGTACCGGCCGTAGGTCCCCTGGATCCCAAACTTGGCACACATGTAGCCCCACTCTTCCTCTACAAGTGTGCAAAGTTTGTTGTCCGGGGGACCTACGGCTGGGGAGCACCGATTTTTCAAAGCCGGGCACCCCTTCCATAGACTCCTATGTTAAACAGTAATTTCTCCAGTGACTTTGGGGACCCGGTACCGGCCGGTCGTAGGTCCCCTGGACCCGGAACTTGACACACATGTATCTCCATTTCACCTCTACAAGTGTGCAACGTTTGTTGTCTGGGGGACCTATAGCCGGGGAGCACCGATTTTTTTAAAGCCGAACACCCCTTCCATAGACTCCCAGGTTAAACATCAGTCTAGTCATGGGCACAGTGAGGCATGGGCACAGTGAGACATGGGTACAGTGAGGCATGGGCACAGTGAGGCCGGGGAGCACCAATTTTTCAAAGCCGGGCACCCCTTCCATAGACTCCCATGTTAAACATCAGTCTAGTCATGGACACAGTGAGGCATGGGCACAGTGAGGCATGGGCACAGTGAGGCATAGACACAGTGAGTCATGGGCACAGTGAGGCAAAGTGAGGCACAGTGAGGCATGCAGATGGACACTCTAGGCTTTTACTCGAGTCAATACGTTTTCCCAGTTTATTGTGGTAAAATTAGGTGCCTCGGCTTATATTCGGGTCAGCTTATACTTGAGTATATATACTGTGGATCTTCTTTTCTGTCTGTGTTGGGACTCACCGGTCATTGTACGGCTTCCTCAGTGTGGCTGATATTTAAACAGTAAAGCAAAATGGAGAAAAAGATGTTACACACAAAATCAGAATTTTTAAGAATTTTTTCTTTATTTTTAATTTTGGATAAACTTGGTCAGAGTGGAAATTTCGATCCGGTGTTCATTCCTGTCTGTGACTCCATTGGAGGATTTCCTGTCACACCTTCTGACAGCCGGACAGCAGAGCAGTTCTTACCGGGACAAGAAGACACAGATGGTAAAAATTATCTAACAAAGGTAGGAACCCTTCCCCCACTTTACTGGAAACCGTGTTCTTTTCTGCTTCTCACTCACCTCAACATGTACAATATAATCAATAAAATATATATATTATATTGTCAAAAGTAATGTGACGCCTGCCTTTACTCACATATAAACTTTAATGGCATCCCAGTCTTAGTTCGTAGGGTTCAATATTGAGTTGGCCCACCCTTTGCAGCTATAACAGCTTCAACTCTTCTGGGAAGGCTGTCCGCAAGGTTTAGGAGTGTGTCTATGGGAATGTTTGACCATTCTTCCAGAAGCGCATTTGTGAGGTCAGGCACTGATGTTGGACGAGAAGGCCTGGCTCCCAGTCTCCACACTAATTCATCCCAAAGGTGTTCTATCGGGTTGAGGTCAGGACTCTGTGCAGGCCAGTCAAGTTCCTCCACCCCTAATTCGCTTATCCATGTCTTTATGGACCTTGCTTTGTGCACTGGTCCAAATCATTTGCTGGAGGGGGGATTATGATGTGGGGTTGTTTTTCAGGGGTTGGGTCTGGCCTCTTAGTTCCAGTGAAGGGAACTCTTAAGGTGCCAGCATACCAAGACATTTTGGACAATTTCATGTGTAGCGGGGTCTCCTTTAATGCCCCAGAACTACGTTACCCAGAACCCCGTTCGGCACCCAGAGTGCAGTTAGCCACCGCAGAGACTCATGGGAGGCATTATTTAAGGAGGAGGCGAGGCGGAGCTCGGCCTCTTTGGACACCACGCTGCAAGCAAGAGTTTATTCCTGTGCGGATCTGCTGCAGTGCAGGGCCTGAAGCCTGGGCCTTGCACAACTTCCAGAGAGCCTTTCACCCCACTGCGGAGCCTGGGTGGCACCTGACCTGTCAAGTGAGGACATCAGTTGGATCGGGGACCCGATCCTTGCAGACGCTGTGTGCGGATACACAGCAGGTGGAAGTCCCGGACTGGGATCGCGTCCGGAGTGGTGAGCGGGCACCTGCCCAAACCAATAGACTGTGCCGTGTTCAGGCCTATAGACTGCATAGGCCCACAGTTCATTTATCTGCTGTTCCCCGGGGGGACCGGTAGCAGGACAGAGTTGAAGTGTCCACCCAGTATAGTGTTCCAAGTTATTGGCTGTTGTGGATTACAAATACTTTTCATCAAGTGCACCACCGAAAGCTGGCATGCGAAGAAATCCCTAAAAGGAGGTGACTGAGATTTATTCCATGTCAGGCCTGACCGAGGTGCGGAGTTAAGATATTGTTTAGTGCGCCATAGGGCGCGCATACCATAATAGCTACGCGTGGTGGAGTATCGCGCAGCGCCATTATGGTGTGCTGAATTGATTGCTGCAGGGCTCTGCAAGCCAGTTGCATGTGTTATGTTCTACCTATGCTATTTACTATAAGAGTAAAGCTGTTATATTTAACCTCTCGCCTCAGTGTGTTGCCTTACTATAAGGAGATTGACCCGTGCAATACCATTGCTTATGATATGAGTTTAACCATAGACTAACTGTGCCAGAGTGGGTCGAGTAAGATTGCCGGGGGTTGGCGGTGCTGCACACAGGGCCCGAAATCAAACCAGCGGCTCTCTTAACTGGGGGTAGTGCTACAGTGATATAATATTTGAATAATTACCTGTGCCTGACACCAGTGGTGGCCCTGCGAACCTTGGAGACTGCATTCAATGAGTCCCGGACTCGTTCCCAGGCTGCTCTCTTCGCAGAGGTTGAGACATTTAGGCTGAAGAGTCTCACTTTGTCTCTGTTCACTGCAGCAACCAATGCAGAATTCTCCTGTGGGGTAAATACGGGCCCCCTTGATGTTTTCTGTCTCTTGGTTCGCTGGTGCTGCTGCAGGTCGGCGTCAGAAATCTCTTCTGATGTGGGGGGGGGGGGGGGGGACACAGGCCTCTTTTTTTGGCCATGCTCCCGCTCCACTCCACCTCCATGGGCATGCTCTCTTCCATGCCTTGGCTCCACTCCACGCCTCCGTTCACCTCCACTCTTCCTCTCCCCTTCACGCCTCTCCTCTCCTCCACGCCTCCTCTCCCCTCCGTGCCTCCTCTCCCCTCTACGCTTCCTCTTCTCTACTCTCCCCTCCACACCTCCACTTCCCTCCTCTCCCCTCCACACCTCCTCTTCTCTCCTCCACCCCCCACTGATCCTCCTCTCACCCCCACTCCTCTCCCCTCCACGCCTCCGCTCCACGCCCCTCCTCCCCTACACTACTCCGCTATCCTGAGTCCCCTCCACTCCTCTGCTCCCCTCCACGCCCCTCCTCCCCTACACTCCTCCTCTCTCCTCCATGCCTCTCCTCCGCTACACTCCTGCGCTCCCCTGAGTCCCCTCCTCCACTCCTCCGCTCCCCTGAGTCCCCTCCTCCACTCCTCCGCTCCCCTCCACTTCTCTGCTCCCCTGAGTCCTCTCCACCCTCACTCACAACAACTCTCAAACCAACACCAACATTCTCACTCACAAGACTCACACATCCATTCTCACTCCCAGACATTCTAATTTCACCAAAAGCACCAAACCACACAAACAACCACAAATCCAACAATACCACTCTCTGCTCTGCTCTCTGCTCTGCTCTCTGCTCCTCCCTCACCACACCACACTACACGGCCTCTCAAAATGACATACAGGGGTGGATACTATAGCCAGTGCCACATGTTAAAAACGAAAAAGTAAAAAAAAATCGAGATTTCGAATAGTTCCGAATAACCGCGATGTATTAGAAAAGTACGAATCCATTTGAACATGCAGCGCCGCAGCGCCACTGTCAGACATGTAAATTTACGAATCAACGAACCAAAAAAAAGTTACAAATGTACGAATCCATTCGAAGCACGTTAGACAGCGCCATTGTGAGAGACACGTAAAATTACAAATCAACAAACAAAAAAAAGTAACGAATTTACGAATCCATTCGAAGCACGTTAGGCAGCGCCATTGTAAGAGACACGGAAAATTACGAATCAACAAACAAAAAAAAAGTTACGAAAGTAGGAGTTGTGTCCAGAATCAACTAAAACAATGTACTCTACCGAAAGTACGAATTATAAATCAACTAAAAATAAGAAATACGACTCATTCCGATTCAACGAAAAACGTTGCTTACGAAAATACGAATTAGTCCGAACACGAAAATCCAGTTTTACGAAATTACGAATTTTTTAGTTATGCACAAGTCTACTCTAGTCTGCACAATAGACTTGTGTTATGTAACCTTAATACGTTTTCGGATAATTCGTTATTATTCGTAGAGTGTCGATATTCGTTATCAAAATTAACGATTCGTACGAAATTCGTATTTCGTACGAATCCGAATTAAATTCCGTACAGGAATTGCGAATTACAATTTTTTTTAAATACGGAACGGAACGAAACAAAACACATTTTTTGACGGCTCCCATGTCTACTGTCTGCAGGTAGGAGGGTTATGTCCGGAGGGACCGCCCCCTGGGTGGGGCTGTTCATCTCTGGTAATGTAATGTATATTATAACATTTAACATTCTGCCTAGTCTTCTCCTATGAGCAGGGACATAAACCCACTTGTCAAGTATGAAGAGGGGAAATTCACCTTCCGGACGGTCTCCGACAAGAGACTCACCCGTCACCGGCAGTATGCTGCACCGGGTCTTCAGATGAGGAGCTCTTCCTTGGTCCATTACGCCCACCTCGGATTCAGGCATCCATCTCCGGAGTACCTTAGGATCCTTCCGTCGCGGAACTCAGTGTTGGGCACTGAGCTCCGGACCGCCGTCCGAGTACCTCACCCCAGGCTAAAGATGCCTGAGGTGGAACACTATCTCCGGTGGTCCTCTAGGCCTAGTCCGCCTAGAGGACAAACACGAACTCCGTCCGCAGGCTAAAGGTGCCAGGGACCAACCACCCGTGACCAAGATGGCCGACCCCTTTTATCCCCTCTCCACCACACCGCTACACAGAGAGGACAAAAGTAGGCTCAGTACACAGCGGTACCCGTCCGTCGACCCACGGTGACAGCGCCACCCAGTGGACCGCCGGAAACACACCACTGGTGTCACTGAAAAATGCAAAAAATTATTGCGGGAAAGTAAGTACCCGCTACATATGTATAATTTTTCCACGTTGTTGCATACATTATATGTGTGCGCAATATACGTGTAATGTTTGTTTTGTGTTTTCTATTCATTATTATTATTATTTTCTAGTCTAATATACATGTTTTCAGCACCTGCAATCAGCATCAAAACAAATGGTCTTTACAAACTCCTTTACAGCAGGTTCCAATTAACATTGATTTGATTGCTTTGCAGTTCTTAATTGCTTTTCAATTTTCCCCTGTTTTGATCACATGTCTGGATAGGATTGATATATATATTAGAGGTTCTTTTTGTGAAAATTAGCTATGAGTAAACACTTAGTGTAGTGTGAAACGCATCAGCTGTCTTACGTTCGTTGCTGTGACTTGTAGTGCCTGTTTCCATCTTTACAATAAAGCTACGTTGGATTGGAGTGCGGCTGTCCTAATCATCTTTTGTTCTTAATTTCTCTGAAAATAACTTGTAATATGATAGGGTATAGCCGTCCGGACCGTGGGCCTTACCCGATTTCAAAAACTCCTCAATTGTTAGTGGAGCCTCCAACTTTCTACTAGACATGTGCACAACATAAAAACTGAAAATTGTATCATACTTACCAGTAATTTTCCTTTTCTGGTGCCTATCCTTGGCAGCATACCTGTGACAAGCTCCGCCTTGGCTCCTCCCTCAGGACTAGTGAATATTATAAAAGAGTTTATTAGTACAGCCCGAGCATTCTTCGTAATATAGAATACCGAGGGTGGGATTGTATGCTGCCATGGATAGGCACCAGGAAAGGAAAATTGCTTACCAGTAATTTTCCTTTCCTGGTGCCTATCCTTGGCAGCATACCTGTGACAAGCTCCGCCTTGGCTCCTCCCTCAGGACTAGTGAATATTATAAAAGAGTTTATTAGTACAGCCCGAGCATTCTTCGTAATATAGAATACCGAGGGTGGGATTGTATGCTGCCATGGATAGGCACCAGGAAAGGAAAATTACTGGTAAGTAGGATACAATTTTCCGTTTTCCTGGTGCCTCCATGGCAGCATACCTGTGACAAATAACTAGCTGATATGGGTGGGATGATGCTCAGAGGTTTATTTTAAAGAGATTATTATCATCATTTAGAGGAAGAAGCAAAGGCCGATTTGACCGCCTGTCTGCCAAACTCCACCGATGAGAGAGCTCCTGGGTCTACTCGGTAATGTTTCAGAAACGTATGTTGGAACGACCAAGTCGCTGCCCTGCAAATAGTTTCAATTGACACATTCGCTCTTGCCACCCAAGAGGCAGAAACTGTTCTGGTGGAGTGCGCCCTGACTATCGAAGGGGATCCCAGTCCTTTTGCCCTGTACACCTTGTGGATGAGTTTACCAAACCATGAGGCAATCGTTCTTGCTGACGCCTCCTTGCCTTTGTTTATGAACAACCTGATAGTGTCCCTGAAGGATGCTGTAGCCTGCAGATAGCATCTCAAAGTGGAGGCAATGTCCAGCTCGTGAAGAGAACCTGAGTCTCGTTCTGAAAATGTTGGAAGTGACTAAGGCTCCGACATGTTCGAGGATGATGTGACCTTGGGGCTAAATCCTCGCACCGTTTCGAGTTCTACTCTGTCAGGATAGAATATGATATGATGAAGATCCGCTCCTAAAGCTTGGAGCTCTGAAACACGTCTGCCAGAAGTTATGGCTATCAAGAAAAATAGCTTCGTAGTTAGATTCCAAAGCGATGCTGACTCCGAAGAGGCAAGAAGTGGATTGGCTAAGGACTCTAGGATGATAGCAAGGTCCCAAGTGGGAAAAGATTGTTTAGTTGGTGGACGGATCTTTTTGACAGCTTTGAAAAATTGGAATTATTAATGAATATTCGGCCCATCTTTTACTGGTTGCCGCTGAAATTGCCGCTACCTGCACCTTTAGTGTACTTAAGCAAGACCTAGGTCTAAGCCTGCCTGCAAGAATTTTAGAATTTGAGAGGATGATGGAGAATCTGGATCGCAGTTTCTGCCAATCATGAAGCCCCTGAATTTGTTCCACACCTTATCGTATATACTGTTTGTGGATGGCTTTCTTGCGCTGAGCAGGGTTGTGATAACTTTGTTGGGACACCCTAGGGATTGGAACCTTTCCCTTTCAGCTGCCAGATGTGAAGATTTAACCTGCGGGAATCTAGATGGGTGTGACATCCCTGTGACAGGAGAAAAGGTATTATTGGAACCTTGACTGGAGGCTGTGTATTTAGGTATATTGCTGTGGGGAACCAAGGACGTCTTGGCCAGTACAGTAGGACCGCTATCACCGTCGTGGTCTCTACCATAAGCCTAAACAGGAGTTTTTTTTTTTTGTTTGTTTGGTTTTTTTTGTTTTTGTTTTTGTTTTTTGGAATGAGAGGCCATGGAGAGAAGGCATAGGCCAGATTGCATGCCCAGGGGCTGAGAGAGCGTTTACTGCCTCTGCCTGGGGATGAGGAAGTCTTGAGATGAACCTTGAAAACTTGGTATTTAATGCTGTTGCAAATAGACCCAGCCCGAGGGGACCCCACTGGTCCACTAACCAGTCGAAAACTTTCGGGTGCAGAGACTATTCGTTGGAATCTACTAACCTGCGAGATAGGCGGTTGGCCCTTGAATTTAGAAGACCGGGCAGATAGACTGCCCTTAGGTCTTTTAGATTCCTTTTTGCCCAAAGGAATATGGTTTCACTTCCCTCAGCAGGGACCTGCTGCGCGTCCCTCCTTGTCGGTGTATATAAGACACAGCCCTGTTGTTCATTCGGAGAAGAACTGGTTTGCCTGTAATCTTGAATTCTAGGGCTAACAATGCAAAAGGTAGGCTGCCCGGACCTCCAGGATATTTGATAATAGGCCTGTTGTATGGAAGGACCATCATCCTTGCCCTGAGATCTGGTTGTAGTGTGATCCCCAACCTGCTTCACTGGCATCGGTAGTAATTGTGATCCAGTTGACATGTCCTAATGGATGTGATTTCATAGGCGTGTGTTTCTTCATCCACCAATGTAGACTCCTGAGCATCAGGGTCATCAGGTGTATGGGTTAGGGTAGATACAGTTTGTTCCACAGCTTCAAGAACTCCAGGTGGAAATGTCTCAAATGCCAATGGGCCCAAGGGACCATAGGGATGCATGACGACATCCGGCCTATCAGGCTCTGACAGTTCGAGGCCGACGGGTAGGATCTCACACTGACTTTCTTCATCTGCCAAATAGTGGATGTCACCTTTTGAGGTGGGAGGGATACTGTACCATTCTGTTCCTCTAACTGGGCTGGATCCTTCACCAGGAGATGAAGGTCGTCCGAGTAATGGTATACTCGAAGCCATAATTCTCTTAGAGGGGCCATGATGGCAATTAGGGTCTTCGTAAAGACTCTTGGTGATGTGCAGAGGCCGAATGGGAGGCTCCAAAATTGAAGATGTACATGCCCCACTGCAAACCTCGGATATCTCTGGAAAGGAGGGAGTGTCGGTATATGCAGGTAAGCATCCTGCAAGTCTATTAATAACATCCAATCCCCTGGTTGGATTATACGCATAATAGTTTATAGCGACTCCATTTTTAATTTTTTAGGAAGTTATAGCCATTTAGCCTCTTCAGGTCTATCACGGGTCTCCAAGCTCCGTTTCTTTTGGGGACTAGAAACAGGGTGGAGTAAAAACCGAAAATCTTTCTGATGGAGACACTGGAACCACTGCTTGCTGTTTCTGCAAGAGGAGAAGAAATCGCATTAATGCTTCCGTATTTTTTTGGGGGAACCTTGACATCCTTGTCAGAGAGAAGAAGTCTTTGGGGGGTTTGTCTAGAAACATCCAGAAGTGACCGTATTTAACTGAGGAGACTACCCACGGATCCCTGTACTTTGTTCCCAGATCTTCGAGAAGTGTTTAAGTCTGGCCCCCACAGGGATCGCTTGGGATGGCCTGGCGTCCTGACCATGGTTCAAGCCACAAGGCCCCTTTGGCCATAACTGTGTGGAGTATTGACCTTGCGGAGCATCGATCTGAATCGATTGCGGCTTCACCAATAGGATCTGCTGAGAGCTTTAGCTCATCTAAGGCCCTGATGATATCCTGTCCTGGGATATCCTGTTGGATTGCCAACTCTATATCATCTGTCCAGACGTGTAGGGCGTTGGACACTGACGTCAGGGCTATCGCAGATTTACAGGCAATGCCCGCCATCTGGTGGGAGATCAAGATTCATCCTTCTGTCTGGTGGATCCTTAAACAAGGTCGAGTCTTCCATGGGCAATATGACGTTCTTTGCCAACCTTATCACAGCTGCATCGATCACTGGAGGGCCCCCCAGCGTTGCAGAATCGGCCTTTGAGAGAGGGTATAACTTTCCCAGTCGATCAATGGAGAATCTTTTCTCCGTCTTCTTCCATTCTTCCTCAATCACACTCCTGATCTTGCCCATGAGAGGGAAAAAGGAAATCTGGCATTCGAGAGAGGGGAGGTATGACTTAGACTTCTGTGTCAGTCTCTTCCTAGCCGATCGCTTGTTTTACCGCCTGCACATAAGGCTGGACCATGGCGAAAACCAAAAACCACAGGCATCTAGGTCATCAGAGAAGTCCCCTGAGATGCCATTCTCTTCCTGATGTTTAGAGGAAGAAGCAGGCGTCCGGCGTGAGATTTCACTTGAGGATGGCCCGGGAATGAATGTCTCAGCCGTTTGCTCCTGAGTAGAAGATGCCAGATGTTGCGGCGGCATTGTGGCTACCAATTCCGTGAGGGAATTCTTTACTGCTTTCTTAAGTAGGTCTGCCACTTGCAGGCCTTCGGACTCTCTGTCCACTGTATAGTCCCTTAGGCAATCTCGACAGATCAGCTTGTGTGGAAGTGGGGTGGCTCCACAGGCCTGACACTTTGGAGATCTAGGTTTTGGGGAGCGTGAATGACAGGGTTTTTTGTTTTTTGTTTTTTTTGGCCGATGACTTCCTGACACTCCCATGGTCTCCATGCCTGGAAGACCTGTCTCTGCTGGGACTAGAGTCATCAGAGTCCTCATGTCACCTTGAGTTCTTTTTAGACACCTTCTGGCATAAAAGGCTGTGATACATAAGAATACCAGCCTCAGTGCACTCTTTTTTTTTTTTTAAACATGCGTAAACTTACCTGGATGTAGGTCCTTACCTTAGGTGTAGAGTAGGATCTTGTATGGGCGGCGAATGGCTCATGTTAGGTGGCTTAGCAGAGGAAGCAGCTAAGAAAGGAACAGGAAAGGGTTAACGACCATGTCCTAATCTGGCTAAGAGGAACAAAATCTCTGTGGTTTTTTTTTTTTTTTTATATTAATTAATTTATATTAAATTATATTTGTATTTATTTATTTATTTTTTTTGGGGGGGGGGGGTTTCCTTGCACACATGCATATACTATAATTCATTTATTTTATTTTTTTAACTATTTTTTCCCCTTTTTTTTTTTTTTTTTTTTAATAATTAATTTTTTTTTTTTTTTTTTTTCAGGGTTTTACTTGCACACCTGCACATACTATAATCAATTTTAATTTTAAAAACTATTTTCCCCCTTTTTTTTTAATTATTATTATTATTATTATTATATATATATATATATATATATATATATATATATATGAAGGCCAGTATGCTGGCCTGAAATTATGGGAGGAGTTCGAGGGGTACTTAAGCAGGCCGTCCACCATCGTCAGTGTCGGCTCCAGTGCGCGGTATTCGTCGTCATCAGCCGACGCCCTACGATTCGCAACGTCCGTGTAGTTGCCTCGTATCTTCCAGCTCGTTCGCAGTCGGTCGTATCCCCGCTCGCTGTCGCAGGTAGGACCGGCCGTTACCATTCGTACGAATCTTGGCGCCGGTACACGTTTTCTTCTTTTACAAGTCACACGGTTCATAACCCCGTGTTTTCCGTCTGTATCATATGTTTACCGGCTAGTCCAGCTGTCTTTCGAACCCTGTCGCATGCATGTTACCACCGGTAACGGCCCGCCAGACACTACGTCTCACAGAACTGTTGTACGAATTACTCGCAGCTCGCAAGTTTCTTACCTCAAGTCGCACATCTGATACCCAGTCGTCGGACTGGTATCCCACACTGCACTTCCTTATCCCTAGTCACTGATGCCCTACACCTCCTACGATACTCTCCCTTCACCTTACTGATGCCCCACACCTCCTACTACTCACACCATACACCAAACAGTCTGGGCCGGCTCTTGTCGCTAACAATTGGCACTACAGGCCGGACCCTCGACAATCACAAGCCCCTTCAACTTCGAAACACCAATCAGCCGTCCGAGTCCAGCCGTATCTCCGGCGCTACGATTCGGACCCGGCAATTCAAATCCCCGCCTTGCACCCGTTATCAGCCCGAATACGGGCACAGCATCGGCTCAGAGATTCGGATCTCTGGCATCCACGCTTGTTCCGAGCACAGTCGCATCACCGGCTCATCGGCTCGGATCTACAAACATCAAACTTCTAAAACCATCCGAATTCAGTCGTAACATCGGCTCAAACTTTCGGACCTGTGGCATTCCCAAGCGATCCGAGTCCAGTCGCACCACCGGCTCATCCGACTCGGATCTTTAGCAACAAACCATTCTATTCGATCCAAACGCAGTCGTAGCATCACCTTGACGTCGGTCCTCTGGCATCTACGAACGATCCAAGCACAGTCGCACCACCGGCTCATCGGCTCGGATCTACAAACATCAAACTTCGAACTGATCCGAATTCAGTTGTAGCATCGGCTCAAACTTCGGATCTATGGCATTTACAATCGTTCCGAGTCCAGTCGCATCACCGGCTCAATCGACTCGGATCTCTAGCAACAAACCCTCCTATCCGATCCGAACCAGTCGTAGCATCGGCTCAAAGGTTCGGATCCTCCGCTAACATGACCGATCCGAGCACAGTCGCACCACCGGCTCATCGGCTCGGGTCTACAAACATCAAACTTAGAACTGATCAGACCCATCCAACCGATCCGAACCCAGTCTTAGCATCGGCTCAAAGGTTCGGATCCTCCGCTAACATGACCGACCCAAGCATAGTCGCACCACCGACTCAAACGGTTGGATCCGCAGCATCAAACTTTCTAATCCGTCCGAATCCAGTCGTAACGTCGGCTCTAAGATTCGGATCCTTTTCCAACACTATCAATTCAAGCACAGTTGCACCTCCACTGCAGCAACTCAGCTTCCCCAGCATTACAGACCTATCCTAAACGATCCGAACTCAGTCGTAGCTGCAACTCAGACGTTCAGTTCGTTGGCCACTCGAAGTGCTAGTACATTTCCGGTCGCATTAGCGGCGCCTCATGCTTGAATCGTTCCCCAAATAATAAAAAAATAAATAAATAAGAAAATATAAAAAAATATATATATATATATATATATATATATATATATATATAAAAAAAAGTAAAAAAAAAAAACATAAATAATAAATGAACCAATAAATAACAATAGTCGAATGTAAATAAATTACTAGTAGTAAAATACAACTTTTCTTCATGCATTACACACCTTACTTTAATTACTCCAGGTTCATCACGGACGGTCATCCCTACATACTCACAATTCACAAACTTTCCTTCTTTCGCCTCTCAGCAAGGCTACTTTCCCTCGCAATCGCTGCGAGCATTCAACAAGTGGTTCAAATCAGCCACTCATCATCTCCAGTAGCAACACGGCTACTCACCTTTTCTCTGTCGCTTTCCCCATGCAGCTCAGTGTCACAGGTTTCGGGTCGACCCATGTCTCGACCTCGACCAGACTTAAACTACTGGCGCACAAGTCAGGGCGTCAGTGCAAGGCCCCTCCTTGCTTTCTCCTCGCACTCTTTCACAACATATGTTTCTTCACATACACAATTTGACCGCTCGTGAGGCGTTAGTAACTGTCACATACTTCTGTGCACTACACTCTGTTTTCGAAGAGCGATCCGAGATCCTTCACCACACAGACAAGGTCGCCTAACATCCACCTTGCTGGCAGTGCGAGGGTTAGCAGACCGACCACACGTCAACCACTACAGATCGAAACATTCTTACTTAGCATACCAGACTTCAGCCACTCGCCCCAGCACGCCCTGGGGGCTCTGGTTCATTAGTCTGTGCCGAGCACAGACGGCACCTGAGCTATCGGTTATCTAGCCAGTCACCTCCTGGCTCACCTCAGTTGCCTCGCATTCTTTTGAGTTTTTTCCAAATTTCACTCAACCGCGCTCGTACGCAAACTAATCTGTCATCTACGCCTATTGCTCCTTGCCCTGTCCTCACTGCTCTCCTTCTTCCTCCCCGTTTTCTTAAACCCTTCTATCCCCTCCAAACCTCGCAAACTTACTCTGAACATATGCATTCCCCTCCTTTTAACCGACGCCATGCCGGGAGCCGACAGCAAACTTTGCCTCACCATCACCCTTCGCGGGTCCGGCGGTCGGCAATACACAGTTCCCCAGACCTTGGACCACCCCCAGGCCTCGGCCGAACTACGACGTATGGGCATCCCCTACCTGGCCTCAGCCAGGAAAGCCAAGCTTAGGCTGCTCTTTCCACCACCAGCGGCAGCCTTACCAGACACACAAGCTCCATCGCTGTCGATATACTCTGCAATTATCCAGCTGCACGCCTTGGCGACCACACTGGCAACTGCAGTCACCGATGTCCGGGCTAGAGTAAGGGGCCCTAGAACACGACCAGCCACGCCCCCCTTAGCCCCAGTCTCCACTGGCTGGCACAGTGCCAGCTAACACCAACTGGAGCACTATTGACACAGATCCATTCTACCGCCACTTCACCGACCTTCGCTCCCCACTCTATACGATCTGTCAATCTGCCACCCTCATGATTAATTGGTGCTCCGTAGATTATCAGCATGCCACAGTCCTCCCAGTCGGGCACACTAGGACGTCTAATTTGTGCACCGGGGGGGGGGGGCGCAGCCATCTCCAACAAACTTTCTAGGGTTGATTTTACCCACACTGCAAACCTCGGTACATCTGTCTCCTACTCCAGACGGCTCCCCTCGAAGTACCTGCGGCACCGAGCAGCAGAACCCAGCTTATCTAGGCCGCATGCACGTCGGGCGGCTTGGCTTCTCTCCTCACATCCAACTCCCCCTCTAGCAGCCTTTCTAGGGCAGGTGTTCACTACAGGGTTCCACACTGGACTCATCACTTTACCCGTCTCTACCCAGGAAAAAAAAAAAGGGAAAAACACGCTCTCAGTAGCCCCGACGTAGAAGTTATCAGCACTCCGCTTCAGGTCGAAATGGACCAGGGGCATGCGGTCAGCCCCTCCCCTCTTTCCGCAGTCACCGTTCACAGTACGGAGAGTCAGTCTTCCATCTTGTCGAGGGCAAGTTTTCCAATAAACTTTGTTTAGTCTACTACTTATCCGCGCCTCATTCTTCTAAAATGTACCCAGTTAAACTCCCTCATACCCTCACAGGAGTTCTCACCAAATACTAAACCCCCAGCAGTCCTAGGAATTCTAGAAGAGATCTCTTAAATCAATATGCCCATAGCTGAGAAAAACGTAGGAAGCCTGGCTTAGCTCATCTCCTTCCGGACATCATCCTAGACAAACGCGCCATGCAGGCCAGCCCACCTCTCGATAGATTGACCCGCACAGGACTGTCGCCCATACGTCACCATCACGCCAGGGTGCTCCAAACACACAGCTACAATCCCTACTGGGCATGCTCAACTTCACGATGAGGTTCATTTCTCAAGGGCGATCCTTTGTCTCACGCTTCTTAGTGTCCCTCTCCCAGGCACAAGACCCTGACCAAGTCATTTAGCTAGACGCAGCCGCTATAGCAGATCTGGCCATCTGGGCCCACTTCCTCGAGAACTAGCATAGTAGACCCACGTTCATCCCATCAGCATCCCTTCGTCACCACAGATAGTCAAAGACATAGCAGCTTCCACAAGCTTCATTGCAATTTTTGGCCATCATTGGTTCGCGGGTCCGTGCCCGTCAGAGATACTCACAAATCCGCGTTTAGTCAGTCCTCCTCTCTATTCGAGATCTACCCCATAGTTGCAGCGGCTCAAGTATGCGGCCGCGCCTGGGCAGGACAGGCCGCCACGTTAGCCACAGATAACCAGGCCACAGTCACAGTCGTTAAAAGAGGCTGGTCAATATCGGTGGCCACCATGGCCTTCCTACGCAGGCCTGGTGCTACTGTCCCTACAACGTCAGTTCAGTATCCTCAGGGTCCACATCCCTGGTAAATGTTATACCTCGGCCGACGCACGTTCCCACCTAACTATGCCTCATCCTTTCACCGGAGCCCAGAGCCGACAATGTCCGGCTTCCCACGTTAGTCGCAACCAACTCTGCAACGAGATAGCACCCCCTGGTGCTACCTCCCTCGTCGATGTGTTCTATTCTTCCAATACACTAAAGGCCACCATACTGCCTGGAAGACCGGCAGGTTCCTAGCCGCTAACCCCGGGGTGGTTCCAGGATACTCAGACATATCTGGCCTTCGTTCCTTCTGTCACACAATACCATCAGACTCTATTCAGCCGGCATCCAGCATTTACCTCTCTACTAGACCCTACCAAACCTTCCCTGTTCACCACTCATGCGGTCAAAACCATACCACGTGGCATCCACAGGCAGCAACCACACACTGGTTCCTAACGCTTACCAGTGACCAACGCCGTATTCCAGCACATGTCTGCTATGCTTCCACGTTCCCCCTTCGGTTATGACCCAGCCTGGTAATTCGAGTAGCCATCACGTAGCCTTCCCCGGTTTTCTATGGCCCAGCGAATTTACTGTCACGAACCCGAGTACCAAGTACTACGCAGGCACCACCCGACCCACCACCAGAGTCGTTTCACCCTACACCCGACGGTGTCGGGAAACGCTACAATCCGGTCCCACAGTAGACGTCAAACTTTCCAGACACACAACGCCTGGTGCCCTATGGCCGTTCTAAAGCAATTGGTATACTCTACTGCCCGTCCTTTCAGAGGACAGCCTCTTCTACGTTTCCCAACTGTACCTCTAAGCAAGTACCAGTTCATCAGTCAAGTCAGAACGCTCCCATGCATCTTAGGCCTTAAACCCAGGTCGTTACTCAGGACATTCTTTCGCGTGGGAGCAGCCTTAGCCGCATCGCGTAACAGAGTTCCAGACCACGCAATCAGGATGATGGGCAGGTGGAAGTCCACGCGTTTTGCCCGATACGTCCCCAATCCTCAAACGGATCGTCACGAGTCTCCAACAGTCTCGCTCAGTTGTTATTGCCTCGTACAGTGAAACAATTCCTTCCCTAACCAAGTGTGTTTTTGGCCCCTTCTCTTGGCATACCGTCCAACAGGCCAGGCCACACTTCAGGTCTTATCTGTGTTGTTAGTCTTGTGATGTGTTTATGTGATCCATATCTCTTCGGACTGAGGGCTCCGACCATAAATAGGAAGGCCAGTATGCTGGCCTGAAATTATGGGATGAGTTTGAGGGGTACTTAAGCAGGCCGTCCACCATCGTCAGTGTCGGCTCCAGTGCGCGGTACCCACCCACCCATACCCCTTTTTAGGGCACTTCCCTTACAACAATTCTCAACAGAATTATTCATTACTTCTATCTTAGGTATGGCCCCTTCTCTTGGCATACCGTCCAACAGGCCAGGCCACACTTCAGGTCTTATCTGTGTTGTTAGTCTTGTGATGTGTTTATGTGATCCATATCTCTTCGGACTGAGGGCTCCGACCATAAATATATATATATTTACTTACCTGAAACGACAGTTATTCTTCCCTGGAACTCTCTCTTAAGTAGGTCTCAGGCATCCCACTGAGGCAGCCAGGGAGATGAATGGGACCAGGTGGACAGAGGAAAACGCCTCTGCCCTGTAATTTAGGGTTAAGGGCAAGAAAACGACATTTTGCCCTAACCTAAGATGGCAACCGAGGCTTCCGCGCTTACCGCGCATGCGCGAACCGGCGGCCCTAGGACCCGGACGTCCCTGGCGTTGGCGCATGCGCAGAACGCGGCAAAAGACGCCGTAAGTAAACAAAAAGGCTGGGGTGAGCGCGGGCGATCCCTAAGGGAAACGAGGAGGTGATAGAGGGCGAGGGGGAGATAGGGGCATAAAGGAAATGGGAAACAATAAGAAAATGGCCAGAAAGAAAAAGCTAAAAGATAGGAAAAAAAGGGAAGAGAAAAAAAAAGAAATGCAGAGATAGCTGCTGCCTCTGTTGCCATGTGTGAGCTAATGACTGGAAGATGTGCTGCAGGTAGAGCTCTTAGTTAAGAGACAAACTGCTTGTCCCAAAAGATCCTACAGAAGGGACTCCCAACCTTATAAGCGCGTTTAGCTGCCCAAGAGAAGGAACCGCGTCCGGGAGAGGCTTGAACCCGGACGAAAGCTGCCGAATGCAGAAGGTAAGGACGTTCAACCAGAATTCACTGCCATGAGGTATGAGGAAAAAAAGGAGAATGCTGGGGCTGTACTAATCAACCCTTTTATAATATTCACTAGTCCTGAGGGAGGAGCCAAGGCGGAGCTTGTCACAGGTATGCTGCCATGGAGGCACCAGGAAAATTTGTTTAGTTTGTTTTTGTTTCCGTTGATTTGTAATGATTCGTAATTTCGTAAGACGTGGGTTATCGTATTCGGACTCTTTCGTATTTCTGTAAGGGTTATTTTTCCGTTGATTCGTTTTTCGTATTTTTCGTTCTATTTTATATTCGGACGCGTTCGTATTTTCGTAAGAACTATATTTTTGTTGATTTGCAATGATTCGTATTTCCGTGTCTAATTTCCGTTGATTGGAAAATTGTACTTTTGTAGATTTAATTACATTCGTACTTTCGTTAGAATACATTTTCCGTTTATTCGAAACACTACTTGTCGTAATTTTGTAATTCGTACTTTCGTGAGATTGACCGGCTCATTTATTCGTACTTTCGTAACATTGTTATCGTAGATTCGTAATCGGGGCATAATTCATAATATAGAAACTAGATTCTAGACAGAGTATGCTTAAGAAACAAAGAATTTCTCTCTCACAAGTCACAACTTAACTCACAAATCGACCAAAACAGTGCCACCTACCCAACCACACCCTATCTGGACTCTGGATGAAATGCACTGCAGTCTAACACAGAAAAACACACAAGGGAATAAGAAACAAGCATTTGTTGTTTTGATTTCCGTTTTCCGTATACTCATAATTTAGTTTTTTTTTTTTTTTCCGTTCATTTTGATTTTCGTTATTTTTAATCTTTGTTCGGTATTTTCGTTGTTTTGATTTCTGTTTTCCAAATATTCGTAATTTCGAGTTTTCGTTCATTTTGATTTTCGTCATTTTGAATCTTCGTTCGGTATTTTCGTTGTTTCTATGTTTTCGTATTTTCGCTGTTTCTAATTTAATAAATTTGTATTTTCGTTGTTTTCCATATTCGTTCTTTTCGATAATTTGTTGTTCGTTGGTAATTTTAGTAAACCGTTCGTTCATTCGTATGTTTACAAATTAACGATTATAATGAATTTTGACGAATAACGAATTCGTAACTAAACGAATTGCACATGTCTAGTCTCCATACTGTGATAGGCAGGCAGGTGATTGTGCTAGCTGCAGACAGTCAGTATTTCACTTAGTGTACTGTGTGCTTTGTATAGCGTTCACCTAAAGCTTACCTGATTACAGTTAGTGACTATTATAGTGGTGTTCTCATAATAAAACCACAAGCAAAGAGCTGCAAGTATTTTCAGTGTACAGTGTCATCTGCACAGTTTTCACCTAAAACTAACTGAAAACAATTGCTGCTTTTCCCATACTAACACCACAGCAGGCAGTTGATTCTGATATATATATATACATCCCACCTTTGTGCAGCTACATCTTACTGCAGGCCATTAGTATGTCTGGAAGGCAAACAATGAGAGGCAGACAGTCACGAGGCAATAAAAGAGGGCAAGGAGGCTCTGTGTCTAGAGGCAACAGTGCTGCTGGTCGTGGACACAGTGCATCATCATCAGCACGTGGCCGTGGGACACTCTTGTCCTTCTGTTCGGCAGCTGGCCATGTTGAGCCGCAAAATGGCCAAGACTTGGTAGAGTGGATGACCAAGCCGTCCTCCTCCTCCTCTCTCACCCAGGCCCAGTGTACTTTGTCTGGCAAAGTGGCCTTTTCCCTTGGCTCAATGGCATCAGTCACTCCTTCTCTAGCCCCACCATGTCCTCCTGAGGAGTCCAGCGAACTGTTTGAGCACAGTGTTGGGTACATGCTCCAGGAGGATGCCCAGCGTTTTGAATGCTCCGATGATGGAACCCAGCTGGAGGAAGGCAGTAACGTGAGCTCAGAGAGAGGGGGTAGTAACGTGAGCCCAGAGAGAGGGGGTGCCCAACAAGGTCAGCTATCTGGCAGTCATGTTCCCCCAGCTGCAGCGTACTGCCAGATTGGCCCCAGTGATGAGGAGGGAGGGGATGATGAGGTCACTGACTCCACGTGGGTGCCTGATAGGAGAGAGGAGGAGGAGGAGGAGGAGGCACATCTCCAACGAGGCAGGATGCCCTCCAGGAACCAGCTTAAGGGCAGTACACTGACTGCATCACACCGCAGAACTCTGCATGTGCAGGGCGCTGCTGTCTCTGTGCGTTATTCCAAAAGTTCTTAGGTGTGGGCCTTTTTTCAGACGTGTGCAGCAGATCGCACCGTTGCCATTTGTAACATATGTCTAAAGCGTATCTTGCGTGGCCAAAACATCAGCCGCTTGGGCACCACATGCTTGACCAGACATATGTCGACCTGCCATGCAGTCCGTTGGCAAGCTTGCCTAAAAGACCCACACCAAAGAACAACGCGGACCTCTCCTTGCTCATAATCAGCTGGGATCTCTAACCCCACTATACCTTCAGTCCTCTCAGAAACCTGCACTGAGAGGAATGAAGGTGTAGAATTAGGTGTGTCACAGCCAAGTACTTGCGGGCAATCTGCTATCGGTCAGATTGTACCATGCAAATTTCCCTGCCCCAGTTGCTGCACCGCCAAAAGAAGTTTGCTCCCAGCCATCCACATGCCCAGGGATGGAATGCTAGCTTGGCTAAATTGCTAGCACTTCAACTGCTGCCTTTTCAGTTTGTAGACTCTGCCCCCTTCCGTGAGTTTGTGGAATGTGCGGTTCCTCAGTGGCAGGTTCCCAAATGCCACTTTTTCTCACGGAATGCTCTCTACCAGCATGTGGAAGGCAATTTCTTGGCCTCGCTGAACAGAGCGGTCAGCGGTAAGGTGCATATTACCGCTGACTCATGGTCCAGCAGGCATGGACAAGGACTTTGCCTATCTTTCACGGCGCATTGGGCGACTCTCCTCGCAGCTGGGAAGGATGCAGGACAAGGTGCAGTAGTGTTAAAGGTTGTTCCGCCACCACGCCTCCAAAATGTTACTACAGGTGGTTCTGACACACCTCTCTCCTCCACCCCCTCCTCTTCTTCTTCCTCCATGGCCTCTACCTGTGCTTTGTCCTCGGAACCAGCGGTGCTCCGTAGGCGTTCAAGGGGCTACGCAAGTACGTAGGCAAAAAGATGCCATGCGATGCTTGAGCTGGTGTGCTTGGGGGACAGGAGCCACACTTGGGCAGAGATTCTGTCAGCTCTGCAGGGGCAGGCTCAGAGATGGTTGACGCCACACCAGCTTAAGCCAGGAAAGGTGGTTTCCGACAATGGCACCAACCTCCTCTCCGCCCTCCGACAGGGACAACTGACATATGTGCCCTGTTTGGCTCATGTCCTTAACTGTGTGGTGCAGCGGTTCTTGGGCAGGTACCCGGGCTTACAGGAGGTCCTGAAGCAGGCCAGGAAACTCTGTGGGCATTTCCACCGGTCATATAATGCCAGTGCTCAGCTGTCTGACCTGCAAAAGGATTACAACCTGCCCAAGAACCGCCTAATCTGTGACATGCCCACCAGGTGGAACTCTACGTTGGCCATGCTGCAGCGGCTGCACACACAGCAGAGGGCCATCAATGAGTATCTTTTGCAATATGGCACCAGGACAGTGTCAGGGGAGCTTGGATTTTTTTCCCCACGCCAGTGGGCCATGATCAGGGATGCATGCACTGTCCTGATACCATTTGAGGAGGCCACGAGGATGGTGAGCAGTGACAGTGCATGCATCAGTGACACTGTCCGTCTTGTCCACCTGTTGGAGCACGCGCTGGATGGAATAATGGACAGGGCACGTGAGGCAGAACAGAGGCAGGAAGAGGAGGACTTCCTTACCTCTCAAGGCCCCCTTTATCCAGACAGTGTTCCTGCTAGCCCGGCTATCACACAGGAAGAGGACGAGGAGGAGGAGGAGGAGGATTTTGTCAGCATGGAGGTGAAGACTAGCACTCAGCATCAGCAGCAGTCTTCAAGGGATCAATTACAGTCCCAAGACACCCATGGACTTGTACTTGGCTGGGAGGAGGTGGTCCTCAGTGACCCAGAGGACTCCGCACCGAATGCCTCAGCAAACCTACGCTGTATGGCCTCCCTGATCCTGCAAAGCCTGCAGAAAGATCCTCGTATTCGTGCAATCAAGGAGAGGGATCATTACTGGCTTGCAACCCTCCTTGATCCACGTTACAAGGGTAAGGTTGCGGACCTTATCTTGCTGTCGCAGAGGGAGCAGAGGATGAGGCATCTTCGGGAGGCCTTGCAGAAAGGTCTGTGCAACACATTCCCAGAGACTGGGAGATTACAAATTCCTGGTCCTGGACAACGTGTTGCTGAGGCTTCGGTCAGTCAAAGAAGGAGGGGTGGAGAAGGTGGCCGTCTGACCGATGCGTTCAGACAATTTTTTAGCCCGCAGCCCCAAGGTATGATCGGTTCCAGCAACCAGCGTCTGGTTTACATGGTGCAGGAATACCTAGGGTCAAGATCAGACTTGGACACCTTTCCCACCGAAAATCCTATGGGTTACTGGGTCTTGAGGATGGATCACTGGCCAGAGCTTGCACAGTATGCAATTGAGATACTGGCCTGTCCTGCATCCAGCGTTCTTTCGGAACGCACATTCAATGCTGCTGGTGGCTTTGTAACTGATCACATGGTGCGCCTGTCAACCGACTCGGTCGATCGACTGACCTTCATAAAAATGAATCAGTCTTGGATCACCACCAGCTACCAAGCACCTGATGCTTATGTAACAGAATAATTTTCTTTTAAATGTCAGATCCCTTCAAGACTGCCTATGCTGATGCAGAGTGACTAGCCTGTTATGCTGAGTAACTATCCTCTTCCTCCTCAATAATCATGCTGATAGCTTGAAAGAACATTTTGGTTCTGGGCACCGCCACCAGTGGCTAAGGCCCAATTTTTAAGCCCCTGTTTAACAGGGGCGTGTATTTACAATTTTTGATGCAATGCTTGCTTTGCAGCAGTGCTCATTGCTTTGCTCCAAGTACAGTATCTGTGAGGGGTTGCAGTGTTGTGGCACCAGCACCAGTGCCTAAGGCCCAATTTTTCTGCCCCTGTTTAACAGGGGCGTGTAATTAAATTTTTTGATGCAATACTTTGCAACAGGGCTCATTGCTGCGCTCCAAGTACAGTATCTGTGAGGGGTTGCAGTGTTGTGGCACCAGCACCAGTGCCTACCGCCCAATTTTTCTTCCCCCGTTTAACAGGGACATGTAATTACAATTCTTGATCTAATACTTTGCAACAGGGCTCATTGCTGCGCTCCAACTACAGTATCTGTGAGGGGTTGCAGTGTTGTGGCACCAGCACCAGTGCCTAAGGCCCAATTTTTCTGCCCCTGTTTAACAGTGGCGTGTAGTTACAATTTTTTATGCAATACTTTGCAACAGGGCTCATTGCTGTGCTCCAAGTACAGTATCTGTGAGGGGTTGCAGTGTTGTGGCACCAGCACCAGTGCCTAAGGCCCAATTTTTCTGCCCCTGTTTAACAGGGGCATGTAATTACAATTCTTGATCTAATAATTCACAACAGGGCCCATTCCTGCGCCCACCAAGAGTAACTGTGAGGACTTACAGTGTTGTGGCACCAGCACCACCGCCACCACCAAAGGCCCAATTTTTCAGGCCCTGTTCAACAGGGGCATGAAATTACAATTCTTGATCTAATAATTCAAAGCAGGGCCCATTCATGCGCCCACTAAGAGTAACTGTGAGGGCTTACAGTGTTGTGGCACCAGCACCACCACCAAAGGCCCAATTTTTCCTACCACTGTTCAACAATGGCATGTAATTACAATTCCTGATATAATAGTTCACAGCAGGGCGTTCCAGCACCCACCAAGAGTATCTGTGAGGGTATTTACAGTGTTGTGGCAACACCAACACCTAGGGGCCAAATTTCTGCAGAGTATATACGGCAGGCCCCTACTTTCAAACATCCAACCTACAAACGACTCCTACTTGCAAACGGAAGGAGACAACAGGAAGTGAGAGGAAATCTACCCCTAGGAAGGTGAAATTCTCTTCTGTAAGAGTTAATATGGGAAAAAGGTGTCTCCTCTCTACTCACCAATCCTTGTTTCAATAAAAACCCAAATTTTCCAAAAACATTTGTCATTAGGACGGAAAGTGAGGTGAACTGTTCTGAACAGGTGCACACTGCACAGACAGCAAAACAAATGTTACAGGGGTGATAACCCTTCCCTATGTTCTCCAAAAAGCTTAAAAATAGATTTTTTGGCTAGAGCTACGCTTAAAAATGTACCTGTTCAAAATTACAAACAGATTCTACTTAAGAACAAACCTACAGTCTCTGTTTTGTTTGCACCGCCTGTATACTGCTGTTCAGAGTATATAGGGCCTTTTTTTATTTTGGGTGCGAGGTTCCCCTTAATATCCATACAAGACCCAAAGGGGCTGCTAGTGGGCTGGGGGGGTACCCATGCCATTTTTCTCAATGATTTTCATCCATATTGCCGGGACCAAACATTACATTAAAGCCGCAAGCAGTTTTAAATTACCGTATTTATCGGTGTATAACACGCGCCGGCGTATAACACGCACCCCAAGTTTAGGAGGGAATTTTAGGGAAAAAAACTTTTAGGAGGGAATTTTAAGGAAAAATAACTTACATTTAAATGCAGCCTTATCAGTGTCCATTGCAGCCTTGTCACAGTGCAGCCTTGCCCCAGTGTCCATTGCAGCCTTGGCAGTGTCCATTGCAGCCTTGTCAGTGTCCATTGCAGCCTTGCCCCAGTGTCCACTGCAGCCTTGCCCCAGTGTCCACTGCAGCCTTGTCGCCGTGCAGCCTTGTCACCGTGCAGCCTTGTCACCGTGTCGCCTTGCCCCCAGTGTTTATTGCAGCCTTGCCAATTTAAAATTGGCGCCGCAGAGACTGCGTGGAGCGGGGCGAACGTCGCCGTGAACGCAGGCAACGCAGCCGAGATACACATAGCCAAGTGTACTCGGCTCTACTCGGCTCTTCTCGGCCCCACTCACAGTCACGCCGAGTCCCGCCCTATGATGGACATAACACAGGTCCAATGGCGGGACAGGGCGTGACTGTGAGCGGAGCCGAGAAAAGCAGAGTAGAGCCGAGTACACTCGGCTATGTGTATCTCGGCGGCCAACCCTCCCCGCTCCGCTCACAGTCGGCGGAGATCGACGGGGGATAGGTGGGTATCGGCGTATAACACGCACCCACGATTTTCCCCTAATTTTAAGGGGAAAAAAGTGTGTGTTATACGCCGATAAATACGGTACTTGTTTTCCTTTAGAAATTTAATTTTGTGCAGGGACAGTTCTAAACACGGGAAACACTTGCCACTTCACAGGCATACCTTAGACACCCCCCAGGTATGATATTTAAAGGAATATTTCACTTTTTTTTTTCACTTTATGCATCATTGAAATCAATGTTCCCGAAAAAACTGCCGTTTTTAAAACGTATTTTTTGCATTGATACATGTCCCCTGGGTCCCCGAACCCTTTTTAGGACAATAACTTGCATATTAGCCCTTATAATTAGCACTTTTGATTTCGAACGGTCGCATCCATTGTATTTAATAGGGTTCTAAAGTTCGCACAAACTTTCGGTCCGTTCGCAGGTTCTGGTGCGAACTGAACAAGGGGGTGTTCGGCTCATCCCTATTCCCAACTTGGATTGGCCACTGGATTGCTTTTACAGGCAGCGAAAGGGGACATCCTCCCCCTCCTAACACCCATTGACGCATCTCCAGGCTCTCTCATGTGATCGGAGAGCTCAGGATCCGATCCGGCCGAGGTGCCGGGTTACTACAGAGCTGGCCATGGAGCGGATGGTCTCCAGCCATCAATATTAACCTGGGAGGCCAGAAGCGACGTCACCAGAATGCCACCAATTCACGCATCACCAACTCTGGAGTGTACTAAAGGGCCTGCCTGGGACCTAGTAGCTCCAATGTCAGATGAGCGTTGGTGAGAATCAGCAATAGTTGCCAGTTTTCACCCCTTCTTCTTCAAAAAAAAAAGCCAGTCTGGAGAGTAAATGCTCATAGGCCAAATGTGCAGACAGCCAGGCTCTTTTGCAGAATCAGAGGGGATAGCAATGTATTGTTGCTCTAGCTGTTGAACTTGGAATTCCACCTGATCCCATAGATCAGACGAAGCCCTCTTAATCTTATTGATTTCAGCTATTAGTAGGTCCCTCAAATAGGCCTTAAAGTGGTTGTAAACCCGTTATAACCACTTTTACCTACAAGTAAGCCTAGATTAAGGCTTACCTGTAGGTGCTCGAAAATATCTCCCAAACCTCCACGGTTTAGGAGATATTTACAAATGAGACGGGCACCGATGTCTACGGCGCATGCGCCGTAGACAACGGTGCATGCGCACTTTAGAAACCTTTAGAAATGACGAGACACTGCGGGGCCTATAAGTAACATCAGCTTCTGTCACGTACCTGATGGTGATGAGCCCGGTTTAGCAAAGGGAGGCCTCCCTTACGGCTTCCACCAGCGGCCCCTGGTAGTGTAACAGGAGGCACGGAGGTAGAAGGGGTACGAGTGCCTGGCAGGATCAACCACGGAGCAGGTGGCTGGATAGTCTGGGCTTGGTCCAGGTGCACGGAGGTATGGCAGGTAGACCGGAACCAGGAACTCAGGAACACAGCAGATGAACAGGAACCAGGAACTCTGGAACACAGCAGATGGACAGGATCCAGGAACTCAGGCACACAGCAGGTAGACAGGAACCAGGAACTCTGGAACACAGCAGATGGACAGGATCCAAGAACTCAGGCACACAGCAGGTAGACAGGAACCAGGAACTCTGGAACACAGCAGATGGCCGTTCAGGAAGCAGGACTGGAACAGCTCAGCAGACCAGGGCTGGGGCCTGGGATCAGCGGGGTAGTCAGACAAGCCGGTTGGTAAACTGGCAGGCAGCAAGGTACAGAGGGACAAGGCAGAGCAGAGGTCACAACGGGCCGGAGGTCGGGTGCAGGCGGATAGCTGGAAGGTCACAGGCAAGCCGGGTCAGATACAGGTGGGAACACAGATCAGGTTTCTTAGACACTAACACTGTAGAGCAGACAGCAGGGACTGTCTGTAGTTGATGGATTTAAATAGCCCTTCTGGCGCCACACGCAGGGCGCGCGCGGGTGATCGTGCGCGCAATCGGGAACCAGGAAGTCCAGGGCGCCTGTTATTGGCAGGATCTCCATGTTATTGCCCCCCCCCAAGGGGCAGCCTCCGGATGCCCATCCTGGTAAACTTTTCGGGGTGAGATCTCCTGAAAGCTTGTATCAGCCTCCTAGCATGAATGTTCTCCTCAGGTTCCCAAGAGTTCTTTTCGGGTCCGTAACCTTTCCATTTAACCAGAAATTGGTTCTGGTTATTTCTCCTCCTAAAGTCCATAATAGCTTCCACCTCAAATTCCTGCTCCCCGTCTATGATGACGGGATCAGAGTGAGCCAGACTTCGACCAGGGAATGGGTTGGAGACTGAAGGTTTCAGCAGAGAGACATGAAAGATCGGATGGACTCTAAGAGAGTCGGGAAGCTCCAGCTCGTAGGCTACTTCATTAATCTTCCTTTTGAAAGGAAATGGCCCTAAGAATTTGGGGCCCAATTTTTTGGAGGGGCATGCCATCCTCAGGTTTAAGGTAGAAAGCCATACTTGGTCGCCGGGAACCAGCACTAATTCACCCCGTCTCTTCCTGTCGTAGACCGTCTAGTTGTGTTCCTGGGTCCTTGCCATGGTTTCACGCAGAAGTTGATTATTAGACGAGAAAAAGTTAAATTTTTCCTGGACTGCAGGCACCGAACACTCAGGGAGGGAGTTGGGCAGAAATGTAGGGTGAAAACCGTAGTTTCCGAAAAATGGAGTCTGGCTGGTAGCAGAATGGATAGAGTTGTTATAGGCAAACTCGGCCAACGGAAGCAGGGAGAGCCAATCGTTCTGGGCAAAAGAGGAGAAGCAGCACAGGTATTGCTCGAGGGTCTGATTTGTCCTCTCCGTCTGTCCGTTGGTCTGGGGATGGTAGGCAGAAAAAAACGATAACTCTATCTCCAGAGTCTTGCAGAGGGATCTCCAGAATTGGGAGGTAAATTGTACCCCCCGATCAGAAACAATATTGGCGGGCACCCCGTGGAGTCTGATGACCTCTCTGATGAACACCTGTGCGGTTTCAGGGGCTGAGGGAGTCCTTTTCATGGGAACGAAATGTGCCATCTTGGACAGGCGGTCCACTATCACAAAGATTGTGGTGTGATTCTCCGCCAGGGGGCAACTCAACAATAAAGCCAATGGACAGCATTTTCCAAGGCCTGTCTGGAACAGGTAAGGGTTTCAGTAGTCCCCAGGCCTTGGATCTGGACCCCTTGTTTCGGGTGCAAGTAGTACAGGACTCCATGAACCTCCTGCAATCCTCACGTAATCGAGGCCACCAGAAGGTGCGCTGTACCAGGTCAATGGTCTTGGCAATGCCAAAGTGTCCGGCAAGAGCATGGTCGGGGCAGAGTTCCAACACGGTTACCCTTAGTTCCTCCGGTACGTAGATCCTGTTCTGATGCCACAAAAGCCCATCTTTAGCCTGCAATTCTGACTCAGAGGAGGGTCTCTGCCCAGTGGTGGCTTGTCTGATCCGGGTAAGTAGATCTTCTTGAAGAAGAAGGAAATTTCCAGGGGCGAGGATGGTATCGGGAGAAGAGGTTTCCTTAGATTCATGGAACATCCGAGACAAGGCATCGGGTTTAGTGTTCTTGGCACCAGGACGGTAAGTGACGTGAAAAGAGAACCGGGAAAAGAAAAGTGCCCATCTGGCTTGTCGCGGTTTCAGTCTCTTTGTGGCCTTCAGATATTCCAGATTCTTATGGTCAGTAAATATCAGAATCGGGTGGGCAGCTCCCTCAAGTAGATATCGCCATTCTTCCAACGCAGACTTGATCGCCAGTAGTTCCCGGTCCCACACGTCGTAGTTCCTCTCTGCCGCAGATAGCTTGCAAGAAAAGAAGGCTACCGGGTGAAGCAAGGCCCTGGTTCCTTGTCTTTGAGACAGTATTGCTCCTACCGCGACTTCGGAGGCATCTACCTCAAGTACGAACGGCAGCGATGAATCCGGGTGCTTCAGGATCGAGGCGGAGGTAAAGAGCCCTTTCAGGACCTCGAAGGCTTTTTGGGCCTCAGGGGACCAGTGGAAGCGGGTTCCTTGCTTGGTCAACTGGGTGATAGGGGCAATGATGGTCGAGAACCCCCGGATGAATTTGCGGTAAAAATTGGCGAATCCAACGAACCGTTGGATTCCCTTTTTATCTGCCGGCACTGGCCAGTCCAGGATTGCGGTAATCTTCTGTGGGTCCATCCTGATGCCTTCGCTGGAGATGATTAACCCCAGGAATGCTATACTTTCCAGCTCAAACTCACATTTTTCGGCCTTCGCATACAGGCTATGCTGGCGAAGCCGACCCAACACACTTCTGACATGCCTGCGGTGAGAATCAAGGGAGGAAGAAAAGATTAGTATATCGTCCAGATAGACAATGACAAAAAGATCTAGGAAGTCCCAAAGAACATCATTAATAAAGTACTAGAAGGTGGCAGGGGCGTTGCACAACCCGAAGGGCATTACCAAGTACTCAAAGTGTCCGAATCGGGAGCGGGAGGCAGTCTTCCATTCATCCCCCTCCTTGATGCGAACCAGGTTGTAGGCTCCGCGGAGATCAAGCTTGGTAAAAATGGTAGCAGCTCCAAATCTCTGAAATAGCTCTGGTACCAGGGGGAGAGGGTAGCGATTTTTAATTGTGATCTTATTCAGTTCACGGTAATCCACACAGGGTCGGAGGGTGTGGTCCTTCTTCTCTACGAAGAAGATGCCTGCGCCTGATGGCGACGTAGAGGGGCGGATGAACCCCTTTTGTAAATTTTCATCAATATAGTTCTTTAATGCTCCCTGCTTCACCTCAGTTAGCGGGAAGATCCTGCCGAATGGAATCGCTGCTCCGGGAAGTAGGTCGATGGGGCAATCATAGGCCCGATGGGGTGGTAGTGTCTCGGCCCCTTGCTTGCTGAATACATCGAGGAAGTCCAAGTAAACATCAGGGATGGCCTGACGTATTCCAGCCTCAGTATCGGTACACATTAAGGTGGCCGGCCCAGGGAGCTCATGTGAGCCGCAGGACTGTTGACAATAGGGGGAAGGAAAGGTAACTACCCCCGTGGCCCAGTTGATGGTGGGATTGTGGGCCTGCAACCAGGGCATACCGAGGATTAGAGGGATCAAGGGAGAAGAGATAATGTCCAGACGGAGGTACTCTCGGTGAATTCCGGTAGTGGTGGAGATGGTGACGGGTATAGGGGCCGTCTCCTGAACCACGGGTCCAGACTTGATAATGGACCCGTCAGCCAGGTGAACACAAAGTCCATGGGTCTTGGTAAGAAGGGGAATCAGATGTGTGCGGGCAAAGGTTGAGTCCATGAAGCAACTGCAAGCCCTGGAATCAATAATGGTGGACACTTGCAGAGTTCTTCCTGGGAGCTGTAAGGAGACAGAAAGGGCAAGGTGAGATGTAGACTTGGCCTGGGAGCTGGTTAAGTCAGGAGATACTGAGAAACACTTACAAAACTTCAGGGGACAGTTTCTGACGTAGTGTCCGGGTTCCCCACAGTACAGGCACAAGTTATGCGTTCGTCGACGCTGGCATTCCTCCTGAGTAAGGGAAGGATGAAGGACTCCGAGCTGCATGGGCTCAGGTACATCAGGTGTGGGGGCCAGAGGTGCAGCAGGAGCTGGGTGCAGATGGCTGGGAGCCCGGGGGAGCATCCAGGTCGGACGGGAGAAGCCCGTGGCCCTCTCAGCCCTCCGTTCCCTCAAACGTCGGTCAATCTGAATAGTCAAATCAATTAATAGATTCAGAGTCTGTGGTATACCGACTCTAGCCAGCTCAGAATCCAGGAACTCAGGCACACAGCAGGTAGACAGGAACCAGGAACTCTGGAACACAGCAGATGGACAGGATCCAAGAACTCAGGCACACACCAGGTAGACAGGAACCAGGAACTCTGGAACACAGCAGATGGCCCTTCAGGAAGCAGGACTAGAACAGCTCAGCAGACCAGGGCTGGGGCCTGGGATCAGCGGGGTAGTCAGACAAGCTGGTTGGTAAACTGGCAGGCAGCAAGGTACAGAGGGACAAGGCAGAGCAGAGGTCACAACGGGCCGGAGGTCGGGTGCAGGCGGATAGCTGGAAGGTCAGATACAGGTGGGAACACAGATCAGGTTTCTCAGGCACTAACGCTGTAGAGCAGACAGCAGGGACTGTCTGTAGTTGATGGATTTAAATAGCCCTTCTGGCGCCACCCGCAGGGCGCGCGTGCGCATGCGCGATCGCGCGCAATCGGGAACCAGGAAGTCCAGGGCGCCTGTTACTGGCAGGATCTCCATGAGAGATTCATAGGGAAGCATAGTTGTGTTACGAACATCAAGATCGATTCTAGACAGGGTGCTATGGGACTTTGAGAAACATGAAAATTGTTTAGACTATGGATACTGAAGTCTCCAGACATCCATCCAGCCCACCTCGTGTATTAACCTTGCCAAGGGTGTACCCCTCGAATTAGTGGAGTCTGGCAGAACTGGATGCCTGTCAAGAGAGGGATTCAATTGCAAGTAAGGAGAGCAAGGGGGCAGGAGGGGTTAAAAGTGGGGGGCAATAAGGATCATCACCCCACCCCCCACACAAGGTTCCCTCCTCCTTTGTCCTTCCAGCCAGGCAGGAAATAGGGTGCAGGAACAGCAGCCTCTGTACTCACACAAGGGTCCTGAGTGCTGTGATCAGGTTTCCTTGTCCTGCTGTGTGTGACAAGCTCCCAAGGTCACTGGCAGCCCTATTCCCCCTCCACTGCAGTTGACCAAACATGGCAGAGACATTGCAGGGAAACCTGATGCCTCGGCGTGTCTGCACTGAGCACAGCTCTGCTTGAATTCTCTCTGCCAGGTTCTTCCCTCTCCTGGCCTGGGGGGAGGAGGGCCGGTGATGTCAGCACCCAGTCCCATTGATGTCAGTGGATCACACACTCCAACCCCTCTACCACAGACAATGGGGCCAGCTGGGGCATCGAACCAAGCATATGCAGGACTCATTTCCATGACTCTCTAAATGTTGCGCCCAGGGAAACAGAACCGGCTGCCCCCCACCCCTCCCACGCTATGCCACTGTACTGTTGTTGTGCTGGAAAATGAGGGTTTGAAAAATGGGGGATATCTATGTATTGCTGTGCTGGAAAATGAGGGATGTCTATTGTTGCTGTGCTGAAAAAAGCGGGACATCTATTGTTGCTGTGCTGGAAAATGAGAGATATCTACTTTTACTGTTCTGGAAAATGGGAGGCTATCTATTGTTGCTGTGCTGGATATGAGGGCCTGTCTATTGGTGCTGTGCTGGATATGGGGGCTGTCTTTTTTTTCTGGATATGGAGGCTGTCTGTTGTTGCTGGATGGATCTATTCTTGCTGTAGTGGGTCTATCATTGCTTCTACTGCAACAACAAACTGAGGGCTCGTGCACATGGGGGCTTAGAACTGTACAGTAGGGATGAGACCATGTATGTTTGGATATGAACCTGCCTAAGCTATCCTGCCAGGAAGCTGTTAAAGTCAATAGCCAATGATGGTTAGCAGAAGCCACAAGAGGCTTGTATGCGTGCAGGTTCAGGGCTCAGAATGCCTCTGCCACCTATGATTGGCAGTCTACTCTACAGTAACAGCTTCCTGGTAAGCTAGCTCAGGGGAATTCGGACTGACCATGAATGAGCTCATCTCTACTGTACAGTGTAAAACCTGGGCTTGTTTTGGTCCCCTTGAGTTGCAGGTTTTGTGTACAGCTAGCTGCCAGCAGAAATCAATGGCAAGCTGAAATACACAGTGGCTGTACGCATATTTTGACACACATCCCCATGTATGTTTACAGAGATGTATGTCCTGAACACAATCTGTGTTTGGGACATACACCCTGTACGCATCCCTCCCTATATGCAAGTAGCGCTGGTATGCTTGTAAATATGCATACCCACCCATCCCCCAATATACTTTGTTCCTTGCTGACAGCATTAGGAGAGGAGAAGAGAGACAATAACTGGCTTCTGTTAAAGGGACATGTACACTGATAATCAGGGAACTGAATTATTAGTGTTATGATTATCAGTGCAGTCCCAATAGTGCCCACCAGTGCTGTCAATCTGTGCCCACCAGTGCTGCCAATCAGTGCCCACCAGTGCCACCTACCAGTGCTTATCAGTGCCCATCAGTGCCACCTATCAGTGCCCATCAGTTTGTGCTTGTCAGTGCAGCCTTATCAGTGCCTCCTCATCAGTGCCCATCAGTGCAGCCCATCAGTGACGCTTGTCAGTGCCCATCAGTTTGCGCTTGTCAGTGCAGCCTGATCAGTGCATTCTCATCAGTGACCTCCAGTGCCCATCAGTGCAGCCCATCAGTGCCCATCAGTGCAGCCTCACAGCACACATCAGTGAAGGAAAAAAATTGCCTGATTGCAATTTTTTTTAACAAACTATGAATTAGCAAAAAATAAACCCATTGATGATCAAATACCACCAAAAAAAAGCTCTATTTGTGTGATTTTTTTTAAATAAAAATTCAGTTTGGGTACAGTATAACATGACCGTGCAATTGTCATTCAAAGTGTGACAGCACTAAAAGCTCAAAATTGGCCTGGGCAGGAAGGGGGTAAAAGTGCCCAGCGGGCAAGTAGTTAATCTTAGGCCCGGTTCACATAGGGGCGACTCCTCAGGCGACTCGGTCGCCTGAGGAGTCGCATCCCGCTCTGTACTATGGAACCGTTCTAATAGGAGCGACTCAGGACGCTCCGACTTAGAAAAAGGTTCCTGTACTTCTTTTTTTTTTTTTATGTAATCTTTATTTAGAATTTTTTCAAATAATCAGACAAATAGACTGTCAACATAGTACAGCAAGAGGAAGACAAGGACATCACATAACATATCGGGCCGTATACCGGGTACACATATTCAGTATAAGCGTAGCAACAATCCAGGGGCATACCCCATTCGGGAGACACATCTGGGGGAATGATTATTAACATATTTTACCCATGTTATAAATTCACTCAGCAGTGGGTCACCCCTGTCATCCCTGTCGGGCACACACACACCTGTGGAGGGTAAATGCCTCCAGTCAATTATAGAAATCAGATCGAACCACTGGGTATCTGGCCCATATACCATGGGGGAGTAGAGAGGGGAAAACTCAAATTAAGGAGGGAGAAATAATACAAGAACAATAAACTGGGGACAAAAAGAAAAAGAAAAAGAAGAAGAACATCCGCTACTTGCACTATGCAAAGTATAAACTGTAGCAAATCTCCCGAGGCTCTACCGCTCCCGAACCTTCCTGTACTTCTTTTGGGGGCGACTCAGGGCGACTTGCATTGACTTCTATACAGAAGTCTTATGCAAATCGCCTCAGGCGGGCGTCTCAAGTCGTCTTGAGATCGCGCCGCCGAGTCGCCCCCGAAGTCGTGCCGCCCCTGTGAGAACCGGGCCTCAGTCCTGCCAGTGCAGTTTTTGTCTAAACAGTTTTTTACATACTATAATATAAAGATGAAGATAAGTAGTAACCAACTATTGTACTGACTTGCCTCTGGCCAATGTTTTTGTCATGCTTACTGAACTTGACCTATACATGAATGGTTATTAAGGGGTTATATGGCCCTTACACTGACTCCTACCTTGGTTAATTAGTGAGGAAACTTGAGATGGCTGTGGTCGTTTACAGGACAAAAAGGTCATCATTAATTCATGACTGGTGTTTGCAATGCTTGTCATTTTGTTAAGCTGAATTATCTAGACAGCTCACCTTTCCGTTTGTAGAGAATTAAGCGTGCCCCAGCTAGTGTATAACAGTCTGCCATGTGATTGCTTTATTCATTGTGATTTCTATATTAGTTTCTTCTCTAAAGCTTGGAATACCTAGTTATTAATAAACATTATAAGAATTACACAAGTTAGTTACATAAGGTATAACAGACACTAGGGTTGATACCTTTTCTTGAAGTCAAACCTGAACACTTTAGCGGCGCACAGCAATTTTTTTTATGAACTATACATATATTTTGCAATTAAATACGATTTCTGGGGGCGTGGCCGGGATGTGAACAGGAGAGGACGTGTGACCGCTGAGCTCCGCTCCTGCCCGAATCCTTTCTGTTTTCCAGCGCAGATTCCTCCTTCCAGCAGCCACTTACCTGACACCCTGGGGCGGAAGAAGGCATCCACCACCCCGAGGCTCTCCCAGCTGTCTCCGGGTAAGCTCCGATCATCCTCGGCGCCAGCCGACCGGTCCGCGGCCGCCATCTTGCCCACGAGGCCCCAGGATCTGACCATGTCAGCCAGCTCTCCTTCCCATCTCGATCCATCCCCATCCCAGGCCACCTCTCATGCCGAGCTCCTTGCAGCGATCAGGGAGGGTCGGGACTCAGTGATGGTCAAAATAGACCACCTAGTGGCGGATGTCAGCCTGATCCGCCATGACATGGACAAATTTAGGGCCCGGTTCACTGAAGCAGAGGGCCGCATCTCCCAATTAGAGGATTCTACCAGTGCGGACTCCAGGGAACTCCATGCCTTACAGCTACAGGTCAAAGCCTTACAAGACAAGTCCATTGATACTGAGAATAGGCTCAGGAGGAATAATATCCATGTCCTAGGCCTCCCTGAGAAGGCGGAGGGTGTGAGGCCTGCTGAGTTTGCTGAGGCCTTCCTGATCTCGCTCCTGGATTTGCCTGCCATGCCTCCCACATTTGTGGTGGAAAGAGCGCACAGAGTCCCCCCTACCCCTCCGCCCCCTGGTAACCCTCCTAGACCCTTCTTGCTCCGGCTACTTAATTATAGGGACAGAGATCGGATCCTGACAGCTGCCAGGGAGAAACGAGACCTGGACTATAATGGTGCCCGCATCATGCTCTTTCCTGATTACTCCCCAGAGGTTCAACACCGCCGCCACAGCTTTACCGAGGTTAGGAAGCGCCTGAGAGATAAGGGCCTCAAGTTCAGCCTGCTTTATCCCAGCAAACTTTGCGTAATTGATGGTGACCGCACAAGATTCTTCACGGATCCGGAGGCAGCGATGTCCTGGTTGGATGGCCGGTAGATGTCTCCCCTAGCAGCAAGTATTTGACACTCCGCAAGTTGCCTCCTGTTCCCCCCCATGTTCTGTACCCCTGTTTTTTGTTTTTCTTTTTATTCATGGGGTGGGATGCATCGTTTGCTTTCTCGTTTCCCCTTTATTTTTTTTCTCTCTCTCCCTTCGTTCCTGGGGGGTCTTGGTTGCTATCCTCCCCCCCCCTGCTGCTGAACTGCCATTGATTACTACCCATGATTTCCGGGGGGGAAGATCCCTAGCCCTGGGTTTGATCTCCGTGGCCTCCGCTGCTCTTATGGATCAGAACATGTCTGCACTATGGAACATTGCCTGGTTTATGTTTTTTTTTTTTTTCTCTCCTATGCAGGAGTCGGTTTGCTCAGAGCTCTGAACTGGACACACACTACTTTCCTCACCAAGTTAGAGACTGCTCTCCCCCCTCCCCTTTAGCTGGTGGCCAGTGTTGGTATCACATATCACCACTCCCTGGGACACTGCCTAGTAGAGGAGTGAGTTCGCTGGCTCCGGCTGTGTGGGGCCCCTAGTTCGGGGCTCATTCACACCGCCTAATCTATAGGTCTTTTGGTTTTTTGTTAGGGGTCTAGACTATTCCCGCCCCCCCACATGTTTAGTGGAGGGAAGGGACATAGTAGGATAGGCACTTGGTGCCTGGGAAGTTCACGTGTTATGATGATTTATGTGTCTGTTTTTGGTTTACTTTCTTTTTTCTGTTTTGTTTTTGTACAATGCTCAGGTGCTGTCGATGTTCTATGCAATGCAGCAGAGGTTTTGCCGCCCCTAAGGTCCTTTTGGGTGAGTGTAGCTCGCCCGCTTTGTTTTATGCCATACATGCCCAATGGCTGATGCCCCGCCGCCTTCTTTTACCATCCTTTCTTGGAATGTCAGGGGCCTTAATTCTAAGTTCAAACGTGCCCTTCTTTTCCAGTACTTAAAGTCCCAATCCCCCCAACTTATACTCCTCCAGGAAACCCACCTTATGGGCGGCAAAATCCTGTCTTTGAAAAAACCATGGATTCAGAGGGCAGTACATGCCACGTACTCCACATATGCTAGAGGTGTCTCGATACTCATTCACAAAAATTTTCCTTGTGTGATTGAAGAGGTCCGCAGGGTAAATACGTTATATTGGTGTTCACACTATGGTCGCAAAGGTATATTGTTGTCAATGTCTACATTCCTCCCCCCTTTTCGCCAGGTCTACTCTATGCAGTACTAGAAAAGGTAACCCCATTTTGCCCGGGTAAGGTTCTGGTGATGGGCGACTTTAATGCCACTCTGTCACCAGATCTAGATAGACCCACGCCTTCCAAGAGGCACTGTCTGGACCTGTAAGCCTGGGCTCAGGCGGTGGGTCTGGAGGAGATCTGGAGGTGGAAGCACCCTGCTACACGGACGTACTCGTGTTATTCAGCATCGTACAAGACCGCATCACGGATAGATCTGGCTTTCTCCAACCCCGCACTGTTAGCGGATGTGTTGGAGGCTGCCTATCTGCCGAGCGGTCTGTCCGATCACAGCCCCTTGGCAGTGGTTCTCCGCTCCCCGGCTTCCCGGAATGCGGCATTCTGGAGGTTGGGTGCTCAGTGGGTCTCCCATCCGGATCTCTCGGAGAGTTTACCCCCCTTACTGATGGAGTTCTGGGACCACAATGCCGGGTCCTCCCCTCCGGATGTTACCTGGGATGCCTTCAAAGCTTATACTAGGGGTCAATACATATCGTCCATTGCGAGTATAAAGAGGCAGCATTCAGCTGCAACTCTGAGTTTGGAACAAAACGTTACAGACCATACTGACATATATAGCAGGGACCCCACCCCAGCTCATTTTGACCTGCTTATGGCGGCTCAGAGGGACCTGCAGTTACATTTGGCAGAGGTCACGAGACTTGAGACATACAAAAGCAGACAGAGAGCATTTGAACAGGGTGATCGAAATGGCCGTCTTTTGTCCATGATGGCCCAGCACGACCAGCCTCTCACTTTGGTGTCCTCCTTACAGGTCCCGGGGGGTGGATCAGTCTCCTCCCCATCGGACATTCTGCAGACCTTCAATGACTTTTACACCAGTCTCTACTCCTCTGGCTTGCCCTCGGATTTCCAGCCAGAGATGCTGCGGTCCCTCTTGGACCCGTTGGCGCTTGGCTGGCTCTCCGACAGCGAAAGAGAGACTTTGGTCCAACCTTTCACAGCGCTAGAGGTTCAAAACGCCATCCGTTCCTTTCCCCCTGGCAAGGCACCTGGGCCGGACGGGCTCCCGATAGACTTCTACAAAGCACATTTGAACTTACTGGCCCCCCTACTGGCACAGCTCTACACTGACTGTTTGTCTAGCGGTAGCCTACCCACCTCTATGTATCATGCCCATTTGACGTTGATTTACAAGCCCCCTAAGGATCCCACCTCGTGTGCCTCGTACAGACCCATAGCGCTCCTGAACACAGATTTAAAGATTCTGACTAAGCTTCTGGCCATTAGGTTGTATCCCATGTTGCCCTCGGTGGTAGACCTGGACCAAACGGGTTTTATGCCCAGGCGATCCACTGATGTTAATCTGCGACGCCTTTTCACTAATATACATACCCAACATATTAACAAAGGGTCCCGGGCGGTGGCATCGTTAGATGTGGAAAAGGCCTTCGACACGGTCGAATGGCCCTTCCTGTGGGAAACCCTGCGTAGAATGGGCTTTCCCTTAGTATTCATTAATTGGCTTCAGATAATTTATAAATGTCCCACCTCCTCGGTGCGTCTGGGTGGGGGGTTGTCTGTCCCATTCAGGCTTTTTAGAGGAACCAGACAGGGCTGCCCTCTCTCCCCGGCTTTATTCGCCCTAGCAATAGAACCGGTGGCTGAGGCCTTATGCACCTCGCCGCACATCAAGGGTCTCCGAGTGGGTCAGCTGGAGGAGAGGGTAGCCTTGTACGCAGACGACATGCTCCTTTTTCTCAATGATGCAGGTCCATCACTGCAAGGGGCTTTATCAGTCCTTGACACTTTTGTGACGGTCACTGGGCTCAGGGTTAACTGGTCCAAGTCCCTTCTATTCCCGATCGACAGCGAGGCTGCCTCCACCTCTTTACCCGGGACTCCCCTTCGATGGGTTGAGTCATTTAAATATTTGGGAGTTTGTGTCTCCACCAGGACTTCTGACTATGTCTCGCTGAACCTGACCCCGGTGCTCCTGGAGGCCCAATCCAGATTTAAATCTTGGAGCAACCTACCCCTCTCCGTCTGGGGGCGTATAAACTTACTAAAAATGAAAATTATCCCTAAGCTTACATACCTATTCCGTCAATCCCCGCAATGGATCCCAAAGTCCTTCTTTCAGAAACTGAATCAAATTTTTTCTGCCTTTATCTGGGGGCCGTCAACACCTAGATACAAGCTTACGACACTGATGAGACCACGAACGCAGGGTGGCATGGCCTTTCCGGACTGCTATAAATACTTCCTCGCCGCACAGCTGGTAACTGCGGCGTGGTGGTTACAGCCGGACAAGACAAACCCATCCACGGTGCTTGAAGCCACAGTGGTGGGCTCGCTGGAAGCCCTCCAATTTCTGCTTTTTCGGGGCCCCCGAGCTCCCTATTTGTTGACCCCGTCCATGCTCACCACCCTGCGGGCGTGGAAGGCCAGCCTGGCCATTGAAAAATGTAAACCACAAGAAGTTTCCCCTAATGCCCCAATCTGGTTAAATCCCAGCTTGTCACATCTTTACAATCTCCCAGACCCCTATGCGTGGACAAAATATGGTGTAAAAACTCTATCACACATAGTAGCACATAATGTCCTACTTCCTTTTTCTGACCTTTCATCCAACTTCAATCTGCCTGATTATTACCTCTTTAGATACGGTCAGCTGTCCCATGCATTTGCAGCACAATTTCCGCGCTCCTCCTGTATCGTGGCCCAGTCGGAGCTGGAGAGAACACTGCGGTCTGACTGTGCAGAAAAGCCCACGTCACATTTGTACTCATATTTGCTCCGTGTGTCTCTCCCCCCCCCTTGACAGGCTGCGGTCCAGCTGGTTGCGGGACATCCCTACTCTAGACTCAGATGATTGGGACGATGTCTGGGACCTACCTTTCAGATCCCTGGTATCCATCCGTGATAGGGTGGTACAGTACAAAATTGTACATAGGGCTTATTTCACCCCACATAGGCTCAACAAGATAGACCATGCACACTCGGCGGAGTGCTGGAGATGCGGCGCCTCCCCAGGCGACTTCTCGCACATATTCTGGCAGTGCCCCGGGATCCAACAATACTGGATCATGGTATTAGACCTAATCAATAAGGTGGCCTCGGCCTCCATTCCATTGAAGATGGAGGTGTGTCTCCTGGGAATCATTGAACCTATCGTCCTGTCCTCTGCTGGGCGTATTTTAGTAAGTCTTCTGCTCTTTTATGCTAGGAAAAATATTGCCATGCATTGGAAAAAGCCTACCCCCCCCGTCAGTGTTACAGTGGAAACGCTTGGTGAACACCAGCCTTCCCCTCTATAAAGACACATATGCCAATAGGGGGTGTTTTCTGAAATATGATAAGATATGGCACGCATGGTTGGCAGAACCAGAAACTGCTGGCTGATATGTGAGGCTGGTTGAGTTTAGCTGTGATTTGAGGCCTAGCTGATCCACAATTGCTATACTGCATAATGTGAAGCCCTGCCTGTATTGCTATAATTTATGATATTCACCTGCTTTATGAGGATGTTGTATGCGCCTGAGTAATGTCTGTGTTTTTTGTTTTTTCTTTTCTCTGTTTTTTGTGTATCTGTGTATTTGAAAATTATAATAAAAACAAGTTTAAAAAAAAAAAAAAAAATACGATTTCTAATCACATGAAGTTAATCACAAGAGTCCCCCTTTACATCAGAGTGCAGAGAGTTTCACTTTTATATCTGAATCCACAGAGTTCCCCTTTACATCTGAACTCGCAGAGTTCCCTTTCACTGTAAGGGGGGAGTCTGCAGACTCTGATATAAGGGAGAACTCTGGGGACTCTAACATAAGGGATGCTCTGGAAACCCTGATTTAAAGCGGAGCTCCACCCTAAAGTGGAACTTCCGCTCATTGGAACCCTCCCCCCCTCCGGTGTCACAATTGACACCTTTCAGGGGGAGGGGGGTGCAGATACCTGTCTAAGACAGGTATTTGCACCCACTTCCAGGAGTCCTCTCTGCGGGAAATCTGCGGGAAGCACGTCACTTCCCGCAGAATACCCGTAGTGTCCTGGGAGACACTCGGCTCCCAGAACACAGGAGGACCAGTCAGGACGGCGCAGCGCGACTCGTGCATGTGCCGTAGGGAATCAGGCAGTGAAGCCGCAAGGCTTCACTGCCTGGTTGCCTCACCGAGGATGGTGGTGGGGGCAGCAGAGTGACGAGCGATTGCTCGTCCTCTGCTGCGGACGTCGCTGGACTCCAGGACAGGTAAGTGTCCTAATATTAAAAGTCAGCAGCTGCAGTATTTGTAGCTGCTGGCCTTTAATAAAAAAAAATTTGGCGGAGCTCCGCTTTAAGCAAGAGCACTGAGAACTCTGATGTAAGGAGAGGACTCTGATGTAAGAGGGAACACTGTGGCCTCTGGTGTAAAGGGGAACTCTGATGTAAGGGGTGCTCTGAGAACCCTGATTTACCTTAGTATACTCACTCAGAAGCAGGAGGGATCTGGGGTCTATCTATCTTCTGCCCATAAAAAGTATTTGATCACACCAAGATCAGTGTGATCAAATGCTTTTGAGTTTTAAAAATGGCACTGTTTACATCCAAGTAAGCTTGAAGTGATGTAAGGTCATCACTTCTTGGTTACTATATCAAAGAGCTGAACACAGCAGATACGGATGGGCATACAGTGCCCGTTCAGGTGTTCGCCGAACATTCAAATTTTCGGGGCGCTTGGGGGGATGTTCAGCAGAAATAGTGATTGGTAAGGAGCAGGCTGGGAAGCCGGCCGCAGCGTCCTTAACCACTTTAGCCCTGGACCATTTGTCAGCTTAAAGACCGGAGGTCTTTTTACAATTTGGCACTGCGTCGCTTTAACTGGTAATTGCGCGGTCATGCAATATTGTACCCAAACAAAATTTGCGTCCTTTTTTCCCCACAAATAGAGCTTTCTTTTGGTGGTATTTGATCACCTCTGCGGTTTTTATTTTTTGCTCTATAAACAAAAATATAGCAAGAATTTTGAAAAAACACAATATTTTTTACTTTTTGCTATAATAAAGATCCCCCAAAAATATATAAAAAAAACACTTTTTTTCCTCAGTTTAGGCCGATACGTATTCTTCTACATATTTTTGGTTAAAAAAAAAAATCGCAATAAGCGTTTATTAATCGGTTTGCGCAAAAGTTATAGCGTCTACAAAATAGGGGATAGTTTTATGGCATTTTTATTAATATTTTTTTTTTACTAGTAATGACGGCGATCTGCGAATTTTATCGTGACTGTGACATTATGGTGGACACATCGGACACTTTTGACACATTTTTGGGACCATTGTAATTTTTTCAGCGATCAGTGCTATAAAAATGCACTGATTACTGTGAAAATTACACTGGCAGTAAAGGGGTTAACCACTAGGTGGTGCTGTAGGGGTTAAGTGTGCCCTAGGGAGTGATTCTAACTGTAGGGGGGATGGGCTGTGTGTGACAAGACAGTGATCATCGCTTCCGATTACAGGAAGCAGTGATCACTGTCATTGTCATTAGGCAGAGCGGGGAGATGCTTGTTTACATCAGCATCTTCCCATTCTTCCTCACCGTGAGACGATCGCGGGTATCCCCGCTGCGGGACCCGCGGTCAGGCTCGCGGAGCTTGCGGCGGGCGTTCGCGCGCGCATCCACAATGCCGCTTCCTTAAAGGGGACGTACAGGTACGTCCTTTTGCCCAGGAGTGCCATGCTGTCGACGTATATCTGCATGCGGCGGTCGGCAAGCAGTTAAAGCGGAGTTCCACCAAGAAATGGAACTTCCGCAGATAGGATTGCTCCTGTCAACTCCAGGTATCTGCTCCCACTTCCAGGGAAAGATCGCCACAATCTGTGCGGCGAACTATGCAATGTCCGGCCCCTTCCCCTCCGCTGCCAGCAGAGACCATTCAGAAAGCGCAGCGTGACTCTCGCATGCGCAGTAGTAGGCTGTGAAGCCGCAAGGCTGGGTCATGCCCTGAGCCCACCCTTTTTTAAGCCAATTAGAGCCTCAGGCTCTAATCATGTGCTTCTAAAAAAAAAAAAAAACATTAGAATCAATGCATCCGGCGCCCGACATGTAGATTAGGGGCCGGTGCATGGTTTAGGGGGGCGGCACCGCTGCGCCCCGTATTGGACAGGCCACCACTGCTCACAAGAAGGTAATTAGTAGCACTTGGTACAAAAGCTATCTGCAGAGAAAAGTTTCATATCAGTAAAAGTAATTGTAAGCGATCACCTTGTAAAACAACCGATTCATTTTAAACATGAAATGGAAGGCACAACATGTCTGTGTAGTTATAAAAAAACATAATAAATACCTTCTTTCCCTTTTTTATTAGTGATCACATTTCCTCTGTCCTCAGCTGCATTAGAGCTGGGGGAGGAGAAGCAGCAGTACACTGAGTTTCACGGTGAATGGCTGTGTGTGTGTGTGTGTGTGTGGGGGGGTTCAGGACAAGTCTGATCATTTGAGGAGAGCATATTGAGTTCCCAGCATAGCTAGAGAACTGACCATAGTGTGTTCTCTTGCTTAGTGTGGTCAGTTTTTAATAGGAAAGCAGAGTGTAGAGCCTTGCTATAAGCATTAAGTGTATTAATATTTTGTGTTACACTGCAGTTAATTTTACAAGTGTTCCTTCCTATAATATTGAAGTGTTCCTAAAGCCAAGTTGTGCTGATTATGTCAGGTGCTTTTGAGCATTCTACATGTCTGTAATGTCTGATTTAAGAGTCTTTATCAGTTCGGCCCATCACTGAAGAGCTTGTCTTAATTCTATAAGCTGCAGTAGAGAGTAAGGTGACCACATTTCCAAACTACCATTCAGGGACATCTCCCCTTCCCAAAAATCAGCTTGTGCTGTAACGAATCACAGCACAGTCATTAGACACAATAGTCAGGATTTATGATTTCTCCAATCACAAGCAGGGGGCGGGGATTGTGCTCCTCCAGGCATTCCTGGCCAGGATAAGTACTGTCAGTGAGTAAAGTGGTGATGTGGCGGCCTTTTTTGGGGCCATCAGATCGGCCCGGGGAATGGCTGTGTCAGTTTCATTCTGGGACACTGTATTGTCCTGGCATAAAGGTACCCGGGACAGACCTGCAAAATGCGGGACTGTCCCGGGCAATCCGGGACACGTGGTCACCCTAGTAGAGAGGTGATAAATATTTGGGACAACCTTTCAGAGTGTTCTTCGATTTCTGCTCATAGGGATAGCTTGAGTTCTCTCTCTTGGGTTGAAGCTCCAGTGGTCGTGTGTTTTGGATCTCCCCTTCTAGGAGATTGCTATTAGATGCTGACTTACTAAAGTGAAAAAAGTATTTCAGCTTTGAGGAAGCACCTGAGTAGAGGTGAAACTTCTAAGTATTCCTGACTTAGGAATGGCTGCCAAAGTACCACTAAAACCATTCATCCCTATCAAGCTGCAGATCCATTGGTTGCAATAGGCCAGCATAGCCTGTGTGTAATGCATTTGAAGAATATTAGAAGTCAGCCTGAGTTCTGAGACTGTTATTTTGGGCATCCTGATTGTTCTTCACCTTTGTTTAAATTTCTGCAATCTGCAAATAAATTGTACAATTTTTTTTATACAAAATGACTTTAAGAATACACTAGATAAAGAACCAGCCTTGTACCTGCATGGTTATGTCAAAGTAAGTGACCCTGGCTGTCATGCTCATTTAATGCTAATTAGAAGCTCTAAATTCATCCTAGGCCATATGTTAGTTCCAGATCAGTGCCTTACAAAGCAGTGAAGCCATCAACGGCTAGGCTATTAGTACTTTCAGAGTATACAATGGCAACCCCCGTATTTCTTTCAGTATAGGTTTCCGTTAAGCAAGTTTAATTACAATGTCTAATATTACACTTGATAAAATTAAAGTTTTTTTTTTTTTTTGTAATACCACAGAAATATGTGGAAACATTTGGGGTTGGTTTATTAATGCTGTACAGGCTGTTTTTTTACAGAGTGAATGATGGTAAATAAGGAGAACCCATGCTCACTATAAATAAAAATGACCACACAGTGGTTGATGGAAAAAAAGGAGAATGTGCTTGCATGGCCTAATCAGAGCCTAGACTTATGCCGCGTACACACGATCGGACATTCCGAACACAAAACCGTGGGTTTCTTTTCCAACGGATTTTGGCTCAAACTTCTCTTGCATACACACGGTCACACAATTGTTGCTCGGAAATTGCGAAACGTCAAGAACGCGGTGACATATAACACTACGAAGAGCAGAGAAAAATTAGGTTCAATGATTCCGAGCATGCGTAGAATTTTTGTGCGTCGGAATTGGATACACACGATCAGAAATTCCGACAAGAACTTTTGCTGTCGGCAAAATTGAGAACCAGCTCTCCAACATTTGTTGTCGGAAATTCCGACAGCAAATGTCCAATGGAGCACACACACGGTCGGAATATCCGACCAAAAGCTCCCATCGATCGTGTGTATGTGACGGACTGGGGTTTATATGGTCACAAAACAGACACCCCAAGGCAAAGTACATACTCATTTTATTTTATTTCTAGCAAAGAAATACCTTCCTGCTATTCTAGCAAGAACCAGTAGATGGCAGAGAAGGTACACAAACAGAGTTTATATAAGGCCACCCACCATGTGACTGGAGTCAAACGATTTCCAGCCATAAAACCCAGTGGTCCTGTCTTATGCTGTTGTGTGATTCTTTGCAGGTATGTACTCTAAATCGTTCCTAATCTGCATTAAACTATGATAGAAAGATTCTTAAACATCTGTAGCAGATGCAGGGAAAGTTACAGCAGACTGTATGTTATAGTTTTACTGCTATTAGAAGTTAGAACAGCATGTGTGAGAAACAAGTGAAAAGGACATAAAAACATGAAAATACTGCATTAGTCAGAACAAATGTCTATTAGAAGCACTAAACCGTTCTAAATAAGTATATTGAAACTTGGTTTAAAACAAGTTCCATAAAGTTAGAAAAGCACATGTTGAAAACTGATATTCTTAAGAAAAACCTATATGTAAAGCTATGCATTGCTTCATGTGCACCATCTAGTGGTTAAAAAAGAGAACTACCGAAATAATGTTTGTATCAAAGCATGGCATTGGCAATATGATTATTGCACAGTTAAAGTGTACCATAAAAAATCATCATCTATAACACGGAATAACATGAATATATATGTTATTAAAATATAACAATGTTTTTTTTTGTGTAACTACGGTTTAAAATACTTCAGTTAAAATCTGTATTATATATTGTTAATAGTTATAAAAATGTAAAAGATGTATTGTTATGTAAAAGTCAAACGATTTCCAGCCATAAAACCCAGTGGTCCTGTCTTATGCTGTTGTGTGATTCTTTGCAGTCCACGCCAAGCTGATCACCTTATCTCATCACGTCTACAATTATCGGCTCTCTTAATTCACATTTTGAGGCCGGTAACATTTTGGGGGCTCGTCCAGGATTCGTTGTGTTACCAGTGAGAGGGAAGCGCGAGACAAGCGTGAGCCTACTACAGAGCTACAAGGAGAGTCGTGAGTGTCGTCTGCCTTGTGAGTGCAAGTCTTCAGAGTGCAACAGATATGGCGTCTCCTCGTCGTGCGCTGATGTGGGATATCCGGAAACAACTTCATCTGCTTCGTGAAGAACAGCTGCATAGCCTCGCTATTACGCTGGAAGATGAAAGAGATGTGGACGTTCCATCAGTGACTGGTACCAATGAAATGGAACTCGTTGAATTTATTGTAGACTACATGAGAAGCGATCAGCTGGAGAAGTTAGAAGATCAAGGCATGTCTTACCTACTCATCATCCAAGACAAGATCAATGAACTAAAACTTAACAAGGAAAGTACACCAACTGTGGACATTGCAACCGCTGCAAAAAAAATAAGTAGTGGGACTGCAAGGACTGAACAGGTATCGGAGGTGGTGAGATTAACTGACGTTGTTGCTTTATTGCCACGTAGAGAATTCAAAATGCATGGTGGTGTAATTTCAGATCATGGTTCGGACATGAGTTACAGTAGCGCGTGCAGACAAATTGACGAGGGTCTAACAGAAAAATTCCCTGAATCTGAAATTATACGCACCGTGTTGAGAATAATTAAACCTGGTCATTTTAAAGATATGTTGACTGACAAAGATGATCTTACTGTTGCTGAATTGAAAAGGTTTTTGAAGTCACATATGAGAGAACGAAGTGGTAATGAGTTATTTCAGGACCTTAGCAATGCTACCCAGCAAGAAAGAGAAACAGCACAACAATTTGTTTACAGGCTAGTGGGGTTAAAACAAAAAGTTCTGTCCACATCACAACATGATAGGCGAGAGCTTAGCTATGACAAAAAACTGGTGCAAGGCATATTCCTTCATACACTGTATCAGGGACTAAACGAAAAAAACTCTAATGTTAGACGAGATATCAAGCCTTACGTGTCTGATTTGACAGTAACGGATGACTTTATCATAGAGCAGGTCACCAGATCAGTTGATGAAGAAACAGAAAGACAGAGACGCTTAAACAGTGCACCTAAACATAAACCTCTTACTGTTCATTCATCACAGACACCAGGTAATAGTGAAAAAGACACCTTGCAAAAGAGAGTTGAGGAAGATGCTAGAGCAAATCACACTGCATTAACGGAACTAACAACACAGGTTTCTGCTCTCACAAAGAACCTGGAAAAGATGATGAAGCAAACTCCTGTTGTTGGAAACCAAAGGACTAAGCCACTAACCAATGTTCAAGTTCCAGATACAGCTCACTGCAAACCCAGGTGTGATGATTGCATTAAACGAGAGAGTCAGAACTGCTACCACTGTTTCTACTGTGGTTGGACAGGACACAGAGCGGTTGATTGCTTGAAGAAAAGAAGGCAGTCGGGAAACGACAGACGGTCACTGGGAAGGGACAACCAGTGACCACCTCAAATGATCTGTCCCGTGCGAAGGTAAACAGGGTATTCACCCACCGGTCAACTAGAACACTCCCAAAAGAGAAGGGATTCTCCAAACAACACGTAGCACAATTAATTGGAGGAAAATGCCTACTGTCATGTCGGATGAATGGTGTTCCGGTTGACATGTTGATGGACACAGGAGCTCAGGTCAGCATTGTCGGGAAGGCATGGTTAGAAAAGTTTCTACCCAGTGTCTCCATTAGGCACATACAAGATTTACTTTGTGATGACAACTTATCTATTACAGCTGCATATGGTTCTATCATTCCATTCATCGGATGGATTGAAGTCTGCCTGGAATTCGAAAGTAGTGGACATGGAAACTCAGCCATCTATGTGCCAATGCTGGTGAGTGACTGCGGTAATGGCAATCCAATTCTTGGGTTTAATGTGATCGAAGAATTGATCAGAGAAAACCGTGACCGACCAAACAGCACCCAAAACCTGACTATCTTGCTGAGTGAAGCTATGAAAGTAAGACAGAGTGTAGTGAAAAACATTGTCAATGCTGTCAGTCAAGCAACTGACCCAGGAGAAATATCCGATAGTCGTATGGTCAAAGTGGGGAAGAAGGGACTCCAGATTAAAGGAGGCGAGATCTGTGAAATCAAATGCAGAATTAGAGCATGGCCAAAAGGAGGAATCATGCCATTTTGAACCACTTCCAGAATATCCAGTTGAGGAAGGACTTGAACTATTTCCTTCAGTGGTAGATGTGCCAAATGGGTTCTCTAAACTGGTGAAGATACCTATACTGAACCGTGCTCAACATTACATCTACCTTCCGCCCAGAACAGTATTGGGTACCATTTCTCCAGCAGCTGAAATTCTACCATTGTCTCCAAACAAAGACGATGGAAAGGGAATTGACCAGAAGAAAAGGGTGTTTCATGTAAACCAGTTGAATCAAGTGGACACTGGAAATCAGCTATCCACTAACAAATCTGTTAAGTGGCACCCACCTGTCAATTTGGAAGATCTCTCAGAAGAAGAACAGGAGATAGCGAGACAAATGTTATATGACGAATCAGATGTCTTTGCTCGAGATGAGGGAGACATAGGATGCATTCCTAACCTGAAATTGAGGATAAATCTGAAAGATGAAACTCCTGTCCAGAAACGCTACAATTTGATACCGAAACCCCTATACAAGGAAGTGAAAGAATATATCCAAAACCTTCTTGACCGAGGTTGGGTAACAAAATCGTCTTCCGCATACTCATCACCGGTTGTCTGTGTTCGAAAGAAGGACAGTAGCCTACGACTATGTGTTGACTTTAGGGAGTTAAACCGAAAGACTATCCCAGATAGACATCCACTACCCAGAATACAAGATCTGCTGGATAGCTTAGGAGGATTTACATGGTTCTCAATCCTGGACCAGGGTAGTGCGTATCATCAAGGCTTTGTGCATGAAGACTCCAGACATCTGATGGCTTTTAGCACCCCCTGGGGACTCCTGGAGTGGAATCGTATTCCGTTCGGATTAACTAATGCCCCAGCAGCTTTTCAGAGATGCATGGAAAATGTACTAGAGGGCATCAGAGACAAATGTTGTTCTCCATACCTGGATGACGTACTTTGCTACTCCAAAACTTTTCAGGAGCATGTCAATGATATTAGGCAAGTGCTTAGTCGAATGCGCGAGCATGGTATCAAACTTAGACCGCAGAAGTGTGAACTATTTAAACGACAGATTCGATACCTTGGACGAATGGTGTCAGAAGAAGGCATAAAAATTGACCCAAAAGATCTTGAAGCGGTATTACATTTGAAAAGGAAAGAACCAAAAACAGTGGGAGGAGTCAGATCTTTGTTAGGATTCCTGAGCTACTACATGTCCTTCATTCAAGATTTCTCTCGACTTGCTAAACCACTGTATGAACTTTTGCAGAACACTGAGAAAGAATCTGCTACATCCATCACCAAAAACAATCAAGGGAAACCTACAAAGAAAAATGGAAACAAAACACAAGTGCCATCTAAAACACTGATTCAATGGACACCCAAACATCAAGCTGTAGTATCCAGACTGGTGGACATGCTAACCAATCCACCAATACTAGCATACCCTGATTTTGACCTACCCTTCGTTTTACACACTGATGCTTCCAATGAAGGCCTAGGTGCTGTACTGTACCAACGACAAGGAGAAAAACTTTGTGTTATCGGGTTTGGCTCCAGAACATTGACTCCAGCAGAGCGCAATTACCATCTTCACTCTGGTAAACTTGAGTTTTTAGCTCTCAAGTGGGCAGTCTGTGACAAATTCAGAGATTACTTGTACTACGCTCCAACATTCACAGTCTACACAGACAACAACCCATTGACATATGTATTGAGTACTGCCAGACTTAATGCTGTGGGTCATCGCTGGGTTGGCGAGTTGGCCGATTTCCACTTTGATATCAAGCACAGGCCAGGTAAACAGAATGCAGACGCGGATACACTGTCACGATTTCCGGTGGAACTCACAAAGAATTTGAGTGAGTACACAGAGCTTGTACCATCTGAGGTTGTTTCAGCTATGTGGCAAGGGAGCAAAGCTGTCGACGAAGAAGAGGCACTATGGGTGGCTTCATTGACTTTTCACTCAGAAAGTGATGTGGCCGAAGAATTGCTGAAAGGACAGACAATCTGCCCAATGACTCAGGAGAACATCAGAGCATTACAACAAGACGATACCAACATTAGAGAAGTTGTCTGGCTTAAGGAAAACGACTGGATTCCAAACCACAAAGAGAAGGAGAGTATGACCAGTAAAACAAGACGTTTGATACATGAATGGAACAAACTCAGAGTTGATGAAGGAATCCTCTACCGACACGCTGGAACCCGAAAACAGCTAGTCCTACCAGAAAAGCTAAAACCATTGGTCTTAAAAAATCTTCATGATGACATGGGTCACATTGGTACTGACAAGGTAACCCACCTAGCACGTGAACGATTTTACTGGCCATTTATGCAAAGAGACATTGATGAATATGTGCTGAAGAAGTGCAACTGCATCAAACAAAAGCGTCCAAATATCACCGAAAGAGCACCTATGGGTTCGATTACTACCAGTTCACCCTTGGAGTTAGTATCCATTGATTATCTTCACTTGGAAAAAAGCAAAGGAGGATATGAGTATATACTTGTAATAGTTGACCACTTCACACGCTTTGCACAAGCGTATCCCACTAAGAACAAATCTGGAAAAACGGCGGCAGAAAAGATCTTTCAAGATTTCATACCACGTTTTGGCTATCCAGAGAAACTCCACCATGACCAAGGAAGAGAATTTGAAAACAACTTGTTTCAGACATTGCAACGATTGGCAGGGATTTCTCATTCAAGAACTACTCCGTACCATCCACAGGGTAACCCAGTGGAGAGACTGAACCGTACTTTGTTACAGATGCTTCGCACTTTAGAGGAAGAGAAAAAGTCAGATTGGAAAGAATATCTTCCACATATGGTTCATGCATACAATTGCACCAGGCATGAAGCCACAGGATACTCGCCATTCTTTCTATTGTATGGAAGATCTCCTCGTTTGCCTATTGACCTAATGCTCAACCTAAATTTGGAAAAGGAATCAGAAAGTCAACCAACATTTACTCAAAAATGGGCATCCAGAATGCAAGAAGCTTACAAAATCGCATCCGAGAATAGCCAAAAATCATCTGCTAAAGGGAAGAAGTACTATGACAAGAAGATAAAAGGAGCACCTCTTCAACCGGGTGATAGGGTCTTAGTACGAAATCTCTCTGAAAGAGGAGGACCTGGTAAACTTCGTTCATACTGGGAAGAATCAGTACACAAAGTGGTAGAAAGAATCAAAGATGGGCCTGTGTACAAAATTCAGCCTGAAAGTGGTAAAAAGACTATTCGAGTGCTGCACAGAAATCTTTTACTACCAGTAAATGACCTACCAATTGAAGGACACATTCCAAGAGTACCAATGAAACAAAGACAATCAAGTAACAGAAAGGAGACCAGAATGGATGTGGACCAAGAGGAGGAATGTTCAGATGAAGAAAGATGGTATTATCCTTATATACCAGAGACTACAGAAAGTCATGATCATGTTGTGTCTCAACAAAACTCTCAAAACATACAGAAAATCCCTTTAAGAGTTTCTGCTGAAGAGTTCTATCCTAGAACTACCACACCCAATCTTGAACAAGAACAAAATGATGGAATATTAGTTGGCGACCAAATCTGGGCTACAGACATGGTGGGACTAGACACTGCAGAATTACCCTCATTAAGTCAAGACTTACCTGTGAGCCAAGATATGCAAATGGTGAATGATGTTGATGGAGATGACTCAACTCCTGTCAGAAGATCTACCAGACAAGCTAAGCCTAAAGAGATCTTTACATATGACACACTAGGTCAGCCAAGATACATACCAAGTCAGATTCACACTGTACAAACTCCTACAATGCTAGCTACTCCCATGACATGCCAGGTAGTTAACATAGCTCCTTGGTGGCAACAAGTACCTATCTGGGTTACTTAAATCACTAAACAGTGTTCAGATAACCATTGAGTTTAATGTCGGGAGCCATTAACTGAAGGAGGGGAGAGTGTGACGGACTGGGGTTTATATGGTCACAGACACCCCAAAGCAAAGTACATACTCATTTTTTTTATTTTTTATTTCTAGCAAATAAATACCTTCCTGCTATTCTAGCAAGAACCAGTAGATGGCAGATAAGGTACACAAACAGAGTTTATATAAGGCCACCCACCATGTGACTGGAGTCAAACGATTTCCAGCCATAAAACCCAGTGGTCCTGTCTTATGCTGTTGTGTGATTCTTTGCAGGTATGTACTCTAAATCGTTCCTAATCTGCATTAAACTATGATAGAAAGATTCTTAAACATCTGTAGCAGATGCAGGGAAAGTTACAGCAGACTGTATGTTATAGTTTTACTGCTATTAGAAGTTAGAACAGCATGTGTGAGAAACAAGTGAAAAGGACATAAAAACATGAAAATACTGCATTAGTCAGAACAAATGTCTATTAGAAGCACTAAACCGTTCTAAATAAGTATATTGAAACTTGGTTTAAAACAAGTTCCATAAAGTTAGAAAAGCACATGTTGAAAACTGATATTCTTAAGAAAAACCTATATGTAAAGCTATGCATTGCTTCATGTGCACCATCTAGTGGTTAAAAAAGAGAACTACCGAAATAATGTTTGTATCAAAGCATGGCATTGGCAATATGATTATTGCACAGTTAAAGTGTACCATAAAAAATCATCATCTATAACACGGAATAACATGAATATATATGTTATTAAAATATAACAATGTTTTTTTTTGTGTAACTACGGTTTAAAATACTTCAGTTAAAATCTGTATTATATATTGTTAATAGTTATAAAAATGTAAAAGATGTATTGTTATGTAAAAGTCAAACGATTTCCAGCCATAAAACCCAGTGGTCCTGTCTTATGCTGTTGTGTGATTCTTTGCAGTCCACGCCAAGCTGATCACCTTATCTCATCACGTCTACAATTATCGGCTCTCTTAATTCACATTTTGAGGCCGGTAACATGTACGCAGCATTAAACCCCATTGAAAATCTGTGGAATAACTTGAAGACTGCAGTCCACAAATGGTCACCAACTGAACTTGAGCAGTTCTGCAAAGAAGAGTGGGCAAATATTGCAAAGTCTAGATTTGCAAAGTTAGTAGAGACATATCCCAACAGACTAAAGGCTATAAATGAGGCTATTTTCACACTGAGGCGCTGGGTGCGCTGGCGGTAAAGCGCCGCTATTTTTAGCAGCGTTTTACCGTATTGTTTGCCGCGATTTTTGTCCGCTAGCGTTGCGGTTTTAACCCCCACTAGCGACCGAAAAAGGGTTAAACCCGCCCGCAAAAACGCAGATTTGCTGCATTTTGCGGGCGGGTTGGAGGCGCGACCCCATTGTTTTCAATGGGCAGGGACGCTATAGGAGCGTTATTTTTACCGCTCCTACCGCGCCTCAAAGATGCGGCTGGCAGGGCTTTTTTTAGCGTCCCGCCAGCGCAAAGCTCCAATGTGAAAGCCCTCAGGCTTTCACACTGGATATAAAGGAGCGGCTCTTTCAGGGCACATTGCTATTTTTAGCGCAATAGCGCCTGCAAAGCGCCTCAGTGTGAAAGCAGCCTAAAGCAAAAGGTGGTTTAACAAAATACTGACACAAGGGGGTGATCCTTTTTCCAACTCAGTAATTCTGTTTTTGATTTCTTCTTTTCTGACATGTTGGTGTTATGTCTTTCACTTGGATGTTATAAGTTGAGTAAAAACAAAAACTGTGTCTGTCTTCATTTCAGGCTGCAAAGCAACAACGTGGGATTGTTTAAAAGGGGGCGGGGGTGATCCTTTTCTATACCCACTGTACTAAGCTCAGTAAACACTCATTTTGCTAACTGAAGTCTTTTTAGCAAATCAACCCCAATGCATTCATACCAGATTTCTCTTTTCTGTCAGGTAAGGCAATAAGTCTTACCACATGTTCCAGCTGAGTAGGCACATTTTTAATGGTCAAAGAGGTCCCTTTTGGCCGGGTTCACATATGTGCAGCCACGGGTTCGCGCCTGGGGTCCAGTGCCTGTCTGTTCACCGGTTCAGGTGCGATTCAGAATTCAAATTTTTGCTGAATTAGTACCTAAACCAGACCCAAACACTCACAGGACCCTTCTGGAATCCAAATCACGGCTGCCCTGGACCTGTGTGAACCGGCTTCATTGAGAGGCGGTCACACTTGCCTGTCATGCGAATTTAAATGGAAATTGTGGAAAAATTTAAATAAAAAGAAATGCTGATCCAGCAGAATGAGTGTTTCTGGAATGAGAACTCTGGAGAGAAAAGGTACTCATAGTTTCATTCAGGTCCTCATCATTTCATTCCATAAAGTATTTTTAATGTCTTTAGGGCACCTCTGACATGCTAGGATGCGTTTTGTCATCATTGTAGCATTTGGAAAAGATTTTTTTCCTATCACAATATTTGCAAATTGCAGTTTTGCTCTCAGCAGCAATTGCACTGTGGAAATGTTTCCAAACTCTCATCATTTTACTGAGAGGAGGAAAAGAAAAACCAATTTACTGACCAGACTACAGGTAAACATTATGGTGTCATGGTGGAGAACATTGATAGGATTAATTTAAAGTTATAATAAATAATCTATTGTATCCCAACAATTACCCAACTGCAGGAGGTACAAGATGGTGCCCACAAGCAAACTAAAATGGAGCCTTTCCCTTGCAGTGCCCCCTAGTGGCTGATATGCATATTTCCCTTGTTTGAGAACTTTGAGAAGTACGGTGTTACTTGAATTGTTTTCCAGGATTTGCTTGTCTTCAGCTGAGAGAATTTGCAATAATTTAGGACTTTACATACAGTCTCAGAAATCTTTCATTAAGGTCTTTATGTTATATAGTTTGAATATCATGACATAAATAAATTATTTATCACTGTAAAAGAACATATTCCACACTTCTTTCGCTTTTTCCAATTTTTCCGGAAAAAAAACAGCTTTGAAAAAATGGGGAAATTCCCCCCCCCCCCCCCCCCAATTTTTCAATTTTTTCAGTCCTTCTCATCTCTAGGCTGAACCACCAGGGCACCCAGAGAGGACACTTTGGAAGCAGAGAGCGAAATCTTGACCCCCCTGACTCTCACCTAACAAGTCCAGCAGCTTGGTTTAGGAAGGTAACTGAGCCTGTGGAGGATCTACCATTGTGTGAAGGACAGGTACACCCATTGTGAAAGCAACATCTGAATTGAGAGACTGGTAAAGAGAAGGTTATAAGGCTCCATGTACACAGAAGCTCAAAAACTGTCGTTTTTAAAGCAGCAGAAAAAGCTAGCTTTTATCAGCGTTTTTTTACTAGCTTTTATTAGCGTTTTTCAGTGTAGCTTTTTTAGCTTTTTTTTTTTTTTTTTTTCAATGGACCAAAAAACGCTAAAAAACGCTCGCGGCCAGCGTTTTTGAGAGTTTATGAGCGTTTGTGAGCGTTTTTCGGCGTTTTGCGTTTTTTCTGCCGAAAAACTGCACTTTGAACGCGAATTTCTTGCGTTCAGAAAAAAGCCCATTAACTCCACTGCTCATTAAAGCTAAAAAACGTTATGTGTACATGAACACATAGGCTAACATAGAGTGCAGTTAATGGGCTTTTTAAAAAAAACGCCAAAACACCAATAAACTGCAGTTCATCAGCTTCTGTGTACATGGAGCCTAACTCATCTGTTTCCTTTTTGCCATTTGTGTCTCATTTGGGAGACTTTTCTTTACTTCCTGTCCCATAGCCAAAACAAGAAGTGAGAGAATCCCTGGTTGTCCCCAGAATATCCCCATTGGAAGATTTCTCCTCTATTCCTGTTCTGGTGACAACCTAAAATGTGGGATTTTCTTTCACTTTCACTCTCAATCAATTTTTTACCAGGACAAATAGAGAAGGTGAATCTCCCTAACAGAGACACAAACAACAATAAATCCCTCTCCACTTTAGCCAAAACTAAAAAAACACTTCTACCTTTAGGAATACTTTAATCACTTACTGTATGTACCCCTGTACGTTAATCAATGGCAGATCATTGTACCTTTATGTACCCAGTGCCATTTACACCCTGTCCCAAATTATTGTGCCAATGATATTTCAGTGTCACAAAGATTAAATATTTTGTTTTTCAGTTTAACTCATAGATGGCATTGTGTCTCAGGGCTCTTTTGATCACTGAAAACAATCTCGGACACCTGTGATAATTAGATTGCCAGGTGAGCCCAATTAAAGGAAAAACTACTAAAGGAGGGTGTTCCACATTATTAAGCAGAGCACCATTTTCAAGCAATATGGGGAAGAAAAAGGATCTCTCTGCTGCCGAAAAGAGTGAAATAGTTCAATGCCTTGGATGAGGTATGAAAACATTAGATATTTTACGAAAACGTAGGCGTGATCATCGCACTATTAAGAGATTTGTGGCTGATTCAGAGCACAGACAGGTTTCGTGCAGATAAAGGCACATTGAGGAAGATTTCTTCCGGATCCATGCATCGGATCAAGAGAGCAGCTGCTAAAATACCATTACATAGCAGCAAACAGATATTTGAAGCTGCTGGTGCCTCTGGAGTTCCACAAACATCAAGGTGTAGAGTCCTCCAGAGCCTTGCAACTGTGCATAAACCTTCCATTCGGCCACCACTAACCAATGCTCACAAGCAGGAACGGCTTCATTGGGCAGAAAAATACATGAAGACTAATTTTCTAACAGTCCTGTTCACTGATGAGTGCCGTGCAACCCTGGATGGTCCAGATGGATGGAGTAGTGGATGGTTGGTGGACGGCCACCCTGTTCCAACAAGGCTGCGACGTCAGCAAGGCGGTGGTGGAGTCCTGTTTTGGGCCGGAATCATGGGTAGAGAGCTGGACGGCCCCTTTAGGGTCCCCGAAGGTGTAAAGATGATCTCTGCAAAGTACTGTGTGTGGAGTTCCTGACTGACCACTTCCTTCTCTGGTACAGAAGGAAGAACTATGCTTTCCGTAATAAAATCATCTTCATGCATGACAATGCACCATCTCATGTTGCAAAGAATACCTCTGCATTAATGGCTGCTATGGGGATAAAAGGAGAGAAAGTCATGGTGTGGCCTCCATCCTCCCCTGACCTCCTAATCCTATTGAGAACCTTTGGCGCATCCTCAAGCAAAAGATCTATGAGGAGGCAGTTTACATCCAAACAGCAGCTCTGGGAGGCTATTCTGACATCTTGCAAACAAATTCAAGCAGAAAACTGTCCAAAAACTCACAAGTTCAATGGATGCAAGACTTGTGAAGCTGCTATCAAATAAGGGGTCCTATGTTTAAATGTAACGTGACCTGTTAAAATGTTTAAAAAGTTAAAATGTTGTTCAAAGTTTGATTGAAATAGCTTTTGATTTCAGTAAATATGCTGCAAACACAACAAATGTCAATTTTCAGTTCTTTACAACCTATAAAGTGTTTTGAAACTTACTGTGCGTAATAATTTGGAACAGTGCATTGTAAGTTTTTTATTTTGAAAAAAAAAACTGTTATCATTAGGAGGTTTGTTCAATAAAATTTGAATTGTACTCTTAATAGTTGATAACATGAGAATTATGCTGACTGTTTTTTACATCAATTATTTATGTAAATGAGAAAAATATCAATGGCATAATAATTTGGAACATAATATGAACAACACTGGATAAATATCTGTCAGGATTCCAACCTTCATATTAAAATATCTATTGCACTTTTCTCAAGCTTGCCGACCACCTAACAGGGAATATACGTCATGATTTTCACGTTAAATACCTGTATCGCTTTTTTCCCTTAGGCGTCCGGTTTTCAGATAAAAGTGGTGCCGTCGGTAACCCCGAACCGATCCGATGCAGCTGATGGCTAGGCAGTAAGTCGAGTGAGGGCAAGATAGTCCCCACTCGGCCCTTGGAGGACCGGAGCGACCTCCAACGTCACTTCAGGTTCTCGGGTTTAAAGACATGATTTTTTTTTTTAAGTCAAAGTGTCAACATTTTTTTTCTTTCTTTTTTCTTTTAAGAGTAAATTAGAGATCTGGGGTCTTTTTGACCCCAAATCTCTCAATAAAGAGGACCTGTCATGCTTATTTCTATTACAAGGGATGTTTACATTCCTTGTAATAGGAATAAAAGTGTTAAAAAATAAAAATAAAATAAAGAGACAGTGTAAAAATAAAAAGTAAAATAAATAAGAAAAAAAAAATGTAAAGCGCCCCATCCCTCATACGTAAGTGTAAACGGTGTCCAAACCACACACATTAGGTATTGCTGCGATCGTTAGAGCAAGAACAATAATTGTAGCCCAGGACCTCCTCTGTAACTCTAAACAGGTAACCTGTTAAATTTTTTAAGTACGGAGATCTTTAAGTACCGTAGTTTGTCGCCATTCCACGAGCATCCGCAATTTTAAAGCATGACATGTTAGGTATCTATTTACTTGCCGTAAAATCATATTTCACATTATAAAAAAAATTGGGCTAATTTCACTGTTTTTTTTTATTATTCACTAAAGTGTATTTTTTCCCAAAATATTGCGTTTGAAAGGCTGTTGCTGAAATACAGTGTGACATAAAATATTGCAACAACCGTCATTTTATTCTCTAGGGGTCTCTGCTTAAAAATATATATATATATATATATATATATATATATATATATATATATATATGTGTAGCGGGTGGTCATATTTAGGGGAGGCATCTGAGTGTTACCAGGCTCAGATGCAACAATTGTTAGGATTCCTGGACCAATTTATGCCAGTAGAGGATATCAATGGTGTCTAGTTCCCTGTGGCCTATAGGTGGCGCTGTTGCCATAAGCCGGGGTTGAATCGCTATTGGACCCAACAACCAGGTCTGTGGCAGAGGCCTTATTCATCTGGTCTGTGGCAGAGACCCCCTCGCGGTCGGTGGCAGCGACTGTGCGCCAAGCCTGTTTGCGCTATAACGGAACAGGAGAAACCCAAGTTCAAGTTTGTGCCTGGACCTCCTCTCCACTGTGTTCTGAACTGTTCTATGTCTAACCAGTCGCTCTCAAATGACTATTTATTGCTCTGAAGAATAAATAAATGTTGGATTTTCAGTGGTGTGGAACTTGACTTTCTGGGAGTTAGAGGGTCCTACCTCCACCTGCGTGGAGGGTGGGAATCATCCTCAAGGGAAGTTTTGGCTCTGGACAGGGACACAGGCCCGAAGGTAAAAGGTTATAGCTCACACCTCTGCACACAAGAGGATACGAGCTGGTGGTGCGCCACACTCTCCTCCCTGGTTCCCTAGATGAGAGCCATTGATCGAGAAGAGAAGGAGGGAGTGAGAGGTGGTCGCTACACGTGGGGGCACTGGGTCCGGGATCTGTGTCTGTGTTGATGGAGCCGAGACCTTCAGAGCTTGAACTTTGCTGCCCAGAGGAGTTCCCGAGGAGGTGGGTCATATTGGCCAACGCGCCACGAGGCACACCCTGGCTGCGCAGTACGTGGGCGTGACGCAACAGAAGCCCGCTGTGACAGGAGTCACTTTGGGCACAGGGTGAGCAAGAAAATAATGGACATTAAGAATATGTCTTGGATTGCTTTAAAATGGGACAGTGATATTTTTCCACAATATTCCCCAGGATATCTGTAAAGAACTATTTACTGTTTGATTATGAACTCAACAGGTTAACTGAAAAAGTGACTCCTTCATAATGTTGGGACACATACTGTTAGATGCTAATGTCACCAACTCCAGCCCACCTGCCTGTTGTGATGTAAATGAATCTAGGATGGCTTCTGAGGATCTTTCATAGTGATAATTAACTCTGTACTTGTGTGTATTGTAAATTAGCAGACAGTCTGGGGAATATAAAGGTCATGCATAGTCATTTAAACTGAAAAGGGATTAGCTAATGAACTCACCTGTTGTCTGCTAAGAGATGTCAAAATAATGTGTATTGGGCCTCGTTATGTTGTGGGTGGAGTTGGACCATTGTTCATTTAAAATAATGCAGTATTATTTTGGTGTATAAAAAGAGCCTGCTCTCATTAAAGATTGTCAGACCAGTTGGAAACCTCATACAGAGCGTTTGTCTCGTATTTTTGGAAGAATTATTCCTATGGGTCTCGGTCGCCTGACTGTGGAGTGTCGGTAGCTGATGTGTGTTCGGAGAGAGAATATCCTAAACGGCGTTAACCCCTTTCATACTTGGGGTGCCGTTACATTGGTTGGCAGCGGTGGGATTTTCTCTCTAGTTACTGGGACGCTCCAAACCACCACAGTGAATGACTAGCTATGCAGCCTGCAGGAAAGCCACGCTGAAAGACTTACTTGAGAGCCATGGAGGGACCGGTGGGACAAAGAACAAGGCCATCCTGATCAGTGAGCTAGCCGAGATGGATCAGAGGGATGGGGATGCAGGACCCCGGTCAGTTGAAGACTTGTTTCAGCAACGAGTTCGAGAGTGCTTGGCAATATATGGTGCTAACCCATCAGAGACCAACCAGCTGCAGGATGAGCGACAAGAGAGAGAACTAGAGCAGCAACATGAGTGGAGAATGGCGGAAATACGGCAATCGGAGACAACACCTAAAGATGCAGCGCCTTTCCGTAAGTTGCCCTTTCGGGCGTTCAAACTATTTAAGGAAGGAGAGGAGGAAATTGAAGCGTTCCTGCAGGACTTTGAGAGACTATGCCAGATACATGAAGTACGGCCCCAAGATTGGGTCGCCTTACTGGCGAGTAATTTAACTGGCAGAGCGGCGGATGCGTATTGGGCCCTGGAGGATGAGGACGCTAAAGACTATGACCGGGTAAAAGATGCTCTGCTAGCCCGATTTGCCATTACACCTGAAGCCAGCCGGATTAAGTTTCGAGAATCCTGGAAACAAACCAACATAACATACGTGGAGTGGGCACATCGTCTGCAGCAAAACCTTAAGGGCTGGTTCCAGGGAAGCCACGCTCATACCATAGAGGACATCACCCAGCTAGTACTCTTAGAACAGTTCTTTAACCACACCCCTCCGGTATTACGGGATTGGGTGTGAGATAAGCGACCAGGGACTGTACAGCAAGTGGCTACTTTGGCCGATGAATATCTGGACTCTCGAAGGTCAGGCGAAAGCGAGCGCTATCCACTATCTCGGCCCAGTTTACCAGCCTCTAACCCAACTTCAGCACCACCTCCAGCGGCCACTTATCCTCAGCAGCCCAGGTTCAACTCCCAGGACTACTCACAACCCATCAGGTGTTTCGGATGTAAACAGCTAGGGCACAAAAACCAGATTGTCTATTAAATCCAGCCAGGCAGTCCCAGTTGTGGAGACAGCCAGCAGGGGGGAACCCACGCACATCCATGCCTGCAGCCCACTGCGTTGAGGAGGAAGAACATTGGGGCATCCTGCACGAGGCTGATCCAATACAAGCAGCTAACCGGGACAACTGGCAGCAACACAGGCAGACTGTCTGGGTCAATGGAAAGGTAGCCAATGGCCTACGTGATACTGGCGCCACCATGACCCTACTACAGAAGAACCTCATCCCAGAGAGCCAACATACCAGAGACACTGTAGCCGTAAGAGTAGCGGGAGGCACCGTCTTCCGGCTACCCGTTGCCAGTGTTCACCTGGATTGGGGGGTTGGTTCGGGACATGTGAATGTGGGGGTGATGAAGGATTTGCCAGCGGATGTACTACTGGGGAATGATTTGGCCCCCCTTGTTTCTGCTTACGCCCCGATGGGCCCCGCTGAAGCCAACCCAGTGACTACCTGTGCCCAGACCCATGTTGCTGGAACCGGCCCGCTTGCGGCTGAGAACTGGGTAAGACTATCTCCCCGACATGTACCTTAGATCAGGCAAAATATCACAGTCTAGAATTGGAATGTGACAAGTTGGCCAGGGAGAAATCGGAGATGCAACGACACTACGTCATGTATTATGAGATGTCCCATGGCTTGAACATTGGAATGCACAAACAGGCTGAAATTGTCAAAAGGTTAGATGGGATTTGCGCCCAGGTTTTGCCCTATCTCTCTCAAGAGCGTCAGCAACAAGTTTTGGGAGCCATTGAGAGAGCAAAGCAAGTGACTTTTCCAGAACTGAATTCCATTATTCGCCCTGCAACCTTACAACTTCACCATCAGCTACTGACCCGGTAAGCAAAATGGCAATGCTGATGGGTTGTCCAGGCATTAGAGGAATGGAACTATGGACTAACTTCGGAGTCAACCCGTCTGGGGTCTCCTCCTGTGTTAGTATTCTGCCAAAAGGGGAGATGTGTGACAGGGGTCACTTTGGGCACAGGGTGAGCAAGAAAATAATGGACATTAAGAATATGTCTTGGATTGCTTTAAAATGGGACAGTGATATTTTTCCACAATATTCCCCCGGATATCTGTAAAGAACTATTTACTGTTTGATTATGAACTCAACAGGTTAACTGAGAAAGTGACTCCTTCATAATGTTGGGACACATACTGTTAGATGCTAATGTCACCAACTCCAGCCCACCTGTCTGTTGTGATGTAAATGTATCTAGGATGGCTTCTGAGGATCTTTCATAGTGATAATTAACTCTGTACTTGTGTGTATTGTAAATTAGCAGACAGACAGTCTGGGGAATATAAAGGTCATGCATAGTCATTTAAACTGAAAAGGGATTAGCTAATGAACTCACCTGTTGTCTGCTAAGAGATGTAAAAATAATGTGTATTGGGCCTTGTTATGTTGTGGGTGGAGTTGGACCATTGTTCATTTAGATTAATGCAGTATTATTTTGGTGTATAAAAAGAGCCTGCTCTCATTAAAGATGGTCAGATCAGTTGGAAACCTCATACAGAGCGTTTGTCTCGTATTTCTGGAATAATTATTCCTATGGGTCTCGGTCGCCTGACTGTGGAGTGTCGGTAGCTGATGTGTGTTCGGAGAGAGAATATCCTAAACGGCGTTAACCCCTTTCATACTTGGGGTGCCGTTACACCCGCGAACAGGTGCGGCAGAAGTGAGGAGTCTGGCCATGTGAAGTGATGCACGTGGGGACTTTGGCGTGAGATAGTCAGTGCCCAATGGAGCAGCAAGCGGTCAGCACGTTCACTACTGCCTCGTGGGTTCCTACTTCCACAGCCACAAAGATGACTTTGTTTGCTACTCCGCTGAGAGATACGGGTATTAGGCGCAAGCCCCGGGGGCGATTCGCCCTGTACGTATGTAAGTAAGTTGAGGCCCTCGGTGTGATTTGTCCCGGCTTCTCGGGACTGGTGGTCCATTTGAAGCCATTCGTGCGATGCGAGGCCTGTAAAGAATTCATGTTCGAGGTGGAGCAACCCACGGAAAGGCCTCGGGCCTTCCACCTCAACTGTATAACAGGCGCCACCAATCTTGAAGGAGAAGTCAGAGCTTGTACAGACATCCCTACGCGCACTGATCAGGCTCTGGAGGAAGCCCCAGTTGAGAGTGAAACTGCGATTGAGAAATCCGAAGATGCTGCTTCGGTCACCACTGAATCCCTGCTTCCACCGCCAAAGAAGAGAGTCGGTTTGGTCAAGGCTTCCTGCGGCCGTTGGAGAGTCACACCCCAGCGCTTGTCTGGTCTGGATGGATCCAGGAGGAAGAGCCCCGGACATCCCAGTTCAAGTAAAGGCCGAGGTAAGCCAAGGGACGGGACGTGGTGTGTGATTGGAGGTGTCGGGGATCCAGAGGCCCTGGAACCTGTCCAAGGGGGTGACTCCACGTCTACACTGAGTTACTGTCCCGCGGAGGAGTATGATGTTGGGTTGGCACATCCATGCTGACCGGGTGCTTATTTGTCGGAGGGAGGGGGATGATGTGGAATATCACATGGAGACTTTTGACAGGTATTTGAAACCCCTGGTACTGCCGCACCCAAGGTTTTATTTGTAGGAGAATAGACTCCTGTGTTTTTTGTTGCTGAACATTCCGGAGTGCCTTTTCCGGAACTCAGGGACTCTTTAACCCGCAAAGGGTGGCCTACTTCTGGAAGAATTGGGAGCAGTTTTGTTTTGTTGTTCTCCCTTTTCTTTCTCCACCGCAAGGATACTGAGACTTTGGGGTGTAGTTGAGACAGGGCCACAGTACACAGAAAAGGATTTCTGGATGGAAGAAAATAAGTGTTCTGACCGTGACACCACCACCAGGTGGCGGTGTTGTGCAGCGATTGTCACACACACCACACATTACTTTTGGAAGGAAGGGGGAGCCCCTAGGGGGAGCCCGTTCATTCCAAATCACATACTGTGTTAGATAATGTGTTCTTTTTCCCCTCTGCAGGAGAACGTCAATCAAGTCTGCTGAGAAATGGGACAGATCTTAGTCAGTGATGTGGGAGGGGGGAAATGTGATTTTGAAAAAAAATTATGCTGTTATGCTTTTGAATGTTTATACTTGTGCATGTTTTAGCTGTTGTTCTTCCCTTCCCTTTCGGTTCAGGCACAGACGAAACAAAATTTTTAAATTATCATTTTTTTTTCCCTTTTTGGTTAGTTTGTCTCTGGATCGACTTTATGCTGACTCTGCTTTAGAGGGGGCATGAATTGGTTTCAGACACTGGGGACCAGTGTCAAATCACTGGGGGGGGGGGGGGGTGTAGCGGGTGGTCATATTTAGAGGAGGCATCTGAGTGGTAACAGGCTCAGATGCAACAATTGTCAGGATTCCTGGACCAATTTATGCCAGTGGAGGATATCAATGGGGTCTAGTTCCCTGCGGCCTATAGGTGGCGCTGTTGCCATAAGCCAGGGTTGAATCGCCATTGGAGGGCTTGCACCATTTGTGTCCTCTCGCGGCAGTAGTACAGCGGGGCGGGGAACCTGCTGTGCATGTTGAGGTAGAGTATAAAGGGGTAGACATCTTCCGCTCGGGGTCCACTCCCAGGCACCTTCAGCCTGGGGGTGAGTGATGGTGGTCTCCGGGTGCCCTAGGCCCGGGGACGGAGTTGCGGTTCCACCCCAGACACCTTCAGTCTGGGGTGAGGTACTCTCTGGAGGCCTGGGGCCCAGTACCTTCGACTGGGTTCCGCAAGGGATCGAGGGCTCCTAGGGTGTCCTCCAGTGTGGACACTCGAATCTGGGATGAGGAGGCCAGGGAGGTGACCCTTCCGAAGACCCAGTGCAGCATTTGCTGGTGACGGCGGGGCCTCTGGTAACTGTCCGGATGGATGTCCTCTCTCTGACAGGGGCCATTGCTCATAGAAGGTAGTCCACGTTCTCATGGTCTGTGGCAGGGACCCATCGTGAATCAGGTCGGTGGCAGAGACCCAACAACCAGGTCTGTGGCAGAGGCCTTATTCATCTGGTCTGTGGCAGAGACCCCCTCACGGTCGGTGGCAGCGACTGTGCGCCAAGCCTGTTTAAGCTATAACATAACAGGAGAAAACCCAAGTTCAAGTTTGTGCCTGGACCTCCTCCCCACTGTGTTCTGAACTGTTCTATGTCTAACCAGTCGCTCTCAAAGGACTATGGACAGGGACACAGGCCTGAAGGTAAAAGGTTATAGCTCACACCTCTGCACACAAGAGGATACGAGCTGGTGGTGCGCCACACTCTCCTCCCTGGTCCCCTAGACGAGAGCCATTGATCGAGAAGAGAAGGAGGGAGTGAGAGGTGAGGTCGCTACATATATATATATATATATATATATATATATATATATATAATGTTTGAGGGTTCTAATTTTCGAACTTTCTTTTTCGTACATCACGGGACACAGAGTGACTTAGTCATTACTAATGGGGTTATATAGATACCTTCAGGTGCTGGCACTGGCAACTTCCAAAACCGGAAGTACCCTCCCCTATATAAGCCCCTCCCATCTGGGAGTACCTCAGTTTTTTGCCAGTGTCTAAGGTGTTGGCCAAGAAGTAACATGTGTTTTTCACTGAGCTTGCGCACAGGTTCTTTTGGGCCTCAGTAAGCTATTCCGGATCCGACCAAAAAAGCTTCATAGCTAAACGGTCGGTACCCGGGCCTTGCAAGAGAAGAGCAAGGTTTTGCCTGTAATGCTTCTCTTAGGAGGGCTGGACCCTGGGATCCAGAGCTCTGGTCATACCCATGACCAAGATGTTTTCTGTGCAGGGTGCTATACAGGTCCAGGGGAGTGGAATCCTTGGGAACCCGGCCCCTGAAGGTTTAATTACAATGCCTGCCGTGAGAGGTGAAGTTTGGGCTTCTGTGGACCAAACAGAGTCCTGCGGCGGGGAAAAGGTAAGTGGGGGCCCCTCAGGAACTTGGTTCTATTGGGGGACCCCCAAGCCTAATATGTCTTTCTGCCTGTTACCTAACGGTATTCCCGCTAAATATCTGTGCATGCCTGTAACTACTGGAAAATGTAAATTTTAATAGTAGTCAAGAAAAAAAAAGGAGACCGCGGTACCTGTGTTAAACCACTAGAGGCCGCTGTGGTCCATTTTTCTTGTCGTGTGGATTTTTTTCTTTTCAAGTCAAAAGATCCAGGCAGTTGGTAAGTTCTCTCTGGGAATCCACTTCCTCTGCCCTGTTGCTGCACTCATCCACCGCACAGGCCCTCCGGCAAAAAGGGCCCTGGCTCCTAGTCCCTGCTTATTTTTCAAAAAAAGCGCCGAAGGCGCACGGGCGCGCGCGCGTGCACGCGCCTCTTATGTAGAGATGAGCGAAAAAAAGGGGCGGGGCTGGTGGATGACGCTCGATGCGCGCCGCGGCGCTTCTGCGCATGTGCAGGCGTCCCAGCATGGATAAAAGACACAGTACAAGTGTCAGCTGGATGCAAACAGAGCTAGCAACAAAACGGTGGCACACAGAGGCGGTTGATGCAGGCATCCCCATAGAAAGGCACTTTAGTGGACACCAGCTGGTATATAGCAGCAACTGTGCTAGACTATTACCAGTAAAAGTGGTGTATGACGACGGGAATACCTCAGCTCTGTGCTTAAAGGATATGTCGTCCAGACGCTCTGGAAATAAATCTTCCAAGAAGCGAAAGGGGTCTCCATCGGGCTCTGAGGATTTTGGGCATGCTTGTACTGCACCAATCTCCCCTGAAATTTCAGAGGTTAGTAGCCGTAGGAACCCCGCAGGAGTACCTGGTGCTGTGGCTGCCCCCAGTCCACCTGCTCCTGTATATATAACAGAGGAGTTTTTTTCCTCAACTCTGGGAGTATTGGAAGAGAGATTAACAGCATTGATCGTTGCTTCCCTGTCACAGGGAAAGCGCGTCCGATCTCTGTCTCCTCCTTCAGAGTGCCTGTTAGTGGAGGAACAGCCCCACACAGAGATCGACCTACCTGAAGGGGATCAGGATGAGGTTGATTCGGTTATAGAGGAATCAACAGTGGAAGAACCTTTCTCAGCATCTCAGGCTGAAAGATTATGGGTTCAGTCTCTGACTAACATGGTCCGATCAGCATTTAAAATGCCTCTTGCGGAGCCATCAACCACTACTGTCTCCTCGCTGGGGTCGCTAAAAGCTCCCCAGACTGTCTGTTCCTTCCCAATTCACCCCTTATTGGAAGGGCTTATTTACCAGGATTGGGAGCATCCTGATAAAATATTTACTCCCCCCAAGAGATTTCCGGTGATCTATCCCATGGAGGATAAGTTCATACAAAAATGGAAGGTGCCCACAGTGGACGCAGCCATCTCTTTTGTGAATAAATCACTGACATGTCCAGTAGATAATGTTCCAATGTTCAAAGACCCAATAGATAAAAAATTGGAGTCTTTACTAAAATCTGCTTTCTCTACAGCAAGCATGGTGACACAACCTGCAGTAGCAGCTATTGGGGTCTGCCAAGCAGTGAAGGATCAGTTGAAACAAGTCTTAAGGGACTTACCAGATCAGCAGGCTCTTGCCCTAGCTGACCTACCCAGAGCCTTATGTTTTGCGGTGGACGCCATAAAGGATACAATCCAACAGGCCTCCCGCTTTACGCTGTCTGTAGTACATATGCGTAGGCTTTTGTGGCTCAAAAACTGGTCTGCTGAGGCTCCCTGTAAGAAATTGCTGATTAGCTTCCCATTTCATGGGGAACGCTTATTTGGGGAAGATCTGGACAAGTATATCCAGAAAATTTCTGCCGGTAAAAGTACACTCTTGCCGGTTAAGAACAAAGCTAGAAGTCCTTCTTTTAAGAAGCCTACTTCTCCAGTCCCTGGCACATCGGCTGTGAAACAGTTCCGACGGCCTCCGCGGTCAAATCCAGGGGGCAGAAATCAGGGACAATCACAGGGTAACAAGAAACCCTGGGTCAAGAGAGGTACGAAACCTCCCCCCAAGTCATGAAGGGTTGCCCCCACTCAATCGGGTGGGGGGAAGACTTCAGTTGTTCACAGAGACCTGGCAGGACACCATCAGAGACAGATGGGTGATCTCCGCAGTAAGTCTGGGATACAAGCTGGAGTTAAAAGACACTCCTCCTGCCCATTTTATGAGGTCAAACGTGCCAAGCGATCCCCAGAAGAGAGGATCCCTCCTTCTGGCACTAGAACAACTATTGCTCCAAGGTGTAATCATGAAGGTTCCCTTGGAGGAATGCGGGTTCGGGTTTTACTCAAACCTCTTCACAGTCCCCAAACCAAATGGGGACGTGAGGCCCATATTAAATCTAAAAGGGCTAAACAAATTCCTACATATCAGGACTTTTCGGATGGAGTCGATCCGATCGGTGGCCACCGCCCTACAAGGGCAGGAATGGTTAGCCTCGATCGACATAAAGGATGCTTATCTGCATATTCCCATCTTTCCGGCCCACCAGAAATTTCTACGCTTTGCAGTAGAAGGGCGCCATTTTCAGTTCAGAGCCTTACCTTTCGGTCTGGCCACAGCACCACGAGTGTTCACAAAAATTCTGGCCCCACTATTGGCCAATCTAAGAACACGGGGTGTAATGATAATGGCATATTTAGACGACCTGCTACTAATAGACCACTCAGTGGAAAAACTGGAAGTAGCTATTCACGAGACAATCAAGTATCTGGAATATCACGGTTGGATTATCAACCGAGACAAGTCAGCTCTAAGACCAGTCAAAAGTCTGGAATACTTGGGGCTAAGGCTGGATTCAAATCAGAGAAAGATTTTCTTACCTCCAGAGAAGGTGTCGTCTTTGAAAGATTTGACCCACTTAGTGGGTACAAAAAGAAAACCATCCATACGCCTGTGCATGAGGCTGCTGGGAAAAATGGTGGCTTCATTCGAAGCAGTACCCTACGGTCAATTCCATTCAAGGAACTTGCAGAGGGCCATACTGTCAGCCTGGAACAAAAAAGTTCAGGCTTTAGACTTACCAATGTCCCTGTCCCCTTCCGTTCGCAAGAGCCTCCATTGGTGGTTGGTGCCCCAGAATCTGGAAAAAGGGAAACCCTTCAGTCCGGTTTCTTGGAAGGTGGTCACTACAGATGCCAGCCTCATAGGCAGGGGGGCAGTACTGGAGCAATGGTCTCTCCAGGGCAGATGGTCGGATGCAGAGAAGGCCCTGCCCATCAATCTCTTAGAGATACGAGCAGCCCGGTATGCCCTAGTAGCATGGACATCCAAACTCCAAGGGTCCCCTGTCAGAATTCAATCAGACAATGCCACAGCAGTGGCATATATCAATCACCAGGGTGGCACCAGGATTCGTGCAGCCCAGAGGGAAGCGAATTGCATCCTGAAATGGGCAGAAAGATATGTCCCAGCCATATCCGCGGTTTTCATCCCAGGAGTGGAAAATTGGAGAGCGGACTTTCTAAGTCGCCAGCAATTATGCCCGGGGGAATGGTCTCTTCACCCCGAGGTTTTCCAGGCAATATGCCAGCAGTGGGGAACACCGGATGTAGATCTGCTAGCATCCAGATTCAACGCAAAGGTGGACAGATTTGTGTCTCGCACAAGGGATCCCCTAGCTTGCGGCTCGGATGCCCTAGTGTTCCCTTGGGATCAGTTCAAGCTGATATATGCATTCCCACCGCCACAATTGTTACCGCGATTAATCCGCAGAATCCGGGTAGAAAAGAAACCGGTGATTCTGGTGGCTCCAGCGTGGCCCCGAAGAGCATGGTACGCGGAGATCGTAAAGATGTCAGTGGGGAGTCCTTGGACCCTCCCACATCGTCCGGACCTGCTTTCGCAGGGACCGATATACCACCCTTCCTTACAAGCCCTAGGTTTGACGGCCTGGCTATTGAAGCCCACATTCTAAAAAAGAGAGGTCTCTCTAATCCGGTGGTATCTACCATGATCAATGCCAGGAAGCCGGTATCCAGGCAGATCTATTATAGGATCTGGAAGGCGTACATCGCGTGGTGTGAGGCCAAGAAATGGCATCCGCGTAAGTACATAATAGGTAGGATTCTGGACTTCCTACAGTGGGCTGTGGATAGGAAGCTTGCCTTGAGTACTATCAAGGGTCAGATTTCGGCCTTGTCAATATTTTTTCAAAGGCCCTTGGCTTTGCATTCATTAGTCAAAGCTTTCATACAAGGAGTGATGCGTATTAGCCCTCCGGTTAGTATTCCCATATGTCCATGGGACTTAAACCTGGTTCTGTCGGTTCTACAGAAACAACCGTTTGAACCATTGCAGCACATTTCCTTGGTTCTTCTCACCAGGAAATTGATTTTCTTAGTAGCCATTTGTTCGGCTAAAAGAGTATCGGAATTAGCCGCCATGTCCTGTAAGGAGCCATATCTGGTTGTCCATAAGGACAGAGTAGTATTACGTCCTCACCCAGCCTTTCTTCCTAAGGTGGTATCGAGGTTTCATTTGAACCAAGATGTGGTTCTTCCTTCTTTTTTTCCCAAACCTACCTCGGTAGAGGAAAAGTTATTGCATTCTTTGGATGTAGTAAGAGCAGTTAAAGCTTATCTAAAAGCCACTGCTCAGATTCGTAGAACGGATACTTTGTTTGTTCTGCCGGAAGGCCCCAGAAAGGGTCAGGCAGCATCAAAATCTACTTTAGCCAAGTGGATTAGACAGGTCATAATACAAGCCTATGGCTTGAAAAGGAGACCGCCTCCGTTCAAAGTTAGGGCGCACTCCACAAGAGCAGTTGGAACTTCATGGGCAGTGCATCACCAGGCCTCCCTGGCTCAAATCTGTAAGGCCGCAACATGGTCTTCAGTACACACGTTTACTAGGTTCTACCAGGTGGACGTTAGAAGTCAGGAGGATGTCGCCTTTGGGCGCAGTGTGTTGCAGGCCGCAAAAGATCCTCATGCCTGATGGCGCCCAGCTTATGTATAATGTATCCCCCCCTCATTTGGCATTGCTTTGGGACGTCCCATTAGTAATGACTAAGTCGCTCTGTGTCCCGTGATGTACGAAAAAGAAAAAGGGATTTTTATAACAGCTTACCTGTAAAATCCTTTTCTTGGAGTACATCACGGGACACAGAGCTCCCACCCCTCTTTTTTGGCGACACTTATTGCTTTGCTACAAAACTGAGGTACTCCCGGATGGGAGGGGCTTATATAGGGGAGGGTACTTCCGGTTTTGGAAGTTGCCAGTGCCAGCACCTGAAGGTATCTATATAACCCCATTAGTAATGACTAAGTCGCTCTGTGTCCCGTGATGTACTCCAAGAAAAGGATTTTACAGGTAAGCTGTTATAAAAATCCCTTTTTTACTGACAACAAATGTAAGAAAAAGACCTGGTCTTTAAGTGGATAACCACCTTAATTCCAGCATGTTTCTTAATTTCTAAAAAATTGTGACAAAAAATTAGATGCCTTTGGGGTGTCTGCTTTCCAAAAAAGGGTAATTTCGGGGGTTTTTATACTATTCTGGCATTTTAATTTTCACAGAAATTAAGTAAAAAATAATTAATTCCATCAGTTATTAAATACCATAAAAAGAAAGTTCTATCTGCCTCAAAAAATTGTATACAGTAACACTCATTTGGTAGTTATAACAGCATTGCCTGACAAAGTAATTGTCAGTCAAACTATCTGACAGCATTCACATTTCATGTAGTAGAAACGTGCGTTTTTGCTTGCGTTTTTTTGGGTGTTTTTCATGTGTTTCTACGTATCACGCATAGGGGTTGCCCTACCCGTGACAAATGTTCCAAAAAAGCTGCAGAACCTTTTCGGGCATGGTACATTTTTTCAGCTCGCGTTTTGGCATGTCTGCAGTGCGGTTGCCACATGGCAAAATATGCATCTGCTAACCGTGCTTGGGGTGCCATTAACAATCAATGGCACTGGAAGCACAATGTACGTTTGCAGCGCATTTCCAAAACATGCAGCAAAATGCACATTTTCTTACACTTTACCGGAAACATAAATGCAAGCTCACATCACTGAAAACTGAAAAATGGATTGGTAATGAAGTATTACAGGCTGGTACTCAGGCAGTACTAAATACTGTATGGTGATGCTAAATTTGTGGAATGGCTGCAAAAGCTTTAGACTATGGTTACAACTATTTGGGTGGTGCTGACTGCTTCTTGTTTAATTTTTTATTTTTTTGACTAAAATTTGGAAATGGATATTTTACATATGGAATGCACATTTCTATCTAATGTGATTTGTAGTAAAGTATTGCTGCAGGGGTTGATTAAACCTTGGCTCTCTTTATGATAGAAAGATACCAGAGCCACTGCAGGTGAATTTGTAGGTACAAGATAGTTCAGTGTATAGTATTCATAGTAGTGTTGTGTGTAACATTCTGCTTTTCCTGGCTACAGGTATCTGCCTCTGATTCCCCCACCCTCGTGGGAATATACATATTTCATGACAGTGCTCCATGTGTACAGTGGAGCAGGAGAGGGTGGAGGTGCCAGTGCAAGCTGAACAGGAACGACTACAGGAGGTGAGTTCTTCCATGTATATGCCTAGTGACAGCTTTATCATATCTGAGAATGGAGCATTTTTTGCATAAGAAAAACTGCAGACACAAGTTATGTCTATCATATGGATACAAAATCAGCTGCCTAATGGATTTGACTTTCTCTGTATGGTTTGCATGCAGGATGTTCCTTAAAGTGGATCTGAGCTCAAAAAGTCAAGATTTGCTATGTTATAGGGACGATTTAGAAATGCAAAAGTGATATTAAGCCCTGGTTCACATTGATGCAATTTGGCATGTAATTAGACATGTCAAATTGCATGCCAAATCTGCGGCAATTGCTGGCAATGACAGCATCCAAATCGGTGTGATGCCAAATTTGCCACGCCGCACCTATTTCCAAAAGTAGTTCCTGCTGGAATCCATAGAGCCCAGTAGGGATGGGCTATCTGTTTGAGTCGAACATGAGTTCGACTTGAACATTGGCTGTTCCCCCGTTCGCCGAACAGCGAACAATTTGGGGTGTTCGCGGCAAATTCGAAAAGCCGCGGAACACCCTTTAAAAGTCTATGGGAAAAATCGTAAGTGCTAATAATAAAGGTTAATATGCAAGTTATTGTCATAAAAAGTGTTTGGGGACCCGGGTCCTGCCCCAGGGGACATGTATCAATGCAAAAAAAAGTTTAAAAAAAATGCAGTTTTTTCGGGAGCAGTGATTTTAATAATGCTTAAAGTGAAACAATAAAAGTGAAATATTCCTTTAAATTTCGTACCTGGGGGGGGGTGTCTATAGTATGCCTGTAAAGTAGCGCATGTTTCCCGTGTTTATAACAGTCTCTGCACAAAATGACATTTCTAATGGAAAAAAAGTCATTTAAAACTACTCGTGGCTGTAATGAATTGTCGGGTCCCGGCAATACAGATAAAAGTAATTGAAAAATAAAAAATAAAAATGCGTGGGGGTCCCCCAAAATTCCATTACCAGGCCCTTCAGGTCTGGTATGAATATTAAGGGGAATTCCACGGCAAAATTAAAAAAAAAATGGCGTTGGGTTCCCCCCAAAAATCCATACCAGACCCTTCAGGTCTGGTATGGATATTAAGGGGAACTCCGCGGCAAAATTAAAAAAAAAATGGCGTTGGGTTCCCCCCAAAAATCCATACCAGACCCTTCAGGTCTGGTATGGATTTTAAGGGGAACTCTGTGGCAAAATTAAGAAAAAATGGCGTGGGGTTCCCCCCAAAAATCCACACCAGACCCTTATCTGAGCATGCAACCTGGCAGGCCGTGGGAAAAGAGGGGTGGACGAGAGAGCGCCCCCCCTCCTGAACCGTACCAGACCACATGCCCTCAACATGGGGAGGATGTCCCCATGTTAATGGGGACAAGGGCCTCATCCCCACAACCCTTGCGCGGTGGTTGCGGGGGTCTGCGGGCGGGGGGCTTATCAGAATCTGGAAGCCCCCTTTAACATAGGGGACCCCCAGATGCCGCCCCCCTATGTGAATTGGTAAGGGGTAAATTGTACTCTTACCATTTCACAAAAAGAAAGTGGCAAAATGTTAAAAACCACAGGAGACGGCTTGGGACAAGTCCTTTATTAAAAATAATTATTTTTTAAAAAAATCCGATTTCAGCAATGTAATCCAATAAATCCATGCTCGATCTCCAGCGATGTAATCCAATTCTCGATCTCCAGCGATGGATGATCTCCAGCGACTCCAGTGAGGAATACGCACAGGATCCTGCCTCCACCGGAGGTACCCAGCCAATGACGCGGCGCCAGCTTGTTAGCTCTTATGTAGCTGAGGGCGGGGCCACCCGTCACGTGATCCGTCCCCCTCTGACAAGGGGAAACGCCGGGGTTTCCCAGTGACGTGTACGGGTGACCCCGCCCCCCTCTGACGCAACGGGAAACTTGCATATTAACCTTTAAAATTAGCACTTTTGATTTTTCATGTTCGTGTCCCATAGACTTTAACGGTGTTCGCGTGTTCAAACAATTTTTTTTGCCTGTTCACATGTTCTGGATGCGAACCGAACAGGGGGGTGTTCAGCCCATCCCTAGAGCCCAGCTGGAGTCTCCAGCTCATGTGCACTACCAACTCTGGGTATGTGAGTTCTCCTTGTGCTTGCTGGGACCTAAAGAGTCCCATTGGACTCTCCAGTTCATGTGTGCTCCCATCTCCAGGTATGTAAGTGCCCTTTATTACTGCTGTGACCTACAGAGTCCCACTGGAGTCTCCAGTTCATGTGTGCTCCCAGCTTGAGATATGTGAGTGCCCCTTGTGCCTGCTGAGACATATAGAGTTCTACTGGAGTCTCTAGTTCATGTGGGCTCCCAGCTCGAGATATGTGAGTGCCCCTTGTGCCTGCTAAGACATATAGAGTTTTACTGGAGTCTCTAGTTCATGTGGGCTCCCAGTTCGAGGTATGTGAGTGCCCCTTGTACCTACTGAGACATATAAAGTTCTACTGGAGTCTCTAGTTCATGTGGGCTCCCAGTTCGAGGTATATGAGTACCCCTTGTACCTACTGAGACATATAGAGTACTAGTGGAGTCTCTAGTGTGCTGCCCACCCCAGGTATGTGGATGCCCTCTGTTCCTGCTGGGGCCAACTGAAGATATGTGGGCGCCCCCTGTGCCTGCTGGGACCTTTAGAGTCCCACTGGAGTCTCCAGTTCATATGTGCTCTCACCTCAAAGTATGTGAGTTCCCCCTGTGCCTGCTGAGACCTATAGAGTCCTACTGGAGTCTCCAGTTCATGTGTGCTCCCAACTACAGATATGTGGGTGCCCCCTGTGCCTGCTGGGACCTATAGACTCCCACTGGAGTCTCCAGTTCATATGTGCTTCCAACTTCAGATATGTGGGTTCCCCCTGTGCCTGCTGGGACCTATAGAGTCCCACTGGAGTCTCTAATTCATGTGTGCTTCCAACTCCAGGTATGTGGATGCCCCCTCTTCCTGTTGTGACCTTTAGAGTCCCTTTGGAGTCCCACTGGAGTCTCCAGTTCATGTGTGCTCCAAACTCCAGAAATGTGGGTGCCCCCTGTTCCTGCGGAGACTAATAGAGTCCCACTGGAGTCTCCAGTTCATGTGTGCTCTGAACTCCAGGTATGTGGATGTCCCCTGTTCCTGCTGGGATATATAATGTATAGAGACCTACTGGAGTCTCCAGTTCATGTGTGCTCCCAACTTCAGATATGTGAGTGCCCCTTGTGCCTGCTAAGACATATAGAGTTTTACTGGAGTCTCTAGTTCATGTGGACTCCCAGTTCGAGGTATGTGAGTGCCCCTTTTACCTACTGAGACATATAAAGTTCTACTGGAGTCTCTAGTTCATGTGGGCTCCCAGCTTGAGATATGTGAGTGCCCCTTGTGCCTGCTAAGACATATAGAGTTTTACTGGAGTCTCTAGTTCATGTGGGCTCCCAGTTCGAGGTATGTGAGTGCCCCTTGTACCTACTGAGACATATAAAGTTCTACTGGAGTCTCTAGTTCATGTGGGCTCCCAGTTCGAAGTATGTGAGTACCCCTTGTACCTACTGAGACATATAGAGTACTAGTGGAGTCTCTAGTTCATTCGTGCTGCCCACCCCAGGTATGTGGATGCCCTATGTTCCTGCTGGGGCCAACTTAAGATATGTGGGCGCCCCCTGTGCCTGCTGGAACCTTTAGAGTCCCACTGGAGTCTCCAGTTCATATGTGCTCTCACCTCAAAGTATGTGAGTTCCCCCTGTGCCTGCTGAGACCTATAGAGTCCTACTGGAGTCTCCAGTTCATGTGTGCTCCCAACTACAGATATGTGGGTGCCCCCTGTGCCTGCTGGGACCTATAGAGTCCCACTGGAGTCTCCAGTTCATGTGTGCTTCCAACTTCAGATATGTGGGTTCCCCCTGTGCCTGCTGGGACCTATAGAGTCCCACTGGAGTCTCTAATTCATGTGTGCTTCCAACTCCAGGTATGTGGATGCCCCCTCTTCCTGTTGTGACCTTTAGAGTCCCTTTGGAGTCCCACTGGAGTCTCCAGTTCATGTGTGCTCCCAACTCCAGAAATGTGAGTGCCCCCTGTGCCTGCGGAGACTAATAGAGTCCCACTGGAGTCTCCAGTTCATGTGTGCTCTGAACTCCAGGTATGTGGATGTCCCCTGTTCCTGCTGGGATGTATAATGTATAGAGACCTACTGGAGTCTCCAGTTCATGTGTGCTCCCAGCTTGAGATATGTGAGTGCCCCTTGTGCCTGCTGAGACATATAGAGTTCTACTGGAGTCTCTAGTTCATGTGTGCTCCCAACTTCAGATATGTGAGTGCCCCTTGTGCCTGCTAAGACATATAGAGTTTTACTGGAGTCTCTAGTTCATGTGGGCTCCCAGTTCGAGGTATGTGAGTGCCCCTTGTACCTACTGAGACATATAAAGTTCTACTGGAGTCTCTAGTTCATTTGGGCTCCCAGCTCGAGGTATGTGAGTGCCCCTTGTACCTACTGAGACATATAGAGTTCTAGTGGAGTCTCTAGTTCATGTGTGCTGCCCACCCCAGGTATGTGGACGCTCTCTGTTTCTGCTGGGACCAACTTAAGATATGTGGGCGCCCCCTGTGCCTGCTGGGACCTTTAGAGTCCCACTGGAGTCTCCAGTTCATATGTGCTCTCACCTCAAAGTATGTGAGTTCCCCCTGTGCCTGCTGAGACCTATAGAGTCCTACTGGAGTCTCCAGTTCATGTGTGCTCCCAACTACAGATATGTGGGTGCCTCCTGTGCCTGCTGGGACCTATAGAGTCCCACTGGAGTCTCCAGTTCATATGTGCTTCAAACTTCAGATATGTGGGTTCCCCCTGTGCCTGCTGGGACCTATAGAGTCCCACTGGAGTCTCTAATTCATGTGTGCTTCCAACTCCAGGTATGTGGATGCCCTCTCTTTCTGTTGTGACCTTTAGAGTCCCTTTGGAGTCCCACTGGAGTCTCAAGTTCATGTGTGCTCCCAACTCCAGAAATGTGGGTGCCCCCTGTGCCTGCGGAGACTAATAGAGTCCCACTGGAGTCTTCAGTTCATGTGTGCTCTGAACTCTAGGTATGTGGATGTCCCCTGTTCCTGCTGGGATGTATAATGTATAGAGACCTACTGGAGTCTCCAGTTCATGTGTGCTCCCAACTTCAGGTATGTGGGTGCCCCCTGTGCCTGGTGGGACCTATACAGTCCCATGGATCTCCAATTCCTGTGCACTCCTGTTTAGAACTACAATCTTACATGTAGCCATTCCCTAGAGGGACACAGAGTCAAGGCTATGCTGATTTGACAGCCAATTTCAATTCTCGTTGTAGAGATGGAGGGTAGGTGTGGCTTTGGCTCGGAGTCCCTCTTGCTCTGCCTGTGTGTGCAGCGCTGGGAACAGTTGCATGTAGGTTTGTAGCTCTAAACAGGAGTGCACACACTTAGTGGAAACTCCAGCAGGACTCTAAAGGTCGCAGCAGCCACAAGGGGCAGCAACAAGTGCATGTAAGTTCAGCTACGGTATTAGCAACCCATTTAGGGAAAAATAGGGTGAGGGTGGCTATGCAATCTTGTGCTCACAGCATTGTAGCAGTGTGAGATCTATGGTACTGCTGCCTCTGACTGAGACTGGTGATGTCAATATTGTGTTCTCTCTGCTGAAGGCCCTAATATGAGGAAGCAAATCCCTGTTCATAGTGCAGAACAAGGCTTGTTAAGTCAGTAAAGGATAAAAGATCAGATGAGTCCTTTGCACTCTGCCTGACTTTTTTTGTACATAGCTTCTAGAGTTCAGTTTTTCTTTAGGCCGGATTCACACTTGTGCGTTGCGTTTTTGAGCTCCGGTTTCTTTGCCAAGTTCTCAAACAGTTGTTCAGCGGTTCCTTTGCGTTGTAGCTGCGGATTTGCTGACCTGGGAGAGGGGAGGAAAGTCTTGCCAGTGTTATCATAAGGGGGAACTCCACGCCGAATTTTAAATGAAAAAACCGGCATGGGTTCCCCCTTAGGAGGGGGAAAAAATGGCGTGGGGGTCCCCCCAAAATCCATACCAGACCCTTATCCGAGCACGCAGCCCGGCCGGTCAGGAAAGGGGGTGGGGACGAGCGAGCGCCCCCCGAACCGTACCAGGCCGCATGCCCTCAACATGGCGGGTGGGTGCTTTGGGGCAGGGGGGCGCCCTGTGGCCCCCCACCCCAAAGCACCCTGTCCCCATGTTGATGAGGACAGGGCCTCTTCCCGACAACCCTGGCCGTTGGTTGTCGGGGTCTGCGGGCGGGGGGCTTATCGGAATCCGAGAGCCCCCTTTAATAAGGGGGCCCCCAGATCCCGGCCCCCCACCCTCTGTGAATGAGTATGGGGTACATCGTACCCCTACCCATTCACCTGGTGGAAAAAAAGTCAATAAAAAAACACACCACAGGTTTTTAAAGTAATTTATTAGGGTCTTCTTCCAACTTCGGGGGTCTCTTCCGGCTTCGGCGGTTTTCTTACGACTTCGGGGGTCTCTTCTTCTGCTCTCCAGTGTCTTCTCCCCGCTCTCCGGTTCTTCTCCCACTCTCCGGTGCTTTCATCCTTCTGCTGGGCGCCTCCTCTATCTTCTTCCAGCTCTTTTGCTAGCTAGGGCCTGGTCTTCATCGTCGTCTTCTTCCCTCGGCCCGATGTTGCCTCAACGCTCTCTGCCGCCTAAATGCCATGTGCGCGGAGCGCAAGGACTTATATAGGCATGGGGCGTGGTCACCGGGTGATGCCACCCGGTGACCCCACCCCCGTTTGACGTCACAGTCCCATCATTCCCCGGGACTGTAACGTCATATGATACGGGGGCAGGGTCACCGGATGGCATGACCCGGTGACCACGCCCCATGCCTATATAAGTCCTTGAGCATTATAGCGACAGAGAGCGTCGAGGCATACGATGTACCCCATACTCATTCACATAGGGTGGGGGGCCGGGATCTGGGGGCCCCCTTATTAAAGGGGCTCCCGGATTCCGATAAGCCCTCCCGCCCGCAGACCCCGACAACCAACGGCCAGGGTTGCCGGGAAGAGGCCCTGTCCTCATCAACATGGGGACAGGGTGGTTTGGGGTGGGGGGGCCACAGGGCGCCCCCCTGCCACAAAGCATCCACCCCCCATGTTGAGGGTATGCGGCCTGGTACGCTTCAGGTGGGGTGGCACTCGCTCGTCCCCACCCCCCTTTTCTAAACTGGCCGGGCTGCATGCTCGTATAAGGGTCTGGTATGGATTTTGGGGGGACCCCCACGCTGTTTTTTTCGCCGTAGGGGTTCCCGTTAAAATCCATACCAGATCTAAGGGCCTGGTATGCTCCTGGAGGGGAACCCATGCCTGTATTTTATTTAAAATTTGGCGTGGAGTTCCCCCTCAAGATCCCTGTTCAGAACGGAACACATGTGCGAATCAGATGCGTGCCCATAGAAGATAATGGGCCTGAATTTGCACCTGAGCCACACCGCAATGCCTAAAAAACGCACACGTTTTTTGGGCAATGCGCAGTGCGAATGCATCGCACATATGTGAACCAGCCTCATTGAAATCAATGTATTTTATAATGTTATGCAATTTGATGCGGTGTAAGCCGCAACCAATTTGCACAGGTGTGAACCCGGCCTTATGCCGCGTACACACGATCGTTTTTCACGTCCGTAAAAATGCAATTTTTTAAATTGGGCAGTAAAAACGATCGTGTGTAGGCTCCAGAGCATTTTTAACGACGTGAAAAATGGCCTAAAAAAATTAGAACCTGCTCTATTTTTTCACGTCGTTTTTTTTTAACGACATGAAAAACGGTAGTGTGTATGCTTTTACGAGGGGAAAAAAACAGCGCATGCTCAGAATCAAGTATGAGACGGGAGCGCTTGTTCTGGTAAAACTAGCGTTCGTAATGGAGATAGCACATTCGTCACGCTGTAACGGACTGAAAAGCATGAGGCTGAAAAGCGCGAATCGTCGCTCAACAAACTTTACTAACATGAAGGGTGGCGCCATCCGAATGGAACTTCCCCTTTATAGTGCCGTCGTACGTGTTGTACGTCACTGCGCTTTGCTCAAGCGTTTTTTTTAATGAACGTGTGTATGCAAGACAGGCTTGAAAGGAAACAAGAAAAATCACGTCGAGAAAAAGGTTGGTTTTTGAAAATGACATTAAAAACGATCGTGTGTACACGGCATTAGAGTAGACCTAAACCCAAATGGATCACATTCAGTTTGCTAAAGACTGTGCGTTATATAAAAATGGCATGTTTCAAGAAAAAATGTGTAGCACTACACCCCCAGGGGCTGCTGGTAACTGGCTCTCCACTTCTGCACAGCCAGGCAACACGCACTTTCCACTTGCATCCAGACACATGAAGTCAGTCCCTTGGCTTGTTCTTGTTGATTGTATTAGGGGATAACAACTTGTATAGGGTGAGGGGATTTATGGGATGCCCAGCAGATATTGAAACAGCTAAACTTGGGGACAATCTTCCTCACTCTGTACAAAATCCTGGAGAGAAGCGACAGCGCCTCTAAGTGCAGTACATATGGAGCAATTTAATAGGAGTACTAAGTCAGCTACTCACAAGAGGGTTAAAAAACAGCGTGTTGTATGTCATGATAGTCCCACTCTGTGGGGCCTGAGGGGAATGCTTGTATCCCTGGGAGTCCAGCCTAGGTTTGCTACCTCATCCTTTTAAAACCGACCACATAATAATTACACAGGTTCTGTGGCTGATTAACTACTTGCCGACCGGCCGTCATCTTTATACGCCAGCAGGTTGGCTCCCCTGCGCGAATCGCCGTAGCTGTACGGCGTAGCGTTGCCACTTTTTCTTCCAGCCAAACCCGAACACTTTAGCGGCGCACATTACATTTTCTTTTTTTGTAGATTGTAACTGACCTGTGACACCTTTAGGCACTCCAAAGAGAATAGTAATGTGGCTCACATAGTGCCCCCCCACACTTCTGTCAAGACCTGTTCCGAGCCACATTCCTGTCTGAATAATGTGTCCAGGTTTCAGGTGGACAGAAACCCAGACACATGATTCAAAACCCAGACTGTCCGGGTGAATCCCAGACAGGTGGCAACCCTAGTACGGTGGCCGCTTTAAGGGGTATAGGGGGCGCGTGCGTGATCCTGAAGCCGATGCGCGTGGCCGCGATGTCCGCCAGCCACCCGTGATTGCTCCTAGGAAAGCCAGAACGGGGATCTATCAATGTATACAGACAGATCCACATTCTGAAAGGCAGTGTTGTAACTAACGCCGTTTAAATAAACGGCATTAGGTAACGTAGCCACTTTTTGGGGTAACGAGTAATCTAACTGATTACTCTTCCCCTCATGGCACCGCCGTTCCCATTACTTGGGCGGCGTTACCCCAATTACATCTACTCGCCGCAGCCGCCGCGAGTATATGTAATGTAAGTCTAACTAACTGCAAGCAGCCGTCTGCCTACCTGATCAGCGTGTCATGCAGACAGACGGCGGCCATTGCAGTCTTCAAAAGCCGCGCCTCCCGAGTCCTCGTCGTCTGTGATAGGCAGAACACTAAATTTCCCAGCAGGCAGTGTTCCGCCTATCACGGATATCCTCTCATCCTCGTCTGTGTTATGAGGATAAACGGATGTCCGTGATAGGCTGAACACTGAATGCTGGGAAATTGAGTGTTCCGCCTATCACAGACGACGAGGACGATACCACCAAAAGAAAGCTCTATTTGGAGGGAAAAAAGTACATACATTTTGTTCGGGTACAGCGTCGCACGACTGCGCAATTGTCAGTTAAAGCATAAAATGGCCTGGTCATTAAGGGGGCAAATGCTTCCGGTCCTAAAGTGGTTAATGTGGTAATTAAACTCACTTGGTGCCTTACCTGCATTAAATCAGTCTCAGAACCTGTGTAATTCATATGTGTTCGGGTTTAAAGGGATGAAGTGGCAACCCTAATGCAGCCAGCAGCTCGTACGGATGGTGTCCAGCACTGGCAGCGCAGTCCGGGCAGAGGAGAATGTTGGAGGCTCGGGATGACGTCCTATTCGGGTACGGAGCGGAGGAGGTGGCTTTGCGTTCGGGGCATGCATGCTCCTTCTTCAGGCCATTATGGCCCCTGAGCCTCCAGCTTTCTCCTCTGCCCGGACCGAACTGACCTCGAGCTCCACAGAGCGGGACTATCATGACTAGGGATGAGCCGAACACCCCCCTGTTCGGTTCGCACCAGAACCTTCGAACGGACCAAACGTTCGCACGAACTTTAGAACCCTATTAAATACAATGGACGCGAACGTTCAAAATCTAAAGTGCTAATTATAACGCCTAATATGCATGTTATTGTCCTAAAAAGGGTTTGGGGACCCAGGTCCTGCCCGAGGGGACATGTATCAATGTAAAAATAATCTTTTAAAACTGTCGTTTTTTCGGGAGCAGTGATTTTAATGATGCATAAAGTGAAAAAAAAAAGTGAAATATTTCTTTAAATATCGTACCTGGGGGGTGTCTAAAGTATGCCTGTGAAGTGGCACGTGTTTCCCTTGTTTAGAACTGTCCCTGCACAAAATGGCATTTCTAAAGGAAAAAAAGCCATTTAAAACTGCTTGCGGCTTTAATGTAATGTCTAGTCCCGGCAATATGGATGAAAATCATTGAGAAAAATGGCATGGCTACCCCATCACCCATCCCTACCCCAGCCCATTACCAGCCCCTTTGGGTCTTGTATGGATATTAACGGGAACCCCGCACCCAAAATAAAAAAAGGCCCTATATACTCTGAACAGCAGTATACAGGCGGTGCAAAAAAGACACGGACTGTAGGTTTGTTCTTACGTACAATCTGTTTGCAATTTGGAACAGGTACATTTTTTAAGTGTAGCTCCAGCCAAAAAATCTATTTTTAAGCTTTTTGGAGAACATAGGGAAGGGTTATCACCCCTGTAACATTTGTTTTGCTGTCTGTGCCCCTTGTTCAGAACATTTTACCTCACTTTCCAGCTCAATGACAAATGTTTTTGGAAAATGTTTTTTTTTTATTGAAACAAGGATTGATGATAAAGCATCAGTGGAGAGGAGACACCTTTTCCCCATATTAACTCTTACAGGAGAGAATTTGCCTTCCTAGGGGTAGATTTCCTCTCACTTCCTGTTGTCTCATTCCGTTTGCAAGTAGGAGTCGTTTGTAAGTTGGATGTTTGAAAGTAGGGGCCTGCCATATATAGTCTGCAGAAATTTGGCCCTTAGGTGTTGGTGTTGCCACAACACTGTAAGCCCTCACAGTTATTCTTGGTGGGCGCTGGAACGCCCTGCGGTCAACTATTATATCAGGAATTGTATTTACATGCCACTGTTGAACAGTGGTAGGTAGGAAAAATTGGGCCTTTGGTGGTGGTGCTGGTGCCACAACACTGTAAACCCTCACAGTTACTCTTGGTGGGTGCAGGAATGGGCCCTGCTGTGAAATATTAGATCAAGAATTGTAATTGCATGCCCCTGTTGAACAGGGGCTGAAAAATTGGGCCTTAGGCACTGGTGCCACAACACTGCAACCCCTCACAGATACTGTACTTAGAGCACAGCAATGAGCCCTGTTGCAAAGTATTGCATCAAAAATTTTGACTTTAGGTGAATGCTATGCAAAGCACACAGTAGTACACTAAGTGAAACACTGACTGTCTGCAGCTAGCACAATCACCGGCCTGGCCTGCCTGTCACAGTATAGAGAATAACTGCATCCAGGTGAGCTTTAGGTGATCACTATGCAAAGGACAGAGTAGTACACTAAGGACCCTTTCACACTGGGGCAGTTTGCAGGCGCTATTGTGCTAAAAATAGCGCCTGCAAACCGAGCCTAAACAGCGGCTGCTGTCTCTCCAATGTGAAAGCCCGAGGGCTTTCACACTGGAGCGGTGCGCTAACAGGACGTGAACAAAAGTCCTGCTAGCCGTATCTTTGGAGTGGTGAGAGGAGCGGTGTGTTTACCGCTCCTACACCTCTCCCTCCCATTGAAAGCAATGGAAAACCGCGGTAATACCGCCGGCAATGCGCCTCTACAGAGGCGCATTGCCAGCGGTATCAACCCTTTTTTGGCCACTAGCGGGGGTTAAAACCGCACCGCTAGCGGCCGAATACCTCCGCAATTCCGACGGTATAGCGCCGCTAAAAATAGCGGCGCTATACCACCACCACACCCACCGCCCCAGTGTGAAACCAGCCTCAGTGAAACACTGAGGCTGGTTTCACACTGGGGCGGTGGGTGCGGTGGCGGTATAGCACCGCTATTTTTAGCGGCACTATACCGTCGGAATTTCAGAGGTATTCGGCCGCTAAGGTTAATACCGCTGGCAATGCGCCTCTGTAGAGGCGCATTGCCGGCGGTATTACCACGGTTTCCCATTGCTTTCAATGGGAGGGAGCGGTGTAGGAGCGGTAAAAACACTGCTCCTCTCACCGCTCCAAAGATGCGGCTAGCAGGACTTTTTTCAGGTCCTGTTAGCGCACCGCTCCAGTGTGAAAGCCCTCAGGCTTTTACATTGGAGAGACAGCAGCCGCTGTTTAGGCTCAGTTTGCAGGCGCTATTTTTAGCACAATAGCGCCTGCAAACTGCCCCAGTGTGAAAGGGGCCTGACTGTCTGCAGCTAGCACAATCACCTGCCTGCCTGTCACAGTATAGAGACTTAAGCCCTGTACACACGATCGGTTTTACCGATGAAAACCGTCCGATGGATTGTTTTCATCTGACAAACTGATCGTGTATGGGACCCATCGGTCTTTTTTCCATCGGTTTTAAAAAATAGAACATGTTTTAAATTTTTCCAATGGATAAAAAACCGATCGAAAACTCAGATCGTCTATGGGCAAGTCCATCGGATAAAAAACCCATGCATGCTCAGAATCAAGTCGACGCATGCTCAGAAGCATTGAACTTCATTTTTCTCGGCTCATCTGAGTGTTTTACGTCACCGCGTTTGGAACGGTCGGTTTTTTGACTGATGGTGTGTAGGCAAGACTGATGGAAGTCAGCTTCATCGGATTTCCGATGGACAAAACCATCGGATTAGAATCCATAGTATATCCGATCGTGTGTACGAGGCTTAACAGGAATGGATCTATCTAAACTCAATACAGTGTATAAATATATATACAACACCTAGGATGCATATATATCCTCTACACACTGTAACAGCAGCTAACTGACTCGCCTGCCTGCTCTATCTAACTCAATATAAATGACACTGTCTATCTCTCTGAAACTGCCTCTTTCACAAACGCCAACACACTACACAAGGCCGACTTCCAGGCGGCCTTATATAGTGTGGGGCGTGTACTAAACCCCCTGAGCCATAATTGGCCAAAGCCACCCTGGCTTTGGCCAATTACGGCTCTCCGTTTTTTCCGCGCTGTGATTGGCCAAGCATGCTTGGCCAATCATCAGCCAGCAATGCACTGCGATGCCGCAGTGAATTATGGGCCGTGTCGCGCAACACGAATTTAACGCGAACGGACCATAAAGTTCGTTCTTCGTCGAACGATCGAACGGCCGGTGTTCGACACGAACGCGAAGCTCATCCCTAATCATGACATACAACGCGTTGTTTTTTAACCACTTCAGCCCCGGAGGATTTGGCTGCCAAATGACCAGAGCACTTTTTGCGATTCGGCACTGCGTCTCTTTAACTGACAATTGCGCGGTCGTGCGACGTGGTACCCAAACAAAATTGACATCCTTTTTTTCACACAAATAGAGCTTTCTTTCTTTTGGTGGTATTTGACCACCTCTCTGGTTTTTATTTTTTGTGCTATAAACAAAAATAGAGTGACAATTTTGAAAAAAAAATAATATTTTTTACTTTTTGCTATAATAAATATCCAATGAGCACAATGACAGTTATCAAAAAACTGTGAAATATGAACACAATACCAGTGATCAGAAAATAAATATGAGATATGGATGTGAACACAATAACAGTGATTAGTAAGTAGACTTGTACACAACGGAACATTTGTTTAGTTTCGGTTCGTTTCTTGTGCACAACGGAAAAATTTGTTTCGGTTTGTTTCTTTTCGGTTCTGTTGATTCGTAATCATTCGTAATTTTGCTAGACGGGATTTTTCGTGTTCGGACTAATTCGTTTTTTCGCAAGCGACATTTTTCGTTGAATCGGAATGATTCGTATTAATGTAAGCCTTATTTTTAGTTGATTTATAATTCGTACTTTCGGTAGAGTACATTGTTTTTCGTTGATTCTGGACACAACTCCTACTTTCGTAACTTTTTTGGGGTTTGTTGATTCGTAAATTTCCGTGTCTCTCTCACAACGACGCTGCCTATTATGCCTAATGTGCTTCGAATGGATTTGTACTTTTCTAAATACATAGCGGTTATTTGTAACGATTCGAAATCTCGTATTTTACTTTTGTTTTTTACATGCGGCTATAGCCTCCGCCCCTGTACACCATTTTGAGAGGGAGTTCAGCACGGTGAGGGAGAAGCAGAGAGCAGAGCAGAGTGTTATTGTGCTTCGAATGGATTCATACATTCGTAACTTTTTTCATAACGAATTATGTCGAAGACATTCGGGCATTCGCTATTTGCGATATAATTTATTTCGGATTCGGTTTTATTCAAAATTGCTTTGTTCGGAAATTCAAATCCTTCCGAATGTCCAAAAGTTGCTAAATTCGGACGAATTTCGATTCGTTACGAAACGAATTGCACAAGCCTATTAGTAAGTAATCAACACATAAATCGTCTTAAACGGTGATCTGAAATGTCCTTTTATGTGAGTAAAGAGACTCAATATAATCCAAAGTCTGTAGATGATAGAAGGATGAACCTCAATGTTACACCATCAGCACACGTGCAACATCACCAAGTGAAATACCTGCTTACCGGGGAAGGCAAGCTATATACAGCCTGTATAGTGATCACACTCCTGGTCTGTAGCACCTCCAGTAAGAAGGACCGGGTAGAGAAGCCGAACTGAATGGGCTTAATACATCAGGCAGCCATGAAGATCATCAAACGTGCCCCAAAAAATGGAAGAAACACTTGCATAGTGTAATTCAACAAATATGAGGATTTAATAGCATTAAAAGGTACACTTACAGAAACAAAGGATTAAAACATCCATAAAGGTAATAGAAAAGCCGGCCGGCATGCAGACACCCATCCACTAGCGATGACGTCAGCGCGTCAACCTCCTGACGTAAGTTTCATCTCACATAGACGTCGTCATAGGGAACGGGCGACACACTGACTCATCAAAATAAATAGAACAGCAAAACCACGCCTCGATGTGACTCTTAGGCAGCGGGACCCTAAAACCCCAACGAATGGGCTAAAAACTACCTAACAGCATATATGAATTTGATCAACGAAGCATGGAAACCATAATAGTGGGACAGGAACATGTAAACTAAAAACATATATATACCACAATAAAAACGAATATCTCGCAATAGCAAGATATGGAAGGCATGTGGCAACTAAACTACGTCTCCAGTGGTCAAAAAAGGAATTACTTGTCATGAGGCTGGAGATATGTAAACAACACAAAGTCTCAAGAACCGCATGACAGATTCAGAGAACAGGTGATAAGAAAAATATTTTAAACCATATTTGAACTGGCTTAAAAAATTACATATAGAGCTAGAACAGCATATGTATGAAGAAAGCCAATTGTCTGGAGCCGATGAAAAGAAGACTCCAAAACACAAAAAAACACAAAAAAAATTGTAAAGGAGGAGGGTTGGCAATTAAGAAGGAAATTAAAATGAAAAAGGAAGCAATAACAAAAGGGGAAATGGTATTCCCATCTAAATAGATAAAAACTTTACAGTGAAAAAAAACTAAAGGTGGTGTTACCAAGGAGTCACACAAGTTCACATGAAAAAATGTGGGAGGTCAGCCCCCAAAAAGCTGATGTCCAGATTGAGGACTGGTTTAAATATTTTAATGTTGCTGGAGTCAACTTACTTGAATTTTTGATAGAGCGGAAGTATACCAAGCTTTTACGGTTGGATGAGGATATCAAAATCATTAAGGAGAAACTTAATCCACTTAGTGAAAGTATGGAATATTAAGAGAAGTCACAATCCCTTTTAAAGATTTTAGAAAAAGAGGACAGAGAACAAAAGTTTAAGAAAAAGAGGAAGTTTAATAGAGATTTAACCGACTATCAAAGTGGTGTGGTTTTTGAGTGGCAGAAGAAGCTACTTGCTGAGCAATCAAATTTAGCCAGTGGTGAAATGAGGGTGTCAGCACCCCCAGATAGCAATAGAGGCCCTCCCCCTACGGGATCTTACCCTAAGAAAAATCCCACTGTAGGCCCATCTGGGCCACCCCCCAAAGGGAGACGGGGTTCTTATCATTCTCCCCACAGACAAGGGGGGTGGGAGGGACAGACCTTCACCACACATGCCGTTGCCACAACCACGTCCCCGGAGATCAGGTCAGGTCCCCGAGGGCAGGCGGGGTAGGGGTTTTGGCTATTTGAACTTAGGGCTGAATCAGAACCGGCCTACCTACACGCAAGGCCAGTCAGGAAATGGTTATAATGGTGGCCCTCCTGTCTCCCGCGGTTATAATCAAGGGATGAATTCAAATTACACTTATGGTCCACATTATGGTCCCAGGTCTAACCAATTTGATAGACCAGGATCTGAACCATACCATTTTGAGCCCCCGGGCACTCTTGACCACAGGAACTATTTTGATTATAATATCAGCACAGCTAACAATTTTTTCCCGCTGTGCGATAGAGATGGGCCCTTAGATAAATATGATCAGAGAGTTGCTGTGAGTTCATTTAACCCGTCTCATAATCCCACTCCTGGAAATATAGATGGTTTTGATAGTCCCGGGCCATCCAAACAGGATGGCCAGCATTGGGGTTTTCACAAACCCAAACAGGGTACCAAACGGTCGGGAGACCAAAGAGAGGAACAAGAGGGGGCAAACGGTTACGAGCTAAAAAAAAAAAAAGCTCTAATTTGAACGGGTATACGGTATTTAACCTGAGTTCAGTGGTCCTAACCAACTATGAAAAATCTGTGTTGGATAAGGGCCTGAAATATGCGCCTCCTTGTAGGTTGAATACATTTCAAACCTACATGGATGTTCATAGATTCATACATAGGCTAAGTATGAAACGACACATGCTTTCTAATCCTATTCAGGTTAATACAAGAATCCCCAATGAGTTCAGTCATTCAGGATTCTCTAACGCCTCATTATTTAAGCTTTGGCCCCATCCCTCAAAGTTTTTAAGGATGTAGTTCTCAGAGATCTAGATCTAATACCTATCAAAAAGATTAGATCTAATAAAGAAATAGTAGCTGGTCTTGACTCCTTATGTGAAAATAAGGAGTTAGTCATCAGGCCAGTGGATAAGGGAGGGGGGATTATTATCCTCGACAGAAAAGACTATCTGGCCGAGATGTACAGAATCTTGGGGGATTGTGACACCTACACCCCACTCCCCTCGGATCCCAAGGTAAAATAGATTGAGTTGGAGAGTTTAGTCCAGAGAGGTTTCGAACAGGGTATCTTAAATAAAAAAGAAAAGGATTATTTGGTGCCCACTGCACCACGTACACCGGTAATTTATTACCTACCAATGATACACAAGCACTCCACCTGCCCCCCCCCCCGGGACTCCCTATAATTAGTGGCATAGATTCCATCACATCCCGGGTGGGCAGGTATATTGATTCTTATTTACAACCATTAATCATTAAAATGCCCTCACGTATTAAGAACTCACGTCACGTGATCAATTTACTGGTAGAACATACCCCTAGAACAGGGATGTGGCTGGTAACGGCTGATGTTACATCCTTATATACGGTCATTCTGCATGACCTAGGACTGTTTGCTGTAGAATATTTTTTGAGGCGTGATTCGGATCTCTTTGATGAGCAGATTATGTATAGCATGGAGTTACTCTTATTTGCGGCCTTGCGTAGTTATTTTTGGTTTAACAACAAGTATTATACACAGGACAGAGGGGTCGCTATGGGGGCTAAGTATGTCCTCAGTTTGGCCAATCTGTTCATGGCCTTGTGGGAGGAGGATGTCGTCTATGCCCAACGGCGACCCCAAGTGGTGCTGTGGGCTAGGTACATAGACGACATCCTCCTCCTTTGGGATGGTGATCGAGGCCACTTAGATCTCTTCATCGAGGACTTAAAAAAAATACAAGAGGGATTTTTTTGAATTTTGAGGCGAGCCAGATAGAGATCAATTTCCTAGACTTAAAAATTGGGATAAAAGATAACCTCTTCACTACCTAAACTTTTTTCAAGAGCACCGACAGGAATTCTTATATTCCTGTCGGTAGCTGTCACCATGAAGCTTGGCTCAAGTCAGTACCAAAGAGTCAATACATATGTCTAAAGTAGAATTGTTCTGATAAAACAGATTTTTTCATGCAGGCAGATGTGTTGACCAAACGATTCCTGGAAAAGGGGTACTCAGAATTTTCCCTTAGAAACACTGTAACGTACGTTAGGTGTGAGCCTGACGTGCAGAGGGAGACCTCCCGTACAACCCCGGCTCAGAGACCACTGGAGTGGAGACAGTGGTGGTAAGAGTGCAGTGAGGTAAGGGTGCTTGTTTGGTCCTCTCGGCTGGGTGTAGTGAAGCCAAGCGAAAGCTGGAACAGCTGGAGCCGGGAGCAGCGGATGCAGGTCAGCAGGTGTCGGGAAGCAGAGCAGCGGATGCAGGTCAGCAGGTGCTGGTATGCAGAGCAGTGGATGCAGGTCAGCAGAAGCTGGTATGCAGAGCAGCGGATGCAGGTCAGCAGGTGCAGGTGTGCAGAGTCGCGGATGCAGATCAGCAGGTATGCAGAGCAGCAGAGTCAGACAAGCCAGGTCATATACATTAAGGTAAATAGCATAAACGGCAGGCAGAGAGTAGTCAGAGTCCAGGCTGGGTCTTGGCAACAGACGATCAGACAGGTAACTGAGCAGTGTCAAACAATCCAGGGTCAGGACTGGAGATAGGAGCAAGGTCAGGAAGCCGGGTCAAACACAGGAACACGATACAGGCACAGAATCAGGAACACAGGGAACAGAAGCAGATCAAACCGCAAGGAACAATACCACTAGAACGTCTTTTATAGGCCGTTGGGCGCCAAAGCGTGTCTAATGCGTGTGCATGCGCGCATCAGCGTGCAAAGTCCGTGAATCGCACATGCGCATAGGCGCGCCTTCTGAAGCGGGCAGTACGTCCCTGACAAACACACTGGATGAAGTGGCTATGTTGGATAGGAGAGATTTATTAAAAGATAGACCACCTAGAGACAACAGGGTACCTACTGTTCCTTTTATTACCACTTACTCCGTGTAGCACATGAATGTTAAGAAACTTATCAGTAAACATTGGCATATCCTTACTAATGATCCAGTTTACAAGCCTGTACTTCCAGATAGGCCACAAGTCATCTACAAGGGGGCTTCGTCTATCAGAGGTAGAGTGGCACCTAATGTCCTCGATCCTCCCCCCATCAAAAGGGGTTTCTTTGAATATTTGACTGGTTTCTACCAGTGTAGGAAGTGCAGAGTGTGCACTTTAAGTGGATGCGCACATAGACGCACCCATAAGTTTATATCATCTAGCACCTCAGATGAATTTGAGATCAAGTCGTTCATCACTTGTTCTACCAAGGGGGTCGTTTACCTGCTCCAGTGCCCTTGCGGGTTACAATATGTGGGCAGGACTAAGCGACCACTTTGTGTCAGATTGAATGAACACATAACGAACATTCTGATCGGTTTCCCCAAACATCCTGTCTCGCTGCACTATTTGGAGGCTCATGACAAGAATCCTGCAAAAACGATCTTTTTGGGGATTGAAAAGTACGCTCCACAATGGAGGGGTGACTCCATGGTACGGAGTATATCCAGGCTCGAGATCTCAATGCTTTTATTGATAATTCCTAGTCTGTGTTCAATCAAGATTTTTCTCCTTTTTATAGGTTTTTTCATGTGAACTTGATGTGACTCCTTGGTAACACCACCTTTAGTTTTTTCACATGCCTAGATTTTGGTATTAATGATATTATCGTTATTGATTTTTATACCATTATGTAGAGTTTGTATCCATTTAGATGGGAATACCATTTACCCTTTTGTTATTGCTTCCTTTTTCATTTTAATTTCTTTCTTAATTGCCAACCCTCCTCCTTTACAACTTTTTTCGTGTTTTTTTGTGTTTTGGAGTCTTCTTTTCATCGGCTCCAGACAATTGGCTTTCTTCATACATATGGTGTTCTAGCTCTATATGTAATTTTTTAAGCCAGTTCAAGTATGGTTTAAAATATTTATCTTATCACCTGTTCTCTGAATCTGTCATTCGGTTCTTGAGACTTTGTGTTGTTTACATATCTCCAGCCTCATGACAAGTAATTCCTTTTTTGACCACTGGAGACGTAGTTGAGTTGTCACATGCCTTTCATATCTTGCTATTGCGAGATATTTGTTTTTATTGTGGTATATATATGTATTTAGTTTACATGTTCCTGTCCCGCTATTATGGTTTCCATGCCTCATTGATCGAATTCATATATGCTGTTAGGTAGTTTTTAGCCCATTCGTTGGGGTTTTAGGGTCCCGCTGCCTAAGAGTCACATCGAGGCATGGTTTTGCTGTTCTATTTATTTTGATGAGTCAGTGCGTCGCCCGTTTCATATGACGACATCTATGTGAGACGAAACGTACGTCGGGAGGTTGACACGCTGACGTCATCGCTAGTGGACGGGTGTCTGCATGTCGGCCGGCTTTTCTATTACTTTTAAGGACGTTTTAATCCTTTGTTTCTGTAAGTGTACCTTTTAATGCTATTAAATCCTCATATTTGTTGAATTACACTATGCAAGTGTTTCTTCCATTTTTTGGGGCACGTTTGATGATCTTCATGGCTGCCTGATGTATTAAGCCCATTCAGTTCGGCTTCTCTTCCCGGTCCTTCTTACTGGAGGTGCTACAGACCAGGAGTGTGATCACTATACAGGCTGTATATAGCTTGCCTTCCGGTAAGCAGGTATTTCACTTGGTGGTGGTGCACGTGTGCTGATGGTGAAACATTGAGGTTCACCCTTCTATCATCTACAGACTGTGGATTATATTGAGTCTCTTTACTCACATAAAGGGACATTTCAGATCACCGTTTAAGATGATTTATGTGTTGATTACTTACTAATCACTGTTATTGTGTTCACATCCATATCTCATATTTATTTTCTGATCACTGATATTGTGTTCATATTTCACAGTTTTTTGATCACTGTCATTGCGCTCATTTATATTTTGCAGCGCAGCTTCCTTCTATTTTTCTGTTTATATAATGTGCTATCTCACGTTTTGAGCTGCTGCTACACTTAATTCATTTTAGTTCATTTTATTTCAATTTAATTTTATCTATGTTGGGGTTTTATTCATTCATTTATTAGGTAGCGCGGTATCTTTCAATTTTTTTCACATATAATAAATATCCCCCAAAAATATCTAAAAAAACATATTTTTTCCTCAGTTTAGGTGATACGTATTCTTCTACATATTTTTTGTAAAACAAAAAATCACAATAAGCGTTTGATTGGTTTGCGCAAAAGTTATATCGTCTACAAAATAGGGGATCGTTTTATGGCATTTTTATTAATATTTTTTTTTTTTTTTACTAGTAATGGCGGCGATCAGGGATTTTTGGGTATAAAAAGTATTTATGCGCTACTATGTATGAAACAAAGGGATTGTTACAACTGCTGCAAGGCACTGAAGGGTACTGAAACCATAACCTGAATAGAATGTGTATAAAAAAGTAATGCCGAGCTGTTGGAAATTGCCTATCTGGTCCCCTTTATCAATGGGTGATCCTGAAGGATGCTAAAATTTGAGCAACATTTGTATCCTTGACATAAATAAAAACCACAGTATCTAAAACAAATATTAAAATGCAAAGATAATGTGTAAAATTGTGACATAAATCTTAGAAAAGGTGCATGATAAAAAATAGTGCATGATATTAAAAAAATCAGTTTAACCATATATTAATATCCAGTATATGTGCTGCAATAAAATAAGTCTATCCGTGACTTATATTGTACAATGGTTAAACTCATAAGTAATAGTCCTTGGTAAGTGCAAACTAGAGCAAAGGTAGTGCAATGGTTAAACTCATAAGTAATAGTCCTTGGTAGGTGTAAAGGTAGTGCAAACAAAACGTATTGTTTTGCAATGAGAAACAAGGGAAAAATGCTAGGTGATGTTGTGACTTCCACACTGTGCTTGTTTTAATAGGTGACTTCTTGGTGTGTTTTCTTGTGACTCCCACGCTGTGCTTTTAAAGAAGGGTGGCCCCTTACCTCACTGCTGTGAGGTTACAGCATATAGTAAAGCCCTCTGTTGTTCCTACTTCCTCTTGTCCGGATGCTATCTTGGAACATGGGGATGTGTAAATGCCTGGCGGGGGTTAATCCTCTGGCCGTGGAGTCTCCGAGATGGTGTGCATATGTGGGGGTTTAAAAATATGGAGGCAAAGAAGGCCCAATATAGTGTAGTAATTTGATATATGGTTTATTTTTCCGTAGATAAAAGTATAAAGTACTCACATTGAAAAGTATCAAAAGGTGTATGTAAAATACGAGCACCGAGCTCGTCCGCGTCACCTCCCCTGATGAAGGAGATCCCCTGATGAAGTCACGTGGTTGACGATACGCGTAGGGACGTAGCAAGCACCGGAGGTGACGCGGACGAGCTCGGCGCTCGTATTTTACATACACCTTTTGATACTTTTCAATGTGAGTACTTTATACTTTTATCTACGGAAAAATAAACCATATATCAAATTACTACACTATATTGGGCCTTCTTTGCCTCCATATTTTTAAACCCCCACATATGCACACCATTTCGCAGACTCCACGGCCAGAGGATTAACCCCCGCCAGGCATTTACACATCCCCATGTTCCAAGATAGCATCCGGACAAGAGGAAGTAGGAACAACAGAGGGCTTTACTATATGCTGTAACCTCACAGCAGTGAGGTAAGGGGCCACCCTTCTTTAAAAGCACAGCGTGGGAGTCACAAGAAAACACACCAAGAAGTCACCTATTAAAACAAGCACAGTGTGGAAGTCACAACATCACCTAGCATTTTTCCCTTGTTTCTCATTGCAAAACAATACGATCAGGGATTTTTATCGCAGCTGCGACATAATGGCGGACACATCGGACACTTTTGACGCTATTTTGGGACCATTGTCATTTATACAGCGATTAGTGCTATAAAAATGCACTGATTACTGTGTAAATGTGACTGGCAGTGAAGGGGTTAACCACTAGGGGGCGAGGAAGGGGTTAAGTGTGTCCTAGGGAGTGATTCTAACTGTGTGGGGGCTGGGCTACCTGTGACACAACACTGATCACTGCTCCCGATGACAGGGAGTAGGGATGAGCTCAGTGTTCGAGTCGAACATAAGTTCGACTCGAACATCGGCTGTTCGACCGTTCAGCGAACATCGAACGATTTGGGCCGTTCGCGCCCAATTCGAGTGACGCGAACGGCCTACAATACACTGCGCCATCGCAGTGCAATCCCGGCGCTGTGATTGGCCAAGCATGCACTGTGACCCCGCATGCTTGGCCAATCACAGCGCCGGCAGCTAGGAGAGCCATAATTGGCCACAGGCAGGTTGCCTGTGGCCAATTATAGCTCAGGGGGTTTAGCACATGCCCCACACTATAAAAGGCCGCCAGCGCGGCGGCCTTGTGTAGTGTGTTCCGGTGCAGGGAAAGAGTTACATAGGCAGGGACAGTGTCAGTGCTATTTGTACCTCAAACTTGTGTGTAGGGAGAGAGAAGGATAGGCAGGGAGAGTGTCAGTGTCATATTCTTTGCTAAACCTTGTGTGCAGGGAGAGAGAAGGATAGGCAGGGGACAGTGTTAGTGTCACATTCTTTGCTAAACCTTGTGTGCAGGGAGAGAGAAGGATAGGCAGGGAGAGTGTCAGTGTCATATTCTTTGATAAACCTTGTGTGCAGGGAGAGAGAAGGATAGGCAGGGGACAGTGTCAGTGTCACATTCTTTGCTAAACCTTGTGTGCAGGGAGAGAGAAGGATAGGCAGGGAGAGTGTCAGTGTCATATTCTTTGATAAACCTTGTGTGCAGGGAGAGAGAAGGATAGGCAGGGGACAGTGTCAGTGTCATTGTTGCTAAGCCTCCTGCACATTATACACCTGAAGTTAGCCCGTATTGCTGTGTTTTCCTGGTGTGTTACACCAACAGGCATTTGCAGCACTTACAGCGGGCGGAGTGTGCCTCCTGATCATATTACACCTGAAGTTAGCCCGTATTGCTGTTTTTTCCTGGTGTGTTACACCAACAGGCATTTGCAGCACTTACAGCGGGTGGAGTGTGCCTCCTGCACATTATACACCTGAAGTTAGCCTGTATTGCTGTGTTTTCCTGGTGTTACACCAACAGACATTTGCAGCACTTACAGCGGGCGGAGTGTGCCTCCTGATCATATTACACCTCAAGTTAGCCTGTATTGCTGTGTTTTCCTGGTGTGTTACACCAACAGGCATTTGCAGCACTTACAGCAGGCGTAGTGTGATTCCTGCAAAATATACTCCTGAAGCTAGGCCTTATTGCTGGTTTTCCCATCTCCCTGCAGGCCATTAGAATGTCTGGAAGGCAAACAAGGAGAGGCAGACAGTCAGGAGCCAATAAAAGAGGGCAAGCAGGCTCTGTGTCTAGAGACAACAGTGCTGGTCGTGGACGTGGTGCATCGCCATCAGCACGTGGCCATGGGACACGCTTGTCCTTCTTTTCGGCAGCTGGATGTGTTGAGCCGCATCATGCCGAAGACTTGGTAGAGTGGATGACCAAGCCCTCCTCATCCTCCTCATCCTCTCTCACCCAGGCTCAGGGTACTGGCAAAGCAGCTGCCAAAGCGTCCTCTTCCCTGGTATCAATGTCATCATCAGTCACTCCTTCCCTAGATCAACCATGTCCTCCTGAGGAGTCCCCCGAACTGTTTGAGCACAGTGTTGGGTACATGCTCCAGGAGGATGCCCAGCGTTTCGAAGGGTCTGATGATGATACCCAGCTAGAGGAAGGCAGTAGCGTGAGAGCAGAGAGAGGGGATGCTCAAGAAGGACACCAATCTGGCAGTCATGTTCCAGCAGCTGCAGCATACTGCCAGATTGGCTCCAGTGATGAGGAGGGAGGGGATGATGAGGTCACTGACTCCACGTGGGTGCCTAATAGGAGAGAGGAGGAGGAGGAGGAGGAGGAGGATGAGGAGGAGGCACATCTCCAACGAGGCAGGATGCCCTCGGGGGGCCAGCGTAAGGGCAGCACACCGACGGAATCACACCGCAGAGCTCCGCCTGTGCAGGGCGCTGCCTCTGCCCGTTATTCAAAAAGTTCTTTGGTGTGGGCCTTTTTTGAGTCGAGTGCATCAGATCGCACAGCTGCTGTTTGCAACATATGTCTCAAGCATATATCGCATGGCCAAAACATCACCCGCTTGGGCACCACATGCTTGACCAGACATATGTTGACCTGCCATGCAGCTCGTTGGCAAGCCTACCTTAAAGACCCACACCAAAGAACAAAGCGTACCTCTCCTTGCACCGCATCAGCTGGGATCTCCAACCCCACTATACCTTCAGTCCTCTCTGAAACCTGCACTGAGAGGAATGAAGGTGTAGAATTAGGTGTGTCACAGCCAAGTACTTGCGGGCACTCTGCTAGCAGTACACCGACGTCCGATTCTAGCAGGCAAATTTCCCTGCCACAGCTGCTGGACCGTCGAAAGAAGTTCACTCCCAGCCATCCACATGCCCAGCGGTTGAATGCTAGCTTGGCTAAATTGCTAGCGCTTCAACTTCTGCCTTTTCAGTTGGTAGACTCGGCCCCCTTCCGTGAATTTGTGCAATGTGCGGTTCCTCAGTGGCAGGTTCCCAAACGCCACTTTTTCTCACGGAAGGCGATTCCGGCTCTCTACTGGCATGTGGAAGGCAATGTCTTGGCCTCGCTGGACAGGGTGGTCAGCGGTAAGGTGCATATTACCGCTGACTCATGGTCCAGCAGGAATGGACAGGGACGTTACCTTTCTTTCACGGCCCATTGGGTCACTCTTTTGGCAGCTGGGAAGGATGCAGGACAAGGTGCAGTAGTGTTGGAGGTTGTTCCGCCGCCACGCCTCCAAAATGCTACTACTGGTTGTGACACACCTCTCTCCTCCACCCCCTCCTCTTCTTCTTCCTCCATGGCCTCTTCCTGTGCTTTGTCCTCGGAACCAGCGGTGCTCCGTAGGCGTTCAAGGGGCTACGCAATTACGCAGGCAAAAAGATGCCATGCCGTGCTTGCGCTTGTGTGTTTGGGGGACAGGAGCCACACTGGGGCAGAGGTTCTGTCTGCTCTGCAGGGGCAGGCCGAGAGGTGGTTGATGCCATGCCAGCTTAAGCCAGGAATGGTGGTTTGCGACAATGGCACCAACCTCCTCTCCGCCCTCCGACAGGGACAACTGACCCATGTGCCCTGTGTGGCTCACGTCCTTAACCTGGTGGTGCAGCGGTTCTTGGGCAGGTACCCGGGCTTACAGGATGTCCTGAGGCAGGCCAGGAAAGTCTGTGTGCATTTCCGCAGATCTTATAATGCCAGTGCTCGCCTGGCTGAGCTGCAAAAGGAGTTGAACCTGCCCAAGAACCGCCTTATATGTGACATGCCCACCAGGTGGAACTCAACGTTGGCCATGCTGCAGCGGCTGCACACGCAGCAGAGGGCCATCAATGAGTACCTGTGCGACTACGGCACCAGGACAGGGTCAGGGGAGCTCGGGTTTTTTTCACCACGCCAGTGGGGCATGATCAGGGATGCATGCACTGTCCTGGCACCATTTGAGGAGGCCACGAGGATGGTGAGCAGTGACAGTGCATGCATCAGTGACACTGTACCTCTTGTCCACCTGTTGGAACATACGCTGCGTGGAATAATGGACAGGGCACTTGAGGCAGAACAGAGGCAGGAAGAGGAGGACTTCCTTGCCTCTCAGGCCCCCTTTACCCAGACAGTGTTCCTTCTGTCCCACCCATCGCACAGGAAGAGGAGGAGGAGGAGGAGGATTGTGTCAGCATGGAGGTGGAGCCTGGCACTCAGCATCATCATCAGCAGTCTTTTAGGGATGATTTACAGTCCCAAGAAACCAGTGGACTTGTACGTGGCTGGGAGGAGGTGGCTGTGGATCATGGCTGCGGATCATGGCGTCCTTAGTGACCCAGAGGACTCCGGACCGAATGCCTCAGCTAACCTACGCTGCATGGCCTCCCTGATCCTGCAAAGTCTGCGGAAGGATCCTCGTATTCTTAGGATCAAGGAGAGGGACCATTACTGGCTGGCCACTCTCCTTGATCCACGGTACACGGGTAAGGTTGCGGACCTTATCTTACCGTCGCAGAGGGAGCAGAGGATGAGACAACTCCGGGAGGCCTTGCAGAAAGGTCTGTGCAACGCGTTCCCAGAGACTGGGAGGTTACAAACTCCTGGTCCTGGACAACGAGTTGCTGAGGCTTCGGTCAGTCAAAGAAGGAGCGGTGGGGAAGGTGGCCGTCTGACCAATGCGTTCAGACAATTCTTTAGTCCGCAGCCCCAAGGTATGATCGGTTCCAGCAACCATCGCCAGCGTCTGATAAACATGGTGCAGGAATACCTAGGGGCAAGGTCAGACTTGGACACCTTCCCCACCGAAAATCCTCTGGCTTACTGGGTCTTGAGGATGGATCACTGGCCAGAGCTTGCACAGTATGCAATTGAGCTACTGGCCTGTCCTGCATCCAGCGTTCTTTCAGAACGCACATTCAGTGCTGCTGGAGGATTTGTCACGGATCACAGGGTGTGCCTGTCCACCGACTCGGTTGATCGACTGACCTTCATAAAGATGAACCAGTCTTGGATCACCACCAGCTACCAAACACCTGAAGCTGATATAACAGACAATTTTTTTTTCAAATGTCACATCCCTTCAAGACTGATGCTGATGCTGAGAGACTGTCCTGTTATGTTGACTGACTATCCTTCTCCTCCTCAATGATCTGATTGATGATGATAGCTTGGAAGAACATTTTTGTTTCTGGGTGCCGCCACCAGTGGCTAAGGCCCAATTTTTCAGCCCCTGTTTAACAGGGGCATGTAATTACAATTTTTTATGCAATGCTTTGCAGCAGGGCTAATTTCTGCACTCCAACTAGAGTATCTGGGAGAGGTTGCAGTGTCGTGGCACCAGCACCAGTGGCTAAGGCCCAATTTTTCAGCCCCTGTTTAACAGGGGCGTGTTATTACAATTTTTTTATGCAATGCTTTGCAGCAGGGCTCATTCCTGCACTCCAACTAGAGTATCTGGGAGAGGTTGCAGTGTCGTGGCACCAGCACCAGTGACTAAGGCCCAATTTTTCAGCCCCTGTTTAACAGGGGCGTGTAATTACAATTTTTGATGCAATACTTTGCAACAGGGCTCATTGCTGTGCTCCAAGTACATTATCTGTGAGGGGTTGCAGTGTTGTGGCACCAGTGCCTAAGGCCCAATTTTTCTGCCCCTGTTTAACAGGGGCATGTAATTACAATTCTTGATCTAATAATTCACAGCAGGGCCCATTCCTGCGCCCACCAAGAGTAACTGTGAGGCCTTACAGTGTTGTGTCAACACCACCACCACCACCACCAAAGGCCCAATTTTTCAGCCCCTGTTCAACAGGGGCATGCAATTACAATTCTTGATCTAATAATTCACAGCAGGGCCCATTCATGCGCCCACCAAGAGTAACTGTGAGGGCTCACAGTGTTGTGGCAACACGAACATGTAAGGGGCAAATTTCAGCTGAGTATATACGGCAGGCCCCTACTTTCAAACATCCAACTTACAAACGACTCCTCCTTGCAAACGGAAGGATACAACAGGAAGTGAGAGGAAATCTACCCCTAGGAAGGCAAATTCTCTCCTGTAAGAGTTAATATGGGAAAAAAAGTGTCTCCTCTCCACTGATGCTTTATCACCAATTCTTGTTTCAATAAAAACCCCAAATTTTCAAAAAACATTTGTCATTAGGACGGAAAGTGAGGTGAACTGTTTTGAACAGGTGCACACTGCATAGACAGCAAAACAAATGTTACAGGGGTGATAACCCTTCCCTATGTTTTCCAAAAAGCTTAAAAATAGATTTTTGGGCTGGAGCTACACTTAAACAATGTACCTGTTCAAAATTACAAACAGATTCTACATAAGAACAAACCTACAGTCCCTGACTTGTATGCACCGCCTGTATACGGCTGTTCAGAGTATATAGGGCCTTTTTTATTTTGTGTGCGGGGTTCCCCTTAATATCCATACAAGACCCAAAGGGGCTGCTAGTGGGCTGGGGTGGGGGGGTGGTGTGATGGGGTAGCCATGCCATTTTTCTTAAAGATTTTCATCCATATTACCGGGACCAGACATTACATTAAAGCCGCAAGCAGTTTTAAATGGCTTTTTTTCCTTTAGAAATGTAATTTTGTGCAGGGACAGTTCTAAACACGGGAAACACGTGGCACTTCACAGGCATACTTTAGACACCCCCCAGGTACGATATTTAAAGGAATATTTGACTTTTTTTTTTCACTTTATGCATCATTAAAATGACTGCTCCCGAAAACGGACGTTTTTAAAACTTTTTTTTGGATTGATACATGTCCCCTGGTGCAGAACCCGGGTTCCCAAACCCTTTTTAGGACAATAACATGCATAATAGTCGTTATAATTAGCACTTTAGATTTCGAACGTTCGCATTTATTGTATTTAATAGGGTTCTAAAGTTCGTGCGAACTTTCGTTTTGTTCGCGGGTTCTGGTGCGAACCGAACCCGGGGGTGTTCGGCTCATCACTAACAGGGAGCAGTAGATCACTGCCCTGTCACAATGCAGAACAGGGAGATGCCTTGTTTACACAGGCATCCTCCCGTTCTGCCTCTCCGTGACCAGATCGCAGGACACCGGTGGACATCGAGTCCATGGGTCCCGCGGGCACGGTCACGGAGTTTGAGGCAGGGGCGCGCGCATGCCGCCGGCAGCAAATTTATAGGACGTGCATGTATGCCCATTTGCCTGCCCGTGCCATTCTGCCGACGTTAATGTTCGTGCAACAGTCGGCAAGTTGTTAACCCTCTTGTAAGTAGCTGACTTAGTACTACTAATAAATCGTTCCATAGGTAGGCGCTGTGTCTTCTCTCATTGTTTGTCTACTGAGTCTGCTTCTAGTTCCTCTACACTGGCTGCCCCCAGTGTGGCATTATCAACTTATTTTAAGACTGTTTTTAACCGGTAGTCACTATCCATTGTGTTACATATTTTTGGTCAATGGTCTATTCTACTGCTGTGACATTGTATAAGCATCTGAATGTAATTATGCTAATTATTCTGACACACAGATCTCCCCTATTGTCCTTTACTTAGGTCTTATATTTCATATTGTGTCACCAACATTAGGGCCAGGTACACTGCATTTCCAAGGTTCCTCCCCCTTCTTGTGCTCTAAGTTCATGCATGTCTGTTTGTACAAAATCCTGAACTGCTTCCTTCTGTACAAAACATAACAAAAACCAAAACATTTTGTTCATATTCCTTTGTGAATGATGAACAAAACTCCATTACAGATATGGGCCCCTCTAGAAAAGTAGCACGAACGTAACCGCTTGCCGACTGCCTTGCGCACATTTACGTCGGCAGAATGGCACGGGCAGGCAATGCAACGTGTATATATATGTTGCTTTGAACCTGCCCCCTAGCAGAACGGCAGAACGGGGGGATGCCTTTGTAATGAGGCATCTACCTGTTCTGCCTAATGAAACACTGATCGTCTGCTCCCTCTCATCGGGAGCAGCGATCAGTGACATGTCACAGTAAGCCATGCCCCCTAACAGTTAGAATCAGTTACAGTCACCTAGGACACACTTAACCCCTTCCCTGCCCCCTACTGGTTAACCCCTATCCTGCCAGTGTCATTTACACAGTAATCAGTGCATTTTTATAGCATTGATTGTTGTATAAATGTGAATGGTCCCAAAATAGCGTCAAAAGTGTCCGATGTGTCCACCATAATGTTGCAGTCATGATAAAAATCGCAGATCGCCGCCATAACAAGTAAAAAAAAAATAATAATAAAAATGCCATAAAACTACCCCCTATCTTGTAGACGCTATAACTTTTGCGCAAACCAATCAATATACGCTTATTGCGATTTTTCTTACCAAAAATATGTAGAATACGTATCGGCCTAAACTGAGAAAAAATTTGCTTTTTTAAAAAAAAAATGCGGATATTTATTATAGTAAAAAGTACAAAATATAGCTTTTTTAAAAAAAATTGTCGCTCTATTTTGGTTTATAGCGCAAAAAATAAAAACCGCAGAGGTGATCAAATACCACCAAAAGAAAGCTCTATTTGTGGGGAAAAAAGGACATTTTGTTTGTTAGTTAAAGCGACGCAGTGCCGAATCGCAAAAGGTGGCCCTGTCATTTGGCAGCCAAATAGTCCGGGGCTGAAGTGGTTAATGTAACTGCTTGAAGGAGTATATCCCCTCCTTCTGTAGAACTAATCCCAGCTCCAACTACTAAGCAGGTCCTGCCAGCTCCCCTGGCTGTTCTGGTAATCTCTGGGGAAGGATGAAGGGGTTAAGCACTAGACATGTGCAGTTCGTTTTGTTCTAAATTGAAATTCGGACACATTTTTGAGTTTTTGGAAATTTGGATATATCCAAATTTTCGAATTATAATAATAGTACAGAATTTAAATGGATCCTAAATAATGAAATTTTAATTCAAATCGATTCAAAACGTTTTCAAATGAATTTCTATAAAAGTTTTTGAATGCAAATAGTTTTCGATTTGTTTTCCAATTTCCAAAGAGAATAGAATAGAAAATAAAGGAATAGAATAGAAAAAATAAAACAGAATAGAAAAGAATATAACAGAAAATAAAATAATACAATATAATAGAGTAAAACAGAACAAAATAGAATAGAATATAAAAAAACAGAATAGAATAGAAAAGTATAGAATAGAATAAAAAAGAATATAATAAAATGGAAAGAATATAACCATCTTCTGTAATTTGAGATTCAAAAAGAATAAATTTGAATACATAAGAAAAGAATAGGATAGAAAATAATAGAATTGAAAAAAAAGAATAGAATAGAAAATAATAGAATTAAAAAATAATAGAATAGCATAAAAAGAATATAGCCATTTTTCTAAATTCAAATAGAATCAATTCATATTTGAATAGAATAGAAAAGAAAAGAATAGCATAGAATAGAAAATAACAGAATAGTATAGAAAAAACAACAAATAGAATAGAATAGAAAATACAATAATGGAATAGAAAGGAATAGAATAAACAAATAGAAAAAAAATTGAATTAAAAAAACAAAACAGAAAAAATAGAACTGAAAGAATATAACCATTTCCCAAAATTTGAATAGAATCAATTTGAATAGAATAGAAAAGAATAGATTAGAATAGGAAGATGGGTATATTCTTTCAATTCTCTTATATTCTGTTGTTTTTTTTCTATACTATTCTGATATTTTCTATCCAACTCTAATCTATTCATTTCTATTCAAATTTGAATTGATTCTATTTGAATCTTGGGAAATGGTTATATTCTTTACATTTTATTCTATTCCTTTTCTATTCTATTCTATTCTTTTATTTTAATTTCTATTCTGTTCTACTATATTATATTATATTATTTTCTGTTATATTCTTTTCTATTCTATTCTATTTTTTTCTATTCTATTACTTTATTTTCTATTAAATTTTATTCTCTTTGGAAATTGGGAAACAAATTGAAAACTATTCGAATTTGAAAACTATTCGAAATTGATTTGAAAACTATTCAAATTTGGAAAATTCTTTTTGAATACGAATAAATCAAAAGAATTTCGAAAATGACTTAAACGAATTTAACAAAACAAATTTATGTAAATACCATAATTAAACTAAGCAAAATTCTTTTTTTCGTTCTGCACATGTCTATTAAGCACAACGCTGTCATCGTTACATAGTTGCATAGTTACATAGTTAGTCAGGTTGAAAAAAGACACAAGTCCATCCAGTTCAACCATAAAAAAATTTAATAATAATATCATAAAATCCCATCTACCCAATTCTATACCCACAGTTGATCCAGAGACTGTCCCTTCAGAAATCTGGCTACATATGGCAGTGTGTCCCCTTGTTAAGTCCCTGAGTGTGCTGATCGACCTTCTTGCTCCCACTGCTTCCAGGTGTGGTCCCAGTCAAACTGTACTGCTGAAGGGATCCTGTCTGAGCCTGCAGCCTGTGGCTGTCCCTAGGCCTAGTCTCCTCAGCACTCCCTCTTCATCTTTCACCTGGCTCCCACTACACGCAGGACTCATCAATATTTAGGTGCTGGCTAAGCCACCATACCAGGCCCACCACCTGGGGATTAGCTAAGTTCCACTAAGTGTGCAGATCAACCTACCTGTCCTCCGTCCTCCAGCTTCTAGAAAATTCTCCAAACTTCCAGAACCAGGGGGAGGCCTCAAAGACCTGCCTGTATGAGTCATCCAGCCTGATCTGCAGTAAACTCTTGACCTAGGTTCAAGACTCATCAGTTAACCATGAGCCAAAACATAAATTTGCCTTACACTAGTAGCACACTAGAGGGTTCTACAAATGTTTTCACCTTTTTTTTGTATCACATTACTGCTGATGTCCTGTAGCCTCTTTGCAGCCACTTTATCTACATGTAGGCACTCCAGTGGCATTTTGCAGTGTGGGATTACTGATGGTGACAACAGTGGAATATGCCTGCTCAATAAGTGTCAGCACAGCCACTTAAAATCTCCATCAGAAGCACATGAGAAAGGGTTAGGCTTGTGCAATTCGTTTCGTAACGAATCGAAATTCGTCCGAATTTAGCAACTTTCGGACATTCGGAAGCATTCGAATTTCCGAACAAAGCAATTACGAATAAAACCGAATCCGAAATAAATTATACCGCAAAATAGCGAATGCCAGAATGTCTTCGGCATAATCCGTTATGAAAAAAGTTACGAATGTACGAATCCATACGAAGCACAATAACACTCACTCTGCTCTCTGCTTCTCCCTCACTGTGCTGAACTCCCTCTCAAAATGGTGTACATGGGCGGAGGCTATAGCCGCATGTAAAAAACTAAAGTAAAATACGGGATTTCTAATCCATTCGAAGCACAATAACACTCACTCTGCTCTGCTCTCTGCTTCTCCCTCACCGTGCTGAACCCTCCCAAAATTGTGTACAGGGGTGGAGGCTATAGCCGCATGTAAAAAACGAAAGTAAAATACGAGATTTCGAATCGTTACAAATAACCGCTATGTATTTAGAAAAGTACAAATCCATTCGAAGCACATTAGGCATAATAGGCAGCGTCATTGTGAGAGAGACACGGAAAATTACGAATCAACGAACCCCAAAAAAGTTACGAAAGTAGGAGTTGTGTCCAGAATCAACGAAAAACAACGTACCCTACCGAAAGTACGAATTATAAATCAACGAAAAATTCAACGAAAAATGACGCTTGCGAAAATACGAATTAGTCCGAACACGAAAAATCCCGTCTAGCAAAATTACGAATGATTACGAATCAACAGGATTGAAAAGAAACGAACCAAAACTAAACGAATTTTTCCGTTGTTCACAAGAAACAAACCGAAACTAAACAAATTTTTCCGTTGTGCACAAGTCTAGAAAGGGTGCAAACACAGAACTTTTGGGGGTTGGGATAAAGCATTTAAAGTGGAGTTCCACCCAAAAATGGAACTTCCACTTTAAAGAAAGGTGACCCCCTGACATGCCACATTTGGCATGTAATTTTTTTGGGGGGGGAGCGGAAACCCTCTTTTTAGAGGGTTCCAGCTCCCACTTCCTCCCGGCCCACTGCGGCGGCGGAAGTAAGCTCACCTCTCCCCCTCCCTCTCCGCAATCATCTGGGACACGTCACAGGTCTCAGATAATTGCTCCACCAGTCACGGTGCGTACCGCGTGCCCGGCTGTGGCTTCCACAGTGACAATGCCGGCGCCACGGAGTGGAGGGGGAGACGAGCAGGGCTTCGTTCCCCCACATCGCTGGACCCTGGGACAGGTGAGTGTCCAATTTTTAAAAGTCAGCAGCTGCAGTATTTGTAGCTGCTGACTTTTAATATTTTTTTTTTAGGCGGAACTCCGCTTTAAGCATTTTCATCTCTATAATAGGAAGTGTCTGAACAAGAAACATCATGACAGGATCACCAGGTATTTTTTAATGAAACCTCAAATGTAAAAACAAAATTGAACATGACTTTTGAAATAACATTAAAAAAAGGGAGGGGACAAGTGAGCACCCTCCCCCTCCTGGACCATACCAGGCCACATGCTCTTAAAAAAGCACCTTTGGGTCTCTTCCCCACAACCTTGGGCGGTGGTTGTGGGGGTCTGCAGGTGGGGGGCTTAATTAACAATGTCCCCCCGTCGTAGCTCCAACATGTCTTCTCCCTCCAGTTCATGATGGGGTGGTGACATCACAAGGGGGCGGGGTCTCCGGATAATGTCACCAGATAGCCACGCCCCATGGCTATATAAGAAATGTCAGACAGCGGGAGCCAACACAACAGTGGGAGCTAGCATTGGGAGAAGACATCAGCGGAAGGAGAAGAACCGGCAGAAGAACCAGAGGAAGAAGACATCAGCGGAGTGAGAAGAACCGGAGGAAGAACTAAAGGAAGAATACATCAACAGAGCGAGAAGAGCCAGAGGGAGAAGACACGTTGGAGCTATGATGAGGGACATTCTTCATTTTTAATAAAGGACTTTGTCAAAAACCTGTGTAGCGCCCCTTTACTTTTCAGGGGTGCTATGTACTTAAATTTAGGGGTTGGTCTGAGCTAGTAGCCAGGCTCAGACCACTTTGATTGTTAGTACTCGCTTCTGCCTATGTGATGCAGCCTGATGTACAGTTCCCTGTGGACTGTAGGTGGCACTGCCATATCAGGTCAGGGTTAAACCGTGGGTGGCATTACTATGCCTTATGCCGCGTACACACAATCGTTTTTCATGTTGTTAAAAATGCCATTTTTTAAATTGGGCATTAAAAGCGATCGTGTGTAGGCTCCAGAGCATTTTTAATGATGTGAAAAATGGCCTAAAAAAATGAGAACCTGCTCTATTTTTTCACGTCGTTTTTCACTTAGTTTTTTTTAACGACGTGAAAAAGGGTAGTGTGTATGCTTTTACGAGGGGAAAAAAAGCGCATGCTCAGAATCAAGTATGAGACGGGAGCGCTCCTTCTGGTAAAACTAGCGTTCGTAATGGAGATAGCACATTCGTCACGCTGTAACGGACTGAAAAGCACAAGGCTGAAAAGCGCGAATCGTCGCTCAACAAACTTTACTAACATGAAGAGTGGCGCCATTCGAACGTAACTTCCCCTTTATAGTGCTGTCGTACGTGTTGTACGTCACTGCGCTTTGCTCAAGCGTTTTTTTAATGAACGTGTGTATGCAAGACAGGCTTGAGAGGAAACAAGAAAAATCACGTCGAGAAAAACGTTGTTTTTGAAAATGACATTAAAAACAATCGTGTGTACGCGGCATATAGGCCCCTTTCACACGGGACGGATCAGTAATGATCCGCCCCGTGAACCTCCGCTTGCTCAGCGGGGATAACTGTCAGATCTCCGCTCTCCCCTATAGGGGGATCTGATGAACATGGACCGTCTGTCCGTGTTCATCCGATCCGCTCCGCAGACAGATAGAAAAATAGGAATTTTTCTATCCAGAAAAACGGAGCATTGCGGACACGGAGGAGATCGGGTGTCAGCGGATGTTTCATCCGCTGACACCCGCGATCTCATAGGGACCAATGTATGTCCCTTTTTCATCCGTAAACGGATAGATGAAAAAGCGGACATACGGTCCGCTAGTGTGAAAGGGGCCTTAGGGTGTCCTCTCTCGGCAGTGGTGCGGTGGGCGTGGTTAGCCTGCTGTGCATGCTGGAAGAGGATACATAAGGGGCAGACGCCATTTTTGGAGAGAGACTGGAGCACTGGAGAGTGAGCGGTTCGCACCACCCGGCCTTCCAGGCCAGGGGTGCGCACGTGTATCAGTCTCAGGCACCTTTAGCCTGGGGCTGCAACTTCACTAGTAGGCCCAGCACCTTTAGCTGGGGCCTATCTCCAAAAGAGTAATCCCAGGGTGCCCGATAGAGGGTGGACCCGCTCTAAGAAGAGGAGACCGGGGAAGGACCTTTCTGATGGACCGGTGAGAGTTCACGGTGAAAGAGAGGCCTGGTTACCTTCTAGAGGGATTCAAAGATCCGTCACAGGCCTTGCAACGTGCTATCACTGGCACCTGTCCTCGTGTTGCAAATGCTGAGAAGTTTCTGTGGCAGAGGATCTCCCGATCGTATCTCTAGGAAACCTAAAGTGAACGTTCAAGCATCACTCCGGCTGCTAGGATCCGCTCTTACAGGGGACTATCCAGGTGAGCTAAACCCACTCGGGATCGAGTAGCGACCAGGGATGAGCCGAACACCCCCCTGTTCGGTTCGCACCAGAACCTGCAAACAGACAAAATGTTCGTGTGAAATTTAGAACCCTATTAAATACAATGGACTCGAACGTTCGAAATCTAAAGTGTTAATTATAAAGGCTAATATGCAAGTTATTGTCCTAAAAAGTGTTTGGGGACCCGGGTCCTGCCCCAGGGGACATGTATCAATGCAAAAAAAAGTTTTAAAAACGGCCGTTTTTTTCGGGAGCAGTGATTTTAATAATGCTTAAAATGAAAAAATAAAAGTGAAATATTCCTTTAAATTTCATACCTGGGGGGTGTGTATGATATGCATGTGAAGTGGCGCATGTTTCCCGTGCTTAGAACTGTCCCTGCAAAAAATGTCATTTTTGAAAGAAAAAAAGTCTTTTAAAACTGACTCGCGGCTATTAATGAATTGTCGGCTCCCGGCAATACATTCAAAAGTCATTGATAAAAAAAAAAAAAAGCGTGGGGGTTCCCCAGAATTCAATTACCAGGCCCTTTAGGTCTGGAATGGATATTAAGGGGAACCCCGCCGCAAATTTAAAAAAAAATTGACGTGGGGTTCCCCCAAATATCCATTCCAGGCCCTTCAGATCTGGCATGGATTTTAAGGGGAACTCCACCCCAAATTTAAAAAAAAATGGCGTGGGGTTCCCCCTAAAAATCCATACCAGACCCCTTATCCGAGCACGCAACCTGGCAGGCCGCAGGGGAAAAGGGGGGGACGAGAGAGCGCCCCCCCTCCCTCCTGAACCGTACCAGGCCACCTGCCCTCAACATGGGAAGGATGTCCCCATGTTGATGGGGACAAGGGCCTCATCCCCACAACCCTTGCCCGGTGGTTGTGGGGGTCTGCGGGCGGGGGGCTTATCGGAATCTGGAAGACCCCTTTAACAAAGGGGACCCCCAGATCCCGGCCCCCCCCCTATGTGAATTGGTAAGGGGTACATTGTACCCCTACCATTTCACAAAGAAAGCGTAAAAAAATGTTTAAAAAAAACACACAAACACCTTGAAAAAGTCCTTTATTTAAAAAAAAAAAAAAAATTTCAGCGGTGAAATCCAGTGTCCCGCGGCGATCCCGATATCCAGCGCTGTCCTTCATTGGTTGTGCCTGAGCGGACCTGATGGGGAACTCCCTCTCAGTGTTTTAAATGTATAGACCCGCCCCTTCTAAAGTTCCCCATCAGGTCCGCTCAGCAGACCAGATGCGGAACATGAGAAGGGGCGGGTCTATACATGTATTACCAAAGTGAGAGCAGTTCCCCATCAGGTCCGCCCCCTCGGTATGTCGGACCCGCCTACGTCATTGGCTTGAGCGGGGAACTTCCTTCACTATGTAAATTTAAATTACACAGTGAAGGAAGTTCCCCGCTCAAGCCAATGACATAGGCGGGTCCGACATACCGAGGGGGCGGACCTGATGGGGAACTGCTCTCACTTTGGTAATACATGTATAGACCCGCCCCTTCTCATGTTCCGCATCTGGTCCGCTGAGCGGACCTGATGGGGAACTTTAGAAGGGGCGGGTCTATACATTTAAAATACTGAGAGGGAGTTCCCCATCAGGTCCGCTCAGGCACAATCAATGAAGGACAGCGCTGCACATCGGGATCGCCGCAGGACACTGGATTTCACCGCTGGAATGTTTTTTTTTTGTTTTTTTTTAAATAAAGGACTTTTTCAAGGTGTTTGTGTGGTTTTTTTAAACATTTTTTTACGTTTTCTTTGTGAAATGGTAGGGGTACAATGTACCCCTTACCAATTCACATGGGGGGGCCGGGATCTGGGGGTCCCCTTTGTTAAAGGGGTCTTCCAGATTCCGATAAGCCCCCCGCCCGCAGACCCCCACAACCACCGGGCAAGGGTTGTGGGGATGAGGCCCTTGTCCCCATCAACATGGGGACATCCTCCCCATGTTGAGGGCATGTGGCCTGGTACGGTTCAGGAGGGAGGGGGGGCCGCTCTCTCGTCCCCCCCTTTTCCCCTGCGGCCGGCCAGGTTGCGTGCTCGGATAAGGGGTCTGGTATGGATTTTTAGGGGGACTCCACGCCATTTTTTTTTAAATTTGGGGTGGAGTTCCCCTTAAAATCCATGCCAGATCTGAAGGGCCTGGAATTGATATTTGGGGGAACCCCACGTCAATTTTTTTTTTAATTTGCGGCGGGGTTCCCCTTAATATCCATTCCAGACCTGAAGGGCCTGGTAATTGAATTCTGGGGAACCCCCACGCTTTTTTTTTTTTTTTTATCAATGACTTTTGTATGTATTGCCGGGAGCCGACAATTCATTAATAGCCGCGAGTCAGTTTTAAATGACTTTTTTTTCAAAAATGACAATTTTTGCAGGGACAGTTCTAAGCACGGGAAACATGCGCCACTTTACATGCATATCATACACACCCCCCAGGTACGAAATTTAAAGGAATATTTCACTTTTATTTTTTCATTTTAAGCATTATTAAAATCACTGCTCCCGAAAAAACGGCCGTTTTTAAAACTTCCTTTTGCATTGATACATGTCCCCTGGGGCAGGACCCGGGTCCCCAAACACTTTTTAGGACAATAACTTGCATATTAGCCGTTATAATTAGCACTTTAGATTTCTCCCATAGATTTTTCGTATTTGCCGCGAACACCCCAATTTGTTCATTGTTCGGCGAACGGGCGAACAGGCAATGTTCGAGTCGAACATGAGTTCGACTCGAACTCGAAGCTCATCCCTAGTAGCGACTATCGTACCAGTTTGTGCCTGGACCTATCTCCCAAACCTTACTGTCCTTTCTCTCTTCCACCTTTCCTGTCTGCTGAACTTGAACTTTGCTTATAAAATAAACTCAGCGTTGGAGTTAAAGTGGTGTGGACATTGGCCTTCCTGGGGAGAAATAGAGACTTGTCCCTACACTCTAGGAGACGAGAACCAGTTGAATGGGATAACTTGCTGCAGGACCCAAAACTGTTAACACCGCTCAACCTCTTAAAACAGGAGGGTACGGGCATATAGCACAGTGTGCCTTGACCTGCAAGTGAGCCAAAGGCAGGAATAAAGGTCCGTGTGCTACACCTGTGTACTGTTTTTATTGATTTTTGACACATTTTGGGTGAATGAGTGTGGGGGGGGGGGGGGTGGCTCAAACATCCCCCTCCCTTTCCTGGCCTGCCAGGCTGCATGCTCGGATAAGGGTCTAGTATGAATTTTTGGGGGGGACCTAATGTTGATTTTTTTTAAATTTTGATGTGGGCATTCCCCTTAAAATCCCTACCAGACCGTAGGGTCTGGAATCGTCTTGCGGGGACCCCATATTAGACATGTGCACTGCCGAAAAATTTGTTTGTTTTTGTTTCATTCTTTTTTCGGAAACTTGAGAAGTTCGAAATTTCTGAAATTCGAAAGTTCGAAAATTCGGAATTCGAAAATTGGGAATTCAGAAATTCAAAATTCAAATTAAAATTTTCGAATTTCCGAATTTCCGAATTCTGAATTTTCGAATTTACGATTTTCTAATTTACGATTTTCAAATTTTCCAATTTTTTTAATTTTTGAATCTTTAAATTTCGAATTTTCAAAAATCTGAAAAAAAAAGAAAGAAAATTTGTAAAATTTGAAATAATTGCTGTATTTATTGGCGTATAACACTCACTTTTTTACCCTGAAAATAGAGGGTAAACTGTGCCTGCGTGTTATACGCAGGAGGCTGTGGAAAGTTTTTTTCGTGAAACTTCCCTCTTAAAGTTAGGGTGCGTGTTATACGCCTGTGCGTGTTATACGCCGATAAATACGGTAACTAATAATAACTATTAAATTACAGGTATGGGAATTTCCTTTCAAATTTGGCTGTTAGTGAATGTAACAAATACAAATTTATCTGAAGTTACGAATTATCCGAAATGACGAATGCCGCATCTAAACAAATGGAATGGAACAAATTAATAATAAATAATAATAATAACATTTTTATTATTATCATTAATTATTATTATTAGATCGTTACGTTCCATTCGTTTAGATGCAGCATTAATTATTTTGGATAATTTGTAACTTTGTATGAATTCCTATTCGTTACATTCACTAACAGCCAAATTTGAAAGGAAATTCCAATACCTAATCTCCAAATTTCCGAAATATAGAATTTAGAATTTCTGAAATTCAGAATTTCCTAATTTTCTAAATTTCTGAAATTTCGGTATTCCAAAGCTAAAATTTTAGAATTTCTGAAATTTTGAATTTTCGAACTTCCGAATTTTGGATTTTCGAATTTCCGCTTTTCGAATTTCCGATTTTCTAATTTTCGAATTTCAGATTTTCTAATTTTTGAATTTCAGATTTTCGAATTTTAAAATTTCTAACTTCGAATTTTTGGATTTCGTTTTTTAAAAATTTCGAATTAATGCTTTTCGAATTTCTGATTTTTGAATTTTTGAATTTCCGAAATTTCCAAATTTCGAATTTCGAATTTTCGAATTTTCGAATTTCTGAATTTTCAAACTACCAAATTTCTGAAATTTTGAATAATCAAATTTTTGAATTTCGAATTTCCGAAATCCGAATTTTCAAATTTCCGCTTTTCGAATTTCCGAAATTTCTAAATTTCCAAATTTCCGAAATTTCTATATTTTCGAATTTCCGAAAATTCGAGATCCGAGATCCCTGTCCGGCTGAACCTCTGTGACGCAGTTGGACTCTAATCCTGCAGTCCCAACCCTACGTTGCTTCTCCTACTCCTGGATAGGCCTCAGGCAGCCTAGCAGCCAGGTGTACCCGGGATAGGCCGCAAACTTCTGGCCTAGCAACCTGGGACGATACAACACATGTCCACCCAGACAGCCGTCCAGGTGGCACAGAACCTCGATCACCTGACAAAACCCAAATAAATAGGCTCTTCCAGCAGGCTAAGGGACTTAAATAAACCCCTGCCGATGGGCTGAGACACCCCATCCATTCATACTCTGACCTTGCTATGCCCTTGTCGATCTAATGTCACCAGCAACAGTGCCACCTAGTGACAGAAGAGAAAAGGTGCAGCAACTCCAGAATTAGAGAGGAATCAGTGGATCTTCTAACAATTAACCAGAACAGTTACTATCTGGCAAAACTAAATTTGTGAGCAAGCCTGCCTAAACTCCAGGGTGCTAGATCTGGATGCAAGAAGGAAATGCTGTGTGACAGGCTGTGCAGCAGTGGGGAACCCTAACATCTGCAAATCTATGGGGGTAGTGCTATTATTACAAGGTGATTTCTAAAGTTGAATTCCAAGTATGTTTTATTTTGTAGTTTGGGCCAATGTAAGTATACATATTCCATCCATATTTGGATGATCCCTGTGAAAAAGGAAAATCACTGTAGTAGCCAATACTAATACAGCGATCCTTGCTGTGTTCCGGTCATGGATGCCATTCAGAGAAGCCCTTGTATTTTTTCACTGAATGCAAAGCATTCTCTTATTGGGTGAGGTGAAGAGGTGGGGTCGTAGCATCACAATCTCCACCTTGTCCAATCATAAAACACCTTGTATTAAGGCCCCTTTCACACTGGGGCGGGCAGGTGCGGTGGCGGTATAGCAGCGTGATTTTCAGCGCTGCTATACCGTCGTTCTTACCGCGGTATGCGGCCGCTAGGGGGGTGAATTTAACCCCGGCTAGCGGCCGAAAAAGGGTTAATACCGCGCTGTGCCATTGATTTCAATGGACAGCCGCGGTAAAGGAGCGGTGAACACACCGCTCCTTCACCGCTGTAAAGAAGCGGCTAGCAGGACTTTTGGAGCGGTCCTGGTAGCGCACCGCTTCAGTGTGAAAGCCTTCGGGCTTTCACATTGAAGGCTACAGCCACGAATTTTTCATGCGGTATAATAGCGCTAATATTAGCGCTAAACCGCATGAAAAACGCCCCAGTGTGAAAGGGGCCTAACTGAGAAAAATACAAGGCGTTCTCTAAAGTTTTAGCCATTTTTTTGGGGGGTTTTAGATAGAGAGGGGAATACTTAAAGTGATTGTAAACATTATTTTTTTCTTCTTTAACCCCTAAGGCCCCTTTCACACTGAGGCGTTTTTACCGGGTTTTTGCGGTAAAAACAGCGCTGTAAAAATGCCCCATCATTCTCAATGTGAAAGCCCTGAGGGCTTTCACACTGAGGCATTTTGCTGGCTGTGCGTTGGAAAAAATCCTGCAAACAGCTTTTTTGGAGCATCTTTGGGGCGCATAAAATAGCGCTGTAAAAACGCCTATCCCCATTGAAATGAATGAGTACCGCTGTAAAAACGCGGTAAAAAACACCCAGAAGCTGTGGGAAGGTCACATGACCGCAGTAGAGTGGAGGATTGTGGGATACCAAATAATCATTTTTACCGCAAAAACGCGGTAAAAACGCATACGCGTTAGCGCTATTTTTACCGCGAACGTGGTAAAAACGCGGTAAAATCGCTGTAAAAAAATAAAATAATTTTTTTGCGTTTTTTCAATGCCTCAGTGTGAAAGGGGCCTTAATGCTGACTATACGCAGATATGCATCCTCAATGAAGTGGGCCTTTATCCGTGAGGCCACATAACTGCGTTTCTGCCTTTGTGCTGGCTGGGAGTGCACCGCATGCTCCCAGCGCAGAGACCAGGCATTTACCAGGAGCCCCAGGTCTTGTAGTAATGATTGGTATTGGGTTACCTGATCACTGTGATAGTCTCTGATTGGCTATCACAGTGTTCAGTCACTGTGACGCCCACTCATATGTTTACTTTCTCTTTTACATTGTATCTTTCTCTCCTTGCAGGAGATGAAGATGTAAATAAACAAAAGTGTGTAAAAAATATTTAAAAAAATAAATAAAATAATAAAAAGTGCCAGGGTTAGTGTTAAGCCGCGTACACACGACCGGTTTTCTCGGCAAGAAACGACAAGAAAACTGTTGGGAGAGCTTTCTTGTCGAGAAAACCATTCGTGTGTATGGTTTCTTGTCCAGAAAACTGGCCAAAATCTCAACGAGAAAAAAGAAGACCTGCGGTCTTTTTTCTCGTTAGAGTCTAATTTTTTCTCGGCGTGATTCTCGTCAGACTGTTTTTGGACGAGAAAACCGTTCGTGTGTATGCTTTTCTGAGTCTTCAAAAACCGCGTATGGTCAGACTCAAGTTTGAGACAGGAGCGCACCTTCTTGTAAAACTAGCGTTCATAATGGAGATAGCACATTCGTCACGCTGTAACAAACTGATAGCATAAAGACTGAAAAGCGCAAATCGTCTCTCCCCAAACTTTTACTAACACGCGGTAACACGAGATCAGCAAAAGCAGCCCAAGGGGTGGCGCCATTGGAATAGAACTTCCCTTTTATACTGCCGTTGTACGTGTTGTACGTGACCGCGCTTTACAACGACGAGATTTTGGATTGACAGTGTGTATGCAAGGAAAGCTTGACAAGAATCTCGTCAAGCTTGACAAGAAACCCGTCGAGAAAAACAACGTTTTTTTTGCGACGAGATTCTCGGCCATGTGTACGAGGCTTGAGGATTAAGGTCAGGGTCAAAGATCAGGTTAGGAATCCTTTGGGGAGGATTTTTCTTTAAAAAAAAAACCTGTGTTTAAATTAGTGTCGGTGTCAGTGTGTTTTAGGTAGGATTAAAAAATGTATACCGGTACCTTTGTTTCTGGGCCCTACTACAGGTACAAAAAAAAAACGAAAATACACATATGTGGTATCGTTGCGAACATCAGTAGCAGGGGAATTTTTTTTTTTTATTATTGTCTTTTGGTGGTAATAGCAAGAAATACACAGCTACATTTTTTTAAATATGACTTTTCTTTACTATTTTGGGACAGTTTTTCTGTGATAAAAAAAAAAAAAAATCAGGAGATATCCGTTACCATTTAACACCAAAAGAAAGACCAATTTGACCAATTGGAAAAAACAAGGTATAAGCCACCTGGATACGAGTAGTTACAATGATATGCAGAGTTTTACTAACACATGTGAAAGTTGCAAAATTGTGTTCAGGCATTAAAATTTGTTTTACCCTCCATCACTAATGGTTTAATAAACATGGTATACTTACCTGCTCTGTGGAATGATTTTGCACAGAGTAGAGTTGATCCTCCTCTTCTGGGGTCTCCAACCAGCACTGCTGGCTCCTCCCCCCCTGCCGAGTGCCCCCATAGCAAACCTCGAGGCACACTCTGTTTGTCCATTGACACACACATAGCGTGGCTGGACCCCGCCCCCTGCTTCCTCCTCACAGGCTATGATTGACCGCAGAAAGAGCCAAGTGAGAAGAGAGAGAGCCAGGCACAGTGCTGGATTGAGATTGGGCTCAGGTATGTATAAGAGGGGGCTGGGGGGATCCTGTTCAGAGAAGGCTTTTTACCCTAATGTAGAGAATGCATTAAGATAAAAAATATATACTGTATATACTCGAGTATAAGCTGACCCGAATATAAGCCAAGGCACCTAATTTTACCACAAAAAACTGGGAAAACGTATTGACTCGAGTATAAGCCTAGGGTGTCCATCTGCATGCCTCACTGTGCCTCACTTTGCCTCACTGTGTCCATGTGCATGCCTCACTGTGTCCATGTGCATGCCTCACTGTGTCCATGCCTCACTGTGCCCATGCCTCACTGTGCCCATGAATAGACTGACGTTTAACATTGGAGTCTATAGAAGGGGTGCCCGGATTTGAAAAATCGGTTCTCCCCGGCCGTAGGTCCCCTAGATAGCAAACTTTGAACACTGGTAGAGGAGAAATGGGGCTACATGTGTGCCAAGTTCCGGGTCCAGGGAACCTATGAACAGCCAGTACCGGGTCCCTAAAGTTACCAGAGAAATGACCGTTTAACATGGGAGTCTATGGAAGGGGTGCCAGGCTTTGAAAAATTGGTGCTCCCCGGCCGTAGGTCCCCCGGACAACAAACTTGGCACACTTGTAGGAACTACATGTGTGCCAAGTTTGGGGGCCAGGGGACCTACGGCCGGCCGGTACCGGGTCCCCAAAATCCGGGAGATCAGGCGCAAAAAGGTGACTCGAGTATAAGCCAAAGGGGGACATTTTCAGCACAAAAAAATGTGCTGAAAAACTTGGCTTATACTCGAGTATATACGGTATATACGGTACTTTTACAACCACTTTAATATTTCTACATAGGAATAAAATTGGGTTTTCTGTTCTAAGTACTGTATATTCTAAACCAAGTATCTTTTTATAAATATACAGTGTATGACATACAAAAAAAACACAAAACATATTAAAAGAGAAGCAGAATCTTGGAGCACCACAAATAAAGCAAAACAGATAACCGCTTAAACTTACAGGTGTTACTATTATATGGTTGTTTGATTGAAGCAGTCCCAATCTTGGGTTTATAATGCACCTATATTACATTACATGTATAATTCTGATCACATGTGTAGGCCATAGCCTATGTATTGTTCTCTTTTTTTTTATTTTTCACTTTTTCTCTTTTCCTATTTTTATTGTTCTATATGAAAAACTTAATAAAAAATTATCTGATTCAAAAAACAAACAAAAAACTTACAAGTGTAACTGTATTCCCCTACCTCATTTGCAGCAACAAGAAAAACTATACAAAAATGTCTGTTGCTCAAAATAATAATGGAAGGAGAGACTTATAAATGTTGAGTTCTTCTCATCCACCAAAAAAGTTCCATCAAGACGTCAATGAATATTTACCAAGTTTTTTTCCGAAACACCACATTTAGAACACATTGCTTTGTGTTTTTGAAAATGAAGAGATATATTGTGATCCTTTATACTAGATACAAGCACCCCTCAAGAGTAACACACTTGATGGTCCTATAGCATCAGTTATGAAGTAGAAGATTCTTATTTAGGTGGGCTGGGTGGATATCTGGCAACATCGCAATCCGGGCGACAGACAATTTACCTGCTTTTCAAAGTCCCATGGTTGCCTGTCTAGGATAGATCTGGGGGTGGGGAACGTGAGCATACTCCCATTTGTAGCTGACATTACACATAGACCCCGTAGTGTATCAGACCATTCTGCTCTAGTGGTACAGTTGCTGGTGGCTCCACCGGCAAAATTAACTAGGGCGCCCTGGAAGTTTAATGCATTTTGCTTGAAATTGTTTCGTTCCCATGAGGAGATAATGGGTGATATACGGAGGTTCTTTGATGACGGGGATGGATTAGAATTTAATGTGCGGCACTGGGATGCCTTTAAGGCGCATCTCCGGGGCCTCCTGATAGGAGAAATGAATAAGGTTAAAAGAGCCTCCTCTGAGCTCCTGATAGAAGTGGAGGCTAGGGTTCAGGAATTAGAGAGGGTATATGTGACGGATCCCTCTGATCTGACCAGAGAAGCATGGGTGGCCGCTCAGTCGGCCTATCAACAACTACTTTCCTCCTCGGCTGAGAAGAAAAGGTTCTTTACGAAACAGGCGTTCTTTGAGGAGGGTGAGAAGACCGGCCAACTTTTGGCACGGATTGCAAACTCCCATCAACGCTCGCCTGCTATAGGAGCCATTAGGTCCAAGACAGGGAGTGTAGTCTCCCAACCAGAGTTGATTATGGAGGAATTGGCGGGTTTCTATGAGACCCTGTACAGTCCTGGAGCGCCATACGCCCAGGAGGATCTGGAGTTATACCTGGCCCGATTAGTCTTCCCTGCGCTGTCCGAGGGTCAGCGGGCACAGTTGGAGGTGCCGCTTACTGTCGGGGAGCTCCGGGGGGCTGTGGGTGCATTCCCTAATTGTAAGGCCCCGGGGGAGGATGGGTTGCCTATGGAGGTGTATAAGCAATACTCAGAGGAAATACTGCCCCAACTACTGAGAGTGTTTAACAAAGCCAGGGAGAGAGGGACCCTTCCACCCTCAATGTCTAAGGCAAACATAGTACTACTGCTCAAACCGGGTAAGGATCCTGTAGACCCAGGGGCGTATCGCCCCATCTCCTTGCTGCAAAGCGACATCAAGATATTAGCCAAGGTACTGGCCATTCGGCTGAATGGGTTGATTACTTCAATTGTGCATGGGGACCAGGCTGGTTTCATGCCAAATAAATCTACAGCGGTTAATTTGCGGAGGTTGTTCCTGAATGTACAAGCAAGGGCAGATAACATGGGAGGCAGGGCACTCTTGTCCCTGGACGCCACAAAGGCGTTTGATAGCATAGATTGGAATTATCTTTGGTCGGTGCTGTGGAGGTTCGGGTTTGGTCCAATTTATAGAGTACGCCCCGGGTAAGTTGCTATATAGTCAGCCGCAGGCCGCCATAAGGACCTTTGGTTCTTTGTCTGGGAGCTTTGCATTGAGGAGGGGGGTCGGCAGGGGTGTCCCCTGTCGCCCCTCCTCTTTGCTTTGGCTATTGAGCCACTGGCCATGGATATTCGGGCAAATTCTGGCATTACTGGTTTCTGCTATGGTGACTTGCAGGAAAAAGTCATGCTATATGCCGATGACACTCTGCTTCTTCTGGGGGACACGGACTCCTCCCTTAGGGAAGCTATGTCGACCATATCCAAATTTGGAGGGTTTTCCGGTTTGCATATAAACTGGTCAAAATCGGCGCTGCTCCTGTTGGATGGGGACGACACACAGGTGATTAACTCTTCCTGCCCCATTCCCATTACCACTGCTTTTAAGTACTTGGGGGTTCAGATCACAGCTAGGCCACGGGATTTTATCCATCTTAATATCTCCCCCCTGTTACTAAGGTTTAGGGATAAAGTCAAAATCTGGAAGGCTCTTCTCCTATCTGTGGCTGGCAGGGTGAATCTTATAAAGATGATACTCATGCCACAGCTACTGTATTTCCTTCATAATACTCCTATGGTTATCCCCCTCAAAACATTTTGTACGGTAAATAGTATCTTTCGCAGCCTCATATGGAGGGATAAGCTTCCTAGGATCAGATTGGAACATTTGCAGTGGCCCAAAGACTGCGGGGGCTTGGCGTTACCAAACCCTTGGCTGTATTACTTAGCTTCCCAGCTACAGCACCTTATAGGCATGTTTCCATTAGAGGCAGAGGGGGCGCCCACCTTGCAAACCTCGGCTCATAAACTGCTGCTGTTTACTGTGTGCAGAGATCCGGTTCCTGTGGCGTTGGAGGCTCAGGCCTTCGCTAAACCACATAAAAAGTTTCCAACTTATAGCTTAATTCAGAAGGTATGGAACAAGGTTAAATACATTCAGAATGCAGATGGCTATACAGAATATAGCCCTATATGGCAAAATGATACATATACTGAATTGGCCAAACTGCAGTCTGGGGCCAGATGGAAGCAGTATGGGATTACGCATCTTAGACACATATTCTGTAATGGAGTATTGCGCCCTTTTAGTGACCTAAGGGAATCTTACGGTCTCCCGCAATCAATGTACTTTTATTATTTACAATTGCTCCATGCGGTGGCGGCACAGGGTCGCTCCTCGGAGTGGCACTTGTCGCCAACCCCGGTGTTTAGGCTTCTTGGGGATGCTGGGTCGTCAAAGGGCTTTATCTCACAATGCTATGCCATACTGTTACAGTCCGTGATGAGGCAGCATCCTCTGAAGATAAGGGAGAAGTGGGAGGCAGATGTTGGACAGCTGGATGGTGAGCAGTGGGAGGAAATTTTCCAGGCTGTGGGTAGGTGTTCACTGAATATATCCCATAGGCTTACCCAGTTGTACATATTGTTACGCACTTATTTCACACCTCACAGATTACATTTAATGAATCCACAGCTTGACCCCATATGTACACGATGCAAAAGGGACCACGGAGATCTAGTCCATATGTTGTGGAGATGTCCCAAACTCCACATGTACTGGGCGGGGGTGGTGTCTACCATTAATTCAGTGTTTGGCGTGTCTCTTCCACAGGACCCGAGAGCTTGTCTCTTGGGTGCTTTGGAGGAATACGAATGGGACGAGGACTGTAGAGAAGCCGTTCATAGGACTCTGTTTCAGGCGAGGAAGCTCATCATGATACACTGGAAAGCGGAGGACCCGCCGACCTTGAAGGAATGGGTTAATAATATTGGGATAGTGTTGAGGATGGAGAAGATGACTTATCAGCATAGGGGTAGTGCTCAAAAATTCGAGAAGCTATGGGCAAAATGGCTAGATGTACCAGGCTTGGCCCCGGTGGATCTGGTGGCTGATAGATTGCTAGGCATCAATATAGGTTGAGAGATGTTTTAACGATTGGGAGAGTGGGTATGTTGATTTGAGGACCGGCTGGCTCCTAGTTCGGATTTGTTTTGAAATGCATGTTTGTAATGACTTCTTACCCCGCTATGTTGAGGGGTGTCTGTATGCTCTGTACCTCTGCAAATTAATAATAAAACTTTGTTGGATATAAAAAAAAGAAGATTCTTATTTAGGAAATTGTAAATGCTCATACAATATCCACAATAAAAAGATTTTTTTAATGTGATTGCCATATGGAGTCACATGTAAAACAGGCACAGCGTAAACCACATAAGTCAAACTGGTTTCCAACTGATAAAAAGCCAACCACCTAAAGCATGAATGAAGTTGATCTTGAACAAACACAAAAACTAGCACAAGTTATGTGCATAGCTCCATATTCCTAGTTGCAGCATAAACCATTCCCCACAAAGAGAACGTTAGTCAATCTGCTACAATATTCTTGTTGTCTTTAAATAATGCATGGGGACATTATTAACCACTTCAGCCCCGGACCATTTTGCTGGTCGAAGACCAGGCCACTTTTTGCGATTCAGCACTGCGTCGCTTTAACTGACAATTGTGCGGTCGTGCGACGTGGCTCCCAAACAAAATTGACTTCCTTTTTTTCCCACAAATAGAGCTTTCTTTTGGTGGTATTTGATCACCTCTACGATTTTTATTTTTTGCGCTATAAACAAAAATAAAGCGATAATTTTGAAAAAAATGCAATATTTTGTACTTTTTGCTATAATAAAAATCCCCCAAAAATATATAATAATTATTTTTTCCACAGTTTAGGCCGATACATATTCTTCTACATATTTTTGGTAAAAAAAATCGCAATAAGCGTTTATTCATTGGTTTTCGCAAAAGTTGTAGCTTCTATAAAATAGGGGACTGTTTTATGGCATTTTTATAAATATTTTTTTTTTACTAGTTATGGCGGCGATCAGCGATTTTTATCATGACTGCGACATTGTGGCGGACACATCGGACACTTTTGACACATTTTTGGGACCATTGTCATTTTTACAGCGATCAGTGCTATAAAAATGCACTGATTACTGAGAAAATGACACTGGCAGTGAAGGGGTTAACCAGTAGGTGGCGCTGTAGGGGTTAAGTGTTTCCTAGGGAGTGCTTCTTACTGTAGAGGGGATGGGCTGTGTGTGACATGACACTGATCACCGCTCCGATCACACGGAGCGGAGATCAGTGTCATTGTCACTAGGCAGAGCGGGGAGATGCTTGTTTACACTAGCATCTCCCCGCTCTATCTCTCCGTGAGACGATCGCGGGTATCCCCACGGCGATCGAGTCCGCAGGACCCACGGTCGGGCTCATGGAGAAAGCGGCAGGGTCACCCGGCGGCATCTTAAAGGGGACGTACAGGTATGTGCTTATGCCTGTCCGTGACGCTCTGCTGACATATATATGTACAGCAGCGGTCCTTAAAGCGGAGCTCCGCCGGAAAAAAAAATATTAAAAGCCAGCAGCTACAGCTACAGAAGCTGCTGGCTTTTAATATTTGGACACTTACCTGTCCTGGAGTCCAGCGACGTCCGCAGCAGAGGACGAGTGACCGCTCGTCGCTCTGCTGCTCCCTCCGCCATCCTCGCTGAGGGAACCAGGAAGTGAAGCCCTGCGGCTTCATGCCCGGTTCCCTACGGCGCATGCGCGAGTCGCGCTGCGCCGTTCTGATTGGTGCTCCTGTGTTCTGGGAGCCGAGTGTCTCCCAGAACACCAAGGGAAGTCTGCGGGAAGTGACGTAACTCCCGCAGATTCCCGGAGAGAGGACTCCCGGATGTGGGTGAAAATACCTGTCTTAGACAGGTATCTTCACCCCCTCCCCCCTGAAAGGTGTCAATTGTGACACCGGAGGGGGGAGGGTTCCAAATAGCAAAAGTTGCTATTTAGGGTGGAGCTCCACTTTAAGTGGTTAGTGTTGTATACAGATTCCCAAACTCAGAAATTCTTAATGTCAAACAGTTCATATTGTTAAAAATCCCATAGATACTGTAAGTGTTTTTTTATTTCTAACTGTGCCCCCATATGTTTTTCCTCACTTCCTGTCCCAATGACACCCTTACAAAGAAAGAGGAAGTGCAATTTTCACTGGGACAGGAAATCATTGAGAGTAGCAAAAACTTTGCCTAAAGTTCCAAACTTTCTTTACCCTGCTAAAAATGCATTTGTGTGTAGCGGGTATGCACTTTCCCGGGTGTAAATTTGAATCTGGCGGTGACACCAGTGATGTGTGATTCCCTGCAGCCCTGAAGGTGGCGCTGTCATCACGGGCTGGGGGTTGAACCATTGCTGTGTGCCGTACCTCTATTTGTCCTCCCTCGGCAGCGGTATGGTGGGGCAGGGAACCCGCCGTGCTTGCTGGGAGAGGGTATAAAGGGGGCCGGCCATCTTGGTCACGGGGTTCGTAGTCCGAGACACCTTTAGTCTGCGGACGGTGGTTCGTGCCGGTCCTCTGGGTGGCCTAGGCCTGGAGGACCACCGGAGATCGTGTTCCATCTCAGGCACCTTTAGCCTGGGGTGAGGTACTTGAATGGAGGTCCAGAGCTCAGTGCCCAACACTGAGTTCCGCGAGGGAAGGAGATCCTAGGGAACCCAGGGATTGGGTACCCGAATCCGGAAGGCGCAATGGACCGGGGGGAGCTCCTCACTTGAAGACCCGGTGCAGCATATTGCCGGTGACGGGTGAGTCTCTCGTCGGAGACCGCCTGGAAGGAAATTCCCCCTCGTGCGGAGACCGCAACCCACTTTCAGGGGAGAAAGTGGAGAACGATTGTGTCTGGGCCTATTTGCACCCACACCTCCTTTCCTGTGCTGTTCTTCAAGGGAGTTCAACTGTTGGTGTTCATTCGCATAAGAATAAAGGAGTGTTGGACTTTAATGGTGTGGGGCTCATTTCTGACGGACATTGCTCAAGGTGACTCTCGGAGGGAGGATCCAGGTGCACAACACTGACCCGAAGGTAAATTAAGAACGTTGCCTATACCGCACTGATACATGTGGTGGAGGCCTGGCGTGGTGTCCCCGCTCCCTACCCTCTGAGATACCCCTAGACATGAGACAGACGAGAAAGAGCAAGAGAGGGGTGTGAGGGTGGCGCTACACGTGGGGGCTCGGGTCCGGTATAGTGTTGGTGCACCACGAGTACTGAATGTGTCTGTCGGAGGAGTTAAACGAATAGGCGGGCCTTCATTGGGCGAAGTGCACCCCGGTGCTCAAAGTCGTGGACATGACCCATTGAAGGGAAAGGCCCGCGCAGAAGAGCGAGGAGAGGGGGAAACTCAGCCGTGTGAGGGACTACACGTGGGGGTTTCTAGTTGCACTGCGCCACCAGGCACACCCCCATCGCTTAGTTCGTGGGCGTGACTCTAAAGGAAAAAAAGAAGAAAAGCCCGCGAACTGGAGGCAAAGGGGAGGAGTCCAATACGTGTGAGGGACTACACGTGGGACGTTGGCGCAAAAACGTTGCAGTGTGCGATGGATCAGCAACAGGTCGCCATGTTCGGACATACCTCGTGGATTCCAGTTCACCCTTCCACCACGACATTGACCGCTGCTGCTCCGGTAACGGATACAGGGATCCGGCTAAAGCCCCGGGGACGATTCGCCCTGTATTCATGCATGGAGGTTGATGCCCTGGGTGTGATTTGTCCTGGCTGTTCGGGACTGGTGTGTCAGCTGAAGCCGTTCGGACGTTGTGAGGCCTGTAGGGAATTTCTGTTCAAAGTGGATCCGGCGGTGGAGAGGCCGAGAACCATCTACCCTGGCCGGGCTTCAGGTACCACCACTCAGAGAGGAGGAATCACTGCTGTGAGAGCCATCCCTGCGCACACTGCAGTGACCGCGGAGGAGGTTGTGAAAACTCAACGGGAGAAATCCGAGGATGCTGACTCGGTCACCACTGTCCCGCAGCGTCCACCACCGAAGAGAAAGACCGGCATGGTAGCCCCGACCAGCGGTTGTGGTGGACCGTCCCGCCCGCTTACGCCCGGCCCGGATGAATCCGTTGACGAGGGTTCCGGACGTCCTGCTTCAAGTAAAGGCCGAGGTAAGCCAGGCGGAGAGATTTGGTGTGTGGGCGGAGGTGTGGGGAAGTCATGGCCCAGCAAGTCCGCAGGAGGTGGTGGTTCCATTTCTACAACTGGATACATACCCGCGGAGGAGTGTGACACCTCCGACCTAGAGTCGCTCTCGGACATGGGAGACAACGTTGCCATAGATGATTTGTTTGCCGAGAAGGGCTGGGACAAGGTACCGCTTGCTTCATCCCACAGAACCAGGGATCCACCTATGTCTACAGGGGAGAGTACGCCCCGGGTAGAGGCACCAGCGCCTGAAGAGGGGTCCCATCCTCAGCTTGTCCCTACATCTCCGGTGCCACCTGCACCTGATGTTGGGGAAAAGAGACTGTTGCTGCGGGTGCCTATGCCCAGATTGGAGGTAGTCAGAGTGCCTCGTCACCCGGACTCAATAGTCTTGCCTGGTGAAGGGGACAAAACTACCATGCCTCCTTTGGCGAGATTACAGTGCCTGTTCAGCCAGAAGGTTGCTGCAGAGTATGGGTGGGAGTATCCATACTTGTTGAAGGAGTTACTTTATGAAGTGGAAGTGTGCCGGGAGCGCTGGTACGATGACTTTGTGTGGACTCACTTGAAAGTCCCGCACACCCGCAGGTACCTTACATGTTCTCCCAAGGCTTCTCAACGTTTTAAAGACTGCAAGGCAGAGTGGATGTTGGGACGTCACATCCATGCAGACAAAGTGCTGATCCGGCGTAAAGAAGGAGAAGATGTGGAGTATCATCTAAAAACCATGGACAAGCACTTGAAGCCACTTGTTCTGCCTCATCCCCGCTTTTACCTTTGAGGAGAAAAAGACTCCATTATTTTTTTGTTCTGTGCTGCTGAACTTTCTGGGGCCGTTGTGTTTTTTTTTTGTGCCCAGAGGAATGAGGAACTGTTTCTAGTTTGTTCTTAATTTTTCCAAAAGGAAAGATCACAGACTCTGGGGTAGATAGGGCTCAAAGAGAAGAAGAGGAGGTTCCACGAGTGCAGTTACCTTGATGCTGTCACCAGGTGGCAGTGTTGCGCAACAGTAAACACTTTTCACGCACTCACTCTTTGGAGAAAAGGGATTTCTTCCCGGAGAAGTTTATTTTCTCTCACACGGATATATGTGTCAGGGTTTATGTATGTTGTTTCTTTTTTCTCCTCTGCAGGAGAGCAACCCTTCAAGATCACTGAGGATGGGTGGATCTTAGTCAGGATGGGTGGGAAAAGTGTAATGTAATATGTGATTTAAGGTTATGATTACATGTTGTTGTTTCTTTCCCTTTCTATTACAGGGCTCAGACACAATTGTTTCATGGTGATAGTTTTTTTTCCAAAGTTGTTTTTACCACAATTGTTAGTGGGTTTCTGAACTGGATTATGTCAGCCATTGAGGGCATGATTTACTCCAGACACTGGGGACCAGTGTCAAAGGACAGGGGGGAGAGTGTAGCGGGTATGCACTTTCCCGGGTGTAAATTTGAATCTGGCAGTGACACCAGTGATGTGTGATTCCCTGCGGCCCTGAAGGTGGCGCTGTTGCCACGGGCTGGGGGTTGAACCATTGCTGTGTGCCGTACCTCTTTTTGTCCTCCCTCGGCAGCGGTATGGTGAGGCGGGGAACCTGCCTTGCTTGCTGGGAGAGGGTATAAAGAAGGCCGGCCATCTTGGTCACGGGGTTCGTAGTCCGAGACACCTTTAGTCTGCGGACGGTGGTTCGTGCCGGTCCTCTGGGTGGCCTAGGCCTGGAGGACCACCGGAGATCGTGTTCCATCTCAGGCACCTTTAGCCTGGGGTGAGGTACTTGAATGGAGGTCCGGAGCTCAGTGCCCAACACTGAGTTCCGCCAGGGAAGGAGATCCTAGGGAACCCAGGGATTGGGTACCCGAATCCGGAAGGCGCAATGGACCAGGGGGAGCTCCTCACTTGAAGACCCGGTGCAGCATATTGCCGGTGACGGGTGAGTCTCTCGTCGGAGACCGCTTGGAAGGAAATTCCCCCTCGTGCGGAGACCGCAACCCACTTTCAGGAGAGAAAGTGGAGAACGATTGTGTCTGGGCCTATTCGCACCCACACCTCCTTTCCTGTGCTGTTCTTCAAGGGAGTTCAACTGTTGGTGTTCATTCACATGAGAATAAAGGAGTGTTGGACTTTAATGGTGTGGGGCTCATTTCTGACGGACATTGCTCAAGGTGACTCTCAGAGGGAGGATCCAGGTGCACAACATGGACCCGAAGGTAAATTAAGAACGTTGCCTATACCGCACTGATACATGTGGTGGAGGCCTGGCGTGGTGTCCCCGCTCCCTCCCCTCTGAGATACCCCTGGACAAGAGACAGACGAGAAAGAGCAAGAGAGGGGAGTGAGGGTGGCGCTACATGTGTATGTACTGTATGTTCATTTATGGTCTTCTGCCCTATTCATGACCCCATTGGAGAAGGGAGGGCAACCTCCCTAATAAGGGCAGCAAAAAAAATCTGACAAAGGTTCTTCGTTCTGTGCAAAAAATAGCTAGAGTAGGCTTTAACTGTAAGCAAATAAATAATGCTAATACAAATTATGAAATCATGTTGGCCAAAGTTTATTAAGTAAGTATATATTTGTAGCTCTGTATTTTCATTTATGTATCCAATGCATTGGCTTGAGAGTTTAAATGACAGTTAACCCTTCATTGAATTCATTCATTTTAAATTCTATAATTACTAATGTTTTTCTGTTGCTGTGCACACTGACAAAATCATGCAATAATGCAGGTACCCATCACAAAAGGGTTTGACAGTGTAAACCGTGTTTGTAGAAGCAATAGTGAACCCTTTGAGTATCGGATAGGACTTAGCAGCGAGCCAGGTCTTGGTGTCATTGCAATGGCAGAAGCCTGACATAGTCAAAAGCTCACTTTCACAGACTGGGAGTCTACATCCTGATTTGTCAATTCAGTTTTCCCATCCTGATTTGTTCTTTTCTCTTACAGAGTAAGTTCCAAAAGAAACCCAAAGTTAATTTAAAATGCATCGTTCACAAACTGGTCTAAAGAAAAGAGGCAGAAAGCGAGAAAGCAGAGTAAATGAAAAACATCCTGCAAGGAAGAAGAACTCAGCACTGGACCTAAAATCAGATGGAAAAAGAAGACACGTGAGGAAAATTAGAACAAAAGAAGACAGCAGCAGTAGAAGAGAAAGCTTATCCGAGCAAAGCAGTAATGAGCAAGCGGAAGAAGAAGACAAAATTCCTGAGAGACAGCTAAAAAAGAGAAGTAAAGTAGTAAGAGGAAGGCCAGAGAATTGTGAACATGATGATGAAATTACAAAGACTGTCAGCATAAATGATAACATGTCTTCCTCAGGGAGCAAGCTGAGCACTTCTGATGTTGACCAACCTTCACCATCTACAGAACACAAGCGGCAGAAGCCCATAGACAAGCAGAAGAAGGGGGAAAAACCACCTTGTGTTAGTGTTAAGACTGCAGGAAAAATAGAATTATCAAAAACTCCACAAAGTTCAAAAACTGCTGCAATAACCACAACAACACAGGGTATAGAAGATAAAAAATCTGTGGATATTAACAAATCAGCCAGAGGATGTTCTGCACAGAAAAAGTCAAAAGAAAAAAAATTCCAGGCTACCACCAAACAAGAAATAGAATCTCCATCCGTAACCACAAGATTAGAGAGAGAATATCCATATGTCACCACAAAATCCAGCAGAGACCATCCATCTACTTTTACAGCAAATGAAACTTCTGCATCTACTACCAGAACAAAAGCTGACGTTCCATTAACTTCCAAGCCTGATTCAAAAGTTTCATCCAATACAGAAAATAGGTCATCTAGCTCCATGTTAAGCATAGAAGCCCCAATATATTTAAAACAAAATCAAAAATTGCCATCTAAAATTAATAAAAGAAAAGAAGATCTGTCTAAACCTAACGCAAAAGAGGAAGCTGTATCAAGAGCCAAATCTAGACAGAAACTGTCCCACAGCAAAGGAGTTGAGGAACTCAAGCTGCAGGAAAAAGCACAGGTGGAAGTATTACCAAATACAAAACCAAAGATAGAAACTCCAGGGAATAAGCAAGTAAGAATAAAGGTGCCAAATGAATCCAAAACAAGTGCTAAGGATTTATCCAATAACAAAATAAGTGAACCCTCCCCAAACAGAATAGAGGATGGGATGGGAACTTCATCTGACAACAAGACTAACAGAGATAGTTCATCAATTTTAAAATCTAATGTAGAAAAAGAATCCAAGAAAAATAAGGAAAAAGCATCTGCATCAGGAATAAAAAAAACATCTTCATCCACACACAAGACAGAAGTTGTACAGCCAGGCAGCACCAAGTATGTTAAAGAAAAAGAATTAGCTATAGCAGAAGATGATGACCCAAGAACAAATATGAAAAGAAAAACTGTATCCAAAATGGAAACAAAAGCTGAAAATTCATCAAAAATTAAGAAAGGGAGTATGCAGTCAAACTATAAAGCAGTAGAACAGGAACCACTGAGCAACATGGAAGAAGAGGAAGGATGTTTGAAAAAAAATGAACCCACAATGAAATTAACTAAAGTTGCAGCAAAAGATGAACAACAACATTCGGCTCTTAATAAGACTGAGATAGTTACCACATCTAACACTAAAAAAATCCAAAAATCACCATCCACTGCAAAACGTTCAAAATACATCTCAACATCATCAAAAACGAAAGAAACCAAAGATAAGGAAAACAATATACGTTTGAAACAACAGGAGATGGAAAAAGAGGTAAGAGGGACCGCAAAGAAAATAATGAAGTCTGTAAATACGAGAGAAATATCTAGCCGAAGGACATCACAACAGAATACTGCAGTTCAAGAGAAAAAAAATAAGGAAAGCTCTTCTAGTCTTGTAGCAGATGATGAGTCACATAAAGAGAATTCAAAGATTAAGGTGGTGGATGGGGAAACCTCATCATCATCATCATCATCCTCATCAGAGAGTAGTGAAGAAGAAGAAGAAGAAGAAGAAAAAGAAGAAGAAGAAGAGGAAGAAGTAAAGCCTAAGGAACAAGCAGAGGAAGAGAGCTCAGCTAGTGATGACAGTGAGAGTGAAGAAGGCAGGGAAGGTAGCTCATCTGACTCAAGCGAGTCAGCAGGTGCAACAGAGAAGCAAAGCACTAATCACACAAGTAGTAAAGAACAGGTGGCAGGAAAGAAAAGCCGTGAAGATGACAGTGATAGTTCAAGTGAAACTTCAGATGATGAAACTGCAGACGAAGATGAAAACAATCAGTCTGAAATAGAAAATGAAAGGAAAAGTGAACAGGAAAATACTGAACAAGATGAAGAAGAAGACAGTGACAATGTCCTAAGTGGGAAAACTGTTGAAAGAAAGGAGGAAAAGATAACGGAGAAAACTAAAGATAACAATGGAGATGAAGATGTTGCAAGATCAACAAACAGTCACAAGAATGGATTAGATGAGACTGAGACAAAAAGTGCAGGTAAAAATGCAAAAGAGTATTCTATTTCAGATCCTAAATTTAAAAAAAAGTATGAAAATGAAAAAAAAGTCGAAGTAAATGAAGGGCCTTTGGCCAAAAGAAAACCTCTGCCTAGGGGTATAAGATCTAAACTTCTGCATGTCAAGCCTGGCACAACTTCAAAGGATGTGGAAAATATTCCAACACCTAGTGATGGTTTTATGAACCTAATTAAGCATTCCAACCAAATAAGAGCAGAGCCTGAAAAATGTGTTAAGCCAGGAAAGAGTTTGAAGAAAAAAGATCAAAGATCATCTTCCTGCTTAAAGGTTAAAAGAGACATTGAGCAGACAATAGAGCTAGCTACACGACCACATCTTAGTTTCATTGCACAGACTCATATAATTGCAAACCTCAAAAAGAGACAAAAGGAAGTCAGAGAGAGACTAAGAGTTAAAGAGAATGAAAATCAACAAGTTGCCTTAGATAATGCAAAAACAGAAGAGAGCTGTTCGGATGATGAACATATGATGAAAGAGCAACAGCCCATTAATTCAGCTACTCTTAGTATTATTGATTCCAAAAACAGAACGTTGATAAATGTTCAAGGAAAGACAAAAGGGGGAGAATATAAAATAGGGCAACTGCTAAGTACAGCAGCAAACAAAAAGGATCAAGATAACCAAGGTGCTTCTAACACTCCAAAAATGGAAGAAAATGATATTGATGACCAGAATATGCCAAAATGTCTTCCTGGAGTTACGAAAAATGAAAAAACAGCCTGTTCAATGTCAGCCTTTCGTAGGGTAACCGGATGGCTGAAGAGAGTTCCACCTAAAAAACCCAACTTGAAGGAACGTTTAGCTAGTGTTGCACGAGCCATTGGGATCACAGACTGGCTGTCCAGAAGAAAAAAAAAGCGTAGACAATGTGAACTTAAAAGAAGAACAGCCATGAGGTTACTAAGCTCATCAAAGCTCATGAATCAATTCAGCCAGACCTCAGTAAGAAAGCGTAGCATTGAAAAAACCTCTGAAGAAAATGTAGATGCATGTACACTAAAAAGTGCTAGTAAGAAGTGCAGCAAGTCAGAGAAACATATTGACACATCAGCATCAAGTCTTAAGACATTTTGTGAGAGCCCTGAAGCTGAAGAATCCACTGTTACTGCAGATGCAAAATATGCTATAGTTTTTCCAAGAATCCACCATCTTGCAAAGACAATAAAGATTTCTCCTGCTGTCCAGAGGTGTACTCCCAACACTGGACAGAGAGTAATTGTGTCTGTACAGCCTGCTTCATCAAGCAAAATCTCAGAGAGGTTAATGAAAGACACAAAGAAAGGCATTCAAAATCAGAGTGATACCATACAACGATATCGACCCTTACAGCTAGTGGAATCAAGATCCAGTATAGGACAAGACTTACAAGCTAATGAAGAGTCACAGAGTTCAGTCACATTTTTAAAGCCAAAACCAAGCAAGGAAAATGAAGAACATTCAGTTCAAAGCACACCAGTAGATGGAACAACACTGACTGACTCTCAGGTGGGATCATCAGTTGTAGACTCAACCCAGGATATTCAGGCAGAGGAGGAGGAGGAAGAGCAAAGTCCTTCTTATGAATCAACAACTCATGTTCACTGGGCCCACAGTGTACCTGGAAGAAGTGATCCCACAGGGTGGTTAAGTTCAGAAACTCTCCTGCCACGCCTTACAGTGGAAAATCTTAGTAAATGGACAATCTACCAAGATATTCCTCCTACCAAACCTGCACAACCTATACAACCTCAAAAGGATAGATGGGAGGCTGAGGATTATACAGAAGATATGTTGCAAATGGCAATGAACAAGAAGCAGGTACTGTATATATTTTTATATATGAATAGGTGACTGCAAACTAACAATGAAAGTGTTTTAAAGTTTTTTTTTAAATAAATTAAAGGCATAAACAAAGACAATGTCATTGATCATGTATGGTCATGTGGCCATATTAGGTCAATGATGTCATTCCCACTTCCTTGTTACATGTGGTTGTGGTTTGAGGAATGCCCCGGCCATGGATGAATGGGGGACGATTTGGTTGGAGTGACTGCTTGCTTCTGGATTTGTTCTGAACCTAATTGCTCCTCCCCACTGAGAGGATTGAAGTACAAGTACCTAAAGATGAATCATTTGAATATGTAGAGTTCACACCAAGCAGCCCAATAATGTGCTTTGTGCAATGGTCACCAGTTTGTTGGCATCCAAAGGGCTCAAACCAACTCTTTATGGGCTTGGTATAGAGCTGGCTTAAGCTTGAACTGTCGCCATTAAGATGAGTTTTTATGTTGCTGCTTTTTCATAAGAAAATAAAAGAGCTTCCGGGAGCCTCAGCTGAGGATATTTGTGTCACCGTTCGGGCTCCCTCCTCCTTTCCTGGCCGCCAGTAGGAGAGAGGAGCGGAGCCTCACGAATGCACAGTAGGGTTCCCGGCGTGAAGCCGTAAGGCTACACTGCCAGGTTCCCTTGCTCGCAATGGAGGCAGCAGCACCTGACAGCTGATGGAAACATCGGCTGCGGTGACAACATCGCTGGACTCCAGGACAGGTAAGTGTCCGATTATTAATAGTCAGCAGCTGCTGGCTTTTAATTTTTGCTGCAGTGGGCAGACCTCCGCTTTAAAAGCAGGGATAGGTTATAAAAAAAATATCCCAATCTTTGAATATCTCACAGAGCACTGTTCAATCCATCAATCCGAAAATGGAAGGATTATGGCACAACTGCAAACCTACCAACACATGCCCCTCCACCTAAACTGACAGGCCGGGCAAGAAGAACATTATTCAGAGAAGCAGCCAGGAGGTCCATGGTAACTCTGGAGGAGCTGCAGAGATCCACAGCTCAGGTGGGAGAATCTGTCCACAGGACAACTATTATGCCCTGTACACACGATCAGTTTTTCCGACAGGAAAACCGTGGGGTTTTTTTTCAGCAGGAAAACGGCTCAAAATTGTCTTGCATACACACGGTCACTCAAATCTTGTCTGAAATTCCGAACGTCAAGAACGCGGTGACGTACAAGACGTACGACGAGCCGAGAAAAATTAAGTTCAATAGGCAGTTCGGCTCTTCTGCTTGATTCTGAGAATGCGTGTTTTTTTTTGCGTTGTAATTGCATACAGACGAGCGCGATCCCCGATAGAAATTTTTTCTGTCACGAAAATAGAGAACATGCTTTCATTCTTTTCTTGGCAGGAATTCTGACAGAAAAAGTGTGATGGAGCATACACACGGTCAGAATTCCTGACAAAAAGCTCACATCACACTTTTCTTGTCGGGAAAACTGATCGTGTGTACGAGGCATTAGTCATGCACTCCACAAATCTGGCCTTTATGGAAAAGTATCAAGAAGAAAGCCATAAGAAGTCCCATTTGTAGTTCCTGAGAAGCCATGCGGGGGACACAGAAAACATGTGGAAGAAGGTGCTCTGGTCAGATGAGACCAAAATGTTACTTTCTGGCCTAAAAGCAAAACGCTATGTGTGGCAGAAAACTAACACTGCACATCACCCTGAACACACCATCCCCACCGTGAAACATGGTGGTGGAAGCATCATGTTGTGGGGGTGCTTTTCTTCAGCAGAGACAGGGAAGCTGGTCAGAGTTGATGGGAAGATGGATGGAGCCAAATACAGGGCAATCTTAAAAGAAAACCTGTTAGAGTCTGCAAAAGACTTAAGACTGAGGCGGAGGTTCATCTTCCAGCAGGACAACGACCCTAAACATACAGCCAGAGCTACAATGGAATGGTTTAGATTAAAGCATATTCATGTGTTAGAATGGCCCAGTCACAGTCCAGACCTAAATCCAATTGAGTGACAATCTGTGGCAAGAATTGAAAATTGCTGTTCACAGGCGCTCTCCATCCAATCTGACAGAGCTTGAGCTATTTTGCAAAGAAGAATGAGCAAAAATATCACTCTCTAGATGTGCAAAGCTGGTAGAGACATCCCCAAAAAGACTTGCAGCTGTAATTGCAGTGAAAGGAGGTTCTACAAAGTATTTACTCAGGGGAGCTGAATACAAATGCCCCCCACACTTTTCATATATTTATTTGTAAACAATTTTGAAAACCATCATTTTTCATTTTCCTTCCACTTCACAATTTTGTGCCACTTTGTGTTGGTCCATCACATAAAATCCCAATAAAATACATTTACGTTTTTGGTTGTAGCAAAATGTGGAAATTTCAAGTGGTATAAATACCTTTTCACTGTATTTTTGGCTAGTTTATACTAAAAAAATGTTTTTGGTCTTGAGTTGTCTAACAAGTTTAGTAGCGCCATTCCTTTATATGTATATGGTTTTGTAGGTGACTTGTTCACTTTAAAGGGTCAGCTGCTGACTTATTGATTTTTCATATTTTACACTTAAGGGCATGGCGACAACTTTATCACACATACACGTTACATGAAAAGAAATCTAGTTAATGAGATTAATGAGATTTGGACAGCACTGGGTCTTCTTGAATACTGGTGCCAATCTGTCTGAGGGGGGCATTGCAGGGACTCCCTGACTAATCAAGGCTTGGTCAGGTGCAAGCTATTGATTAGCTTACTGTTAATTAGATCACTGGTAGCTGTTGACTGTTCATTAGATGTACTGATGATATTACTATTTACAGTTTGCATTGTTAAGGATAATGTAATCAGCTCTTATATGATTTTGTGTGGTATATTCTGTATGAATTTTCAACAAAGAATTCCAGTTTGCACCTGAACTAGTGTTGTCTAGTTCATTGGTGCAATTCTCAGCTACTGTATAATACCTGGTTCCTGGTTCCAGAGTGGAGGAAGCTGTATCTTGTCAGAGGCAGCCAGGGTGGGTGCCAGGCGGTCCATCACAAACATATAATACTTTTTTTGTAATAAGTATGCTTCAAAAATGTCATTGTCTTCTAAATTAAGGAAAACAAAACAAAGATAACAATAATGAAGTCTAAACTACACAGTGATTTTCACATCATTTTCAGTGGTTGGGACCAAAAATAGTATGGATTGTCCAGACTCTAGTGAAAGTGAGGGACATGCCCTCATGGACACTTGTCCCCAGAACAAGTATTTTCATTCGAAGATTTCCCCTCTATTTATGTTCTTGTGGCAACTCAAATTTTTGCATTTTCCTCTCAGTTCAAATTGTCACCGTAAAAAAAGAGGGGGTGAATCTTCCTCCTAGGGGGAGTTGAAGGCAATAATAAAAACCTGACAGATGCTCTAACCCTTCCCTCTTCTAAAATGAAAAAAAAAAGTTTTGGTTTGAAATACACTTGTTTTTTTTATCAACATTTCAGTGTTAATCTGACATTTACTTTAAAAGCCTCTAGTAATAGACCTCTTTATGGGACTTTTACAAGGCAACCTCGCTTACTTTAACCACTTGCCGACCAGCGCATGACTATTTACGTCGGCACAATGGCTCAGCTGGGCATATGGGCGTAGTACAGGTACGTCCCCTTTAAGACACGGCATTGTGGGCTCGCGCCGCCGACAGCGTGAGAGCTCCGTGAGTGTGACCGTAGGTCCCGCGGACTCGATGTCCGCCGGCAGTCCCGCGATCGTCTCACGGAGAGGAAGAACGGGGAAATGCTGATGTAAACAAGCATTTCCCCGTTCTGCCTAGTGACAAGAACACTGATCACAGCTCCCTGTGATCAGGAGCTGTAATCAGTGTCGTGTCACACGTAGCCCATCCCCCCTACAGTTAGAACACATCCCTAGGACACACTTAACCCCTTCAGCGCCCCCTACTGGTTAACCCCTTCACTGCCAGTGTCATTTACACAGTAATCAATGCATTTGTATAGCACTGATCGCTGTATAAATGACAATGGTCCCAAAATGGCGTCAAAAGTGTCCGATGTGTCCGCCATAATGTCGCAGTCACGATAAAAATCGCTGATCGGCGCCATTACTAGTAAAAAAAAAAAATATTAATAAAAATGCGATAAAATTATCCCCTATTTTGTAGACGCTATAACTTTTGTGCAAACCAATCGATAAACGCTTATTGCAATTTTTTTTACCAAAAATATGTAGAAGAATACGTATTGGCCTAAACAGAGGAAAAACAAAAAATTATATTTTTTGAGGATATTTATTATAGCAAAAAGTTAAAAATATTGCTTTTTTTTCAAAATTGTCGCTCTTTTTTTGTTTATAGCGCAAAAAATAAAAACGGCAGCGGTGATCAAATACCACCAAAAGAAAGCTCTATTTGTGGGAAAAAAAGGACGTCAATTTTGTTTGGGAGCCACGTCGTACGACCGCGCAATTGTCAGTTAAAGCGACGCAGTGCCGAATCGCAAAAAGTGCTCTGGTCTTTGGGCAGCCAAATGGTCCGGGGCTGAAGTGGTTAAAAGGCTTTCTTTTACTAATGAACTAGAAAAAGTGAAACAGTACTGGAAAGCTGCATGTTGAAATGGTGTTGTGCAGTACTTGAGTAACTTTTGTCTTCTTGTTTATGTGAAATAGGCCCGTACAGGGGAGCAGTGCCCAGAAGTGGAGGAGCTGTCTGATTTATCATTTTTAAAGTAAGTGATAGTAAGAACTGGTAAGCTGCTGGATGCTACATTTTTGGTTCTGGGTTAGATATACTTTAAGGCCCTCTTTAAATATTGCATACAATAATTTTTATTTTATGCCAGTAGGTGGCATTATTGGATCCTTTCATATGCTTCAGCCTATCCCTTGCACCTCTTTTGAAAAAGGTTTTTTTTTTTTACAAAGCTCAGTAGCTCAGCTGGTGGTTTACCACAAAAACTTCTATATATCAGATTAATAACTCACTGATTGTTCTGTTGAGGCCAAAGTGTTTAAAAGCAAACAACTTTTGCTGTGCTCTCTTAAGAAAGCTTATAGTAGTCTGTGAATTATATTAAAAAAATTATATTACATTAAACAATCCAGTAAAATTATGCCCCAAAAATTATAATTTCTTACTATATTTTATACATTTTCTATTCATATATATTCATGTAGTGACCTCCCAGTTAGGCCATTAGGTAAATTAGGTTTTTGGCTCCAGAAAAGTGAATGGAGTGGTTGTTGATTGTTTTGGTCTGATCAGGCTTCCTAAGCGGAGAGTTTAATTGCTTCCCCCTGCCTCTGGAAGAAGTTTCCAGAGCATAGGGAGGGAGATTCAAATGGTAAGCTATATATTTATCAGACCCTGGCCAATCCCTGGAAGGGGGCATCCAGAAGGTGGCTGGGCGGTGATAAATAGACATGAGGCCTGAGCAGATTGTTCTCTCCTTGTTAGGGAGGATTCCAGTACTCCTAGGGCTGCTTCTGGGAAGGCTGTCAACAAGGTTTAGAAGTGTATGGGAATTTTTGACCATTTTTCCAGAAGCACATTTGTGAGGTCAGGCACTGATGTTGGACAAAAAGGCCTGGCTCAAAGTCTCCTCTCTAACTCATCTTGAAGGTGTTCTATCAGTTTTGAGGATAGGACTCTGTGCAGGCCAGTCAAGTTCCTCCACCCCAAACCTACTCATCCATGTCTTTATGGACCTTAATTTGTGGACTGGTGCAGAGTCATGTTGGAACGTGAAGGGGCCATCTCCAAACTGTTCCGATAAAGTTGGAAGCCTAAAATTGCCCAAAATGTCTTGGTATGCTGACGCCTTAAGAGTTCCCTTCACTGGAGCTAAGGGGCCAATCCCAACCCCTGAGAAAAATAACCCCACACAATAATCCACCCTCCACCAAATGATTTTGGACTAGTGCACAAAGCAAGGTCCATAGAGTTGAAGCTGTTATAGCTGCAAAGGGTGGGCCAACTCAATATTGAACCCTACGGACTAAGACTGAGATGTAATTAAAGTTCATGTGCGTGTAATGACAGGTGTCCTGATACTTTTGGTAATATAGTGTAAGAACAAGGAGGGCTAAATAGTCTTTGTGAGATAAGGGCAAAGAGCACACCAATGCTCTAAGTTTCTGACAAGATCAACAGATATTTTTGTACTGATAAAACAGATATAAGAAAATGCTTTCAGTGGCATATTTAACAGATCTAAAAGGAGCAAAAAAGAAAAGGGTATTGTTTGGGTTTACATACACTTTGAGTCTGCACACATTGTTTTACCTGTAATGCAAAAAAACGATGTTTTTCTCAACGTGATTCCTCGTGATTCCTCTCAAGCCTGCCTTGCATACACACATTCATGAAAAAAAACGCTTGAGCAAAGCGCGGTGACGTACAACACATACGCCAACACGTGCGACGGCACTATAAAAGGGGAAGTTCCATTCGGATGGCGCCACCCTTCATGTTAGTAAAGTTTGTTGAGAGACGATTCGCGCTTTTCAGCCTCGTGCTTTTCAGTCCGTTACAGCGTGACAAATGTGCTATCTCCATTACGAACGCTAGTTTTACCAGAACGAGCGTTCCCGTCTCATACTTGATTCTAAGCATGCGCGCTTTTTTTCCCCTCGGAAAAGAATACACACACACGTTTTTCGCGGCGAGAAAAAGAATGACGGGAAAAACTGCGAGAAAAAATAGAGCAGGTTCTAATTTTTTTGCGGGCAGTTTTCTCGTTGAAAAAACTGCTATGGAGCATACGCACGACCGGTTTTCACGACCAATCTAAAAAATGGCAGTTTTCTTGTCATGAAAAACGGTCGTGTGTACGCGGCATTAGAGAACATTTGATGTGCAGTGAATACATTGTTACATAATGTATAACTTTATTTCCTTAGGGAAGTATGTGAAAGTGCTGTCCTGCTATGCCTAAAGAAGAGATTTCACCGGGATGCTATATATGTAAGTCTTTCTATTTCTGATTGTCACGCTCACCCCTATCGCAGGTGGTCAGACACTATAGCTAGCATCTGTGTTCTTCACCTATAGCAGCCCCCTTTCCCATAAGGCAAGCAGGCCTACTGGTACTCGGTTGCCCCCAGGACATATACACAATGCTATAATGCCTGGCTATGATACCAGGGCATGCGCAAACTGAGCAAAGCAAACAGGTACTTGCAGTTGGCAGACAGGCAAAAGCCTCAGAACACTGAAACCATAAAACAAAACGTAGGGCGCATCAGCCTAGTGCATTATCCTCAACAATAATCTTTAATATGTAAAAAGTGGTACGTAATATACTCACAAACTGACAGAAGCATCAGAGCTTGTCATATAAAAACAACAACTTCAAGTCCACGATACAACATATCACATTACAAGTCAATTTCAGAAGTCCAACAGGCTGATGCGTTTTGAGAGCTTGCCTCTTCCTCAGAGCCAGCCATTGGTACAATCACATGGTGGGGGTGGGAAGGAAACTTGCACGTGAATAATAAAATGTCACTAAATGTCACTAAACTCTGGTTAAAAGATTTTATTTAAGTATGTATTCTTAAATTTAAAAAAAGTCCCTTCTATTGCTCTCAGCCTCCTTAACCAAATCACCAAAGTCCTTTTTGTTGCTGTGATTTGACTTCCTGTTAGAGGATTGCTCTGTTCTGTTCCAATATTTTTCATAAAGGTTTTCACAAATAAAGTAAATTCCAGAATTAACCACTTGCTGACTTCCTAACACAGATGTACTGGCTCTATTGCGCAAAACAACGTATCTGTACGTCGTTTCATGAAATAGCCACTGGAGGGCGGGCACGCGCTGCTGAAGGCGGGATCACATGCTGATTGGACACAGGGGATACCAATCATCGGGTCCAGCAGACCCGATGTCCGCCGGCCACCCACAATCGTTCCCCAGAGAGGCAGAACAGCGATCTGCTTATGTAAACAAGGCAGATTGCCATTCTGACAGGGGAGAAGATAGAGATCGGTGTTCCTGCTAAGCAGGAACACCGATCTCGGTCTTCATCTAGTCAGAGCAACCCCCACACAGTTAGAAAGCATCCCCTAGGGACACACTGAGGCAGTTTTTCTGATAGGTGGCACTGGTATGCGGCACTGATGGGCACCAATAGGCGGCACTGATGGGCACCAATAGGTGGCACTGATGGGTACTTATGGGTGGCAATGATGGGTACATAAGGGTGGCACTGATAGGTGGCATGGATGGGCACTGATGGTCACTGATAGCTGGGAAAAGATGGGTACGGATGGGCACTGATGGGTGGCACTGATGACACTGACGGCTGGCATTGCTGGGCTTTACAGATTTAATGTGTTTCAGAATGGTGCCAATCAGTGCCCATTTGTGGGCACTGATTGGCATATATTTGCATATGTGGATGGCCAGGGGGGATGTACCTGGCCATCCACATGCTTGGGGCTTCCCTGGTGGTCCTGGCAGCTTCCCTGTTGGTCCAGTGTGGGCATCTCCTCTACTCGCGTCTGTCAGACTTTCTGTCTGTCTTTACCAAGATCAGAGATTCGGGGTGTCAGACTGACACGCGGCACTCGCGATCGCCGCGATGCGCGCCCCCACGGGCGCGCGCCGGCATGTTATCCTGCTGGATGTCAATAGACGTCCAGTCAGGATAACAGAACCACTTCCCGGACGTCATTCTGCATACGTCGGGCGGGAAGTGGTTAAATATTGTTTCACAATCTGTGCCTTTGCAGTTTTCCCCTCAGAGTGGAACTTTATTCTCGAAGTGGTTAAATAGTAAATGTACAGTGTGCAGTGTATGGCGGTGGGTAGTATGTGCAGGATGGTGTCAGTAGGGCAGTGGACAGTGTCAGTAGTTTTTGTTTTGTTTTTTATTATTGAATTTCTTTATATTTTTTACGTTGGGATTTTTCAATTATTATTTCTTTTTTTTTTAAATGCTTTTGGGGGGTCAGTGTGCTTTTAAGGGGCCCGTGGATGGTGTCAGTAGGGCAGTGGATGGTGCTTTCATTATTTTTTTAATAATTTATTACAATTTTTTTTACAGTTTGTTTTTGTATTATTATTTTTTTAATATTCAATAAGCAGTGCTGCACTATAATGTCAGTAGAGCAGTAATTGGTGCCAGTAGGGCATTTTTTTTTTGTTATTATTATTTTATTTTTTATTATAAAAAAAAAAAAAAATCAATGTATTTCCTTACAATTTTTTTCACAGTGCTTCTGGGGGAGGGGGGTGGCAATGGATGGTGTCAGTAAGACAGTGAACAGTATCAGTAGAGCAGTGGATGGTGTCAGTAGTTTTTTATTTTAGCTTTTTCTTTTTTTTTACAAATGTATTTGGTAATTTATTTTACAATTTACATTTAATGTTTTTTCACAATGCTTTTTAAGGGGCCAGTGGATGGTTTCGGTAGAGAAATGGACAGTGACAGAATTATTTTTTTTTTTTACTATTATATCTTGTATTATCTTTTTCATAATGATTTTGGAGGCAGTGAATAGTGTCAGCAGAGCAGTAGATGGTTTCAGTAGTGCAGTGGATGGTGTCAATAGTTTTTTGTTTTTATTTATTTATTTATCTATCAATTATTTTTTAAAATTGTATTTCTTAATAATTTTTTCGATTTTTTTTTTTTTCATCGTGCTTATTGCAGGGGGCAGTGGTTTGTGTCACTAGGACAGTGAACATATTCAGTAGAGTAGTGGATGGTGTCAGTACTTTGTTTCTATAATTGAATTTTTTTATTAATATATATATTTTTTTTTATAATGCTTTTTGGGGGGAGGGAGTTAGTACATTGGATCGTGTCAGTAGGGCAGTGGACAGTGTAAGTCATTTTTATTTTTTCTTATTTTATTTTTTTAAATTTTTTGATAATTTTTTTTAAGCAAACTTTTTTTTCATGGGGGAGTGTACGATGTCAGTAGTTTTTAGTTTTTATTATTTTATTTTCTATTATTATTTACAATTTTATTTTCTATTATTTTTTTATTTTTATTTTTTACATAGAGATTTTGGGGGGGGGGGGCAGTGGATGGTTTCAGTAGAGCAGTGAACAGTAGTGGATGGTGTCAATAGCTTTTTTTTTTACAAATGTATTTTTTATTATTTTTTACACTTTCATTTAAATTTCATTTTTTCACAATGCTTTTTGGGGAGAGAGGGTTAGGGCGGTGGGTCATGTCAGAAGGGCAGTGGACAGTGTCAGTAGTTTTCATATAACCAATGCTTTTATTTCTTATATTTTTGTTTTTAATATACTGAACTATAATTTGTTTTATTTTTTGTATTCATTTTATGTTGATTCTGATTGTGTGATCTAATAAAATCACACCTTGTTTTAAGTCAGTCTGGTTATTTAACTAGTAGGGTAATGGATGATGTCAGTAGAGCAATGGACATGGATTGGATTATTTTTTAAATTATTTTTCACAATTTAATTTTTTATTAATTTTTTTACTATTTATTTTTGCATTATTTCTTTCACAATGATTTTAGGGGGGCAGTGGATTGTGTTAGTAGGGCAGTGAACAGTGTCAGTAGAGAACTGGATGGTGTCAGTTGTTTTAATTTAAATTTTATCTTTGCTTTTACAAATGTATTTTTTTTTTTTTTACAATTTCTTTTTTTTTTATAATTCTTTCATTTTTTTCACAATGCTTTTGGGGGGCTTTGGGGGGGGGGTTATTAGGGTGGTGGATAGTGTCAGTAGTTTTTGTTTTCATTACCTTATTGTCTATTTTCTTACAATGTTATTTTTTAATAATTTTCTATTCTTTTATTCACAGTGCTTGTGGGGGGGGGGGGGGGGGGGCATTGATTGGTGTCAGCAGGGCAGAGAAGGGTTTGAGTAAAGCAGTGGATAGTGTGAGAATTTTTTTTATTTTTTTATAAATGTATTTTATTTATACTATAACTTTTCATTATAATTTTTTTTTCCACATTTGTCCTTCGGGGAGGGGGTTAGAGCAGTGGGTGGTGTCAGTATGGAAGTGCACAGTGTAAGCAGTTTTTATTTTATTTTTTACATATTACATTTTTTTATTTTTTATTTTTTTTAAAATCATAATTTTTTCAGAATGCTTTTTTCTTTGAGGGGAGAAAGTGTCATAAAATTCTACATGCCAACATAGTCAGCTCACAGCAGAAGGGGCGCGGGCAGCTAAGAACAGAGAGAATGGGGGAGGGGTCAGGTCAAGATTTCTTCCCTGAGTGGAGTCAGTGTGAAGCAATGGGAGTGGGGGAGGGGTTATGGAAGAAATTATTTCCCCTCTACATATAGGAATCAGCTAACAGGAGAGGGAGTGGGGGAGGGGTGTGAAGAGTTATTTGACTAATTTAATTTTGTTTTTAATACATTATTTTATTTTCTAGTATTTTTGCAATTTAATTGTTAAATTAGTGGTTGTGTGAACAGTTTTAGTAGAACAGTGGATAGTGTCAGTAATTTTTTTTTTTGTTATTTCTTATCTTATCCAAAAAAAAAAGGTGGAGGTGCTTAGGTCAATGGATCATGTCAGTAGGACAGCGGACAGTGTAAGCTGTTTTTTTATATACATATATTTTTTTATATATTAATTTTTAAATAAATGTGTAGCGGTCCTCCCCCACCTTCTCCCCTCTCTCTGTGGCTGGTTTTACTCGTCTAGGGGTATCTGGGAGAAGGGGGAAAGATGCACACCACCAGCTCGGCTCTCTGATGTAGGATGCAGAGATATGTTTACCTTCGGGTCTGCGTTTTAGGCCGGAGCCTCAGCTTCTCCTAAGGAGGATGATTGTCACTGTCACTGACAGGGACACTTAGCTTCCAGTAACACGAGTTCTACACCAAGAAAAGTCCAACACTGTTTTATTTCCTTTGATCATTAGGTAGGCTGGTTGAACTTTAAAAAGAACAGACAGGGTGTGGGAAAGAGTAGGTCCAGGCACAACTGATGAATTAAAGTTCCTCCTGTTCCGTTTAGTGCAAACAGGCTTGGCGCACAGTCGCTGCCACCGACCATGAGTTTGGCCACTGCCACTGACCTGGGTGAACGTTTAGGCCCCTGCCACAGGCCTTGGATGAGGCTTGCCACTGACCTGAGAAAGATGGGTCTCTGCCACAGACCATGAGAACATGAAGTACCTTCTTTAGAACAAACAACCCCTGTCAGAGGAAGACATCCATCCGGAAGGTCACCAGAGGCCTCCACCGTCACCAGCAAATGCTGCGCTGGATCTTCGGGGAGGTCACCTCTCCGGTCCCTTACACCCTGGATTCAGGCACCCAATACCGGGGGCACCTTAGGAATGCTTTGCCCTTGCGGGACCCAGTCGAAGGTACTGGGCCCCAGGCCTCCTTGTAAAGTACCTCACCCCAGGCTGAAGGTGCCTGGGATGGAACTCGACTCCACGCGCCCAGGCCAAGGGCGCCTGGGCACAGACGAACCGCAGCAGCCCCCAGGCCTGGGGAATGGACCTCGTGCGCAAGATGTCCACCCCCTTTATATCCTCTCCCAGCAGGCACAGCGGGTTCCCCACCCCACCATACTACTGCCGCGAGAGGACACAAAGGGCACGGCGCTAGAATGGCAGTTCAACCCCGGTCCCTGGCGACAGCGCCATCTAGGGACCGCAGGGAATTCATACCATTCATACCTCCCACACTCCAAAGTGTCCATAAATTCCAAAAAATCAATGTATCTGGGCCATCTATAGCCCAGATATGCCCCTCTAAATTTGACACCAGCTACACTCTCCCCCCAGCAATTTGACACTGGTCCCCAGTGTCTGGAACAAGTCATGCCCCAAAGGGAGCCAACAAACCCAATCCAGAGACTGCTTCAAAAATGCGCAAAAAAAAAGTAAATTTGAAAAACTGGTAGTTGTGCCTGAACCTAACATGGAAGGGAAAAAGGAAACAATACATAACAGCATACATATCGCAGTAACAACATTGACATTGTCTCCCCGCCCACATCACTAACTAAGACCTGCCCCATTCTCAGCGGTCTTGACGGATGTTCTCCTGCAGAGGGGATAAAAGAAAGTTAAACACACAAAACTTCCTGACACATGTGGTAGTGTTGGAACGAAAAAATCTCTCCAAAGAGAAATCCTTTCCTTCCAAGAAGTATGTGGTGTAAAGTGAATAACGTTGCGCAACACTGCCACCTAGTGACAGTGCCACGGTAAAGACACTTGTCGAATCCTGGAACGAAACTTTCCTCTGTGTACTTTGGCCCTAACTACCCCAAAGTCCATGATTACTTTGCGGGAGGGAAGAAGGGAGAAAACAACAGCAACAGTTCCCCATTCCTCCAAAGAGCACAACACCCGTTAAACTCGGGTACAGTTCCTGGGTTTCCGGGAGGGAAAAAACCCCCCCGGAAAGTTCAGCAAATTTTCAAGGTACAAGGAAAAGGAGTCTTTTCTCCTACAGGTAGAATCTGGGATGCGGCAAGACAAGGGGTTTCAAATGTTGATCAACAGTCTCCAAATGGTATTCAACATCTTCTCCTTCTTTCCTTCGAATCAGCACCTTGTCTGCATGAATGTGCCGACCCAACATTCACTCTGCCTTGCAGTCTTTGAATCTTTGAGATGCTTTTGGGGAACAAGCGAGGTACCTGCGTGCGTGTGGGACTTTGATGTGTGTCCACACGAAATCATTGTACCAACGTTCCCTGCAAACTTCTACTTCGTAAAGCAGCTCCTTAGATAAGTATGGGTACTCCCACCCATACTCACTGTTGACCTTCTGGCAGAACAAACGTTGTAGCCTAGACAAGGGAGGCATGGTAGAACGGTCTCCCTCGCCCAGCAGGACGATAGAGTCCGAATGGCGAGGTGCCTTGACCACCTCTGATTTGGGCATAGGCGCCCGCAGCGACAGTCTCTTGTCCCCGGTGGTAGATGCAGGAGGCACCGGGGACTGAAGGGCAGGCAGGGGACGGGGTCCCTCCTCAGGCGCTGGTGCCTCCACCCGGGGTGTACTATCCCCTGTGGACATAGGTGGATCCCTGGTTCTATGGGATGAGGAGAGAGGCATCTTGTCCCAGCCCTTCTCAGCAAATAGTTTGTCTATGACGACGTCGTCTCCCACATCGGAGACCGACTCCAGGTCGGAGGTGTCACACTCCTCCGCGGGCAGGTAGTTGGTAGTGGACACCGAATCACTCCCACCCACGGGCTCAAGGGGCCGTGAATCCCCGACACCTCCGTCCCAACACCAAGTCCCGTTCCTTGGCTTACCTTGACCCAAAGTTGTGAAGGGATGTCCAGGACTCTTCCTACCGGATCTATCCGGGTGTCATGGATATGCATTAATGTCTGTCTGCCATCTTACCTTTCCTCCTCATGTGTTCATCTTAGAGGCCAGAACCCTTTCACCTGGCTTCCTTTATAATCTCCTCCCAGCCTGACTCCACCCCAGGCCCTATCACTGAACACTATATTAACCTGTGCACTGCAAGCCTGCTTTGCTGATCAACGTGTTTGTTAGGCATTGTGTGTTTGGGTTCCTGCCTGCCGTGTGCTACGTCTGTCTCTCTGGTACGTTATTGGCTTGTCCCCGACTATCCCTGTCTGCTCGTGACCCTTGACCTTCGGCTTGTCCTTCGTTATCCTTGTCTGCTTGTGGCCCTTGACCTTCGGCTTGTTATTCGTTACTCTTGTATCTTGTGCTGCTGCTTCCCCTCTTTTCCCCTTATCCTAAGGGGCGTGAGCTAGGAGACTCTAGGGGCCGCGACCTGGACCCAGCCTGCAGCATAACATCCTCACCACTAGAGGCTCTGGAGAAGACCTGCTGGGTCTTAGACTCCGCGCCCTGGGGAATCTTGGCTCTAGCTTCCTGTAGGATCCCGGTTGTGCTCCTCTGGTCCCGCTTTCCACAACCACCCAGTTTCCTATCCGCAGCAGTCAGCCATAGGGTTCACTATCTTGCGGTGCACACCTGTCCCCCTACGGTGTGCATCTGTCACCTGGCCACAGGTGACCTGACAGTTTGATCAGCCATGAACCCGGCTGACATGCCGCTCCCCGCGGATGATCCATTGCAGGGCGTAGTTCGCAGACTTGAAACCCAGGAATCAAATCAGACTCAGGTGATGCGATTCCTCCAGGATCTGGCTTCTCGATTCGAGCAGCTTCAGGCCTCCTTGGGAACCCAGGATCCGCAACCTCAAGTACAACCAGCGGCTGTACCTATCGCACCAGTCGCAGCCACACACTCACTAAAACTGCCAGCTCCGTTCCGTTTCTCTGGGGACTCCAAGGCCTGCAGGGGGTTTCTCAGCCAATGCACGATTCATTTTGAGCTTCAGCCTCAAAACTTCCTGTCTGACCGGGCTAAGGTAGTCTATATCATTTCCCTCCTCTCCGGTGAAGCTTTAGCCTGGGCTGCCCACCTGTGGGAGAGGAATGATCCGGTGGTTTCCAGCCTGTCCGACTTCTTGAAGCTCTTTCGTAATATCTTCGAAGAGCCGGCTTGGGCTTCTTCAGCGGCTAGTGCTGTATTACGTCTTCGCCAAGAACCTAGTTCAGTGGGACAATATGCTCTTCAGTTCCGTATCCACACAGCTGAATTGAGCTGGAATAATGAGGCCCTGGTCGCTACCTTTTTACATGGCCTCTTTGACCGAGTGAAAGACGAATTAGCGGGAAGAGCCATTCCCGTCGGTCTGGACGATGTAATTTCGTTATGCAATCAGATCGACATTCGTTTTCAAGAGAGGTCCTTAGAAAAAAGACGCCAGCACTCTCTGGGTTCTAGCCAGTCTGAGCTCCCCTCCCTTCGTCCCGTGGAGCATCCTCTACCTGCTGAGGAACCTATGCAGCTGGGCCGGACCAGACTAACCCCTGAAGAACGTGCTAGGTGCAGAACTCTGGGCTTGTGCCTCTATTGTGGGGGCAAGGGTCATTTTCGTGACTCCTGCTCGCTTCGTCCGGGAAACGCTCGGGTCTAATACATTTGGAAGGTGGAGTATTGGACCCAGAAACATCACCTTCTCGCCTTCTCTTGCCGGTGTTCCTTCATGTAGGCACTTCTCCTCAGTCAACCCTTGCATATCTGGATTCCGGGGCTGCCGGCAATTTTATGGATTGGAGAACTGCTTCTTCTATGAGCTTACCCTTTCACCTCTCACTACCCCATTGGTAGTCTCGGCAATTGATGGCACTGTTCTCCCAGGGGGTCCTATTCGCTTCCAGACGCTACCCATTAGGATGTCGGTAGGGATTCTCCACCAGGAGTGGATATCCTTTCTTATTCTACCCAAGGCCTCTACCCCAGTTGTATTGGGCCTCCCTTGGCTACAGCTCCACTCTCCACATGTGGACTGGGTCTCTGGGCAGATCCTGGCCTGGGGTTCCTCATGTTTCTCGTCGTGTCTTCTCAAAGTGACCCCCAAGGAGAGTCTTCCGGTTGCTGCCACTTCTGTTTCTTCTGATCTTCCTGCTGCATACAGCGATTACCGGGATGTGTTCTGTAAGAAATCAGCTGAGGTGCTTCCTCCCCACAGGTCTTTTGACTGTGCTATTGATCTTGTCCCCGGAGCAACTCTACCCAGGGGTCGTACCTACCCTCTATCCATCCCAGAGACCCAGGCCATGTCTGAGTATGTCGCAGAGAATCTGGAGAGAGGTTTCATCCGGAAATCCTCATCGCCTGCAGGGGCAGGGTTCTTTTTTGTTGCCAAAAAGGATGGTACCTTAAGACCCTGCATCGATTATCGGGGTTTAAATGTGGTTACTATTAAAAATCGATACCCCTTACCCTTAATATCTGAGCTATTCGATAGGTTGAAGGGTGCCTCCATTTTCACCAAGTTGGATCTCAGAGGCGCGTACAATCTCATTCGAATACGGGAGGGTGACGAATGGAAGACTGCATTCAACACTAGAGACGGGCATTAAGAATACCTGGTGATGCCTTTTGGTCTGTGTAATGCTCCAGCCGTGTTTCAAAACTTTGTCAATGAAATCTTCAGAGATCTGCTGTACCAGTTTGTTGTCATCTATCTGAATGACATTCTGATCTTTTCTGAAAATCTGCTCGTCCACAGAAACCATGTCTGCACTGTACTTCAGTGTCTTAGAGAGAACAATCTCTATGCCAAGCTGGAGAAATGTTCCTTTGAATGTTCTGAGGTCCTGTTTCTGGGGTGCTTTGTCTCATGTTCGGGTCTTCGTATGGATCCTGAGAAGGTCTTGGCTATTACCAACTGGCCTCTTCCTGCTAGCCTCAAGGCCACACAGTGCTTTCTTGGCTTCACAAATTATTATAGGCAGTTCATAAGGAATTACTCTTCCATTGCCCCGCCTATTATCGCTTTGACCAAGAAGGGTGTGAATGCCAAAGACTGGCCTCCCGAAGCTGTCTCTGCATTTCACAACCTGAAACAGGCCTTTGTTTCTGGCCCCCTCTTGAGGAGACCAAGTCCTGGGAATGCATTTTTTATTGAAGTGGACGCTCCCTCAATGGGGGTGGGAGCTGTGCTTCTTCAAATCTTTGAGAAGAGACGTCAACCATGTGCGTTCTTCTCCAAAAAAAATTCTCAGGCAGAGAGGAATTATGCTATCGGTGATCGGGAACTTCTCGCAATTAAATTGGCGTTAGAGGAGTGGCATCATCTCTTGGAGGCTTCCCCTCACTCCATAACGATCTTTACCGATCACAAAAATTTACAGTATCTACAGAATGCTAAACGTCTGAATCCTAGACAGGCCAGGTGGAGTCTCTTCTTTGCCCGTTTTAATTTCACGATTACCTACAAACCTGGTTCCTGCAACGGTCGGGCTGATGCGCTCTCTAGGTCATTTGACACTTTGGACGAGGAGTCCGCCCCTGAACCTGAGCCGATCATTCCAACCTCGTGCATTGTTGCCCACTCTACCACCCTGAAGTAAAAAATTCCGCCTGGTAAGACCTTTGTCCCCACTGAGCTAAGATCCTTCATTGGGGACATGATTCCAAGGTGGCAGGTCATTCTGGATTCCTCTGATCCTTCCTACTCATCAGTCTTCACTACTGGTGGCCTAATCTCCGCTCAGACGTCAAAGACTATGTTAAAGCTTGTCATGTCTGTGCTCAGTCCAAATCCTCCACACAAGCTCCTGCTGGTCTCCTCATGCCCTTGCCCTTTCCTAAGGAGCCCTGGGCTCATATTGCCATGGATTTTATCACCGACCTCCCACTGTCTGAGAATAATAGTCATTTGGGTGGTAATCGATCGGTTCTCCAAGATGGCTCATTTTGTTCCTCTTCCTGGTCTTCCTTCTGCCCCTGCCTTGGTTCCCATTTTTATTCGAGAAATTCTCCGCCTTCATGGGGTTCCTTCTCATATTGTTTTTGGAGAGCCTTTTGCAAATCCCTCAATATTGTCTTGGATTTTTCCTCTTTTTACCATCCCCAATCCAATGGACAGACTGAGAGGGTTAATCAGGAGTTAGAGGTTTTTCTTCGCACCTTTGTGTCTTCTCACCATGACGATTGGTCCTCTCTACTCCCGTGGGCAGAATTCTCCCATAACAATCATGTGAATACCAGTTCGCAGAAGACACCCTTTTTCACAGTTTATGGAAAACACCCTCAACTTCCCCTTCCCATGATCTGTTCTCCAGATATTCCAGCTTTGGCTTTGGTTCAGGAGTCTCTCAATTCCGTTTGGGGTGAAGTTCATGATTCCCTCCGGGCAGCTGCTGAAAAATTCAAAGGCTTTGCCGACCGCCGCAGGCGTAAACCGCCTTCTCTTCAGCCAGGGGACAAAGTCTGGCTCTCTACCAGGAACATCAAGCTCCGAGTTCCTTCTCTGAAGTTTGCTCCACGATTCATTGGTCCATACACGGTAACTGCTAAACTGAATCCGGTTTGTTTCAAACTCCAGATTCCTAAGAGCCTTAAAATCACTAACTCCTTCCATGTTGCTCTTCTAAAGCCTTTAGTCCTCAATAAATTCTCTCGTCCTCTCCCTACCGTGGCGCCTGTCTCTGAGGATAATCAGGAGTACGAGATCAGTCAAATTCTGGACTCCCGACTCTGTAAAGGCGTTCTTCAGTACCTCGTTCATTGGAAAGGGTTTGGTCCTGAGGAGAGGTCTTGGATCACTGCATCTGAGATCTTTGCACCCCGTCTGTTAAAGGAGTTTCATCTGAAGTTTCCCTCTAAACCTGGGCCCAGGCGGGGAAGGGGGAGGCCTCGTAAGAGGGAGGTTACTGTCATGGATATGCATTAATGTCTGTCTGCCATCTTACCTTTCCTCCTCATGTGTTCATCTTAGAGGCCAGAACCCTTTCACCTGGCTTCCTTTATAATCTCCTCCCAGCCTGACTCCACCCCAGGCCCTATCACTGAACACTATATTAACCTGTGTACTGCAAGCCTGCTTTTCTGATCAACGTGTTTGTTAGGCATTGTGTGTTTGGGTTCCTGCCTGCCGTGTGCTACGTCTGTCTCTCTGTTACTTTATTGACTTGTCCCCGACTATCCCTGTCTGCTCGTGACCCTTGACCTTCTGCTTGTCCTTCGTTATCCTTGTCTGCTTGTGGACCTTGACCTTCGGCTTGTTATTCGTTACTCTTGTATCTTGTGCTGCTGCTTCCCCTCTTTTCCCCTTATCCTACGGGGCGTGAGCTAGGAGACTCTAGGGGCAGCGACCTGGACCCAGCCTGCAGCATAACATCCTCACCACTAGAGGCTCTGGAGAAGACCTGCTGGGTCTTAGACTCTGCGCCCTGGGGAATCTTGGCTCTAGCTTCCTGTAGGATCCCGGTTGTGCTCCTCTGGTCCCGCTTTCCACAACCACCCAGTTTCCTATCCGCAGCAGTCAGCCATAGGGTTCAGTATCTTGCGGTGCACTCCTGTCCCCCTACGGTGTGCATCTGTCACCTGGCCACAGGTGACCTGACACCGGGCCAGGCAAGCGCAGGGGTTGTCCTCCATCTCGGCCACTGGAAGCGCTCACAAGACTGACCTTACTTGTTGGCGCTGGGAGTAAGGAAACTGTGGTGACCGAAGCAGCATCTCCGGATTTTGCATCTTCCATCCCTTTGTTCGCGACCTCCACGGAGGTCTCTACAGTGCGCGGAGGGATGGCTGTCCAAGCATCGTCTTCTCCTTGTTGAGTGGCGGCGCCTGATGTAGGGCTGAGGTGGAAGACCCAAGGTCTCTCTATGGATTTCTCCACCTCAAACGTGAACTCCCCGCAGGCCTCACAGCGCCCGAATAGCTTTAACTGTACCACCAGTCCCGAACATCCGGGACAAATCATACCCAGGGCCTCAACATCCTTGCAGGTGTACAAGGCGAATCGTCCCCGGGGCTTGAGTTGAATCTCCGTATCTGTAATCGGAGCAGCAGTTGAAGTCATCCTCGTAGTATTAGAGACTGGAATCCACGAGGCATTGCTGAACATGGTGACTGATTGCTGCTCCATCGCGCACTGCATAACTGGTGCCAAAGTCCCCACGTGTACCTCTTCACGTAGCCGGACTCCTCCCCTTTGGCGCACTAGTTCGCGGGCTTTCTCCATGTCAAGCCCACGAACTGTGCAGGGAGGGTGTGCCTGCTGGCGCAGTGGCCAATATGGCCGACCTACTCGGAACTCTTCTGGGCAGCAAAGTTCAAACTCCGATAGCTTCGGCTCCATTACATAAACACAAATCCTGGACTTGGAGCCCCCACGTGTAGCGGTCTTCTCCCACCTTCTCCCCTCTCTTTATGGCTGTATGACTCGTCTAGGGGTATCTGGGAGAAGGGGGAAAGATGCACACCACCAGCTCGGCTCTCTGATGTAGTATGCAGAGATATGAGCGAACCGTTTACCTTCGGGTCTGCGTTTTAGGCCGGAGCCTCCGCTTCTCCTATGGAGGATGATTGTCACTGACAGGGACACTTAGCTTCCAGTAACACGAGTTCCACACCAAGAAAAGTCCAACACTGTTTTATTTACTTTGATCAACAGGTAGGCTGGTTGAACTTTGAAAGAACAGACAGGGTGTGGGGAAGAGTAGGTCCAGGCACAACTTAGTGATTATTGTCTCTCCTGTTCCGTTTAGTGCAAACAGGCTTGGCGCACAGTCGCTGCCACCGACTGTGAATTTGGTCCCTGCCACTGACCTGGGTGAACGTTGAGGCCCCTGCCACAGGCCTTAGATGAGGCCTGCCACTGACCTGATGAAGATGGGTCTCTGCCACAGACCATAAGAACACAAAATACCTCCTTTAGAACAAACGACATCTGTCAGCGGAAGACATCCATCCGGACGGTCACCAGAGGCCTCCACCGTCACCAGACAATGCTGCGCTGGATTTCGGGGAGGTCACCTCTCCGGTCCCTTATGCCCTGGATTCAGGCACCCAATACCGGGGGCACCTTAGGAATGCTTCGCCCTTGCGGGACCCAGTCGAAGGTACTGGGCCCCAGGCCTCCTTGTAAAGTACCTCACCCCAGGCTGAAGGTGCCTGGGATGGAACTCGACTCCACGCGCCCAGGCCAAGGGCGCCTGGGCACAGATGAACCGCAGCAGCCCCCAGGCCAAAGGTGCCTGGGGAATGGACCTCGTGCGCAAGATGTCCACCCCCTTTATATCCTCTCCCAGCAGGCACAGCGGGTTCCCCGCCCCGCCGTACTACTGCCGCGAGAGGACACAAAGGGCACGGCGCTAGAATGGCAGTTCAACCCCGGTCTCTGGCAACAGCGCCACCTAGGGACCGCAGGAAACATGACACCATTCATACCTCCCACACTCTAAAGTGTCCATAAATTCCCAAAAATCTATGTATCTGGGCCATCTATGGCCCAGATACCCCCTCTAAATTTGACACCCGCTACAAATGTACACAATTTAATTTATATATTTATTCTTAGAATGCTTTTTTTCTTTGGCCATGTGGATGATGTCAGTAGTTTTTATGTTTATATTATTCTATTTTCTACTATTTTATATAATTTTATTTCCTTTTTTATATATTTTTACATAACTTTTTTCATAGTGCTTCTGGGGTGAGGGCGGTGGGTGGTGTTAGTAGGGCAGTGAACAGTGTCAGTAGCGTAGTGGCATGTTTTTTTTTTATTGTTATTTTTTTAATTTTAATACTTTAATAATTTTTTCATGTTTTTCACAATACCTTTGGGGGGGGGGCAGTGGATTGTGTCAGTAGAACAATGGACCATGGCGGAGTTTTTTTTGGAATTTAATGGTGCCAGTAATTTTTGTTTTTATTATTTTATTTTCTATAATTTTTTACAATTTTATTTTTTGATACATTGTTTTAAATATTTTTTTTCACAGTGATTTTTTAGGGGGGGGGGGGCAGTAGTTGGTGTCAGTAGGGCAGTGAACAGTTTTAGTAGAATAGTGGATGGTGTCAGTAATTTTTCTTTTTTTTTTTTTTTTTCTTTATAAATATATTTTTTGTCTTTTTTTACACAATGCTTTTTGAAGGGAGGGGATTAGGGCAGTGGATCATGTTAGCAGTGCAGTGGACAGTGTAAGTATTTTTAATTTTTTTTTACACATTTCTTTTTTCTTTTTTTATAATTATTTTTCAGAATGCCTTTTCTTTGGGGGAGGAGTGGACAATGTCAGTATTTTTTTGTTTTTATCGTTTTATATTCTATTATTCTTTTTTTTTTAAGTGTCAGCAGGGCAGTGAACAGTGTCAGTAGAGCAGTGGATGGTGTTAGTAGTTTTTATTATTTTTTTTTATTCTTTATTACACTTAATTTTTTTTTAACTACGCTTTTTGGGGAGTGGGTCACTTTTAGGGCAGGGAGTCATGTTCAGAAGGTATTGTTTGTTTCTTTAATTTTATACAATTTTTTTTTTTTTTTATTTCATTTTTTCACATTGCTCCTTTTTTGGGGTGGATGGTGTCAGTAGTTTTTTATTTTATTTTTTATATTTTTTTGAATTTATTTGTTTTATATCATTTTTTTACAATGGGGGGGGGGGTGGATGGTGGCAATAGCTTGATGTTTTTATCATTTTATTTGCTATTATTATTATTACATTTTTTATTATTTTATATTAAATGTATATTAAATTACATTTTTTTAATTTATTTTTTGCACATTGTAGAGCAGTGAACATTGTCAATAGTTGCTTTCTTTTTATATATATATTTTTTTATTTTCACAAATGTATTTTTTCTTTTGACAATTTAATTTATTTATTTATTTTCACAATGCTTTTTGAGAGGGAGGGGGTTGGGGCAGTGTATTGTGTCAGTAGGGCCATGAACGGTGTCAGTATTTAATTAATTTATTTATTTTTACAATTTTTTATTTTTTTATAGTTTTTTTTTCACAATGCTTTTTTTTTGGGGGGGGGGGCAATGAACGGTGTCAATGTTTTTTTAAATAATAATAATAATAATAATATCATTTTATATTTTTATTTATTTACAATTGAATTTTTAATATTTATTACAATTCTTTTTTTTTTTATCAGCCCTGTTGGGGGGCTTTGGTGAGATTGTGTTTACTTAGGCCTACTTGTTGTCCTCTATTCTCTTTCTAAAGCCTAAAAACACTTCTCATCTTACTTCTTTGCAACACAGCAGGCAAGAACCTCAGTGTTTTTTCTAAGACTTACTAAATTTTTATAATTACGGCTTTTAATTGGTTAAAATGTTATAATTACGGCTGTAATTTGTATTGATTTTTATGTAGCTTGCTGAGAGCCTGAGCCAGCTGTTGGTCTAGGATTCTGGGTGGATCCCAATCATGTGGTCGGAGTCTTTCCCCAGCCTGGACCGACTCTGTGATGCCAGCCGACAGCGGGCTTCAGTTCTGTGTCAGCTGACAACAGATCACAGGATTGCAGAACAAATTGCACTCCTGTGATCCACAGGAGAAGTACAGCCAAACAAGAATTGGTTGTACTTCTCCTTTAATTGCCCCGGATACATCGTGTTCTGTTTCTTCCTTCATGGGCTTTTGCCCTGTGAGTAGGGATGAGCTCGGTGTTCGAGTCGAACACACGTTCGACTCGAACATCAGCTGTTCGATCGTTCGACGAGCCTAATTCGAGTGACGCGAACGGCCCACAATGCACTACGCCATCGCAGTGTCATCCAGGCGCTGTGATTGGCCAAGCATGCACTGTGACCCCGCATGCTTGGCCAATCACAGCGCCGGCAGCGAGGAGAGCAATGATTGGCCACAGGCAGGATGCCTGTGGCCAATTATTGCTGAGGGTGTTTAGTACACGCCCCACACTATAAAAGGCCGCCAGCACGGCGGCCTAGTGTAGTGTGTTCCGGAGCAGGGAAAGAGAAGCATAGGCAGGGACAGTGACATTTTTTTTTCTTGCTTAACCTGGATTCCTTTAGTTTAGGGAAAGAGAAGGATAGGTAGGGAGAGTGTCAGTGTGTTTTACTGTGCGAATCCTTGTTTCTAGGGACAGGGAAGGACAGTGAGGGAAATTCTCCTTGTGCTATAGTGTGCTAAAGCATTGATCATCAACCATCTTTAAAAAATCATTTTTTCTAGGGACAGAAAACTATAGGTAGGGAGAGTGTCAATGTGTTTTACTGTGATAATCCTTGTTTCTAGGGACAGGGAAGGACAGTGAGGGAAATTCTCCTTGTGCTATAGTGTGCTAAAGCATTGATCATCAACCATCTTTAAAAAAACATTTTTTCTAGGGACAGAAAACTATAGGTAGGGAGAGTGTCAGTGTGTTTTACTGTGCTAATCCTTGTTTCTAGGGACAGGGAAGGACAGTGAGGGAAATTCTCCTTGTGCTATACTGTGCTAAAGCATTGATCATCAACCATCTTTAAAAAAACATTTTTTCTAGGGACAGAAAACTATAGGTAGGAAGAGTGTCAGTTTCTTTCACTGTGATAATCCTTGTTTCTAGGGGCAGGGAAGGACAGTGAGGGAAATTCTCCTTGTGCTATACTGTGCTAAAGCATTGATCATCAACCATCTTTAAAAAAACATTTTTTCTAGGGACAGAAAACTATAGGTAGGAAGAGTGTTAGTTTCTTTCACTGTGATAATCCTTGTTTCTAGGGACAGGGAAGGACAGTGAGGGAAATTCTCCTTGTGCTATAGTGTGCTAAAGCATTGATCATCAACCATCTTTAAAAAAACTTTTTTCTAGGGACAGAAAACTATAGGTAGGAAGAGTGTCAGTTTATTTCACTGTGATAATCCTTGTTTCTAGGGACAGGGAAGGACAGTGAGGGAAATTCTCCTTGTGCTATAGTGTGCTAAAGCATTGATCATCAACCATCTTTAAAAAAAAATTTTTTCTAGGGACAGAAAACTATAGGTAGGAAGAGTGTCAGTTTCTTTCACTGTGATAATCCTTGTTTCTAGGGACAGGGAAGGACAGTGAGGGAAATTCTCCTTGTGCTATAGTGTGCTAAAGCATTGATCATCAACCGTCTTTAAAAAAACATTTTTTCTAGGGACAGAAAACTATAGGTAGGAAGAGTGTCAGTTTCTTTCACTGTGATAATCCTTGTTTCTAGGGACAGGGAAGGACAGTGAGGGAAATTCTCCTTGTGCTATAGTGTGCTAAAGCATTGATCATCAACCATCTTTAAAAAAACATTTTTTCTAGGGACAGAAAACTATAGGTAGGAAGAGTGTCAGTTTCTTTCACTGTGATAATCCTTGTTTCTAGGGACAGGGAAGGACAGTGAGGGAAATTCTCCTTGTGCTATAGTGTGCTAAAGCATTGATCATCAACCGTCTTTAAAAAATCATTTTTTCTAGGGACAGAAAACTATAGGTAGGGAGAGTGTCAGTGTGTTTTACTGTGCGGATCCTTGTTTCTAGGGACAGGGAAGGACAGTGAGGGAAATTCTCCTTGTGCTATAGTGTGCTAAAGCATTGATCATCAACCATCTTTAAAAAATCATTTTTTCTAGGGACAGAAAACTATAGGTAGGGAGAGTGTCAGTGTGTTTTACTGTGATAATCCTTGTTTCTAGGGACAGGGAAGGACAGTGAGGGAAATTCTCCTTGTGCTATAGTGTGCTAAAGCATTGATCATCAACAATCTTTAAAAAAACATTTTTTCTAGGGACAGAAAACTATAGGTAGGAAGAGTGTCAGTTTCTTTCACTGTGATAATCCTTGTTTCTAGGGACAGGGAAGGACAGTGAGGGAAATTCTCCTTGTGCTATAGTGTGCTAAAGCATTGATCATCAACCGTCTTTAAAAAAAACATTTTTTCTAGGGACAGAAAACTATAGGTAGGAAGAGTGTCAGTTTCTTTCACTGTGATAATCCTTGTTTCTAGGGACAGGGAAGGACAGTGAGGGAAATTCTCCTTGTGCTATAGTGTGCTAAAGCATTGATCATCAACCATCTTTAAAAAAACATTTTTTCTAGGGACAGAAAACTATAGGTAGGAAGAGTGTCAGTTTCTTTCAATGTGATAATCCTTGTTTCTAGGGACAGGGAAGGACAGTGAGGGAAATTCTCCTTGTGCTATAGTGTGCTAAAGCATTGATCATCAACCATCTTTAAAAAAACATTTTTTCTAGGGACAGAAAACTATAGGTAGGAAGAGTGTCAGTTTCTTTCACTGTGATAATCCTTGTTTCTAGGGACAGGGAAGGACAGTGAGGGAAATTCTCCTTGTGCTATAGTGTGCTAAAGCATTGATCATCAACCGTCTTTAAAAAAACATTTTTTCTAGGGACAGAAAACTATAGGTAGGAAGAGTGTCAGTTTCTTTCACTGTGATAATCCTTGTTTCTAGGGACAGGGAAGGACAGTGAGGGAAATTCTCCTTGTGCTATAGTGTGCTAAAGCATTGATCATCAACCGTCTTTAAAAAAACATTTTTTCTAGGGACAGAAAACTATAGGTAGGAAGAGTGTCAGTTTCTTTCACTGTGATAATCCTTGTTTCTAGGGACAGGGAAGGACAGTGAGGGAAATTATCCTTGTGCTATAGTGTGCTAAAGCATTGATCATCAACCGTCTTTAAAAAAACATTTTTTCTAGGGACAGAAAACTATAGGTAGGAAGAGTGTCAGTTTCTTTCACTGTGATAATCCTTGTTTCTAGGGACAGGGAAGGACAGTGAGGGAAATTCTCCTTGTGCTATAGTGTGCTAAAGCATTGATCATCAACCGTCTTTAAAAAAACATTTTTTCTAGGGACAGAAAACTATAGGTAGGAAGAGTGTCAGTTTCTTTCACTGTGATAATCCTTGTTTCTAGGGACAGGGAAGGACAGTGAGGGAAATTCTCCTTGTGCTATAGTGTGCTAAAGCATTGATCATCAACCGTCTTTAAAAAAACATTTTTTCTAGGGACAGAAAATTATAGGTAGTGTGACAGCAGGAAGGTAAAGTCACCTGGTTGCATCCAGGGGGGTAGATATATTTCGCCCAGATTCAGGCTTTACGCCGACTTATACAACTAGGTGGAGAGTTGTATAAGCCCAGCTAAGGCTAGTGGGCTCATGGATGACTCATACCTCTAGGGAGAGTGTGGGGCGTCGTACAGACAGGGAGTTGATGAGACCAGCTGAAACTTGTCAGCTCATTTAGGCCTCTATAAGAACTCCCAGCTTCATTAGATGTTAGCTCATGCCTGGACCCAGACCTGTGTGGACTGTCTAGGGAGAGTGAACCCCTGTGCGGTGAGACAAAAGCCTGTGTGGCTATTTGCTTGGACATTTAAAACCAGGGACTTGGGGACTAGGACAGCACTAGGCTGATCCCAGTTGTTAGTTAGGAAACCTGTATGTTTAGTCAGAGGTCAAGTTGACCAGGATTTATTTTGTTTATATGTTTCTTTTGGCTTTGCTGTGTTTTGTCACTGTAAATAGAAAATAAACCGCACCTTTTTTTTTGATTTTGAAAACCACAACCTCCGTTTGCTGGGCCTGTTTTTGTGTGGGGAGCCCATCCCGGGGGTCACACACACCCGCTGCCGAGCTAACCCCCTCACAGTTGGTGGAGAATGCGGGCAGTTTTTTTTTAAGCCAGCATGGAGGAGATACTGAAGCAGCTGGCTCTAGCAAATGCCAATCAACAGCAGACAAATGCAGGTTTGCAAAAGAGCCTTGCAGCTCAACAACAGAACTTCGCAGCCCAGCAGCAAGCTCATCAACAGAGCCTTGCAGCCCAGCAGCAAGCTCACCAACAGAGTCTGGAAGCTCAGCAACAAGCCCAGCAGCAATCTGAGGCCCGCTTCATAGACCTGTTACAGAAGCAAGAGCAGAGACTACAACAAATGGAAGCAGTAATGCAGCAACGTCCGCAGACCAGTGAGGAAAGCCGTCCCACTAATACCGCGTCCTTTGGGGTGAGTCGTTTATTGACAAAAATGACTGGAGAGGATGATCCAGAGGTATTTTTGACCACATTTGAAAGGACTGCTGAAAGAGAAAAGTGGCCTGAGGAGCAGTGGGCTGGACTGGTGGCTCCTCTGTTAACTGGTGAATCGCAGAAGGCTTACTATGACCTAGAGCCTGACCAAGCAAAAGACTATGTGATGCTAAAAGCTGAGATATTGGCAAGGCTGGGTGTCACCCAGGCTGTCCGGGCTCAGCGTGTGCATAACTGGACTTTCCAGCTTGGAAAACCCCCCAGGTCTCAAATGTATGATCTCATTCACCTGAGCAGAAAGTGGCTACAGCCAGAGACTTTGTCCGCACCAAAGATTGTGGAACGTGTTGTAATGGATCGGTTTTTGAGAGCTCTTCCTACTGCCATCCAAAAGTGGGTAAGCCATGGAGACCCAGAGACGGCCGATGGTCTTGTGGATCGTGTGGAGAAATACTTGGCTACAGAGAACCTGACGGCCTCTTCCAGAGACACTCGGACTTTCCACCCTAAGACCAGACCATCCCCAGGGGCGGATAAGAGGATTCCAAGGGGTAAGGGTGGAGAGAGTGAGAGGGTGGGAGCTCTACCCCAAGTTTGGCGAGAACAGCCTGGGAAATCAGCGGCTCAAGAGGCGGCAAGAAGGATCGTTTGCTACCGCTGCCGGCAAGCGGGACATATTGCAGCCAATTGCCCGGTTGTGGAGGAACCCATGCAGTGTGACTTTCTGACGGGCAGACGTCAGTCGCTGTGTGCGACAGTCGCATGCACTGCCATTCGAGGAATTGAGAAACATTTATGCAAAATGTGTGTTAATGGTAGAAATGTTGTGGTATTGCTGGATTCAGGTAGCCTTGTGACCCTGATAAAGGCTGAGTTAGTTAAAACAGAGGTCTCTGGGAATAGCAAGGTAGCTGTTATTTGTGTGCATGGGGACACCCGAGAGTATCCAGTGACTACAGTGTGTTTCGAGACCCCCAAAGGTACCCTCTCTCATCCAGTGGGCTTAGTATCTCAGTTACCGTATGACGCCATTGTGGGAAGGGATTTTCCGAAGTTCTGGGAACTGTGGGATGATCCTGAGCCCCCCACTGGTGCCCCTATGTACCAGGAATGTGATAGCCAGAACTCCCCTGAGAGTGGTGAGGACTCTCCGGAATTTCCCTTATCAGTATTGGCAGGGGAGACTCAAGAAACTGGAGAGGAGCCCACCTCCTCAGACGAAAACCTACCGTCTGTGGAGTTTTCTGATCTTGAGGTTCACAGGGAAAACTTTGCCACAGAACAGTTGAAAGACCCCGCCCTAATAAAGGCACGCGAAAACGTAGTGAAAATAGATGGCGAGTTAGTGAACCCAGATAATACCTGCACTTACCCATACTTCAGCGTAGAGAAGGACCTACTGTATCGGGTGGCAAAAAGGGCAGAAGAAACCATTGAGCAGCTTGTGGTGCCCAAACCTTACAGGAAGTTGGTGTTGGAGTTGGCCCATGGGCACATTCTTGGAGGTCATCTGGGGACAGAGAAAACCCGAGAGAGGGTATTACAGAGATTCTATTGGCCGGGGGTGATGAAGGACATAGAAAATTATTGTTCCTCCTGCCCTGTGTGTCAGAGGTCGGCCCCGATGCCACATTTCCGTAGCCCGCTGGTCCCTCTACCCATCATTGAGGTCCCGTTTGAGAGGATCGCCATGGATTTGGTAGGTCCTATAATCAAGTCCGCTAGGGGGCACCAGTACATATTAGTTATAATGGACTATGCCACCCGTTATCCAGAAGCGATCCCTCTCCGAAATACCTCGGCCAAAACCATAGCCAAAGAGCTATCTCTTGTGTTTAGCCGGGTGGGTATTTGTAAAGAACTGCTTACGGACCAAGGTACACCCTTTATGTCCCGGGTTATGAAGGAGCTGTGTAAATTGTTCAAAGTGACGCAATTACGTACATCTGTGTATCACCCCCAAACCGATGGGCTGGTTGAAAGATTCAACAAAACCCTAAAACAAATGTTGAAGAAAGTGGTGGATAGAGATGGAAAGGATTGGGACTGTCTACTTCCTTATCTGATGTTTGCTATTAGGGAGGTGCCCCAATCCTCTACGGGATTCTCCCCCTTTGAGTTACTGTATGGGAGACACCCAAGAGGGCTGTTGGATATTGCCAAGGAAACTTGGGAAAGTGAGAGTTCTCCCCACAGGAGTGTGATTGAGCATGTCGCCCTGATGCAAGACCGAATTGCACAGGTAATGCCCATCGTGAAGGAACATTTGGCCCAAGCGCAGTTAGCACAGCAGAGAGTGTACAACCGTGGAGCCAAGACCCGTACCTTTTCCCCGGGGGATAGGATACTGGTACTTGTCCCTACGGTTGAAAGTAAATTCCTTGCCAAATGGCAAGGCCCCTACGAGATAATGGAAAAAGTGAGCGAAGTGAATTACAAGGTCAGACAACCAGGAAGGCGAAAGCCCGAACAGATCTATCACGTTAATCTGTTGAAAGCCTGGAGGGATAGAGAGTCCCTAGTCGCAGACACTTGGTCACCAGCTCAAACTGGTTGCGTGATTCCTGAGGTTGGAATAGCAGCCACCTTGTCACAACCCCAACAACAGGAGGTTAAGGAGTTTGTGCTTCGCAACAAGGAGGTATTCTCTGAGCTGCCGGGACAAACATTTGGGGTAGAGCATGACATCATTACCCCGCCCGGTGAAAGGGTGAAGTTAAAACCCTATCGGATCCCAGAGGCCCGACGGGAGGCAATACGGGAGGAAGTACAGAAAATGCTGAACTTAGGGGTGATAGAGGAGTCCCAAAGTGATTGGTCTAGTCCCATTGTGTTGGTGCCTAAACCGGATGGGAGCTGGCGATTTTGTAACGATTTTCGTCAGTTGAACAAAGTTACAAAATTTGACACCTACCCCATGCCACGTATAGATGAGTTGATCGACCGGCTGGGAACAGCCCGATACATGACGACTCTTGACCTCACAAAAGGGTATTGGCAAATCCCCCTGGCCAAATTGGCCAAAGAGAAAACCGCATTTGTAACCCCAGACGGGGCGTTCCAATATAAAAGAATGCCGTTCGGGTTACAGAATGCGCCGGCCACATTCCAGCGGAAAATGGACCAGATGCTGAGGCCCCATCGGAAGTATGCTGCGGCTTACCTGGATGATGTAATTGTCCATAGCACAGATTGGGCCTCACATCTGCCAAAAGTGCAAGCAGTCCTGGACTCTGTTCGGGAAGCGGGGTTTACGGCTAACCCCAAGAAGTGTACCATTGGGCAGGAGGAGGCCAAATATCTTGGGTACACCATTGGGAGGGGAGTAATAAAACCCCAACTCAACAAAGTCGAGGCCATCCAGAGTTGGCCACGTCCCAACAGCAAGAAGCAGGTACGAGCCTTTCTGGGAATCGCTGGGTATTATCGGCGATTCATTCCCCACTTTGCCTCTAAGGCTGTGCCCCTAACCAACCTAACGAAGGGGAAAGGGTCGGTCATGATTAAATGGACCCCCGAGGCTGAGGCAGCATTCCAATTCTTGAAACAAGCCTTATGTAGCCAGCCAGTGTTGTACTCACCCGACTTCTCTAAAGACTTTGTCGTACAAAGTGATGCGTCAGATGTGGGGTTAGGAGCAGTATTGTCCCAGGTCTGGAACGGGGAAGAGCACCCAGTCATTTACCTCAGCAGGAAGTTGAAGTCCCATGAGGTAAATTACGCCACCGTTGAAAAGGAGTGTTTAGCGGTGAAGTGGGCTCTAGATTCCCTTCGGTACTACCTGCTAGGTAGGCACTTTGACATGGTTACGGATCACGCTCCGTTAAAGTGGATGGCTCAAAACAAGGAAACAAATAGAAGAGTGAATAGGTGGTTCCTGGCCCTCCAGGAATTCAACTTCACAGTAAAGCATCGCCCTGGCGTTCAAATGGGGAATGTGGATGCTTTGTCTCGAGTACATGAATGCCTGATTGCTGGTGTTCCAACCCCGAGGTTAAAACAAGAGGGGGGGGTATGTGACAGCAGGAAGGTAAAGTCACCTGGTTGCATCCAGGGGGGTAGATATATTTCGCCCAGATTCAGGCTTTACGCCGACTTATACAACTAGGTGGAGAGTTGTATAAGCCCAGCTAAGGCTAGTGGGCTCATGGATGACTCATACCTCTAGGGAGAGTGTGGGGCGTCGTACAGACAGGGAGTTGATGAGACCAGCTGAAACTTGTCAGCTCATTTAGGCCTCTATAAGAACTCCCAGCTTCATTAGATGTTAGCTCATGCCTGGACCCAGACCTGTGTGGACTGTCTAGGGAGAGTGAACCCCTGTGCGGTGAGACAAAAGCCTGTGTGGCTATTTGCTTGGACATTTAAAACCAGGGACTTGGGGACTAGGACAGCACTAGGCTGATCCCAGTTGTTAGTTAGGAAACCTGTATGTTTAGTCAGAGGTCAAGTTGACCAGGATTTATTTTGTTTATGTTTCTTTTGGCTTTGCTGTGTTTTGTCACTGTAAATAGAAAATAAACCGCACCTTTTTTTTTGATTTTGAAAACCACAACCTCCGTTTGCTGGGCCTGTTTTTGTGTGGGGAGCCCATCCCGGGGGTCACACACACCCGCTGCCAAGCTAACCCCCTCACAGTAGGAAGAGTGTTAGTTTCTTTCACTGTGATAATCCTTGTTTCTAGGGACAGGGAAGGACAGTGAGGGAAATTCTCCTTGTGCTATAGTGTGCTAAAGCATTGATCATCAACCGTCTTTAAAAAAAACATTTTTTCTAGGGACAGAAAACTATAGGTAGGAAGAGTGTCAGTTTCTTTCACTGTGATAATCCTTGTTTCTAGGGACAGGGAAGGACAGTGAGGGAAATTCTCCTTGTGCTATAGTGTGCTAAAGCATTGATCATCAACCGTCTTTAAAAAAACATTTTTTCTAGGGACAGAAAACTATAGGTAGGAAGAGTGTCAGTTTCTTTCACTGTGATAATCCTTGTTTCTAGGGACAGGGAAGGACAGTGAGGGAAATTCTCCTTGTGCTATAGTGTGCTAAAGCATTGATCATCAACCGTCTTTAAAAAAACATTTTTTCTAGGGACAGAAAACTATAGGTAGGAAGAGTGTCAGTTTCTTTCACTGTGATAATCCTTGTTTCTAGGGACAGGGAAGGACAGTGAGGGAAATTCTCCTTGTGCTATAGTGTGCTAAAGCATTGATCATCAACCGTCTTTAAAAAAACATTTTTTCTAGGGACAGAAAACTATAGGTAGGAAGAGTGTCAGTTTCTTTCACTGTGATAATCCTTGTTTCTAGGGACAGGGAAGGACAGTGAGGGAAATTCTCCTTGTGCTATAGTGTGCTAAAGCATTGATCATCAACCGTCTTTAAAAAAACATTTTTTCTAGGGACAGAAAACTATAGGTAGTGTGAGGGGGTTAGCTCGGCAGCGGGTGTGTGTGACCCCCGGGATGGGCTCCCCACACAAAAACAGGCCCAGCAGACGGAGGTTGTGGTTTTCAAAATCAAAAAGGTGCCGTTTATTTTCTATTTACAGTGACAAAAACACAGCAAAGCAAAAAAAACAAACAAAATAAATCCTGGTCAACTTGACCTCTGACTAAACATACAGGTTTCCTAACTAACAACTGGGATCAGCCTAGTGCTGTCCTAGTCCCTGGTTTTAAATGTCCAAGCAAAATATAGCCACACAGGCTTTCTCTCACCGCACAGGGGTTCACTCTCCCTAGACAGTCCACACAGGTCTGCTTCCAGGCATGAGCTAACATCTAATGAATCTGGGAGTTTTTTATAGAGGCCTAAATGAGCTGACAAGCTTCAGCTGGCCTCATCAACTCCCTGTCTGCACGACGCCCAGCCCTCTCCCTAGAGGTATGAGTCATCAATGAGCCCACTAGTCTCAGCTGGGCTTATACAACTCTCCACCTAGCTGTATAAATCGGCGTAAAGCCTGAATCTGGGCGAAATATATCTACCCCCCTGGATGCAACCAGGTGACTTTACCTTCCTGCTGTCACATACCCCCCCCTCTTGTTTTAACCTCGGGGTTGGAACACCAGCAATCAGGCATTCATGTACTCGAGACAAAGCATCCACATTCCCCATTTGAACGCCAGGGCGATGCTTTACTGTGAAGTTGAATTCCTGGAGGGCCAGGAACCACCTATTCACTCTTCTATTTGTTTCCTTGTTTTGAGCCATCCACTTTAACGGAGCGTGATCCGTAACCATGTCAAAGTGCCTACCTAGCAGGTAGTACCGAAGGGAATCTAGAGCCCACTTCACCGCTAAACACTCCTTTTCAACGGTGGCGTAATTTACCTCATGGGACTTCAACTTCCTGCTGAGGTAAATGACTGGGTGCTCTTCCCCGTTCCAGACCTGGGACAATACTGCTCCTAACCCCACATCTGACGCATCACTTTGTACGACAAAGTCTCTAGAGAAGTCGGGTGAGTACAACACTGGCTGGCTACATAAGGCTTGTTTCAAGAATTGGAATGCTGCCTCAGCCTCGGGGGTCCATTTAATCATGACCGACCCTTTCCCCTTCGTCAGGTTGGTTAGGGGCACAGCCTTAGAAGCAAAGTGGGGAATGAATCGCCGATAATACCCAGCGATTCCCAGAAAGGCTCGTACCTGCTTCTTGCTGTTGGGACGTGGCCAACTCTGGATGGCCTCGACTTTGTTGAGTTGGGGTTTTATTACTCCCCTCCCAATGGTGTACCCAAGATATTTGGCCTCCTCCTGCCCAATGGTACACTTCTTGGGGTTAGCCGTAAACCCTGCTTCCCGAACAGAGTCCAGGACTGCTTGCACTTTTGGCAGATGTGAGGCCCAATCTGTGCTATGGACAATTACGTCATCCAGGTAAGCCGCAGCATACTTCCGATGGGGCCTCAGCATCTGGTCCATTTTCCGCTGGAATGTGGCCGGCGCATTCTGTAACCCGAACGGCATTCTTTTATATTGGAACGCCCCGTCTGGGGTTACAAATGCGGTTTTCTCTTTGGCTGACTTGGCCAGGGGGATTTGCCAATACCCTTTTGTGAGGTCAAGAGTCGTCATGTATCGGGCTGTTCCCAGCCGGTCGATCAACTCATCTATACGTGGCATGGGGTAGGTGTCAAATTTTGTAACTTTGTTCAACTGACGAAAATCGTTACAAAATCGCCAGCTCCCATCCGGTTTAGGCACCAACACAATGGGACTAGACCAATCACTTTGGGACTCCTCTATCACCCCTAAGTTCAGCATTTTCTGTACTTCCTCCCGTATTGCCTCCCGTCGGGCCTCTGGGATCCGATAGGGTTTTAACTTCACCCTTTCACCGGGCGGGGTAATAATGTCATGCTCTACCCCAGATGTTTGTCCCGGCAGCTCAGAGAATACCTCCTTGTTGCGAAGCACAAACTCCTTAACCTCCTGTTGTTGGGGTTGTGACAAGGTGGCTGCGATTCCAACCTCAGGAATCACGCAACCAGTTTGAGCTGGTGACCAAGTGTCTGCGACTAGGGACTCTCTATCCCTCCAGGCTTTCAACAGATTAACGTGATAGATCTGTTCGGGCTTTCGCCTTCCTGGTTGTCTGACCTTGTAATTCACTTCGCTCACTTTTTCCATTATCTCGTAGGGGCCTTGCCATTTGGCAAGGAATTTACTTTCAACCGTAGGGACAAGTACCAATATCCTATCCCCCGGGGAAAAGGTACGGGTCTTGGCTCCACGGTTGTACACTCTCTGCTGTGCCAACTGCGCTTGGGCCAAATGTTCCTTCACGATGGGCATTACCTGTGCAATTCGATCTTGCATCAGGGCGACATGCTCAATCACACTCCTGTGGGGAGAACTCTCACTTTCCCAAGTTTCCTTGGCAATATCCAACAGCCCTCTTGGGTGTCTCCCATACAGTAACTCAAAGGGGGAGAATCCCGTAGAGGATTGGGGCACCTCCCTAATAGCAAACATCAAATAAGGAAGTAGACAGTCCCAATCCTTTCCATCCCTATCCACCACTTTCTTCAACATTTGTTTTAGGGTTTTGTTGAATCTTTCAACCAGCCCATCGGTTTGGGGGTGATACACAGATGTACGTAATTGCGTCACTTTGAACAATTTACACAGCTCCTTCATAACCCGGGACATAAAGGGTGTACCTTGGTCCGTAAGCAGTTCTTTACAAATACCCACCCGGCTAAAAACAAGAGATAGCTCTTTGGCTATGGTTTTGGCCGAGGTATTTCTGAGAGGGATCGCTTCTGGATAACGGGTGGCATAGTCCATTATAACCAATATGTACTGGTGCCCCCTAGCGGACTTGATTATAGGACCTACCAAATCCATTGCGATTCTCTCAAACGGGACCTCAATGATGGGTAGAGGGACCAGCGGGCTACGGAAGTGTGGCATCGGGGCCGACCTCTGACACACAGGGCAGGAGGAACAATAATTTTCTATGTCCTTCATCACCCCAGGCCAATAGAATCTCTGTAATACCCTCTCTCGGGTTTTCTCTGTCCCCAGATGACCTCCAAGAATGTGCCCATGGGCCAACTCCAACACCAACTTCCTGTAAGGTTTGGGCACCACAAGCTGCTCAACGGTTTCTTCTGCCCTTTTTGCCACCCGATACAGTAGGTCCTTCTCTACGCTGAAGTATGGGTAAGTGCAGGTATTATCTGGGTTCACTAACTCGCCATCTATTTTCACTACGTTTTCCCGTGCCTTTATTAGGGCGGGGTCTTTCAACTGTTCTGTGGCAAAGTTTTCCCTGTGAACCTCAAGATCAGAAAACTCCACAGACGGTAGGTTTTCGTCTGAGGAGGTGGGCTCCTCTCCAGTTTCTTGAGTCTCCCCTGCCAATACTGACAAGGGAAATTCGGGAGAGTCCTCACCACTCTCAGAGGAGTTCTGGCTATCATATTCCTGGTACATAGGGGCACCAGTGGGGGGCTCAGGATCATCCCACAGTTCCCAGAACTTCGGAAAATCCCTTCCCACAATGGCGTCATGCGGTAACTGAGACACTAAGCCCACTGGATGAGAAAGGGTACCTTTGGGGGTCTCGAAACACACTGTAGTCACTGGATACTCTCGGGTGTCCCCATGCACACAAATAACAGCTACCTTGCTATTCCCAGAGACCTCTGTTTTAACTAATTCAGCCTTTATCAGGGTCACAAGGCTACCTGAATCCAGCAATACCACAACATTTCTACCATTAATACACATTTTGCATAAATGTTTCTCAGTTCCCCGAATGGCAGTGCATGCGACTGTCGCACACAGCGACTGACGTCTGCCCGTCAGAAAGTCACACTGCATGGGTTCCTCCAAAACCGGGCAATTTGCTGCAATATGTCCCGCTTGCCGGCAGCGGTAGCAAATGATCCTTCTTGCCGCCTCTTGAGCCGCTGATTTCCCAGGCTGTTCTCGCCAAACTTGGGGTAGAGCTCCCACCCTCTCACTCTCTCCACCCTTACCCCTTGGAATCATCTTATCCGCCCCTGGGGATGGTCTGGTCTTAGGGTGGAAAGTCCGAGTGTCTCTGGAAGAGGCCGTCAGGTTCTCTGTAGCCAAGTATTTCTCCACACGATCCACAAGACCATCGGCCGTCTCTGGGTCTCCATGGCTTACCCACTTTTGGATGGCAGTAGGAAGAGCTCTCAAAAACCGATCCATTACAACACGTTCCACAATCTTTGGTGCGGACAAAGTCTCTGGCTGTAGCCACTTTCTGCTCAGGTGAATGAGATCATACATTTGAGACCTGGGGGGTTTTCCAAGCTGGAAAGTCCAGTTATGCACACGCTGAGCCCGGACAGCCAGGGTGACACCCAGCCTTGCCAATATTTCAGCTTTTAGCATCACATAGTCTTTTGCTTGGTCAGGCTCTAGGTCATAGTAAGCTTTCTGCGATTCACCCGTTAACAGAGGAGCCACCAGTCCAGCCCACTGCTCCTCAGGCCACTTTTCTCTTTCAGCAGTCCTTTCAAACGTGGTCAAAAATACCTCTGGATCATCCTCTCCAGTCATTTTTGTCAATAAACGACTCACCCCAAAGGACGCGGTATTAGTGGGACGGCTTTCCTCACTGGTCTGCGGACGTTGCTGCATTACTGCTTCCATTTGTTGTAGTCTCTGCTCTTGCTTCTGTAACAGGTCTATGAAGCGGGCCTCAGATTGCTGCTGGGCTTGTTGCTGAGCTTCCAGACTCTGTTGGTGAGCTTGCTGCTGGGCTGCAAGGCTCTGTTGATGAGCTTGCTGCTGGGCTGCGAAGTTCTGTTGTTGAGCTGCAAGGCTCTGTTGATGAGCTGCAAGGCTCTTTTGCAAACCTGCATTTGTCTGCTGTTGATTGGCATTTGCTAGAGCCAGCTGCTTCAGTATCTCCTCCATGCTGGCTTAAAAAAAAAACTGCCACTGGTTCTCCACCAACTGTGAGGGGGTTAGCTCGGCAGCGGGTGTGTGTGACCCCCGGGATGGGCTCCCCACACAAAAACAGGCCCAGCAGACGGAGGTTGTGGTTTTCAAAATCAAAAAGGTGCCGTTTATTTTCTATTTACAGTGACAAAAACACAGCAAAGCAAAAAAAACAAACAAAATAAATCCTGGTCAACTTGACCTCTGACTAAACATACAGGTTTCCTAACTAACAACTGGGATCAGCCTAGTGCTGTCCTAGTCCCTGGTTTTAAATGTCCAAGCAAAATATAGCCACACAGGCTTTCTCTCACCGCACAGGGGTTCACTCTCCCTAGACAGTCCACACAGGTCTGCTTCCAGGCATGAGCTAACATCTAATGAATCTGGGAGTTTTTTATAGAGGCCTAAATGAGCTGACAAGCTTCAGCTGGCCTCATCAACTCCCTGTCTGCACGACGCCCAGCCCTCTCCCTAGAGGTATGAGTCATCAATGAGCCCACTAGTCTCAGCTGGGCTTATACAACTCTCCACCTAGCTGTATAAATCGGCGTAAAGCCTGAATCTGGGCGAAATATATCTACCCCCCTGGATGCAACCAGGTGACTTTACCTTCCTGCTGTCACAGTAGGAAGAGTGTCAGTTTCTTTCACTGTGATAATCCTTGTTTCTAGGGACAGGGAAGGACAGTGAGGGAAATTATCCTTGTGCTATAGTGTGCTAAAGCATTGATCATCAACCGTCTTTAAAAAAACATTTTTTCTAGGGACAGAAAACTATAGGTAGGAAGAGTGTCAGTTTCTTTCACTGTGATAATCCTTGTTTCTAGGGACAGGGAAGGACAGTGAGGGAAATTCTCCTTGTGCTATAGTGTGCTAAAGCATTGATCATCAACCGTCTTTAAAAAAACATTTTTTCTAGGGACAGAAAACTATAGGTAGGAAGAGTGTCAGTTTCTTTCACTGTGATAATCCTTGTTTCCAGGGACAGGGAAGGACAGTGAGGGAAATTCTCCTTGTGCTATAGTGTGCTAAAGCATTGATCATCAACCGTCTTTAAAAAAACATTTTTTCTAGGGACAGAAAACTATAGGTAGGAAGAGTGTCAGTTTCTTTCACTGTGATAATCCTTGTTTCTAGGGACAGGGAAGGACAGTGAGGGAAATTCTCCGTGTGCTATAGTGTGCTAAAGCATTGATCATCAACCGTCTTTAAAAAAACATTTTTTCTAGGGACAGAAAACTATAGGTAGGAAGAGTGTCAGTTTCTTTCACTGTGATAATCCTTGTTTCTAGGGACAGGGAAGGACAGTGAGGGAAATTCTCCTTGTGCTATAGTGTGCTAAAGCATTGATCATCAACCGTCTTTAAAAAAACATTTTTTCTAGGGACAGAAAACTATAGGTAGGAAGAGTGTCAGTTTCTTTCACTGTGATAATCCTTGTTTCTAGGGACAGGGAAGGACAGTGAGGGAAATTCTCCTTGTGCTATAGTGTGCTAAAGCATTGATCATCAACCGTCTTTAAAAAAACATTTTTTCTAGGGACAGAAAACTATAGGTAGGAAGAGTGTCAGTTTCTTTCACTGTGATAATCCTTGTTTCTAGGGACAGGGAAGGACAGTGAGGGAAATTCTCCTTGTGCTATAGTGTGCTAAAGCATTGATCATCAACCATCTTTAAAAAAACATTTTTTCTAGGGACAGAAAACTATAGGTAGGAAGAGTGTCAGTTTCTTTCACTGTGATAATCCTTGTTTCTAGGGACAGGGAAGGACAGTGAGGGAAATTCTCCTTGTGCTATAGTGTGCTAAAGCATTGATCATCAACCGTCTTTAAAAAAACATTTTTTCTAGGGACAGAAAACTATAGGTAGGAAGAGTGTCAGTTTCTTTCACTGTGATAATCCTTGTTTCTAGGGACAGGGAAGGACAGTGAGGGAAATTCTCCTTGTGCTATAGTGTGCTAAAGCATTCCTCATCAACCATCTTTGAAATCCTTGTTTTTTGGACAGTCAGGGAAATTGTCGTTGTGCTATTCTGTGCGAAAGCAATCATCCTCAACCATATTTAGAAATCCTTAAGTAAAGGGACAGAGAAGGACACCTGAAGGTAGCCCTTATTGCTTTTTTCCCATCTCCCTGCAGGCCATCTATTAGAATGTCTGGAAGGCAAACAAGGAGAGGCAGACAGTCAGGAGGCAATAAAAGAGGGCAAGCAGGCTCTGTGTCTGGGGGCAGCAGTGCTGGTCGTGGACGCGGTGCATTGTCATCAGCACATGGCCATGGGACACGCTTGTCCTTCTTTTCGGCAGCTGGACATGTTGAGCCACATCATGCCGAAGACTTGGTAGAGTGGATGACCAAGCCCTCCTCCTCATCCTCTCTCACCCAGGCTCTGGGTACTGGCAAAGCAGCTGCCAAAGCGTCCTCTTCCCTGGTATCAATGTCAGACTCATCATCAGTCACTCCTTCCCTAGACCCACCATGTCCTCCTCCTGAGGAGTCCCCCGAACTGTTTGAGCACAGTGTTGGGTACATGCTCCAGGAGGATGCCCAGCGTTTCGAAGGGTCTGATGATGAAACCCAGCTACAGGAAGGCAGTAGCGTGAGAGCAGACAGAGGGGATGCTCAAGAAGGACACCAATCTGGCAGTCATGTTCCAGCAGCTGCAGCATACTGCCAGATTGGCTCCAGTGATGAGGAGGGAGGGGATGATGAGGTCACTGACTCCACGTGGGTGCCTAATAGGAGAGAGGAGGAGGAGGAGGATGAGGAGGAGGCACATCTCCAACGAGGCAGGATGCCCTTTGGTGGCCAGCGTAAGGGCAGTACACCGACGGAATCACACCGCAGAGCTCCGCCTGTGCAGGGCGCTGCCTCTGCCTGTCATTCAAAAAGTTCTTTGGTGTGGGCCTTTTTTGAGGCTAGTGCATCAGATCGCACAGCTGCTGTTTGCAACATATGTCTCAAGCGTATATCGCGTGGCCAAAAGATCAGCCGCTTGGGTACCACATGCCTGACCAGACATATGTTGACCTGCCATGCAGCTCGTTGGCAAGCCTACCTCAAAGACCCACACCAAAGAACAAAGCGGACCTCTCCTTGCACCGCATCAGCTGGGATCTCCAACCCCACTATAACTTCAGTCCTCTCTGAAACATGCACTGAGAGGAATGAAGGTGTAGAATTAGGTGTGTCACAGCCAAGTAGTTGCGGCCACTCTGCTAGCAGTACACCGACGTCCGATTCTAGCAGGCAAATTTCCCTGCCCCAGCTGCTGGACCGTCGAAAGAAGTTCACTCCCAGCCATCCACATGCCCAGCGGTTGAATGCTAGCTTGGCTAAATTGCTAGCGCTTCAACTGCTGCCTTTTCAGTTGGTAGACTCGGCCCCCTTCCGTGAGTTTGTGCAATGTGCGGTTCCTCAGTGGCAGGTTCCCAAACGCCACTTTTTCTCACGGAAGGCTATTCCGGCTCTCTACCGGCATGTGGAAGGCAATGTCTTGGCCTCGCTGGACAGGGCGGTCAGCGGTAAGGTGCATATTACCGCTGACTCATGGTCCAGCAGGCATGGACAGGGACGTTACCTTTCTTTCACGGCCCATTGGGTCACTCTTTTGGCAGCTGGGAAGGATGCAGGACAAGGTGCAGTAGTGTTGGAGGTTGTTCCACCGCCACGCCTCCAAAATGCTACTACTGGTTGTGACACACCTCTCTCCTCCACCCCCTCCTCTTCTTCTTCCTCCATGGCCTCTTCCTGTGGTTTGTCCTCTGAACCAGCGGTGCTCTGTAGCCGTTCAAGGGGCTACGCAAGTACGCAGGCAAAAAGATGCCATGCCGTGCTTGCGCTGGTGTGTTTGGGGGACAGAAGCCACACTGGGGCAGAGGTCCTGTCTGCTCTGCAGGGCCAGGCCGAGAGGTGGTTGACGCCACGCCAGCTTAAGCCAGGAATGGTGGTTTGCAACAATGGCACCAACCTCCTCTCCGCCCTCCGACAGGGACAACTGACCCATGTGCCCTGTGTGGCTCACGTCCTTAACCTGGTGGTGCAGCGGTTCTTGGGCAGGTACAGGATGTCCTGAGGCAGGCCAGGAAAGTCTGTGTGCATTTCCGCAGATCTTATAATGCCAGTACTCGCCTGGCTGAGCTGCAAAAGGAGTTGAACCTGCCCAAGAACCGCCTTATATGTGACATGCCCACCAGGTGGAACTCAACGTTGGCCATGCTGCAGCGGCTGCACACGCAGCAGAGGGCCATCAATGAGTACCTGTGCGACTACGGCACCAGGACAGGGTCAGGGGAGCTTGGTTTTTTTTCTCCACGCCAGTGGGGCATGATCAGGGATGCATGCACTGTCCTGGCACCATTTGAGGAGGCCACGAGGATAGTGAGCAGTGACAGTGCATGCATCAGTGACACTGTACCTCTTGTCCACCTGTTGGAGCACACGCTGCGTGGAATAATGGACAGGGCACTTGAGGCAGAACAGAGGCAGGAAGAGGAGGACTTCCTTGCCTCTCAAGGCCCCCTTTACCCAGACAGTGTTCCTTCTGTCCCACCCATCGCACAGGAAGAGGAGGAGGAGGAGGAGGAGGAGGAGGATTGTGTCAGCATGGAGGTGGAGGCTGGCACTCAGCATCATCAGCAGCAGTCTTTTAGGGATGATTTACAGTCCCAAGAAACCAGTGGACTTGTACGTGGCTGGGAGGAGGTGGCTGCGGATCATGTCGTCCTTAGTGACCCAGAGGACTCCGGACCGAATGCCTCAGCAAACCTACGCTGCATGGCCTCCCTGATCCTGCAAAGTCTGCGAAAGGATCCTCGTATTCTTCGGATCAAGGAGAGGGACCATTACTGGCTGGCCACTCTCCTTGATCCACGGTACAAGGGTAAGGTTGCGGACCTTATGTTACCGTCGCAGAGGGAGCAGAGGATGAGACAACTCCGGGAGGCCTTGCAGAAAGGTCTGTGCAACGCGTTCCCAGAGACTGGGAGGTTACAAACTCCTGGTCCTGGACAACGAGTTGCTGAGGCTTCGGCCAGTCAAAGAAGGAGCGGTGGGGAAGGTGGCCGTCTGACCGATGCGTTCAGACAATTCTTTAGTCCGCAGCCCCAAAGTATGATCGGTTCCAGCAACCATCGCCAGCGTCTGATAAACATGGTGCAGGAATATCTAGGGGCAAGGTCAGACTTGGACACCTTCCCCACCGAAAATCCTCTGGCTTACTGGGTCTTGAGGATGGATCACTGGCCAGAGCTTGCACAGTATGCAATTGAGCTACTGGCCTGTCCTGCATCCAGCGTTCTTTCGGAACGCACATTCAGTGCTGCTGGAGGATTTGTCACGGATCACAGGGTGCGCCTGTCCACCGACTCGGTTGATCGACTGACTTTCATCAAGATGAACCAGTCTTGGATCACCACCAGCTACCACACACCTGATGCTGATATAACAGACTAATTGATTTTAACATGTCACATCCCTTCAAGACTGATGCTGATGCTGAGTGCCTGTGCTGTTATGTTGACTGGCTATCCTCCTCCTCCGAGTCCTCAATGATACGATTGATGATGATAGCTTGGAAGATCATTTTTGTTTATGGGTGCCGCCACCAGTGGCTAAGGCCCAATTTTTCAGCCCCTGTTTTACAGGGGCGTGTAATTACAATTTTTTTAGCAATAATTTGCCATAGGGCTCATTGCTGTGCTCCAAGTACAGTATCTGTGAGGGGTTGGAGTGTTGTGCCACCAGTGCCTAAGGCCCAATTTTTCAGCCCCTGTTTAACAGGGGCGTGTCATTACAATTTTTGAAGCAATACTTTGCAACAGGGCTCATTGCTGTGCTCCAAGTACAGTATCTGTGAGGGGTTGTAGTGTTGTGCCACCAGTGCCTAAGGCCCAATTTTTCAGCCCCTGTTCAACAGGGGCATGTAATTACAATTCTTGATCTAATAATTCACAGCAGGGCCCATTGCTGCACCCACCAAGAGTAACTCTGAGGGCTTACAGTGTTGTGGCAACGCCACCACCACCACCACCACGAAAGGCCCAATTTTTCAGCCCCTGTTCAAAAGGGGCATGTAATTACAATTCTTGATCTAATAATTCACAGCAGGGCCCATTCCTGCACCCACCAAGAGTAACTCTGAGGGCTTACAGTGTTGTGGCAACACCACCACCACCACCACCACCACGAAAGGCCCAATTTTTCAGCCCCTGTTCAACAGGGGCATGCAATTACAATTCTTGATCTAATAATTCACAGCAGGGCCCATTGCTGCACCCACCAAGAGTAACTGTCAGGGCTTACAGTGTTGTGGCACCAGCACCACCATCAAAGGCCCAATTTTTACTACCACTGTTCAACAATTATATGTAATTAAAATTCCTGATATAATAGTTGACAGCAGGGCGTTCCAGCACCAACCAAGAGTAACTGTGAGTGCTTACAGTGTTGTGCCAACACCAACAACTAAGGGGCCTATTTCTGCAGAGTATATACGGCAGGTCCCTACTTTCAAACATCCAACTTACAAATGACTCCTACTTGCAAACGCAAGAAGACAACAGGAAGTGAGAGGAAATCTACCCCTTGGAAGGAAAATTCTCTCCTGTAAGAATTAATATGGGAGAAAGGTGTCTCCTCTGTACTGATGCTTTATCAGCAATCCTTGTTTCAAGAAAAACACCACATTTCAAAAACAGTTGTCATTGGGACGGAAAGTGAGGTGAAATGTTCTGAACAGGGGCACAGACAGCAAAACAAATGTTACAGGGGTGATAACCCTTACCTATGTTTTCCAAAAAGTTTAAAAATATATTTTTGGGCTGGAGCTACACTTAAACAATGTACCTGTTCAAAATTACAAACAGATTCTACATAAGAACAAACCTACAGTCCCTGTCTTGTATGCACCGCCTGTATACGGCTGTTCAGAGTATATAGGGCCTTTTTTATTTTATGTGCGGGGTTCCCCTTAATATCCATACAAGACCCAAAGGGGCTGGTAATGGGCTGGGGTAGGGGGGGGGGGGGGTCATGGGGTAGCTATGCCATTTTTCTTAAAGATTTTCATCCATATTACCGGGACCAGACATTACATTAAAGCCGCAAGCAGTTTTAAATGGCTTTTTTTTCCTTTAGAAGTGTCATTTTGTGCAGGGACAGTTCTAAACACGGGAAACACGTGGCACTTCACAGGCATACTTTAGACACCCCCCAGGTACGATATTTAAAGGAATATTTGACTTTTTTTTTTTCACTTTATGCATCATTAAAATGACTGCTCCCGAAAAACGACCGTTTTTAAAACTTCTTTTTGCATTGATACATGTCCCCTGGTGCAGAACCCGGGTTCCCAAACCCTTTTTAGGACAATAACATGCATAATAGTCGTTATAATTAGCACTTTAGAATTCGAACGTTCGCATCTATTGTATTTAATAGGGTTCTAATGTTCGTACGAACTTTCGGTCCGTTCGCGGGTTCTGGTGCGAACCGAACCCGGGGGTGTTCGGCTCATCACTACCTGTGAGGATGCCACCATAAAAGACCAGTGAGTGATTGGTTGAGGGCAAAGCTCCCAGCTGTCCCTCTTTCCTCATTTTGGTCTGATCTATATAGTTGTATATAAAATGCACTACTTTGTGCATCTGTCAAAAAAGTGTTTCCCAGTATTAAACCTTTCATCCAGTTTCTAAATTGCTGCATTTGTAAATGTCAAAAGCCAATATAAAGGAAAAGCCGTGGTAAAAAAGCACAGAAGTGGGTATAACCAATCATTTTTATTTTTTTATTTTTTATTTTCCTTTAGGGGGCGAGGCAGGGGGTGCGTCCTATATCTACATTCTTTAGCTAATAGGTGTCCATCATTCCCATCTACGAAGTTGAGAGGTATGGTTGAGGGGGAAGTATGCACAGGAACCTTTCCATGCAAACTTGCTTTGGAATATAATGATGGAGATACCACTTTAACCACTTCAGCTCCGGAAGGTTTACCCCCCTTCATGGCCAGGCCATTTTTTGCGATACGGTACTGTGTTACTTTAACTGACAATTGTGCGCTGTACTCAAATACATTTTCCACATATAGAACTTACTCTCTGCTATAAAACCTACCCAATAAAAAAAATCAAATTTCTTCATCAGTTTAGGCCAATATGTATTCTGCTAAATGTTTTTAGTAAAAAAATATCCCAATAAGCGTATATTGATTGGTTTGCGCAAATGTTATAGCGTCTACAAACTGTGGGATATTTTTATGGAATGTTTATTGATTTTTTTTTTTTTTTACTAGTAATGGCGGTGATCAGCGACTTATATCGGGACTGCAACATTGCGGCGGTCAAATTGGACACTAAGGGACACTTTTGACTAGGGCTGTTACTGATTAAAATTTTCGTGTTCGATTAATCGTTTATTTTTTTTAATCGATTAATCAACTAATTTTGATTAATTATAACACACATACAGATCCAACTACTTTTAGCTGATCTCCTTGCAGGCTGATTCCCAGTGCAGCTACCAACCACTGGAAAAATGGATAGCAAGATACAAAAAACACACAAAGGCAGCGCTTGATGGGAATAGCATTAAAACTTTTATAGTCTTCAAGTAGGTAACAAAATAAATATTGCACTGGAGATAAAATCAATGTAGCTACATAAACTGTAAAAATGGTGCGAGTAATATCAAACGGTAGCAAAAGCAGTCATAAAAACATGTAGCTAAGTATGATACTGGTATAAAAATGTGTACAACGATACCACTGCTGAATCCAGATGAGGAGGGGCTAACATCAGTCCGTCGGCATGTAGATGTCCCGTGAAGGGAACTATCACAACTCCCAGTGGATAGCTGTAGAATTCCAGGTTGATAGAGGGAAGTGTAACAGCCCTTGCGTGTGGCAGATAGTAAGGTCCCGCCGGCATGCAGATATGAAGGCACAGCAAAGGAGCCCTTCTGATGGACACGGCAAGCCCCGCCGGTGTCCGTGATGTCACCGGATCTCCGCCGGAAATCCCTGAAGACCCGGAAGCCGGCGGAGAGGTGAGTACCGATCAAAAGAATTTTGATCGATCAAAAAAATGCATCGATTAATCGAGGAATTAATAGTTAATTTCCACAGCCCTACTTTTGACACTTTTTTGGGGTCCAGTGACACCAATACAGTGATCAGTGCTAAATAATATGCACTGTCATGGTACCAATGACACTGGCAAGGAAGGGGTTAACACCAGGGGCGATCAAAGGGTTAAATGTGTTCTCTGGGAGGGCTTTCTAACAGTGGGGGGGTTGTATTGTGAGAAGACAGAGATCCGTGTTCCTGCCTAGCAGAAACACAGGATCTCTGTCTTTTCCTGTCACAAAACGGCGGCCTTGGTTACATAGGCAGACCGCCGTTCTGTTTGCCTCGGGAATGATCATTGGGTCCCGGCGGACATCGCGTCCACCAGACCCCCTGATTGGCTTCCGCTGCTTCCAATCACAGTGGGAGCAGGTCGCATTCACAGGAACTCCTGCCCCATAGCAAAATGCTTGCTATTGGGGGGCACTCGGCAGGGTGAGGGACCCACAAAGAAGAGGATCACTTAAATTCTGAACACAGTCCCAAGCCTGTGCTTTTGTCTCTTGAAAATGTGGGCCTAGTTTTGCTATTGCAGTGCACTGTTTCTTTTAACAGTAGTTTGCCTATTATGCCACGAATACACGGTCGGAATTTCCGACAGAAAAAGTCAGATGGGAGCTTTTCATCGGATATTCTGACCGTGTGTATGCCCCATCAGACTTTTTCTCTCGGAATTTCCGACGGACTTAGATAGAGAGCAGGTTCTGTAATAGGGCTTTTCCTGACACAGCATGACAGCATATACGTATGAGAAGGCTCCGCCTCCCTGCCCAATTCAGGACCGGTTATATTATAAAAGTAGGTCTCCTCCCTTCTTGCAGTATTCTCTTTTTTTTCCTCACAGCTACAGCCAGTTATGCTACTGCTAAAAAGCAGAATTTTTATTTTTCCCTCACCTTGCCGGACGCTTCTGGCCAAGCCGCACAGGTTCAAGCCTCTCCTGTGACGAAGCTCCCCGCTGTAAAGGCAGACATGAACGCCTATATGGGGGAGACCCCCCCCTCTCAAGATCCAGGAAGATATGGGGGTGAGGGCATCTGGTCTCTAGGGATTGCTCCTTTATCATGATGCCATGGATGGACATTCATTGGACTTTGTTTGGACATGAAGCATGCAGGTGGTAAGGCACCACATGGTGCAAAATTCCATTCAGTTACTGCTGCAAGTATGTGGTTAAGCTTGCATTTCTGAAGGGTTGTGGTTGTGTCTGCAATACTGCTAATGATGATAGCAGGTGTGTTGTGCTGGGCTGAAGCCTTCCTACTAACTGAACAAGCCTGGCCCTACAGTCTTGACTTATTTTCTGCAAGTATGCTGTTGGTTTGCATTTCTGAAAAGCATATATCACACATGTGAATCTAACTGGCTATCCATGGTGCCACTTTGTTTACTAATGTTTCACAGATTGAAGTCTGTGTCTGCAGTTTTGCTAATGCTTGAACTGATAACAGGTGATATTGAGTCCTTTCCTTTTAATGCAGGGCCTGGCCCTGCAGGCTGGGCTCGCTGTGTATTGATGCTTGGTTGTGGTTTGATCCTTGGTGGTACATGTGTCTAAGGTAGGTTTAACCTGCTAGTGCTAATTGTCAGATGACTATTAACTTGCGCTGCTTGTCTGTGATTACATTAACTCTACAGTGTGAATGACTGTGATGTGTTTATTTCTATGCATTTACATGCTGACCTTGGTGCTAAAATAAAAGTCAGAATCTGTTTAGTCACATTCCTTAGTGCTTACCTGTTAGCAATAGGTAATTGCTTGTGTTATTTGGGGTACCCCACAGAAAGATATGTGGTTTGTAGTGGTTACTACTTATGGCAAATACCCCAGGCATGGCTCCAGGCTTCAGCTCATCTGTGAACCAGTAGCAATCAGCCTTCCTAGAGACCAGCAACTTTAACTAAGGTGAGGGCAGGTAGGTATATGGTATATCCTAAAAGAGTGCACATTATGGGCATAATGAGCGTAAATCTCTCCAGCCCTCAACACCAACACCAGTCAACCTACTTCTGCAACAAGGGACAGATCCTCTTCAGCCCTGAAAGAACCACTATGTAGTTAACTGCCAGTGGAGGCAGATCAAGAAGTCTCTACAGTAATCATAGTGGTCTGGTGGTAACTGGTGTGTCGGCCAAAATGCAAAACAAGGTTGCAGGCCAAAGACAGTGACAAAGGGGCAGAGACTGAAAAGGCCTACAGTCACTAATGGTTCCATACCAAGCCTAATCAAACAATTGTGCTTGTTTAAAGGCAACCTCTACCTCAGAGCTTGCTTCTGGGAAATTGCTATGATAAGTTGGCATATCAGAAGCAAAAGGTGGATACTTTAACCCCATCCAAGCTGACTGTGTGGAGCTTGGGGACTAAGCTATTCAAACAAATGCATCTAAAGGGTACCTCTGCCTCAAAAGCAGCCGGCCAAACAGGCTGCATCAGATTAACCAAGGGTGCCATTCTTCCAACAGAAGAGGCAATATCCTTTGCAGAGACCCTGGGACAGCAAATAGATCCAGAGATGAAGAAGGTTCATACTACTGTTAAGTAGTGTTTTGTGTCCTGCGATTGTGCTCACTTCGGTAGCCAGACTGTCAGGACCCCAGACAGGATGAAAGCAGAGCTCTGGTCTGTGATAAAATCTCTATGATGGCAGATCCTAGACTGAAAATGGAGTAGCCAATGACGCAGTTCAGACACTGCGAATACAAAACTATATGCAGTTTCTCCAGTAATCATTGTGGTCAGTGAACCCTTATGTCCCATCCCACAAGTAAACACATGCCGCTTTAAGTCAGAGTGGTGACTGTTCAAGTCGGATCTGGTGATATTTAGAAGGAGGATTAATTCCTTATGTTAATCACCAATGACCAGAGGATGGCCAAAAGGCAAAGTAACAGAGTGAATGACAGGTTAGACCTGGGAGAACTATAGCGGAGAATAAAGAATCAAGAATTATCTTTATTTGCCTAAACCCAAGCCGCCCAATAGGGTCAGCTGACAGTTATATGTAAATTTGAGCTTAGGATCTGTGGGTCCTGTGCATTAAGGAAGCCAATGGAATGTTTTTTCATTTCTCTACCAATTCATTGCATTCCCTTCATGATGCATCAGAGCACAAGGGTTGTGATTACATGGTCGTTAGTCAAAAGTAAGACTTGAATAACAGGTGGAAGGTTAAGGATCCAAAAAATTGCACAGGCCATCGTTGCAATTAATCTCTCCAGCCGTCAGTAAGGCTTGACCTCCACAAATCATACCCCATGATTTCCAAGGAGTATCGTTCATAGCGATGCGACCCTCCCCAAGTCGCTGCAACGGTAAAGTAGTCCCTACACTATTTTTTTTATTCAATATTTTTATTTCAAAATGCATAGGTTATACATAAAGCACAGGTCAATCATATGTAAGCAATAGTAAACGTTCAGAGGAATTGAAACTGATTATAGCTGTGATAGATAGAAGCAAGAGCAGTGGCCTATCGTCCGTCCAGAATCTATGTAGAGTAGTAACTGTCGGCATATCCGTAGGGAGATAAATTAAAGCAGGAAGCATGTTCCGCTCCCCCCAACACCTCGAATGGGAACTGACTGTGTTGGAAGGGGGATCCCAGAACCTCCCATTATTCCGATCCTCGTCAACTGGAGGAAGGCTTATACCAAAATTTTAGAATTCAGAACAGAATTAAAGTGTTGACTACTCATGCTCTACCTGAGATCTTGTGAACCTGACCTCTAATCCTAAAAAAACATTGGCAGCGATAAAAAAGGAAAAAAGTGGACAGATAAACACAGAGACTCAGAGCGAGCCGAAAGGAAAAAGAAAGAGGAATGAAGAGCTAGAACATCACCTGAAATGCTGAGGATGCACTACACCTGCTTGGAAGGAGAACCAATGAGGATTCCCATCTGTTGGGCCCATGGTTCCCATACCTTTTCGAATTTGTCCGTTGTGTTTAGTAATATACTGGAAAGCTTTTCTTGCGACATTATACAAGATATTTTCTTTTTAGCCGCAGGAAAAGAGATCTTTGGTTGTTTCCAGGCCTTTGCCACCGTAAGCTTTGCGCCCAACAATATAAAATGAGTTAACCTTCGGGAAGATTTGGGGATCTCTGGGATTTGAGCATTCAGTAGGGCAATCGTCGGTGTCCTGGGGATCCGAGTTCCAATCAGCTTGTTAATTAAATTGAAAATGTTCTTCCAGAAGGGGCGAATTCTGGGGCATTCCCACCATATGTGGGCCATTGTGCCTATATGTTGGCAACCTCTAAAACATAGAGGGTCCGCTGTGGGGTAGATCGAGGCTAGTCTGGAAGGGGTATAGTACCACCGAGAAATCACTTTAAGGCTAGCCTCCATCAGTGCAGTGTTGAGGATACCTTTAAATGACCGAAAGCATGCATTCTGCCATCCCTCCAGATCCCACTGGAATTGGAAGTCAGATTCCCAGGCAGTCATAAAGGCCTCCTTAGAGGACGCAGATGCAAGCGACGAGTAGATCACCGAGATCCCCCCCCCTCTGGTCCCTGGCCCGACCACACCACAACTCGTAATTGGTAAACTTTGGCGGGATGGGCCTTTCTTTCCATAGGGAATGTAGAAAGTGAGATATTTGGCCAAACCTGAATCGTTCCGAGTCGGGCAGATCTAGTGTTTTGATACAGTGGTTTAGGGTGAAGGGGCCTGCTGCTGTAAAGAATTGCCCAATTCGGTAAAGTCCCTTGTCCAGCCACCATTTGAAAGCTAAGACGTCTTTCCCGGGAGGAAAGTTTGGGTTGTTGAAAAGGTGAGTTAGGGGTCTGTATGAGGATACTAATGAAGTTGACGAACGGAGCCCATCCCATAGGGCGAAAGAGTGGGAAAAGGTAGGGGATAAAATCGGGGGTCTGTCTTTCGGGGGGCTCCAGAGTAGGAAGTCTAGCGTGAAACGAGGGACGGCCTGTCTTTCTATATTCACCCAATCAGGTTTCTCAAATCGTGAATAGACTACAGATAACTGAGCTAACCTGGCTGCCTGGTAATATTTGTGAAGATGGGGCAAGCCGAGACCTCCTTTCCGTTTGTGAAGGTGTAGAGTCTTTTGAGGTAACCTAAATCCCCCCTTTCCCCAGATGAATTTCATTATTTTACTTTGGAATGATTTAATGTGATTCTTCCGTATGGGTACGGGAAGAGAGCAAAAAGGTATAATAACCTCGGGAGTAACGTCATTTTTATAGAATGTACCCTTCCCAGCCAGGACAGATTATTTTTGGACCAAGTGAGTAGATCTGATTCTAGCTTACGATACATAGGGGGGTAGTTATTCATGTAGAGGAATTCTGTCTTAGATGTCAAGTTGATCCCCAAGTACCTAAGAGAGGATTCGCTCCAGGCAAACCGGAAGGATTGTTTTAGGAGAGCCACAGTGTCGTTTGGTAGTGAGATATTCATGGCTTGGGATTTGGTGTAATTCACGTGAAGGCCAGATACCGTTGCAAAGTCATCCAGAGTTTTACATAAGTTCGGGAGGGAAGTGATGGGGGAGGTTATAAACAGCAAAATGTCGTCCGCAAAGAGACCGCATTTATGTGTTTGGGGGCCACAGGAGACACCCTGTATGTTCGGGTTTTGGCGAATTGCGATGGCGAGTGTCTCAATAGCTATCGCGAAGATGAGCGGAGATAAAGGGCAACCTTGTCTAGTCCCTTTCTTTATATGTATGGGTTTAGAGTAACAGCCCTGGAGTCGTATGTATGCTGAAGGGTTGGAGTATAAGCCACGTATCAGTCCCAAAAACCGTGTGCCGAAACCCCAGCATTCTAAGAGAGCAAAGATATAGGGCCAGGACACCGAATCAAAGGCCTTGTGGAGGTCCAGCGAAAGGAGCATTCCCGATTGCTTGGGACCTCCCACCCAGTTTGTTTGGAGAATGGAAACTATATCTATTGCCCTCCTTATCTGATCAGGGCCCTGCCTGCCGGGGATAAACCCCACTTGGTCCTTATGGATATATGTGCTTATGAAAGAAGCCAAACGGATAGCTAGTATTTTAGTTTATTAGAGAAATGGGTCGATAATTTCCAATCTCTTCCGGATTCTTGTCCGGCTTAGGGATTACTGTAATATACGCAGTATTGAGTTGAGGATCGAGTGTGTCTCCCCTTGTTTTAGCATTAAGGAAATTAGTTAGATACGGGGCTAGGGTCTCGGCAAACGTTTTATAATAGGGGTTCGAGAGCCCATCCGGCCCTGGGGCCGATCCCGTCTTAAGGTCTTTAATCACCTCCATAACCTCTCCTTCAGTAAAGGGTGCTTCGAGCTCCCCTTTATGCTCCTGGGAGAGCGACGGTAAGGGAAGGCTATGCAGGAAGTTGCGAACGGAATCGTCATTACCGAGCGTGTGGGGACTATATAGATTTGTATAGAAAGCCTGGAAAGCGTCTAATATCTTGGATGGGTTGGCTGTAGTGCCCTGTCCAGGGATCCTAATCTGTGGCATTGCATATGTTCTGAAGCGTGGTGTTAGTCTAGCAGCCAACATGGAGCCCATCCTGTCCCCCATGGAGTAAAATCTATTTTTGCTCCATCTGATTTGTTTGTCTGCATTGGCCGTGAGAACAAGATTGAGCTCCAGTCTAGCCTTGTCTAGTTGCGCTGCCATTATGGGGGAGGGATTTAGTTTGTGCTGGGCTCTCAGCTTTGTGTATATCCCTTCTAACCTTACTCTGTCCGCTTCCCTCTCCCTCTTTATCTGGGCTCCCATCCTAATGAATTCCCCTCTCATAAAAGTTTTGTGAGCCACCCACAGCGTTTCGGACGTTGTCCCATCTACGTTGTTAAGAATGAAGTATTCCTTCATAGCCTTATCTAGCATGGTGACTCGGATAGGATCGGAGAGAATGGATTCGTTCAGTCTCCAGTGTCTCTGGCCCGGCCTTGAGCTTTGCGTTGTAAGGGATATGCTCACAATGGAGTGGTCCGACAAAACCGTGTCCCTGATGTGGGCTTTTACAACAAGTAGGATAGTGTGGTTTGAAACTAACAGGTGGTCAATTCGAGCATAGGAGTTGTGGGGATGGGAAAAGTGTGTATAATCTCGCTTGGACGGATTTAGTTCTCTCCACACATCGGTCAGACCCTGAGCGTGGATGAGTTTTGCGATTTTCAGGCTCTCTTTGGTCGGACGTGTCAGTTGGGCCGAGGGAGGTTTAGATCTATCCAGACCCTGATCAAATGCTGCGTTGGAGTCCCCACCAAAAATGATCGTGCCCTCCAACAGAGGAGCTAGCTTTTCAAATAGTTGTTTGAACAAGGCTGCTTGACCTTTGTTGGGCGTGTAGTAGGATATCAGGGAGTATAAGTGGCCTTCGATCGTGCCCTTTACTAAGATGAACCTGCCCTCTGGATCTTTTACATCAGTGATCCAGGTGAAGTTGCACGTTTTTGCAAATAAGACGGCCACCCCCTTTGACTTATTAACCACACTGGCCATATAGAAGTTAGGGAAGTGGGAGTGGAGGAACTTGGGACTGTACCGGGCCGGGAAATGGGTTTCCTGTATCATTACAATGTCCAGGCTTGACGATTTGTAGGTATTAAAGAGTTTCCTACGTTTGAGGGGGGAGTTTAGGCCCTGGACATTGTGTGTAGCGACCCTTTAAGGCCGTGTGAGTGTGGTCAGCCATGGACCCCGAGGGGAGAAGCGCTGCAATGTCCATCGCCACTTACCGCTGGGACCTCCGGCGACTCCAGAGCGACGATTGGATCGCCGGTACCGTACTTCTGGGATCTCGCAGACTTGAGAGGCTTACCGGTGGTAGTGTCTAAAAGAAACAAAAATGTCAGGTGATGCTCAAAAGAGAAAAAAGGGGATAGAAAGGATGTTAGAAAGAACAGAACAGGAGGAAGGTTTCCCCCCGCGCAGGAGAATGCTCCCGGCGGGAGAGAAAAGTTCCTAACTGTCATCTCACCAAAAATCGTGAGATAAAAGTAGGAAGTCCAAATCTCCTGGCTAAAAGCCTTGGAGATCCTATCCCCCGAAGACCAACTGGGGTTCAAGGGATAGGTGGAGGCACATGTGAGCCACCCCAAACCAGGGCGCCCTGTAAATTTGAACAACTATGCTCCTAAAGCAACGTGAACCAAAAAACGGACAGTAGCATTGAAGCAACTACCCAAGTATAAGCGGTCAGAGGCACCCCCCACCCCACCCGCACGGGCAAGAGGGAGGGGGAGGGAACCCCCGATCCGCCGCCGCTAATGAGATGGAGTAAAGCATATTTACTTCGGTAAAGTGGCTATAGTATCGCCCTTGTCCCCCAGATGGGGGAGGCATAGTTAGGAAACCCATCTCTAGACGTAGGAGGGGAGAAACAACAAATAAAACCGTTTGTTAACATGTAAAGAGAGAACACCGGAGAAAACGATTTCCGGGGTAGTATGAGAGTCATCCTCTTAGGAGAAGAGAAAAGTCCGATGCGGGTGCATCAGTATGCGTCGAACCTAAACCTCGTGACAGTCAAAGTCTCATGTAGGACCTGTATGCGACGATCTTCTGGCCTTGGGTTTGTTCCAGAGGGGATCCGGCGGGCTTGTGGGAGGCGGGCGTTTATTCGATCCTGATGACGACGTCTCCATGTCCGACTCCTGGGAAATGATCTTCAGGCTGAGAAGCAACTTTTCTCCCATGGCGAAGTTGGAGAAGGCATGGTCTCGGCCTTTGTAGGTGAACTTCACGGCGAAGGGGAATGCCCATCTGTATTTGACTTCCTTCTGTGTCAAAGCAGATAGTAGCAGTTTTAGGGTACGTCTGCGCTGTATGGTGGAAGGAGAGAGATCCGCAAAAATTTGCACCGGGTGCCCCTGGCAGATCACTTGAGGCATTGAGCGGGTCTGTTTCATGACCGCCTCCTTGACAGCATAGTAGTGGGGCTTTACAATAATGTCCCTGGGGGAGCCATCTTTCCTGGGGGGTCCCAGCGCTCTATGTGCTCTGTCCAGCTCCAGGCGGGGTGTAGGGATGTTTGGGATCAGGGACCTCATAAGTTCTTGCGTGGCAGATTCAACATCGATAAATGATTCCGGGAGACCTCTGATTCTGAAATTATATCTCCTGGACCTGTTCTCGAGGTCATCTATGCGGGAGAAAGCTGTGTCCAGTTGGTCATGTAAGGTCTGAATAAGATCAGAGTTCTGGTGAGAGGCAGCTGCAGTTTGATCGAGCTTAATTTCTATGGCTTCCATCCTGGACCCTATATTTTGGATGTCTGCTTTAATGTCCCCTGTAATTTTAGCAGCTGTGGAGGCTAGACCTGTCTCTAGAAGGGTAGAGAATTTGAGGAATAAGTCTGCTGCATTAAAGGATTGATCTGGGCCTGCAGCACCATGGGGAGAGAATCCTGTGTGAGGAGAATCTGCAGGCCCAGCAGGAGAGTAAGCCTGTGCCCCAAAGGAGTGTCTCAGGAGGGATTCTGTGGAGGCTGGAGAGGGTGTCAAGGGCTGCTGATTGTGTCCCTTCATCTCCGGGGTATAGGAGAGGAGAGTGGGGGCCAGTACTTGCCTGCAATCCTGTGTCCCCTCAGTGGCTGTGTGAGGCTGTGAGGTCGCAGCAGCCGCGGCGGCCATCTTGGTACACCCGGGGAGTGTGGAGGCGGCGAATTGGCTTTCTAATTGCCGTCTGATGCCCGTTCGGCTCATACGAGGGCGGGTGCGGGTGTCGCGGGGTGTCGATTCCCCGTTCTCCGGTGTCTGAGCGTGGCGGGAGCGGGTGCTGTGGGCGCTGCTGGATCGGGATGGCGCGGAGCTCCGAGTTCAGGCTGCCATCTCGGAACTCTCGCGCATGCGCACTCCCCCTACACTACTTTTAAGCCCACTGTGATCTATCTTGGGGCCATAGACATCAAGAATACACAGGCATTGATTCAAGACACATAGAAATCGCAGTAAATCGCACGATTTTAGGTCGCAATAGTGGAAACCTAGGCTAAGACTGTCGATGGTCTTTAGACCTAGCAAGTTGTATATTTGCATGGTTGCATAGGGGGTGAGGTTGAGGACGGACACAGGTCCATCAAGGCCAACCTATGTGTGATTATATGTCGATATTACCTTATATATCCTGTATGTTGTGGTCATCCACAAGTGTGTGTGTGTGTGTGTATACTGTATACACACTTCAAAAGACCCATGTTGCAGCAAGTACCTTCGCCTGGCAATTAGAGTTCACTACGAGTTCATCTGGCAGACTGTGACCTTTCCACAAACTCCAGACATTTCCTGGGATATTGGGTCCAGTAAGTTCCGACTTGCGGGACCATAGACTTCTGGTGAGTCTTGTCTGGACAACAGACTGGCGCAATGACTTCCAGATTCTGGGAAAAGAGTCCCAGTACAGACTCTGATCGAGTTGGGAGGAACCATCATCGAGAGACCAACTAGTCTCATCACAACAATGACCTACCGGGAAGCAATTCTGAATCTCTGAAAATAAATACAATAAAGTTACACTCAGAGAGAGCAACAGTATAAGTATCTCACTTGAACAAATGGCTCTTTCCCATGGGTTGCATCCCACATTCGCAAGAGCAATAAAGTAGCCGGTAGTAAACCATGAGGTCCGAGGTGCCCAAGGGAAGGTTGACAACTGTGTTAACTGGTTTTGTAGTAAGGAAAGACTTACTTCCTGCACTAAAAACAGTAACTCCACAGAGGAGAAAAGTCCCCTCTTGGGGAGGTAGCTAAACAAACTAATCTGTCAGCGTATCAGCTATTAGGCATACCAATCATCCCAAGTGGTTACTCGTCGGGTATTCATGCAATGGAGGACAAGGTGTCCAAAAGTCAGAGTTATAGCGGTCGCAGACTGGAGTCTTTCCGAAACGCAATAAATAAGCCTCAACTATGCTGAAAAGACTCAGCAAAATGGGGAAGTCCTATCTTCGCTGTCAAGAAGGAATGCAAAACTAGTCAACTTCTGTCAGATGTATCTCCCAGCACGTTAAGTAGGGTTTTCTAGAACTTACAGGCCAGATGGCGTAAGATACAAAAGCCGTCGGATGACAAGGGACGGTCTCCAAAACAAAAAGCTGGTCAAGAGATCGGCAACAAATAAGGCTATCAAGATATTGGTCTGACTGTAACCTGGGTGGCTTCCCAGAGGTGGAAGCAGAGAAACTAATGACAGCCAACTGGGTCGGCAAATTAGCCAATATGTATATTCAACAGACCTAATACTCTCCAGGATCCTTATCCGGATTCGCAGTCATTCGGTGGTGATAACAATAATTGCCCTGTGGCTTGCAGGCCATAATATCCGCAGGTACAGTCTCAGATCTGAGAACCTCCTCCTATTCTCCTTCCTGAGATCCAACACCTCATACAGCGTAGCCAACGGTATCTTCCAAATTTCATACAAGTTATATCTAGAGGCTGGAGACCAAGAAGTAGAGGTCTCACTGTTTAGTGTTTGAAATCCTATGGAGGTCAGAGCGCCTACTCCAAACTTCAAGTACATTAGATACGAGAAAAACCTACAGAATTTAAAGGATGGAATTCTCTACTCCTTACTGTAAGGATTGCATTGTATACAAGTAAGCCTAGATACGGCATTAAAGGATACATGAAACTCAGTTGTGTCCTCACTCTATGGGATCCGGCAACGGTGGGATCCAGCAACGGTGGTATCCAATAACGGTGGGATCCAGCAACGGTGGGATCCAGCAACGGTGGGATCTAGTAACGGTTGCATATCTTAGCAACCAATTCCGAAAGACCTGAGCAAGTTATTCTTTTCCCCATTTAGTCTTCCAAATAGTATGAGACACATTATCTCACTCTCCATTTAGAGGGATAGGACATCCTAAATATGGCCAGTAACATGGAATAAGTATTCCTTTTGGCGAATAGGTCTAGAAAGATCTCAGGCATCCAAGTGTCAAGCTATAAACTACCTTGTTGCTGAAATTATCAGGCAAAATGGCTCTAGTCTCTTCCTCAACACTATACAAAGGTTGGTATCTTTGCAATCTGGGAAAGAACATCAGCCTTCTGGCATATCCAAACTAAAGTGTTTGAAGTACCACAAACATTGAAAATAGTCAAGGTTTAAAAGAGACATAGAATTGGCCCTTCTTCTAGGAGAAAAACGATAGACTCATTAGGCCTAACGGCATCGGAAAAAGACAATCACTGTCTAACGAAGACAATCGCAGTGGTGCGGATTAAGTTAGTCAAAGCTTAGATGACTAGGAAAAACCCATCAGATGAGGGCAGAGACCGCTCTTCCAGTCTGATTGCGCATGCATTGACGGAACTCCAGAATAGTTCCTCCAGAGTTAATATGTAAACTACGACCTGGTCTACATTCAACACGTTTGGGGGTCCATTCTTGTGGACCCAGCAGTCTTAACTACAATACATCTCAGTCGTTAGTGGGGATAGAGCTAATCCTCTTAAACACTTGAGCAGTACCCACCCTTGTTGTCTGGTGATTTGGTACATCCCATACGTATATGCTGTCATGCTGTGTCAGGAAAAGGGAAAATTTTATACTTACCTGACGGTAATTTTCCTTTCCTGATGCAAGCATGACAGCATATAGGTCCCCTGCCAAAAAAATAAATAAATAAATAAAATAAAATAAAAATATCACAAAAATATAATAAAGGACTTCGCAGTGATACTAAGTTACGAGAATACTGCAAGAAGGGAGGAGACCTACTTTTATAATATAACCGGTCCTGAATTGGGCAGGGAGGCGGAGCCTTCCCATACGTATATGCTGTCATGCTTGCATCAGGAAAGGAAAATTACCGTCAGGTAAGTATAACATTTTCCCTTATATAACCCACGTATTTTCTTTCCTTCAGACATCTGCTGGTCACATGCTGCTGTCAGTGAACCCCTTTAAGTCTCTGAATATTTACAGCTTAGAAATGGCTCAAATTTATCAGGACATCAACATTGTGGAGAGGCCCCCGTAAGTATGAGAGCACTGATTACTAAATCCAGTTTTCTTATGGTATGTCAAAATCACTCACAGTAACTATAGGCACATATAAATGGCCTATATTGTATTCTAAATATGTTTTAATTACAAAGTTACATAGTTCCGTAAGGTTGATTAATCACTTCAGCCCCGGAAGGTTTTACCCACTTTCTGACCAGTCCATCTTTTGCAATACGGCACTGCACTGCACTGCGCTGCTTTAACTGACAATTACGCGGTACCCAAGTAAAATTGATGTCCTTTTTTTTTACCACAAATAGAGCTTTCTTTTGGTGGTATTTGATCACCTCAGTGGTTTTTATTTTTTGCGCTATAAACAAAAAAGGCCCGACAATTTTTAAATAAAAACAAAATTTTTAACTTTTTGCTATAATACATATTCAAAAAAAATAATAAAAAAACGAATTTCCTGACAGACTCTATGGCAGCCTACATGTGGGTTAATCCTGCCCCCTCATACCTCATAGGACCCTTCTCCCATAAATCTTGTTACGGGCCAGAGGCCGTGTTCCAGTTTTGTCCTCCTTCTAGGACCAAGGTGAAGTTTTTCACGATCCAGGCCTGGCGGTGTGCACTGTGGTTTCAAAGTGATCCTCTCTGAATTCCAGCAATCCTAGCTATTAGCAGGTGGACATGGGCGATATTATGCAATGCCACACAGAGCTTACTAACCTGGCCATTGGCAGGCAAGCGTCAATATGGGCAAACGTCCCAGCTATTAGCAGGAGGCCTTGTAAATGTCCTGGTAGCTCCCAGTCCCAGGTCTGGCCGGGATCATGCCGTGGTGGTGGTGATGTATAAAATTATTTACTTATATGGCAGCCGTATCTCTGTGTTGTGTCTTCCTTCTTTTTTCCTTCTCAGGCTCCAGTGACTAAAGGCCATGGCGGCTGGAACGCATCTGCGCTCCAACTCGGCGCTTCAGGAAGTCGCCAGGTCCCGTCTGCGCATCTGCAAGCCACAAGTGAAACCGAGCCGTGGTTTGCGCATGCACGGTTCCATCAATATGGTGGCGGTCACGCATGTGCATGTTCCCGGGGCAGGTGCGCTGTTGTTGAGCGGGGGGGGGCCGGGACACTTAAAAAAAAAATCTTCCCCCTGCAACAAAAGTTGTCGATCGTGGGGGGGGTACATTGTTTTGCCTGCTCGTTCACTGTTCCTCCTCTTCATGCTGTCTGCTGTGCCTTCTGCTTCCTGCTGTGTGGGAAAAATGACACTCTCGCGGGACTGCGGGAAGGAGGGGCCTATGCGGGTAAAACCCACAGAATCCGTGCCAGTTGGGAGTTATGTCAGCGGCGGCTGGTTTAATAAGCTGTCAGAACTGTCATTCCCTGGGTTACACTGCAGGCTTTGCGGCGGTTTTCCCCAGGAATCCTTTTGCTTGCTGCTGGGTAAGTGCCCTTGTTACAGGTTTAATGGCTGATGACTGAGGAATGTTACAGGAGTCTCATCCATTTCTGATCATGAGCATTTTTTTCCTCTATCCTGCTCTGCTATGGACGTGTCACCACCCCCCCCCCCCAGTGGCCAACCTTTACGCTGCAGGTAGGATTGGTTTCTCTTCTTCCTGCATTGTCTGGGTTTACTCAGTTTGGAGCTCTTAACTCTTTCTTTTCCACTCAGCCCTTCTAGGTCTGAACAACAAAACACTGCATGCGAAGATAAAGACCATCCTAGGTCTCAACGTCGCCACTCCTCAACGGCAAGAGACAGGGAGGTACTCGAAGTCGCTCCCTGTTGAAGGAAGTAGAGCCTATCATGACCTGGGCTCAGATGAACCTGGCCAACCTAACAGCTGTCTATCTCCCCGGAGTCCAGAACGTTCAGGCATATTTTCTGTCTAGAGTTTCTCTAGACAACAATGATTTGGCTCTCCATCCCGAAGTCTTCAAGTGGGTTCTGTCCCTGGGAGTCATTCCGGAAGTAGACTTGTTTGCCTCCCCGTGTAACTTCAGACTAGAGAAATACTACACAAGGTCTCGTTGTCCCCGGGCTTTCGGGGTAGATGCTCCGACAGACCAATGGAGATTCCACAGGCCTATGCCTTTCCCCTAGTTCCTGTCATTCTCCGGTTCCTTTAAGGCTCAGCATAGAAGAAGCAGAGATAGTGGCAATAATCCTATACTGGCCAAACAGGCCATGGTTTACCCTGCTGATGAAACTCAGCTTCCGGGACCCAGTTCCTCTGCCCTCCAGACCAGATCTCCTATCGCAAGCGGCACCTCTATCTACATCTATGCCCAGCCCATCTGCACCTGATGGTTTGGTTTTTGAGAGGGGAAGGCTCGGTTCCGTCAGTCTGTCCACCTGTTCGTTGTTTTTCATGGAAAATTATTGCATGCCTCTTCCAGATCTATCGCAGCATGGATTGTTCAGGCCATTCCATGGGCTTTAAAAGCTAATGGCTTGGCGCCTCCAGAAGCGGTGACCTCTCACTCAACCAGAAGCGTGTCTACATCATGGGCGGCTTCATGACACGTGGCTCCAGAAATGATTTGCAAAGCGGCCTCATGGTCTTCAATTAACACGTTCATGGCGCACTACTGCGTATAGCCGGCCTCTTTGTCTTCTGTTAATTTTGGTTTACATATCTTGTCTATTGATGGTGTCAATTAAATCTTATTTTTTTCTTTTGTCCAGCACTTTGCCCACCCGGGTGTGTATGGCTAGTTATTTCCCACACGTAGGCTGCCATGGAGCCTGTCAGGAAAACAGAACATTTCTATCAAATACTTAACGTAATTTTCCTTTCCTGATGGACTCCATGTCAGCAGGAGTTCCCTCCCAGTGGCTGGAGTAGGCTAAATTATGGAACATGGCCTCTGGCCCAGAGAAAAGATTTATGGGAGAAGGGTCCTAAGAGGTGTGAGGGGGTAGGATTAACCCACACATAGGCTGCCATGGAGTCCATCAGGAAAGGAAAATTACGGTAAGTATTTGATAGAAAGTTTTCTTCATTAATTTTAGGCCATATGTATTCTGCTACATATTTTTGGTAAAAAAAATCGCAATGAGCGTATATTGATTGGTTTGCGCAAAAGTTATAGCATCTACAAAATAAGGGATAGATTTAGGGACTTTTTTTTTTTTATTATTGTTTTTACTGGTAATGGCGGCAATCCGCGATTTTTGGCAGGATTGCGGCAAACACATTTGACTTTAAGTGAAACTTTTTGGGGACCAGTGACACCAATACAGTGATCAGTGCTAAAAAAATGCACTGTCACTATACAAATGAAGGAAACAGGGAAGGGGTTAACTACAGGGTTGATCAAGGGGTTAAATGCATTCCCTTGGATACGTTTATAACTGTGGGGGAGTGGATTCACTGGGGGAAAAGATTGTGATTCAGCTTAGCTGAAACACGATCTCTCTCTTTTCCTCCCTGACACAGCAGCAGTGTGCTTTGTTTACACTGGCACACCGCTGCTCTATGTCTCTTCTGAATGATCGCTGGGATTGCGGCGGCCATCGCGGCCGCCGGACCCGCTGATTGGCTCCCGCTGTGTCCCCTAAACCGCGTGCACAGAATCACATACAGGTACGTGATTTCGCGCACCCGGGCTGCCCTGCCGCAGTAAATGTACACGGGGCGTCCGGATGCAGTTAAAGACACCAATCCATCCAGTTCAACCTGTGTGTGTGTTCATGTCAAAAATAGTATCCCGTATCCCTGTATACTGTGTTCACTAAGATGCCCATCTAAGAGTTTTTCGACACTATCGATACTTCCCGCTGACACCACCGATTGTGTAAGTGAGTTCCATATCCTTACTGCCCCGATAATGAACAATCCCTACGCAGTTTAAGGTTAAACCACGTCTCCTCCAGTTACATTGAGTAGTCCCGTGTTTTCTTATACCCCCATAGACTGAATAATTAAATCCTGGCATTTATTTTTAAATATCGCCCAATCTATTTGACTTCTGTGATCTCTAGCACAGTGAGATTGGAAGGAAGCCAAACAGGCTGTATAGCTTTGCACAGTGCTGTCAGTCTAACATGGAAAGCCTGATAACAGAAGCAGGAAGTGCAAGAGTCACCTCATGAGACTATTGCTGCTACTTCACAAACCAATCACTAATTGATATAAGTCCTTTTGCTGCAGTAAAGCAATCTGCTTTTACTAAAAAAAATGTTAGAAGGTGCTGTGCTATATATAGTGATATAAATTGACTTATACCAAAATTATAATGATGCAAAAATGTGCATCCAAAAAAATAATGATATAAAATATGATCATATCAAACATGAAAATCCACACTAAACCAGTGAATGCGAATTCAAATAACAAAAAGTCCATATGTGACATCAGCAAAGGAATCTTTAGAGGTGAAAGTCACAGATGTATTAAACTTCAGTTTTGATAGAAGGGAACCAAGCCAATCCAACGAAGAAGTCACCCTGGTGTGTAAGCCGCCACCGATACTAATACAAAGGTTTAAATGCCCTTACCAGATTGTGTGGACTCAAATGCTATCATCACTGAGTCAAAAAGGCATCGGGAGAATAAGCTCTCCCAAACTTATCGCTGTATGGTAGATCACCAATCCAATTCCACACCAGGTATGGTAAACTTCTCTTTCTTTCAGTAGGTCAATCATCAAAGAAGCAAAGACATCTCCACATAGTGAAAAACCATTTAAAATAATATTTTTTAAAAAGAATATTGCACTTACATCAAGCAGGAAATAAACAGGCATATCGTCATACAATCCAGAAACTCTGTAGTAGAATGCAGTAGTTAGATGAGCGTCATCTCGACATGTTTCGTCTGAAAAGACATCATCTGGGGTCTGCTTTTACTGCCTGGCAGGGTTGAGTGAATTTCAAGAGTGACTGAACAGAATCACAAACCCTTTGGTACTCAAATTCTTGGCACATATTCGTTTCAAGTATGTACCGCTTATTTATCTATGTGCCTATACATTTGTTTTAAAGCGGAACATTGGGCTGGCCCCCAAAATAAAACGGGGGCATTTGCAGAATATAATGCTTATATTATGTGTGAGGGGCTAAAACAGATGCTCCATGGTCCGATCCCCTTCTCTCCAGTGCCGGAATGTCGGTGGGGACATATGATATTAGCGAGAAGGGTGTCAACACAACCAGTCAGAGGCCATCAAGAAAGGAGAGTTTGGGTAGCGATTAACATAACTTAAGCAGGTGGTAAGGAAGACTGTGGGACCGTGAATTATATTAAATTAGCTCTAGGCAAAACAAACATTATATTCTGCATATGATGGGGAAAGAAGGGGCATTTCATTTCCTGGGTCGGCTGTGAAGATATTTGTTCTGTGAAATGCTATACTTTTTGCTCCTCCTTTTTTATTTTCATAGATACAGTATATCATGTATGAGTTTTACTTCTCGAAAATGCACGCTGAAATGTGGTGTGTATTGTAACTGGAAGGATTCGCCGTGTTAAATTTTTCTTTCAGTCATATTTTTGCTGTGGCAGAGGAAGCATTTATACTCTCCCGGAACTCTGAACATCCACCGAACATCCTTCTCAGGTGATTGTTTTTTTCTTGCTTGGATTTCTTAGATACTTTATTTTCTCATCAATGTTTTTAATGCTATTTCACTTTTTTGAAGTACCGTATATACTCGAGTTTAAGCCGACCCGAATATAAGCTGAGGCACCTAATTTTACCACAAAAAAATGGGAAAACGTATTGACTCGAGTATAAGCCTAGGGTGTCCATCTGCATGCCTCACTGTGCCTTACTTTGCCTCACTGTGTCCATGTGCGTGCCTCACTGTATCCATGCCTCACTGTGCCTCACTGTGTCCATCTGCATGCCTCACTGTGTCCATGCCTCACTGTGTCCATGCCTCACTGTGCCCATGCCTCACTGTGCCCATGCCTCACTGTGCCCATGCCTCACTGTGTCCATGACTAGACTGACGTTTAACATGGGAGTCTATGGAAGGGGTGCCCGGGTTTGAAAAATTGGTGCTCCCTGGCTGTAGGTCCCCCAGACAACAAACTTTGCACACGTATAGAGGAAGAGTGGGGCTACATGTGTGCCAAGTTTAGGGTCCAGAGGACCTACGGCCGGCCAGTACCGGGTCCCCAAAATCCGGAGATCAGGCGCAAAAAAGTGACTCGAGTATAAGCTGAGGGGGGCATTTTCAGCACAAAAAAATGTGCTGAAAAAGTCGGCTTATACTCGAGTATATACGCTACTGTTTTCTTGATTTTATTTTATATATACAGTATATATAAATCTCATTGTGAAAAACTAGGAAAGCGGATAAAACACGCTGCCTAAGCGCCCAGGTCCTGACTTAACCACTTCAGCCCCGGAAGGATTTGCCCCCTTAATGACCAGGCCATTTTTAGCGATATGGCACTGTGTCGCTTTAACTGACAATTGCGCAATGTTGTACCCAAACAATATTTACGTCCTTTTTTTCACAAATAGAGCTTTCTTTTGGTGGTATTTGATCATCTCTGCAGTTTTTATTTTTTGCACTATAACCAAAAAAAGAGCATCAATTTAAAAAAAATATATACCGTATATACTCGAGTATAAGCCGACTCGAGTATAAGCCGAGGTACCTAATGTTGCCAAAAAAACCTTACTGACTCGAGTATAAGCCGATGCCTCACTGTCCACTGTTCCCTAGCTCGCTGTTCCCTATTTTACATTGTAAATAGTACCTGTAAAGAAGCTGCGGCGTCCATCGTTCAAATTCCGCGGCGTCCATCGTTCAAATTCCGCGGTCTCTTCCTGTTCCTTCCTTGATAGGCAATTCTCAGCAGACACTCTCCGCCTATCACGATCATTCTCTCATCTTCAGTTTTCCCAGCAGACACTGTGTTGGGTGTTCCGCCAATCACAGGCGTCTGCTGGAAAACTGAGGATGAGAGAACGTTCGTGATAGGCGGAGAGTGTCTGATGAGATTCGCCTATCACGGAAGGAACAGGAAGAGACCGCGGGATTCGAACGATGGACGCTGCAGCCGCCGCAACTTCTTTACAGGTACTATTTACAATGGAAAAAATTCGCTGACTCGAGTATAAGCCGAGGGGGGGGGACTTTCAGCCCCAAAAATAGGGCTGAAAATCTCGGCTTATACTCAAGTATATACGGTATATATTTTTTACTTTTTGCTATAATAAATATCCCCACAAAAAATATAAAAAAACACATTTCTTCCTCAGTTGGGGCCGATATGTCTTCTTTTATTTTTGGTGAAAAAAATCGCAATAAGTGTATATTGATTGGTTTGCGCAAAAGTTAAGCCTGGTACACACGATCGGATTTTCCGTGGACAAAGCGTAGGACTTTTGTCCGAAGGGTGTTGTTGGCCATGAACTCGTCTTGCATACAAACGACGAAGAATTGTCGGTCAACAAACACAAAACTATGTGGTTTTTCAGCTCTTTAGCACCACCCCTTGGGCAACTTCTGCTAATGTTGTGTTATGGTTAGCATTGTTTCTGAGCATGCGTGTTTGTACTTTGGAGTTTTGTCTGAAGGAGTTCTGTACACACGATCGGATAATCCGACAACACACATTTGTTAGAAGCAAGAGAAAGGGAGCCACGCAGGTGTGGGAATCCTTCAAATCACCTCCTCCCAGCAGACAAAGGTGCAAGCAATGCTATTGAAAGCAAACAGGAACGAAAAAGTCTTCTGGACTGCAGCACTCAAAAATAAAAGCCTTTATTTTAAAATAAGGAATCCAAAATACACACTGTACAACGGTACACAGGTCAAAAAAATTTTGCTGACATGTTTCGCACTGTGCTAGTGCTATGAATAAGCACTAGCACAGTGCGAAACATGTCAGCCAAATTTTTTTGACCTGTGTACCGTTGTACAGTGTGTATTTTGGATTCCTTATTTTAAAATAAAGGCTTTTATTTTTGAGTGCTGCAGTCCAGAAGACTTTTTCATTCCTGTTAACACACATTTGTTGTCAGAAAATTTAAAGCATGCTATCCAACATTTGTTGGGGGAAAATCCGACAACAATTGTCCGATGGAGCATACAAATAGTCAGATTTTCCGACAACAGCCTGTCATCACACAATTCCCGTCGGAAAATCCAATCGTGTATACGGGCCTTTATAGCGACTACAAAATAGGGGATAGATTTATGGCATTTTTAGTATAATTTTTTTTACTAGTAATGGCGGTGGGACCGCGACATTGCGGCGGACAGATTGGCAACTTTTGACACTTTTTTGGCACGTTGACATTTATACAGCGATCAGAGCTAAAAATAGCCACTGATTACTGTATAAATGTCATTGGCAGGGAAGGGGTTAACACTAGGGGGCAATCAAGGGGTTAAATGTCTGTCCTAGGGAGTTGTTTCTAACTGTGGGGGGTGGGACTGCCTGGAGGAGGAGACCGATCGCTGTTCATACTTAGTATGAACAACAGATCTGTCTTCTCTCCCCTGACAGAACGGAGATCTGTCTGTTTACATTGACAGATCTCCGTTCTCCATCGGCTCCGCATGCCCCCTAGTGGTCTTAAAGCGGCTGATATACAGCTACAGCGATTTGTCCAGGAGAGCCAACCTGCCGCAGCATAACTGCCGTGGCTGGTCCTCTAGTGGTTAAAGTGGTTGTAAACCTCTGACATGAAATACGAACAAAGCATATCCCTCTATAGTGTGCTGCAAAAATAGGAAGAGATAGCCCAGCCGCCGTACACCTCACCAGCTAGAGTAGTTAGCAGGTAAAAGCAGCCTCAGCTCAATTCATCCAGACCACAACTCCAACATGTTTCGTCCCACCCTTGGTGCTTAATCATGGAGATGAGGATCTGCTGGTGACAGGGGAATAAATACCAACATCAGCTGCCTAAATATTGATGAAAAAATTTAAAGAGACAGGTGAGTGAAAGTGCTCCGTGTAGCATAGGAGTCTAAGCCCCTGAAAAGCAACCACGGCCAGAAACTTCACGGTTTACATAGCAATAATGACTGATAGACAATTTAGAGGCTTGTAAACAAAGGTGCAAAATGTAAATAGGAATTAACTGAGTGCTGAACTCAAGGTAAATCTGTGTGGTTCAATATCACAAGATTGTGACACAGTCCACAGAAACAAGTAACTCTATAGTGTGTACTTGTCTCAGTCTAAAGCACCAAGTGTCATTTCTGTCTGCTGCTTCATTCCTCTGCTATCAGCATGAGTCACTCCTGACAAGTTTTCCTGACACCAAGAGAAAAAAGGTGACAGGCGTGGCACCTCCAGCTGATTGACAGCCTCAGCACTGTTCCTTTGTGATGTGTAAAGGTGGGGGGGGGGGTGTCCCTTCCATTCAATTATCTGTCAGAGCTCTCTTCACTGAGCTCTGCAGAGTGTATTTTTAGTTCTCTGCTCCCTTTTTCTGACAGCTCAGACAAGCTTTATAAATGATGCACTTTGGCTCTAGGGGAAATACTGCTGTAGATAAACAGGTACAACATATGTAGGAGGATTTGTTTTATCTGTGTATCTGTCAGGAAGGGCACGCCAGCAATCAAGATGGTGACTATGGTCGTTCCCCTGTTCTGCATGTCCCACTGAGAAAGGGCTGCACGGGCGCGTTTGCGCGCACCGGTGCGCGCGCGCCTGTGCAGGCACGCACCCGCTTGCACACAAAATGCCGGCGCGAGCGTGCGCACCTGATGACGTTGTGGTGCTTATAGACTATTTAAACTGGGATCGGTGCTGTCCGGTCTACAGCATTACCTGAGAACTCTGATTATTGTTTACCTGTATCCTGATCCAGCTGACCCTACCTGGCTTTCTTTGATTATCCCTAATTATCTGCCTGCATCTGACCTCGGCCTGTGTTGACTACGTTCCAGCCTGCTCCTCCTGCTACCTTGCTGCCAGCCTGTTGCCGAACCTGCCTGTACCTGAAACCACGTTCCTGCCTACTCCTCCTGCTACCCTGCTTCCAGACAGTTGCCGAACTTGCCTGTGTCTGAAACTGCTCCAGTGTTCACCTGCTTTGGACTTGTGTGCTTATTCTTCCAGTCCATCTGCCTGCACCTGCCTGAGTTCCAGTTTCCAGTCTGACAGCTGTTACTGTTCCAGTTCCGGCCCAGCTTGTCTACCAGCAACATTGCCAGGCTCTCGTGCGACTCTGCACTCCTGTGCCTCCTGTTTTCCCTACCAGGGGCCTTGAGTCAGAGGTGTAAGAGAGGCCTTCCTCTGCATACCAGACTCTTCCACCAGGTATGTGACAGTATCACCTGAGGTCTGTCACTGAACTGAGCCAATACAGAGCTATAACCCCCGGCAATCCCAGGGTCGAATGATGGCTACAACACAGCTGGCTAGTTCTGGGAGGGTGTCATATGATGTACTCCCGTAATCGTGCCCGTCGTGCACCCGCAGCACGCTCTGTGATTGCAGTCCTCCAGACACTGCTGATCCCAGATTGAGGTAAAGAGCCAATCAGGGGCTCTTTACCACATAATCAGCTTTGTCCAATCATAGCTGATCACGATGTAAGCAGAAGCCGGTTATTGGCACTCCTTTCCTTGTGATGACAGTGTGAGGAGAAGAGCGCCAATAACCGGCTTCTGTAAAAGGGACATGTACACTAATAATCAGGGCAGTGATTATTATCAGTAACCTGATTATCAATGCAGTCTCAACAGTGCCCACCAGTGCTGCCAATCTGTGCTCACCAGTGCTGCCAATCAATCAGTGCCTCCTCGTTAGTGTCACCTATCAGTGTCACCTACCATTTTCCATCAGTGCCGCCTATCAGTGCCACCCATCAGCGCACATCAGTGAAGGAGAAAAATTACCGGCTTGCATAGTTATATAACTATGAATTTTCTTCTTTTTTTGTTTTTGTTTATTTCAGCAAAAAAAACAAAAAAAAAACCCAGTGGTGATTAAATACTACCAAAAGAAAGCTCTATTTGTGTTTAAAAAACTGATAACATTTCATATGAGTACAGTGTTGCATGACCACGGAATTGTCATTCAAAGTGTGACAGCGCTGAAAGCTGGAAATTGGCCTGGGCAGGAAGGGGGTAAAAGTTTCCAGTAGGCAAGTGGTTAAGCCTCTACAATATAATTGAAGTGAAACCAATATACTGTACATGCACACAATACTATATCGAACCATTTTTACTACTTTGATATTTTTCCATTTATGTCCCTTTGCTTGCAGTGGACATTCAGGTTCTGGTAAGACAGAGGCGGTCAAGCTATTGTCCCAGTACCTTACTACTCCCCAGAGAAGACAAGGAGACAAGATTTTACAGGTAAGTCATGCTCCAAGTTTCACAACACAGAAGACAGTAGATTTATTGGTATTTTTTTTTTTTTTTACTCTTTGATAAAATGATATATAATAAACATTTGATTTTATTTACTTGTTTTGTACTACCTAGACTTTTTTTTTCTGTTTCATAGCTTCTGGATTTTTTTAAGGTCTTGGAAAGTTTTGGACATGCCAAAACTGTGTTGAATAGAAATTCCTCTCGATTTGGGCAAAGTCTTCAGGTGTTTCTCCAAAGGTAAAGCACATATAGACTTCCAGACAAGGATATAGAAGTGTAAGGTATTGCAGGCACATACTGTATATTTTTTGAAAGAAATACTATTACTATCTGATAATAAAAAAAAAAAAAATCTCAAATCAAGTTAAACCTTACTGGTGAGCTGATAATGTTCTCCAGCAAACTGTGCAACTGTGCTAAAGACAGATCATATACCTATTTTACCTTCATCTGCAACAGATTCCAGAAAGCAGATTCCAGACATTTATCATAAAAAGTGGGGTATTTATCATAAAAACTGTTTTGTAGCTTTTTCCTCTGTGCTTAATATATCGCCAATCAGGCTCTGTCCCACATAGCAGGTTAGAATGCAATTGGTAGTATGACATAATACTGACCCTTTCATATACAGTGCCTTGAAAAAGTATTCATACCCCTTGAAATTTTACACATTTTGTCATTGTTACAACCAAAAACGTTAATTTTATTAAATTTTTTTGGGGGGGATTTTATGTGATAGACCAACACAAAGTGGCACATAAATGTGAAGTGGAAAGAAAATGATAAATGGTTTTCAATTTTTTTTTACAAATAAATATGTGAAAAGTGTGGTGTGCGCGATTGTATTCAGCCCCCTGAGTCATTACTTTGTAGAACCACCTTTCACTGCAATTACAGCTGCAAGTCTTTTTGGGGATGTCTCTACCATCTAGAGAGTGACATTTTTGCCCATTCTTCTTTGCAAAATAGCCCAAGCTCAGTCAGATTGGATGGAGAGCGTCTGTGAACAGCAATTTTCAAGTCTTGCCACAGATTGCCAATTGGATTTAGATCTGGACTTTGACTGGACCATTCTAACATATGAATATGCTTTGATCTAAACCATTCTAATGTAGCTCTGGCTATATGTTTAGGATCATTGTCCTGCTGGAAGGTGAACCTCTGCCACAGTCTCAAGTCTTTTGCAGACTCTAACAGGTTTTCTTCTAAGATTGCCCTGTATTTGGCTCCATCCATCTTCCCATCAACTCTGACCAGCTTTCCTGTCCCTGCTAAAGAAAAGCATCCCCACAACATGATGCTGCCACCACCATGTTTCACGGTGGGGATGGTGTGTTCAGGGTGATGTGCAGTGTTAGTTTTATGCCACACATAGCATTTTGCTTTTAGGCCAAAAAGTTCAATTTTGGTCTCATCTGACCAGAGCACCTTCTTCCACATGTTTGCTGTGTCCCCCACATGGCTTCTCACAAACTGCAAACAGGACTTCTCATGGCTTTCTTTTAACAATGGCTTTCTTCTTGTCACTCTTCCATAAAGGCCAGATTTGTGGAGTACACGACTAATAGTTGTCCTGTGGACAGATTCTCCCACCTGAGCTGTGGATCTCTGCAGCTCCTCCAGAGTTACCATGGGCCCCTTGGCTGCTTCTCTGATGAATGCTCTCCTTGTCCGGCCTGTCATTTTAGGTGTCTTGGTAGGTTTGCAGTTGTGCCATACTCTTTCCATTTTCAGATGATGGATTGAACAGTGCTCTGTGAGATGTTCAAAGCTTGGGATACTTTATCCCTGATCTATCTGGTGTGTTCCTTGGCCTTCATGATGCTGTTTGTTCATTAAACTTCTCTAACAAACCTCTGAGGGCTTCACAGAACAGCTGCATTTATACTGAGATTAAATTACACACTGGTGGACTCTACTTATTAACCACTTAACGACCGCCCACTGTAAATATACGTCAGCAGAATGGCACCGACAGGCAGAATCACGTATATGTACGTGATTGCCTTTGTATAGTTGGGGGGTCCGATCGGACCCCCCTTCTTTACAGTGAGCGGTCGTTTTACCTTCGGGAGCGATCCGGCATGAGGGGACGGCCGTTCGATTCCGGCCACCCCCTCTCGATCGCTCCCGGCGAATGAGAGAGCTTCCCCTGCCTGCCAGGAAGGAGGAAGTGATGTCATCTCTCCTGGGGCGCTCACATATACCGAGCGCCGTACAGGAGAAGATGCCAGGTTAGTACACAAAACAGCACACTGACACCAGGACACATAGGCACATAAATCGCCCCCCCAGGCCCCCCCAGACACCCCCAGATCACCCCCAGCCCCCCCCAGCCCCCAGTCACAGTGTCACTGATTGCAGTGACCATTTATTTAGTGATCACTGCAATCAGTGACATTTGTGACTGTAAAAGTGTCACTACATTTAGTTTTAGGTCCAGTGTAGCCCCCTAACCCCCCCTAATAAAGGTTTAACCCCCTGATCACCCCCCAGATAACCCTTTCACCCCCTATCACCACTGTCACTAAGCAATCATTTTTCTGATCGATGTCTTAGCGTTGGTGATGCTGATCGGTAGCCAGTAATTTTTTTTAGGTTCGCCGCAGGTTTTTATAGCGTCGGGTACCCCCATATATTACCTAATAAAGGTTTAACCCCCTTGATCGCCCCCCCAGGTAACCCTTTCACCCCTATCACCACTGTCACTAAGCGATAATTTTTCTGATCGATGTCTTAGCGTCGGCGATGCTGATCGGTAGCCAGTAATTTTTTTTAGGTTCGCCACAGGTTTTTATAGCGTCAGGTACCCCCATATATTATCTAATAAAGGTTTAACCCCCTGATCGCCCCCCCAGGTAACCCTTTCACCCCCTATCACCACTGTCGCTAAGCAATCGTTTTTATGATCGTTGTCTTAGTGTCGGTGATGCCGATAGGTAGCCAGTAATTTTTTTTTAGGTTCGCCGTCAGGTTTTTATATAGCGTCAGGTACCCCCATATATTACCTAATAAAGGTTTTAACCCCCTAATTGCCCCTAGTTAACCCTTTCACCAGTGATCATCATATAAGTGTTACGGGTGACGCTGGTTAGTTAGTTTGCTTTTTATAGTGTCAGGGCACCCGCCGTATATAACCAAATAAAGGTTTAACCCCCTGATCGCCCGGCGGGTGATATCAGTTAGGTTTTAGCGTCAGAGAGGGTCTGCGTCACACCCCAGGCAGCGTCAGGTTAGTGCCAGTAGCGCTAACACCCACACGTGAAGCATACACCCCCCTTAGTGGTATAGTATCTGATCAGCTCAATATCTGATCTGATCAGATCTATACTAGCGTCCCCAGCAGTTTAGGGTTCCCAAAAACGCACTGTTAGTGGGATCAGCCCAGATACCTGCTAGCACCTGCGTTTTGCCCCTCCGTCCAGCCCAGGCCACCGAAGTGCAGTATCGATCGATCACTGTCACTTGCAAAACACAACACACATAACTGCAGCGTTCGCAGAGACAGGCCTGATCCCTGTGACTCCAGTGCTGTAGGAGGTAATTTCACCACCACAGTTAAAAAAAAAAAGCATATATGCCGAAGCATTGGGGCAGCAGGAGCGGAGGAGCGATTTTGCTCCTAATGCCGCGTATATACGTGGTATTGCCCGTGGAAAAGTCTGACCATGTGTACGCGGCATAACTTTTGCGAGAAGATGCCCCCATGCTTCGGCATATATAAATGGTGCGTGTATGCCCATCATTAGAAGTGGGTGGATGAAGGGCGGTATTCTAATGGTGGGCATACCCACCGATCAATCTTTTTTTTTCGTTCAGCCAACAGGCTGCATGAAAAAAAAGATTACAATACATGTCCAACAAGGACCAGCAACGTACTGGTATGTTGCTGGACTTTGAATGTTTATACCAGAATGATGCCTGCGGGTTTAGGTATCATCTTGGTATCATTCTTTTCAGCCAGCGGCCGGCTTTCATGTAAAAGCAATCCTAGTGGCTAATTAGCCTCTGGACTGCTTTTACAAGCAGTGGGAGGGAATGTCCCCCCCCCGGATATAAAAAGCGCCATTGGGAAATTGGGAAAGCATTTTATCACACCGATCTTGGTGTGGTCAGATGCTTTGAGGGCAGAGGAAAGATCTAGGGTCCAATAGACCCCAGTTTTTTCAAAAAAGAGTACCTGTCATTACCTATTGCTATCATAGGGGATATTTACATTCCCTGAGATAACAATAAAAGTGATAAAAATAAATAAATATGGAAGCAACAGTTTAAAAATAAAATAAAAAAGCAAAATTAATAAAAAAAAAAAAAAAAGCACCCCTGTCCTGCCCTGCTCTTGCCCAATGGTGAACGCAAGCGTCGGTCTGGCGTCATATGTAAACAGCAATTGCACCATGCATGTGAGGTATCACCGCGAAGGTCAGATCAAGGGCAGTAATTTTAGCAGTAGACCTCCTCTGTAAATCTAACGGGGTAACCTGTAAATGCTTTTAAAGGCTTTTAAAAATGTATGTAGTTTGTCGCCAATGCGCGTTTGTGCGAAATTTTAAAGCATGTCGTGTTTGGTATCTATGTACTCGGCCTAAGATCATCTTTTTTATTTCATCAAACATTTGGGCAATATAGTGTGTTTTAGTGCATTAAAATTAAAAAAAGTGTATTTTTTCCCAAAAAAATGCGTTTGAAAAATCGCTGCGCAAATACTGTGTAGAAAAAAAAAATGCAACACCCACCATTTTATTCTGTAGGGCCTTTGCTATAAAAATATATATAATGTTTGGGGGTTCAACATAATTTTCTTGCAAAAAAAAATATGTTTTCATGTAAACAAAAAGTGTCAAAAAGGGCTTTGTCTTCAAGTGGTTAGAAGAGTGGATGTAAGCTTCCTAATGTTGTGTATAAAATGCCAGAACTGTTCAAAACCCCCCCAAATGACCCCATTTTGGAAAGTAGACACCCCAAGCTATATACTGAGAGGCATGTCGAGTCCATGGAATATTTTATATGTTGACACAAGTTGCGGAAAAAATACAATATTTTTTTTTTTTTTGCACAAAGTTGTCACTAAATGATATATTGCTCAAACATGCCATGGGCATATGTGGAATTACACCCCAAAATACATTCTGTTGCTTCTCCTGAGTACGGGGATACCACATGTGTGAGACTTTTTGGGAGCCTAGCCGCGTACGGAACCCCAAAAACCAAGCACCGCCTTCAGGCTTTCTAAGGGTGTCAATTTTTGATTTCACTTCTCACTGCCTATCACAGTTTCGGAGGCCATGGAATGCCCAGATGGCACAAAACCCCCCCAAATGACCTCATTTTGGAAAGTAGACACCCCAAGCTATTTGCTGAGAGGTATTGTGAGTATTTTGCAGATCTCGCTTTTTGTCACAAAGTTTTGAAAATTGAAAAAAAAAAGAAAAAAAAAATGTTCTTTCTTCATTTTCAAAAACAAATGAGAGCTGTAAAATACTCACCATGCCTCTCAGCAAACAGCTTGGGGTGTCTACTTTCCAAAATGGGGTCATTTGGGGGGGTTTTGTGCTATTTTGGCATTTTATGGCCTTCAAAACTGTGATAGGTAGTGAGGAGTGAAATCAAAAATTTGCGCCCTTAGAAATCCTGGAGGCGGTGCTTGGTTTCCGGGGTCCCGTACGTGGCTAGGCTCCTAAAAAGTCCCACACATGTGGTATCCCCGTACTCAGGATAAGCAGCAGAATGTATTTTGGGGTGCAATTCCACATATACCCATGGCATGTGTGAGCAATATATCATTTAGTGACAACTTTTTGTAATTTTTTTTTTTTTTGTCATTATTCAATCACTTGGGACAAAAAAAAAATATTCAATGGGCTCAACAGGCCTCTCAGCAATTTCCTTGGGGTGTCTACTTTCTAAAATGGGGTCATTTGGGGGGGTTTTGTGCTATTTTGGCATTTTATGGCCTTCAAAACTGTGATAGGTAGTGAGGAGTGAAATCAAAAATTTGCGCCCTTAGAAATCCTGAAGGCGGTGCTTGGTTTCCGGGGTCCCGTACGTGGCTAGGCTCCTAAAAAGTCCCACACATGTGGTATCCCCGTACTCAGGAGAAGCAGCAGAATGTATTTTGGGGTGCAATTCCACATATAACCATGGCATGTGTGAGCAATATATCATTTAGTGACAACTTTTTGTAATTTTTTTTTTTTTTGTCATTATTCAATCACTTGGGACAAAAAAAAATATTCAATGGGCTCAACATGCCTCTCAGCAATTTCCTTGGGGTGTCTACTTTCTAAAATGGGGTCATTTGGGGGGGTTTTGTACTGCCCTGCCATTTTAGCACCTCAAGAAATGAAATAGGCAGTCATAAATTAAAAGCTGTGTAAATTCCAGAAAATGTACCCTAGCTTGTAAACGCTATAACTTTTGCGCAAACCGATAAATATACGCTTATTGACATTTTTTTTACTAAAGACATGTGGCTGAATACATTTTGGCCTAAATGTATGACTAAAATTGAGTTTATTCAATTTTTCTTATAACAAAAATTAGAAAATATCATTTTTTTTCAAAATTTTCGGTCTTTTTCCGTTTATATCGCAAAAAATAAAAATCGCAGAGGCAATCAAATACCATTAAAAGAAAGCTCTATTTGTGGGAAGAAAAGGACGCAAATTTCGTTTGGGTACAACATTGCATGTCCGCACAATTTACAGTTAAAGCAGCGCAGTGCAAAATTCTGAATTCACCTCTGGTCCTCTAGCTACCAAATGGTCCGGGGCTTAAGTGGTTAACAAGGTGACTTTTGAAGGCAATTGGGTTCCACTAGATTTAAGTAAGGGGTATCAGAGTAAAGGGGCTGAATACAAATGCACACCACACTTTTCACATATTTATTTGTAAAACATTGGAAAACCATTTATTTTCCTTCAACTTCACAATTATGTGCCACTTTGTGTTTCTCTATAACAGGGGTCTCCAAACTGTGGCCCGGGGGCCGGATGTGGCCCTTTGCTTGCCTTTATCAGGCCCTTGAGACACTATTGCCCACACTGATACAAGGCACTATTCCTTCTACACCAACAGGGCACTATTCACCCCACTGACACCAACTACAGGGCCCTATTCTTCCCATTCACACCAATGATGAGCCACAATTATTTGCCCTGATACCAACAATATGGCACTATTCCTCCCACTGACACTAATGAGGGGACCAAATTCCTCCCAATGACGCCAATGATGGGGCCATATTTCTTCCCCTAATACCAACAATGGGGACATTTTCCTCCCACTAATATCAATGATAGGGCATTCTTTACCCACATTGATGCCAGGGCATTTTCTACTCACACTGGCCACACTCCGACCCTCTCAAAGTCTGAAGGACAGTAAACTGGCCCATTGCTCAGAAAGTTTGGAGACCCGTGCTCTATCACATAAAATTCCAATAAAATGCATTTATGTTTTTGGTTGTAACATGACAAAATGTGGAAAATTTCAAGGGGTATGAATACTTTTTCGAGGCACTGTACTAAGCTATGTTTGAGAAACAGAAATTAGTATATTTTGGGCGTGTTTGTGAATACCTCGATACTGCAAATAGGTAACAATAAGTGTTCCCATATGAATAAATTATTTTCAAATGGGAAAGCGGGTACCAATGTAGCAATGTCTGGGTAAAACTTATGTAGGCTGTGTTGCTTGCATGTATTTTAAGTCTCAATTTTCATTTTTTATTTTAACTCAAATATTTTTTATGTATAGATTTGGTTTTATGTTCCAGACAATGATACATGTAACTCAGCCAGAAGTCACAGTAGCATCAATGTAGGCAACAGCGCAGTAAAAACAATGAAAAAGCAACTAACAGTGACAATTAGATAAAACCACCTCCAGCACCTTATATTGTTTATCATTTACATTGTGGTGGGTGGAAATCCTTTAGGGATCAGGAGAAATATACTTGTTGACATTTACTGATGAAGCAAAAATATTGGCCTTTAAATTACATTTACTTTCAGAAGAGTATCTGACTAATAGAGAATGGGCAATTGGTTTCCAGGCAATAAATAATATTCTATGGGCCTATTCTTAAGGCCTAAGGGCTCTGTACAAATATAATCTGTAATATCCAAAACAATCTGCTAAAAAGAGTATCTGTGATCATATTTACTAAAAATGCATGTACCAGCATGTAGAAGGAGCACACTTTGAAAATATTTTTTTTTTTTTCCTTTTAGGACTACTGTCACTTTGATTTTTGTTTTCTCCTTTGTACAACATATCTATATAGTTATACACATTTATTTATTCATTTATACATAAATGCATCATTGGTTGGTTTTGAAGACACGTCTAAGGACAGTATATGCACTATGCAATTTTAGTAGTGTTCCAGCAGAGGGAGTTTCTCAAATTCATTACAGTATATTCTGATGAATGGTTCTGCGTTCACTGAGGGGATTTGGAGCACTTTTGCTTCAATCAAAAGCACGGCGGAGGAAGCACATTCACATTTTTTCCTTTTTGACTGTTACTTGTTGTTGTTGCTAAAGTTCTCTGTTCACATCAAAGCCCCTCTTTCACATTAGATCCTCCCTCCTTCACATCTGAGTTACTCCATCATATAAGTGCCCACCTTCACATCGGAGCTTCCCTTAGACATAAAAGCCCCCTTCACATCAGGGTCCCCCCTTCACATCAGAGTCACTCCTTCATATTAGAGAACCCCTTTCACGTCAGAGCCCCCCTTAACATCTCAGAGCCCCCCCCCCACCTAAAATCACATTAGATTCTACCTGGAGCAGGTCTGGACAGGCAGCAGGAGGTACAGTAGATAAGGCCCTCTTCTGAATGCTGGGGTGGCCCTGGTTGTAGCCACCCTGGACCAGGGTCCTGCATTCCATGGTTCGGTTAGGCTGGCCACCAGAATCATAGCATCATAGAAACAAATGGTGTCATGTCTCCTGGCTGCTTAGCATCTTTAGTACCATGGAAAGAAACGATGCAAGTATGGCACAAGTTGTGTATCCAAAGGATATTCCACTCCAGGAGCTTCCAATGCCATTCTCCACCTCTATCACCCTCAGTTACCCTTCCATAGAAGGTGAAGGATGTCCAGTAGTGTATTTAGGTTTTGTGCTGCCCTAGGCCTGACTAAACTCGTGCACCCCTAATTTAAATATGACACACCCCTTCCTGTCAAGGCCACACCCCTTGCCGTTTAAGACCCACCCTGAGATTTTCCAGTGGGGACACTAGTTCTGAGGGCCTGGGGGGGGGGCAGAGATTTCCTCTCACTTCCTGTTGGGCTATGGGGCAGGAAGTGAAGGGAAATCTCTGCAATGGGACAGGGATAGTAAAAAAATAAATTGACAGGGGCTATAACCCTCCCTTACTCTATCCAAAATTTAAAAAAAAGTGTTGCCTACAGTTCTACTTTAAGCAAAAATTTCTGATCATTTTATGGAGAGGACTAAGAAGATATAACCATGCCAATGGTACAGGAGAAAAAATATAGCACAGTGATGAAGGTTTGTGGTCCAGGATGATAGGACAGTCAAAATTAGAAGCAGTGCCGCCCCCCCCCCCCTCCCACAGTTGCGGAATGCCGGCCACCCGCATACCGGAAGAAGTGCGGCTGCTTTATGGGGACTAATTTGCCTCCCAGCCCAGTCCGCCCCATAAGACTAGCGCTACACTAGCGGTGTAGTAAAAGCCGGTGGAGACTCTTTCCGCGCTGCCCCCCTGCAAAGTGCTGCCCTAGGCCTGGGCCTTGTTGGCCTAGGCCAGGATACAGCGTTGAGGATGTCATATTACTTCCCTGCACCTCCATACAATGTTTGGAGTCTTTGGAGGGTCTTGTAGCTTTAGGGTTCAAACCTTCTCTATAGTACTCCCCTATTCTAATTTGAAGAGGTCTAATAGTACACTCAAAATAATGAATGAAGTATACTGTTGTAGCGCACAGACCCCTCTGTCTTTACCTGCATCTTATTTGGCTCCTCGCAGGCAGAGAGAGGCACACCGCACCACAAGCCCATACCCTCCTGTGTGAGGAGGTTGAGCGGTATTAGTTTCGGGCCTGCCTGCGGCTGGAGTTAAATCCTCCCGAGAATGATTCTCACCTCTATCTTGAATAGACTCCGGAGAGTCAACAGAGGCCCTCACCGTCACCAAGACTCTGCGCTGGGTCTTCGGAAAGAGTTACTTCCCTAGCCTCCTCATCTCAGATACGGGTCCCCTCGCAAGGCGGCACCCTGGGAGCTCTCGATCCTTTGCGAACCCCAGCCGAAGGTTGCTGGGCCCCGGGCCTTCCAAAATTAGTACCTCACCCCAGACTAAAGGTGTCTGGGATGGAACAGGAACCAGGCCTCTGGGCCTAGGGCACCCGGAGAGGACACATGCACGCCCAGGCTGAAGGTGCCCGGGCGTGGACGAAGAAGACGAACCCCAATGGAAGATGGCCAACCCCTTTTATACCCTCTCCCGACAGGCACAGCAGGTTCCCTGCCCCGCCGTACTACTGCAGAGAGGGGACAAAAAGAGCACAGCCCTGTATCAGTGGTTCAACCTTGGCCTATGGCAACAGCGCCACCTGTAGGCCACAGGGAACTGCACACCAACACCATCTCCCATGGACAGAAATGGTCCATAAACCCTAACAATCAGTGTGTCTGAGCCTAATTACCACTCAGACACTTCCCCTAAATTTAACACCCCGCTACACAGTATTTTGCATTCTAAAAGCATTGCAAGTATTACAGCTGATGTACAGTTGTATGTGTTGTACCTCACCCACTGTTTTCAATCTCACCTCCTTAGCGTTTGGTGAACCCACCCTACTAGTTATTTACTGTTGACCAGGTTGGACTTTGCTTCCTATTATTTCTCTATTGGCTTGGGAATAGCACAGAGTCCAAAGTTGGTTCCTGCTGACTGAAGAAACTACATGACTAATGTATAACAGATGTACTTACTGCTTACCCCCTGTTTGCTCCAACTTCTTACCCATAATCCTAAATTAACGAGACCACACCGAAATTGGAGTAAAACATAGGCCGTAGCAGCCTTATTTATTAAATAAATATATTTCCAAAATAATATCAAAATCCTAGCGTTGGTCTTTTGCGGGAACCTCCATAACCATCTGATAAAATATTGCACTGCGGTACCTCTCATATGCTTATAGGCCTCAAGCCGACCGGCTGGCTCAGAGACAACCACGGACCGCAGTGCACCCGTTACCAACACATTTTAGCTAAACCTCCGTTAGCTGAAATCCAACCATCAGGACCCATACCAACGATAGGTCCTGAACTCATTCCTTCCAAGGTATCTTCCTTCATCCGCAAAGACCAACACCCGCCACAGCACCCAAGGGGAAAACCTTACCCTTGGGGGCCCCCCACACCCCAGAGCTCACTGTATGCCATATTGCATTCCCAATGCCCATAAGTCACACCCCACAGCAGTGAGGTGCACACCATTGCCCCGCAGGTACCTCCAGACATCCACCACCAACTCCATGTGCCTTACCACCAACCCTTCATTCCTCACTACAAAGCTACTCACTTCCCAATTAAGCTTCGTACGGGCCCTGTAGATACCCTCTAAAGACCAAGCCCCATTCCATGCGGTCCGAGTGACAATGTCCAACCACCCAATGACCATGTCCGGGAATGCCATCGACCTTACCCCTAAATCATTACCACCTACGTGCAGGACCAAAACGCCAGGCGGCCTATACAGACGTGCAAAGCTGTACCTCTGGAGCCCCTCCACTCCATAGCATTCCCGGAACTCCCAGCCATCTAGCACAAACCTCCTGGCTTGGAAACCCCACCTGCTGACCCTCTGGCCCCACATCCGCCCCTCATTACCCCTTTTTTTTTTTTTATGTATTTTTAAACACGATCGAATGGCCCAGTATCCAGGCCAGGGCCTGTACCGAACCTGCAAGAAGAGAAAGAAACAAGCCACCAAGACCTCAGAAAGCCCAAAATCATCACAGCCCCATACACTCTCTCCACCCAGCCCACCACTATTCGAATCCCACCAGCTGATGGGGGCGAATGTATAGCACAAATCTACAAGACTCCCACCTACCAAAGCGCTTAACCGCCTCAGCATCCATCCCACCTTAGCCACCTCGGTCGCAGCCCCAACCCTGAAAGAAACGAGAAGAACATGCCCTCTTATCCAAGCCCCAACCCGGCAGCACTTCCTGGAAACTGAAACCCTGTGAAACCTGAACAACAAAGGGGGACCCGTCCGTGTGCATTAAGAAGGACCCGACTGCCCCGGGACACACCTCCCAAATAAAAACCCCCGTCACGGCCCCCTCCGGACACCACTGCTAGCCAGGCGGAGCCAAGCCCGCACCAACTGACCCCTGCCTACCTGCTCCATCTTGTATATCAGTAACACCAACGACACCCCCTCCTTCTTGCACCTAATCTCATAAACCCACATTCCCCCTTTGACGGACTTGGAAAGGCTGACCAGCTCCCCAAACCAAAAAGGCCCCAAATTTATTTATTATTATTATTCCTTTTTTTTTTTTTTTTTTGGAAAACGAGAATAAACTTGCCAACGAAAACAACTCCCTCTAACTAGGGAAACCTCATATGCTGCTGCCCAAACCCTGCAGCTGCCCAAACATTTTATTATTATTATTATTTTTTTATTTTTTTTTTATGATATAACCAGGAGACACCCAAAATTCTTCCGTAAATTCCGGGCAACCCAGCCTTTGACCAGAAACGTCAAACCCGCTAGTTCTTTTTTTTTTTTTTTTTTTTTTTTTTTTTTTTTAACGCGAGCCCGGCCACCCCATTGGTCCTATTTCTAGAAATAAAGTATAACGTCAACAGTCTAACCCCCTCGCCCCACCGAATCCACTTCACTCATGTGAACTACTACCTGCCACTACTGCCTAGCCTTCCGAGAAGTGGACGACTCCGATGGAATCTCACACCTCCAGACAGGACGGGACACCCCACGTTACCCCGCCACCAGCTCCACCACCCGGAAACTATCCCCACTGAAAAGCGAGGAAACGCTCCAGCTATGACGTTCTCCACTGGCGTTAGATGCACCAAGTAAATGACACATGCACTTGCAGGCATAACCACACCGAGTGTGGCAACAGCTGAAACAACCGGGGGAGACGACACAGCGACTCTTGATCACTCGTACCATACCCAGGTTATACCCGTGGAACCAAACCTTCATCTCCCTTACTGAGGCGCCCCACCATACCACTGGAAATGACTCCAGCAGCACCAGATCTTGTGTGAAAACCCCTGTCAATCCAAGACCGAAGGCCCACTACACCCGCCTTGAAAGAATGCCCCCAAACCTGTCGAGCCACCCGACACTGTGTACCACCCCCACTCAAAGTTCTTAACCGCACCAAACCCCCCCAGTCCCCTCCTGGGAAACCCGTCCAGTAATGAGGCACACCCGCAAATCCTCCCTGTGAGTCCACCCAACGCACAAAATGCTTAGGCGATCTGATCCTTGCGACGTGCTCCAATGTAGACAGGAGCACCCCGAAGATAGTTGGCGACGCCAGGCCTACGCACAGAAAATCGTCCATATAATGGCTGATGGGCGATACTCCTGACACATCCCTCATCACACCTTCCCCCAATGAGTTGAACTGCTAAACAGTGCCCCGGAGACAGAGCAACCAATCTGCAGACCCATATCGACATAAAAAACCCCAGTACCCCACCAACCCCACAACCGGAAGCTGTCCGGGCGGCCCTGACCAATCCGACGAGCCCAATACAGTGCCGCATCCAAGGAAGCGTAACTCACTGTGTGTCCTCCCGTGTCAATGGCATTGTTGACCAACCCCCCTTTTGGGAAGAAAGGTGGTGCATCAGCCCAAATTTGTTGAGCTCCTACTTTGGCACTACACCCCAAAGGGGAACCCCCAAATCAACAAAAGATTGGGAAGGGAAAGAGCCGCCTATGCGTCCTAATGCTACTTTCCCTGGGCAGTTTCTCAGAAACTACATTGGGACGCAGCATGGCCGAACATAAATCACACGGCATGTGAAACCCCACTGAAAAGAAAAAAACCTTAGTCTAACAGCTACGCTGCTGTACCATCCGTATACCTACCAAGAAACGGCCGCCGCCGTTCCCCCATCACCGGCGTCCTTTCTTTCCCGTGTTCAAAGCATACCGACAGGGTGTGATCCCAACCCCCCCCCAAACCCAGAACCTTAGTGCTTGTACCGACACACTCCACCGAATTTACCCGTGCCCTACGTGTACCGCTAACAGGCCTACTTACTCCAGCCGGACTGTTATACTGTGGGGGGGGGTGGGTTGGGTGGAGTAACACCCGCCCCTACCAGGAAACAACTGCCCTTGGGGCCTAGCAGATGTCACAAGGCGCATTCCCAGCCTGATGTCGTTGTGATCCCACCATAGTGCCGGATGTATCCCCTCCTACGCCAAACTGCTCCCAGACCGCATCCAAACCGCACCTCCGTGAACCCTGTAAGCATCCCCTACCGAATTTGGGTAACAAAAGAGCTCCGACAGGTTCAGGGTTCTTCCCCCCAATCACCCTCATGTCAAATGCTTGCAACTTATTTCCGATAGTACATGTAATCAACCAATACCTCCCCTTCTCACCACCTCCCATTGTTGGAATACCCTGGAGTAACCCCAAATTTTCATTTTTTAATTTTTATTTTTTTTTAACAGCAGGAGTGAACAACATCTCTACGTACTCACCCTTTTAGATCTTATCCCGGACCTCAGGCTTTAAGTAAGCACCCAGCGGACCCTAAAACCAACTGTACCTGTGGCTAAATCAGCCAAACGTATGACATCCCGTTTTCCAGCGGCGTCCCCTGCTACCACGAACTTCAAAACCCTCTGCTCCACTTGCACCCCACTATCAGCTGTCATGCGCAGACTCCCACACAGCCGGCACCGCTACGGGTGATGAGGATATACTATCCCTCCCTGCAAGCGGGACCACACGGCCCGACCACCTTCTCAAATCCACCAACCAAAATCTTTGAGCCCCACCAATAAAAAACCCTGCGAGCCTGAAGCTCCCCCCAAGTGCAGACCCATCCATTGTGTCCACCCGGGGAGAATCACCCTGCGAGCCCCCCCCGTTACCGATGCCTCCCCAGCACCTGCAGTAGCCCCCCCGTTACCAATGTCTCCCCAGCACCTGCAGTAGGACCACCCCCCACGGACCCACTATACTATCCCCTATATGGCAAAGAAAAATTTTTTTTTTTTTTTTTTTACTTACCGGGCTGCCTAGGAAAAATTCCCACCAGCCGACCGTCTCGCCTCCATCGCTGCCGATCATCTCAGGGGAAACCGATCGTCTTCCGAAGCCGTCAGCTCGCCCTGCGACCATCTGATGAAAGCCCTCCAGGAGCAGCGTCTCTGGATGCCGAGGATCTGGCAGCCCTCCGGCCCCGCCACTGAGCTCCAGACCCGCCCATGGACTTCTCTGTCGCTTTTCGCGGGCCGGGGACGACGACTTCCCCCCCGCCCTGCCGAGAGACATCAGGCGCGTTGTCACCCTCCCCTGGCGATCCATCATCACCTGGGGGTCACCTGGCCGAGGCTGCAGAGGGCACAGTGACCGCGACCGACGATCTCCCCCGCTGAGGCTCCACCCCCCGCTACCGTCCCATCAGGGGTGAGGCCCGCACTCTTCTGGTCCATGTGTCGAGCGAGCTGCCTGGCCACCCCGAACCGCCGGTGCGGCCGCCCGCCGGGCCCTGACTATGAGGGGGATGATTCCCGGGACCCCCCCTTGTGAGCAATGTGAACGCTCAGCGGGAGGGGGCCCGAATGGGGCCAAGGGGAGACTAATTGGCTGGCGCTGGGCTCTAGGGGATAGTCGGGTAAGAAGCGCTCTGAAGGCAGTAACCTTCAAGCTCGCGTGGACTCCCTCCCCCCCTGTACCTGCCCCCACCACCCTTCAAGCAAGCATTGGCCCCAGGGTCTCCTGTAACCAACCTGCGCTCCCTGGTGCCGCTTCCGACCGCAGCTAGGCCCGAAACAGCTCCCCCTCTGCCATAGCTCTGTCTCCCTGAACTTTCCTTCACACTGTGGTGACCTGGGGGAGGGGACAACTCCTTTTCCTACTTACTCCCCCTCCCACTAAACTTCCTACCCAATCCTAATACTTCTAACATCCTGTACCCTGTTTCCCTAGTCATGCCAGCCCTCCGCTCATTTCTTTTCTCTCATTTTTTGCTCCGGGCTTTTCTGTCTTTCTGCAATACCTGTTGTATTTCTTTATCACCATATAATATTGGTACATTTTTTTAAATCTCTATAACTCATGTATATTCAATACTCTAAGAAGTTACACAAATTACTTTTTCTTATATGTCCCATTTTATTAATTACACATTTATCAGATATCAGTACATTTCTTCTCAGCTTTGTCTTTCACTTGGCAGATTAAAACATTTGAATAGCCTTTGTTTTTAAAATTTTCCTCTATCATTCTAGATTCTTCTAAATACAGTTTGTCACTCAAGCAGTTTCTCTAAAGGATTGCTTTGATAGTGTGGGAGGAATGGCAACTTTTAGATGAACCCAGCCCATTCACCACTCACAGGCCAATCTGTATCCTCCTTGATTCCCTGCAATCAGCCGGATGTATAGGCCCTGGAGTCCGCTCTTGCTATACTGTAGTTCACCATTCAAATAATGGACTGCACAACAAAGGCGTTCAACTGCAGCCAAGGTTTCACTCTCACCCAAAGCCATGCCCCCAACATGTTTTACCCATGATTAAGCCTTGCTGTGGGTGAAACATGTTTGGGGCAATGCTTTGAGTTGGAGTGAGCAGTGTGCTGTCCTTGCAATAAACCTTGCCTGGAGTTGAACGTGTTTTTTGCGCAGCCCACTATTTGGATGAGGGAAGGCAACTTGTTGTACACAAAGTTGTATTCCCTGCACATTGTTTACAAAATGTTCATGTAGAAACCGTTGATTTTAATGGCGGTTAACATTAGGGCCCCGTTCACATCTCAGCGCTTTGTAGCTTGAAGCTCCAAAACCCTGGAGAAGAAAAATCTATTATTTTCTATGAAGATGGTTCAAATCTCCATTCTAAGTCGCCTGAAGCTCAAAAAAGTTCTGGAGCTTTTTTTGTAGCTTAAATCGAGCAGATTTGAGTGTTATTGGCGTGTTTTTACTCCCATAGAAATAAATAGAAACACGCTTTTGCGCATTTTTGTCAGGCCCGTTCGCTCAATTTTCTGCTCAAACTAAAGATTGCAAATAGCAAAAATATATGAATAAATAAATATAAAAAAAATTCACAAATAACTAAAAATCATCATAAATAAATTAATAATATGTAATAATACATAAATAAATGATAATTAACCCCTAACGTTAAAAAAAATGAATAAAGTATTATAAATTATAATAATAATAAAAAAAAACACCCAACCCCCCCCCCCAAAAAAAATAATAATAGTAATTTATTTATTTATTTTGTGTTATGGTTAGAGTCTTTCGTTATTTATTTTTATTATTTTATATTTTTATGGGTTAGGGGTTAATTAAGGTTAGGGATTCATTATCTATTTACTATTACTTAGTATTCATTTATTGAATTGATTTATTTAGGATTTTTATTTATTTATGTATTTATTTGACATTCATTTATTCATTAATTTTTATTATTAATATTAGTAGTAGTATTAACACCTTAACCCTAACCAAAATAAATAAATAAATGAACAACCCTGTGTCATGAAGCTAGTTCAGCTAATACTAATTATCATGAAATTCTTCTGCAGCTAATACGAATCCTTCTGCAGCTACTGCTCATTCCCTAATGCTCATTTGCTAACACAAATTTTCATGCAGCTAATACAAATTGTTCTACAGCTAATGCTAGCATTGGGGAATAAGCAGTAGCTAAAGAAAAATTTGCATTTGCTGCAGAAGTATTTGCGTTAGCTGTATGAGAATTAGTATTAGCTGAACTATCTTCCTGACATAGGTTTTTTTTTTAGGGTTAAGGTGTAATACTACTACTAAGAAGAAGAAGAAGAATTAATGAATATATAAATGTAAAATAAATACACAAATAAATACAAATAATGCTAAAATTTTTTAATAAATTAATAATAAGTAATAGTAAATAAATAATGAACCCCTAAGCCTAACCCTAACCCCAACTCCTAATCCTAACCTAACCATAAATCTAACCCCTTACCCTAAAGAAAAAAAAATAATAAATGAATAATAAGAAATAAATAAGAAATAAAAGCTAAGGGAAGAGCTAAAAAAGCTGAAATACCTAGCAACAGATGATAGTTTTCTCTATTGGCTAATTAAAAAACAGCAAAGCTCAAAATCATGTGCAAGTCGCGCATACAAACACTGGAAATTTTTTCAAAGACGCTACGCTCGAAAAACCTCAAACTAAAAAAAGTCTTGTCTACAGTTACACTTTAAGTTTTAAAATGATCTTCATTACTGTATTTATATACATGTACGGGAATGTTCAATTTAGGATATGTCATTCCCAACTGTGAACTAGAGTAAGACCTTTTCTGTCCTTGTTGGTCAGTATCTACCATCATTATTTTGCTTTGTGTTTTAGAGGTCTTGTGGTGGGCTGCTCAGTGTCTCACTATCTACTGGAGAAGTCCCGTGTTGTGTTCCAGGTTGGTGATTTACCTGATTTTAAGGCTCTTGTCTGACTGTCAAACAGGTACCAAATCAAGTTAGTGTGTGATGCACAAGCCTGATTAAGCCACATTATCCTTAATTTGTGCCTTAATACCCCCCATTCCTCAGAGGCAGGGCTGTCATTTCAGAATGCAGTTGGCAGGGTTAGGTGTGGATAATTGCTGGATGTCAGTGTCACTTAGGAATCAGCAGTGACAAAGTTTATAGCCACGCCTGCAAATTTTTTAATCCCACAGCCTATATGGCAGTTTTTCTGAATTCAGGAGTAGTGCAGAGGTGTAGTCACACCATCACAAAAAGGTACATAAGATGCACTTCACTGACTGGATCAACAGGTATTTGTAGTAATTTTTGAAGGGGTGCTAAGCACAAACTGTAGGTACAGATGCACTTACAATTAAGTGCTTTTTTTTAATGGAGTCCCTGATTCCTGTCTGTGACACCAGTTTTATTTTTCATCAAGTGTCCAAAGATGGTCAGATGGAGGGAAAATTGTTTAAAGATTCTAGTGGTATTTGATATAAGTACTGTGCAATAGTGTTGGGCGAACAGTTCGGGCCAAGCAAAAGTTTGTCCCAAACATCGCCCATTTGGCAAACACCCGAATTTGCAGGGCGCCTGGCGGGATGTTCGCCCGCTGAACGCTCCACAATGCACTGCACGGTGCATTCTAGGGTCCTTATTGGATGAAGCCTTTCACCTGACTGCTGGTCAGGTACAAGGCTTTGCCAATTAGGGCACAGAGCACTGCGAGAGCCCTGATTGGACAAAGTGATGATGACTAGTGATGAGCCGAACACCCCCGGGTTCGGTTCGCACCAGAACCCGCGAACGGACCGAAAGTTTGCACGAACATTAGAACCCTATTAAATACAATGGATGCGAACGTTCGGATTCTAAAGTGCTAATTATAACGACTATTATCCATGTTATTGTCCTAAACAGAGTTTGGGAACCCGGGTTCTGCACCAGGGAACATGTATCAATGCAAAAAGAAGTTTTAAAAACGGTCGTTTTCCGGGAGCAGTCATTTTAATGATGCATAAAGTGAAAAAAAAAAAGTCAAATATTCCTTTAAATATTGTACCTGGGGGGTGTCTAAAGTATGCCTGTGAAGTGCCACGTGTTTCCCGTGTTTAGAACTGTCCCTGCACAAAATTACATTTCCAAAAGAAAAAAAAGCCATTTAAAACTGCTTGCGGCTTTAATGTAATGTCTGGTCCCGGTAATATGGATGAAAATCTTTAAGAAAAATGGCATAGCTACCCCATCACACCCCCCCCTACCCCAGCCCATTACCAGCCCCTTTGGGTCTTGTATGGATATTAAGGGGAACCCCGCACACAAAATAAAAAAGGCCCTATATACTCTGAACAGCCGTATACAGGCGGTGCATACAAGACAGGGACTGTAGGTTTGTTCTTATGTAGAATCTGTTTGTAATTTTGAACAGGTACATTGTTTAAGTGTAGCTCCAGCCCAAATACCTATTTTTAAGCTTTTTGGAAAACATAGGGAAGGGTTATCACCCCTGTAACATTTGTTTTGCTGTCTGTGCCCCTGTTCAGAACATTTCACCTCACTTTGCGTCCCAATGACAACTGTTTTTGAAATGTGTTGTTTTTATTGAAACAAGGATTGGTGATAAAGCATCAGTAGAGAGGAGACACCTTTCTCCCATATTGATTCTTACAGGAGAGAATTTTCCTTCCAAGGGGTAGATTTCCTCTCACTTCCTGTTGTCTTCTTCCGTTTGCAAGTAGTAGTCGTTTGTAAGTTGGATGTTTGAAAGTAGGGACCTGCCGTATATACTCTGCAGAAATTGGCCCCTTAGGTGTTGGTGTTGGCACAACACTGTAAGCACTCACAGTTACTCTTGGTGGGTGCTGGAATGCCCTGCTGTCAACTATTATATCAGGAATTGTAATAACATATAATTGTTGAACAGTGGTAGTAAAAATTGGGCCTTTGATGGTGGTGCTGGTGCCACAACACTGTAAGGCCTGACAGTTACTCTTGGTGGGCGCAGCAATGGGCCCTGCTGTGAATTATTAGATCAATAATTATAATTGCATGCCCCTGTTGAACAGGGGCTGAAAAATTGGGCCTTTGGTGGTGGTGGTGGTGGTGGTGGTGGTGTTGACACAACACTGTAAGGCCTGACAGTTACTCTTGGTGGGCGCAGCAATGGGCCCTGCTGTGAATTATTAGATCAATAATTATAATTGCATGCCCCTGTTGAACAGGGGCTGAAAAATTGGGCCTTAGGCACTGGTGGCACAACACTGCAACCCCTCACAGATACTGTACTTGGAGCACAGCAATGAGCCCTGTTGCAAAGTATTGCATCAAAAATTGTAATTACACGCCCCTGTTAAACAGGGGCTGAAAAATTGGTCCTTAGCCACTGGTGGCACAACACTGCAACCCCTCACAGATACTGTACTTGGAGCACAGCAATGAGCCCTGCTGCAAAGTATTGCATCAAAAATTGTAATTACACGCCCCTGTTAAACAGGGGCTGAAAAATTGGGCCTTAGCCACTGGTGGCACAACACTGCAACCCCTCACAGATACTGTACTTGGAGCACAGCAATGAGCCCTGTTGCAAAGTATTGCATCAAAAATTGTAATTACACGCCCCTGTTAAACAGGGGCTAAAAAATTGGGCCTTAGCCACTGGTGGCGGCACCCATAAACCAAAATGATCTTCCAAGCTATCATCATTAATCGGATCATTGAGGAGGAGGAGGAGGATAGCCAGTCAACATAACAGCACAGGCACTCAGCATCAGCATCAGTCTTGAAGGGATGTGACATTTTAAAATCAATTAGTCTGTTATATCAGCATCAGGTGTGTGGTAGCTGGTGGTGATCCAAGACTGGTTCATCTTGATGAAAGTCAGTCGATCAACCGAGTCGGTGGATCCGTGACAAATCCTCCAGCAGCACTGAATGTGCGTTCTGAAAGAACGCTGGATGCAGGACAGGCCAGTAGCTCAATTGCATACTGTGCAAGCTCTGACCAGTGATCCATCCTCAAGACCCAGTAAGCCAGAGGATTTTCGGTGGGGAAGGTGTCCAAGTCTGACCTCGCCCCTAGGTATTCCTGCACCATGTATATCAGACGCTGGCGATGGTTGCTGGAACCGATCATACTTTGGGGCTGCGGACTAAAGAATTGTCTGAACGCATCGGTCAGACGGCCACTTTCCCCACCGCTCCTTCTTTGACTGCCCGAAGCCTCAGCAACTCGTTGTCCAGGACCAGGAGTTTGTAACCTCCCAGTCTCTGGGAACGCGTTGCACAGACCTTTCTGCAAGGCCTCCCGGAGTTGTCTCATCCTCTGCTCCCTCTGCGACGGTAACATAAGGTCCGCAACCTTACCCTTGTACCGTGGATCAAGGAGAGTGGCCAGCCAGTAATGGTCCCTCTCCTTGATCCGAAGAATACGAGGATCCTTCCGCAGACTTTGCAGGATCAGGGAGGCCATGCAGCGTAGGTTAGCTGAGGCATTCAGTCCGGAGTCCTCTGGGTCACTAAGGACGACATGATCCGCAGCCACCTCCTCCCAGCCACGTACAAGTCCACTGGTTTCTTGGGACTGTAAATCATCCCTAAAAGACTGCTGCTGATGATGCTGAGTGCCAGCCTCCACCTCCATGCTGACACAATCCTCCTCCTCCTCCTCCTCTTCCTGTGCGATGGGTGGGACAGAAGGAACACTGTCTGGGTAAAGGGGGCCTTGAGAGGCAAGGAAGTCCTCCTCTTCCTGCCTCTGTTCTGCCTCAAGTGCCCTGTCCATTATTCCACGCAGCGTGTGCTCCAACAGGTGGACAAGAGGTACAGTGTCACTGATGCATGCACTGTCACTGCTCACCATCCTCGTGGCCTCCTCAAATGGTGCCAGGACAGTGCATGCATCCCTGATCATGCCCCACTGGCGTGGTGAAAAAAACCCGAGCTCCCCTGACCCTGTCCTGGTGCCGTAGTCGCACAGGTACTCATTGATGGCCCTCTGCTGCGTGTGCAGCCGCTGCAGCATGGCCAACGTTGAGTTCCACCTGGTGGGCATGTCACATATAAGGCGGTTCTTGGGCAGGTTCAACTCCTTTTGCAGCTCAGCCAGGCGAGCACTGGCATTATAAGATCTGCGGAAATGCACAAGACTTTCCTGGCCTGCCTCAGGACATCCTGTAAGCCCGGGTACCTGCCCAAGAACCGCTGCACCACCAGGTTAAGGACGTGAGCCATACAGGGCACATGGGTCAGTTGTCCCTGTCGGAGGGCGGAGAGGAGGTTGGTGCCATTGTCACAAACCACCATTCCTGGCTTAAGCTGGCATGGCGTCAACCACCTCTCGGCCTGCCCCTGCAGAGCAGACAGGACCTCTGCCCCAGTGTGGCTCCTGTCCCCCAAACACACCAGCGCAAGCACGGCATGGCATCTTTTTGCCTGCGTACTTGCGTAGCCCCTTGAACGCCTACGGAGCACCGCTGGTTCCGAGGACAAACCACAGGAAGAGGCCATGGAGGAAGAAGAAGAGGAGGGGGTGGAGGAGAGAGGTGTGTCACAACCAGTAGTAGCATTTTGGAGGCGTGGCGGTGGAACAACCTCCAACACTACTGCACCTTGTCCTGCATCCTTCCCAGCTGCCAAATGAGTGACCCAATGGGCCGTGAAAGAAAGGTAACGTCCCTGTCCATGCCTGCTGGACCATGAGTCAGCGGTAATATGCACCTTACCGCTGACCCCCCTGTCCAGCGAGGCCAAGACATTGCCTTCCACATGCCTGTAGAGAGCCGGAATCGCCTTCCGTGAGAAAAAGTGGCGTTTGGGAACCTGCCACTGAGGAACCGCACATTGCACAAACTCACGGAAGGGGGCCGAGTCTACCAACTGAAAAGGCAGCAGTTGAAGCGCTAGCAATTTAGCCAAGCTAGCATTCAACCGCTGGGCATGTGGATGGCTGGGAGTGAACTTCTTTCGACGGTCCAGCAGCTGGGGCAGGGAAATTTGCCTGCTAGAATCGGACGTTGGTGTACTGCTAGCAGAGTGGCCACAAGTACTTGGCTGTGACACACCTAATTCTACACCTTCATTCCTCTCAGTGCAGGTTTCAGAGAGGACTGATGGTATAGTAGGGTTGGAGATCCCAGCTGATGCGGTGCAAGGAGAGGTCCGCTTTGTTCTTTGGTGTGGGTCTTTAAGGTAGGCTTGCCAACGAGCTGCATGGCAGGTCAACATATGTCTGATCAAGCATGTGGTGCCCAAGCGGCTGATGTTTTGGCCACGCGATATACGCTTGAGACATATGTTGCAAACAGCAGCTGTGCGATCTGATGCACTCGCCTCAAAAAAGGCCCACACCAAAGAACTTTTTGAATGACGGGCAGAGGCAGCGCCCTGCACAGGCGGAGCTCTGCGGTGTGATTCCGTCGGTGTGCTGCCCATACGCTGGCCACCCAAGGGCATCCTGCCTCGTTGGAGATGTGCCTCCTCCTCATCCTCCTCCTCCTCCTCTCTCCTATTAGGCACCCACGTGGAGTCAGTGACCTCATCATCCCCTCCCTCCTCATCACTGGAGCCAATCTGGCAGTATGCTGCAGCTGCTGGAGCATGACTGCCAGATTGGTGTCCTTCTTGAGCATCCCCTCTCTCTGCTCTCACGCTACTGCCATCCTCTAGCTGGGTATCATCATCAGATCCTTCGAAACGCTGGGCATCCTCCTGGAGCATGTACCCAACACTGTGCTCAAACAGTTCGGGGGACTCCTCAGGAGGAGGACATGGTGGGTCTAGGGAAGGAGTGACTAATGATGACATTGATACCAGAGAAGAGGACGCTTTGGCAGCTGCTTTGCCAGTACCCTGAGCCTGGGTGAGAGAGGATGAGGAGGATGAGGTGGGCTTGGTCATCCACTCTACCAAGTCTTCGGCATGATGTGGCTCAACATGTCCAGCTGCCGAAAAGAAGGACAAGCGTGTCCCATGGCCACGTGCTGATGACAATGCACCGCGTCCACGACCAGCACTGTTGCCCCCAGACACAGAGCCTGCTTGCCCTCTTTTTTTGCCTCCTGACTGTGTGCCTCTCCTTGTTTGCCTTGCAGACATTTTAATGGATGGCCTGCAGGGAGATGGGAAAAACAGCAATAAGGGCTACCTTCAGGTGTATACTGTGCAGGAGGCTTAGCAACAAAGACACTGACACTGTCCCCTGCCTATCCTTCTCTGTCCCTAAACACAAGGATTTGCAATATGCTTCAGCAAGATTGGTTTAGCACAGAATAGCACACTGATAGTTTCCCTCACTGTCCTTCTCTGTCCCTACAAACAAGATTTAGCACAGAATAGCACACTGATAGTTTCCACGAGTGTCCTTCTCTGTCCCTAAACTCAAGGATTTCAAATATGGTTCAGCAAGATTGGTTTAGAACAGAATAGCACACTGACAGTTTCCCGAGTGTCCTTCTCTGTCCCTAAACTCAAGGATTTCAAATATGGTTCAGCAAGATTGGTTTAGAACAGAATAGCACACTGACAGTTTCCCCGAGTGTCCTTCTCTGTCCCTAAACTCAAGGATTTCAAATATGGTTCAGCAAGATTGGTTTAGGACAGAATAGCACACTGACACTTTCCCTCACTGTCCTTCTCTGTCCCTACAAACAAGATTTAGCACAGAATAGCACACTGATAGTTTCCCCGAGTGTCCTTCTCTGTCCCTAAACTCAAGGATTTCAAATATGGTTCAGCAAGATTGGTTTAGAACAGAATAGCACACTGACAGTTTCCCTCACTGTCCTTCTCTGTCCCTACAAACAAGATTTAACACAGAATAGCACACTGATAGTTTCCACGAGTGTCCTTCTCTGTCCCTAAACTCAAGGATTTCAAATATGGTTCAGCAAGATTGGTTTAGAACAGAATAGCACACTGACAGTTTCCCCGAGTGTCCTTCTCTGTCCCTAAACTCAAGGATTTCAAATATGGTTCAGCAAGATTGGTTTAGGACAGAATAGCACACTGACACTTTCCCTCACTGTCCTTCTCTGTCCCTACAAACAAGATTTAGCACAGAATTGCACACTGATAGTTTCCCTCACTGTCCTTCTCTGTCCCTACAAACAAGATTTAGCACAGAATAGCACACTGATAGTTTCCCCGAGTGTTCTTCTCTGTCCCTAAACTCAAGGATTTCAAATACGGTTCAGCAAGATTGGTTTAGAACAGAATAGCACACTGACAGTTTCCCTCACTGTCCTTCTCTGTCCCTACAAACAAGGATTAGCACAGAATAGCACACTGACACTTTCCCTCACTGTCCTTCTCTGTCCCTACAAACAAGGTTTAGCACAGAATGACACACTGACACTCTCCCTACCTATCCTTCTCTGTCCCTAAACACAAGGAATCCAGGATTAGTAAAGGAAAAAAATGACACTGTCCCTGCCTATGCTTCTCTTTCCCTGCTCCGGAACACACTACACAAGGCCGCCGTGCTGGCGGCCTTTTATAGTGTGGGGCGTGTACTAAACCCCCTCAGCAATAATTGGCCACAGGCATCCTGCCTGTGGCCAATCATTGCTCTCCTCGCTGCCGGCGCTGTGATTGGCCAAGCATGCGGGGTCACAGTGCATGCTTGGCCAATCACAGCGCCTGGATGACACTGCGATGGCGTAGTGCATTGTGGGCCGTTCGCGTCACTCGAATTTGGCGCGAACGGCCCAAATCGTTCGATCTTCGTCGAACGATCGAACAGCCGATGTTCGAGTCGAACGTATGTTCGACTCGAACATGAAGCTCATCCCTAATGATGACTTTGTCCAATCACTGCTCAGTGTTCATAGTTCCCACCCCACACTATAAAAGGTTCCTTCCCACAGGAAGCTTTTGCAGTGTGTTGTTGGAGTGAAGATAGAGCAGGTCTCAGTTCACTACTAGCGAGTTAGTAGTTAGTAGTTTACTTATTGTGACTCTGAGTGTAGAGTGTTAGTGTAGTGTTAGTATAGTGCGAGTATAGTGTGAGTATAGTGTAGTGTCAGTGTAGTGTTTTAGTGTAGAGCAGTGTTTAACACAGCATTACATATCATTTATAGGGATGAGCCGAACACCCCCCTGTTCGGTTCGCACCAGAACCTGCGAACAGACCTAAAGTTCGCGTGAACTTCAGAACGCTATTAAATACAATGGACTCGAACGTTCAAAATCAAAAGTGCTAATTATAAAGGCTAATATGCAAGTTATTGTCCTAAAAAGGATTTGGGAACCCGGGTCCTGCCCCAGGGAACATGTATCAATGCAAAAAAAAAGTTTTGAAAACGGCATGTATCCCTTACCAATTCACATAGGGGAGGGGCCGGGATCTGGGGGTCCCCTTTGTTAAAGGGGTCTTCCAGATTCCGATAAGCCCCCTGCCCGCAGACCCCCACAACCACCGGGCAAGGGTTGTGGGGATGAGGCCCTTGTCCCCATCAACATGGGGACATCCTCCCCATTAGTGATGAGCCGAACACCCCCGGGTTCGGTTCGCACCAGAACCCGCGAACGGACCGAAAGTTCGTACGAACATTAGAACCCTATTAAATACAATGGATGCGAACGTTCGAATTCTAAAGTGCTAATTATAACAACTATTATGCATGTTATTGTCCTAAAAAGGGTTTGGGAACCCGGGTTGTGCACCAGGGGACATGTATCAATGCAAAAAGAAGTTTTAAAAACGGTCGTTTTTCGGGAGCAGTCATTTTAATGATGCATAAAGTGAAAAAAAAAAAGTCAAATATTCCTTTAAATATCGTACCTGGGGGGTGTCTAAAGTATGCCTGTGAAATGCCACGTGTTTCCCGTGTTTAGAACTGTCCCTGCACAAAATGACACTTCTAAAGGAAAAAAAAGCCATTTAAAACTGCATGCGGCTTTAATGTAATGTCTGGTCCCGGTAATATGGATGAAAATCTTTAAGAAAAATGGCATAGCTACCCCATGACCCCCCCCCCTACCCCAGCCCATTACCAGCCCCTTTGGGTCTTGTATGGATATTAAGGGGAACCCCGCACATAAAATAAAAAAGGCCCTATATACTCTGAACAGCCGTATACAGGCGGTGCATACAAGACAGGGACTGTAGGTTTGTTCTTATGTAGAATCTGTTTGTAATTTTGAACAGGTACATTGTTTAAGTGTAGCTCCAGCCCAAAAATCTATTTTTAAACTTTTTGGAAAACATAGGTAAGGGTTATCACCCCTGTAACATTTGTTTTGCTGTCTGTGCCCCTGTTCAGAACATTTCACCTCACTTTCCGTCCCAATGACAACTGTTTTTGAAATGTGGTGTTTTTCTTGAAACAAGGATTGCTGATAAAGCATCAGTACAGAGGAGACACCTTTCTCCCATATTAATTCTTACAGGAGAGAATTTTCCTTCCAAGGGGTAGATTTCCTCTCACTTCCTGTTGTCTTCTTGCGTTTGCAAGTAGGAGTCGTTTGTAAGTTGGATGTTTGAAAGTAGGGACCTGCCGTATATACTCTGCAGAAATAGGCCCCTTAGTTGTTGGTGTTGGCACAACACTGTAAGCACTCACAGTTACTCTTGGTTGGTGCTGGAACGCCCTGCTGTCAACTATTATATCAGGAATTTTAATTACATATAATTGTTGAACAGTGGTAGTAAAAATTGGGCCTTTGATGGTGGTGCTGGTGCCACAACACTGTAAGGCCTGACAGTTACTCTTGGTGGGTGCAGCAATGGGCCCTGCTGTGAATTATTAGATCAAGAATTGTAATTGCATGCCCCTGTTGAACAGGGGCTGAAAAATTGGGCCTTTCGTGGTGGTGGTGGTGGTGGTGGTGTTGCCACAACACTGTAAGCCCTCAGAGTTACTCTTGGTGGGTGCAGGAATGGGCCCTGCTGTGAATTATTAGATCAAGAATTGTAATTACATGCCCCTTTTGAACAGGGGCTGAAAAATTGGGCCTTTCGTGGTGGTGGTGGTGGTGGTGGTGGCGTTGCCACAACACTGTAAGCCCTCAGAGTTACTCTTGGTGGGTGCAGAAATGGCCCCTGCTGTGAATTATTAGATCAAGAATTGTAATTACATGCCCCTTTTGAACAGGGGCTGAAAAATTGGGCCTTTCGTGGTGGTGGCGTTGCCACAACACTGTAAGCCCTCAGAGTTACTCTTGGTGGGTGCAGGAATGGGCCCTGCTGTGAATTATTAGATCAAGAACTGTAATTACATGCCCCTTTTGAACAGGGGCTGAAAAATTGGGCCTTTCATGGTGGTGGTGGTGGTGGCGTTGCCACAACACTGTAAGCCCTCAGAGTTACTCTTGGTGGGTGCAGCAATGGGCCCTGCTGTGAATTATTAGATCAAGAATTGTAATTACATGCCCCTTTTGAACAGGGGCTGAAAAATTGGGCCTTTCGTGGTGGTGGTGGTGGTGGCATTGCCACAACACTGTAAGCCCTCAGAGTTACTATTGGTGGGTGCAGCAATGGGCCCTGCTGTGAATTATTAGATCAAGAATTGTAATTACATGCCCCTGTTGAACAGGGGCTGAAAAATTGGGCCTTTCGTGGTGGTGGTGGTGGTGGTGGTGTTGCCACAACACTGTAAGCCCTCAGAGTTACTCTTGGTGGGTGCAGGAATGGGCCCTGCTGTGAATTATTAGATCAAGAATTGTAATTACATGCCCCTTTTGAACAGGGGCTGAAAAATTGGGCCTTTCGTGGTGGTGGTGGTGGTGGCGTTGCCACAACACTGTAAGCCCTCAGAGTTACTCTTGGTGGGTGCAGCAATGGGCCCTGCTGTGAATTATTAGATCAAGAATTGTAATTACATGCCCCTTTTGAACAGGGGCTGAAAAATTGGGCCTTTCGTGGTGGTGGTGGTGGTGGCGTTGCCACAACACTGTAAGCCCTCAGAGTTACTCTTGGTGGGTGCAGCAATGGGCCCTGCTGTGAATTATTAGATCAAGAATTGTAATTACATGCCCCTGTTGAACAGGGGCTGAAAAATTGGGCCTTTCGTGGTGGTGGTGGTGGTGGTGGTGTTGCCACAACACTGTAAGCCCTCAGAGTTACTCTTGGTGGGTGCAGGAATGGGCCCTGCTGTGAATTATTAGATCAAGAATTGTAATTACATGCCCCTTTTGAACAGGGGCTGAAAAATTGGGCCTTTCGTGGTGGTGGTGGTGGTGGCGTTGCCACAACACTGTAAGCCCTCAGAGTTACTCTTGGTGGGTGCAGCAATGGGCCCTGCTGTGAATTATTAGATCAAGAATTGTAATTACATGCCCCTGTTGAACAGGGGCTGAAAAATTGGGCCTTAGGCACTGGTGGCACAACACTACAACCCCTCACAGATACTGTACTTGGAGCACAGCAATGAGCCCTGTTGCAAAGTATTGCTTCAAAAATTGTAATGACACGCCCCTGTTAAACAGGGGCTTGAAAAATTGGGCCTTAGGCACTGGTGCCACAACACTCCAACCCCTCACAGATACTGTACTTGGAGCACAGCAATGAGCCCTATGGCAAATTATTGCTAAAAAAATTGTAATTACACGCCCCTGTAAAACAGGGGCTGAAAAATTGGGCCTTAGCCACTGGTGGCGGCACCCATAAACAAAAATGATCTTCCAAGCTATCATCATCAATCGTATCATTGAGGACTCGGAGGAGGAGGATAGCCAGTCAACATAACAGCACAGGCACTCAGCATCAGCATCAGTCTTGAAGGGATGTGACATGTTAAAATCAATTAGTCTGTTATATCAGCATCAGGTGTGTGGTAGCTGGTGGTGATCCAAGACTGGTTCATCTTGATGAAAGTCAGTCGATCAACCGAGTCGGTGGACAGGCGCACCCTGTGATCCGTGACAAATCCTCCAGCAGCACTGAATGTGCGTTCCGAAAGAACGCTGGATGCAGGACAGGCCAGTAGCTCAATTGCATACTGTGCAAGCTCTGGCCAGTGATCCATCCTCAAGACCCAGTAAGCCAGAGGATTTTCGGTGGGGAAGGTGTCCAAGTCTGACCTTGCCCCTAGATATTCCTGCACCATGTTTATCAGACGCTGGCGATGGTTGCTGGAACCGATCATACTTTGGGGCTGCGGACTAAAGAATTGTCTGAACGCATCGGTCAGACGGCCACCTTCCCCACCGCTCCTTCTTTGACTGGCCGAAGCCTCAGCAACTCGTTGTCCAGGACCAGGAGTTTGTAACCTCCCAGTCTCTGGGAACGCGTTGCACAGACCTTTCTGCAAGGCCTCCCGGAGTTGTCTCATCCTCTGCTCCCTCTGCAACGGTAACATAAGGTCCGCAACCTTACCCTTGTACCGTGGATCAAGGAGAGTGGCCAGCCAGTAATGGTCCCTCTCCATGATCCGAAGAATACGAGGATCCTTCCTCAGACTTTGCAGGATCAGGGAGGCCATGCAGCGTAGGTTTGCTGAGGCATTCGCTCCGGAGTCCTCTGGGTCACTAAGGACGACATGATCCGCAGCCACCTCCTCCCAGCCACGTACAAGTCCACTGGTTTCTTGGGACTGTAAATCATCCCTAAAAGACTGCTGCTGATGATGCTGAGTGCCAGCCTCCACCTCCATGCTGACACAATCCTCCTCCTCCTCCTCCTCCTCGTCCTCTTCCTGTGCGATGGGTGGGACAGAAGGAACACTGTCTGGGTAAAGGGGGCCTTGAGAGGCAAGGAAGTCCTCCTCTTCCTGCCTCTGTTCTGCCTCAAGTGCCCTGTCCATTATTCCACGCAGCGTGTGCTCCAACAGGTGGACAAGAGGTACAGTGTCACTGATGCATGCACTGTCACTGCTCACCATCCTCGTGGCCTCCTCAAATGGTGCCAGGACAGTGCATGCATCCCTGATCATGCCCCACTGGCGTGGAGAAAAAAAACCAAGCTCCCCTGACCCTGTCCTGGTGCCGTAGTCGCACAGGTACTCATTGATGGCCCTCTGCTGCGTGTGCAGCCGCTGCAGCATGGCCAACGTTGAGTTCCACCTGGTGGGCATGTCACATATAAGGCGGTTCTTGGGCAGGTTCAACTCCTTTTGCAGCTCAGCCAGGCGAGCACTGGCATTATAAGATCTGCGGAAATGCACACAGACTTTCCTGGCCTGCCTCAGGACATCCTGTAAGCCCGGGTACCTGCCCAAGAACCGCTGCACCACCAGGTTAAGGACGTGAGCCACACAGGGCACATGGGTCAGTTGTCCCTGTCGGAGGGCGGAGAGGAGGTTGGTGCCATTGTCGCAAACCACCATTCCTGGCTTAAGCTGGCGTGGCGTCAACCACCTCTCGGCCTGGCCCTGCAGAGCAGACAGGACCTCTGCCCCAGTGTGGCTTCTGTCCCCCAAACACACCAGCGCAAGCACGGCATGGCATCTTTTTGCCTGCGTACTTGCATAGCCCCTTGAACGGCTACGGAGCACCGCTGGTTCATAGGACAAACCACAGGAAGAGGCCATGGAGGAAGAAGAAGAGGAGGGGGTGGAGGAGAGAGGTGTGTCACAACCAGTAGTAGCATTTTGGAGGCGTGGCGGTGGAACAACCTCCAACACTACTGCACCTTGTCCTGCATCCTTCCCAGCTGCCAAAAGAGTGACCCAATGGGCCGTGAAAGAAAGGTAACGTCCCTGTCCATGCCTGCTGGACCATGAGTCAGCGGTAATATGCACCTTACCGCTGACCGCCCTGTCCAGCGAGGCCAAGACATTGCCTTCCACATGCCGGTAGAGAGCCGGAATAGCCTTCCGTGAGAAAAAGTGGCGTTTGGGAACCTGCCACTGAGGAACCGCACATTGCACAAACTCACGGAAGGGGGCCGAGTCTACCAACTGAAAAGGCAGCAGTTGAAGCGCTAGCAATTTAGCCAAGCTAGCATTCAACCGCTGGGCATGTGGATGGCTGGGAGTGAACTTCTTTCGACGGTCCAGCAGCTGGGGCAGGGAACATTGCCTGCTAGAATCGGACGTCGGTGTACTGCTAGCAGAGTGGCCGCAAGTACTTGGCTGTGACACACCTAATTCTACACCTTCATTCCTCTCAGTGCATGTTTCAGAGAGGACTGAAGTTATAGTGGGGTTGGAGATCCCAGCTGATGCGGTGCAAGGAGAGGTCCGCTTTGTTCTTTGGTGTGGGTCTTTGAGGTAGGCTTGCCAACGAGCTGCATGGCAGGTCAACATATGTCTGGTCAGGCATGTGGTACCCAAGCGGCTGATGTTTTGGCCACGCGATATACGCTTGAGACATATGTTGCAAACAGCAGCTGTGCGATCTGATGCACTAGCCTCAAAAAAGGCCCACACCAAAGAACTTTTTGAATGACGGGCAGAGGCAGCGCCCTGCACAGGCGGAGCTCTGCGGTGTGATTCCGTCGGTGTACTGCCCTTACGCTGGCCACCAAAGGGCATCCTGCCTCGTTGGAGATGTGCCTCCTCCTCATCCTCCTCCTCCTCCTCTCTCCTATTAGGCACCCATGTGGAGTCAGTGACATCATCCCCTCCCTCCTCATCACTGGAGCCAATCTGGCAGTATGCTGCAGCTGCTGGAATATGACTGCCAGATTGGTGTCCTTCTTGAGCATCCCCTCTGTCTGCTCTCACGCTACTGCCTTCCTGTAGCTGGGTTTCATCATCAGACCCTTCGAAACGCTGGGCATCCTTCTGGAGCATGTACCCAACACTGTGCTCAAACAGTTCGGGGGACTCCTCAGGAGGAGGACATGGTGGGTCTAGGGAAGGAGTGACTGATGATGAGTCTGACATTGATACCAGGGAAGAGGACGCTTTGGCAGCTGCTTTGCCAGTACCCTGAGCCTGGGTGAGAGAGGATGAGGAGGAGGAGGAGGGCTTGGTCATCCACTCTACCAAGTCTTCGGCATGATGTGGCTCAACATGTCCAGCTGCCGAAAAGAAGGACAAGCGTGTCCCATGGCCATGTGCTGATGACAATGCACCGCGTCCACGACCAGCACTGTTGCCCCAGACACAGAGCCTGCTTGCCCTCTTTTATTGCCTCCTGACTGTCTGCCTCTCCTTGTTTGCCTTCCAGACATTCTAATAGATGGCCTGCAGGGAGATGGGAAAAAAGCAATAAGGGCTACCTTCAGGTGTCCTTCTCTGTCCCTTTACTTAAGGATTTCTAAATATGGTTGAGGATGATTGCTTTTGCACAGAATAGCACAACGACAATTTCCCTGACTGTCCAAAAAACAAAGATTTCAAAGATGGTTGATGAGGAATGCTTTAGCACACTATAGCACAAGGAGAATTTCCCTCACTGTCCTTCCCTGTCCCTAGAAACAAGGATTATCACAGTGAAAGAAACTGACACTCTTCCTACCTATAGTTTTCTGTCCCTAGAAAAAATGTTTTTTTAAAGCACACTATAGCACAAGGAGAATTTCCCTCACTGTCCTTCCCTGTCCCTAGAAACAAGGATTATCACAGTGAAAGAAACTGACACTCTTCCTACCTATGGTTTTCTGTCCCTAGAAAAAATGTTTTTTTAAAGCACACTATAGCACAAGGAGAATTTCCCTCACTGTCCTTCCCTGTCCCTAGAAACAAGGATTATCACAGTGAAAGAAACTGACACTCTTCCTACTGTGAGGGGGTTAGCTCGGCAGCGGGTGTGTGTGACCCCCGGGATGGGCTCCCCACACAAAACAGGCCCAGCAAACGGAGGTTGTGGTTTTCAAAATCAAAAAAAGGTGCGGTTTATTTTCTATTTACAGTGACAAAACACAGCAAAGCAAAAGAAACATAACCAAAATAAATCCTGGTCAAGTTGACCTCTGACTAAACATACAGGTTTCCTAACTAACAACTGGGATCAGCCTAGTGCTGTCCTAGTCCCTAAGTCCCTGGTTTAGTAAAAGTCCAAACAAATAGCCACACAGGCTTTGCCTCACCGCACAGGGGTTCACTCTCCCTAGACAGTCCACACAGGTCTGGTTCCAGGCATGAGCTAACATCTAATGAAGCTGGGAGTTCTTATAGAGGCCTAAATGAGCTGACAAGGTTCAGCTGGTCTCCTCATCTCTGTCTGCACGACGCCCCACACTCTCCCTAGAGGTATGAGTCATCCATGAGCCCACTAGCCTTATACAACTCTCCACCTAGTTGTATAAGTCGGCGTAAAGCCTGAATCTGGGCGAAATATATCTACCCCCCTGGATGCAACCAGGTGACTTTACCTTCCTGCTGTCACATACCCCCCCCTCTTGTTTTAACCTCGGGGTTGGAACACCAGCAATCAGGCATTCATGTACTCGAGACAAAGCATCCACATTCCCCATTTGAACGCCAGGGCGATGCTTTACTGTGAAGTTGAATTCCTGGAGGGCCAGGAACCACCTATTCACTCTTCTATTTGTTTCCTTGTTTTGAGCCATCCACTTTAACGGAGCGTGATCCGTAACCATGTCAAAGTGCCTACCTAGCAGGTAGTACCGAAGGGAATCTAGAGCCCACTTCACCGCTAAACACTCCTTTTCAACGGTGGCGTAATTTACCTCATGGGACTTCAACTTCCTGCTGAGGTAAATGACTGGGTGCTCTTCCCCGTTCCAGACCTGGGACAATACTGCTCCTAACCCCACATCTGACGCATCACTTTGTACGACAAAGTCTTTAGAGAAGTCGGGTGAGTACAACACTGGCTGGCTACATAAGGCTTGTTTCAAGAATTGGAATGCTGCCTCAGCCTCGGGGGTCCATTTAATCATGACCGACCCTTTCCCCTTCGTCAGGTTGGTTAGGGGCACAGCCTTAGAAGCAAAGTGGGGAATGAATCGCCGATAATACCCAGCGATTCCCAGAAAGGCTCGTACCTGCTTCTTGCTGTTGGGACGTGGCCAACTCTGGATGGCCTCGACTTTGTTGAGTTGGGGTTTTATTACTCCCCTCCCAATGGTGTACCCAAGATATTTGGCCTCCTCCTGCCCAATGGTACACTTCTTGGGGTTAGCCGTAAACCCCGCTTCCCGAACAGAGTCCAGGACTGCTTGCACTTTTGGCAGATGTGAGGCCCAATCTGTGCTATGGACAATTACGTCATCCAGGTAAGCCGCAGCATACTTCCGATGGGGCCTCAGCATCTGGTCCATTTTCCGCTGGAATGTGGCCGGCGCATTCTGTAACCCGAACGGCATTCTTTTATATTGGAACGCCCCGTCTGGGGTTACAAATGCGGTTTTCTCTTTGGCCGACTTGGCCAGGGGGATTTGCCAATACCCTTTTGTGAGGTCAAGAGTCGTCATGTATCGGGCTGTTCCCAGCCGGTTGATCAACTCATCTATACGTGGCATGGGGTAGGTGTCAAATTTTGTAACTTTGTTCAACTGACGAAAATCGTTACAAAATCGCCAGCTCCCATCCGGTTTAGGCACCAACACGATGGGACTAGACCAATCACTTTGGGACTCCTCTATCACCCCTAAGTTCAGCATTTTCTGTACTTCCTCCCGTATTGCCTCCCGTCGAGCCTCTGGGATCCGATAGGGTTTTAACTTCACCCTTTCACCGGGCGGGATAATGATGTCATGCTCTACCCCAGATGTTTGTCCCGGCAGCTCAGAGAATACCTCCTTGTTGCGAAGCACAAACTCCTTAACCTCCTGTTGTTGGGGTTGTGACAAGGTGGCTGCTATTCCAACCTCAGGAATCACGCAACCAGTTTGAGCTGGTGACCAAGTGTCTGCGACTAGGGACTCTCTATCCCTCCAGGCTTTCAACAGATTAACGTGATAGATCTGTTCGGGCTTTCGCCTTCCTGGTTGTCTGACCTTGTAATTCACTTCGCTCACTTTTTCCATTATCTCGTAGGGGCCTTGCCATTTGGCAAGGAATTTACTTTCAACCGTAGGGACAAGTACCAATATCCTATCCCCCGGGGAAAAGGTACGGGTCTTGGCTCCACGGTTGTACACTCTCTGCTGTGCCAACTGCGCTTGGGCCAAATGTTCCTTCACGATGGGCATTACCTGTGCAATTCGATCTTGCATCAGGGCGACATGCTCAATCACACTCCTGTGGGGAGAACTCTCACTTTCCCAAGTTTCCTTGGCAATATCCAACAGCCCTCTTGGGTGTCTCCCATACAGTAACTCAAAGGGGGAGAATCCCGTAGAGGATTGGGGCACCTCCCTAATAGCAAACATCAAATAAGGAAGTAAACAGTCCCAATCCTTTCCATCTCTATCCACCACTTTCTTCAACATTTGTTTTAGGGTTTTGTTGAATCTTTCAACCAGCCCATCGGTTTGGGGGTGATACACAGACGTACGCAATTGCGTCACTTTGAACAATTTACACAGCTCTTTCATAACCCGGGACATAAAGGGTGTACCTTGGTCCGTAAGCAGTTCTTTACAAATACCCACCCGGCTAAAAACAAGAGATAGCTCTTTGGCTATGGTTTTGGCCGAGGTATTTCGGAGAGGGATCGCTTCTGGATAATGGGTGGCATAGTCCATTATAACTAATATGTACTGGTGCCCCCTAGCGGACTTGATTATAGGACCTACCAAATCCATGGCGATCCTCTCAAACGGGACCTCAATGATGGGTAGAGGGACCAGCGGGCTACGGAAATGTGGCATCGGGGCCAACCTCTGACACACAGGGCAGGAGGAACAATAATTTTCTACGTCCTTCATCACCCCCGGCCAATAGAATCTCTGTAATACCCTCTCTCGGGTTTTCTCTGTCCCCAGATGACCTCCAAGAATGTGCCCATGGGCCAACTCCAACACCAACTTCCTGTAAGGTTTGGGCACCACAAGCTGCTCAACGGTTTCTTCTGCCCTTTTTGCCACCCGATACAGTAGGTCCTTCTCTACGCTGAAGTATGGGTAAGTGCAGGTATTATCTGGGTTCACTAACTCACCATCTATTTTCACTACGTTTTCCCGTGCCTTTATTAGGGCGGGGTCTTTCAACTGTTCTGTGGCAAAGTTTTCCCTGTGAACCTCAAGATCAGAAAACTCCACAGACGGTAGGTTTTCGTCTGAGGAGGTGGGCTCCTCTCCAGTTTCTTGAGTCTCCCCTGCCAATACTGATAAGGGAAATTCCGGAGAGTCCTCACCACTCTCAGGGGAGTTCTGGCTATCACATTCCTGGTACATAGGGGCACCAGTGAGGGGCTCAGGATCATCCCACAGTTCCCAGAACTTCGGAAAATCCCTTCCCACAATGGCGTCATGCGGTAACTGAGATACTAAGCCCACTGGATGAGAGAGGGTACCTTTGGGGGTCTCGAAACACACTGTAGTCACTGGATACTCTCGGGTGTCCCCATGCACACAAATAACAGCTACCTTGCTATTCCCAGAGACCTCTGTTTTAACTAATTCAGCCTTTATCAGGGTCACAAGGCTACCTGAATCCAGCAATACCACAACATTTCTACCATTAACACACATTTTGCATAAATGTTTCTCAGTTCCTCGAATGGCAGTGCATGCGACTGTCGCACACAGCGACTGACGTCTGCCCGTCAGAAAGTCACACTGCATGGGTTCCTCCACAACCGGGCAATTGGCTGCAATATGTCCCGCTTGCCGGCAGCGGTAGCAAACGATCCTTCTTGCCGCCTCTTGAGCCGCTGATTTCCCAGGCTGTTCTCGCCAAACTTGGGGTAGAGCTCCCACCCTCTCACTCTCTCCACCCTCACCCCTTGGAATCCTCTTATCCGCCCCTGGGGATGGTCTGGTCTTAGGGTGGAAAGTCCGAGTGTCTCTGGAAGAGGCCGTCAGGTTCTCTGTAGCCAAGTATTTCTCTACACGATCCACAAGACCACCGGCCGTCTCTGGGTCTCCATGGCTTACCCACTTTTGGATGGCAGTAGGAAGAGCTCTCAAAAACCGATCCATTACAACACGTTCCACAATCTCTGGTGCGGACAAAGTCTCTGGCTGTAGCCACTTCCTGCTCAGGTGAATGAGATCATACATTTGAGACCTGGGGGGTTTTCCAAGCTGGAAAGTCCAGTTATGCACACGCTGAGCCCGGACAGCCAGGGTGACACCCAGCCTTGCCAATATTTCAGCTTTTAGCATCACATAGTCTTTTGCTTGGTCAGGCTCTAGGTCATAGTAAGCCTTCTGCGATTCACCAGTTAACAGAGGAGCCACCAGTCCAGCCCACTGCTCCTCAGGCCACTTTTCTCTTTCAGCAGTCCTTTCAAATGTGGTCAAAAATACCTCTGGATCATCCTCTCCAGTCATTTTTGTCAATAAACGACTCACCCCAAAGGACGCGGTATTAGTGGGACGGCTTTCCTCACTGGTCTGCGGACGTTGCTGCATTACTGCTTCCATTTGTTGTTGTAGTCTCTGCTCTTGCTTCTGCAACAGGTCTATGAAGCGGGCCTCAGATTGCTGCTGGGCTCGTTGCTGAGCCTCCAGACTCTGTTGCAAAGTTGCGTTTGTCTGCTGCTGGGCTGCAAGGCTCCTTTGCAAACCTGCATTTGTCTGCTGTTGATTGGCATTTGCTAGAGCCAGCTGCTTCAGTATCTCCTCCATGCTGGCTTAAAAAAAACTGCCACTGGTTCTCCACCAACTGTGAGGGGGTTAGCTCGGCAGCGGGTGTGTGTGACCCCCGGGATGGGCTCCCCACACAAAACAGGCCCAGCAAACGGAGGTTGTGGTTTTCAAAATCAAAAAAAAGGTGCGGTTTATTTTCTATTTACAGTGACAAAACACAGCAAAGCAAAAGAAACATAACCAAAATAAATCCTGGTCAAGTTGACCTCTGACTAAACATACAGGTTTCCTAACTAACAACTGGGATCAGCCTAGTGCTGTCCTAGTCCCTAAGTCCCTGGTTTAGTAAAAGTCCAAACAAATAGCCACACAGGCTTTGCCTCACCGCACAGGGGTTCACTCTCCCTAGACAGTCCACACAGGTCTGGTTCCAGGCATGAGCTAACATCTAATGAAGCTGGGAGTTCTTATAGAGGCCTAAATGAGCTGACAAGGTTCAGCTGGTCTCCTCATCTCTGTCTGCACGACGCCCCACACTCTCCCTAGAGGTATGAGTCATCCATGAGCCCACTAGCCTTATACAACTCTCCACCTAGTTGTATAAGTCGGCGTAAAGCCTGAATCTGGGCGAAATATATCTACCCCCCTGGATGCAACCAGGTGACTTTACCTTCCTGCTGTCACACTACCTATAGTTTTCTGTCCCTAGAAAAAATGTTTTTTTAAAGCACACTATAGCACAAGGAGAATTTCCCTCACTGTCCTTCCCTGTCCCTAGAAACAAGGATTATCACAGTGAAAGAAACTGACACTCTTCCTACCTATAGTTTTCTGTCCCTAGAAAAAATGTTTTTTTAAAGCACACTATAGCACAAGGAGAATTTCCCTCACTGTCCTTCCCTGTCCCTAGAAACAAGGATTATCACAGTGAAAGAAACTGACACTCTTCCTACCTATAGTTTTCTGTCCCTAGAAAAAATGTTTTTTTAAAGCACACTATAGCACAAGGAGAATTTCCCTCACTGTCCTTCCCTGTCCCTAGAAACAAGGATTATCACAGTGAAAGAAACTGACACTCTTCCTACCTATAGTTTTCTGTCCCTAGAAAAAATGTTTTTTTTAAAGCACACTATAGCACAAGGAGAATTTCCCTCACTGTCCTTCCCTGTCCCTAGAAACAAGGATTATCACAGTGAAAGAAACTGACACTCTTCCTACCTATAGTTTTCTGTCCCTAGAAAAAATGTTTTTTTTAAAGCACACTATAGCACAAGGAGAATTTCCCTCACTGTCCTTCCCTGTCCCTAGAAACAAGGATTATCACAGTGAAAGAAACTGACACTCTTCCTACCTATAGTTTTCTGTCCCTAGAAAAAATGTTTTTTTAAAGCACACTATAGCACAAGGAGAATTTCCCTCACTGTCCTTCCCTGTCCCTAGAAACAAGGATTATCACAGTGAAAGAAACTGACACTCTTCCTACCTATAGTTTTCTGTCCCTAGAAAAAATGTTTTTTTAAAGCACACTATAGCACAAGGAGAATTTCCCTCACTGTCCTTCCCTGTCCCTAGAAACAAGGATTATCACAGTGAAAGAAACGGACACTCTTCCTACCTATAGTTTTCTGTCCCTAGAAAAAATGTTTTTTTAAAGCACACTATAGCACAAGGAGAATTTCCCTCACTGTCCTTCCCTGTCCCTAGAAACAAGGATTATCACAGTGAAAGAAACTGACACTCTTCCTACCTATAGTTTTCTGTCCCTAGAAAAAATGTTTTTTTAAAGCACACTATAGCACAAGGAGAATTTCCCTCACTGTCCTTCCCTGTCCCTAGAAACAAGGATTATCACAGTGAAAGAAACTGACACTCTTCCTACCTATAGTTTTCTGTCCCTAGAAAAAATGTTTTTTTAAAGCACACTATAGCACAAGGAGAATTTCCCTCACTGTCCTTCCCTGTCCCTAGAAACAAGGATTATCACAGTGAAAGAAACTGACACTCTTCCTACCTATAGTTTTCTGTCCCTAGAAAAAATGTTTTTTTAAAGCACATTATAGCACAAGGAGAATTTCCCTCACTGTCCTTCCCTGTCCCTAGAAACAAGGATTATCACAGTGAAAGAAACTGACACTCTTCCTACCTATAGTTTTCTGTCCCTAGAAAAAATGTTTTTTTAAAGCACACTATAGCACAAGGAGAATTTCCCTCACTGTCCTTCCCTGTCCCTAGAAACAAGGATTATCACAGTGAAAGAAACTGACACTCTTCCTACCTATAGTTTTCTGTCCCTAGAAAAAATGTTTTTTTAAAGCACACTATAGCACAAGGAGAATTTCCCTCACTGTCCTTCCCTGTCCCTAGAAACAAGGATTATCACAGTGAAAGAAACTGACACTCTTCCTACCTATAGTTTTCTGTCCCTAGAAAAAATGTTTTTTTAAAGCACACTATAGCACAAGGAGAATTTCCCTCACTGTCCTTCCCTGTCCCTAGAAACAAGGATTATCACAGTGAAAGAAACTGACACTCTTCCTACCTATAGTTTTCTGTCCCTAGAAAAAATGTTTTTTTAAAGCACACTATAGCACAAGGAGAATTTCCCTCACTGTCCTTCGCTGTCCCTAGAAACAAGGATTATCACAGTGAAAGAAACTGACACTCTTCCTACCTATAGTTTTCTGTCCCTAGAAAAAATGTTTTTTTAAAGCACACTATAGCACAAGGAGAATTTCCCTCACTGTCCTTCCCTGTCCCTAGAAACAAGGATTATCACAGTGAAAGAAACTGACACTCTTCCTACCTATAGTTTTCTGTCCCTAGAAAAAATGTTTTTTTAAAGCACACTATAGCACAAGGAGAATTTCCCTCACTGTCCTTCCCTGTCCCTAGAAACAAGGATTATCACAGTGAAAGAAACTGACACTCTTCCTACCTATAGTTTTCTGTCCCTAGAAAAAATGTTTTTTTAAAGCACACTATAGCACAAGGAGAATTTCCCTCACTGTCCTTCCCTGTCCCTAGAAACAAGGATTATCACAGTGAAAGAAACTGACACTCTTCCTACCTATAGTTTTCTGTCCCTAGAAAAAATGTTTTTTTAAAGCACACTATAGCACAAGGAGAATTTCCCTCACTGTCCTTCCCTGTCCCTAGAAACAAGGATTATCACAGTGAAAGAAACTGACACTCTTCCTACCTATAGTTTTCTGTCCCTAGAAAAAATGTTTTTTTAAAGCACACTATAGCACAAGGAGAATTTCCCTCACTGTCCTTCCCTGTCCCTAGAAACAAGGATTATCACAGTGAAAGAAACTGACACTCTTCCTACCTATAGTTTTCTGTCCCTAGAAAAAATGTTTTTTTAAAGCACACTATAGCACAAGGAGAATTTCCCTCACTGTCCTTCCCTGTCCCTAGAAACAAGGATTATCACAGTGAAAGAAACTGACACTCTTCCTACCTATAGTTTTCTGTCCCTAGAAAAAATGTTTTTTTAAAGCACACTATAGCACAAGGAGAATTTCCCTCACTGTCCTTCCCTGTCCCTAGAAACAAGGATTATCACAGTGAAAGAAACTGACACTCTTCCTACCTATAGTTTTCTGTCCCTAGAAAAAATGTTTTTTTAAAGAACACTATAGCACAAGGAGAATTTCCCTCACTGTCCTTCCCTGTCCCTAGAAACAAGGATTCACACAGTAAAACACACTGACACTCTCCCTACCTATCCTTCTCTTTCCCTAAACTAAAGGAATCCAGGTTAAGCAAGAAAAAATAAATGTCACTGTCCCTGCCTATGCTTCTCTTTCCCTGCTCCGGAACACACTACACTAGGCCGCCGTGCTGGCGGCCTTTTATAGTGTGGGGCGTGTACTAAACACCCTCAGCAATAATTGGCCACAGGCATCCTGCCTGTGGCCAATCATTGCTCTCCTCGCTGCCGGCGCTGTGATTGGCCAAGCATGCGGGGTCACAGTGCATGCTTGGCCAATCACAGCGCCTGGATGACACTGCGATGGCGTAGTGCATTGTGGGCCGTTCGCGTCACTCGAATTAGGCGCGAACGGCCCAAATCGTTCGATCTTCGTCGAACGATCGAACAGCCGATGTTCGACTCGAACACCGAGCTCATCCCTACTCCCCATGTTGAGGGCATGTGGCCTGGTACGGTTCAGGAGGGAGGGGGGCGCTCTCTCGTACCCCCCTCTTTTCCTGTGGCCTGCCAGGTTGCGTGCTCGGATAAAGGGTCTGGTATGGATTTTTGGGGGAACTCCACGCCATTTTTATTTTAAATTTGGGTTGGAGTTCCCCTTAAAATCCATACCAGACCTAAAGGGTCTAGTATGGATATTTGGGGGGAACCCCACGCCATTTTTTTTTATTTGACGCAGGGTTTCCCTTAATATCCATACCAGACCTGAAGGGCCTGGTAATTGAATTTGGTGGGACCCCCACGCATTTTGTTTTTTTTTTCATCAATGACTTTTCTCTGTATTGCCGGGAGCCGACAATTCATTATAGCCGCGAGTATGCTTTTTAATTACTTTTTTTCCTTCAGAAATTACATTTTGTGCAGGGACAGTTCTAAGCAAGGGAAACAAGCGCTGCTTTACAGGCATACTATACAAACCCCCCCCCCTCCCCCGAGTTATGAAATTTAAAGGAATATTTCACTTTTATTGTTTCACTTTAAGCATTATTAAAATCACTGCTCCCGAAAAAACGGCAGTTTTTAAAACTTTTTTTTGCATTGATACATGTTCCCTGGGGCAGGACCCAGGTCCCCAAACACTTTTTATGACAATAACTTGCATATAAGCCTTTAAAATTAGCACTTTAGATTTCTCCTATAGACTTTTACAGGGTGTTTCGTGGCTTTTCGAATTTGCCGCGAACACCCCAAATTGTTCGCTGTTCGGCGAACATGCAAACAGGCAATGTTCGAGTCGAACATGAGTTCGACTCGAACTCGAAGCTCATCCCTAATCATTTAGTGCTGTATACCCTTTTTTTTTTTTGGTTGCTGCAAGTTTTTTTTAATCTCCTTTTTTATCCCCCGTCTGCCCATTTTTTTTAAATCCTCTGCCGCAGTTTTTCTGACTGTGATGCTGGTGTCCCCTCCTTTTTTTTTTATGTTTTCACATTTCTGTCAGCGTCGGTCCTCAATTTAAAGTGCACCAAACACAACTTTTCATTCAATAAAGTACATCCAATCAAACATTCTATTAAATTCGGGTAATAAACCCCCTCCCCCCCATCATGTCTGGGAGGTCAGACATTCCCATGCCACTATGAAGGGGCCAGCAGCATCTGTGTCCACAAGCAAAGGTGGACATGGTCCGTACTCAGGCAGGGCACATTTGTCTCTGTTTAGTGATGTTGCCCGCAGCCACAGCATGCAGAGGAGGTGATGGAGTGGCTTACTAAACCATCCTCATCCTTCTCATCCTCTGTGACCAAAGCTGAGACTAGTGCACAGTCCATCGCAGCTGCCAGAGCGGCTTATTCTGCCTCTAGAAGGTTACAGGGTGAAGGCAGCACCAACACCCAAAGACCAATTTTTCCACAACTGTGTAACGGGGCATCACATTTTTATTTTTTACAGCAGAGCAAATTGTTGCTTTCATCAAGAGTACCTCTATAGGGTTATGGTGTGAAAGCACCACCCACACCCAAAGCCCATTTTTTCCACACCTGTTACTTTTATTCAAAGTCTGCGAAAGAGATACCAGACTTTATCTAAAAAATAAATATTAATTTTGGCCTGAGTGTACTATAATTTGGCTTCTTCACATAAGGCTTGCTCATTGTGGTGAAAAACTTTGTTATTTCCATCCAAAGTCTGCCAAAGAGACACCAGAATTTATATAAAAAATCTCTAATATTGTTCCGAGTGCACTAAATTGTGGCCCCAAGCCGTTATTTTTTTTATTTACAAATGTCAGTTTTGCTGCAGCAGGTTCTATACATGGTACAGATGCACCACTTTACAGGCAGACTAAGGAGACCCCCCCCCCCCAGGCACTATGTTTAAAGAAATTGTTAATTTTTTTGTTTAATTTCAAGCATCATTAAAATCACTGCTTCTTTAAAAACAATCTTTTGAAAAAAAAAATTGCATTGGTACATGACCTTCAAGGCAGTACCGAGGCCCCATACCTATTTTATGACCAATAACTTGGATATACAGGTACGTCTTAAAAATGGGGACTTTTGATTTTTCAAGTTCGGGTCCCATAGACCTTAATATTGTTCATGGTTCTGGTCCGAACTTTTGCGATGTTCCAGAGTTCTGCCGCAAACCGAACCGGGGCAAATGTTTTAGGCTGGTGTGAAGAAATGCTGTAAAATAGGAACTCTTGCAAAAATATAAAGTATATTTTAATTTTTTTTTTTTTTATCAATTTACAAAATCCAAAGTGAGTGAAGAAAATAAATCTAAATCAAATCAATATTTGGTGTGACTACACTTTGGCTTCAACCAGCATCACTTCTTGGACTGGATACACACTATACCAGTGTTTCTCAACTCCAGGCCTCAAGGCGCCCCAACAGGTCATGTTTTCAGGATTTCCCTCAGATGAAACAGCTGTGGGAATTACTAAAGCAGTTAAACCGATCAAATAACCTGTGCAAAACAATGGAGAGCCTGAAAACATGACCTGTTGGGGCGCCTTGAGGACTGGAGTTGAGAAACACTGCACTATGTTGTTCGATTTTCCTTTAGATTTATGTTCAACTATGTACTGCAAGGGCCTGCCTGATTCCATACAAATTAAAAGTGTTTAGGTTTGACCTCATAATATATGGTTTTGGTAAATCTAAAGGAAATAAATGTAAAAAAAAATTGGATAGTGTGTATCCAGCTTTAAACCTTGTACACACGATCGGATTTTCCAACGGGAATCGTGTGTTGACAGCCTGTTGGCGGAAAATCTGACCATTTGTATGCTCCATCGGACAATTGTTGTCGGATTTTCTGCGGACAAATGTTGGATGCCAGGCTTTAAAATTTTCCATGAGCAACGGTCTGTTGTCGGATTTTCTAAGTGTGTGTACACAAGTCCGTCGGACAAAAGTCCAAAGTACAAACACGCATGCTTGGAATCAATGCTCACCAAACACAAAATTAGCAGAAGGTGCCCAAAGGGTGGCGCTAAAGAGCTGAAAAATCACGTAGTATGTAACTACGTTCGTGTTTGTTGGCTGACAATTGTGTGCTGTTTGTATCCAAGACAAGTTCATGGCCAACGCCCTTCGGACAAAAGTCTGAGGCTTTGTCCACCGAAAATCCGATCATGTGTACGAGGCTTTACACTTGCACACGTTGTACACTTGCACAAAGCCAGGGATTTTGTAGAATTATATGATTAACCAATTACACCAAGTATATGCTAATGATCATGAATTTCATATGTAGGATGAAACATTCATTTACTAAAAAAGAAACAGCTGTGTAGGAGGCTTAAAACAGAGTGAGGAACAGCCAAACTCTGCATCTAAAGTGAGGTTGTGGAAGACAGTTTCATGTCACAGGTCATTCACCATGGCAGGACTGAGCATAACAAGAAGACACAAGGTAGTTTTACTACATAAACAAGGTCTCTCACAGGCAAAGATTTCAAAGTAGACTGGGGATTCGTGATGCGCTGTTCAAGCTCTTTTGAAGAAGCACAAAGAAATGGGCAATGTTGAGGACCGTAGATGCAGTTGTCAACCAGAGAAACTTAATGTAGCCGATAGACACATCATGCTTACTTCCCTTCGACATCGGAAGATGTCCAGCAGTGCCATCAGCACAGAACTGGTGGAAACCAGTGGGACCCAGGTACACCCATCTACTTTCCGGAGAAGTCTGGCTAGAAGTGGTCTTTATGGAAGAATTGCGGCCAAAGAGCCATACCTCTGATGTAGAAGCAAGGCTAAGTGACTCAACTATGCATGAAAACATAGGAACTGGGGTGCAGAAAAATGGCAGCAGGTGCTCTAGACTCATGAGTCAAAATGTGAAATATTTGGTTGCTGGAGGCAGTTTGTTCACCAATGGGCTGGAGAGCGATGCAATAATGAGTGTCTGTATGCAACAGTGAAGCATGGTGAAGGTTCCTTGGAAGTTTGGGGCTGCATTTCTGCAAATGGAATTGGAGATTTGGTCAAGATCAATGGTGCCCTTCATGCTGAGAAATACAGACAGATATTTATCCACCATGCAATATCATCAAGCAGGTGTGTGATTGGCCTCAAATTTATTCTGCAGCAGGACAAAGGCCCCAAACATACAGCCAATGTCATAGAGAACTATCTTCAGCATCCTGAAAGTGATGATTTGGCCCCCACATAGCCCTGATCTCGACATCACAGAGTATGTCTGCAATTACATGAAGAGAGAGAAGGATTTGAAGCAGCCTACATCCACAGAAGATCTGTGGTTAGTCCAAGATTTTTGGAACAAACTACCGTATTTATCGGCGTATAACACGCGCCGGCGTATAACACGCACCCCAAGTTTAGGAGGGAAAAAAACTTTTAGGAGGGAAGTTTAAGGAATTTTTTTTTACATTTAAACTTACATTTAAATGCAGCCTTACCAGTGTCCATTGCAGCCTTGTGAGTGCAGCCTTGCCAGCAGTGTCCATTGCAGCCTTGCCCCAGTGTCCAGTGCAGTCTTGCCAGCAGTGTCCATTGCAGCCTTGTCAGTGCAGCCTTGCCAGCAGTGTCCATTGCAGCCTTGCCCCAGTGTCCAGTGCAGTCTTGCCAGCAGTGTCCATTGCAGCCTTGTCAGTGCAGCCTTGCCAGCAGTGTCCATTGCAGCCTTTCCCCAGTGTCCAGTGCAGCCTTGCCTCAGTGCCCAGTAAAGCCTTGCCTCAGTGCGCAGTACAGCCTTGCCTCAGTGCCCAGCACAGCCTTGCCTCAGTGCCCAGTACAGCCTTGCCCGCATTTCAAAAATGGCGCCGCCGAGATCGCCGCAGAGACTGGGCGGAACGGGACGACGACGCCGCCGAGAACGCAGGGATACACATAGCCGAGTGTACTCGGCTCTAGTCGGCTCTTCTCGGCTCCGCTCACAGTCACGCCGAGTCCCGCCCTATGATGGACATAACACAGGTCAAATGGCGGGACTGGGCGTGACTGTGAGTGGAGCCGAGAAAAGCCGAGTACACTCGGCTATGTGACTCGATCGCTGCGCTCCGCTCAGTCAGCGGAGATTCGACGGGGGATAGGTGAGTATCGGCGTATAACACGCACCCACGATTTTCCCCTGATTTTAAGGGGAAAAAAGTGCATGTTATACGCCGATAAATACGGTAACTGCAGAGTTCCTTCAAAAACTGTTGAAGGGAAAGGGTGGTCACAAAAAATATTGATTTGATTTTTATTTCTCTTCTGTTCATTTACTTTCCATTTTGTTAATTGATAAAAATAAACTATTTACATTTCTGAAAACATTTTTCATTTACAGCATTTTTTCACACCTGCCTCTAAAACTTTAACACAGTATTGTATTTTCTGTTTAGTATTTGCTGATCATAGAAGTTTGGATTTATGGTGATACCATTTATTGACTAACTAAATAGACTGTAAATAGCTTTCTTCAGGCAAACAATGAAGAGGCCAGCATGCCTTGAAAGCTTGTGCTACAATCTATTTAGTTAGTCAGACATGTGAAAATCATTTGGTTCCAAATTAGTTTTTTAACAAATTTAGACAAATTAGTTAATTCGGAAGTATCCGAATCTTCAGAATTTCCGAATTTTTTCGAATATTCGGAAATTCAAAAATTCGAAATTCAGGAAATTCGAAAATTCGGAAATTGGAAATTCAAAATTTCGGAAATTCAGAAATTCGAAAATTCGAAATTTCGGAAATTCGAAAATTGGAAATTCGAAAATTTGAAAGTTCAGAGATTCTGAAATCCAAAAATAAGAATGAAAATCCGAAAATTCAAAAGAACGAAAATAAGAAAATAAGAACAAAAATCTGAAAATTCAAAAGAACGAAAACTCGAAAATCTTAAATAATAACTAACTAATAATAACTTAACTATTACTAAATATTAAATGATAGGTATTGGAATTTCCTTTCAAATTTGGCTATTAGTGAACGCAATTTATCCGAAGTTACGAATTATTCGTAATAACGAATGCCATATCTAAACGAATGGAACGTAACAAATTAATATTAATAAGTAATAATAATAATAATAATAATAAAAACGTATTATTTATTATTATTTTGTTTTGTTCCATTTGTTTAAATGCGGCATTCTCTATTTCGGATAATTCGTAACTTCAGATAAATTTGTATTTGTTACGTTCACTAACAGACAAATTTAAAAGGAAATTCCAATACCTATAATTTAATAGTTGGTTATTATTAGTTAGTTAGTTAGTTAGTTATTATCTAGAATTTTTGGATTTTCGTTCTTTCTAATTGTCAGATTTTCCTTTTTTTATTTTCGAATTTACCAATTTTGAAATTTCGAATTTTCAAATTTACGAATTCCGAATTTTCTAATTTTCTAATTTTTAGAATTTTCGAATTTCCGAATTTTCAAATTTTTGAAAAAATACAAAAAACGAAGAAAATGAAAAATGAACAAATTTTTCGGCAGTGCACATGTCTAGGTATTACCCTGGTATCAACCTAAAACTGAACTTCTACTTTCATTGATGGTACAACACTCTGCTGCAGTATTTGCTGATTGGTATTTACTCTACATTTTTAGGCTCTGAGTGAGAGGGGATTTCATGTCTTTTATGAACTTCTTCAGGGGCTTCCTGAGAATGAAAAGCAGTCACTATATTTACAAGAGCCAGAGACATATTATTATCTTAATCAGGTGAGACAATCAAATATAATTAGCATAAAGACTTGATTTTTCACATATGTTCTTCTGTATATATATTTTTTTCATTTTTTTAATTCTGTTTTGTATGTGGGGAAAAAAGTTAGGGTTATTAGAACAAAACAACAAAAGTTGATCCAATTAAAATACAGATTGTAATTGACTTATTTTAGTGAAATTGTTACTTTGGTGATTTTTGAGGGTCGAGCATGTGATCTTCCAGGAAAAAATGACAAGATCGACTTTGAATTGCTTGGAAAATGCCTCCGTGGGATTGGCCTTACTGATAGTCAGTTGACTTCCATATGGGCTATTCTCAGCGCCATTCTACAACTGGGCAACATCTGCTTTACGTCATTTCAAGTAAGTGTTATTACTGCAATCATTGGATTGTTGGGGCTACCGGCATTTATTCTGTCCCCCTTCCCCTTTCCCTCTAACCTCTCCTTCTCTTCTCCTGCTCATAAGAATGTTAGGACCATGGTAATGTTGTAACTGATTTGCAGAATAAGAGAAAAAAAAATCCCTCAAGTGGATCCTTCAGCAAAAATCCAGAGTTGTCACCGCAGAAATATAATTAAAAAAAGCTGCACCTTTTATCATATAGTAGCAGTTTAACTCCAGGCAAGTGACATTGCCTAGGCTTAATGATGTCATCACAGTCTGCCGCAGGCCAGGGGAAATGTTTGCTCCATCTGTCTCCCCCAGTGGTTTGGCTATACTTTTAGCAAGTCACAAGGTGAAAGCTGTAACAGGGGCTGATCAAAACTCTGTTTACATAGATCTGCAATCTGCAATCTGGCTGATCAGAAAGATCAGAAAGTAAAAGTAGGCCAAATTACACGTTGTTAGGCACACAAGCAACCCCTTGATTTCCCCTAGATGTTAACCCCTTCCCAGCCAGTGTCAGTGTACAGTATTATCACGGATTACTGTATAAGTGTCACTAGCGAAATCCGTGTCAGTTAGTGACCCTCGCAGCCAGTGTTTGTTAGTGCTAGATTGCACATCACCCTATCAAAGTCCAATTATAAATCCGTGATCACTGCCATTACTAGTATAGTTTCTATAGCTGCGTAAATTACAGTGGATATATACACCATAATTTGTAAACGCTATAACTTTCACACAAACCAAATAATATACTGTACACTTATTGGGAAATCATTTTTACCAAAGACATGTAGCAGAATATATTTTGGCCCAAATTTATGAAGAAATTTGATTTTTTTTTTCCAGTGGATATGTTTTATTACAGAAAGTAGAACATATTTTTTTTTCTTCAATTTGCAGTCTTATTTAATTTATATAATAAAAAAATAAAAAGCCCAATGGCAATTGAATAACACCAAAAGAAAGCTCTATTCGTGATTTTTTTTTTTTATAAATTTAATTTGCGTACACTATTCCATGACCAAGCCAGGTCACCGCCAGCTTTAGTAGCACAGTGCTTATTAGCAAAAATATGCCCTGGTCATGAAGAGGGTAAAACCTTCCGGAGGTCAAGTGGTTAATAAACATATAATTTTATATATATATATATATATATATATATATATATATATTGTGACAGCAGGCAGGTAAAATCACCAGGTTGCATCCAGGATGGAAGGTATATATGTCCTAGATTCGGGCTTTATGCCGATTTATACCACTAGGGGGAGTGCTGGGAGTCTTGCAGGGGAAGAGTTAATGAGCCCAGCTGAAGTAAGTGGACTCATTAGGGCCTCTACAAGAACTCCCAGCATGCTAAGGGAGATGCTCCAACCTGGAACCAGATCTGTGTGGATAGTCTGGGGAGTGTGATCTCTGTGCGGTGAGCAAAAACCTGTGTGGGTATTGCTAAGAACTTCTAAAAGCAGGGAGCTAGGGACTGGGACAGCACAAGGCTGTACCCAGTTGTTAGTTAGGGACACCAACGTGTGTAGTGAGCGGTCAAGTTGACCAGGATTTATTTTCCTGTTTCTTCTGTTTTTGCTGTATTTTTTTGTCTGTATATAGTTCAAATAAAACCACACCCTTTTGTTTTCTCCTACCACTGTCTGCTGTGCCTGTTTTTGTGTGGTGAACCCATCCAGGGGGTCACACACACCCGCTGCTGAGTTAACCCCCTCACAGTTGGTGAAGAACCAGTGGCAGTTTTTTTTAAAAGGCCAGCATGGAGGAGATACTGAAACAGCTGGCTCTAGCAAATGCCAATCAGCAGCAGACAAATGCAGCTTTGCAAAAGAGCCTTGTAGCTCAACAACAGAGCCTCGCAGCCCAGCAGCAGACAAATGCAACTTTGCAACAGAGCCTCGCAGTCCAGCAACAAGCCCAGCAGCAATCTGAGGCCCACTTCATAGACCTGTTGCAGAAGCAAGAACAGAGACTACAGCAACAATTGGAGACATTAATGCAGCAACGTCCGCAGACCAGTGAAGCAAGTAGTTCCGCTAATACTGCGTCCTTTGGGGTGAGTTGTTTACTGCCAAAAATGACTGGAGAGGATGATCCAGAGGTGTTTTTGACCACATTTGAAAGGACTGCTGAAAGGGAAAAGTGGCCTAAGGAGCAGTGGGCTGGACTGGTGGCCCCTCTGTTAACTGGTGAATCGCAGAAAGCTTACTATGACCTAGAGCCTGACCAAGCAAAAGACTATGTGATGCTAAAAAATGAAATATTGGCACGGCTGGGTGTCATCCTGGCCGTTCGGGCTCAGCGTGTGCATAACTGGACTTTCCGGCTTGGAAAACCCCCCAGGTCTCAAATGTATGATCTCATTCACCTGAGCAGGAAGTGGCTACAGCCAGAGACTTTGTCCGCACCAAAGATTGTGGAACGTGTTCTGATGGATCGTTTCTTGAGAGCTCTTCCTACTGCCATCCAAAAGTGGGTAAGCCATGGAGACCCAGAAACGTCCGATAATCTTGTGGATCGTGTATAGAAGTACTTGGCTACGGAAAACCTGACTGCCTCTTCCAGAGACTCACGGACTTTCCACCCTAAGACCAGACCATTCCCAGTGGCGGGTAAGATGATTCCAAGGGGTGAGGGTGGAGAGAACGAGAGGGTGGGAGTTCTACCTAAGGTCTGGCGAGAACAGCCTGGGAAGTCAGGGGCTCAAGAGGCAACAAAAAGGATTGTTTGCTACCGCTGCCGACAAGAGGGACATATTGCAGTAAATTGCCCGGTTGTGGATGAACCCATGCAATGTGACTTTCTAAGGGACAGACGTCAGTCGCTGTTTGCGACAGTCGCATGCACTGCCATTCGGGGAACTAAGAAACATTTATGCAAAATGTGTATTAATGGTAAAAATTTTGTTGTGTTGCTGGATTCAGGTAGCCTGGTGACACTGATAAAAGCTGAATTAGTCACTACAGAGGTCTTAGCGAATAACAAGGTAGCTGTTATTTGTGTGCATGGAGACACCCGAGAGTATCCTGTGACTACAGTGTGTTTTGAGACCTCCAAAGGTAACCTCTCTCATCAGGTGGGGTTAGTGTCTCAGTTACCACATGATGCCATTGTGGGAAGGGATTTTCCAAAGTTTTGGGAACTCTGGGATTGTCCTGAGCCCCCCACTGGTGCCCCTATATACCAGAAATGTGATAGCCAGAATTCCTCTGAGAGTGGTGAGGACTCTCCAGAATTCCCCTTGTCGGTATTGGCAGGGGAGACTCGAGAAACTGGGGAGGAGCCAACATCCTCAGACGAAAACGTTCCGTCTGTGGAGTTTTCTGATCTCGATGTTCACAAGGAAAATTTTGCCACAGAACAGTTAAAAGACCCCACCCTAATAAAGGCACGGGAAAACGTAGTGAAAATAGATGGCGAGTTAGTGAACCCAGATGAGACCTGCACTTACCCATACTTCATCGTGGAAAAGGACCTACTGTATCGGGTGGCTAAAAGGGCAGAAGAAACCATTGAGCAGCTTGTGGTCCCCAAACCTTACAGGAAGTTGGTATTAGAGTTGGCCCATGGGCACATTCTTGGAGGTCATCTGGGGACAGAGAAAACCAGAGAGAGAGTATTGCAAAGATTCTATTGGCCTGGGGTCATGAATGAAACAGAAAATTATTGTTCCTCCTGCCCTGTGTGTCAGAGGTCGGCACCGATGCCACATTTCCGTAACCCGCTGGTACCTCTTCCCATCATTGAGGTTCCCTTTGAGAGGATCGCAATGGATTTGGTAGGTCCGATAATGAAGTCCGCTAGGGGCATCAGTACATTTTGGTTATATTGGACTATGCCACCCGGTATCCTGAAGCTATTCCTCTCCGAAATACCTCGGCCAAAACCATAGCCAAAGAGCTATCTCTTGTTTTTAGCCGTGTGGGTATTTGTAAGGAACTGCTTACAGACCAAGGTACACCCTTTATGTCCCGGGTTATGAAAGAGCTATGCAAGTTGTTCAAAGTGACACAATTGCGTACATCCGTGTATTACCCCCAAACAGATGGGTTGGTTGAAAGATTCAACAAAACCCTAAAACAAATGTTAAAGAAGGTGGTGGATAGAGATGGAAAGGATTGGAACTGTCTAATCCCCTATTTAATGTTTGCCATTCGGGAGGTACCCCAATCCTCTACGGGTTTCTCACCATTTGAGTTACTCTATGGGAGACACCCAAGAGGGCTGTTGGATATTGCCAAGGAAACTTGGGAAAGTGAGAGTTCTCCCCACAGGAGTGTGATTGAGCATGTCGCCCTGATGCAAGATAGAATTGCACAGGTAATGCCCATCGTAAAGGAACATTTGGCCCAAGCGCAGTTGGCACAACAGAGAGTGTACAACCGTGGGGCCAAGACCCGTACCTTTTCCCTGGGGGATACTTGTCCCTACGGTTGAAAGCAAATCCCTTGCTAAATGGCAAGGCCCCTACGAGATAATGGAAAAAATGAGCGAAGTGAATTACAAGGTCAGACAAAAAGGAAGGCAAAAGCCCGAACAGATCTATCACATTAATCTGTTGAAAGCCTGGAGGGATAGGGAATCCCTAGTCGCAGAAACTTTGTCACCAGCTCAGTCTGATTGCGTGATTCCGGAGGTTGGAATAGCAGTCACCTTGTCAAACCCCCAACAACAGGAGGTTAAAGAGTTTGTGCTTCGCAACAAGGAGGTTTTCTCTGAGCTGCCAGGACAAACGTCTGGGGTAGAGCATGATATTATTACCCCGCCCGGTGAAAGGGTGAAGCTAAAACCCTATCGGATCCCAGAGGCCCGACGGGAGGCAATACGTGGGGAAGTACAGAAAATGCTTGAGTTGGGGGTGATAGAGGAATCCCAAAGTGATTGGTCCAGTCCCATAGTGTTAGTGCAGGGATATGCAATTAGCAGACCTCCAGCTGTCCCATCATGCTTCTGCCTCTGGGTGTTATGCTTGTGGCTGTCAGAGTCTCGCTATGCCTCATGGGATTTGTAGTTCTGCAACATCTGGAGGTCCGCTAATTGCATATCCCTGTGTTAATGCCTAAACCGGATGGGAGCTGGCGATTTTGTAATGATTTTCGACAACTGAACAAAGTTACAAAATTTGACACCTACCCCATGCCACGTACATGACAACTCTCGATATCACAAAAGGGTATTGGCAAATTCTCCTGGCCAAATCGGCCAAGGAGAAAACCGCGTTTGTAACCCCAGACGGGGCGTTCCAATATAAAAGAATGCCGTTTGGATTACAGAATGCACCGGCAACATTCCAGCGGAAAATGGACCAGATACTGAGGCCCCATCAGAAGTATGCTGCGGCTTACCTGGATGATGTAATTGTCCATAGCACAGATTGGGCCTCACATCTGCCAAAAGTGCAAGCAGTCCTAGACTCTATCCGGGAAGCTGGGTTTACGGTCAACCCCAAGAAGTGTACCATTGGACAGGAGGAGGCCAAATATCTGGGGTACACCATTGGGAGGGGAGTGATAAAACCCCAAGTCAAAGTCGAGGCCATACAGAATTGGCCACGTCCCAACAGCAAGAAGCAGGTATGAGCCTTTCTGGGAATCGCTGGTTATTATCGGTGATTCATTCCCCACTTTGCTTCTCAGGCTGTGCCCCTAACCAACCTGACAAAAGGGAAAGAGTCTGTCATAGTTAAATGGACCCCAGAGGCTGAGGCAGCATTCTAATTCTTAAAAAAAGCCTTATGTAGCCAGCCAGTGTTGTACTCACCAGACTTCTCTAGGGACTTTGTCGTACAAAGTGATGCATCAGACGTTGGGTTAGGAGCAGTATTGTCCCAGGTCTGGAACGGGGAAGAGCACCCAGTCATTTACCTCAGCAGGAAATTGGAGTCCCATGAGGTAAATTACGCCACGATTGAGAAGGAGTGTTTAGCGGTGAAGTGGGCTCTAGATTCCCTTCGGTACTATCTGCTAGGGAGGCACTTTGACCTAATTACTGATCACGCTCCTTTAAAGTGGATGGCTCAAAACAAAGAGACAAATAGGAGAGTAAATAGGTGGTTCCTGGCCCTACAAGAATTCAACTTTACGGTAAAGCATCGCCCTGGCGCACAAATGGGGAATGTGAATGCTTTGTCTCGAGTACATGCATGCCTGATTGCTTGTGTTCCAACCCCAAGGTTAAAACAAGAGGGGGGGGATGTGACAGCAGGCAGGTAAAATCACCAGGTTGCATCCAGGATGGAAGGTATGTATGTCCTAGATTCAGGCTTTATGCCGATTTATACCACTAGGGGGAGTGCTGGGAGTCTTGCAGGGGAAGAGTTAATGAGCCCAGCTGAAGTAAGTGGGCTCATTAGGGCCTCTACAAGAACTCCCAGCATGCTAAGGGAGATGCTCCAACCTGGAACCAGATTTGTGTGGATAGTCTGGGGAGTGTGATCTCTGTGCGGTGAGCCAAAGCCTGTGTGGTTATTGCTAAGAACTTCTAAAAGCAGGGAGCTAGGGACTGGGACAGCACAAGGCTGTACCCAGTTGTTAGTTAGGGACACCAACGTGTGTAGTGAGCAGTCAAGGTGACCAGGATTTATTTTCCTGTTTCTTTTGTTTTTGCTGTATTTTTTTGTCTGTATATAGTTCAAATAAAACCACACCCTTTTGTTTTCTCCTACCACTGTCTGCTGTGCCTGTTTTTGTGTGGTGAACCCATCCGGGGGGTCACACACACCCGCTGCTGAGTTAACCCCCTCCCAATATATATATATATATATATATATATATATATATATATATATATATATATATATATATAAAATATATATGGCTAAAGGAAAGTGGAAAATTGTTTACTTTTTAGGATACAGTTATATCATTATGCTCATAATCAGTGGCGGCTGGTGCTGTATATTTTTTTTTGGGGGGGGGGCGGCAAACAACCCTCCCGGGCAGGCCCGGGACGGCAAACAACCCCCTCTCCTGGCGGTCGGACAGGAAGGCGGCGATCCATGCCTTATCTTCGATGACGAGGCAGTGCTGGATCCTGGAAGTGGCTTTTGCTGCCCCTCCGCCGACTGCTCCTCGCTCCAGCTGATGACGGTACGCCTATTCTGACGGAACACCGGGACCATTGCTTCTCCTCCCGACCAAACAGGAAGTAAGACTCCCTGGTCAATCGGGTCTCAGGACCCACTTTCTGATTGGCCAGGAGGAGAAGCAGGAATATTCGCTAATGTCACACAACTGGGTGGGCTCAGGGCGCAGTGCTCTGCGCCCCAAGCCCACCTTTTTTTTAAGCCAATTAGAGCCTCAGGCTTTAGTCATGTGCTTGTAAAAAAAAAAAAAAACATTGCAATCCATACGTCCGGCGCCCTGAATGGAGATAAGTGGCCGGGCACATGGATTAGGGGGGTGATGCCCCTGCGCCCCTAATGGAGCGGCCGCTACTGCTCATAATGCAAAGAAGCAAATCAACATTTGACATACTCCTCATTAATGCCTGCCCAATCAATTTATGTAACCCTCTATAGCTCCAAAACTCAGTGACATTCCAAAGAACACCTCAAGGTTGGAATAGTTGAAGGGAACAAGACCATGATGGGGAATGTACTGATAGGGGAATGTAGATAGTCTAGGGGTGAGTTTGAATCTTGATAATATCTCTGATAAGATGTGACTTACAATCCCCCCAGGCCTGTGAGATTAGACCATTGAGACAATGACACACAAAACAGCAAGGTCTCTCCGAGCAAATCTAATCTTTATTCCTTGGTGTGAATATTTAAAGGGGCTTTCAGAAAGTACCGCCCTTTGACAAATTATCCAATCATATACAGAGACATTTAATGACAAAAATGAAACTAATTATTTCTAAGAAATCACGTGCTTAATAAGAAACGAAACTCCAAAGAGAAGATAACAGGAACATGAGAAACGAAACTAGTTTATCAGTACGCACCTAGTAATATGTGAAATACAGTACAAGTAGAAACACAAAATGGAAACTGATTATAACAACAAAAGAAGCGGTTAAGCTAAATATCCCTTCAATCCCCTCTTAGATCATATAAGATGATCTCTACATTCTATGTTATGTTTTAATACTTCTTTGGGATTGTGGCATAGATTGCCTGATGATTCTTCATGTATGTCATGTAGGATAGAACCTTATCATCAGGAGATTGAAGGCGTGCAATTATGCAAGTACAACACTTAAAACAGAGGTAAAGAATCAGAGCAAGGATAAATACCATAACAATAACAAGGACAATGTCTTTTAACCATGAAAATATACCTCCAAGCCCAAATCCTGCATTGGCAAATGGGCTCCATGTTTTAGCAATGTCCCTAGCTTCCTGCTGGAGCTGGCCTACCTCTTTTCGGTGTTGTGCAATAATATCATAGTAGTCAGGCACCTTGGCACTTGTGTTATGAATCCAAGTACAACACTCATAGTCCTCAGTTACTTCACACAGGCCTGTGAGCGCTGCACTCATACTTTCTATGGCAAGATCATGTAACTCTAACTGTTTTCTAATTGCTCTAGTTTCTATGTTTAACATGGCAATGTCATCTGAATTCCTCTCCATTATCTCATCCAATATACTTGAATAATTATTCAACCTTTTCATTGTATCTATACCCCATCCTGTCCAAGAAGGGAACCATGCCCAACCCATATCTTGTTTATAGAACAATTGCCTTTTGTCTCTGTGTTTAACCACTTAAGCCCCGGACCATTTGGTAGCTAAAGGACCAAAGGTGATTTCAGAATTTTGCACTGCGCTGCTTTAACTGTAAATTGTGCGGACATGCAATGTTGTACCCAAACGAAATTTGCGTCCTTTTCTTCCCACAAATAGAGCTTTCTTTTAATGGTATTTGATTGCCACTGCGATTTTTATTTTTTGCGATATAAACGGACAAAGACCGAAAATTTTGAAAAGAAATGATATTTTCTATTTTTGTTATAAGAAAAATCGAATAAACTCAATTGTAGTCATACATTTAGGCCAAAATGTATTCAGCCACATGTCTTTAGTAAAAAAAATGTCAATAAGCGTATATTTATTGGTTTTCGCAAAAGTTATAGCGTCTACAAACTAGGGTACATTTTCTGGAATTTACACAGCTTTTAATTTATGACTGCCTATCTCATTTCTTGAGGTGCTAAAATGACAGGGCAGTACAAAACCCCCCCAAATGACCCCATTTTGGAAAGTAGACACCCCAAGGAAATTGCTGAGAGGCATGTTGAGCCCATTGAATATTTTTTTTTTGTCCCAAGTGATTGAATAATGACAAAAAGAAAAAAACAAAAAATGTACAAAAAGTTGTCACTAAATGATATATTGCTCAAACATGCCATGGTTATATGCGGAATTGCACCCCAAAATACATTTGGCTACTTCTCCTGAGTACGGGGATACCACATGTGTGGGACTTTTTGAGAGCCTAGCCGCGTACGGGCCCCTGAAAACCAAGCACCGCCTTCAGGATTTCTAAGGGCACAAATTTTTGATTTCACTCCTCACTACCTATCACAGTTTTGAAGGCCATAAAATGCCAAGATAGCCCAAAACCACCACAAATGACCCCATTTTGGAAAGTAGACACCCCAAGCTATTTGCCGAGAGGCATGGTGAGTATTTTTCAGCTCTCATTTGTTTTTGAAAATGAAGAAAGACATATTTATTTATTTTTTTCTTTTTTCAATTTTTAAAACTTTGTGACAAAAAGCGAGATCTGCAAAATACTCAACATACCTCTCAGCAAATAGCTTGGGGTGTCTACTTTCCAAAATGGGGTCATTTGGGGGGGTTTTGTGCCATCTGGGCATTCCATGGCCTCCGAAACTGTGATAGGCAGTGAGGAGTGAAATCAAAAATTTACACCCATAGAAATCCTGAAGGCGGTGCTTGGTTTTCGGGGTCCCGTACGCGGCTAGGCTCCCAAAATGTCTCACACATGTGGTATCCCCGTACTCAGGAGAAGCAACAGAATGTATTTTGGGGTGCAATTCCACATATAACCATGGCATGTTTGAGCAATATATAATTTAGTGACAACTTTTTGTACATTTTTTTTTCTTTTTGTCATTATTCAATCACTTGGGACAAAAAAAAAATATTCAATGGGCTCAACATGCCTCTCAGCAAATAGTTTGAGGTGTCTACTTTCCAAAATGGGGTCATTTGGGGGGGTTTTGAACTGTCCTGGCATTTTATGCACAACATTAGGAAGCTTATGTCACACATCATCCACTCTTCTAACCACTTGAAGCCCTTTCTGACACTTTATGTTTACATGAAAACATTTTTTTTTTGCAAGAAAATTATGTTGAACCCCCAAACATTATATATTTTTTTAAAGCAAAGGCCCTACAGATTAAAATAGTGGGTGTTGCATTTTTTTTTTCCACACAGTATTTGCGCAGCGATTTTTCAAACGAATTTTTTGGGGGAAAAACACACTTTTTTTATTTTTAATGCACTAAAAAACACTATATTGCCCAAATGTTTGATGAAATAAAAAAATTATCTTAGGCCGAGTACATGGATACCAAACACGACATGCTTTAAAATTGCGTACAAACGCGCAGCGGCGAGAAACTACATTCATTTTTAAAAGCATTTAAAAGCCTTTACAGGGTTACCACTAGGGATGAGCTTCGTGTTCGAGTCGAACATACGTTCGACTCGAACATCGGCTGTTCGATCGTTCGACGAAGATCGAACGATTTGGGCCGTTCGCGCCAAATTCGAGTGACGCGAACGGCCCACAATGCACTACGCCATCGCAGTGTCATCCAGGCGCTGTGATTGGCCAAGCATGCACTGTGACCCCGCATGCTTGGCCAATCACAGCGCCGGCAGCGAGGAGAGCAATGATTGGCCACAGGCAGGATGCCTGTGGCCAATTATTGCTGAGGGTGTTTAGTACACGCCCCACACTATAAAAGGCCGCCAGCACGGCGGCCTAGTGTAGTGTGTTCCGGAGCAGGGAAAGACAAGCATAGGCAGGGACAGTGACATTTATTTCTTTCTTTCTTAACCTGGATTCCTTTAGTTTAGGGAAAGAGAAGGATAGGTAGGGAGAGTGTCAGTGTGTTTTACTGTGCGAGTCCTTGTTTCTAGGGACAAAGAAGGAAAGTGAGGGGAATTCTCCTTGTGCTATAGTGTGCTTTAAAAAAACATTTTTTCTAGGGACAGAAAACTCTAGGTAGGGAGAGTGTCAGTTTCTTTCACTGTGCCAGTCCTTGTTTCTAGGGACAAAGAAGGAAAGTGAGGGGAATTCTCCTTGTGCTATAGTGTGCTTTAAAAAAACATTTTTTCTAGGGACAGAAAACTCTAGGTAGGGAGAGTGTCAGTTTCTTTCACTGTGCCAGTCCTTGTTTCTAGGGACAAAGAAGGAAAGTGAGGGGAATTCTCCTTGTGCTATAGTGTGCTTTAAAAAAACATTTTTTCTAGGGACAGAAAACTCTATGTCAGGGTCACCTGTGGCCAGGTGACAGATGCACACCGTAGGGGGACAGGAGTGCACCGCGAGGTAGTGAACCCTATGGCTGGCTTCTGTGGATAGGAAACTGGGTGGTTGTGGAAAGCGGGACCAGAGGAGCACAACCGGGATCCCAACGGAAGCGAGAGCCAAGATTCCCCAGGGCGCGGAGTCTAAGACCCAGCTGGTCTTCTCCAGGGCCTCTAGTGGTGAGGATGTTACGCTGCAGGCTGGGGCCAGGTCGCGGCCCCTGGGGTTTCCTAGCTCACGCCCCGTAGGATAAGGGGAAGCAGCAGCACACGATAGAGAGAACCGAATAACAAGCCGAAGGTCAGGGGCCACAAGCAGACAAGGATAACGAAGAACGAGCCGAAGGTCAAGGGTCACGAGCAGACAGGGATGGTCGGGGACAAGCCAATAACGTAACAGAGAGACAGACGTAGCACACGGCAGGCAGGAACCCAAACACACAATGCCTAACAAACACGTTGATCAGCCAAGCAGGCTTGCAGTGCACAGGTTAATATAGTGTTCAGTGATAGGGCCTGGGGTGGAGTCAGGCTGGGAGGAGATTATAAAGGAAGCCAGGTGAAGGAGGTCGGGTCTCTAGATGAACACATGAGGAGGAAGGTAAGATGGCAGACAAACACTACTGCATATCCATGACAGTACCCTCCCTCTTATGGGCCCTCCCCCGCCTGGACCCAGGCTTAAAGGGAAATCTCTGATGAAACCTTCTCAACAGATGAGGTGCAGCGACATCAGATGCAGCGATCCAAGACGCCTCCTCAGGACCAAAACCTCTCCAATGCACAAGGTACTGAAGAATGCCTCTGCAGAGCCGAGAATCCAGAACTTGTCTAACCTCGTACTTAAAATTATCCTCAGAGACCGAAAACGAGGTAGGGAGATGACAAGAAGATCTATTGAGGACCAAAGGCTCTCTAGGAATAAGCAAGGGCATGAGAGGATCAACAGGAATCTGAGGAGGGTCCCCTATACCCTTAAAGGGGAACTGGTCATCTTGCACAGGACCATCAGACTGGGCAGATGTCAGTGGAACCCTGAAGTCAGGTTGGTTAGAAGGTGACATGTCGCCGGAGTCAAGCTGAATAGCTGAAGGACAAGCAGAATGTCCCGAACAAGAAAAAGTGAGAGGCTCACTGGGCATGGGCTGGACTGGCATAACTAGTACAGAGGCAGAGTGAATAGCTGAGTCAGGTGTAGCGACTACCTGAATCGCATCGCAAGACGTAGCGACTGCAGGACTTGTAGACAAGCTAGCCTGGCTGTGCGTCCAAGGGTGGTTAGGGACAAAGAAATGTAAATGGTTATGCAACCTGGAATGAATGACCGGCTCAGATTCACAGGGGGCAACCTTGGGTAGGCAGGACGAGGAACAGGAGGGACCCCAAGCCAGGATCTGTCCAGTAGTCCAGTCCACATGAGGAGAATGGAGCTGTAACCATGGGAGACCCAAAATTATAGGCGTTGAGGCCTTGGGTAAGATAAGGAAGGATATCCACTCCTGGTGGAGTGTCCCTACCGACATCTTAATAGGGAGGGTCTGGAAGCGGATAGGTCCCCCTGGGAGAACAGTACCATCAATCGCCAAGACCACCAAAGGCGTGGTGAGGGGCAAAAGAGTAAGTCTCATGGACGATGCGATTTCCCAGTCCATGAAATTACCAGCGGCTCCGGAATCCAGATATGCTGAGACCGAATGAGAAGAAGCACCAACATGAAGGAACACAGAAAGCAGAAGACGAGAAGGGGAAGGTGATATTTCTGGGTCCAATACTCCACTTTCCAGATGAAGTGGACCCGAACGTTTTTCTGGACAAAGAGAGCAAGTGTCACGAAAATGACCTTTGCCCCCACAGTAAAGACACAGACCAAGAGTTCTGCGCCTAGCACGTTCCTCGGGGGATAGCCTGGTCCGACCCAGCTGCATGGGTTCCTCAGCTGGTAGGAGATGCTCTACGGGTCGAAGAGAGGGGAGCTCAGGCTGACTAAGAACCAAGGAGTGCTGGCGTTGCTTTTCTAAGGTCCTCTCCTGAAAGCGAATATCGATCTGGTTACACAAGGAGATAACGCCGGCCAGATCAGTGGGGATGGTTCTTCCTGCTAATTCATCCTTCACTCTATCAGACAGGCCATGCAAAAAGGTTGCGACTAAGGCCTCATTGTTCCAGCTCAACTCAGCCGACAGTATGCGGAAATGAAGCGCATACTGTCCCACAGAAGCAGACTCTTGGCGGAGACGTAAAAGGGCGCTGGCCGCTGAAGAGACACGAGCCGGTTCTTCGAAGATATTCCGAAAAAGTTTCAAGAAGCCAGACAGGCTAGAAACCACTGGATCATTCAGTTCCCACAGAGGGGCTGCCCAGGCTAAAGCTTCACCAGAGAGGAGGGAAATGATATAGGCTACCTTAGCCCGATCAGACAGGAAGTTTTGGGGCTGGAGCTCAAAATTAATCGTGCATTGGCTAAGGAACCCCCTGCAAGCCTTGGAGTCCCCAGAGAAACGGGACGGAGCTGGCAGTTGTAGCGAGTGTGTGGCTGCGACTGGTGCAATAGGTGCAGCCGCTGATTGTATTTGAGGTTGCGGATTCAGGGTTCCCAAGGAGGCCTGAAGCTGCTCGAAGCGAGAAGCCAGATCCTGGAGGAATCGCATCACCTGAGTCTGATTCGATTCCTGGGTTTCAAGTCTGCAAACTATGCCCTGCAATGGATCATCCGCGGGTAGCGGGATGTCAGCCGGGTTCATGGCTGATCAAACTGTCAGGGTCACCTGTGGCCAGGTGACAGATGCACACCGTAGGGGGACAGGAGTGCACCGCGAGGTAGGGAACCCTATGGCTGGCTTCTGTGGATAGGAAACTGGGTGGTTGTGGAAAGCGGGACCAGAGGAGCACAACCGGGATCCCAACGGAAGCGAGAGCCAAGATTCCCCAGGGCGCGGAGTCTAAGACCCAGCTGGTCTTCTCCAGGGCCTCTAGTGGTGAGGATGTTACGCTGCAGGCTGGGGCCAGGTCGCGGCCCCTGGGGTTTCCTAGCTCACGCCCCGTAGGATAAGGGGAAGCAGCAGCACACGATAGAGAGAACCGAATAACAAGCCGAAGGTCAGGGGCCACAAGCAGACAAGGATAACGAAGAACGAGCCGAAGGTCAAGGGTCACGAGCAGACAGGGATGGTCGGGGACAAGCCAATAACGTAACAGAGAGACAGACGTAGCACACGGCAGGCAGGAACCCAAACACACAATGCCTAACAAACACGTTGATCAGCCAAGCAGGCTTGCAGTGCACAGGTTAATATAGTGTTCAGTGATAGGGCCTGGGGTGGAGTCAGGCTGGGAGGAGATTATAAAGGAAGCCAGGTGAAGGAGGTCGGGTCTCTAGATGAACACATGAGGAGGAAGGTAAGATGGCAGACAAACACTACTGCATATCCATGACACTCTAGGTAGGGAGAGTGTCAGTTTCTTTCACTGTGCCAGTCCTTGTTTCTAGGGACAAAGAAGGAAAGTGAGGGGAATTCTCCTTGTGCTATAGTGTGCTTTAAAAAAACATTTTTTCTAGGGACAGAAAACTCTAGGTAGGGAGAGTGTCAGTTTCTTTCACTGTGCCAGTCCTTGTTTCTAGGGACAAAGAAGGAAAGTGAGGGGAATTCTCCTTGTGCTATAGTGTGCTTTAAAAAAACATTTTTTCTAGGGACAGAAAACTCTAGGTAGGGAGAGTGTCAGTTTCTTTCACTGTGCCAGTCCTTGTTTCTAGGGACAAAGAAGGAAAGTGAGGGGAATTCTCCTTGTGCTATAGTGTGCTTTAAAAAAACATTTTTTCTAGGGACAGAAAACTCTAGGTAGGGAGAGTGTCAGTTTCTTTCACTGTGCCAGTCCTTGTTTCTAGGGACAAAGAAGGAAAGTGAGGGGAATTCTCCTTGTGCTATAGTGTGCTTTAAAAAAACATTTTTTCTAGGGACAGAAAACTCTAGGTAGGGAGAGTGTCAGTTTCTTTCACTGTGCCAGTCCTTGTTTCTAGGGACAAAGAAGGAAAGTGAGGGGAATTCTCCTTGTGCTATAGTGTGCTTTAAAAAAACATTTTTTCTAGGGACAGAAAACTCTAGGTAGGGAGAGTGTCAGTTTCTTTCACTGTGCCAGTCCTTGTTTCTAGGGACAAAGAAGGAAAGTGAGGGGAATTCTCCTTGTGCTATAGTGTGCTTTAAAAAAACATTTTTTCTAGGGACAGAAAACTCTAGGTAGGGAGAGTGTCAGTTTCTTTCACTGTGCCAGTCCTTGTTTCTAGGGACAAAGAAGGAAAGTGAGGGGAATTCTCCTTGTGCTATAGTGTGCTTTAAAAAAACATTTTTTCTAGGGACAGAAAACTCTAGGTAGGGAGAGTGTCAGTTTCTTTCACTGTGCCAGTCCTTGTTTCTAGGGAAAAGAAGGAAAGTGAGGGGAATTCTCCTTGTGCTATAGTGTGCTTTAAAAAAACATTTTTTCTAGGGACAGAAAACTCTAGGTAGGGAGAGTGTCAGTTTCTTTCACTGTGCCAGTCCTTGTTTCTAGGGACAAAGAAGGAAAGTGAGGGGAATTCTCCTTGTGCTATAGTGTGCTTTAAAAAAACATTTTTTCTAGGGACAGAAAACTCTAGGTAGGGAGAGTGTCAGTTTCTTTCACTGTGCCAGTCCTTGTTTCTAGGGACAAAGAAGGAAAGTGAGGGGAATTCTCCTTGTGCTATAGTGTGCTTTAAAAAAACATTTTTTCTAGGGACAGAAAACTCTAGGTAGGGAGAGTGTCAGTTTCTTTCACTGTGCCAGTCCTTGTTTCTAGGGACAAAGAAGGAAAGTGAGGGGAATTCTCCTTGTGCTATAGTGTGCTTTAAAAAAACATTTTTTCTAGGGACAGAAAACTCTAGGTAGGGAGAGTGTCAGTTTCTTTCACTGTGCCAGTCCTTGTTTCTAGGGACAAAGAAGGAAAGTGAGGGGAATTCTCCTTGTGCTATAGTGTTCTTTAAAAAAACATTTTTTCTAGGGACAGAAAACTCTAGGTAGGGAGAGTGTCAGTTTCTTTCACTGTGCCAGTCCTTGTTTCTAGGGACAAAGAAGGAAAGTGAGGGGAATTCTCCTTGTGCTATAGTGTGCTTTAAAAAAACATTTTTTCTAGGGAGAGTGTCAGTTTCTTTCTGTCATGGATATGCATTAATGTCTGTCTGCCATCTTACCGTCCTCCTCATGTGTTCATCTAGAGACCAGACCTCCTTCACCTGGCTTCCTTTATAATCTCCTCCCAGCCTGACTCCACCCCAGGCCCTATCACTGAACACTATATTAACCTGTGCACTGCAAGCCTGCTTTGCTGATCAACGTGTTTGTTAGGCATTGTGTGTTTGGGTTCCTGCCTGCCGTGTGCTACGTCTGTCTCTCTGTTACGTTATTGGCTTGTCCCCGACCATCCCTGTCTGCTCGTGACCCTTGACCTTCGGCTCGTTCTTCGTTATCCTTGTCTGCTTGTGGCCCCTGACCTTCGGCTTGTTATTCGGTTCTCTCTATCGTGTGCTGCTGCTTCCCCTTATCCTACGGGGCGTGAGCTAGGAAACTCCAGGGGCCGCGACCTGGTCCCAGCCTGCAGCGTAACATCCTCACCACTAGAGGCCCTGGAGAAGACCAGCTGGGTCTTAGACTCCGCGCCCTGGGGAATCTTGGCTCTCGCTTCCGTTGGGATCCCGGTTGTGCTCCTCTGGTCCCGCTTTCCACAACCACCCAGTTTCCTATCCACAGAAGCCAGCCATAGGGTTCACTACCTCGCGGTGCACTCCTGTCCCCCTACGGTGTGCATCTGTCACCTGGCCACAGGTGACCCTGACAGTTTGATCAGCCATGAACCCGGCTGACATCCCGCTTCCCGCGGATGATCCATTGCAGGGCATAGTTCGCAGACTTGAGACCCAGGAATCAAATCAGACCCAGGTGATGCGATTCCTCCAGGATCTGGCTTCTCGATTCGAGCAGCTTCAGGTCTCCTTGGGAACCCCGAATCCGCAACCCCAAGTACAACCAGCGGCTGTACCTATCGCACCAGTCGCAGCCTCACACTCACTAAGATTGCCAGCTCCGTTCCGTTTCTCTGGGGACTCCAAGGCCTGCAGGGGGTTTCTCAGCCAATGCACTATTCATTTTGAGCTTCAGCCTCAAAGCTTCCTATCTGACCGGGCTAAGGTAGTCTATATCATTTCCCTCCTCTCCGGTGAAGCTTTGGCCTGGGCTGCCCCCCTGTGGGAGAGGAACGATCCGGTGGTTTCCAGTCTGTCCGAATTCTTGAAGCTCTTTCGTAATATCTTCGAAGAGCCGGCTCGGGCTTCTTCAGCGGCTAGTGCTGTCTTACGTCTTCGCCAAGAATCTAGTTCAGTGGGGCAATATGCTCTTCAGTTCCGTATCCACACAGCTGAATTGAGCTGGAATAATGAGGCCCTGGTCGCTACCTTTTTACATGGCCTCTCTGACCGAGTGAAAGACGAATTAGCGGGAAGAGCCATTCCCGTCGGTCTGGACGATGTAATTTCATTATGCAACCAGATCGACATTCGTTTTCAAGAGAGGTCCTTAGAAAAAAGACGCCAGCACTCTCTGGGTCCTAGCCAGTCTGAGCTCCCCTCCCTTCATTCCGTGGAGCATCCTCTACCTGCTGAAGAACCTATGCAGCTGGGCCGGACCAGACTAACCCCCGAAGAACGTGCTAGGCGCAGAACTCTGGGCTTGTGCCTCTATTGTGGGGGCAAGGGTCATTTTCGTGACTCCTGCTCGCTTCGTCCGGGAAACGCTCGGGTCTAATACATTTGGAAGGTGGAGTATTGGACCCAGAAACATCACCTTCTCGCCTGCTCTTGCCGGTGTCCCTTCATGTAGGCACTTCTCCTCAGTCAACCCTTGCATACCTGGATTCCGGGGCTGCCGGCAATTTCATGGATTGGAGAACTGCTTCTTCTATGAAGCTTACCCTTTCACCTCTCACTACCCCATTGGTAGTCTCGGCAATTGATGGCACTGTTCTCCCAGGGGGCCCTATTCGCTTCCAGACGCTACCCATTAGGATGTCGGTAGGGATTCTCCACCAGGAGTGGATATCCTTTCTTATTCTACCCAAGGCCTCTACCCCAGTTGTATTGGGCCTCCCTTGGCTACAGCTCCACTCTCCACATGTGGACTGGGTCTCTGGGAAGATCCTGGCCTGGGGTTCCTCATGTTTCTCGTCGTGTCTTCTCAAGGTGACCCCCAAGGAGAGTCTTCCGGTTGCTGCCACTTCTGTTTCTTCTGATCTTCCCGCCGCATACAGCGATTACCGGGATGTGTTCTGTAAAAAATCAGCTGAGGTGCTTCCTCCCCACAGGTCTTTTGACTGTGCTATTGATCTTGTCCCCGGAGCAACTCTACCCAGGGGTCGTACCTACCCTCTGTCCATCCCAGAGACCCAGGCCATGTCGGAGTATGTAGCAGAGAATCTGGAGAGAGGGTTCATCCGGAAATCCTCATCGCCTGCAGGGGCAGGGTTCTTTTTTGTTGCCAAAAAGGATGGTACCTTAAGACCCTGCATCGATTATCGGGGTTTAAATGCGGTTACTATTAAAAATCGATACCCCTTACCCTTAATATCTGAGCTATTCGATAGGTTGAAGGGTGCCTCCATTTTCACCAAGTTGGATCTCAGAGGCGCGTACAATCTCATTCGAATACGGGAGGGTGACGAATGGAAGACTGCATTTAACACTAGAGACGGGCATTACGAATATCTGGTGATGCCTTTTGGTCTGTGTAATGCTCCAGCCGTGTTTCAAAACTTTGTCAATGAAATCTTCAGAGATCTGCTGTACCAGTTTGTTGTCATCTATCTGGATGACATTCTGATCTTTTCTGAAAATCTGCTCGTCCACAGAAACCATGTCCGCACTGTACTTCAACGTCTTAGAGAGAACAATCTCTATGCCAAGCTGGAGAAATGTTCCTTTGAATGTTCTGAGGTCCTGTTTTTGGGGTGCTTTGTCTCATGTTCGGGGCTTCGTATGGACCCTGGGAAGGTCTTGGCTATCACCAACTGGCCTCTTCCTGCTAGCCTCAAGGCCACACAGCGCTTTCTTGGCTTCACTAATTATTATAGGCAGTTCATAAGGAATTACTCTTCCATTGCCGCGCCTATTATCGCTTTGACCAAGAAGGGTGTGAATGCCAGAGACTGGCCTCCTGAAGCTGTCTCTGCATTTCACAACCTGAAACAGGCCTTTGTTTCTGGCCCCCTCTTGAGGAGACCAAATCCTGGGAATGCATTTTTTATTGAAGTGGACGCTTCCTCAATGGGGGTGGGAGCTGTGCTTCTTCAAATCTTTGAGAAGAGACGCCAACCATGTGCGTTCTTCTCCAAAAAAATTTCTCAGGCAGAGAGGAATTATGCCATCGGTGATCGGGAACTTCTCGCAATTAAATTGGCGTTAGAGGAGTGGCGTCATCTCTTGGAGGGTTCCCCTCACTCCATAACGATCTTTACCGATCACAAGAATTTACAGTATCTACAGAATGCTAAACGTCTGAATCCTAGACAGGCCAGGTGGAGTCTCTTCTTTGCCCGTTTTAATTTCACGATTACCTACAAACCTGGTTCCTGCAACGGTCGGGCTGATGCGCTCTCTAGGTCATTTGACACTTTGGACGAGGAGTCCGCCCCTGAACCTGAGCCGATCATTCCCACCTCATGCATTGTTGCCCACTCTACCACCCTGAAGTCTAAAATTCCGCCTGGTAAGACCTTTGTCCCCACTGAGCTAAGAGCTAAGATCCTTCGTTGGGGACATGATTCCAAGGTGGCAGGGCATTCTGGATTCCTCCGATCCTTCCTACTCATCAGTCGTCACTACTGGTGGCCTAATCTCCGCTCAGACGTCAAAGACTACGTTAAAGCTTGTCATGTCTGTGCTCAGTCCAAATCCTCCACACAAGCTCCTGCTGGTCTCCTCATGCCCTTGCCTATTCCTAAGGAACCCTGGGCCCATATTGCCATGGATTTTATCACCGATCTCCCACTGTCTGAGAATAATACAGTCATTTGGGTGGTAATCGATCGATTCTCCAAGATGGCTCATTTTGTTCCTCTTCCTGGTCTTCCTTCTGCCCCTGCCTTGGTTCCCATTTTCATTCGAGAAATTCTCCGCCTACATGGGGTCCCTTCTCATATTGTTTCCGACAGGGGAGTCCAATTCACGTCTCGTTTTTGGAGAGCCTTTTGCAAATCCCTCAATATTGTCTTGGATTTTTCTTCTTCTTACCATCCCCAATCCAATGGACAGACTGAGAGGGTTAATCAGGAGTTAGAGGTCTTTCTTCGCACCTTTGTGTCTTCTCACCATGACGATTGGTCCTCTCTACTCCCGTGGGCAGAATTCTCCCATAACAATCATGTGAATACCAGTTCGCAGAAGACACCCTTTTTCACAGTTTATGGAAAACACCCTCAACTTCCTCTTCCTATGATCTGTTCTCCAGACATTCCAGCTTTGGCTTCGGTTCAGGAGTCTCTCAATTCCGTTTGGGGTCACGTTCATGATTCCCTCCGGGCAGCTGCTGAAAAATTCAAAGGCTTTGCCGACCGCCGCAGGCGTAAACCGCCTTCTCTTCAGCCAGGGGACAAAGTCTGGCTCTCTACCAGGAACATCAAGCTCCGAGTTCCTTCTCTGAAGTTTGCTCCACGATTCATCGGTCCATACACGGTAACTGCTAAACTGAATCCGGTTTGTTTCAAACTCCAGATTCCTAAGAGCCTTAAAATCACTAACTCCTTTCATGTTGCTCTTCTAAAGCCTTTAGTCCTCAATAAATTCTCTCGTCCTCTTCCTACCGTGGCGCCTGTCTCTGAGGATAATCAGGAGTACGAGATCAGTCAAATTCTGGACTCCCGACTCTGTAAAGGCGTTCTTCAGTACCTCGTTCATTGGAAAGGGTTTGGTCCTGAGGAGAGGTCTTGGATCACTGCATCTGAGGTCTTTGCACCTCGTCTGTTAAAGGAGTTTCATCTGAAGTTTCCCTCTAAACCTGGGCCCAGGCGGGGAAGGGGGAGGCCTCGTAAGAGGGAGGGTACTGTCATGGATATGCATTAATGTCTGTCTGCCATCTTACCTTCCTCCTCATGTGTTCATCTAGAGACCAGACCTCCTTCACCTGGCTTCCTTTATAATCTCCTCCCAGCCTGACTCCACCCCAGGCCCTATCACTGAACACTATATTAACCTGTGCACTGCAAGCCTGCTTTGCTGATCAACGTGTTTGTTAGGCATTGTGTGTTTGGGTTCCTGCCTGCCGTGTGCTACGTCTGTCTCTCTGTTACGTTATTGGCTTGTCCCCGACCATCCCTGTCTGCTCGTGACCCTTGACCTTCGGCTCGTTCTTCGTTATCCTTGTCTGCTTGTGGCCCCTGACCTTCGGCTTGTTATTCGGTTCTCTCTATCGTGTGCTGCTGCTTCCCCTTATCCTACGGGGCGTGAGCTAGGAAACTCCAGGGGCCGCGACCTGGTCCCAGCCTGCAGCGTAACATCCTCACCACTAGAGGCCCTGGAGAAGACCAGCTGGGTCTTAGACTCCGCGCCCTGGGGAATCTTGGCTCTCGCTTCCGTTGGGATCCCGGTTGTGCTCCTCTGGTCCCGCTTTCCACAACCACCCAGTTTCCTATCCACAGAAGCCAGCCATAGGGTTCACTACCTCGCGGTGCACTCCTGTCCCCCTACGGTGTGCATCTGTCACCTGGCCACAGGTGACCCTGACACTTTCACTGTGCCAGTCCTTGTTTCTAGGGACAAAGAAGGAAAGTGAGGGGAATTCTCCTTGTGCTATAGTGTGCTTTAAAAAAACATTTTTTCTAGGGACAGAAAACTCTAGGTAGGGAGAGTGTCAGTTTCTTTCACTGTGCCAGTCCTTGTTTCTAGGGACAAAGAAGGAAAGTGAGGGGAATTCTCCTTGTGCTATAGTGTGCTTTAAAAAAACATTTTTTCTAGGGACAGAAAACTCTAGGTAGGGAGAGTGTCAGTTTCTTTCACTGTGCCAGTCCTTGTTTCTAGGGACAAAGAAGGAAAGTGAGGGGAATTCTCCTTGTGCTATAGTGTGCTTTAAAAAAACATTTTTTCTAGGGACAGAAAACTCTAGGTAGGGAGAGTGTCAGTTTCTTTCACTGTGCCAGTCCTTGTTTCTAGGGACACCGAAGGAAAGTGAGGGGAATTCTCCTTGTGCTATAGTGTGCTTTAAAAAAACATTTTTTCTAGGGACAGAAAACTCTAGGTAGGGAGAGTGTCAGTTTCTTTCACTGTGCCAGTCCTTGTTTCTAGGGACAAAGAAGGAAAGTGAGGGGTGTAAAGTGTGCTAAAGCATTCCTCATCAACCATCTTTGAAATCCTTGTTTTTTGGACAGTCAGGGAAATTGTCGTTGTGCTATTCTGTGCAAAAGCAATAATCCTCAACCATATTTAGAAATCCTTAAGTAAAGGGACAGAGAAGGACACCTGAAGGTAGCCCTTATTGCTTTTTTCCCATCTCCCTGCAGGCCATCTATTAGAATGTCTGGAAGGCAAACAAGGAGAGGCAGACAGTCAGGAGGCAATAAAAGAGGGCAAGCAGGCTCTGTGTCTGGGGGCAACAGTGCTGGTCGTGGACGCGGTGCATTGTCATCAGCACATGGCCATGGGACACGCTTGTCCTTCTTTTCGGCAGCTGGACATGTTGAGCCACATCATGCCGAAGACTTGGTAGAGTGGATGACCAAGCCCTCCTCATCCTCTCTCACCCAGGCTCAGGGTACTGGCAAAGCAGCTGCCAAAGTGTCCTCTTCCCTGGTATCAATGTCAGACTCATCATCAGTCACTCCTTCCCTAGACCCACCATGTCCTCCTCCTGAGGAGTCCCCCGAACTGTTTGAGCACAGTGTTGGGTACATGCTCCAGGAGGATGCCCAGCGTTTCGAAGGGTCTGATGATGAAACCCAGCTACAGGAAGGCAGTAGCGTGAGAGCAGACAGAGGGGATGCTCAAGAAGGACACCAATCTGGCAGTCATGTTCCAGCAGCTGCAGCATACTGCCAGATTGGCTCCAGTGATGAGGAGGGAGGGGATGATGAGGTCACTGACTCCACGTGGGTGCCTAATAGGAGAGAGGAGGAGGATGAGGAGGAGGCACATCTCCAACGAGGCAGGATGCCCTTGGGTGGCCAGCGTATGGGCAGCACACCGACGGAATCACACCGCAGAGCTCCGCCTGTGCAGGGCGCTGCCTCTGCCCGTCATTCAAAAAGTTCTTTGGTGTTGGCCTTTTTTGAGGCGAGTGCTGTCTCCTGGGGACATCTGCGTGTTATACTATCTGTGGCCACTAGGGCTTGATCTACTTTCTGCTTACAATTCTGGCTGGATCTAAGGGATCTACTTGTTTCCCATACATGCTTGGCTGCATTATTTTGTTAGCCTCAATTTTGCTCACTGGTGTCCCCATGCAGTCTTTTTCTGCATACAGACTGCTATTTCAGCTGGTACGCTGAGTCTTGAGGTTTTCGTCTCTAGCTGCCTTTTGCTCTAAGAAGCACCTGAAATTTCATCCTGTTTTTCTGCGAGATGTGAATTGTTTCCGCGCTCACTACAACGGTTCTGGGCCTGCTTATAAAATAATATATACAAAAAAACTTTTTGATCAAGGGATAATATATATTATACCCTCCTGCTCCCAAGATAGTAAGGCGTGTTCACCTACTATCACTGTTCGTCCTGAAGAAGCCTCACGGCGAAACGCGTAGACGCACACAGGGACCACATCTGTACAATCATCTCGTATACAGTGTTTTAATCTACTCTATTATAGTTTCTGTCTTGTCTTTTATAAATAAAATATTTTTTTGTTTATCTTATGTGTCCTTGCCTTCAAAGTCCGACCCCCAGGTATCTCTATTTTTGAGCTATCTTTTCACACTTTTCCGAGGATGAGGAGGAGGCACATCTCCAACGAAGCAGGATGCCCTTTGGTGGCCAGCGTAAGGGCAGTACACCGACGGAATCACACCGCAGAGCTCTGCCTGTGCAGGGCGCAGCCTCTGCCCGTCATTCAAAAAGTTCCTTGGTGTGGGCCTTTTTTGAGGCTAGTGCATCAGATCGCACAGCTGCTGTTTGCAACATATGTCTCAAGCGTATATCGCGTGGCCAAAACATCAGCCGCTTGGGTACCACATGCCTGACCAGACATATGTTGACCTGCCATGCAGCTCGTTGGCAAGCCTACCTCAAAGACCCACACCAAAGAACAAAGCGTACCTCTCCTTGCACCGCATCAGCTGGGATCTCCAACCCCACTATAACTTCAGTCCTCTCTGAAACATGCACTGAGAGGAATGAAGGTGTAGAATTAGGTGTGTCACAGCCAAGTACTTGCGGCCACTCTGCTAGCAGTACACCGACGTCCGATTCTAGCAGGCAAATTTCCCTGCCCCAGCTGCTGGACCGTCGAAAGAAGTTCACTCCCAGCCATCCACATGCCCAGCGGTTGAATGCTAGCTTGGCTAAATTGCTAGCGCTTCAACTGCTGCCTTTTCAGTTGGTAGACTCGGCCCCCTTCCGTGAGTTTGTGCAATGTGCGGTTCCTCAGTGGCAGGTTCCCAAACGCCACTTTTTCTCATGGAAGGCTATTCCGGCTCTCTACCGGCATGTGGAAGGCAATGTCTTGGCCTCGCTGGACAGGGCGGTCAGCGGTAAGGTGCATATTACCGCTGACTCATGGTCCAGCAGGCATGGACAGGGACGTTACCTTTCTTTCACGGCCCATTGGGTCACTCTTTTGGCAGCTGGGAAGGATGCAGGACAAGGTGCAGTAGTGTTGGAGGTTGTTCCACCGCCACGCCTCCAAAATGCTACTACTGGTTGTGACACACCTCTCTCCTCCACCCCCTCCTCTTCTTCTTCCTCCATGGCCCCTTCCTGTGGTTTGTCCTATGAACCAGCGGTGCTCCGTAGCCGTTCACGGGGCTACGCAAGTACGCAGGCAAAAAGATGCCATGCCGTGCTTGCGCTGGTGTGTTTGGGGGACAGAAGCCACACTGGGGCAGAGGTCCTGTCTGCTCTGCAGGGCCAGGCCGAGAGGTGGTTGACGCCACGCCAGCTTAAGCCAGGAATGGTGGTTTGCGACAATGGCACCAACCTCCTCTCCGCCCTCCGACAGGGACAACTGACCCATGTGCCCTGTGTGGCTCACGTCCTTAACCTGGTGGTGCAGCGGTTCTTGGGCAGGTACCCGGGCTTACAGGATGTCCTGAGGCAGGCCAGGAAAGTCTGTGTGCATTTCCGCAGATCTTATAATGCCAGTGCTCGCCTGGCTGAGCTGCAAAAGGAGTTGAACCTGCCCAAGAACCGCCTTATATGTGACATGCCCACCAGGTGGAACTCAACGTTGGCCATGCTGCAGTGGCTGCACACGCAGCAGAGGGCCATCAATGAGTACCTGTGCGACTACGGCACCAGGACAGGGTCAGGGGAGCTTGGTTTTTTTTCTCCACGCCAGTGGGGCATGATCAGGGATGCATGCACTGTCCTGGCACCATTTGAGGAGGCCACGAGGATGGTGAGCAGTGACAGTGCATGCATCAGTGACACTGTACCTCTTGTCCACCTGTTGGAGCACACGCTGCGTGGAATAATGGACAGGGCACTTGAGGCAGAACAGAGGCAGGAAGAGGAGGACTTCCTTGCCTCTCAAGGCCCCCTTTACCCAGACAGTGTTCCTTCTGTCCCACCCATCGCACAGGAAGAGGAAGAGGAGGAGGAGGAGGAGGAGGAGGAGGAGAAGGAGGAGGAGGATTGTGTCAGCATGGAGGTGGAGGCTGGCACTCAGCATCATCAGCAGCAGTCTTTTAGGGATGATTTACAGTCCCAAGAAACCAGTGGACTTGTACGTGGCTGGGAGGAGGTGGCTGCGGATCATGTCGTCCTTAGTGACCCAGAGGACTCCGGAGCGAATGCCTCAGCAAACCTACGCTGCATGGCCTCCCTGATCCTGCAAAGTCTGCGGAAGGATCCTCGTATTCTTCGGATCAAGGAGAGGGACCATTACTGGCTGGCCACTCTCCTTGATCCACGGTACAAGGGTAAGGTTGCGGACCTTATGTTACCGTCGCAGAGGGAGCAGAGGATGAGACAACTCCGGGAGGCCTTGCAGAAAGGTCTGTGCAACGCGTTCCCAGAGACTGGGAGGTTACAAACTCCTGGTCCTGGACAACGAGTTGCTGAGGCTTCGGCCAGTCAAAGAAGGAGCGGTGGGGAAGGTGGCCGTCTGACCGATGCGTTCAGACAATTCTTTAGTCCGCAGCCCCAAAGTATGATCGGTTCCAGCAACCATCGCCAGCGTCTGATAAACATGGTGCAGGAATATCTAGGGGCAAGGTCAGACTTGGACACCTTCCCCACCGAAAATCCTCTGGCTTACTGGGTCTTGAGGATGGATCACTGGCCAGAGCTTGCACAGTATGCAATTGAGCTACTGGCCTGTCCTGCATCCAGCGTTCTTTCGGAACGCACATTCAGTGCTGCTGGAGGATTTGTCACGGATCACAGGGTGCGCCTGTCCACCGACTCGGTTGATCGACTGACTTTCATCAAGATGAACCAGTCTTGGATCACCACCAGCTACCACACACCTGATGCTGATATAACAGACTAATTGATTTTAACATGTCACATCCCTTCAAGACTGATGCTGATGCTGAGTGCCTGTGCTGTTATGTTGACTGGCTATCCTCCTCCTCCGAGTCCTCAATGATACGATTGATGATGATAGCTTGGAAGATCATTTTTGTTTATGGGTGCCGCCACCAGTGGCTAAGGCCCAATTTTTCAGCCCCTGTTTTACAGGGGCGTGTAATTACAATTTTTTTAGCAATAATTTGCCATAGGGCTCATTGCTGTGCTCCAAGTACAGTATCTGTGAGGGGTTGGAGTGTTGTGGCACCAGTGCCTAAAGCCCAATTTTTCAGCCCCTGTTTAACAGGGGCGTGTCATTAAAATTTTTGAAGCAATACTTTGCAACAGGGCTCATTGCTGTGCTCCAAGTACAGTATCTGTGAGGGGTTGTAGTGTTGTGCCACCAGTGCCTAAGGCCCAATTTTTCAGCCCCTGTTCAACAGGGGCATGCAATTACAATTCTTGATCTAATAATTCACAGCAGGGCCCATTGCTGCACCCACCAAGAGTAACTCTGAGGGCTTACAGTGTTGTGGCAACGCCACCAAAACCACCACCACCACGAAAGGCCCAATTTTTCAGCCCCTGTTCAAAAGGGGCATGTAATTACAATTCTTGATCTAATAATTCACAGCAGGGCCCATTCCTGCACCCACCAAGAGTAACTCTGAGGGCTTACAGTGTTGTGGCAACACCACCACCACCACCACGAAAGGCCCAATTTTTCAGCCCCTGTTCAACAGGGGCATGCAATTACAATTCTTGATCTAATAATTCACAGCAGGGCCCATTGCTGCACCCACCAAGAGTAACTGTCAGGGCTTACAGTGTTGTGGCACCAGCACCACCATCAAAGGCCCAATTTTTACTACCACTGTTCAACAATTATATGTAATTAAAATTCCTGATATAATAGTTGACAGCAGGGCGTTCCAGCACCAACCAAGAGTAACTGTGAGTGCTTACAGTGTTGTGCCAACACCAACAACTAAGGGGCCTATTTCTGCAGAGTGTATGCGGCAGGTCCCTACTTTCAAACATCCAACTTACAAACGACTCCTACTTGCAAACGCAAGAAGACAACAGGAAGTGAGAGGAAATCTACCACTAGGAAGGAAAATTCTCTCCTGTAAGAATAAATATGGGAGAAAGGTGTCTCCTCTGTACTGATGCTTTATCAGCAATCCTTGTTTCAAGAAAAACACCACATTTCAAAAACAGTTGTCATTGGGACGGAAAGTGAGGTGAAATGTTCTGAACAGGGGCACAGACAGCAAAACAAATGTTACAGGGGTGATAACCCTTACCTATGTTTTCCAAAAAGTTTAAAAATAGATTTTTGGGCTGGAGCTACACTTCAACAATGTACCTGTTCAAAATTACAAACAGATTCTACATAAGAACAAACCTACAGTCCCTGTCTTGTATGCACCGCCTGTATACGGCTGTTCAGAGTATATAGGGCCTTTTTTATTTTATGTGCGGGGTTCCCCTTAATATCCATACAAGACCCAAAGGGGCTGGTAATGGGCTGGGGTAGGGGGGGCGGTCATGGGGTAGCTATGCCATTTTTCTTAAAGATTTTCATCCATATTACCGGGACCAGACATTACATTAAAGCCGCAAGCAGTTTTAAATGGCTTTTTTTTCCTTTAGAAGTGTCATTTTGTGCAGGGACAGTTCTAAACACGGTAAACACGTGGCACTTCACAGGCATACTTTAGACACCCCCCAGGTACGATATTTAAAGGAATATTTGACTTTTTTTTTTTCAATTTATGCATCATTAAAATGACTGCTCCCGAAAAACGACCGTTTTTAAAACTTCTTTTTGCATTGATACATGTCCCCTGGTGCAGAACCCGGGTTCCCAAACCCTTTTTAGGACAATAACATGCATAATAGTTGTTATAATTAGCACTTTAGAATTCGAACGTTCGCATCCATTGTATTTAATAGGGTTCTAATGTTCGTACGAACTTTCGGTCCGTTCGCGGGTTCTGGTGCGAACCGAACCCGGGGGTGTTCGGCTCATCACTAGTTACCACGTTAGATTTACAGAGGAGGTCTACTGCTAAAATTACTGCCCTCGATCTGACCTTCGCGGTGATACCTCACATGCATGATGCAATTGCTGTTTACATATGACGCTAGACCGACGCTTGCGTTCGCCTTTGCGCAAGAGCAGGGGGGGACAGCGGTGCTTTTTTTTTTTTTTTTTATTATTTATTTTGCTTTTTTTTTTTTTTTTAAACTGTTCCTTCCATATTTTTTTTTTTTTTATCATTTTTATTGTTATCTCAGGGAATGTAAATATCCCCTATGATAGCAATAAGTAGTGACAGGTACTCTTTTTTAAAAAAAAATTGGGGGGTTAGACCCTAGATCTTTCCTCTGCCCTCAAAGCATCTGACCACACCAAGATCGGTGTGATAAAATGCTTTCCCAATTTCCCAATGGCGCTGTTTATATCCGGGGGGGGGCATTCCCTCCCACTGCTTGTAAAAGCAGTCTAGAGGCTAATTATCTGCTAGAATTGCTTTTACATGAAAGCCGGCCACTGGCTGAAAAGAATGATACCAAGATGATACCTAAACCTGCAGGCATCATTCTGGTATAAACATTCAAAGTCCAGCAACATACCAGTACGTTGATGGTCCTTGTTGGACATGTATTGTAATCTTTTTTTTTTCATGCAGCCTGTTGGCTGAACGAAAAAAAGAGATTGATCGGTGGGTATGCCCACCATTAGAATACCTCCCTTCATCCACCCACTTCTAATGATGGGCATATATGCCGAAGCATGGGGGCATCCTCCCGCAAAAAAGTTATGCCGCGTACACACGGTCGGACTTTTCCACGGGCAAGCCTTTGTCGAAATTTCGACCGTATGTACGTGGCATAAAAGGTTATGCCGCATACACACGGTCAAACTTTTCCACGGGCAAGCCTCCGTCGGAATTTCGACCGTATATACGCAGCATTAGGAGCAAAATCGCTCCTCCGCCCCTGCTGCCCCCATGCTTCGGCATATATGCTCTTTTTTTAACTGTGGTGGTGAAATCACCTCCTACAGCGTTGGAGTCACGGCTTTATGTATCGTGGGAGCAAACGCTGTTGCTGTCAAGATAAATAAATCCGCGATGCAACTGAATGGCGTACCTGCTAAGCAAATGATGGTTAACATTAAAACAAAGTAACATTACAGTACAACAGTAAGACCTTACCATACCATACCTGCAAAGCAAATACCAAAACAAAACCTAGTAAAAAATAAAACATTTTTTTAACGCAACCTGTGCCTAAAATATATATATGCCGAAGCATGGGGGCATCCTCCCGCAAAAAAGTTATGCCGCGTACACACGGTCGGACTTTTCCACGGGCAAGCCTCCGTCGGAATTTCGACCGTATGTATGCAGCATTAGGAGCAAAATCGCTCCTCCGCCCCTGCTGCCCCCATGCTTCGGCATATATGCTCTTTTTTTTTAACTGTGGTGGTGAAATCACCTCCTACAGCACTGGAGTCACGGCTTTATGTATCGTGGGAGCAAACGCTGTTGCTGTCAAGATAAATAATTCCGCGCTGCAGTTGAATGGCGCACCTGAAAACAAAAAATTACATACCTGAAAAGCAAGCATGATAAAACATTGCAGAATGGAATACAGTAAAAAAGAGCAGAACAATAGAGAGAAAATAGAGAGAGAGAGAGAACAATAAAACGACAACTATTTTTGGTTTTTTTATTTTATATTTTTTTTGTGTTTTTGTTTTTTACTTTTTTTTTTTCTTTTTTACACTTTTTTTTTGTAACTTTAACAACTGTAATGGTTCGGGTCTCTCAAAATGTAATGGCATCTTGGGAGACCCTGTGTAAGTGTGTCCTAGTCTGTGAAATGCTGTACCCTACGCTAAAACTTCACTTTTGAGTGGTAGCGTTCAAAACATTCACCAAGGCAAAGACCAGGTTTGTCAGGACAGAGTGGACAATAATGACGGGTGTCACGCCTAAATCCGCGCTTGCTACAGACACGACATCTTTTTTGGGGGGCTCGTTGGGTAGGGGTACTCGGGAGGACATGCGTATAATGCCTCTCATGCAGCCAGCTTACTGCATTTGGTAGGGGATGGTGAGGTGCAGAACCGCCTGGATACAGGAGTTCTGTGACAATCTCATTCTGGAATTTTAGAAGAGATAACGTCCCGCCTGAAGCTCTGTATAGCACATGAGCGTTCAGCAAAGCCAATTGAAATAAGGATAGAGACACTTTTTTGTACCAGCGTCTCGCCTTTTGGTCAATTAGATACAGCGCCAACAACTGGTCGTTGAGGTCCACCCCTCCCATATTTTTGTTATATTCGTGGACACAGAGGGGTTTCTCCACAACACCAGTCGCCATAGGAATTTGGACTGTCGTGTCTGCATGAAGGGAGGTAAGAAGGAAAACATTCTTATTGTCCCTCCACTTCATAGCGAGCAAGTTATTACACTTTACGCAGGCTCTCTCCCCCAGCCTAAGACAGGCATCTACAAGCCGCTGGGGAAAGCCCCGGCGATTAGGTCGCACGGTGCCACATGCTCCAATCTGATGATCAAACAAGTGACTAAACAGTGGCACGCTCGTGTAATAATTGTCCACATACAAGTGGTACCCCTTTCCGAATAAGGGTGACACCAATTTCCACACTATCTTGCCAGCGCTCCCTATGTAATCCGGGCAGTTGACCGGCTCAACCTGACTATCTTTTCCCTCATAAACCATAAAGCTCCATACATAGCCTGTTGCCCTGTCACAGCACTTATAGAGCTTGACCCCGTATCTGGCACGCTTGCTGGGAAGGTACTGCTTGAAAGCCAAGCGGCCAGAAAATTTAATCAGGGACTCATCAACGCAGACAAGGCTGCAAAACGTTCGTTGAAGTGGTTTATGAGGGGCCGAATTTTATAGAGCCGGTCGTATTCAGGGTCCCCACGTGGACGACAAAGTTCATTGTCGTTGAAGTGCATGAACCGCAAAATCTGCTCGTATCGTTTCCTGGGCATGGAGGCAGAGAACACGGGCATGTGGTCAATTGGGTGTGTGGACCAATAAGCACGCAATGACGGGAATTTATGTGTGCCCATGTTGAGGGAAAGGCCCAGAAAGGTCTTAAATTCGGAAACCGTAATTGGTTTCCAATTTTTGGCAATGGAAGGCAACTGGGGATTAGCGGCGATGAATTGACCAGCATATAAATTACTCTGGTCCACAATAGATCTATAGAGATCTTCCGTGAAAAACAGCGAATAATAATCAATTGGCATAAAATCAGCTGTTTCCACCTGAATACCGGGTTGGGCAGTGAATGGGGGAAGTACGGGTTCTGCAGAAGTGGTGGGGACCCAATCAGGATAGGCGAATTCTGCAGGAAGAGCACTATGGGTACGACAGGCCTGCCTTTGTCTTCTTATTGGTGGCAGCGGGACACTACTTGTGCTTGCCACCTCACCAGCTTGAACTGCACTTATGGGACTCGCCACGTCACCAAGTGATACTGCAGTGCTGGATGTACGCCCAGGCTGTACTAGGCCGCTGGTGCTTGCCAATTCACCAGAAGGAATAGCGGCGCTAGTACTACTCTGCTCCATGATACGAGAGCCCTGCGGTTCTTGCTCCTCAACAACCTCAGAAGATCGGGATCGGGTACGCCTGACCTTAGCAGGGACCTCAACTTCGTTGTCAGAGCTATCTGACGTGGGGCCGCTGACATCACTGTCTTCTACGGGAAGATATTCTGAGCCTGAATCTGACAGATACGTGACCTCCTCTTCACTATCTGTCATGCTCAGAATCTCGTAGGCCTCTTTACTAGTGTACCTTCGTCTTGCCATTTTGGGCTCTAAATTTAGGGGTACACTAGTAAGATTCACAGGAAAAAAAGCACCCGACTGTCGTCAGCAAATGTATCAAACGCTACAAAAAAAACTGTTAGCGGTCGCAGGGATCAGGACTGTCTCTGCGAACGCTGCAGTTATGTGTTTTGTGTTTGGTAAGTGACAGTGATCGATCGATACTGCACTTGGGTGGGCTGGGCTGGGCTGGGCGGAGGGGCTAAACGCAGGTGCTAGCAGGTATCTGGGCTGATCCCACTAACACTGCGTTTTTGGGAACCCTAAACCGCTGGGGACGCTAGTATAGATCTGATCAGATACTATACCACTAAGGGAGGTGTATGCTTTGCGCGTGGGTGTTAGCGTTACTGGCACTAACCTAACGCTGCCTGGGGCGACGCAGACCCTCTCTGGCGCTAAAACCGAATTGATCTCACCCGCCGGGCGATCAGGGGGTTAAACCTTTATTGGGTTATATACGGCGGGTGCCCTGATGCTATAAAAAGCAAACTAACCAACCAGCGTCACCCGTAAAACTTATATGGTGATCATTGGTGAAAGGGTTAACTAGGGGCAATCAGGGGGTTAAAACCTTTATTAGGTTATATATGGGGGTACCCGACGCTATATAGAAACCTGACGGGTAACCTAAATAACTAAATAACTAACCGGCTAACCAGTGTCACCAGTAAAACTTATACGGTGCTCACTGGTGAAAGGGTTAACTCTAGGGGCAATCAGGGGGTTAAAATAATATTTGGGGGTAACCTTTATATGGTGATCACTGGTGAAAGGGTTAACTAGGGGCAATCAGGGGGTTAAAACCTTTATTAGGTTAAATATTGGGGTACCCGACGCTATATAAAAACCTGACGGGTTACCTAAATAACTAAATAACTAACTGGGTAACCAGTGTCACTAGTGACGCTTATACGGTGATCACTGGTGAAAGGGTTAACTCTAGGGGCAATCAGGGGGTTAAAATAATATATGGGGGTGCCTGACGCTCTAAAAACCTGCGGCGAAACTAAAAATAAATAACTGGCTATCTAGGGCACCACCGGCACTAAATACAGCGATCGAAAATACGATCGCTTAGTGACGCTGGCGTTAGGGGGTGAAAGGGTTACCTGGGGGGTGATCAAGGGGTTAAACCTTTATTAGGGGGGGTTAGGGGGCTACCCTGGACCTAAAGGGGCCTAAACCTAACTGCCCTGCAACTTTTAACTATCACAGATGACACTAAATGCAGTGATCAGTAAAATAAATGATCACTGCAATCAGTGACACTGTGATTGGGGGCTGGGGGGTGACCTGGGGGGTGATCTGGGGGTGACTGGGGGGTGAAATGTGTGCCTATGTGTACCTATGTGTCAGTGGACTGTTGGTGCACTAACCTGCTTCTTCTCTCCTCGGAGCCGGAATCGAAAAGACCGCCGCGAGGGAGATGACATCACTTCCTCCTGCCTGTGTTTACATCACATGGCGGAGGAAGCATTTTCATTCGCCGGGAGCGATTGCGAGGGGGTGGCCAAAATCGAATGGTCACCCCCTCATCTCTGATCGCTCCCCAACGATAAACGGCCGCTCACTGTATAGGAGGGGGGTCCGATCAGACCCCCCAACTGTACAAAGGCGATCACGTACACTGTATGTGATTGTGCCTGTCGGTGCCATTCTGCCGACGTATATATACAGTGAGCGGTCATTGAGTGGTTAAGGGGGTATCTGGGGTGTATACTGGCCTCTAGGGGATGTCGCCTTTTATCATCCCCTACCACTCTCATGACAGGTACCAAGGATGCAAGGTAACACCATCCCTTAACATGGAGGGGCACCCAGGGATAACACACTTCCCCACAACATACATAGATACTTTTTCCCAGTGCAAAAGGTCTCTTAGCGACAATCTCATGAGTGTACTTGTCCTGTGTTGCAATTATAAATTGGTGCAATATTTCACCTACATTATCAGAGAAAGAGAAAAAGTTATGCAAAGTGCGGTTTAGCCCTGGGTCAGATACTTGAAACAGTGAGCAGGCAGGGGCAGAGTCTCTGGATTCGCACATGGAGATGTTAAATTTTGACCTGCTGCAGAAAAAAGGGTTAATCTGTGTCTCATTCCCTAAATTAAAACACCAATCAGGGGAATGACTCCTACCTGCTATTGGAAAGGTAACAGTGTTGTTTATGTACAGAGCGGATATGTTAGTCAAGAATACAGGAGGAGTCTTGTTGAGAAAGAAGGAGATATTTAAAGGTACAGCCAAAAGGGGAATTCGGGCAGTGCTAGGATGTAATTTACTACATATCCAACATTCTTTATACCCTGATTTTTTTTTAGCATAAGCATACTTAAAATTTAGCAAAAGCATCTTATCAGTAAAACTTTCTTCAATCTCTCTCTTGGTTCTAGCTTGTGTCATTGTAATGTTCTCTTGTGTGAGTGTGTGTGTTCCCACAGATACTTTTAATTGCGCCCAAATCTTCAGGGTGGTAGATACAGTTAGTGATGATCCAGGTGGGTAGGAACACTGTCAGAGAGATCAGGATCAGTAGGCAGAATGCCTTCCCAGAAGTCTGTGGTGAAATAAGCGAGGTCATCTTCTCTGGCCGGACCTGCTTTCCCAGGAACTCCTCCTTCGTCTGCTTGGAGGGCCTCCTGTATCCAGGATCTCCTTCCTGCTCTTGGGGCTTTGGGCGACCTTTTTTACCCTGTTGGCATGGATCCAGGACTGGCAATTTTCCACTAGGATGGCTGTTCTGGTCACTGTAACCACTGTGGTAGGAGGTCCAAAGGGATATCCTTGCGTCTTATTTCTGTTCAGCTGTTGGACCACCACAGTGTCTCCCACCTTCAAGGGGTGAGTAGCTTCCTGTGAAGAAAAAGGAGAGGTGTGAGCAACATTTCTCTCAACTGTATCCAATGTTTCAACCAATTTCCTTACATATTCTTCCTGTATTAAGTCTAAATCTCCCTTTTCTATCATTTAAAGGTGTTCTGGCCCATGGAGTGGGGAAAGGTCTACCCATCAAGACTTCAAAAGGTGAATACCCTGTTGTCTTGGAAGGGGTCATTCTTATTTCTGCCAGGACTGCTGGGAGGACCTTTTTCCAGTTGGCAAAGGTTCCTCCTGTGGCCTTTCTTATTTTGTCTTTTATTGTTCTGTTCATTCCTTCTACTATCCCTGAACTTTGAGGGTGGTATGGAATGTGAAATTTCCATTCTATCTTGAGAGTTTTTACCAGGTCCTGGCAGACCCTGGCCATGAAAGCGGGACCATTGTCTGAGTTTATTTGAAGTGGGCATCCCCATCGAGGAATGATTTCCTGAATGAGGATCCTCACCACTGTTTGTGCATCTTTCTCTGTGGTCACGAAAAGTTCATGTAACGCCGAGTGCTCCGGGTGTCCCATCCAGCCCGGAGCACTCACGGCGTCGTCCCCTCTGTGGCGCTCCGGCCAGCCCCCCTGGCCGTGGGCGCTGCTCCGCTCTCCTCTCCACTTGCCTTCCTCTTCCTGCTTCCTCCCGGCGCGCGCGGCCCCGCTGTGTTCTAGGGCGCGCGCGCGCCGGCCTTCTAAAATTTAAAGGGCCAGTGCACCATTGATTGGTGCCCGGTCCAATTACGGTTCCACCACCCAAAACCTATTTAAACCCACTTCCCCTTCCTGTCCTTGCCGGATCTTGTTGTCCTAGTACCTTGTGGAAGTATTTTGAGTTTACCTTGCCTGTGTACCTGACCTTCTGCCTTTGTCTCTGACCACGAACCATTGCCGCCTGCCCTGACCTTTGCTATGTCTGACCTTGCCTCTGCCTAGTCCTTTTGCACCGCACCAGCCTCAGCCGCCAGAGAGGTGGAGTCGCTACTGGGGGACACGACCTGGTTGCTACCGCCGCAGCAAGTCCATCCTGCCTTGCGGCGGGCTCTGGTGAAAACCGGTAGCTGCTTAGAACCGGTCCCTCGGTGCGATTCGTACCATCCTCTCTCTGGTACAGTGGATCCACCTCTTGCCTCCTCTATAGTCGCCTGCCCGGCCCGTGACAGTACATCCGGCCATGGATGCCGCTGAGGTGCCGCTGCCCAATCTCGCTGATCTCACTACCGTGGTTGCCCAGCAGTCGCAATTGATTGCCCAACAAGGACAGCAGCTGGCGCAGTTGACCGCCATGGTCCAGCAGCGCCTGCCGCGACAAGCTCCAGCATCTCCTCCTCTCCGAGCAGCCGCGTCTAGTTCAAAGATCCGCTTGTCTCTTCCGGAGAAATTTGACGGGGATTCTAAGATGTGCCAGGGATTCTTGTCTCAATGTGCCCTGCATCTTGAAATGATGTCGGACCAGTTTTCCACAGAACGCTCTAAGGTGGCATTTGTGGTCTGTCTGTTGTCTGGAAGGCCTTGGCCTGGGCCACGCCACTCTGGGACCGCAATGACCCTGCTACGGCCACCGTTCAGTCCTTCTTTGCTGAGGTTCGTAGCGTTTTTGAGGAACCAGCCCGAGCATCATCCGCTGAAACCGCCCTGCTTAACCTGGTCCAAGGAAACTCCTCTGTGGGTGAATATGCCATACAGTTCCGCACACTGGCCTCAGAGCTAGCCTGGAATAATGAGGCTCTCTGCGCAACCTTCAAGAAAGGCTTATCCAGCCACATCAAGGACTCTCTGGCCGCACGAGACATACCCTCCACCCTGACAGAGCTTATCCACTTAGCTACCCGCATTGACATCCGCTACGTTGAAAGACGCCAAGAGCTTTGCCTGGAGAAAGATCTTGTTTGCACCAGGCGTTATCCGCGCCTGGCTCCTCTCTTTCTGAATCCTACGCATCCTGATACCATGCCTCCTGTCGAGGAGGCCATGCAAGTCGACCGATCTCGTCTGACCCTGCAAGAAAGATCTCGCCGTAGGAATGAGAACTTATGCCTCTATTGTGCGAGCTCTGAACATTTCCTAAAGGACTGCCCTATTCGTCCTCCATGTCTGGGAAACGCTCGCACCTAGTGAGCGTGGGAGAGGCGGTACTAGGTGTGAATTCTTCCTCTCCACGTCTGACTATTCCTGTGCGGATCTCTCCTTCTGCTGGCTCCCCCTTCTCTGCGGTGGCCTTCCTGGACTCCGGTTCTGCAGGAAACTTTATTGAAGCCTCCTTCATCAACAGGTTCAACATTCCTGTTATCCGTCTCATCAGACCCTTCTTCATTTCCTCCGTAAATGGAGAGAATCTGGATTGTATCGTGCGTTACCGCACCGAACCCCTGCTCATGTCCGTTGGGGTCCTTCACCAAGAAAAGATTGAATTCTTTGTTTTGCCGAACTGTACTTCTGACATCCTTCTTGGCCTACCCTGGCTCCAGTGTCATTCTCCTACCCTCGACTGGACCACGGGGGACATCAAATCCTGGGGCTATTCCTGCCACAAGCATTGTCTTAAGTCTATACCCACCAGTCGAATTCCCATTTCTACTCCTTTGCCTGGCCTTCCCAAGGCCTATCAGGACTTTTCCGATGTTTTTTGCAAAAAACAGGCGGAGGTCTTACCTCCACATAGACCCTACGACTGCCCCATTGACTTGCTCCCAGGTACTACACCACCCCGTGGCAGAATTTACCCTCTCTCCTCTCCCGAAACCAAGGCCATGTCCGATTACATACAGGAGAACCTCAAGAGAGGGTTTATTAGGAAATCATCCTCTCCAGCCGGAGCGGGGTTCTTCTTCGTTACCAAGAAGGACGGTTCACTACGCCCTTGCATAGACTATCGTGGTCTTAATAAGATCACTGTTAAAAATCGCTACCCTCTGCCTCTCATCTCGGAGCTCTTTGACCGTCTGCGCGGAGCAAAGGTTTTTTCAAAATTAGACCTCAGGAGCGCTTATAACCTCATCAGAATCCGTAAAGGAGATGAATGGAAAACCGCATTTAACACCAGAGACGGCCACTTCGAATATCTCGTCATGCCTTTTGGACTTTGCAACGCCCCTGCAGTCTTTCAGGATTTTGTTAATGAAATCTTTCGGGACATACTGTATACCTGTGTGGTTGTCTATCTTGACGACATCCTAATTTTCTCTACCAACCTTGAGGAACATCGGCTCCATGTCCGTCAAGTACTCCAGCGCCTCCGTGTAAATCATCTTTACGCTAAATTTGAAAAATGCCTTTTTGAGTGTAGCAGCCTTCCTTTCCTAGGTTTTCTGGTTTCAGGACAAGGTCTTCAAATGGATCCTGACAAGCTTTCCGCAGTCTTAGATTGGCCATGTCCCTCTGGACTCCGTGCTATCCAGCGCTTCCTTGGATTCGCCAACTACTATCGCCAGTTCATACCCCACTTCTCCACCATCGTTGCACCGATAGTGGCGCTGACTAAGAAAAACGCGAATCCAAGGTCCTGGCCACCTCAGGCGGAAGAAGCCTTTACTCACCTAAAAACCGCCTTCTCTTCGGCACCTGTTCTATCTTGACCAGACCCCACTAAGCCGTTCTTCCTTGAAGTTGACGCCTCCTCGGTAGGAGCCGGAGCCATTCTTCTTCAAAGAAATGCTAAAGGAGGAAACGTCACGTGTGTTTTTTTCTCTAAAACCTTCTCCCCTCCTGAAAAGAACTATTCCATAGGTGACCGTGAACTGTTGGCCATCAAGTTGGCATTAGAAGAGTGGAGACATCTCCTGGAAGGTTCTCTTCACCCCATCTCCATCTACACTGACCATAAAAATTTGTCCTACCTTCAGTCCGCTCAGCGCTTGAATCCTCGCCAGGCCAGGTGGTCATTGTTCTTTGCCCGGTTCAATTTTCAGATCCATTTTCGTCCCGCAGACAAGAATGTCAGGGCGGATGCCTTGTCCCGTTCCTCTGATGCCTTCGAAACCGGGAGCCCTCCACAACACATCGTACCCCCTGAGTGCCTGATTTCCTCTGCTCCCGCTGCTCTGATGCCAGTCCCTCCAGGAAAAACTTTAGTTCCTCCAGGCCTTCGTCTCCAGATACTTAGGTGGGGCTATTCCTCCCATCTAGCCGGCCATGCTGGGATCAAAAAATCCTTACAATTGTTGGCCAGACACTATTGGTGGCCTACCCAGGAAAGAGATATGACTGACTTCGTACGGGCCTGCACTATCTGTGCACGTGACAAAACTCCACGCCAGAAGCCTGCAGGTCTTCTCCTTCCTCTACCGGTGCCTGAACTACCATGGTCCCACATTGCCATGGATTTCATCACGGACCTTCCGTTGTCTCATGGTAACACTGTCATCTGGGTGGTCGTTGACCGCTTTTCGAAAATGGCTCATTTTGTCCCTCTTCCTGGTCTGCCTACTGCACCTCAGTTGGCGAAGCACTTTTTTCTTCAAATTTTCCGTCTCCATGGCCTTCCCTCACATATCGTCTCGGATAGAGGCGTTCAATTTATCTCAAAATTTTGGAGAGCTCTCTGTACTCAACTTAAGATTAAATTGAATTTTTCTTCCGCTTATCACCCGCAATCCAATGGACAGGTGGAGAGAGTTAACCAGGTCCTTGGTGACTACTTACGTCATTTTGTCTCAGCCCGTCAAGACGATTGGGTCGACCTATTGCCCTGGGCGGAATTCTCATACAATTTCAAGAACTCTGAATCGTCCTCCAAATCACCTTTCTTTGTGGTCTACGGCCGCCACCCTTTGCCCCCCCTCCCCATTCCCACTTCTTCTGGAGTTCCTGCCGTGGATGAATTAACCCGGGACTTTTCCTCTATCTGGAAAGAGACTCAAAACTCGCTATCACTGGCCTCTGCCCGCATGAAGAGACATGCAGATAAAAAGAGAAGAATTCCCCCTGTCTATCTCCCTGGTGACAAAGTGTGGCTCTCCTCCAAATATGTTCGGTTTCGGGTACCTAGCTACAAGCTGGGCCCTCGTTACCTCGGACCTTATAAAATCAAAAACCAAATCAATTCTGTCTCTTACAAACTCCATTTTCCTCCTTCTCTTCGCATCCCCAACTCTTTTCACGTGTCTCTTCTTAAACCCCTCATTCTTAACCGATTTTCCCCCAAGGTCACCGCTCCTGCTCCTGTCTCTGGTTCCTCCGATGTCTTTTCGGTGAAAGATATCCTCGCCTCCAAGGTCGTCCGAGGTAAAAAATTATTTTTAATTGATTGGGAGAACTGTGGTCCTGAAGAGAGATCCTGGGAGCCTGAGACCAACATTTTAGACAAAGGGCTCATCCGTAGATTCTTGGGTTCCAAGAAAAGGGGGAGACCTAAGGGGGGGGTACTGTAACGCCGAGTGCTCCGGGTGTCCCATCCAGCCCGGAGCACTCACGGCGTCATCCCCTCTGCGGCGCTCCGGCCAGCCCCCCTGGCCGTGGGCGCTGCTCCGCTCTCCTCTCCACTTACCTTCCTCTTCCTGCTTCCTCCCGGCGTGCGCGGCCCGTGGGCGCTGCTCCGCTCTCCTCTCCACTTACCTTCCTCTTCCTGCTTCCTCCCGGCGTGCGCTGTGTTTTAGGGCGCGCGCGCGCCGGCCTTCTAAAATTTAAAGGGCCAGTGCACCATTGATTGGTGCCCGGTCCAATTACGGTTCCACCACCCAAAACCTATTTAAACCCACTTCCCCTTCCTGTCCTTGCCGGATCTTGTTGTCCTAGTACCTTGTGGAAGTATTTTGAGTTTACCTTGCCTGTGTACCTGACCTTCTGCCTTTGTCTCTGACCACGAACCATTGCCGCCTGCCCTGACCTTTGCTACGTCTGACCTTGCCTCTGCCTAGTCCTTTTGCACTGCACCAGCCTCAGCCGCCAGAGAGGTGGAGTCGCTACTGGGGGACACGACCTGGTTGCTACCGCCGCAGCAAGTCCATCCTGCCTTGCGGCGGGCTCTGGTGAAAACCGGTAGCTGCTTAGAACCGGTCCCTCGGTGCGATTCGTACCATCCCCTCTCTGGTACAGTGGATCCACCTCTTGCCTCCTCTATAGTCGCCTGCCCGGCCCGTGACAGTTCAACTCATCTTGAGAACACAATTACCAAAAGATATTCCTGTCCTTTGCCTAGTTTGGGCATGTGTGTGAAGTCAATCTGCAAATGTGTAAAAGGAGTTGCTGGATATATCAGGTGTTCATGTTTGGCCTTGTGTGGGTTGTTTGGATTGTTCCTGATCAGGGATGAGCCGAACACCCCCCTGTTCGGTTCGCACCAGAACCTGCGAACAGACAAAATGTTTGTGTAAACTTTAGAACCCTATTAAATACAATGGACTCGAACGTTCGAAATCTAAAGTGTTAATTATAAAGGCTAATATGCAAGTTATTGTCCTAAAAAGTGTTTGGGGACCGGGGTCCTGCCCCAGAGGACATGTATCAATGCAAAAAGAAGTTTTAAAAACGGCCGTTTTTTCGGGAGCAGTGATTTTATTGATGCTTAAAATGAAAAAATAAAAGTGAAATATTCCTTTAAATTTCGTACCTGGGGGGTGTGTATGATATGCATGTGAAGTGGCGCATGTTTCCCGTGCTTAGAACTGTCCCTGCAAAAAATGTCATTTTTGAAAGAAAAAAATGCATTTAAAACTGACTCGCGGCTATTAATGAATTGTCGGCTCCCGGCAATACATACAAAAGTCATTGATAAAAAAAAAAAAAGCGTGGGGGTTCCCCAGAATTCAATTACCAGGCCCTTCAGGTCTGGAATGGATATTAAGGGGAACCCTGCCGCAAATTTAAAAAAAAATTGACGTGGGGTTCCCCCAAATATCCATTCCAGGCCCTTCAGATCTGGCATGGATTTTAAGGGGAACTCAACCCCAAATTTTTAAAAAAAATGGCGTGGAGTCCCCCTAAAAATCCATACCAGACCCCTTATCCGAGCACGCAACCTGGCCGGCCGCAGGGGAAGAGGGGGGGACGAGAGAGCGGCCCCCCTCCCTCCTGAACCGTACCAAGCCACATGCCCTCAACATGGGGAGGATGTCCCCATGTTGATGGGGACAAGGGCCTCATCCCCACAACCCTTGCCCGGTGGTTGTGGGGGTCTGCGGGCGGGGGGCTTATCGGAATCTGGAAGACCCCTTTAACAAAGGGGACCCCCAGATCCCGCCCCCCCATGTGAATTGGTAAGGGGTACATTGTACCCCTACCATTTCACGAAGAAAGCGTAAAAAAATGTTTAAAAAAACACACAAACACCTTGAAAAAGTCCTTTATTTAAAAAAAAAAAAAAAACATTCCAGCGGTGAAATCCAGTGTCCCGCGGCGATCCCGATGTCCAGCGCTGTCCTTCATTGGTTGTGCCTGAGTGGACCTGATGGGGAACTCCCTCTCAGTATTTTAAATGTATAGACCCGCCCCTTCTAAAGTTCCCCATCAGGTCCGCTCAGCGGACCAGATGCGGAACATGAGAAGGGGCGGGTCTATACATGTATTACCAAAGTGAGAGCAGTTCCCCATCAGGTCCGCCCCCTCGGTATGTCGGACCCGCCTACGTCATTGGCTTGAGCGGGGAACTTCCTTCACTATGTAAATTTAAATTACACAGTGAAGGAAGTTCTCCGCTCAAGCCAATGACGTAGGCGGGTCCGACATACCGAGGGGGCGGACCTGATGGGGAACTGCTCTCACTTTGGTTATACATGTATAGACCCGCCCCTTCTCATGTTCCGCATCTGGTCCGCTGAGCGGACCTGATGGGGAACTTTAGAAGGGGCGGGTCTATACATTTAAAATACTGAGAGGGAGTTCCCCATCAGGTCCGCTCAGGCACAACCAATGAAGGACAGCGCTGGACATCGGGATCGCCGCGGGACACTGGATTTCACCGCTGGAATGTTTTGTTTTTTTTTTTAAATAAAGGACTTTTTCAAGGTGTTTGTGTGTTTTTTTAAACATTTTTTTACGCTTTCTTCGTGAAATGGTAGGGGTACAATGTACCCCTTACCAATTCACATGGGGGGGCGGGATCTGGGGGTCCCCTTTGTTAAAGGGGTCTTCCAGATTCCGATAAGCCCCCCGCCCGCAGACCCCCACAACCACCGGGCAAGGGTTGTGGGGATGAGGCCCTTGTCCCCATCAACATGGGGACATCCTCCCCATGTTGAGGGCATGTGGCTTGGTACGGTTCAGGAGGGAGGGGGGCCGCTCTCTCGTCCCCCCCTCTTCCCCTGCGGCCGGCCAGGTTGCGTGCTCGGATAAGGGGTCTGGTATGGATTTTTAGGGGGACTCCACGCCATTTTTTTTTAAAATTTGGGGTTGAGTTCCCCTTAAAATCCATGCCAGATCTGAAGGGCCTGGAATGGATATTTGGGGGAACCCCACGTCAATTTTTTTTTAAATTTGCGTCAGGGTTCCCCTTAATATCCATTCCAGACCTGAAGGGCCTGGTAATTGAATTCTGGGGAACCCCCACGCTTTTTTTTTTTTTATCAATGACTTTTGTATGTATTGCCGGGAGCCGACAATTCATTAATAGCCGCGAGTCAGTTTTAAATGCATTTTTTTCTTTCAAAAATGACATTTTTTGCAGGGACAGTTCTAAGCACGGGAAACATGCGCCACTTCACATGCATATCATACACACCCCCCAGGTACGAAATTTAAAGGAATATTTCACTTTTATTTTTTTTATTTTAAGCATCAATAAAATCACTGCTCCCGAAAAAACGGCCGTTTTTAAAACTTCTTTTTGCATTGATACATGTCCTCTGGGGCAGGACCCCGGTCCCCAAACACTTTTTAGGACAATAACTTGCATATAAGCCTTTATAATTAGCACTTTAGATTTCTCCCATAGATTTTTCGAATTTGCCGCGAACACCCCAATTTGTTCGCTGTTCGGCGAACGGGCGAACAGGCAATGTTCGAGTCGAACATGAGTTCGACTCGAACTCGAAGCTCATCCCTATTCCTGATACATGTGATGCATCTTGATACATAATCTTTAATCAGCCAGGAAAGTTCTGAAATGTAAAAGTCTTTCTCCAATAGTTCACAAGTGGCTTTCCAGCCTCTGTGGCCTATTCCATGGTACTAGAAAATAAAAAGTGATGCACTAGCTACTGGTATACATGGCTTCCCCTCTTTGCAGAGAAGTCCAGTCTTTGGATCTTTCTGCACACCTATTTCGTCCCAATCTCTGAGATCAGCTTCTTCTGGACATCCCTGCAAATCCGAAAGAACCTGATCAAAAAAAAAAAGGGGCAATCCTGGTGCTAGCATGGGCATTTTGATCTGTGCATTTTGTGAAGTAGCAGCTTGTTTAGCAGCTAAATCAGCGAGAGCATTTCCCTTGGCTATCTCTGTTTGTTGGCCTGTGTGTGCTCTGCAGTGTTGTGGAAGATAAATCAGACCTGGGTGATGTGTCTTGGTGAATGAGGTTTATGCAATCATGTTGGGGCACAACCTCATCCTGTTCTCCTTTTAATCCTAAAAGGGCATTTGGATTGCTGCTGGTCCTGCAGTGGGAGAAGCATATGTGATGTGCAATTTTGGATTAGACAGCAAGATCACCTCATAGCCGCTCAACCTTTGAGCAGACATGTGCTGTGTATGTACATTTTTTTTAACAGGATTGATACATTGTGGGTGGTTTGAAGTGTAGTGTCGTGCCCCAGAGTGAAAGAAGTGGCCATCTCAACCATCATCACACAGGATGCTAAAGCTCTGAGACACTCAGGCATGCCTTGAACCTGCACCGGAACCATCTTTGAGAAAAAAAAATAGGGCGCAACTTGCCTCCATGCTCTTGAGCGAGGACACCTGACAAAGTTTTACAATTTTCCCTTGCAAACAAATGAAACATCTTTCCATAGTTAGGCCGAGCCTTGGAGCTGTTACCATAGCATTTTTCAAATACACAAAAGCATTGCACATTTCATCTGACCATTTTGTACAGTCTGGCATGTCTGAACCTGTGGCTTGTCTCAGGAGATTGTAATAGTGGGAACAGTCAGGTGTCCATTGGCGGCAGTAACCAAGAAAGGTGAACATGTCTTTCTTAGTAAGTGGGCGGGGCAGACCCACAAGAGCCACAGCTCTTTTGTGACTGACTTTCCTTTCTCCTTTTGAGAGTACAAACCCAAGATATTCAACCGTTTCCTGACACCATTGCAGTTTTTTCTTTGACACTTTTTGACCACTTTCAAAAAGACATTGCAAAAGATCCCTCCCATCCTCCAGGGCGCCCACCTGAGAAGAACTGCAGAGGAGGAGATCATCCGCATACTGCAGCAGGGATGAACAGTGTCCTGGTATCCAAGCTCTGAGAGTAGTTTGGAGGACAATGGAATAGACTGAAAAGGAGTCTATATAGCCCTGGGGCATTCTACACCATGTTAGTTGGCGTTTTTTAAAGCAAAAAGCAAAGATTGGCTGTGTCTCCTCATCCACAGGGATGCTAAAAAATGCATTCAATAAATCAATCACAGTAAAATACTCTGCATCGGATGGTATGGCGATAAATATTGATGGCACATCAGGCACTATTGGGGCAATCGGTACCACTAGGCTATTGATGGCCCTTAGGTCTTGTACGAACCTATAGTCACCATTTGCCTTCTTTACTGGGTTAATGGGAGTATTGTAGGGCGAGAAAATTTCCCTTAAGATTCCTTTTTTTTTTTTTTAAGAAATCCTCGACTATTGGTTGTAAGCCATCCTCTTTTTCTTTAGCTATGGGGTATTGCTTGTGGTATACAGGTTGGGTCCCTGGTTTTAAGGTGGCTTTGTAAGATGTACAAGGGATAAATCCCACATCCAGTGAATTTTCTGCCAAAACTGCTTCCTCTATTCCTCCTTCAATCACATCTTCTGTCAAGGAGATGGACGGAAAAAGGGTGAGGATGTTAATCCTGTCAGATTCCATGTGTAATCCTCCTTGCTTTGTGACTTTCATTGTAATTCCCAGTTTTCCTAGTAAATCTCCGCCCAAGAGATTCACCGGACAGCCAGGCATTATTCTGAAACAGTGTTGAATCACTGATCCCATTCCAGTCGGGTCAATGATTGTGAGGGGTGGTGTTTTAAAAGTTTTGGTCAGTACCCCATTTATTCCCATTGAAGGCTCAGCATTTGTGACCTCTTCTCTATAAAAATCTTTTCTAATTGTACTGCATGTGGCCCCGGAGTCCAGTAAATAAGGAATTTGTTTTCCATTCACATGCAGCGAAATGATTGGCTGCTCTTGATAAGAGTGAGAGATAAGGGGAAATGCTAGGATACCACCTTCAGGGCAGCTTCATTGTTGGTGTTGCTGTGAACTCTGTTGTTGTGTACCTGAATTTTGTGGGGCTGTATGTGAGGCAGGGGGTCTTGTGTTAGTCAGTTCCTGTTCATAGTAAGGGCACTGTACCCTCCAGTGTCCAGGGTCTCCACAATTGAAACATCCTCTAGGTTGTCTTTGTGTGTAATCTCCTCTTTGTCCTTGTCCCCTTCCTCTGTGTCCTCTTCCTCTCTTTTTATAAAAGGTTCCCCTCTGATTTCCTGAGAAATCTATTTGATAATGTGTCTGCTCTGGTGTTTGCTTAGGAATGTCAAAACATCCTGCAGCATCCTTCGCTGTAAGCCTCTTGCAGAAATCACTTATTATCGGGTTATGGAATGTTAGGGGGAGGAGGCGGGGCGCATGGTACAGGCATAGAGAAGGCTGACTTAACCCTTAAATTCACCATCCCATGACTCTGTTAAACCCATCGTGGACAATGTTTGGGCTAGGATGCTATAGGGAGCCTCGGTCCAGCCAGGGATCTCCACAGCATTTTTATTTTCATCTTTCTTAACATTCTAATTAAGTTCTTGTAGCTTATTTATTTATTTTTTTCTTGGCAAAATGCCAATAAGCACTCCTTATGGCCAGAGGTTCCCCTGATCACAAGCAAGCTTTGTACGTTATTACTTTTCTTATTTTTATAACCAAACAATTTTTATTTATATTTCAAATTTCTTGGCAGAGTGCCAACAGGTTTAAACAGTACTTTCAATTGCTGTAGTACTAATGCCGCAAACAATTCCCCACTATCTATTACGGTCAGTGAGATATTAACACTTGAACCCTGTTGGCAAAAAGCCAAATGTCCAAATTGTGCACCTGACTTCCCCTGCGCAAGAGATGTCAGTAGCAAAAAGAATTATTCAAATAGCATGTTTTGATCAAAAGTTAGCCTCAGAGTATCCTACTGACTATACCAATTTATGTATTACCTTAAGAAAGTGTTATTAACACTGCTACTATGCACACTATCTTATACTTTAGAGTCAAATTATTCATATATAAATCTTTAAAAATAAACATCAATACATCACCGGATACTGTAGCATCACCCTACGTTTCGATTGGGGAACTTCCATCAATCACTAAAAGGAGCCGGGAGTTCAATTATAACACAGTGAAGTGGAAAGTGTCATCTTACCTCACAACACTCCCACACACACACAGGCAGATTACAAATTATCTTACGACTTCTACGAGCAAGCGATAGAAAGATAAGCAAAGAGATCGGGTTTTGTCCGGCACACCTTATCAGACTTGTTCTTATAATTACAGTACTGTATAAATCATTTTCCTGTGGACTTCACAGAGTCCTCCAATAGCTCTCCCAGAGCTTTCTGCTACACGGAGCAGTGTCATAAGCCTCCCGGGCATAGGCGTGCGCACAGGGTGTGCCAGGTGTGCCCAGGCACACCCTATTCACCCTACTTCCCTAGCTCCTCCCTTTCTCCGTACAGCACTTCTGGCTTCTCTCCTCGTCTCTCCCGCCGGGTGTTGCTGTGGGGATGTTTTAGAATGAGTGGGGGAAGGGGCCTGGTAAGTAATTACCGTATATACTCGAGTATAAGCTGAATTTTCAGCACATTTTTTTGTGCTGAAAATGCCCCCCTCGGCTCATACTCGAGTCGCCTTTTTGCGCCTGATCTCCCGGACTTTGGGGACCCGGTACCAGCCTTGACCCCAAACTTGGCACACATGTAGCTCCACTCTTCTTCTACAAGTGTGCAAAGTTTGTTGTCCGGGGGACCTACGGCCGGGGAGCACCAATTTTTCAAACCCGAGCACCCCTTTCATAGATTCCCATGTTAAACGGTAATCTCTCCGGTGATTTTGGGGACCCGGTACCGGCAGGTCGTAGGTCACTTGGACCCAGAACTTGGCACACATGTAGCCCCATTTCTCCTCTACAACCGGGAAGCACCAATTTTTCAAATTCAAGCACCCCTTCTATAGACTCCCATGTTAAATGTCAGTCTAGTCATGGACTGACGTTGCATGGGCACAGTGAGGCATGCAGATGGACACCCTAGGCTTATACTCGAGTCAATAAGTTTTCCCATTTTTTTGTGATAAAATTAGGTGCCTCGGCTTATATTCGGGTCGGCTTGTACTCGAGTATATACGGTATGTCATTTACTGGCCCCTTCCCTTTCTGAATGAAGATCATGAGTGTGTTTGAGCTTTGGGGTGCACACCCTAATGCTATAGGCTGCGCACACCTATGCTCCCGGGGCTTATCTCGCTGTAAACACGGAACAGCGTTCCTTGCTGCTTCACGGAGCAGTCTTTTTCTTTGTTCACCCGGAACAAATGCTGCTTCTCGGAGCAGTCTTTTTCTTTGTTCACCCGGAACAAATGCTGCTTCTCGGAGCAGTCTCACAAGCCCTCCCAAGGCTTATCTCGCTGTTAACACGGAACAACGCTTCTTACTGCTTCTTCAGAGCAGTAACTTATTATCAAGGTTTAAAAACAGCTTTGACATAAATCACAGGTTCCTTTAAAGGAAACGATTTCTAAATAGACGTCACGGTGAGAGAAGATACATATATCAATTCTACTCACCCGACAGACATATTATAATCGATCCCGGACGAGACCCCAACTGATGGGGAATGTAGATAGTCTAGGGGTGAGTTTGAATCTTGATAATATCTCTTAAAGATGTGACTTACATTCCCCCCAGGCCTGTGAGATTAGCCCATTGAGACAATGACACAAAACAGCAAAGTCTCTCCGAGCAAATCTAATCTTTATTCCTTGGTGTGAATATTTAAAGGGGCTTTCAGAAAGTACCGCCCTTTGACAAATTATCCAATCATATACAGAGACATTTCATGACAAAAATGAAACAAATTATTTCTAAGAAATCACGTGCTTAATAAGAAACGAAACTCCAAAGAGAAGATAACAGGAACATGAGAAACGAAACTAGTTTACCAGTACGCACCTAGTAATATGTGAAATACAGTACAAGTAGAAACACAAAATGGAAACTGATTATAACAACAAAAGAAGCGGTTAAGCTAAATATCCCTTCAGACCATAGTCATCAGGCCTGTAGTCTGACTGATATTCAGAGTCTCCCATGATATACTACATGATCTTAGTCCAGGAAGTAGATGCTGATCTTTGATGATGTTTGAACAAAGATAACTCTGTCCTTCTGGAGAGAAATGTAAGATGAAGGCACTGATAAGGGCATAGCTTCCAACTGTCCCTGATTTTGAGGGACTGTCCCTCATTCGGAACAATCCCTCATTCGGAACAATGTCCTTCTGTCCTTCTTTCCTCCTCATTTTAGTCTGATCTTTATAGTTGTATATAAAATGCACTACTTACCTATCAAAAAGTGTTTCACAGTGCTAAACATTTCACCAAATTTCTAAATTGCTGCATTTGTAAATTCAAAAAGCCAGTATAAAGGAATAGTAGTGGTAAAAAAGCATTTGTGGGTTTAACCAATCATTTTTGTACAATTCTCCTTTGGGAGGGGGGCAGGGGGTGTGTCCTATGCCTTCATACTTTTGCTGATGGGTGTCCCCCACTCCCATCTCAGAAAGTTGGGAGGTATGGATAAGGGTATTGCTCTGATCCCTAAAAAGAAATAAGTGCCTGTAGGTGTTTTACACATACACATTATTTATACATGTACTTAAAGTGGACCTTCAGTCAAAAATGAAAATGCCAGCCATCCTCCTCCTTCTCCTACCTCTAACAAATTAGATTTTTTTTTCTTGTTGGGGTGCAGGTACCTTTCTTTTGAGAGGTTCTTAATCCCACTTGCTCAATACATATGCACAGTGGGAAGCCAGTTGTGAGACATCATGAATCACGGCTGGCTTCTAAATCCAAGATGTTGGCACCTGTGAGTGGAAGCATATTAAAGAATCAACTTTGGTTTAGACTACGCTTGACTCCTTGGGCTGTTGAGTGTCTTATGTTTCTTATCTCTTTATTAAATGTCAGCAGTTACAATACAGAGAGTGAAATTTCTCTTTAATATGAACATAATATCTGATGCTACTGTAGGTCTATTTGGAATTACCACTTTGGGTCACAATGCAATTTTCACTTTTGTTTCTTACCAATCATTGTCATGAAGACAAAGACATTTCTAGCCCTAAATAATTATCCTTTTAATTTAAATATCTTCATAGAGAGATGCTTTTGGATCAGCAGCTGGTTTCAGGATAACTGAGATCAGAATTGTGGCAGGTCTTCTACAAATTTCTCCTGAAGAACTTCAGAAAGCAATTACACAGAGAGTTACCGTAAGTCATGTTCTTTATATCAGTAAAAAATTATCTCTGGTACCCTGATTCTCCAAGACTCCACTGGTGCTTTGTGTCTCCTATGTGAAGCAAGTGTTTGAACTGGCAGCCTTATCCTACAAATACCTTTTCTGGTTTTGCATAGATGGTGTAAAGGCCCAATAATTCCTTCTTGCTTAAGTAAACTTGACCTTCACATCAGCCAGGATATTGTTTTTCCAGCTATCTGTCTGGGTCAAGTTCACCAAACAAAAATGTCCGTATATCATCCATTGGATGCTGTTTGGGTTGTGAGAGTCTCTCCCAGCTTTGTCTTCAGTCATCTCAGATGGTTCCAACTATTCTTGTCAAGGCACACTCTACTAGATCAGTGAGTGCCTCTTGGGCTTTTTGGCGTCAAGCACCTGTTTCCCAGTTTTGTAATATTGTCACCTGGTCTTCTGTTCACACAGTCATTAGGTTCTTGCAAGTGAACCTTGTGGCCTCATCTGATGCCAGCTACAGGCGTAAAGTCCTTCAGGTGGCTTTTTTAGCTGAAGACAGTCCCCAGTTCTCTGTTGTTGTTCCTGTGCCTGTTAATGGTCATTTGCTATGTTGCCCACTTCTCAGTTGGACCTCTTTTTGATGTCACAAAAGTGAAAGACTTCCTGTGTCCCTCCAATGGATGATAAAGAAACAAAGATTTTTTTTACTCACTGTAACATCCTTTTCTTGTAGTCTATTGATGAACACATATCCCACCCTCTGTGCGATTATGCTCTCAGTATTGCTTTGCTACAACGTTGAGGCATGCAGTTAGTAGTTGGGGTTATCCTAGGCTAGCCTGCCATTTATTTTGTTGGCCAATGTCCAGTCCTTCTGTAGGCAGCAGTATAACCCAAAGATAAAGGACTTCCTGTGTCCCTCAATTGACTCCAAGGTAAGAATTTTACAGCAAGTATAAAGTTCCTATTTTACCTTAACTCCTTTCTCTATAAAATCCTTGGCGATCCTGACAATCAAAGGCTCTTTCTTTTGAATAAACGCTTTATGATGAATTCTTTGCAGCAATGTCCCCTTGCTGCATCCTTATGCATTTTGATGAATATCAATTTTGCCACTGAAGATAACCTTCCCCATCCTTGCCAGTCAGTATAAAGTAAGTACGGTAACAATTAAGAAAATAATGCATTTGCAACTTTAAAAAAACATTTGGCCCACGATAAAAAATAAATCTGGAGTCCAGTTAGTGTCCACAGAAATATGGAAATTGAAATAGGTCCAGAGACCAATTTTATTACAATAAATGTCAGGGTAGCCAATGCGCTTTGGGGTTCAAAAATGCCCCCTTCATCAGGGATTGGTTGAAAAGAATGTCAATGGACTAGAAGGGAACTGGATCTTTAATGGTATTTCTTCCAGTGTGATTCCTGAAATATGTTGGATACTCTTTGGTGTAGATCCTCTGGGGTGTAGAAGCCACCTGCCTGGGAAACAGATTTTTATATCAACATTTAAGATAGCAATACCAATAAGATAACCTCACGGGTCCAGCACTATTTTTACTTTCTTTCCTCATCTATCCATAGCAATACAGTCATTTTTTTCTTTGGGAAACTTTTGTATCAGTAACAGGCTATGTATGGCCTGATGGCCAAACAACTCTATAATTCATAGATGCAAGCGATGTATACTAATGCCGCGTACACACGATCATTTTTCCCGTCGGGAAAAATTAATACATTTTTTTTTTAACAAGAAAAACGACCGTGTGTGGGCTTTTTGTCATTTTTCCCAATGGGATGGCATTAATCACGACGAGAAAAATTAGAACATGCTCTAATTTTTCTCGTCGTGATTCCCGTCATTTTTTTCCGCGGCAGTTTTCCCATATGGAAACACTGCCACGGAGCCCACACACGGTCGTTTTTCTCGAACCAAGAAAAAAAATGTCGGGAAAAACGGCCGTGTGTAGGGAACCAAGCCGTTCCCTCGTTTTTCCCGTCGATTTTCTCGACAGTGTTTTCACCGACGAGAAAATCGATCATGTGTACGCGGCATTAGATATAAACAATCCAGTATATTTAGTATGAATAAAATAACTTAATTTTTTTAATCTTCCTAAATCTACCTGTCTTTCTTCTCAGATGACATCTTATGACCAGGTTCTTTCTCCTCTCACTGTGGAAGCCTCCATTGATATTCGGTAAGTAGGATCAGTGACAATCTCCAGGTAATTCATTGTGCTAACATTATTTTAAATGAACACTTAACCACTTAAGCCCCGGACCATTTGGTAGCTAAAGGACCAGAGGTGATTTCAGAATTTTGCACTGCGCTGCTTTAACTGTAAATTGTGCGGACATGCAATGTTGTACCCAAACAAAATTTGCGTCCTTTTCTTCCCACAAATAGAGCTTTCTTTAATGGTATTTTATTGCTTCTGCGATTTTTATTTTTTGCGATATAAACGGAAAAAGACCGAAAATTTTGAAAAAAAATGATATTTTCTACTTTTTGTTATAAGAAAAATCGAATAAACTCAATTTTAGTCATACATTTAGGCCAAAATGTATTCAGCCACATGTCTTTAGTAAAAAAAATGTCAATAAGCATATATTTATTGGTTTGCGCAAAAGTTATAGCGTCTACAAACTAGGGTACATTTTCTGGAATTTACACAGCTTTTAATTTATGACTGCCTATCTCATTTCTTGAGGTGCTAAAATGGTAGGCCAGTACAAAACCCCCCCAAATGACCCCATTTTGGAAAGTAGACACCCCAAGGAAATTGCTGAGAGGCATGTTGAGCCCATGAGAATATTTTTTTTTTTTGTCTCAAGTGATTGAATAATGACAAAAAAAAAAAAATACAAAAAGTTGTCACTAAAGGATATATTGCTCACACATGCCATGGTTATTTGTGGAATTGCACCCCAAAATACATTTTGCTGCTTCTCCTGAGTACGGGGATACCACATGTGTGGGACTTTTTGGGAGCCTAGCCGCGTACGGGCCCCTGGAAACCAAGCACCGCCTTCAGGATTTCTAAGGGCGCAAATTTTTGATTTCACTCCTCACTACCTATCACAGTTTTGAAGGCCATAAAATGCCAAAATAGCACAAAACCCCCCCAAATGACCCCATTTTAGAAAGTAGACACCCCAAGGAAATTGCTGAGAGGCTTGTTGAGCCCATTGAATATTTTCTTTTTTTATCAAATATAGATTTTTATTAGACTTTTTTTTTCCAAAATAAACAGAATCAACGAATATAGCAACATTTACAAAGTATATGATTATTGCTTCTTCAAAGTAACAGGCAAAGGTATCTAACATAGATTGATCTAAACATATATCATAACATTTTGTCACACTACAACCTTCACCTATTTCTCCTACTTCATATCACCCTGTACCATGAAGCTCTACTACTCCATTTCGTATACTTTAACCCACAAAAAGAGAGAAAAAAAAAGAAACCCCAGTCCCCAAGGAAAAAAAAAGGGGGGGGAGAAGAAGTAGAGAGAGGGGGAGACCTCTCCTACAGAGAAATTCAGAAAGGGAAGAGGGCAGTATTCAGGGATGGCCCCCGAAAATATATCCTACTATCAAGCCTCGCCTCCATCACTTCTCCTGTCTTCAATTCATATAAATGCTTTATGACCCTAAGAGGGATTTACCCTCTTCCGAGTAAATAAAAAGATTCCAAGGAGTCCATATCTTTCTGTATATCTCCTGTCTATCAGTAGATGTCAAGATCAAATCTTCCATCCTTCTAATATCTTCCACCTTCCTCAGCTACATTGCTGTGGTTGGTGGAGTCTGTTGTTTCCACGCAGAGGGATGCAAGATTTAGCTGCATTTAATAAATGGCATAGGATGGATTTTCTATAGTTTTTTATTGACATATTAGAGACATGCAATAAAAAGAACGCCGGATCATTCGGGATTTGAAACTTAGTAAATTTCTGAGAGATATTCCGAACCATCGTCCAAAAAGCAGTCAGTTTAGAGCATGTCCAAAATATATGTAGAATAGTCCCTCTATTTGCACCACATCGCCAACAGCATTCTGATGTCTCAGGGAATATGGTATGAAGTCGACTAGGTGTCATATACCATCTCGTCAATATCTTATAATTAGTCTCCTGTACCTTGGTGCAGATTGAAGATTTAAACGAGAGACTAATCATAGCTTGTATTTGTGCTTTAGTGAATGTACAATGCAGATCTAGACCCCATTTTAATATACAAGTAAGCTCTGGCTGTTCCTGTGGAGAATTAAGTAACGTATAAGTTTTAGAAAGGACATGAAATAATGGTTCTATTCCAGAGCAATACTCCTCAAATAGGGTTAATTGCCTAGAATATGCCTGCTGGTCTGGTATAGTCTGAAGGAAATGATATAGCTGAGCTGCATTCCAGAATATAAGTCTATAGGGGCCTGCAGGATTCATCAACTCCTCTATAGTAGGCCATCTATCTCCTATCACAAACTGTGATGCAGTGATTCGCTCAGTCTCACGTAAGGTCAAAAATTGTGTAGTTGGGAGCCCTGGAAGAAATTTAGGGTTCCCAATAATCGGAGTTAAAGGAGATGTCTTCGTCGTTTGCTCTGCCTGTATCATAACCTGTGAGCATTGTTTCAAGGTATTCCCTATCAGAGGATGTAATTTTAAATCTAACGGTATAAAATCCCAACACCATAGCGCCCTCCTCAATGGTATGGAGGATTGATGCTGTTATGTTTGCACCCATAACTTCAGATCATTATGACGTTGCCAGTCTATTACTCTTCCAAGATGGACTGCTTGATAATATTTCCGAATGTCCGGCAAAGCTAAGCCACCATAATGTTTTGGAAGAGTTAATAGGGTACGCGAAAGGCGTGGTTTCTTATTAGCCCAAACAAATCGTATGAACATTGCCTGTACTTGTTTAAAGTAAGAAGTATTTTCTTTTTTTTTGTCCCAAGTGATTGAATAATGACAAAAAAAAAAATTACAAAAAGTTGTCACTAAATGATATATTGCTCACACATGCCATGGTTATATGTGGAATTACACCCCAAAATACATTTTGCTGCTTCTCCTGAGTACGGGGATACCACATGTGTGGGACTTTTTAGGAGCCTAGCCGCGTACGGGACCCCGAAAACCAAGCACCGCCTTCAGGATTTCTAGGCACAAATTTTTGATTTCACTCCTCACTACCTATCACAGTTTCGAAGGCCATAAAATGCCAAAATAGCACAAAACCCCCCCAAATGACCCTATTTTGGAAAGTAGACACCCCAAGCTATTTGCTGAGAGGCATGGTGAGTATTTTACAGCTCTCATTTGTTTTTGAAAATGAAGAAAGAAAATATATATATATATATATTTTTTTTTTCAATTTTCAAAACTTTGTGACAAAAAGCGAGATCTGCAAAATACTCACAATACCTCTCAGCAAATAGCTTGGGGTGTCTACTTTCCAAAATGGGGTCATTTGGGGGGGTTTTGTGCCATCTGGACATTCCATGGCCTCCGAAACTGTGATAGGCAGTGAGAAGTGAAATCAAAAATTTACACCCTTAGAAAGCCTGAAGGCGGTGCTTGGTTTTTGGGGTCCCGTACGCGGCTAGGCTCCCAAAAAAGTCTCACACATGTGGTATCCCCGTACTCAGGAGAAGCAACAGAATGTATTTTGGGGTGTAATTCCACATATGCCCATGGCATGTTTGAGGAATATATCATTTAGTGACAACTTTGTGCAAAAAAAATAAAATAAAATAAAAGATTGTCTTTTTTCCGCAACTTGTGTCAACATATAAAATATTCTATGGACTCGACATGCCTCTCAGTATATAGCTTGGGGTGTCTACTTTCCAAAATGGGGTCATTTGGGGGGGTTTTGAACTGTTCTGGGATTTTATACACAACATTAGGAAGCTTACATCCACTCTTCTAACCACTTGAAGACAAAGCCCTTTTTGACACTTTTTGTTTACATGAAAAATATTTTTTTTTGCAATAAAATTATGTTGAACCCCCAAACATTATATATATTTTTAAAGCAAAGGCCCTACAGATTAAAATGGTGGGTGTTGCATTTTTTTTTTCTACACAGTATTTGCGCAGCGATTTTTAAAACGCATTTTTTGGGGAAAAAATACACTTTTTTTAAATTTAATGCACTAAAACACACTATATTGCCCAAATGTTTGATGAAATAAAAAAGATGATCTTAGGCCGAGTACATAGATACCAAACACGACATGCTTTAAAATTTCGCACAAACGCGCATTGGCGACAAACTACATACATTTTTAAAAGCCTTTAAAAGCCTTTACAGGTTACCCCGTTAGATTTACAGAGGAGGTCTACTGCTAAAATTACTGCCCTCGATCTGACCTTCGCGGTGATACCTCACATGCATGGTGCAATTGCTGTTTACATATGACGCCAGACCGACGCTTGCGTTCGCCATTGGGCAAGAGCAGGGCAGGACAGGGGTGCTTTTTTTTTTTTTTTTTATTATTAATTTTGCTTTTTTATTTTATTTTTAAATTGTTCCTTCCATATTTTTTTTTTAATCATTTTTATTGTTATCTCAGGGAATGTAAATATCCCCTATGATAGCAAAAGGTAGTGACAGGTACTCATTTTTTTAAAAATATTTCCTCTGCCCTCAAAGCATCTGACCACACCAAGATCGGTGTGATAAAATGCTTTCCCAATTTCCCAATGGCGCTTTTTATATCTGGGGGGGGGGGGGTCATTCCCTCCCACTGCTTGTAAAAGCAGTCCAGAGGCTAATTAGCCACTAGGATTGCTTTTACATGAAAGCCGGCCGCTGGCTGAAAAGAATGATACCAAGATGATACCTAAACCCGCAGGCATCATTCTGGTATAATCATTCAAAGTCCAGCAACATACCAGTACGTTGCTGGTCCTTGTTGGACATGTATTGTAATCTTTTTTTTTCATGCAGCCAGTTGGCTGAACGAAAAAAGAGATTGATCGGTGGGTATGCCCACCATTAGAATACCGCCCTTCATCCACCCACTTCTAATGATGGGCATACATGCACCATTTATATATGCCGAAGCATGGGGGCATCCTTCCGCAAAAAAGTTATGCCGCACACACATGGTCAGACTTTTCCACGGGCAAGCCTCCGTCGGAATTTCGACCGTATGTACGCGGCATTAGGAGCAAAATCGCTCCTCCACTCCTGCTGCCCCAATGCTTCGGCATATATGCTTTTTTTTTAACTGTGGTGGTGAAATCACCTCCTACAGCACTGGAGTCGCAGGGATCAGGCCTGTCTCTGCGAACGCTGCAGTTATGTGTGTTGTGTTTTGTAAGTGACAGTGATTGATCGATACTGCACTTGGGTGGCCTGGGCTGGACGGAGGGGCAAAACGCAGGTGCTAGCAGGTATCTGGGCTGATCCCGCTAACACTGCGTTTTTGGGAACCCTAAACTGCTGGGGACGCTAGTATAGATCTGATCAGATCAGATATTGATCTGTTCAGATACTATACCACTAAGGGAGGTGTATGCTTCACGCGTGGGTGTTAGCGTTACTGGCACTAACCTGACGCTGCCTGGGGTGTAACGCAGACCCTCTCTGATGCTAAAACCTAATTGATATCACCCGCCGGGCGATCAGGGGGTTAAACCTTTATTGGGTTATATATACGGTGGGTGCTCTGACACTATAAAAAGCAAACTAACTAACCAGCGTCACCCGTAACACTTATATGGTGATCACTGGTGAAAGGGTTAACTAGGGGCAATTAGGGGGTTAAAACCTTTATTAAATAATATATGGGGGTACCTGACGCTATAAAAACCTGCGGCGAACCTAAAAATAATTACTGGCTACCGATCTGCATCACCGACACTAAGACAGCGATCAGAAAAACGATCGCTTAGCGACAGTGGTGATAGGGGGTGAAAGGGTTACCTGGGGGGCGATCAAGGGGGTTAAACCTTTATTAGATAATTTATGGGGGTACCTGATGCTATAAAAACCTGCAGCAAACCTAAAAAAAAATACTGGCTACCGATCTGCATCACAGACGCTAAGACAGCGATCAGAAAAATGATCGCTTAGCGTCAGTGGTGATAGGGGGTGAAAGGGTTACCTGGGGGGCGATCAAGGGGGTTAAACCTTTATTAGATAATTTATGGGGGTACCTGACGCTATAAAAACCTGCGGCGAACCTAAAAAAAATAACTGGCTACCGATCTGCATCACCGACGCTAAGACAGCAATCAGAAAAATGATCGCTTAGCGACGGCGGTGCTAGGGGGTGAAAGGGTTACCTGGGGGGCGATCAAGGGGGTTAAACCTTTATTAGATAATTTATGGGGGTACCTGACGCTATAAAAACCTGCGGCGAACCAAAAAAAAATTACTGGCTACCGATCTGCATCACAGACGCTAAGACAGCGATCAGAAAAATGATCGCTTAGCGACAGTGGTGATAGGGGTGTGAAAGGGTTACCTGGGGGCGATCAAGGGGGTTAAACCTTTATTAGATAATTTATGGGGGTACCTGACGCTATAAAAACCTGCGGCGAACCTAAAAAAAATAACTGGCTACCGATCTGCATCACCGACGCTAAGACAGCGATCAGAAAAATGATTGCTTAGTGACGGCGGTGCTAGGGGGTGAAAGGGTTACCTGGGGGGCGATCAAGGGGGTTAAACCTTTATTAGATAATTTATGGGGGTACCTGACGCTATAAAAACCTGCGGCGAACCTAAAAAAAATAACTGGCTACCGATCTGCATCACAGACGCTAAGACAGCGATCAGAAAAATGATCGCTTAGCGACAGTGGTGATAGGGGGTGAAAGGGTTACCTGGGGGGCGATCAAGTGGTTAAGGAATCTGATTATTAAAGCCCAATTCTATGTTTGAAAAAATCTCCCCTCCCCCTCCCTGAATTCCACACCCCTCCACATTTAAAAAATATTCGGAGCAAATACAGAAATCAAAGAAAAAAATGGGGAAAAGAGCCACGCTGACAATTTTAGATAATATGTATATTGCCGACTCAACTTGACAAAAAGTTGGGGTTCCCAAAGCCAAGCAAAATATGCAGAACAAGGAAACAAGCCAAGCAGGTTTGTAAAAGTTCTTCAATATGGAACTCTCAGTGGTACAGATACAAAGTTTATTCATGAAAAAATTTAATAGAACCAATAACATGCGGATGATAGCCAAAAAACAATAAAAACCTTCACCAATATTATTAAAACATCATGACAACGTCACAATAAAACAATGAGAAAATAGCAGCCCGGGCACACACACAGGCAATGTTTACACATACAGGGGAGGGGTGGGTGTAAGACTCGATGTTGAAAGTATAAAACCAACCTCCCGTGACACCAGGTATGGATATATAATTCCGGAGTCCCCTGAGTGTAAATGAAGTGTAGCGTCCTGCTCCCAATGAATGGGCGCTATGTGTTAAAATTATAGTTTGTTTGAGCAATAATTTGGCTCAGAAGGATTATGTTCAAATTATACTCTGTTTCAGTTCAGCTGGTTTCAGGATTTTCCTCCTGATAGTGGGTATCGCTGTCACCACTGGCCAGGATTGGAAAGGCAACAGGCTGGATGTATTGGGTACCTTTTTCCCAGCAGCAGCCCAGGGGGCGTGGTGAACCCGCTGTGCATGCTGGGAGAGGGTATTTAAGTGACAGACACCAATAGGGTAAAGGAGAATTGGGGTTAGTTTTTCGTGGGTGTCGGACGCCTCCCGACCCCGACCTGAGGGCCCTTATGGCCTCAGGGATGTACTGGCAGTTTCCGCCTCGGGGCCACTTTGGCCTGAGGCTCCGTTACTGAGATGTAGGCCCAGGAGTTGTTGGAACCTACTGATCCAGGGATGATCCTGTGTCGCCTTGCCTGCTGGAAGATCCTGGCTCTGAGAGCTGTGTTCTTTATTCAGAAGGTAACCCAAGAAAGGGTTACACCAAGTCTGTGGCAGAGACTATATGTGATCGAGCTACGCATCGGTTGCTAGGCCAGTGAGTTAGGGCCTATCCGGTGTTTGCTGAGTCCAGTGTGGAGACAGTTGTTCCTCTGGACCTAGGAAAATTCCTGTGATCCGCAACTAAGGTACCTGAGTCCTCCCCATCCCTTCAACCCCCTCTGTTGGAAACTTTATTCAATGAAAACCCTTGAAACAGACTTTGTGTTGGTGCAAACTTCTTCTGGACAACTCTTCAAGGAGAACCCCTGAGACGAGCATACATACGGAACAGTAAGATAATGGCAGGCCCAAATTTAAACCAGCGGCCCCTACGGGGGTATTGCTACAGAAGTAATGGTGTCACAGTGTGAAAAACGGGAATATCAATCTGGAAATTCAGCAGTATGATTAGGTCGGCAGTGAAGAGCATACTCCAGCGAATAATTTAAAGTCACTGACATATGTACATATGTATGGATAAAATTGAAAATGTAATTAGCATCTTGACTTGGCTATGAAGGAGCATGTAGTACAGGTATATTGTTCCTGATACAGGAAGCTGCTACAGCAGGATGATACGAGACTTATGGCCCGTACACACGATCTGAATATCGTACGAAAAATGTCGTCCGAGGAAGAATCGTACGATAATCGGATCGTTAGTACGGAGCCTTCGAGAGCTGATCATGACAGTTCATCCGATATTATTTTATCAGGCATGCACAAAAATTTTCCTCATACGATACCAGATCGTACGATTTTCATTTAGTCAGTACAGTTGTCCGAAAATACAATACAAATACATTACAACATATGACATCACTTTTCGTGACTTTAATAACCTACTGTATATACTCGAGTATAAGCCGAGTTTTTCAGCCCTTTTTTTAGGGCTGAAAGTACACCCCTCGGCTTATACTCGAGTCAGTACCTGAAAATCTTCTTATACTGCGGCTGGCGTCCATTGTTTAAATATAGCGGCTTTCTCCTGGTCCCTTCCGTGATAGGCGTTTCCAGCAAACACTGTTTTGAGTGTTCCGCCTATCACGGAGGTCCTCTCATTCTCGGACTCCGTTTCCCAGCAGGCACTGTGTTCAGTGTTCCGCCTATCATGGACGTTCTCTTGTCCGAGGATGAAAAGACGTCCGTGATTGGCGGAACACTGAATACAGTGCCTGCTGGGAAACGGAGTCTGAGAATGAGAGGATCTCTGTGATAAGCGGAACACTCAACACAGTGTTTGCTGGAAATGCCTATCATGGAAGGGACCAGGAAAAAGCCGTGATATTTAAACAATGGACGCCGGCCGCAGTATAAGAAGATTTTTAGGTACACTCGGGCACAGGGAGGCTGCAATGGGCACAGTAAGGTGGCACAGTGAGGTGGCAATGGGCACAGTAAGGTGGCAATGGGCACAGTCAGGTGGCACAGTGAGGTGGCAAGGGGCACAGTAAGGTTGGGCAATTGGCACAGTGAGGTGGCAATGGGCACATTTCCCCCCCTAGGCTTATACTCGAGTCAATACGTTTTCCCAGTTTATTGGGGTAATATTAGGTACCTCGGCTTATACTCGGGTCAGCTTATACTCGAGTGTATATGGTATTTAATTTCTACTTGCGACTATTAAGCAAAAAAAGTCATACGATATTTGGATCGTGTGTACGGGGCATTAGCATATACAGCGCATGAAATGTGATTTGAATAATGGGACAGCAGCGTCCCTTGAAACAATCTCACCCGCCATGCTGCTTGCTTCCCTAATCCAGTACTGTTTAACTTCTCAAATGTCCAACAAGCCGGTTTCCAGGATGATTCAGGTGGTTGAAACAATCATCCTCTGCCTGGCCATAGATGTAGATATACGCTGATTCTCAGTGATCGCCTAACTCTGTGTGGTGATGAGTGGAGCAGATGGAAACTGCATGTGTGTGTCCAAAAGGCTGGGATGATAAACACTGTAATGTTTATGCATTTCGCTCAGCTGTGTGAGCTTCGTCAGAACGATGCAATGGACTGGTCAATGGCTTATAATGGGAATGCTCCTCCCTTTTCAAAGTTATGCCCTTAAAGGGCCACTGCATTTCTTTAGAGGTGTTTAACTTTAAAAAAAAAATTGTATCAAAACAGTGCAGTTACATTTCAAGAGGCTATGAAAAATAATAATACCGTAGACTACAGTGGACAGAAGCAGATGATTTAATAAATCCATGGTAAAGTGAATTTCTGCTTGAACTAGTTTTGTGTTTCTACATTGGGAAATGTTTAATATCTTGTTATTTGTGTCAACCTAGGGATGCAATTGCACAGTCACTCTATGCTCTTCTCTTTGACTGGCTTCTGGAGAAGGGAAATGATTGGCTCAGACCCAAGGAAACTGACAGCTCTTTTGGTATTATTGACATCTGTGGCTTTGAGGTACAGTACTACCATTTTGTTTTCACCATAAAGTGTATGTGAAACCATATTTATTTGTAGTAATACATTAGGGATAAAATAAAACCCTTATTGTGTCTTTTTTTTTTGTTGGGGGGGGGGGATTTATTTTCCCTTCTTATCCTGAAGAAACCATCTACCACACTCTGAGGCATACATGCCACTAGGGATGAGCTCGGCCAATCACAGCGCCGGCAGCGAGGAGAGCCATAATTGGCCACAGGCAGGATGCCTGTGGCCAATTATAGCTCAGGGGGGTTTAGTACATGCCCCACACTATAAAAGGCCGCCAGCGCGGCGGCCTTGTGTAGTGTGTTCCGGTTCAGGGATAGAGAAGGATAGGCAGGGACAGTGTAAGTGATATTTGTTCATTTACCTTGTGTGTAGGGAGAGAGAAGGATAGGCAGGGACAGTGTCAGTGATATTCTGCTAAACCTTGTGTGCAGGGAGAGAGAAGGATAGGCAGGGACAGTGTCAGTGATATTTTGCTAAACCTTGTGAGCAGGGAGAGAGAAGGATAGGCAGGGGACAGTGTCAGTGATATTTTTGCTAAGCCTCCTGCACAGTATACACCTGAAGCTAGCCCTTATTGCTGTGTTTTCCTGTTGTGTAACACAGGCAGGCATCTGCAGCAGTTATAGCAGGCGTAGTGTGCCTCCTGCAAAATATACACCTGAAGCTAGCCCTTATTGCTCTGTTTTCCTGTTGTGTAACACAGGCAGGCATCTGCAGCACTTACAGCAGGCGTAGTGTGCTTCCTGCAAAATATACACCTGAAGCTATGCCTTATTGCTGTGTTTTCCTGTTGTGTAACACAGGCAGGCATCTGCAGCACTTACAGCAGGTGTAGTGTGCCTCCTGCAAAATATACACCTGAAGCTAGGCCTTATTGCTGTGTTTTCCTGTTGTGTAACACAGGCAGGCATCTGCAGCACTTACAGCGGGCGTAGTGTGCCTCCTGCACATTATACACCTGAAGCCATCCCTTTTTGCTCGTAGTTTTTTTTTTCTTTTGTGTTACACTAACAGGCATCTGCAGCACTTACAGCAGGCGTAGTGTGCTTCTTGCAAAATATACACCAGAAGCTAGCCCTTATTGCTGTGTTTTCCTGTTGTGTAACACAGGCAGGAATCTGCAGCAGTTATAGCAGGCGTAGTGTGCTTCCTGCAAAATATACACCTGAAGCTAGCCCTTATTGCTGTTTTTTCCTGTTGTGTAACACAGGCAGGCATCTGCAGCACTTACAGCAGGCGTAGTGTGCCTCCTGCAAAATATACACCTGAAGCTAGGCTTTATTGCTGTGTTTTCCTGTTGTGTAACACAGGCAGGCATCTGCAGCACTTACAGCAGGCGTAGTGTGCCTCCTGCAAAATATACACCTAAAGCTAGGCCTTATTGCTGTGTTTTCCTGTTGTGTAACACAGGCAGGCATCTGCAGCACTTACAGCAGGCGTAGTGTGCCTCCTGAAAAATATACACCTGAAGCTAGGCCTTATTGCTGTGTTTTCCTGTTGTGTAACACAGGCAGGCATCTGCAGCACTTACAGCGGGCGTAGTGTGCCTCCTGCACATTATACACCTGAAGCTACCCCTTATTGCTCGTAGTTTTTTTTCTTTTGTGTTATACTAACAGGCATCTGCAGCACTTACAGTGGGCGTAGTGTGCTTCTTCTTCAACAGGGGCATGCAATTACAATTCTTGATCTAATAATTCACAGCAGGGCCCATTCATGCGCCCACCAAGAATAACTGTGAGGGCTTACAGTGTTGTGGCACCAGCACCACCACCAAAGGCACAATTTTTCCTACCACTGTTCAACAATGGCATGTAAATACAATTCCTGATATAATAGTTCACAGCAGGGAGTTCCAGCGCCCACCAAGAGTAACTGTGAGGGCTCACAGTGTTGTGGCAACACCAACATGTAAGGGGCAAATTTCAGCAGAGTATATACGGCAGGCCCCTACTTTCAAACATCCAACTTACAAACGACTCCTACTTGCAAACGGAAGGAGACAACAGGAAGTGAGAGGAAATCTACCCCTAGGAAGGGAAATTCTCTCCTGTAAGAGTTAATATTGGAAAAGGGTGTCTCCTCTCTACTGATGCTTTATCACCAATCCTTGTTTCAATAAAAACCCCACTTTTCAAAAACAATTGTCATTGGGACGGAAAGTGAGGTGAAATGTTCTGAACAGGGGCACAGACAGCAAAACAAATGTTATAGGGGTGATAACCCTTCCCTATGTTTTCCAAAAAGCTTAAAAATAGATTTTTTGGCTGGAGCTACACTTAAACAATATACCTGTTCAAAATTAAAAAACAGATTCTACTTAAGAACAAACCTACAGTCCCTGTCTTGTTTGCACCGCCTGTATACTGCTGTTCAGAGTATATAGGGCCTTTTTTATTTTGTGTGCGGGGTTCCCCTTAATATCCATACAAGACCCAAAGGGGATGGTAATGGGCTGGGGTGGGGGGGGGGGTGATGGGGTAGCTATGCCATTTTTCTCAAAGATTTTCATCCATATTACCGGGACCAGACATTACATTAAAGCCGCAAGCAGTTTTAAATGGCTTTTTTTCCTTTAGAAATGTCATTTTGTGCAGGGACAGTTCTAAACACGGGAAACACGTGCCACTTCACAGGCATACTTTAGACACCCCCCAGGTATTTAACCACTTAACGACCGCCCACTGTAAATATACGTCGGCAGAATGGCACCGACAGGCAGAATCACGTATATGTACGTGACTGCCTTTGTATAGTTGGGGGGTCCGATCGGACCCCCCTTCTTTACAGTGAGCGGCCGTTAGTCCTTTGGGACCGATCAGGGATGATCTGATCAGATCTATACTAGCGTACCCAGCAGTTTAGGGTTCCCAAAAACGCAGTGTTAAAGGGATCAGCCCAGATACCTGCTAGCACCTGTGTTTTGCCCCTCCGTCCAGCCCAGGCCACCCAAGTGCAGTATCGATCGATCACTGTCACTTGCAAAACACAACACACATAACTGCAGCATTTGCAGAGACAGGCCTGATCCCTGCGACTCCAGTGCTGTAGGAGGTGATTTCACTACCACAGTTAAAAAAAAAAAGCATATATGCCGAAGCATTGGGGCAGCAGGGGCGGAGGAGCAATTTTGCTCCTAAAGCTGCGTACATACGGTCGAAATTCCGACGGAGGCTTGCCCGTGGAAAAGTCTGACCATGTGTACGCGGCATAACTTTTGCGGGAAGATGCCCCCATGCTTCGGCATATATAAATGGTGCATGTATGCCCATTATTAGAAGTGGGTGGATGAAGGGCGGTATTCTAATGGTGGGCATACCCACCGATCAATCTTTTTTTTTCGTTCAGCCAACAGGCTGCATGAAAAAAAAAGATTACAATACATGTCCAACAAGGACCAGCAACGTACTGGTATGTTGCTGGACTTTGAATGTTTATACCAGAATGATGCCTGCGGGTTTAGGTATCATCTTGGTATCATTCTTTTCAGCCAGCGGCCGGCTTTCATGTAAAAGCAATTCTAGTGGCTAATTAGCCTCTGGACTGCTTTTACAAGCAGTGGGAGGGAATGTCCCCCCCCCCGGATATAAAAAGCGCCATTGGGAAATTGGCGTCATATGTAAACAGCAATTGCACCATGCATGTGAGGTATCACCGCGAAGGTCAGATCGAGGGCAGTAATTTTAGCAGTAGACCTCCTCTGTAAATCTAACGTGGTAACCTGTAAAGGCTTTTAAAGGCTTTTAAAAATGTATGTAGTTTGTCGCCAATGCGCGTTTGTGCGAAATTTTAAAGCATGTCGTGTTTGGTATCTATGTACTCGGCCTAAGATCATCTTTTTTATTTCATCAAACATTTGGGCAATATAGTGTGTTTTAGTGCATTAAAATTAAAAAAAGTGTATTTTTTCCCCAAAAAATGTGTTTGAAAAATCGCTGCGCAAATACTGTGTAGAAAAAAAAATGCAACACCCACCATTTTAATCTGTAGGGCCTTTGCTTTAAAAATATATATAATGTTTGGGGGTTCAACATAATTTTCTTGCAAAAAGAAAATATGTTTTCATGTAAACAAAAAGTGTCAAAAAGGGCTTTGTCTTCAAGTGGTTAGAAGAGTGGATGTAAGCTTCCTAATGTTGTGTATAAAATGCCAGAACAGTTCAAAACCCCCCCAAATGACCCCATTTTGGAAAGTAGACACCCCAAGCTATATACTGAGAGGCATGTCGAGTCCATGGAATATTTTATATGTTGACACAAGTTGCGGAAAAAAGACAATTTATTTTATTTTTTTTATTTTTTTGCACAAAGTTGTCACTAAATGATATATTGCTCAAACATGTCATGGGCATATGTGGAATTACACCCCAAAATACATTCTGTTGCTTCTCCTGAGTATGGGGATACCACATGTGTGAGACTTTTTGGGAGCCTAGCCGCGTACGGGACCCCAAAACCAAGCACCGCCTTCAGGCTTTCTAAGGGTGTAAATTTTTGATTTCACTTCTCACTGCCTATCACAGTTTCGGAGGCCATGGAATGCCCAGATGGCACAAACCCCCCAAAATGACCCCATTTTGGAAAGTAGACACCCCAAGCTATTTGCTGAGAGGTATGGTGAGTATTTTGCAGATCTCGCTTTTTGTAACAAAGTTTTGAAAATTGAAAATAAATAAATATATATTTTCTTTCTTCATTTTCAAAAACAAATGAGAGCTGTAAAATACTCACCATGCCTCTCAGCAAATAGCTTGGGGTGTCTACTTTCCAAAATGGGGTCATTTGGGGGGGTTTTGTGCTATTTTGGCATTTTATGGCCTTCGAAACTGTGATAGGTAGTGAGGAGTGAAATCAAAAATTTGTGCCTAGAAATCCTGAAGGCGGTGCTTGGTTTTCGGGGTCCCGTACGCGGCTAGGCTCCCAAGAAGTCCCACACATGTGGTATCCCCGTACTCAGGAGAAGCAGCAAAATGTATTTTGGGGTGTAATTCCATATATAACCATGGCATGTGTGAGCAATATATCATTTAGTGACAACTTTTTGTAATTTTTTTTATTTTTTTGTCATTATTCAATCACTTGGGACAAAAAAAAAATATTCAATTGGCTCAACAGGCCTCTCAGCAATTTCCTTGGGGTGTCTACTTTCTAAAATGGGGTCATTTGGGGGGGTTTTGTGCTATTTTGGCATTTTATGGCCTTCGAAACTGTGATAGGTAGTGAGGAGTGAAATCAAAAATTTGCGCCCTTAGAAATCCTGAAGGCGGTGACTGGTTTTCGGGGGCCCGTATGCGGCTAGGCTCCCAAAAAGTCCCACACATGTGGTATCCCCGTACTCAGGAGAAGCAGCAAAATGTATTTTGGGGTGCAATTCCGTAAATAACTATGGCATGTGTGAGCAATATATCATTTAGTGACAACTTTTTGTAATTTAGTTTTTTTTAGTCATTATTCAATCACTTGGGACAAAAAAAAAAAATATTCAATGGGCTCAACATGCCTCTCAGCAATTTCCTTGGGGTGTCTTCTTTCCAAAATGGGGTCATTTGGGGGGTTTTTGTACTGCCCTGCCATTTTAGCACCTCAAGAAATGAGATAGGCAGTCATAAATTAAAAGCTGTGTAAATTCCAGAAAATGTACCCTAGTTTGTAGACGCTATAACTTTTGCGCAAACCAATAAATATACGCTTATTGACATTTTTTTTACTAAAGACATGTGGCTGAATACATTTTGGCCTAAATGTATGACTAAAATTGAGTTTATTCGATTTTTCTTATAACAAAAAGTAGAAAATATCATTTTTTTTTCAAAATTTTCGGTCTTTTTCAGTTTTTTATCGCAAAAAATAAAAATCGCAGAGGCAATCAAATAACATTAAAAGAAAGCTCTGTTTGTGGGAAGAAAAGGACGCAAATTTCGTTTCGGTACAACATTGCATGTCCGCACAATTTACAGTTAAAGCAACGCAGTGCAAAATTCTGAAAACAGCTCTGGTCCTTTAGCTACAAAATGGTCCGGGGCTTAAGTGGTTAAAGGAATATTTGACTTTTTTCTTTTCACTTTATGCATCATTAAAATGACTGCTCCCGAAAAACGGACGTTTTTAAAACTTTGTTTTGCATTGATACATGTTCCCTGGGGCAGAACCCGGGTCCCCAAACCCTTTTTAGGACAATAACATGCATAATAGTCGTTATAGTTAGCACTTTAGATTTCGAAAGTTCGCGTCCATTGTATTTAATAGGGTTCTAACGTTCGTGCAAACTTTCGGTCCGTTCGAAGGTTCTGGTGCGAACCGAACAGGGGGGGGGGGGGTTCGGCTCATCACTACATGCCACTAGACCTCTGAAGGTATGCTGTGGTATCTGGCACCAAGCTGTCAGTAGTAGATCCTTTAAAGTCTTGTAAATAGTAAGTTGGGGCCTCCATGGATTGGACTTGTTTTTCTAGTACTACCCACAGATGCTCGATTGGGTTGAGATCTGGAGAATTTGGAGGCCAGGTCAAGACCTCAAACTTGTTGCTGTGTTCCTCAAACCATTCTTAAATTCATCAGACCATGTCACCATCTACCAGCCCATCATAGATGCTTTGGATGTGGACACAGGTCAGCATGGGTACCCTGACTGTTCTGCGACTATGCAGCCCCATACACAACAGACTGTGATACACTGTGCTGTGTGTTCTGACACCTTTCTATCAGAAACAGTTGACAAAGGAACCTCTGATCCTTTGGTACCCCACCCCCCCTCCCCAAAAAAATAATTATATATACATTTATATACAGTGTGTGTGTATATATATATATATATATATATATATATATATATATATATATATATATATATGTAGCGCACCCACCCCAGCCTTTACCTGCTTTTCTTATAGTTGGCTTCCTCGCAGGAAAGACTGAGGCACACCGCACCACAAGCCCGTACCCTCCTGGATGGGGAGGTTGAGCGGTGTTAGTTTTTCGGGCCTGCTTTCAGCCAGTGTTTAAAACCTCCAGAGCTGACCTAGTTTCTGGGGTAGCCAGAAACAAGTCCTTAGTTCTCCCCAGTAAGCAACTGTCCACACCAACTGAAAAGTCCAACTTCCTATTTATTCTTAAGGGCAATAAATAGTCTCTTTGAGAGCAAACAGGTTGAGACAAACACGGGTCAGATAAGGTGGGAGGAGGTCCAGGCACAAACTTAATTCAGGGTTTCTCCTATTCTGATTTGCACGAACAGGCTTGGCGCACGGTCCCTGCCACGGAGCATGAGGTTGGTCACTGCCACTGACCGGGTGAATAGTTGCAAGTCACTGCCACTGACCTGGTGTGCGTAGAGTCACTGCCACTGTGATATAAAGAACCCGCACTCCCTTCCTTGAGTAACTTAGCCCTTTTTAGGATAAGAACATCCCTCTGGGGAGTTACCAGAGGCCCCCTCTGTCACCACAACTCTGCGCTGGGTCTTCAGAAAGGGTCACCTCCCTGGCCTCCTTGTCCTGGATACGGGTCCCCTCGCAAGGCAGATCCCTGGGAGCCTCGATCCGTAGCAGACCCCGGCCGAAGGTTGCTGGGTTCCGGGCCCACACCAAAGTACCTCACCCCAGACTGAAGGTGTCTGGGATGGAACAGCAGCTCCGTCTCTGGGCCTAGGGTACCTGAAAACAACCCTCACGCACCCAGGCTTAAGGTGCCTGAGCGCGGAACCGACCAGGCCTCCGGGCCTAGGGTACCCGAAAGCGACACACACGCACACCCAGGCTTAAGGTGCTTGGGTGTAGACCCCCTCTGGAAGATGGCTGCCCCTTTTTATACCCTCTCCCGACAGGCACAGCAGGTTCCCCGCCCCGCTGTACTGCTGCCGAGAGGGCACAAGAAAAGGCACAACCCTGTACCACGGTTCAACCCATGCCTATGGCAACAGCGCCACCTATAGGCCCCAGGGAACTGCACACCAGTACTATCTCTCAGGGATAGAAATGGTCCATGAAACCTAACAATTAGTGCATCTGAGCCTAGTTACCACTCAGATGCTCCCCCTAAATATAGCACCCCGCTACATATATATATATACCGTATATACTCGAGTATAAGCCGACCCGAGGTACCTACTTTTACCACAAAAAACTGGGAAAACTTATTGACTCGAGTATAAGCCTAGGGGAGGAAATGTGCCCATTTCCACCTCACTGTGCCAATTGCCCAACCTTACTGTGCCAATTGCCCAACCTTACTGTGCCCATTGCCATCTCACTGTGCCCATTGCCATCTCACTGTGCCCATTGCCACCTCACTGTGCCCATTGCCACCTCACTGTGCCCATTGCAGCCTCCCTGTGCCCGAGTCAGTCAGTGTACCTGAAAATCTTCTTATTCCGCGGCCGGCGTCCATTGTTTAAATCTCGCGGCCTTCTTCTGGTCCCTTCCGTGATAGGCGTTTCCAGCAAACACTGTGTTGAGTGTTGCGCCTATCATGGAGCTCCTCTCATTCTCGGACTCCGTTTCCCAGCAGGCACTGTGTTCAGTGTTCCGCCAATCACGGACGTCGGACAAGAGAACGTCCATGATAGGCGCAACACTCAACACAGTGTTTGCTGGAAACGCCTATCGCGGAAAAGACCAGAAGAAAGCCACGAGATTTAAACAATGGACGCCGGCCTCGGAATAAGAAGATTTTCAGGTACTGACTCGAGTATAAGCCGAGAGGTATACTTTCAGCCCTAAAAAAAGGGCTGAAAAACTCAGCTTATACTCGAGTATATACGGTATATATATATATAGATATATATAGATATATATAGATATAGATATATATAGATATAGATATATACATATAATTGTATATACACAGCGTATAAATATATATAAAATCATGAGGCTTCTGACAGAGTTTCTACAAATAAGGCTGCATTCACATTATAGTGTTGCACAAACATGCACAAAATCACTCCGAAAAACATTTGTGTTTTTTGCATTTTTGTGCCACACGCATAGGGCAGCCCATTAATTTCAAAAGGATTCCCTATGTGTGACAACAGCAGCAAAATATCTTCTGCACCTTTTTGAGTTTTGTGAGTTTTTTTAACATTTTTGCAGCACAGTGTTTCGCGCGAAAACTGCACATCTGTTTTGACGCATCTAGGGTTCCATTTACAATAAATAGTACTGCAAGCATGGCATGCAGTTTTGCCAAGTTTTGTAAACGCATGCAAAATTTTGTGATTTTGTGCACTTTTATGAAACGCTACAGTGTGAATGCAAAATGTCTATGCTACTACTAGCAATTTTTTAAACTTTTTACTAGTTGCTAGGCATATTACAAAATGAAAAATAAATTCTAATGGACTAATATGAGCTACTTATACATTTTGTTTTCTCAGAAACCATTCATAAGGACCTGGGGTTTTTTCTGTGTACTTTTTTAAATGTCTTGATCGTGTGTCTGCTTTTAGAATCACATCGGTAAAATAATACATCCACTTTAATGAGGAATTGTACCTGTAAAACACATTTGCTGGTTTAATTTATCCTGGCAAATGTAGTCACCCTGCAAATATAAATTTTACCTTTGCTCTTTTTTATTTTTCCTGAAAGCTGTCACAGTGAATTTTCACCTGGGCCTCTCTGGCAGTCTGGACCAAAGGATCATATGCCCAGCAGCTGCTGCAGAACAGTTTTAGGAGTTTTATTGCAATCTATTCACTGTTCCCAACCAAAATGGGACGTTCTCCCCATCCTGGACCCCAAAGCAATAAATATCTACATTGGGGTCCAAAAATTATTGATGGAATCAACCAGATCTGTCATTGCCACCGTTCACCAGGGAGATTTTCTGGCTTCTGTGGACACAAAAAAAACATACTTACATGTGCCTATCTTTCAACATTTTCTGCAGTTTACTGTAGGGACGCTAACCCACAGCAATTTAGCTTTCCACATATCTTCTGTACCTTGAGTACTTATCAAGATGCTGGATCAAGTGCTGGCCCTGATTCGGATTCAGTTGGACAATGCCATGGCTGTGGCCTACATCAATAATCAGGTAGGAAACATAAGCCTTGCTGCAGCAGGAGAGATAGAACAGATCCTGTCTTGGGCAGATATTTACATCCCAGCCTTGTCAGTACCAGGCGCGTATCTACCGCAAGGCAAATGCCTTGGGCGGCATTTTTCAGTGGGGCAGTGCTGCTCCTAGACAGAAGGGACACTACAAGCAGTGGTGTTGCTATGGGGCGTTGACTGTACCCCAGTGACAACCACCAGAGGGGTGACACCAGAGGCAGCCACAAACTGACCATTCGGTGACAGGGGAGCAAAGCAGAAGCAGGAGGCAAGAGTGGCTGCAGCCTCTGACCTGAAAGTAGCTCACTTGGCAGAGCAGTTTAGAGTCTCACTCTCCCCCCCCCCCCCACACCTTCTCTCTCTCACTCACCCCCCTCTCATCCCCTCTCTCTTTCACCTCTTCAGTCTCTCTCTCTCTCTCTCCCACCCCTCTCTCCCCCATTAGAGGTGAAAACTCTAATAAGAAGAGGTGGAGCCAAAAAGAAGGAGTGGAGTTTACAGATTAAGGGGTGGGGATCAAATAGGAAGTGGTGGGAAACATTTGGATTGGGGGGTGCCAGATTTAGTCTTGCCTAGGGCAGCACAAAACCAAAATACAGTACAGTGGAGACAGAAATGCAGTAAAAATCACACCTTTTAATGTAATGGTAAAAATGGTACAGATCAGTAAACATAGTCAAAACATGAGCCAGGATCGGAAGCCAATGCAGGTAGTCAGACAAGCCAGTAATCAGGAAACCAGAGATCAGCGTAGTCAGAGGCTAAAGAACAGGATCAGGAACCAAAAGGGACGTCAGCCGGGCAAAGTTTTTCACAGGAACACATCAGAGAATCTCCAGATATGTTGACCAAGGCAAAGGCATGAAAGAAATGAACAAGGCAATTAAATAGCCAGAAGGGGCTGGCTATAGGTGGGATTGACGAGCAGATAATGAGCCACTGTGGAAACCATGAGTGCTGACAATTATCCACCATCTTCGAGAACCGGTCAGCCACCATAAAAATAACAGTGCTGCCCTGAGAGTTGGGTAATTCCACAATAAAATCCATAGACAAGTGGGTCCAAAGCCTCTCTCTATTGGGTATGGGTTGTTTTAACTGACAATTGTGCGGTCGTGCGACGTGGCTCCCAAACAAAATTGACGTCCTTTTTTTCCCCACAAATAGAGCTTTCTTTTGGAGGTATTTGATCACCTCTGCGGTTTTTATTTTTTGCGCTATTAACAAAAATCTAGCGACAATTTTGAAAAAATCTATATTTTTTACTTTTTGCTATAATAAACATCCCCCAAAAATATATAAAAAAACTTTTTTTTCCTCAGTTTAGGCTGATACGTATTCTTCTACATATTTTTGGTAAAAAAAGTCGCAATCGCCGTTCATTGATTGGTTTGCGCAAAAATTATAGCGTTTACAAAATAGGGGATAGTTTTATGGCATTTTTATAAACAAACATTTTTTTACTAGTAATGGCGGCGATCAGCGTTTTTTTTCATGACTGCGACATTATGGCGGACACATCGGACACTTTTGACACATTTTTGGGACCAATAAAAATGCACTGGTTACTGTAAAAATTACACTTGCAGTGAAGGGGTTAACCACTAGGGGCGCTGAAGGGGTTAAGTGTGCCTAGGGGCGTGTTTCTAACTGAGGGGGGGCGTGGCTACAAGTGACACGTCACCAATCTCCGCTCTGTTTAGACAGAGCGGAGATCGGGGACAGTGTCAGTAGGCGAGCGGGGAGATGTTGTGTTTACACTAACATCTCCCCGCTCCATCCCTCTGTGAGACGATCGCGGGGATCCCCGCGGCGATCGAGTCCGCGGGACCCGCGGTCCAACTCACGGGGATGACTGCAGGGTCGCGAGGGCACCGCCACCGGCGCGACCACACGGTAGGCAGTTAAAGGGGACGTACAGGTACGTGATTGTGAATGTACGTGCCATTCTGCCGACACATATATACCGTGAGCGGTCCTTAAGTGGTTAAAGGGGATATATACACCCATTTGCCTGTCCGTGCCATTCTGTCGACGTAAATGTTCGTGCGGCGGTCGGCAACTGATTAAGAGCTAAAATTATAGCTAACAATTCTGTCCCAAATCTCGTAATTACATTCAGCAGGAAACAAGTTCTTAGAAAAGTAGCCACAAGGATGCATGTCGCTCTCAGAGGTAGGATGTTGAGACAGAAGGGAGCCTACTCCAGTCTCAGACGCATCAACCTCAAGAATGAAGGGTAACGTGGGATCAGAATGTGCCAACACAGGAGCTGAAATGAAGGCAGCTTTGAGAGACTCAAAGGCTTTAAGGGAATCCGGAGACCCATGCTGTGGGTTGCCGTTGAGGCCACTGTAGAACTGCAGATAGTTTCTCTGGGTCCATCGAAAAACCGGCAGTAGAAATTACATAACCCAGAAATTTAACCTGTTCACAATGGCACTTTTCCAACTTACAATACAGGTTAATATTATTATCTCTCAACCTCTGTAGTAGACGTCTGTCTGATGGCTCTCTAGGGATTTTGAATATATGAGAATATCGTAAAGATAAACCACTACACATGGCTGCAACATATCTCGGAGGACATCGTTGATGAATTCTTGAAAAACTGCAGGAGCATTGCAGAGACCACACGGCATTACGAGGTATTCGTAATGTCCGGTCCTAGTATTAAACAACCACAGTGGGAGGATCCAGGTGAGCAGTGTGAATCAGGAGCGTCTGTAAAGCTTTGACAAACTGATCCATGCGGTGGTCCTGCTCATTCAATCTGGAAAAAATATTACCACTCGGTGGATTGCCTGCTTCTTCTGAATTCATGGGCCTTTGCCTACTGTCAGGAACCATGAATCAGACTCAGACAGGAATGCAGTAAAAAATTACAACTTTTAATGCAATGGTAAAAATGGTACAGATCAGTAAACGTAGTTAAAACATAAGCCAGAATCGGAAGCCAATGTGGGTAGTCAGACAAGCCAGTAATCAGGAAACCAGAGTTTAGCGTAGTCGGAAGCAGAAGAACAGGGTCAGGAACCAGAAGGGGGACACCTGATGTAAAGGGGGGCTCTGATGAGGACACCTGATGTATAGGGGAATGCTGGTGGGGACACCTGTTGTAAAGGGGGACTCTGATTGGGACACCTGATGTAAAGGGGGCACCTCCTGTAAAGGGGGACTTTGGTGGGAAATCTGATGTAAAAAGGGCTTTGATGAGGACACCTTATGTTAAGTGTTTTTTTTTTCTTACTTGAAATGTGGATGTGATTGGCCTACTGTGATGGGCACAGTGAGGCTGCATATGATTGGCACTGTGAGGCTGTGTAATGTAAAGGGGGACTCTGATGGGGACATCTGATGTAAAGAAGGACTCTGATGGGGACACCTGATGTAAAGAAGGACTCTGATGGGGACACCTGATGTAAACGGGGACTCTGGTGGGGACATCTCATGTAAAGGAGGACTCTGATGGGGACATTGATGTAAAGGGGGACTCTGATGGGGACACCTGATGTAAAGAGGGACTCTGATGAGGACACCTGATTTATAGGGGAATGTTGATGGGGACACCTGCTGTAAAAGGGGACTCTGATTGGGACATCTGATGTAAAAGGAGACACTGATTGGAACACCTGATGTATAGGGGGTCTCTGATGAGGACACCTGATGTATAGGGGGATGCTGATGGGGACACCTGTTGTAAAGGGGGAGTCTGATTGAGACACCTTATGTAAAGGGGGCACTTGCTGTAAAGGGGGACTCTGCTTGGGACATCTTATATAAAAAAGGGCTTTGATGAGGACACCTCAGCAGTTGTATACCCTCTTGTGATACATGCACCTACAGGTAAGCCTACATTAAGGCTTACCTGTAGGTGCTTTCACTATCTCCTTAACCTGCATAGTTTTGCAGAAAAGCGAGCACCGATGTCTACGGCGCGCTCGCGCCGTAGATAACGGCGCAGGCGCACTGAGCACGGCGGCTATTGAATGGGAGCCTGCCAGAAAGTGACGGAATGCGCGGGGATCGTGCCGTTCCTCACGCATGCGCGGGAGTGACGTCATCGCCGCTCCGGCCAGTCACAGCGCCGGAGCGGCGATACCTGGTATCATGGCGGCGACGTGTCCGAGGACCGATGTGAGGGTTTCGATCTAAGGTAAGTAATTGATAATGAGCTAGTATGCTAGTCAGCTATTAGCTCATTATGCCTTTGCCTTGCAGGTTTTAAAAAAATAAATAAAATAGTTTTGGGGTATTCAACCGCTTTAAGTGTTTTTTTTTCTTTTACTTGAAATGTGGATGTGATTAGCCTACTGTGACGGGCACAGCGAGGCTGCATATGATTGGCACAGTGAGGCTGTAATTGATGGGTACAGTGAGGTTGCGATTGATGGGTACAGTGAGGCTTCATTTGATGGGCACAGTTTTATCTAGCAGTAATGATACATAATCACCTGATAAATAGCTATTTACAGTCCATTACTAACAGTTTAATTTTTTGTTTGCACTGCAGGCAGCCTTAAATTCCTGTCCCTTACATTGGGCCTGTTAGCGATCATGTACTGTACCCCCCACTAGAGTTGAGCGGACACCTGGATGTTCAGATTCGACGGGTTCGGCCGAACTTCGGAAAAAAGTTCGAGTTCGGGACCGAACTTGACCCCAAACAGGAACCCCATTGAAGTCAATGGGGACCCGAACTTCTGGGGACTATTCGCGCTTGTTTCCCGTGCTTAGAACTGTCCCTGCACAAAGTGTAATTTCTGAAGGAAAAAAAGTAATTTAAAACTCACTCGCGGCTTTAATGAATTGTCGGCTCCCGGCAATACATAGAAAAGTCATTGATAAAAAAAAAAAACGTGGGGGGTCCCCCAAATTTAATTTCCAGGCCCTTCAGGTCTGGTATGGATATTAAGGGGAACCCTGCCGCAAATTAAAAAAAAAATGCGTGCGGTTCCCCCAAATATCCATACCAGGCCATTCAGGTCTGGTATGGATTTTAAGGGAAACTCCACCCCAAATTAAAAAAAAATGGCGTGGAGTACCCCCAAAAATCCAGACCAGACCCTTTATCTGAGCACGCAACCTGGCAGGCCGCAGGAAAAGAGGGGGGGATGAGAGAGCGCCCCCCCTCCTGAACCGTACCAGGCCACATGCCCTCAACATGGGGAGGATGTCCCCATGTTGATGGGGACAAGGGCCTCATCCCCACAACCCTTGCCCGGTGGTTGTGGGGGTCTGCGGGCAGGGGGCTTATCGGAATCTGGAAGACCCCTTTAACAAAGGGGACCCCATATCCCGCCCCCCCCATGTGAATTGGTAAGGGGTACATTGTACCCCTACCATTTCACAAAGAAAGTGTAAAAAAAATACACAGACACCGTTGTTAAAGTCCTTTATTAAAAATAAAAGAATAAAAAAATAAAAAAAAACATTGTCTGTGTCTGTATTTTTTTTAACATTTTTTACACTTTCTTTGTGGAATGTTTTTTTTTATCAATGACTTTTCTATGTATTGCCGGGAGCCGACAATTCATTAATAGCCGTGAGTGAGTTTTAAATGACTTTTTTTCCTTCAGAAATAACACTTTGTGCAGGGACAGTTCTAAGCACGGGAAACAAGCATGACTTTACATGCATATTGCCGAACACCGGACCCGAACGCGAACATACAGTCTATTATTCGGGTTCGGGTCCGGGACCCAAAAACCCAAAAGTTCGGTACGGACCTGAACTTTACAGTTCGGGTCCGCTCAATCCTACCCCCCAAACCTTCTTTTACTTCTCTTAGGCGGCGCTATACTGTCGGAATTGCGGCGGTATTCGGCCACTAGCGTGCTGTTTTAACCCCCGCTAGTGGCCGAAAAAGGGTTAATACCGCCCACAATGCGCCTCTACAGAGGTGCATTGCGGGCGGTATTACCACGGTTTCCCATTGCTTTCAATGGGAAGGAGCGGTGTAGAAGTGGTAAACACACCACTCCTCTCACCGCACCAAAGATGCTGCTAGCAGGACTTTTGGAGCGGTCCCGCCAGCGCATCGCCTCACTGTGAAAGCCCTCGGGCATTCACATTGAGACTGCAGGGCAGGAGTTTTTCAGGCGGTATTTTTAGCGCTAAAGCGCCTGAAAAACTCCTCAGTGTGAAAGGGGTATTACTGCTTTTGGATTTTCCAGAGGTTTAAGATTTCCAGGGTCCCTCAATGGATAATAAAGAAATAGGATTTTTGTACTAATAAAATCCTTTCTTGGAGTTTATTGAGAGGAAAACACCCCAACGCTCTGTTTATGATAATGCTCTTGGTACAAGGGTCGTAAAACTACCAAAGCCCCTTAAAAATATTGATGAGCGCCCCAACGGAAAAAAACAACACTCTAATTGCCATGGCAGGTGACGAAGGACTGAAAAGAAGGAAGTAGTAATAATAAAGTAAGTAGAGAATGCATAGTATACCACACAGAATGAAACAGTGCAGAAAAGAGAATTTACAGCACAGGATACAGTAAAATTTACAACAAAGTTTAAAGCAGTAATAAACCCTAAATGCAAACATGTATGATATTACAGCTTACCACTCCTTTGATGTGATGGTTCTATTCAATTAAATTTTTAGGCTTGCTTCCCTTTATTTTCACCTGGTGATCCAGCCAGTAAGTCTGTTGTTTTCAACAGAACAAGCTGTCCTGCAGATGTAAAAGTTAGAGACTTGAGACAAACCATTTACCACTGACAAGGGTGCTTGCAATGATCAGCTTTGTTTTTATTTATGTAAAACCTTTACCCCAAAAGAACAAGAAAAAAACATTTGCAGTAACTGCATAAAAAAATGTTAGAACCCTGACTGTGATTTATTTACAGCAAAAAAGGTCAAGTCCAATGCCCTTTGACTATAAAAATGCCAACGCTGGTTTCTGTGCAATATTTGTGTGGTTCCTAATACTAAAGATGACAAAGCTGCTGCCTCACTGTAAAACAACCACCTAAATGGTGTTCAGTAATTAAAGGAATGGATAGTGGGTATGGCGCTGCTTTGTAAGATAATGTTTACAATTATATAGTGTGTAAATGATGATAGCCTCAGTGAGTTCCTATGTGATAAATAAATTAAACTAAATAGGTGCATAGTGTTATAATTCATATGATATTGGTCTGCAGCCACTGAATATTGATACACCCTTTACATATAATATAAAATGTAGGCTTGTGCAATTCGTTTCGTAACGAATCGAAATTCGTCCGAATTTAGCAACTTTCGGACATTCGGAAGCATTCGAATTTCCGAACAAAGCAATTACGAATAAAACCGAATCCGAAATAAATTATACCGCAAAATAGCGAATGCCCGAATGTCTTCGGCATAATTCGTTATGAAAAAAGTTACGAATGTACGAATCCATTCGAAGCACAATAACACTCACTCTGCTCTCTGCTTCTCCCTCACCATGCTGAACTCCCTCTCAAAATGGTGTACAGGGGGCGGAGGCTATAGCCGCATGAAAAAACGAAAGTAAAATACGAGATTTCGAATCCATTCGAAGCACAATAACACTCACTCTGCTCTGCTCTCTGCTTCTCCCTCACCGTGCTGAACCCTCTCAAAATGGTGTACAGGGGCGGAGCCTATAGCCGCATGTAAAAAACGAAAGTAAAATACGAGATTTCGAATCGTTACAAATAACCGCTATGTATTTAGAAAAGTACAAATCCATTCGAAGCACATTAGGCATAATAGGCAGCGTCGTTGTGAGAGAGACACGGAAAATTACGAATCAACGAACCCAAAAAAAGTTACGAAAGTAGGAGTTGTGTCCAGAATCAACGAAAAACAACGTACTCTACCGAAAGTACGAATTATAAAGCAACAAAAAATTCAACGAAAAATGTCGCTTGCGAAAATACGAATGAGTCCGAACACGAAAAATCCCGTCTAGCAAAATTACGAATGATTACGAATCAACAGGACCGGAAAGAAACGAACCGAAACGGAACGAATTTTTCCGTTGTGCACAAGTCTAATAAAATGATACTTGGTAATCCTGTGCAAATTATTGCCAAAACAATCATCAGAAAAAAACAGTTCAAATCAAAGTGACAGGTGCTCTTTAAAGTGCTTCAGACCATAAATTAAGCAATTCATATATAATATAAATTCAGTAAGTAACCACTTGCCGACCGCTGCACGCTGATATACGTAGGGACAATGGCAGCAGTGGGCAAATGGGCGTACAGGTACATCCCCTTTAATTCCCCGGGCGCTCTCCGTGAACATGCTCGCAGGCCCCGCAAACTCGATATCCGCCGTTGTCCCGCGATCGTGTCACGGAGCTGCAGAACGGGGAGGTGCCTATGTAAACAAGGCATTTCCCTGTTCTGCCTAGTGACATGATACACTTAACCCCTTCCTCGCCCCTAGTGTTAACCCCTTCTCTACCAGTGTCATTTACACAGTAATCAGTGCATTTTTATATCACTGATCGCTGTATAAATGACAATGGTCCCAAAATAGCATCAAAAGTGTCCGATGTGTCCGCCGTAATATCGCAGTCACAATAAAAATCGCAGATCACCTTCATTACTAGTAAAAAAAAAAAATACTAATAAAAATGACATAAATCTATCCCCTATTTTGTAGACGCTATAACTTTTGCACAAACCAGTCAATATATGCTTATTGCGTTTTTTTTTTTTTACCAATAATATGTAGAAGATTACTGTGACAGTGGGGTCACTTTGGACACAGGGTGAATAAAAGAAACCCCAGATATGGTCTGTGATAGCCATATGCAAGGCTGTATATACATTGTATATAGATTGGAGGTATACTGTGTGTGGGGGTTATGTAATCATTGCTGTGAGGAATTAAGGTGTTTTGCATTCTATTGTTCATTAAGTCTGTCCTTGTGTGTATTGTAAAGTGCCAGACAGACTGGCTGCCAACCCTTTGTGAGAAGATGTGTATTGTGTCGGATCTTTTGAAGCCTTACAGACGTCAGGATGAGGTGTTGAGTCTTGGGATGTGTGGGTGGAGCTGGGCCCTTGTTCATGTTAAATCCTGTGTATTGAATTGTGTATAAAGTTACAATGTTTCTCAATAATAAATTAATTCCTATTACAGAAGAAGACAGAGTGTGTCTCGTCCTTCTAAGGGGATCGGGTCCTATGGGAAAGGGTCGTTTGGCTGTGAATATTGGTAGCGAGTGGATGTGTGTCTAGGAGAGGGAACATCGTAAACGGCGTTTTACTCCTTTATATTGGGGTGTCGTTACATTGGTTGGCAGCAGCGGGATCTTCCCTCCAGTTCCTGGGACACTCCAAGCCACCACAGTGAATGACCAGCTATGCAGCCTGCAGGAAAGTCACGCTGAAAGACTTACTTGAGAGCCGAGATGGACCAGAGAGATGGTGATGCAGGACCCCGGTCAGTTGAAGATTTGTTTCAGCAACGAGTGCGACAGCGGTTGGCATTATATGGTGCTAACCCATCAGAGACCGCCATTCAGGAAGCCATTAGAGGCATCCAGCTGCAGGATGCGCGACAAAAGAGAGAACTAGAGCGGCAACATGAGTGGAGAATGGCGGAAATACGACAATCGGAGATCGCCTACAGACAGCTGCTAGAATCTGCTCAGCAGCAGGGTGGGGCTCCCTTTGCCTGGGACTATCAGGAAATACCAGTTGACAACTATGAAATCCTGGCTGAAGAATCAGCAGTGGAAAATCTGAAGATGGCCATCCCTAAAGCCGAAGTGAATGATACAGAGTTCCAGGGAGCTAGCCTGGCTGAAGAATCGGCAGTGGAAAAGCTGAAGATTGCCCTCCCTAAAGCCGAAGTGGATGATATGGAGTTCCAGGGAGCTAGGGCAGTTGGCTCATCTCCCCAGCCACAGATTACAGAAGGTATGGACTTAAGGGACTGTTCAGAGGATGTTAGGGATTATGCATCGCCTGCCCAAGTACTGGCAGCAGGACAGAGTACTACAGACCCCTGCTCTACACCCATGGCAGTTTTGGAGGCCCGAGTTGAGAAGGTGATGGTTCCTCTTTCTGAGTGGATTTCAGAGATGCAGGGAGGAGAAGCAGCCATTTTCCCTCCCCAACAGGTAGCCAGAGCAGATGGTGTGGAGTCCCCAGCAGAAGTGCTGGCAACAGGGCAGAGTGATAGCAACCTCTGCCCAGCACCGGAAACAACTGTGGAGTTTCAGGGAGCCGGGGCAGTTGGCCCCTCTCTCCAGCAACAAGCTGGGGTGATAAAGCTTTTACCCCCAGCTGAATCACTGGCAGCAGGGCAGAATGCTACTGGCCGCTGCACACAACTGCCACTTGAGCGGATATCGGTGGGTGGGACTGCGGTCTCCACTCACAGCAACCCAGCAGAAGAGCTGGCAACAGAGCCGAGTGCCACGGGCCTCTGCTCTCAACTAACAGAAGAGGGAGTTCCTGTGGTAGTAGATGGGAGTTCAGTCCTCACTGACACAACCCCAGAAAATGGTGTGACACTGAGACAGGAGGATGTCAGCCTTGCTTTGCAAGCACTGGGGGATTTCCACCTACCACAAGTGGATGGGACTTCAGTCTCCACTTGTATACCCCAGGGATGCCGGGCAGTCGACCCAGATCCCCAACAGCATGACGGACTGAGCCCAGTCACCCTGTCTTCTCCCCAGCGGCGGGTATGTTCTCTGAGAGAGGCAGAGGTTGGCTGGGTAAGTAATGCTCTGCTTGGAGCAATTCATTTGTGGTACTGGGTGGATACCAGCATTGGAAGAATGGACCCATGGACTAACTTCGGAGTAGACCCGTCTGGGGTCCCCTCCTCTGTTAGTCCCCTGCCGAAAGGGGAGATGTGTGACAGTGGGGTCACTTTGGACACAGGGTGAATAAAAGAAACCCCCGATATGGTCTGTGATAGCCATATTCAAGGCTGTATATACATTGTATATAGATTGGAGGTATACTGTGTGTGGGAGTTATGTAATCATCGCTGTGAGGAATTAAGGTGTTTTGCATTCTATTGTTCATTAAGTCTGTCCTTGTGTGTATTGTAAAGTGCCAGACAGACTGGCTGCCAACCCTTTGTGAGAAGATGTGTATTGTGTGGGATCTTTTGAAGCCTAACAGACGTCAGGATGAGGTGTTGAGTCTTGGGATGTGTGGGTGGAGCTGGGCCCTTGTTCATGTTAAATCCTGTGTATTGAATTGTGTATAAAGTTACAATGTTTCTCAATAATAAATTAATTCCTATTACAGAAGAAGACAGAGTGCGTCTCGTCCTTCTAAGGGGATCGGGTCCTATGGGAAAGGGTCGTTTGGCTGTGGATATTGGTAACGAGTGGATGTGTGTCTAGGAGAGGGAACATCGTAAACGGCGTTTTACTCCTTTATATTGGGGTGCCGTTACAAATACTTATCGGCCTAAACTGAGAATTTTTTTTTTTATATATATATATATATATTTTGGGGATATTTATTATAGCAAAAAATAAAAAATATTGCACTTTTTTCAAAATTGTCGCTCTTTTTTTGTTTATAGCTGTCACGTACCTGACGGTAGAGCCTGATATGCAGAGGACGGCCTCTTTTACACCTCTTATCTCGAGGCCCCCTGGTAGAGCAGACAGGTGGTGCAGGAGTGCAGAGTCGCACAAGTGAATGATGGATCGCTGTAGTGGAGCCGCGGCAACTGCAGATGGGATGGAAGTACAGCAGGACTCCAAGGGCAGAAGATAAGGCAGGTGAAGGCACGCCGGGTCAAACACTGGTGGGCACGTCAGGAACAGTTGCAAAAGGCAGAAGCGTAGTCAGGATACAGGCCAGATCGGTAATAGGCTGGCAGCGAGGTGGCAGAGGGAGCAGGCAGATGGATAGTCAAAACAAGCCGAGTCAGGTGGAGGCAGAAAGCTGGAACGTTGGTAGCAATCCGGGTCAGGTATGGGAACAGGCAGGGCCGCTGATAGAAATCATGGGGCCCCTTCAGCCTACCTGGCGGGGCCCCCTTCAGCTCCACCCCTGGTCCCACCCCTGGTCGCTCCTTCAGCCTCACCCCTGGCCCCGCCCCCTGGCCCAGCGACTTGACAGCGGGACATGCCAATGCCATAATGTACTGCAGAGACAGTACCACCCATGCCATAATGTACTGCAGACAGTGCCACCCATGCCATGCAGCCAATGCCATATTGTGCTGCAGACAGTGCCACTGTCACGTACCTGATGGAAGAGTCTGATTATGCAGAGGGAGGCCTCCCTTACACCTCTCACTCGCGGCCCCTGGTAGTGAAGACAGGGGGCGCAGGAGTGTAGAGTCGCACGAGAGCCTGGTAAAAGTCGCTGGTGGTGCGCTGGACCGGAACTGGGACGGAGACTGGAATAGATCCGGAAACAACTGACGGCCTAACAACTGGAGCTCTGGCGGGTGCGGTCAGATGGGCTGGAAGCGTGGGTACACCAGTCCCAAGCAGGTAGGTACTGGAGCGGGATCAGGTATGAGCAGGTTCAGGCAGCTGGCAGGTCTCAGGTTCAGGTAAGTACTGGAGCAGGATCAGGTATGAGCAGGTTCAGGCAGCTGGCAGGTCTCAGGTACAGGTAAGTACTGGAGCAGGATCAGGTATGAGCAGGTTCAGGCAGCTGGCAGGTCTCAGGTACAGGTAAGTACTGGAGCAGGATCAGGTATGAGCGGGTTTAGGCAGCTGGCAGGTCTCAGGTACAGGCAGGTTCGGCAACGGGCAGGCAACAAGGTAGCAGAAGGAACAGGCAGGAACGTAGTCAACACAGGCCGGGGGTCAGGTACAGGCAGATCAGCAAGGATGGTCAAACAAGCCAGGAAGGGTCAGCTGGAGCAGGATTCAGGTAAGCAGGGGTCAGAGGTCTCAGGTAACGCTGTAGACCGAACAGCACAGAGCCTAGCCATCAGCCCCTTCAAATAACCTCATCTGGCGCCATGAGCCGCCGCTGCGCGCTCCCGCGCGTGCCTGCGCGCGCACCGCTATCGCGCATGTGCACATCAGCGTGCGCCGATGCGCCACTACCGCGCATGCGCGAAGAGGCGCCGATATTGTCAATGACATTTCTGGTTTGCCCTTCCTGACATTGGCCCCTCCCAATGGGCAGCCTCCGGATGCCCAACCGGGCGAGCTTCAAAGGATGGGATCTCTTGAATGCCTGGATAAGTCTTTCAGCATGGACATCGTCCTCGGGTTCCCACGAATTCTCCTCTGGGCCATAACCTTTCCATTTGACGAGATACTGGATCTGATTTCTCTTTTTCCTACAGTCCAGGATTGCTTCGACTTCGAATTCCTCTGTTCCGTTAACTAATATTGGTTCGGGTGGGCCTGTATCCCGGTCAGGGAATGGATCAGGGGTTACAGGTTTTAGTAAAGCCACATGAAAGACAGGATGTATTTTGAAGGAGTCTGGCAGTTCCAGCTCGTAAGACACGTCGTTGATCCTTCTTTTTATCGGGAAGGGTCCCATAAATTTAGGGCCCAACTTCTTAGAGGGGCACATTAGTTTTAGATTTGTAGTGGATAGCCAAACCCGATCACCAGGTTCCAGTATTAATTCTCCCCGCCTCTTCTTATCAAAGACCTGTTTGTTATATTCCTGAGCTTTAGTCATAGTTGTCTGTAGAAGTTTGTTGTTGGTGTCAAAGAAATTTATGGTTTCAAGAACGGCAGGTACAGAACTCTCCGGGAAGGTACTGGTCAGAAATGATGGGTTGAACCCGTAATTGGCAAAGAATGGAGACTGTTTTGTGGCAGAGTGGATGGAATTGTTATAAGCGAATTCCGCTAACGGAAGTAGTGCGGCCCAATCATCTTGTGAGTATGAGGAGAAGCACCACAAGTATTGTTCCAGAGTTTGATTGGTTCTTTCCGTTTGCCCATTCGTTTGGGGGTGGTATGCGGAAGAAAATGATAACTCGATTCCCAAGGTTTCACATAACGACCTCCAAAACCTTGAGGTGAATTGTACCCCCCGGTCTGACACGATGTTTGCTGGAACTCCGTGAAGCCTAACAACTTCTTTCACAAAGATTTGGGCTGTTTCCGGGGCCGATGGTGTGCCTTTCATGGGTAGGAAGTGGGCCATTTTGGATAATCGATCTACCACCACAAAGATGGTGGAGAACCCGTCAGATGGAGGAAGTTCCACGATAAAATCGATCGAGATATTCTTCCAGGGTCTCTTCGGGACTGATAGCGGCTTCAACAAGCCCCATGCCTTGGTTTTGCTGTTCTTATTTCGTGTGCAAGTGGTACAGGACTCTACATAGCCCTTGCAGTCTTTTTCCACTTGAGGCCACCAGAATGTGCGTTGCACAAGTTCAGCAGTTTTACGGATACCGAAGTGTCCGGCTAATTTGTGGTCGTGACATAATCCCAAAACAGAGACACGTAGGTTTTCTGGTATGAATATTTTGTCCTTGTGCCAAAGTAGATCATCTCTGGCCTGCAACATTATTCCCAGAGATGAAGGGGCATTTACAGAAGCCCGTTTAATTTGAGAGAGCAGGTCTCCCTGAAGTAGCAGGAAGTTCTCAGAGGACAGGATAGTGTCGGGCGGTGCGGATTCCCTGGTAACACAGAACATCCGAGAGAGTGCATCAGGTTTGGTGTTTTTAGATCCTGGCCTGTACGTGAGATGAAAAGAGAACCTGGAAAAGAAGAGTGCCCATCTAGCCTGACGTGGTTTGAGTCTCTTGGCAGTCCTCAGATACTCCAGGTTCTTATGATCCGTATAGATTAGGATCGGGTGCGCTGCTCCTTCTAAAAGGTACCTCCACTCTTCCAATGCATTTTTAATGGCCAGAAGTTCTCTATCTCCGACATCATAATTCCTTTCAGAGTTAGACAGTTTGCGGGAGAAAAAGGCGACTGGGTGTAACAAAGCCTTGGGTCCCCGCCTTTGGGATAGTACTGCTCCGACTGCCGTTTCTGACGCGTCTACTTCCAGTACATAGGGCAATGTTGGGTCAGGGTGCTTCAGAACCGGTGCGGAAGTAAATAGTTTCTTAAGACACTCGAAAGCATTTTGAGCTTCAGGAGACCACTGGAAACGGATGCCTTGTTTGGTCAGTTGTGTGATTGGTGATATGATGGCTGAAAATCCCCTGATGAATTTTCGGTAAAAGTTCGAGAACCCGAAAAAGCGTTGGATGCCCTTTTTGTCCACTGGGGCTGGCCAGTCTAAGATGGCAGTGACCTTTTGTGGGTCCATCTTGACACCTTCGGTGGAGAGGATTAGTCCCAAAAAAGTAATGCTTTGTCGCTCGAACTCGCACTTCTCCAGCTTGGCGTATAGCCCGTGCTGTCGCAGTCTGCTCAATACATTTTTAATTCAATCTTATTTTATTTGTTTATGCAGTGAAACGACAGAAAAAGACATACATTGTCTTAAACATTACAAACATTAATAGGATACATCCTCAACAGGCATCATGTGTGTCAGAACAGAGCAGGGCTAAGTACCATCAGATGAAGGTATACACAAACCTATTTGGAGAGTATGAAGTAGGGTCACTCAATGGGTTGTAGGTAGTAGGTAAATTGAAGCCCTGGTACGTTATCCTACTGGGTTCTTAGAGGTGTATTTATGTGTAGAGAAAAGAGAAAGAGTCAGAGTCAGGGGCAAATAGTAGGGGTACACAGATAGGGGACAGGGATCAGAATCACTCCATCAAGGTCCGAGAGCGGTCTCGTCCAGGGCACACTCTGCCCAAGAGATAAACTCAGAGGAGTACCGAAACACGGACCACGAAGTCCATGTGAGAGAGAACTGTTCACTTTTGTCATTTTCCTCCGCTACCAGGCGCTCAAGGTCCCTAATGCGGTCCACCTCAACAGCCCAATCCCCCAGGGAAGGCATGATTGCCGTTCTCCAATGACGGGGAATCACTACCCTGACCGCCGCCAGAAAGTGTCGCAAGACATCATTTCTGATGGATTTAAATGATCCTGGGATAATAGACAAGAGAGCCACCTCAGGTGAAGGGTGGATAGAGGTCGCCATCAATTTGCAGTAGAGTGTGAAAATCCGCTGCCAGTACTTCCGCACAGGAGGGCACTCCCACCAGATGTGGAGCATGGTTCCCCGGGAGCCGAGGCACCGCCAGCAGGCATCCGACACCTCCGGATTGAAGTGGTGAAGAGTTGATGGACATCTGTACCATCTTGTTAACAGTTTAAACCCCTTCTCCTGGGTCTTGGTGGCTATGGATAATTTGTGCGTCAGGGTAAAACATTTCTGCCAGTCAATAGGGGAGATAGTGTGACGGAGGTCTGTCTCCCAGGCCACCGTAAACGGTGGGAGGCCAGGGGAGTAAACATCGAGCAGAAGGGAGTATAGTTGCGATACAACATGCGTTGGAGGTTCCACCTGCAGGAGCAGTTCCTCGAATCCCGTCGGTTCAGCAAGAATGTCTGTAATAGATGGGAAAGTCCGGATGTAGGAGGCAGTCTGTTGCCTCCGAAGCCACTGCATGGGGTGACGGGAGGTCAGACCGGTAGAGGTATCTGACCTCAAAGTGGGGTCTGCACGAAGGACCTGGGCAAGTCGCCTATGATCCTCTCTTCGCCATGGTCCGAATCTTGCTACCGACATAGCTGGCGGAAAGGCCGGGGTCCCAAAGAAGGGAGTCATAGGCCCCATGCGGTTTGATAAGCCCCTTCTGGACAGCATGCGATCCCAAATCTGGATCGTTTGATGGGTAAGGTCATTAAGAGGGCCCAAACCCCCCCGTACCGTAGGCAAGGTCCAGGGGAGAGCGGAGAGCTCAATTGGGCTCATGTGGCTTTCCAACTGAACCCAAAGCTTGGTTGAAGAATGATGGAACCAATCTAGTATGCGGGTGAGCACCGCTGCTTTATGGTATAGGGAGGCATCTGGGGCTCCAGCCCCCCCCCCCGAGCCTTTGGAAGAGAAAGTGTTTCATACCGTATCCTGGGACGGGCCGCATTCCAAATAAATTTGGAAAACAGTTGGCGTATTTTCTTAAAGTACGAATTAGGTATGTGAATAGGGATGGTCTGAAACAAATACAGGAACCTAGGGAGAACATCCATTTTCAGGGCATTCACTCTACCTAGCCATGAGAGCTGTTTGGACGCATAATTGATTAAATCTGCCTGGGTCCTAAGAAGTAGGGGGGCAAAGTTCAAGGAAAAAAGTTGGGAAGCATCCGCCGGTATTTGAATTCCGAGATACCTTATGGAGGAGGAACCAGTTTTGAAGGGGAAAGAAGACGATAGTCTTCGCAGGGCCGACGTAGGCAGAGATATGTTGAGGATTTCCGATTTATTGTAGTTGACCTTGAAGTTGCTAACTTCTCCAAATTTCCGAAACTCCTGCAATACCAAGGGCAAGGATGTGTGAGGGTGTGTCACGAACAGGAGCAGATCATCTGCAAAGAGGGCAAGTTTAGTATGTGTGGGCCCGACTGTTATGCCTTGGATAGAAGAATTGTTACGTAGAGCAATAGCTAGGTGTTCCATAGTGAGAACGTAGAGGAGGGGGGACAGTGGGCATCCCTGTCGCGTCCCGTTAGATACAGAGAAGGCTGGAGATAGCGAGCCATTTAGTCTAATCCTAGCATATGGAGAGGAGTAAAGGGACATTATTCTCGCCATCATATTGGTTCCCACGCCTATTTGTTTGCTCAATACATTTTTAACATGTCTGCGGTGGTCATCAAGGGAAGCAGAGAAAATTAAGATGTCGTCCAGATATGCTACAACGAACAGGTCTAGGAAATCGCGGAAGATATCGTTGATAAAGTGCTGGAATGTTGCTGGGGCATTGCATAGGCCGAACGGCATCACCAGATATTCAAAATGTCCGAATCGGAAGCGAAAAGCCGTCTTCCACTCGTCTCCCTCCCGTATCCGTACCAGATTATATGCCCCTCGGAGATCCAGTTTTGTAAATATGGTTGCTGCTCCCAACCTCTGGAACAATTCGGGTACCAAGGGCAGGGGATAACGGTTCTTGACCGTAACCTTATTGAGTTCACGATAATCTATACATGGGCGAAGGGAACGATCCTTCTTCTCCACAAAGAAGATACCCGCTCCTGCTGGAGAAGTGGAGGGGCGGATGAAGCCCTTCTTTAGATTATCGTCTATATAATCTTTCAGGGCGACGAGCTCCAATTCTGACAGAGGAAAAATCCTTCCAAAAGGGACCTCAACACCCGGGATGAGATCAATCGGGCAGTCATATGGCCGATGTGGAGGGAGAGTTTCAGCTCCTTTCTTGCTAAAGACATCTAAAAAGTCATGGTATGCAACTGGTACAGATAAGCGAGTTTCAACATCAGAGTCCAAGCATAACAAGGATGGCGGATCAGAAGAGAATTTCCGCAAGCAGTGTTAGAGGCAGTAGGAAGAGTGAAACTTAACCTCCCCTCCGACCCAGTTGATAAGAGGGTTATGTGCTTGGAGCCATGGCATGCCAAGGATTATGGGAAACAGCGGGGATGCAATGGCATCCAGGCGTAATAATTCCTTGTGACTATCGGCAATAATGACAGGCAAGGGTATAGTCTGTTGAGTCATTAGTCTGGATTTGATAGCAGACCCGTCGGCCAGATGTACTGAAAGTCCCTGGGCCCTAGGTTGCAAAGTGATTTGATGTTTAGCAATAAAAGACAAGTCCATAAAGCAGCTACAGGCACCGGAGTCTATTATAGCGGAGACAGGAATACTTCTTCCCGGAAGCTGTAATACAATAGGGAGAGCCAGGTGGGTTGGCAGGATGGGCGTGCTGGCGGAGAAGATAATTCGACCCTTGCGGGTCTTTGCTGGACATGACCTCACGTAATGCCCGGGTCTCCCACAATACATGCAGAGGTTTTCGTGTTGTCGGCGTTGACGTTCCTCAGGGGAAAGTGAGGGACGGGGCACTCCGAGTTGCCTGGGTTCAGGGACATCAGATGTGGGTGCAGCAGTGGTAGAAGATGTCAGGCTGCTGATGTTAGAGGCTCGGGCTAATTTCCAGGCTGGACAGGACGACCTCACAGGTCTCTCTGACTTCTGTCCTCGTAATCGGTGATCACCGGTGAATCTTTCAGGCGCAGGAACCCCGGTTTCTGGAGGTAACATTGCTATTGCTGAAGTAGCTCTTTGCGGGGCCGAGGTAGGTGAGGAAAGAGCCTGGATGCTTCCTTCCAGTCGGATATACGCATCTTGTGCGATTTCAACAGTCTGGGTGAGGTCTTTGAGGTGTAAGCGGAAACCCTCCATGGGAGAGGCTCCCTGCACAGACTCTGACTTGGCTGTTCGGTACTGTCACGTACCTGATGGAAGAGTCTGATTATGCAGAGGGAGGCCTCCCTTACACCTCTCACTCGCGGCCCCTGGTAGTGAAGACAGGGGGCGCAGGAGTGTAGAGTCGCACGAGAGCCTGGTAAAAGTCGCTGGTGGTGCGCTGGACCGGAACTGGGACGGAGACTGGAATAGATCCGGAAACAACTGACGGCCTAACAACTGGAGCTCAGGCGGGTGCGGTCAGATGGGCTGGAAGCGTGGGTACACCAGTCCCAAGCAGGTAGGTACTGGAGCGGGATCAGGTATGAGCAGGTTCAGGCAGCTGGCAGGTCTCAGGTTCAGGTAAGTACTGGAGCAGGATCAGGTATGAGCAGGTTCAGGCAGCTGGCAGGTCTCAGGTACAGGTAAGTACTGGAGCAGGATCAGGTATGAGCAGGTTCAGGCAGCTGGCAGGTCTCAGGTACAGGTAAGTACTGGAGCAGGATCAGGTATGAGCGGGTTTAGGCAGCTGGCAGGTCTCAGGTACAGGCAGGTTCGGCAACGGGCAGGCAACAAGGTAGCAGAAGGAACAGGCAGGAACGTAGTCAACACAGGCCGGGGGTCAGGTACAGGCAGATCAGCAAGGATGGTCAAACAAGCCAGGAAGGGTCAGCTGGAGCAGGATTCAGGTAAGCAGGGGTCAGAGGTCTCAGGTAACGCTGTAGACCGAACAGCACAGAGCCCAGCCATCAGCCCCTTCAAATAACCTCATCTGGCGCCATGAGCCGCCGCTGCGCGCTCCCGCGCGTGCCCGCGCGCGCACCGCTATCGCGCGTGATCGCGCGCGCACCGCTATCGCGCATGCGCACATCAGCGTGCGCCGATGCGCCACTACCGCGCATGCGCGAAGAGGCGCCGATATCGTCAATGACATTTCTGGTTTGCCCTTCCTGACAGCCACCCATGCCACCAATGGCATAATGCCATTGGCAGCATGGGTGGCACTGTCGGCAGCACATCATGGCACTGGCGGCATGGGTGGCACTCTCTACAGCAGATTACAGCATTGGCGGCATGGGTGGCACTGTCTGCAGCACATTACGGCATTGGCGGCATGGGTGGCACTGTCTGCAGCACATTACAGCACTGGCAGCATGGGTGGCACCAGTGGTGTATTTAGGTTTTGTGCTGCCCTAGGCCTGACTAAAATTGTGCACCCCTAATTTAAATATGACCAACCCCTTCCTGTCAAGGCCACACCACTTTCTGTTTAAGACCCGCCCTGAAATTTTCAAGTGGGACACTAGTTCTGAGGGCCTGGGGGGGTAATGGATTCCCTTAATTTGCATAGATTTCCTCTCAATTCCTGTCTGGCTATGGGGCAGGAAGTGAAGGGAAATCTCTGCAATGGGACAGAGATGGTAAAAAATAAACTGACAGGGGCTATAACCCTCCCTTACTCTATCCAAAATGGGAAAAAAGTGTTGCGTATAGTTCTGTTTTTAAGCACAAATTTCTGATAATTTCATGGAGAGAACTAAGAACATATAACCATGCCAATGGTGCAGCAGAAAACATATAGCACAGTGAGGAAGGTCTGTGATCCAGGATGATAGGAGAGTCAAAATTATAAGCAGCGCCCCCACACACACAGTTGCGGAATGCTGGCCGCCCGCATACTAGAAGCAGTGTGGCCGCTTTATGGGGGCGCTAGACTAATTTGCCTCTCAGCCCAGCGCAAGCCGGCGGGGACTCTTTCTGTGCTGCCCCCCTGCAAAGTGCTGCCCTAGGCCTGGGCCTTGTTGGCCTAGGCCAGGATACAGCGTTGGGTGGCACTGTCTCTGCAGGTAGCACATGCGGTATGGGCCATAATGCATGTGCTACCTGCAGACAGTGGCGACCATAGCTAGATTCATGCAATGCATAAATCTATCTATTGGTGATAGAGGGATGGCAGGAGAGAGGGGGCGGCGCTCGTGCGCCCTTTATGGACGCACCGCCACTGATTACATACATTAAAGGGAGTTAAAGGGCGCTTACTAAGGCTGGAGCAGCTGTGCATGGCAACCGATCAGCTTCTAGCTTTAATTTCCAAAGCTTAACCAAACAAGCTGAGGCTAGAAGCTGACTGTTTACTTTGCACAGCTGCTCCCCTCATTCTGCTTAGCAGCAAGCATATTATATATGCACAGATGTAGCTGATGACAATGTAAGGTACAGTTTGATTGGCTGCTATGGATAACAAGTAACAACACTTGGCACATGGCTACTTGACTAAGTAAAAAATCCTGACACTCACAAAGCAATCTAATACAAGTGTAATGTGCAATCCTCTGGACCTTGTTTAGATGTGTCCTGTCTATAGCAGGCACTCACCTGGAAAACTTCATATAGCAATTTGTATTGCTCCTCTCACCAGGAGATCACCATCTTGACTCGACTAGTACTTCTGTTCCATCAGTCACTCCCGACTCCTCTACACAGGCACAGACACCAGTGTGAGCTGCCAGCCAAGGAAGTGATTGCAGTGTCCTCCTGGGCCGCATCGCTGCACTCCCTGTCACTTCCCGTCCAAGGATAAGCAGTCACAGTCAACGAGGAGGAAGGGCAAACCTATGAGGCCCCTCAGTCTGCTTTACTGCTGGCCAGTCCTTGCCCGATCCCACTGCAAAGCCCAGGCGTCCATCCTGTCAGAGACACAGCCCTGCCCCGCTCTCCACTGGGGTTGACTTGCCACATCCTCTCCTCCGCAGGCAGTAATCCAGTCTTACCAATGTGTCTGAGCCGGTGGATTACTGTCTTTGGGGCTTCCCCTGCTGAGTCCTGACAGCCTCGTCCAGCATGGCAGAGTCTGGAGAACTTTAGGCGCGGAGGAGGAAAGTTAACAAACTCCTCCTCCGCTTTGCATGCTGGGCAGAGTCGCGGCTGTGAGGTCACTGGTTGTTAGATGCCAGGCGGTCCTAGCAACTAGGGGACCAGAGTCTCAGGTGGAGCTGGAGACAGAGCGAGCACCAGCGCTACCTCGGGGTTTGCTCGCTCTGTCAATTCCATTCCTGGACCCTCTATTGTCCGATCGACGTTAAGGGACATGGCTGAAGGATTTTTTTTTTTTTTTTACATTAAATTATTTATCTGATGGTTGCCGGGCCCCCCTGCTGGCCGGGCCCAGTACAACAGGGCCAGTTGTACTGGCCTATCAGCGGCCCTGGGAACAGGTAACAGATACAAGGCAACGGGAACTCACGGGCATGCTGTAGAGCAGACAGCATTGAGTCTGGGTACTGATCCAGTTTAAATAGCTCGCTGGGCGCCAAAGAGCATCATGGGATGCGTGCGCATGCACACCAGTGGTATTCTGACAGGAACAACAGGCTGTCTTCTTAGGCTGCCATCTTGGGTGCTGGCATGCCCTTCCTGACAATAGCGCAAAAAATAAAAACCGCAGAGGTGATCAAATACCATCAAAAGAAAGCTCTATTTGTGGGGGAAAAGGACGTAAATTTTGTTTGGGTGCAACGTCGCACAACCGCACAATTGTCAGTTAAAGCGACCCAGTGCCGTATCTCAAAAAGTGCTCTGGTCAGGAAGGGGGTAAATTCTTTAGGGGCTGAAGTGGTTAAACCATAAATTAGACGCAAAAATAAACAAATCATATGAAAAAAATTGATATATGTATGGACTCAAATTTGAACATATAAGTAAGTTCTGCTATGGTTGATAAAGTGACAGATGCTCTTTAAAGGTGTCAGGAAAATAAATGTACCGTATGTCTCAGGATTGACACATTAGTAAGTTCATCAATAATTCATAGAGTGACAGGTGCTCTTTAAAGGTGCTCCAAGAATTAGTGGTTGATGCTGGTGTTTCAACTTGTGCTCCCCCTTATATACCGCACTCACCAGAGACCTCTTCCCATTCACAGCACACAGTGGCTGAAACAGCAGACCTTAGATTCACAGCCGATATGGTGTTCCTATTTCCTCTAACTTTCTTGCCCCATCGTTTCACATGTGGAGATAGTAAAGGCGAGACCCCATAGTGCAATACTGTATAAACTTTTTATTGTGTACAAATCAGAAATGCACTTGCATCAAAACTGCATTTAAACTGCATAAAACAAGGAAGTCCGGGGCGCGATGCGTTCCACAGACCTTAACCGGAAGTGATGTAATGACGCTGGTAGCTCCGCCCTATGCGTTTCATCAGTACGACGTCATCAGGAGCAGCCTACACGTTTCTTTAGTACAACGTCATCATGAGCGGCCTATACAGTACATGTTTCTTCAGTACTACGTCATCAGGAGTGGAAATAATATGCACAGGGTTACCAAGTATCATTTTATATTATATGTATAAGGGTGTATCTCTATTCAGTGGTTGCACACCAATATCACATGACATATGACTTATAACACTTATTGCACCTATTGAGTGCCCTTTGCACTGATGATTTTTATTTTACAGAATCTGGGAGTTAACAGTTTAGAGCAGCTGTGCAGGAACTTTGCCAATGAACAGATCCAGTGGCACAGCACGGAGAGACTGCTGTCTCAGGAAAAGGTAATCATGGCAAGAATGGTTGTGGTTGTATTTAACTCATATCTGGGCAGATCTTTTAATGCTGTTTTCCATGGAAGGCTGAATATGCCAAAGATGGCTTATGCTGGATCCCACTCTCTGAAGAGGGACATGCTTCTTGTTTGGGACTTCTGACCGATCGACCGCATGGAATTTTTCACATTTTGGAGGAACAAACTGAGTTGCCACAGGTAGGCTCTGTAACTAAATATGAGGTTGTGTACTGATTCCCTATGTACAAAGAATTTATTAAATACAGAATGTACATAACACAATAGAACATTTGTCTATAACCATTCAACTCACCCTAGAAAACTGCCTTCCACTTAAAGGGGAACTAAAGATTTTTAGAGCTCATCTTAGAGTAAAGAATCTTATCAGTTTGTGTTCATGTATTAAAAACCTTGTTTCTATGTATGGGTCATGCCTACATATATATATATATATATATATATATATATATATATATGTAGCGGGGTTCTCAATTTAGTGGGATACACCTGGGGGTAGTGTGACCCAAGTGTGTAATTGTGTTAGGGTTCAGACCCCTTTTTGTTATTCGTGGAGGATTGGGTGGTGTAATATTCTCCTTGACCAGTGGGTGTCAGTGTACCTACTGGCTCAGGGTAGAATCACTACCGGAGTGCTACCCTTCTTTGTCCCTTCCTGGAGATGGTACGGCCGGGGCGGGGAACCCGCTGTGGTATCGAAGGGAGGAGATAAAAGGGGGAGACGCCCTCGCCACGAGGTCTTTTTTCGGGGGATCATCTCTTCACGCACCCAGGCACCTTAGGCCTGGGTGCGGGCGGTTCAAGGTTCCGGCCTAGGCGCCTTAGACAAGGCCGGAATGAAGATGGAGTCCATCCCAGGCACCTTCAGCCTGGGGTGAGGTACTATTCAGGAGGCCTGGGACCTGGTGACTCCGACTGGGTCCCGCAAGGGTGAAGTTGCTCCAGGGCGCCCCTTGCGAGGGGACCCGCATCTGAGGTGAGGAGGCTGGGGAGGTCACTCGTTCGAAGACCCGGTGTAGTGTCAACCCGGTGACGGATGGGCCTTCGGTAACTCCCTTGGAGGACATCTTCCCCTGATAGGGGCCGCAATGCAACGGAGGTATTCATGTCAAGACTCCTACAACCCTTGGTCATAGCACAGAGGGTGTGGGGACCCAGATCAGTATAGTGCCTCGACCTGCTCATCCCACCATATCATGCCATCGCATTGCCTGTATGTGGAGATACGAAATAAACCAACAGTTGGACTGTGATCGGTGTATGGACTCTGTTAATGGGAGCAAAGGGTGGTTCGGTGGTTTCTGCACGACAGACTCGGTACATGTTCAGGACACACCGGCCCGAGGAAACATCAGGTATTGGCCTTCACCTCGCCCGCCGTTATGGGGAGGACATGGGCCGTAGCGCACCTCACTCTGTCGCGTGACATACCCCTAGCTAAAGAGGACGGGGTGAGGGGGTGGCTACATATATATATATATATATATATATATATATATACAGTGTGTGTGTGTGTGTGTGTATATATATATGTGTATGTGTGTGTATGTGTGTATATATATATATATATATATGTGTGTGTATGTGTATATATATATATATATATATATATATATATATATATATATATATACAGGGCTTTTTTCAGGGGGAACTTGGTGGAACTCAGTCTGGCTCAGACCCTTTAGTACCTGCTCACTACAATTACTTGTAAACACAGAAGTCCGGTTTCTGTGTTTACAAGTGACAGCCCTGCACTCTGTATGTAAGGCAATCCTGGTATTTAATGCCCCTTTAAGACCCTCTTACTGTTCTTGAAATTTGACTGACCACACCCACTATTTGATGTGATTTGGAATTTGGAGGGTGTGTGTAGGGGGAGGGGTTTTGTGGGGTCATGGTTAAGTTCCAGCACCTATTGTTTGAGAAAATAAGCCCTGTGTATATATATATATATATATATATATGAACCAAGTTTGCTTTTTAGATATGCAGGTTCTGCATCTTGCTTAAAATTTCACTGCAAGCCAACCTGACTTGATCTTACCTGGGCATTAGTCACATGAGGGAGTTTGAAAGCAGTAAATTTATTTTCATGGCATAAAAAAGGTAATAATGTAATTAAGTAATACTGATGTGTGTGATATTGATTCTTATTTAATGTGAATGTTAGGTATAGGTCCACAATAAAATATTACAAATATAGTATTACTACTTCCATGTACATTATATTGCCAAAAGTATTGGGACACCAGCCTTTACACACACATGAACTTTAATGGCATCCCAGTCTTAGTCCGTAGGGTTCAATATTGAGTTAGCCCTCCCTTTGCATCTATAACAGCTTCAACTCTTCTGGGAAGGCTGTCCACAAGGTTTAGGAGTGTGTCTATGGGAATGTTTGACCATTCTTTCAGAAGCGCATTTGTGAAGTGAGACACTGATTTTGGACAAGAAGGCCTGGCTTGCAGTCTCCGCTCTAATTCATCCCAAAGGTGTTCTATCGGGTTGAGGTCAGGACTCTGTGCAGGCCAGTCAAGTTCCTCCACCCCAAACTCGCTCATCCATGTCTTTATGGGCCTTGCTTTGTGCACTGGTGCGCAGTCATGTTGGAACAGGAAGGGGCCATCCCCAAACTGTTCCCACAAAGTTGGGGGCATGAAATTGTCCAAAATGTCTTGGTATGCTGACGCCTTAAGAGTTCCCTTCACTGGAACTAAGGGGCCAATCCCAACCCCTGAAAAACAACTACACACCATTAGAGGTCGACCGATATATCGGCCGGCCGATATATCGGCCGATATTTGGCGTTTTTTAATTAATCGGCATCAGCTGTGTTGTGTTACACTATGTGATTATTCTTGCTCTGTGTCTTTAAGATCTGTCCCCTTCTTTCTAGCTGAACTCTCTCTCTCACCGTAGTTCTTTATATATCTCCTCCACTTCCTGATTCTGGTCATTACTCCTGTATATCTTCCATGCTAAACATCTTACATGTGGCTTACAACTGCAACGTTTTTCTACCTATGAATATCCATCATTAAACGGAACATTCGAAAGGATTCATCGTCTGTCGTCCTAACTGTGAGTTTATTCATTGAGTTAAACTGCCTGTATCGATGCAAGGGATGAATATCAAACCAGCTTGAGTAAGGCCTACTTCAATCTGGAGATGAACTTTATCGCTTTGTAGTTGAGACAGAACAGTAGAAAAACGGAGTTTCACAGCCTAATTACAAGATTTCTGCATGTCAGTACTGAAACAGACAAGATTTACTGCCCTCATAGCAAGACAGAAGGGACAGAGCAGCACATGGCAGCCTTATAGCCTGAGACAATCTGCACAGTGTCATATTTCAGCACACAGATCCTGCCTGCTTTCACAGTCAGTCTGCTATCATGAGTGACCAAGCTTCTGCATGTGAACTCACATCTCCTTCCTCACAAGTTCCTGAAGAAACTGAGTTACCCAAACGCTCAGTTAAACCCACTTGGAAAGTAATGGAGAATTATGAAGCTTCAAGGACTGAATTGTCAAATAGCTTGGAATTAGTCTGGGAGAAAATCCTTGCTGAAGCCAATACAGTGTCTGTTGAACGTGAACTACTGACACTAGAGGGCACCATTAAACAACTTTCTGCCTCATATGAGCTTTATCAGCTTACCAGCAGCAAATTCACTAATGTCTTACAAAACATGAATACAGAAAGTGCGATGACACAATTAAAGCGCGTCAATGCTCTCAATATTGAAAGAGACAGTTTTATCCAGCAAACCAGATTAAAGGCAGAAGCAAAAATAAAGCTGTTACAGGACACTGCTAGGGATGAGCTTCGTGTTCGAGTCGAACATACGTTCGACTCGAACATTGGCTGTTCGATCGTTCGACGAAGATCGAACGATTTGGGCCGTTCGCGCCAAATTCGAGTGACGCGAACGGCCCACAATGCACTACGCCATCGCAGTGTCATCCAGGCGCTGTGATTGGCCAAGCATGCACTGTGACCCCGCATGCTTGGCCAATCACAGCGCCGGCAGCGAGGAGAGCAATGATTGGCCACAGGCAGGATGCCTGTGGCCAATTATTGCTGAGGGTGTTTAGTACACGCCCCACACTATAAAAGGCCGCCAGCACGGCGGCCTAGTGTAGTGTGTTCCGGAGCAGGGATAGAGTAGCATAGGCAGGGACAGTGACTGTTATTTCTTTCTTGCTTAACCTGGATTCCTTTAGTTTAGGGAAAGAGAAGGATAGGTAGGGAGAGTGTCAGTGTGTTTTGTGCTTCTGCTATAGTGTGCTTAAAAAAAACATTTATTCTAGGGACAGAAAACTCTAGGTAGGGACAGTGTCAGTTTCTTTCACTCTGCAAGTCCTTGTTTCCAGGGACCTGGAAGGACAGTGAGTGAATTGTCCTTTTGCTATATTGTGATTAAAAAAAACATTTATTCTAGGGACAGAAAACTCTAGGTAGGGACAGTGTCAGTTTCTTTCACTCTGCAAGTCCTTGTTTCCAGGGACCTGGAAGGACAGTGAGTGAATTGTCCTTTTGCTATATTGTGATTAAAAAAAACATTTATTCTAGGGACAGAAAACTCTAGGTAGGGACAGTGTCAGTTTCTTTCACTCTGCAAGTCCTTGTTTCCAGGGACCTGGAAGGACAGTGAGTGAATTGTCCTTTTGCTATATTGTGATTTAAAAAAACATTTATTCTAGGGACAGAAAACTCTAGGTAGGGACAGTGTCAGTTTCTTTCACTCTGCAAGTCCTTGTTTCCAGGGACCTGGAAGGACAGTGAGTGAATTGTCCTTTTGCTATATTGTGATTAAAAAAAACATTTTTTTCTAGGGACAGAAAACTGTAGGTAGGGAGAGTATTTTTTTTCTTTCACTCTGCAAGTCCTTGTTTCCAGGGACCTGTAAGGACAGTGAGTTAATTGTCCTTGTGCTATATTGTGCTGAAAAAAACATTTATTCCAGGGACAGAAAACTCTAGGTAGGGACAGTGTCAGTTTCTTTCACTCTGCAAGTCCTTGTTTCCAGGGACCTGGAAGGACAGTGAGTGAATTGTCCTTTTGCTATATTGTGATTAAAAAAAACATTTTTTTCTAGGGACAGAAAACTGTAGGTAGGGAGAGTGTTTTTTTTCTTTCACTCTGCAAGTCCTTGTTTCCAGGGACCTGTAAGGACAGTGAGTTAATTTTCCTTGTGCTATATTGTGATTAAAAAAAACATTTATTCTAGGGACAGAAAACTCTAGGTAGGGACAGTGTCAGTTTCTTTCACTCTGCAAGTCCTTGTTTCCAGGGACCTGGAAGGACAGTGAGTGAATTGTCCTTTTGCTATATTGTGATTAAAAAAAACATTTATTCTAGGGACAGAAAACTCTAGGTAGGGACAGTGTCAGTTTCTTTCACTCTGCAAGTCCTTGTTTCCAGGGACCTGGAAGGACAGTGAGTGAATTGTCCTTTTGCTATATTGTGATTAAAAAAAACATTTATTCTAGGGACAGAAAACTCTAGGTAGGGACAGTGTCAGTTTCTTTCACTCTGCAAGTCCTTGTTTCCAGGGACCTGGAAGGACAGTGAGTGAATTGTCCTTTTGCTATATTGTGATTAAAAAAAACATTTATTCTAGGGACAGAAAACTCTAGGTAGGGACAGTGTCAGTTTCTTTCACTCTGCAAGTCCTTGTTTCCAGGGACCTGGAAGGACAGTGAGTGAATTGTCCTTTTGCTATATTGTGATTAAAAAAAACATTTATTCTAGGGACAGAAAACTCTAGGTAGGGACAGTGTCAGTTTCTTTCACTCTGCAAGTCCTTGTTTCCAGGGACCTGGAAGGACAGTGAGTGAATTGTCCTTTTGCTATATTGTGATTAAAAAAAACATTTTTTTCTAGGGACAGAAAACTGTAGGTAGGGAGAGTATTTTTTTTCTTTCACTCTGCAAGTCCTTGTTTCCAGGGACCTGTAAGGACAGTGAGTTAATTGTCCTTGTGCTATATTGTGCTGAAAAAAACATTTATTCCAGGGACAGAAAACTCTAGGTAGGGACAGTGTCAGTTTCTTTCACTCTGCAAGTCCTTGTTTCCAGGGACCTGGAAGGACAGTGAGTGAATTGTCCTTTTGCTATATTGTGATTAAAAAAAACATTTTTTTCTAGGGACAGAAAACTGTAGGTAGGGAGAGTGTTTTTTTTCTTTCACTCTGCAAGTCCTTGTTTCCAGGGACCTGTAAGGACAGTGAGTTAATTTTCCTTGTGCTATATTGTGATTAAAAAAAACATTTATTCTAGGGACAGAAAACACTAGGTAGGGACAGTGTCAGTTTCTTTCACTCTGCAAGTCCTTGTTTCCAGGGACCTGGAAGGACAGTGAGTGAATTGTCCTTTTGCTATATTGTGATTAAAAAAAACATTTTTTTCTAGGGACAGAAAACTGTAGGTAGGGAGAGTGTTTTTTTTCTTTCACTCTGCAAGTCCTTGTTTCCAGGGACCTGTAAGGACAGTGAGTTAATTTTCCTTGTGCTATATTGTGATTAAAAAAAACATTTATTCTAGGGACAGAAAACTCTAGGTAGGGACAGTGTCAGTTTCTTTCACTCTGCAAGTCCTTGTTTCCAGGGACCTGGAAGGACAGTGAGTGAATTGTCCTTTTGCTATATTGTGATTAAAAAAAACATTTATTCTAGGGACAGAAAACTCTAGGTAGGGACAGTGTCAGTTTCTTTCACTCTGCAAGTCCTTGTTTCCAGGGACCTGGAAGGACAGTGAGTGAATTGTCCTTTTGCTATATTGTGATTAAAAAAAACATTTATTCTAGGGACAGAAAACTCTAGGTAGGGACAGTGTCAGTTTCTTTCACTCTGCAAGTCCTTGTTTCCAGGGACCTGGAAGGACAGTGAGTGAATTGTCCTTTTGCTATATTGTGATTAAAAAAAACATTTATTCTAGGGACAGAAAACTCTAGGTAGGGACAGTGTCAGTTTCTTTCACTCTGCAAGTCCTTGTTTCCAGGGACCTGGAAGGACAGTGAGTGAATTGTCCTTTTGCTATATTGTGATTAAAAAAAACATTTATTCTAGGGACAGAAAACTCTAGGTAGGGACAGTGTCAGTTTCTTTCACTCTGCAAGTCCTTGTTTCCAGGGACCTGGAAGGACAGTGAGTGAATTGTCCTTTTGCTATATTGTGATTAAAAAAAACATTTTTTTCTAGGGACAGAAAACTGTAGGTAGGGAGAGTATTTTTTTTCTTTCACTCTGCAAGTCCTTGTTTCCAGGGACCTGTAAGGACAGTGAGTTAATTGTCCTTGTGCTATATTGTGCTGAAAAAAACATTTATTCCAGGGACAGAAAACTCTAGGTAGGGACAGTGTCAGTTTCTTTCACTCTGCAAGTCCTTGTTTCCAGGGACCTGGAAGGACAGTGAGTGAATTGTCCTTTTGCTATATTGTGATTAAAAAAAACATTTTTTTCTAGGGACAGAAAACTGTAGGTAGGGAGAGTGTTTTTTTTCTTTCACTCTGCAAGTCCTTGTTTCCAGGGACCTGTAAGGACAGTGAGTTAATTTTCCTTGTGCTATATTGTGATTAAAAAAAACATTTATTCTAGGGACAGAAAACACTAGGTAGGGACAGTGTCAGTTTCTTTCACTCTGCAAGTCCTTGTTTCCAGGGACCTGGAAGGACAGTGAGTGAATTGTCCTTTTGCTATATTGTGATTAAAAAAAACATTTTTTTCTAGGGACAGAAAACTGTAGGTAGGGAGAGTATTTTTTTTCTTTCACTCTGCAAGTCCTTGTTTCCAGGGACCTGTAAGGACAGTGAGTTAATTGTCCTTGTGCTATATTGTGCTGAAAAAAACATTTATTCCAGGGACAGAAAACTCTAGGTAGGGACAGTGTCAGTTTCTTTCACTCTGCAAGTCCTTGTTTCCAGGGACCTGGAAGGACAGTGAGTGAATTGTCCTTTTGCTATATTGTGATTAAAAAAAACATTTTTTTCTAGGGACAGAAAACTGTAGGTAGGGAGAGTGTTTTTTTTCTTTCACTCTGCAAGTCCTTGTTTCCAGGGACCTGTAAGGACAGTGAGTTAATTTTCCTTGTGCTATATTGTGATTAAAAAAAACATTTTTTCTAGGGACAGAAAACTGTAGGTAGGGAGAGTGTTTTTTTTCTTTCACTCTGCAAGTCCTTGTTTCCAGGGACAGAGAAGGACACCTGAAGGTAGCCCTTATTGCTTTTTTCCCATCTCCCTGCAGGCCATCTATTAGAATGTCTGGAAGGCAAACAAGGAGAGGCAGACAGTCAGGAGGCAATAAAAGAGGGCAAGCAGGCTCTGTGTCTGGGGGCAACAGTGCTGGTCGTGGACGCGGTGCATTGTCATCAGCACATGGCCATGGGACACGCTTGTCCTTCTTTTCGGCAGCTGGACATGTTGAGCCACATCATGCCGAAGACTTGGTAGAGTGGATGACCAAGCCCTCCTCCTCCTCCTCATCCTCTCTCACCCAGGCTCAGGGTACTGGAAAAGCAGCTGCCAAAGCGTCGTCTTCCCTGGTATCAATGTCAGACAAATCATCAGTCACTCCTTCCCTAGACCCACCATGTCCTCCTCCTGAGGAGTCCCCCGAACTGTTTCAGCACAGTGTTGGGTACATGCTCCAGGAGGATGCCCAGCGTTTCGAAGGGTCTGATGATGAAACCCAGCTAGAGGAAGGCAGTAGCGTGAGAGCAGACAGAGGGGATGCTCAAGAAGGACACCAATCTGGCAGTCATGTTCCAGCAGCTGCAGCATACTGCCAGATTGGCTCCAGTGATGAGGAGGGAGGGGATGATGAGGTCAATGACTCCACGTGGGTGCCTAATAGGAGAGAGGAGGAGGAGGAGGATGAGGAGGAGGCACATCTCCAACGAGGCAGGATGCCCTTTGGTGGCCAGCGTAAGGGCAGTACACCGACGGAATCACACCGCAGAGCTCCGCCTGTGCAGGGCGCTGCCTCTGCCCGTCATTCAAAAAGTTCTTTGGTGTGGGCCTTTTTTGAGGCTAGTGCATCAGATCGCACAGCTGCTGTTTGCAACATATGTCTCAAGCGTATATCGCGTGGCCAAAACATCAGCCGCTTGGGTACCACATGCCTGACCAGACATATGTTGACCTGCCATGCAGCTCGTTGGCAAGCCTACCTCAAAGACCCACACCAAAGAACAAAGCGGACCTCTCCTTGCACCGCATCAGCTGGGATCTCCAACCCCACTATAACTTCAGTCCTCTCTGAAACATGCACTGAGAGGAATGAAGGTGTAGAATTAGGTGTGTCACAGCCAAGTACTTGCGCCCACTCTGCTAGCAGTACACCGACGTCCGATTCTAGCAGGCAAATTTCCCTGCCCCAGCTGCTGGACCGTCGAAAGAAGTTCACTCCCAGCCATCCACATGCCCAGCGGTTGAATGCTAGCTTGGCTAAATTGCTAGCGCTTCAACTGCTGCCTTTTCAGTTGGTAGACTCGGCCCCCTTCCGTGAGTTTGTGCAATGTGCGGTTCCTCAGTGGCAGGTTCCCAAACGCCACTTTTTCTCACGGAAGGCTATTCCGGCTCTCTACCGGCATGTGGAAGGCAATGTCTTGGCCTCGCTGGACAGGGCGGTCAGCGGTAAGGTGCATATTACCGCTGACTCATGGTCCAGCAGGCATGGACAGGGACGTTACCTTTCTTTCACGGCCCATTGGGTCACTCTTTTGGCAGCTGGGAAGGATTCAGGACAAGGTGCAGTAGTGTTGGAGGTTGTCCCACCGCCACGCCTCCAAAATGCTACTACTGGTTGTGACACACCTCTCTCCTCCACCCCCTCCTCTTCTTCTTCCTCCATGGCCTCTTCCTGTGGTTTGTCCTATGAACCAGCGGTGCTCCGTAGCCGTTCACGGGGCTACGCAAGTACGCAGGCAAAAAGATGCCATGCCGTGCTTGCGCTGGTGTGTTTGGGGGACAGAAGCCACACTGGGGCAGAGGTCCTGTCTGCTCTGCAGGGCCAGGCCGAGAGGTGGTTGACGCCACGCCAGCTTAAGCCAGGAATGGTGGTTTGCGACAATGGCACCAACCTCCTCTCCGCCCTCCGACAGGGACAACTGACCCATGTGCCCTGTGTGGCTCACGTCCTTAACCTGGTGGTGCAGCGGTTCTTGGGCAGGTACCCGGGCTTACAGGATGTCCTGAGGCAGGCCAGGAAAGTCTGTGTGCATTTCCGCAGATCTTATAATGCCAGTGCTCGCCTGGCTGAGCTGCAAAAGGAGTTGAACCTGCCCAAGAACCGCCTTATATGTGACATGCCCACCAGGTGGAACTCAACGTTGGCCATGCTGCAGCGGCTGCACACGCAGCAGAGGGCCATCAATGAGTACCTGTGCGACTACGGCACCAGGACAGGGTCAGGGGAGCTTGGTTTTTTTTCTCCACGCCAGTGGGGCATGATCAGGGATGCATGCACTGTCCTGGCACCATTTGAGGAGGCCACGAGGATGGTGAGCAGTGACAGTGCATGCATCAGTGACACTGTACCTCTTGTCCACCTGTTGGAGCACACGCTGCGTGGAATAATGGACAGGGCACTTGAGGCAGAACAGAGGCAGGAAGAGGAGGACTTCCTTGCCTCTCAAGGCCCCCTTTACCCAGACAGTGTTCCTTCTGTCCCACCCATCGCACAGGAAGAGGAGGAGGAGGAGGAGGAGGAGGAGGATTGTGTCAGCATGGAGGTGGAGGCTGGCACTCAGCATCATCAGCAGCAGTCTTTTAGGGATGATTTACAGTCCCAAGAAACCAGTGGACTTGTACGTGGCTGGGAGGAGGTGGCTGCGGATCATGTCGTCCTTAGTGACCCAGAGGACTCCGGAGCGAATGCCTCAGCAAACCTACGCTGCATGGCCTCCCTGATCCTGCAAAGTCTGCGGAAGGATCCTCGTATTCTTCGGATCAAGGAGAGGGACCATTACTGGCTGGCCACTCTCCTTGATCCACGGTACAAGGGTAAGGTTGCGGACCTTATGTTACCGTCGCAGAGGGAGCAGAGGATGAGACAACTCCGGGAGGCCTTGCAGAAAGGTCTGTGCAACGCGTTCCCAGAGACTGGGAGGTTGCAAACTCCTGGTCCTGGACAACGAGTTGCTGAGGCTTCGGCCAGTCAAAGAAGGAGCGGTGGGGAAGGTGGCCGTCTGACCGATGCGTTCAGACAATTCTTTAGTCCGCAGCCCCAAAGTATGATTGGTTCCAGCAACCATCGCCAGCGTCTGATAAACATGGTGCAGGAATATCTAGGGGCAAGGTCAGACTTGGACACCTTCCCCACCGAAAATCCTCTGGCTTACTGGGTCTTGAGGATGGATCACTGGCCAGAGCTTGCACAGTATGCAATTGAGCTACTGGCCTGTCCTGCATCCAGCGTTCTTTCGGAACGCACATTCAGTGCTGCTGGAGGATTTGTCACGGATCACAGGGTGCGCCTGTCCACCGACTCGGTTGATCGACTGACTTTCATCAAGATGAACCAGTCTTGGATCACCACCAGCTACCACACACCTGATGCTGATATAACAGACTAATTGATTTTAAAATGTCACATCCCTTCAAGACTGATGCTGATGCTGAGTGCCTGTGCTGTTATGTTGACTGGCTATCCTCCTCCTCCGAGTCCTCAATGATACGATTGATGATGATAGCTTGGAAGATCATTTTTGTTTATGGGTGCCGCCACCAGTGCCTAACGCCCAATTTTTCAGCCCCTGTTTAACAGGGGCGTGTAATTACAATTTTTGAAGCAATACTTTGCAACAGGGCTCATTGCTGTGCTCCAAGTACAGTATCTGTGAGGAGTTGCAGTGTTGTGCCACCAGTGCCTAAGGCCCAATTTTTCAGCCCCTGTTTAACAGGGGCGTGTCATTACAATTTTTGAAGCAATACTTTGCAACAGGGCTCATTGCTGTGCTCCAAGTACAGTATCTGTGAGGGGTTGCAGTGTTGTGCCACCAGTGCCTAAGGCCCAATTTTTCAGCCCCTGTTCAACAGGGGCATGTAATTACAATTCTTGATCTAATAATTCACAGCAGGGCCCATTGCTGCACCCACCAAGAGTAACTGTCAGGGCTTACAGTGTTGTGGCACCAGCACCACCATCAAAGGCCCAATTTTTACTACCACTGTTCAACAATTATATGTAATTAAAATTCCTGATATAATAGTTGACAGCAGGGCGTTCCAGCACCAACCAAGAGTAACTGTGAGTGCTTACAGTGTTGTGCCAACACCAACAACTAAGGGGCCTATTTCTGCAGAGTATATACGGCAGGTCCCTACTTTCAAACATCCAACTTACAAACGACTCCTACTTGCAAACGCAAGAAGACAACAGGAAGTGAGAGGAAATCTACCACTAGGAAGGAAAATTCTCTCCTGTAAGAATAAATATGGGAGAAAGGTGTCTCCTCTGTACTGATGCTTTATCAGCAATCCTTGTTTCAAGAAAAACACCACATTTCAAAAACAGTTGTCATTGGGACGGAAAGTGAGGTGAAATGTTCTGAACAGGGGCACAGACAGCAAAACAAATGTTACAGGGGTGATAACCCTTACCTATGTTTTCCAAAAAGTTTAAAAATAGATTTTTGGGCTGGAGCTACACTTCAACAATGTACCTGTTCAAAATTACAAACAGATTCTACATAAGAACAAACCTACAGTCCCTGTCTTGTATGCACCGCCTGTATACGGCTGTTCAGAGTATATAGGGCCTTTTTTATTTTATGTGCGGGGTTCCCCTTAATATCCATACAAGACCCAAAGGGGCTGGTAATGGGCTGGGGTAGGGGGGGGGGGGTCATGGGGTAGCTATGCCATTTTTCTTAAAGAATTTCATCCATATTACCGGGACCAGACATTACATTAAAGCCGCAAGCAGTTTTAAATGGCTTTTTTTTCCTTTAGAAGTGTCATTTTGTGCAGGGACAGTTCTAAACACGGGAAACACGTGGCACTTCACAGGCATACTTTAGACACCCCCCAGGTACGATATTTAAAGGAATATTTGACTTTTTTTTTTCACTTTATGCATCATTAAAATGACTGCTCCCGAAAAACGACCGTTTTTAAAACTTCTTTTTGCATTGATACATGTCCCCTGGTGCAGAACCCGGGTTCCCAAACCCTTTTTAGGACAATAACATGCATAATAGTTGTTATAATTAGCACTTTAGAATTCGAACGTTCGCATCCATTGTATTTAATAGGGTTCTAATGTTCGTTCGAACTTCCGGTCCGTTCGCGGGTTCTGGTGCGAACCGAACCCGGGGGTGTTCGGCTCATCACTAGACACTGCATCTCACAGATCTGTTTCCACCAGACGTTCTAAAAACTCGTCAAGATCCCATAGTTCAAGATACTCAACACTCAGTGAGCGACTTATTAATGCCCGCGCTGAAGTGGAAGCCAGCAAAGTGCAGGTGGCATATGCAGAAAAAAGAGCAGAGTTGGAAGCTCAAAGGGCAGAGTTGGAAGCGCAGTCAGCACGACAAAGAGCAACAATGGAAACCTTAAATGAACAGTGTAAACATGACGCAGCTATGGCAAAGCTAAGGGTCCTACAGCAAGCTATCAGTGCAGACGAAGGTGCAAGTGAGAGACAGCATTAACCTAAACATAGCAAATATGGAAGACCCCCTCAAACGCACTAAAGACTATGTCCTAAGCCTCTGCAGTGCACACTCCATTGTCTCCAATGCTCCTGGCTACATAGAGACTCCTTCACAGCTTCAAGTTAAAGAGGTTCCAGCAACTTCCTGCACTCAAAATCACTCCACTGCATTTCCTACCTGCCTACCTTGCTTGCCTTCATATGTCACAGAGCATCAGCGCAAGCTTCAAGCAAGTCATCAATCTCCAGTCATCGGTACAGCCTTGAATCAACGTACCATTGGAACAACTGACTTCAAGCAAGCAACTCACCTGGATGCATCTGCTGCACCATATTTCCCTGTGTCCTTTAACAACAATGTCAAAGATAACGCAATCAGCACGATACAGCCAACAGCATCTCACATAAAGGCGGAGACAACTGAGACAGAAGAGTTTGTGAGGTACATGCTTCGCAGAGAGCTCACAAAGACTGGTCTTACAAGTTTTGATGACCAACCTGAGAACTACAGAAGTTGGAAATGTGCCTTCAGAACTACAATCAGCAATATTGGCATTACAGCTGATCAAGAATTGAATCTGCTGATCAAATGGCTTGGTCCTCTATCTGCTGCACGTGTTAAGCCATTAAGATCGGTTTTCATAGACAATCCTACTGCAGGCCTCACAGCTGCATGGGAGCGACTAGAGCAAAGTTATGGCAGTCCAGAAGCTATAGAAAATGCTTTGTTCATGCGTCTGGAAACTTTCCCAAAGATATCCGGTAAGGACAACAAGGAGTTCCAGAGACTGAGTGACCTTCTCCTTGAGCTTCAGCTAGCCAAGACAGACCCAAAACTACCTGGACTCAGTTACCTTGACACTCCAAGAGGGGTAAACCCAATTGTCTCCAAGCTCCCGTATGGTTTGCAAGAGAAATGGACTGCACTAGGGTCATCATACAAAAGAGAGAACAAGGTTTCCTTCCCTCCATTCTCTTTCTTCTGTGAATTCATCAGGGAAATTGCAGAGACCAAGAACGATCCAAGTTTTTCCTACGGTGAGTACAGTCTCTTCTCACCCTTTCCTAAGAGTACCAGTCTTCAGGGCAACTACAGAAACCATAGAGGCCCAGTGTCCGTGAAAAAGACTGACATCCTTCCCACTCCTACCACAGTTCTGGCCACGAACAAACAGAGTAGGAAGATTGAAAACCCTAACAGAGAGTGTCCCATACACAAGAAGCCACACCCCCTCAATAAATGTATCGGCTTTAGGAAAAAGCCTCTGGAAGAGCGCAAGGAGCTTTTAAAGACATTTAGGGTATGTTTCAGGTGCTGTGCTTCTACAGAACATTTTGCAAGGGACTGTAATGAGTGACCCTCAATAAGTGCATAGAGTGTGGCTCTGAAGAACATGTGCAAGCCCTCCATCCTCTTGAGCCCAGCTCTGCACAACCTGCCAACGCTCCTCCCAGGTTAACGCACGGCGGGGAGAATACAGACCAAGTGCCTAATTCTACCATCATTTCTTCATCCTGCACTGAAGTTTGTGGAGAAGACCGCTGTGGTAAGTCCTGTGCTAAGATATGCTTGGTGAACATATACCACAAGGATCAACCAGAAAAGTCTCTAAAGGCATATGCTATCTTAGACGATCAGAGCAATCGATCACTTGCAAAATCGGAATTGTTCAATCTATTTGAAATAAAAGGCGAAGCTCATCCTTACACCTTGGGTACCTGTAGTGGAACTATAGAGGTTTCTGGAAGAAGGGCTCATGGACTCATGGTATCTTCTCTCAAAGGTAACTTGCAATTACCCTTACCTACACTTGTTGAGTGCAATCAGATACCTGCCAACAGGGAAGAAATCCCTACTCCAGCTGCTGCTTTCCATCACCCTCACCTCAAGGTAATAGCAAATGAGATACCGCCGCTTGACAAAGATGCTCAGATCCTTCTTCTGTTAGGAAGAGACATTTTAAGAGTTCACAAGGTACACAGACAAGTCAGTGGACCCCCAGATGCCCCATTTGCCCAGCGCACGGATCTAGGATGGGTCATCATAGGCAATGTCTGCATAGGCAAAATGAAAAGACCTACCAACATTTCGTCATTCAAGACAAATGTTCTGCCAAATGGCCGAAACACTTACTTTGAGCCATGCCCACATCACTACTGGGTGAAAGAGAAGATAGCCAGCCACGAATGGCAACATGGTATCTCAGGTGACACAAGCCCTTTCTCCTGCCATGATGGCGACTTCGGCTCTACAGTGTTTAATGCAACCAGTGAAGATGATATACTGGCTCCTTCAATGGAAGACAAAGAATTCATCAAGGTAATGGACAATGAGTTCTTTCAAGATGACTCCAATAACTGGGTAGCACCCCTACCCTTTCGTCTCCCAAGAGAGAGATTGCCCAACAACTTACAGCAGGCCATCAGTAGATTCTCCTCCTTAAAGCGAAACTTAAGCAGGAAACCAGAGATGCAAAAGCACTTTGTGGACTTTATGCAAAATGTATTTGACAGAGATCATGCAGAGCCTGCTCCCCCACTAAAGGAGGGAGAAGAATGCTGGTACCTTCCATCCTTTGGCGTGTATCACCCACGCAAACCAGACCAAATCAGAGTTGTCTTTGATTCCAGTGCTCAGCACGAAGGTGTTTCTCTTAACAACATGCTCCTTACGGGACCCAACTTGAACAACAGTCTAATAGGAGTCTTGATTCGTTTCAGACAAGAGCCTGTAGCAGTAATGGCCGACATTCAACAGATGTTTCACTGCTTCATCGTCAGAGAAGACAACAGAAACTACCTCAGGTTTCTATGGCACAAGGACAATGACCTCAACAAGAAAGTTATAGATTATCGCATGAAGGTAAGGGGTCTATGAGATGAAGGGGGAAAAAAATAAATAAAAATCGGCCTAACATATCGGCCCAAAAAAAATCGGCATCATATATCGGCCATCGGCCACCGCGATTTCTAAATATCGGCATCGGCCAGAGAAAAACCCATATCGGTCGACCTCTACACACCATAATCACCCCTCCACCAAATGATTTGGAGGGGTTATCCAATACTTTGACAATATAATGTATGTCAAGATTACACTGGGTCTCCTCTACTTGTATTAAACCAGAATTCTGGCTTAACATAGATGTAAACCCAATGGCTAAACTTTTATATTAGCTTTAACCGCTTCCATACAGGGCATTTTCACCCCCAACCTGCCCAGACCAATTTTTATTTTTCAGCGCTGTCGCACTTTGAATGACAATTGCGCAGTCATGCAACACTGTACCCAAATTAAATCTTCATTTTTTTTTCCCCCACAAATAGAGCTTTCGTTTGTTGGTATTTGATCACTTATGTGGTTTTTATTTTTTGCGCTATAAACAAAAGAAGAGCGACAATTTTGAAAAAAACACAATATTTTTTACTTTTTGATTTAATAAATATCACAATTTTTTTGTTAACTTTTTTTTTTCTCAGTTTAGACCGATACGTATTCTTCTACATATTTTTGTTTAAAAAAATCGCAATAAGCGTTTATTCATTGGTTTGCGCAAAAGTTATAGCATCTACAAAATAGGGGATAGATTTATGGCATTTTTATTTTTTTTTATTTTTTTACTAGTAATGGCGGCGATCTGCAATTTTTATTGTGACCGTGACATTGCGACGGACAGATGGGAACACTTTTGACCATTCGCATTTATACAGCGATTAGTGCTATAAAACTGCACTGATTACTGTGTAAATGTGACTGGCAGGGAAGGGGTTAACACTAGGGGGCGATCAAGGGGTTAATATGTTCCCTAGTGAGTGATTCTAACTTTAGGGGGAGGGGACTGACTGGGGGAGGGGACCGATGTGTGTTCCTCTGTACTGGGAACACACATCGGTCTCCTCTCCTCTGACAGGACATGGATCTGTGTGTTTACACACACAGATAAATGGTCCTGCCATGATTGCGGGCAATCGCGGGTGCCCGGCGGACATCGAGCACGCCGAGCACGCAAACTGGGTCCCGGGCGATGCGGAAGCGCGCCGCCAGCGGACCGCGCGCGCCCCCTAGCGGCCCGAGAAGCTCAGAACGTCATATTAGGTCCACCCGGAGGGGGGGAGGGTTCCTGCCGACGTCATATTACTATGACTCGGTAAGGAAGTGGTTAAAGAATAAAACAATAATTTTTGGGATTAGCTTCCATCTGCACCCATCTTGCTTCCAGGTCTCTGTGACGATGACGTCACTCGCATGCATGCTTGCAGGAGCCAACCAACACAGCACATGGCTCTGAAGTAACGGCACGGGTGTGTTACCATGCCTATAGTGCTTATGATGTGTTTTTTTATTTTACATGTTTTTCTTGTGTTTTTGAAGTGTTGAAAACCATCAAGGCAGGTAAGTATAACATGTTTATTATTTTTATAGAAAAAAACTAAGACTTTACAATCACTTTAAAGTGGTTGTAAACACACTTTGACAACATGCACCTACAGGTAAGCCTAGATAAGGGTTACCTGTAGGTGCATGAAATATCTCCTTAACCTACACGGTTAAGGAGATATTTGCTGAAAACCCAGCAGCGATGACGTCACACACATGCGCACTAGCGGGCCGGCATCATTGCCGGTTTTATGAATGGGATCTTGCCGGCCCGAGCACGCATGCGTGTGACGTCATCGCCGCTCCGGCCAATCACAGCACCGGAGCGGCGATGCACGGAAGGGACATCGAGGCAAGATGGCGGCGGAGGGGAACGAGGAGGACTTCGGGGGCTTCGATTTCAGGTAAGTGACACATAATGAGCTAGTATGCTATGTATACTAGCTCATTATGCATTCCTCTTGCAGGGGTATGTTTAGCTAAAAAATGTGTGGAGGGTTTACTTCCTCTTTAAATGCCACTTAGAAACATAGTGTATTGAGGCATGTGTCACAAGCCCTTATATTATCAGTTAAGTAAGCAGTTCTTGTATAGCCTGCTTTAACTGCTAGCCGAGCAGCCGCCGCAGTTATACTTTAGCAGGATGACACGGCTGCGCAAATCGCCATAGCTAGACGTCGGCTCTTTAAGACACTATAACAGGCACGCACGCGCACCTGCAGCGTGTCCCCGGAGCCGATGTGCATGCCCGGTAGGGTGACCACATGTCCCGGATTGTCTGGGACAGTCCCGCATTTTGCAGGGCTGTCCCAGGCACCTTCATTCCAGGACAATGCAGTGTCCCGGAATTAAACTGACACAGCCACCCCCGGGCCAATCTGATGCCCCCAAAAAAGTCACCACTTTACTCACTGACAGTACTTGTCCTGGTCGGGAATGCCTGGAGGAGCACAATCCCCACCCCCTGTTTGTGATTGGAGAAATCATAAATCCCGCCTCTTGAGTCCAATCACTGTGCTGTGATTCGCTACAGCACAAGCTGATTTTTGGGAAGGGGGGTGTCCCTGAATTGTAGTTTAGAAATGTGGTCACCCTAGTGCCCGGATGACAGAACGAGAACGGGGATCTGTGTGTGTAAACACACAAATCCTGATTCTGTTAGGGGAGTAGAAACAGATTGTGTGTTCCTACTAAGTAGGAACAATGATATGTCTCCTCCCCCAGTCAGTCCCATCCCTTCACAGTTAGAAACACACATGGGGAACACAGTTAACCCCTTGATCGCCCCCCCAGTTAACCCCTTCCTTGCCAATGACATTTATACAGTAATCAGTGGCTATTTTTATCTCTGATCGCTGCATAAATGACAATGGTCCCAAAAAAGTGTCAAAAGTGTCCGATCTGTCCCTTGCATTGTCATTGTAACGAGCCCCTTTGCTCGCTCGGCTCCCCTCTCCCGACACTCCTCTGCTCTATTGGATCATCCGGTGCTCCAGGATTCAAACTACCGCTATGTGCCATTCGAATCCATTTGTGATCGGTCAGAACAAACACCAGGCAGGCTGTATGTAAGTTCCAACAAGAGAGACTTTATTAGAACCAAAAACAAGTCTTATATACAGAACAGAGGAAGTAACCAGAACATAAATTAACATGAGCTAATTAACTAAATCCTTTAGCCAGCCAAGGTGACTCATAGAAATGACCTGGCAGGGTAGACATCCCGTCTCCTGTCTCAGTGCTATACAATACACATTATCATAAGTATAAACATCACACATTTAGCAGGGTCAAATTAGCACAGAGGACAGACAGATGGCTGGAGGTGATTGCATTAGCATACCCTTAGAGTGAATGTGTGAACGTCCCAACAGTATGACTCAGTCACTCTAATATGGCATATACACGGTCCCCAGAGTCTGTGTGTCTTGGGGGGACATGGACCTGAATCTAAAGTAACACCCCCTCCAAAAGCCTCTGTCCCGGCTAGGTCTGTCACAGATTCAAAGGAGAAATACTTCAGTATTCAAAGGTCCATGACAGTCATAGTCCCGATAAAAATCGCAGATCGCCACCATTACTAGTAAAAAAAAAAAAATAATATAAAAAATGACATAAATGTATTCCCTATTTTGTACACACTATAACTTTTGTGCAAACCAATCAATATACGCTGATTGCGATTTTTTTTTTTTACCAAAAATATGTAGAAGAATACGTATCAGCCTAAACTGATGAAGAAATTTGTTCTTTTACATTTTATTTGGGGGGGGGGTGGTATTTATTATAGCAAAAAATGTTTTTTTTTTCAAAATTGCTGCTCTTTTTTTGTTTATAGCGCAACAAATAAAAACCACAGAGATGATCGAATACCAACAAAAGAAAGCTCTATTTGTGGGGACAAAAGGACATACATTTTGTTTGGGTACAGCGTCGCATGACCGCGCAATTGTCAGTTAAAGCGGCATAGTGCCATATCGCAAAAAAATGGCCTGGTCAGGAAGGGGGCAAATCCTACCTGGGCTGAAGTGGTTAACACTGCAAGATTTCCCATTACATTATTTGTGATATAGGGCTGTCCCCTTCCCGTCTATCTGACTGATCCCAAGTCAAGTTTTATACAGCAAATAATATATTTGATAAAGGTTTATAAAGCAAACAAGAAAAATGAATATAATCTTTTTTTATTATTTATTTTGTATTGTAAGATAAATTAGGTCGATCACTTTCAGGTGTATTTCTTTCAGGGAAGAACTTGTTTTTTCCAACTGTATCTCAGGAAAATAACAGCTAGCTTTCAGACTTCCCTGTTTGCCATCTATCCAATTGAACACATTAGATAACAGCTACATAAATAGAAGCACAGGAGGAAGTACATAGCAGGTTGCATCCATGACTACCTTTAAATATTTCTTTGTTTGCAGTTTTTGCTAAGATATCACTTTACAGTTTAACCACTTAAGGATCGAGCCTATTTTTCAAACTTGTTGTTTACAAGTTAAAATCAGCTGTGTGAAGTTGGCACCCCATGTTTGTAAAACCTGAACGAAAATAGACCATTCATTTGTGCCGCGTTTGTGCTGATTTGTGCCGCAAAAACGAGCGTTTGTGCGGGTTCGATTTCTGAGATATTAAACATTCAATTTAATGCAAGCCCCACCCACTTTTCACCCCATGTTGCTGAATTTTTAAAACAAACACGCCATTCGTTTGTGCCGCGTTTGTGCTGGTTTGTGCAGCTAAAAATAAACATTTATGCCGCTTTGGTTTCGGAAATATTGTGCTTTATAGTTGCTGAAACCCCCGCCCACTTTGCACCCCATGTTGCTGAATTTTAAAAACAAACACGCCATTCGTTTGTGCTGGTTTGTGCCGCAAAAATAAACGTTTGTGCCGCTTTGGTTTCCAAGATATTGTGCGTTATATGTTGCCAAACCACACTGACTTTACACCTCGTTAAATTAAATTTTACATACAGAATTTACAGAACCTATACTCAGTTTGGGTTTCCTTAATGTAATGCTCCTCCCACTGTAACGGGCACTGCACTTCATACTGTACCCTGGAAAAGGCATGACCATTGTAGAACAGATGTTCCATCCTTAGTCAATAACTGCCAGACCATCCCCATACTCCATCCCACCCGTACCATTAAATCCCATTAATGGAGACCACACCATAAATGGAGTAAATTGTCCATAGCAGCCTCTTTATTAACAAATAAACTTTAATTAATTAATTAAATTAAAGCGTAAAAAAAAAACATTTGTTAAACCAAAAACCCATCAGTCACTAATCGCGTTGGTCTTTGCAGGAACCCCAAACTATTGTAGGTTTAAGAATGCACTACCCCAGTTGCTAAACCGTAAAAAGAAATTCGGTCCCAGCCATCCACATTAGAGATGCGCATCTTCACTGGTCTCACGATTCAATTTGATTATCTGGTCAACGATTCGATTCAATTCCGCGATGCATCACAATTACTGTCAAGCTCCCACTTCGGCTTCGGCCACCTAGACGGCCCTTTCTCCCTGCAATCTTCTGGGACACATCACAGGTCCCAGAAGATTGCCCGGCTATGCAGGACAGTGCAGTAAGACATGCGCACCCGGCTGTGAAGCTGCAAGCTGTCACTGCCGGATGCCCACAGTAGTATTGCCAGCACCGTGGACAGGCGGAGGAGAGACTGGAGGATTTGGGTGGCCGCGTCGCTGGATTGTGGGACAGGTGAGTGTCTTTTTATTAAAAGCCGGAAGATACTTCTTTTGTAGCTGCTGACTTTTAATAAACAAAAAATTTACTGGAACTCTGCTTTGAATTAAAAATAACCCCACTCCTATAAAAAGTGTACTAATCTGGTGCACTACAGGGTACAGCCATTCACACACACTGCTGCTGGGAGGTCAGAAGGGATTAGAATCCACAGCTGACAAACAGCCCTGTGAAATTCCCTGTACTGTCTCTGTGCTGACGGTTCCCTGGCTTCCCCGTTTGCACCTTCCAGCACACTAGGAGTTAACATAGTGGAATGTGCAAACGGGGAAGCCAGGGAACTGTCAGCACGGAGCGTGTACAAGGTGTAAGTAGTAGAGTACAAACACATTTGTACTCTACTTACTGCTGTTAAAATAACTGTGTTTTAATAAATCTCGAGTTACAATCCATTAAGTGCCCCAATGTATGTGCTTTTTAACCACTTCAATACTCAGCCATAGTAATATGACGCCCACAGATGGGATCTCCCATCCTGGGTGGGCGTCATATGTTGGCCTGGGCTTTGTGGGGGGATATCTGAATGATGCCTGCAGATAGAGGCATCATTCAGATATCCTTCTCTTCTGCCGGCGATTCTGCGCACGATAAGAATGATCATAGCGGAAGTTCCACCGTTTGATCGTTCTTATAGGTGGCGGGAGGGGACATCCCCTCCTCCCGCTGCCATACGGTGCTTCTCCGGGCTCTCCCGTGCCATCGGGGGCCCGGAAAAAGAATTGTCCGGCGCTGGTGTCTTGTCACATGACGAGCATAGAGATGACTGGTGACCAGATGGTCACCAGTCATCTCTATGACCGTCGGAGGCCCGGGCGCGGCGTTATGACGTCACGCCCGGGTTCCCAGAAGAAAACAAAGCCGCAATTGCGGCTAGTAAGCATGAGATCAGTGAATTCTTTTTCACAATCTCATGCTTTCCAGCCTGGAGGAGAGATATGGGGTCTTATTTACCCCGCATCTCCCCATAAAGAGGACCTGTCACACACCATGTTTACATTCCTTGTAATAGGAATAAAAGTGATTAAAAAAAAACTAAAAAAAAGTGTAAAAATAAAAAAAAATAAGTAAAATAAAAAACTAAATAATAAACCTTTTTTTTAAAACGCCCCTGTCCCCAGTAGCTCGCGCTCAGAAGCGAACGCACACGTAAGTCCCGCCCACATATGTAAACGCCGTTCAAACCACATATGTGAGGTATCGCCGCGTGCGTTAGAACGAGTGCAACAATTCTAGCACTAGACCTACTCTGTAACTCTAAACTGGTAACCTGTAAAAAATGTCAAAGCGTCGCCTATGGAGATTTTAAAGTACCGGAGTTTGGCACCATTCCATGATTGTGCGCAATTTTAAAACGTGACATGTTAGGTATCTGTTTACTCTGCGTAACATCATCTTTCATATTTGACCAAAAAATTGGGCTAACTTTACTTTTACTTGTTAATTTTTAATTCATGAAACCATTTTTTTTCCAAAAAAAAGGCGTTTGAAAAATTATTGCGTAAATACCGTGCAAGATAAAAAGTTGCAATGACCGTCATTTTATTCCCTAGGGTGACTGCTAAAAAAACATATATCATTTTTTGGGGTTCTGAGTAATTTTCTAGCAAAAGAATGATGATTTGTACATGTAGGAGAGAAGTGCCAGAATAGGCCCGGTATGGAAGTGGTATAAAAATCCCTGTATTGAAGTGGTTAAAGAATATGGAGTTTCATTCCTCATGTGTACAGTGTACATGCCGCTCATGTGACTGCCCAGCCCTCCTCTCTCTTCTCTCCTCTTACGTCTCACGTCTCTCCTGACGTCAGAGGGGAATTCTTAGCCCCGCCCGCCTCTAATCTGATCTGATAGCTACAGTCAGCGGGCGGGGCTAAGAACTCCCCGCTGACGTGAGGAGAGACGTGAGACGTGAGAGGAGAGAAGAGAGAGGTGGGCTGGGCAGTCACATGAGAAATGAGGTATGAAGCTCCATATTTTTTAAAAAGCACATACAGCGGGGCACTTAATGGATTGTAACTCTGGATTTATTAAAACACAGTTATTTTACCAGCTATATGCTCGGAGCGCTCTCCCGGGAGGTGCAGGGCAAGTCAGGTTGACGTCACCCAGCAATCGATTTTTCCGGCCGTATGTATCTATGCCGCATCAGGTACACCCTTAATCACGATGCATCGATGCAGCGATTAATTTTAGCACCCCTAATCCACATGCTCAGCGTCTAAATGCTAGCTTGGCCAAATTGCTAGCACTGCAACTGCTGCCTTTTCATATGGTAGACTCTGCCCCCCTTCATGAATTTGTGGAATGTGCTGTACATCAGTGGCAGGTTCCAAAACGCCATTTTTTTTCATGGAAGGCCATTCCGGCTCTCTACCGGCATGTGGAAGGCAATGTTTTGCCCTAGTTGAACAGGGCAGTCAGCAGTAAGGTGCATATTACCGCTGACTCATGGTCCAGCAGGCATGGACAGGGATGTTACCTTTCCTTCTTGGTGCACTGGGTAACTCTGCTGGCAGCTGGGAAGGATGCAGGACAGAGTTTAGTATTGTTGGAGCTTGTTCCGTCACCACGCCTCCAAAATGCTAGTGGTGATTCTGCCACACCTCTCTCCTCTACCCCTCCTCTTTTTCCTCTATGGCCTCTTCTGCAGATTTGTCCTCTGAACCAGCGGTGCTCCGTAAGCATTTAAGGGGCTACGCAAACAGTCAGGCAAAAAGACGCCATGCAGTGCTTCAGTTGGTCTGCTTAGGGGACAGGAGCCACACTGGGGCAGAGATTCTGTAAGCTCTGTAGGGGCAGGCTCAGAGGTGGTTGACGCCAGCTTCAGCCAGGAATTGTTGTATGCGACAATGGCACCAACCTTCTCTCCACCCTCCAACAGGGACACTTGACCCATGTTCCATGTTTGGCACACGTCCTGAATTTGGTGGTGCAGCAGTTCTTGAGAAGGTACCCGGGCTTATAGGATCTTCTGAGGCAGGCCAGAAAAGTCTGTGGTCATTTCCGCCAGTCATACAATGCCAGTGCACGACATTCAAAGGGAGTGCAACCTGCCCACCAACCGCCTCATTTGTGACATGCCCACCAGGTGGAACTCAACGTTGGCAATGCTGCAGTGGCTGCACACACAGCATAGGGCCATCAATGAGTACCTGTGCTCAGGGCCGTCGGAACAGGACAGGCAAAACAAGCAATTGCTTGGGGCCCCGAGCTGGCCTAGGGCCCCAGCCTGCTGCCTGTCACTGTCCTCGATTTTCGCCCGGAGCCGATCAGCGGATTGCAGCCTTAGGAAAGGCCGCGGCTTCGGCCTAGCTCCGGAGCGGCGGCCATCTTGGTACACCCGGCGGTGACAGGCCGCCGCTATTGCTTATGGGAGTTGTAGTCCACAACGGCGGCTACGTGCTGATGCTTCCTGCTCCTGGGGGGAGGAGTCAGTGTCAGTCACAGTCACTCAGGAGGGCAGCGCAGGCGTAATACAACTCCCATTGCGGTCGGATCAACTTTTGCCCGCCAGACAGTGCCTCTGGAAAAGGTAAGTCAGTGAATGACTTTTTAATGGAGTGATAAAGTCTCTAATAGTTCCACAAATAAAAAAGTAAATACGTTTTCTTGAAAAGTAGTAAAGAATCTGTCTTTCTTTGGCTCCACAAGCATGTACTTGTACTGTTGTACATGATTATTCTGTTCTTCTGTCCAGTAATTCAGCCAGGCCAGGATCAGGATCCCTGAATATTAGTGCGCGGCTGTAAACAACTTCCTGGTCACAGCAGCCTGCTTCTCCATCCCAATCCCCACTATTGGAGAAATGTCCAGTATCAGGGTTTTTTTTATTTTTTTATTTAAATAAAAAAAAAAAAAAAAACCCTGATACTGGCCTTTTCTCCAATAGTGGGGATTGGGATGGAGAAGCAGGCTGCTGTGACCAGGAAGTTGTTTACAGGAGAAAAGCGCACGAATATTCAGGGATCCTAATCCTGGCCTGGATTACTGGACAGAACAGAAATCATGTACAAGTACATGCTTGTGGAGCCATAGAAAGACTGACAGATTCTTTACTACTTTTCAAGAAAACGTATTTACTATTTTATTTGTGGAACTATTAGAGACTTTATCGCTCCATAATTATTTTTGAATACTTTTATTATTTTAACAGTGGACATTACAGGGGGAGATGTGGACAGTACAGGGGGGAGATCTGGATATTACAGTGGGGGAGATGTGGACATTACAGGGGGAGATGATGTGGACATTACAGTGGGGGAGATGATGTGGATATTACAGTGCGGAGTCCCCCTGTCCATCCCACGGTCCCCCTGTCCATCCCACTGTCCATAAACAGTCCTAAGCAGCATCTTAATGTTAATGTGAGTGTGTATGTGTTTTAAGTATGTTGGATTATTTGCAACAGCAGTATTTGCACTGTACACCTTTTTTATTTATATAAAGTGTGGGTGAGCTTAAACTGTATTGCTATGCTGTGGTTCCTGTAGGCTTTGCGTGAGTGCGCGGGGGGGGGTTGGGGGGGCCTCCATGTCCATTTTGCTTGGGGCCCCCAAATTCCTTCAAACGGCCCTGCCTGTGCTAGTATGGCACCAGGACAGGGTCAGGGAAGCTCGGCTTTTTTTCGCCACGCCAATTGCTACTGATCAAGGATGCATGCACTGTCCTTTAACCATTTGAGGAGGCCACAAGGATGGTGAGCAGCGACAATGAATGCATCAGTGACACTGTCCCTCTTGTCTTCCTATTGGAGAACGCGCTTCGTGGAATAATGGACAGGGCACTTGAGGCAGAACAGCGGGAGGAAGAGGAGAACTTCCTTACCTCTCAAGGCCCCCTTTATCCAGATAGCATTCCTGCAGACCCGCTAAACACACAGGAGGAAGAGGAGGAGGATTGTGTCAGCATGGATGTAGAGGATAACACTCAACAGCAGTCTTCAAGGGATGGTTGATCCTTAGTGACCCAGAGGACTCAGAATCAAATGCCTCTGCAAACTTACGCTGCTTTTACTTTTTTATACATTTGACCTTGTCAACTTCTGAATAGAGAAAACTGTGACCACCGGAAACAGCAGATAACTGATTAATGTACCAAGCCACTGTGCTCCACCCTCATACCATGTGATCACTGTGATCAATCACATGTCCTGGCTGTCATTCATGAGGCCATTTTTTGCTTTAGCTAATATTAAAGCATAACTAAATCTTTATTTAAAAAATAAATACAAAAAACAAACATATTTACTTCCTCTGTGCAGTTGCTTTTGCACAGAGTGGCCCGATCCTCCTCTTCTGGGGTCCCTCAACGGCGCACCTGGCTCCTCCTCTTCCCGAATGCCCCATTGGAAAGCCGCTCTCCCTCGGGGCACTCGTGCGTGTATGCTCCCGTGTCCTGCTGCTGCGTCTATTGACACAGACAGCAGGACTCATCTCGGCCCCCCGCCTGCCATGTCATTGAATTTAATTGACAGAAGCGGGAGGCAATGGTTCCTGCTGCTATCAATCTATCCAATGTGGACCCTGAGACACTGGCTTGATCTGGTGTGCTCGTCCCTGTCGCGAGAAGGACCGGGCTCAGGTAAGTAAAACGTGGGCGCTGGGGGGCTGCTGCACATAGAGTGCTTTAAGGTGAAAAACATTGAGGGTTTACAAACTGAACTTTTAGTTTAAATTATCTGAATACATTTCAGCTGATTTAAAACAGCTGCAGTCCAATTTCTTACAGTTCAATTTCTTTAAATATCAGCCACAGCCTAGGTAAAATAGTCTGTCCTCTACCAGCATGTTGCAGAGTGAGATCTTTTTTTTAAAAAACAAACATGTTATACTTACTCTGTGCAGTGGTTTTGCACAGAGCAGCCTAGATCCTCTTCTTTTTGGATCCCCCGCCGGTGGAACTCTCCCTCCCCCTTCCGAGTGCCCCCAATAACAAGCCTTTTGCTATGGAGTCACTCAAGCAGACTCGCTCCCAAACCACGCTCCTGTAAGTGGACATTGTCCATTCACACACAGTGTGTCTCGGCCCCGCCCCTCACACTCTCCTCACTGGCTGTGATTGACAGCAGTAGGAGCCAATGGCTCCTGCTGCTGTGTGAGTCAATGAGGTGAGAGAGACCTGGGACCTGGGAGAGCCACTTCTCTCATGCACATCTCATGCACATCGCTGAATCAAGATGGGGCTCAGGTAAGTATAGGGGGGCTGGGGGGAGCTGCACCCAGAATGCAGAGTTCCAGTAAATTTTTTGTTTATTAAAAGTCAGCAGCAAACCTTCTGTCTTTAGAATTAATTTAACACAACTCCTGAGTCAGAGCTAGAGCTGCACAATCAGCAGGGCGAATGACTTTGCTGAATGCTTCCACAGACTATATCCTTCTCCACATGTTGGCAGGGCAGAAGCCTTTCTACTCAAGCTTTTTGCTGCTTTCTTTCTGAAGTCAACATACTGTAATGCCGCGTACACACGATCGGAAATTCCGACAAGAAAAGTTCGATGTGAGCTTTTGGTCAGAAATTCCGACCGTGTGTAGGCTCCATCGGACTTTTTCTGTCAAAGTTCTTGTCGGAAATTCCGATCGTCTGTATGCAATTCCGACGCGCAAAAAAAACATGCATGCTCTGAATCAATTTGACGTATGCTCGGAATCATTGAACTTCATTTTTCTCGGCTCGTTGTAGTGTTGTCACCGCGTTCCTGACGGTTGGAATTTTGTGTGACCGCTTGTATGCAACACAAGTTTGAGCCAACATTCTGTCGGCAAAAAAATCCACGGTTTTCTTGTCGGAATTTCCAATCGTGTGTACGCGGCATAAGACTTTTCACACCTTTTATTTTGATGTACCTGGAATGCATTTAACTGATTTCAATTAAATTAGCCTTTAAAAATTGTAAAATTGTAATGCCTTTATATCAATTAGTCAACTTCCACAGGCTTCATACAAGTAGGAAGTGTATCATTCAGTAATCAGCAAATATTTTTCACACTGTGGAAATATGTGGCCTGTTAGGAGGGGGTACAGTGGATGTTGATAAGAGTTTTAAGGCATTTTGAAGTTCAATTAACATGATATTATCTCGTATTTCCTTTTTATTTGGTGGTCTGTACAATTAAAAACGAGTCCTGCATAGAATCCAAGCCACATGTTGCTTCTATTAGTACATTATAGTAAGTAGTCTTTTGTAAAATAATCACATGATGCAAAGAGCAGAGCTCATTAAGACACTGGGGGTGATTTACTATCAACAGTGCGCTGCGCCGGTTCATACCTTAATTGGTGCGCCAGGTAAATCCTTAATTGGGCGCATGAACCGGTGGCGCACTGTGATAGTAAATAAAAATGTCAGCGGCGCTTGTATCTCTATCTCTATTCAAAATGAATGGTTCCCTATGGGAGCCCATTGATTTGAATAGAGGTCGCCCGGGAAGTCGGATCAAGACGATCCGACTTGCGGTGCGACTCGTGTGCCGGTTGACACAGGGGCAGCGCGACTTTGCGAGGCAACTTAGACACGACTTCAGCGTGAAGCAGACGCTCAAGTCATGTCCTGGAGGTGACTTGAGGTACCTGGCCGAGAGTGTTCTCGGCGACAAGGTACTGCAAGCCTCGCGCTCGCTGTCCCCTGTGTTTGGTATGAATCATGAAGGGGAACGCCAGGCCAAATTTTTTTAAAAAACGGCATGGGTTCCCCTCCAGGAGCATACCAGGTCCCCCCAAAATCCATACCAGACCCTTACCCGAGCACGCAGCCCGGCAGGTCAGGAAAGGGGGGGCGAGCGAGCGCCCCCCCTCCTGAACCGTACCAGGCCACATGCCCTCAACATGGGGGGGGTTGGGTGCTTTGGGGCAGGGGGCGCCCTGCGCCCCCCCCCCAAAGCACCCTGCCCCATGTTGATGGGGACAAGGGCCTCTTCCCGACAACCCTGGCCGTTGGTTGTCGGGGTCTGCGGGCAGGGGGCTTATTGGAATCTGGGAGCCCCCTTTAATAAGGGGCCCCCCAGATCCCGGGCCCCCCCACCATATGTGAATGAGTATGGGGTACATCGTACCCCTACCCATTCACCTGGTGGCAAAAAAATGTCAATAAAAAAACACAACACAGGTTTTTAAAGTAATTTATTAGGCAGCTCCGGGGGTCTTCTTCCGACTTCGGGGGTCTTCTTCCGACTTTGGGGGTCTCTTCCGACTCTCCGGCCTCTTCTTCCGCTCTCCGGTGCCTTCTCCGTGCTCTCCGGTTCTTCTCCCGCTCTGCGGTGCCTTCTCCACGATCTCTGTTCCTTTCTGCCTTCTGCCGGGCGCCCCGCTATCTTCTTCCAGCTCTTTTGCTAGCGGGGTCCCAGTCTTCATCGTCATCTTCTTCCCTCTTCTCTCCGACCGATGTTGCCTCGTCGCTGTCTGCTGCTACAATGCTGTGTGCGCGGAGCGCAACGACTTAAATTGGCATGGGGCTATTTGATCACCTCTGCGTTTTTTCTTTTATATAAATACAAAAGACCAACTAAAAAAAAATAATTGGGATATTTTAACCACTTCACCACCGGGCCTATTCTGGCACTTCTCTCCTTCATGTAAAAATCATAATTTTATGGCTATAAAATTACTTAGAACCCCCAAACATTATATATGTTTTTTAGCAGACACCCTAGGGAATAAAATGGCGGTCATTGCAAATTTTTATCTCGCTCGGTATTTGTGAAATAAATTTTCAAACGGCTTTTTTTTGGAAAAAAAATGGTTTCATGAATTAAAAAAATTACAAAACAGTAAAGTTAGCCCAATTTTTTTGTATAATGTGAAAGATGTTGTTATGCTGAGTAAATAGATACCTAACATGTCACGCTTTAAAATTTCGCACACTCATGGAATGACACCAAACTTCAGTACTTAAAAATCTCCATAGGCGATGCTTTAAATTTTTTTACACGTTACCATTTTCGCATTACAGAGGAGGTCTAGTGCTAGAATTGTTGCACTCATTCTAACGCACGCAGCAATACCTTACATGTGTGGTTTTAACAGCGTTTACATATGTGGGCAGGGCTTATGTGTGGGTTCGCTTCTGAGCGCGAGCTACCGGGGACGGGCGTTTTAAAAAAAAATATATATATATATTTTTTTTTTCCTTTTTTTTTTCCTTTTTTTTTTTTTTTGATCACTTTTATTCCTATTTCAAGGAATGTAAACATCTCTTGTAATAGGAATCTATTGTGACAAGTCCTCTTTATGGAGAGATGCCGGGTCAATAAGACCCCACATCTCTCCTCCAGGCTGGAAAGCATGAGATCGGTAAAAAAAATTCACCGATCTCATGCTGACAGCCGAGATCACGGCTTTGTTTACATACGGGAACCCGGCGTGACGTCATAACGTCGCTCCCGGGCCTCCGACGGTCATAGAGATGGTCACCAGTCATCTCTATGCTTTCCATCTGCCGCCGGCCAATTAGTTCTCCGAGCCCCAGATGGCACGGGAGAGCCCGGAGAAGCACCGGATGGCGGCGGGAGGGGGGGGGACTGTCCCCTCCTGCCGCCTATAAGAATGATCAAGCAGCGGAACTGCCGCTATGATCATTTTTATCGTGCACAGAATCGCCGGCTGAAAAGAATGATATCTGAATGATGCCTGCAACTGCAGGCATCATTCAGATGTCACCGCACAAAGACAAGGACGTCATTTGGCGGTGGGTGGTAGGGAAGTGGTTGATATTTAGTTCGAAAAATGTTCTTCATTGATGTTCACTGATGAGGCTGCACTGATGGGCACCGATAAGGTGGCAAGGGTGGGCACTGAGAGGTGGCATTGATAGTTGGCACTGGTGGGCATTGAGAAGTGGCACTGCTAGGTGGCACTGATTGGCACCAGTGGTGGGCATTGATAGGTGGCACTGGCAGGGGCTACTGATTGTCACAGATGACGCAGAATTTCCTCTTCCTCTTCGGGCCCGATGTCCCTTGCACATAAGCCGGTGATTGCATTTTTTTATGCTCACGCTGTCAGCACAAGGAGAAAACAAAAACCATTACCCAGCTTTTGTTTACATCACATGATCAGCTGTCATTGGTTGACAGCTGATCACGTGGTAAGGGGCAGGGATCGGCCCATTACTCGGATCTGTCATCACCCGAGTCTCAGTGACTCGGTGACCACAGCGCGCGCGCGCAAAAGGGGAGGACGTCTATTGACGGACTCCCGGCAATTGAGGACCGTGCTGTGGCCGTCGATCAGTTATAGCACTTATAGTGGTTAAAGAGGGTCTAAATGGGCCATTGACATGCATCACAATTCAACTTAGGAATGTGTCTTTGCAAAGTTAAACTAAATGAAATCCTTTCTTATTTTTGCTTGGGGATAGAGTGCAGAGGGATTAGAAGTCTAGACAGTTTTTGGCGATGTCTGCACCCCCGATAGGGTGAAGACAACTCCGAAATTTGGCCACTTTATCCTATCCAAATGACTCACTTCCTGTCACATAGCCAGCCACACAGGAAGTGAGGGTAAATCCCTACCAATGTCTTTCCTTGGGGACACACAGGTCAATCTAAATACTTTCCCCATTATGTACATTGCACTCCAGCATTTTGCTGGGTACACCCCAAACTATTAGGTATTTTGGACTTTGGGATTTATTTACTAAAGGCAAATCCACTTTGCACTACAAGTGCACTTGCTGGATATCCAAGGGGGACATGCAAGGTAACAAAAAAAACACCATCTTTGCTTTTACATGATTGGATGTTACAATCACCAGTGTTTCCCCTCAGATTTTTAGCAACTACACTTGTACTGCAGAGTGGATTTGCCTTTACTAAACCCCAAACTACCTAATGATTTGGGGTGTACACAACAAAGTGCTAGAGTGCAATTTGCTTAATGGGGACACTAGTTAGATTGATCTGTGTGTCCCCAAGAAAAGACATTGGAAGGGTTTTACCTTCACTTCCTGTTTAGTTGTGTGACAGGAAGTGAAGCCAATTTTACTAAAAGGGACACAAAGCCCAACCTTAAAAAAACAAAAAAAACAAGCAGGGGTTCTAACACTTGCTTGGTTTTCCTCAAAATGCCCACAATTAGAATCGTATTGCCTTGAGCTATTTTTAAGTGCAGTGCTCTAAATCAGTGCTTCTCAAGTACCCCCAACAGGCCATGTTTGCAGGTTTTCCTTCATCTTGCACATGTGCTTTAAATCACAGTCAATGGTTTGGTATTTTGGACAGCAGTTCTCGATAAGATAAATTCACAAAACATGTCCTGTTGGGGGTACTTGAGGACTGAGGCTGAGAACCACTGCAGTAAAAAGGAGAAATGGATACTTACCGCTCTGTATTTTTTATTTCCTGGTGACTATCCATGGTAGCACACAATACATGCATATGCTACCATGAAGGCACCAGGGTAGACAAATCACACCTTTTTTGTTTTGACATGCCAATAAGCATAGTTAAGCTACAGCTGTCAAATTTGTTGCATAGAAAACAAAAAAAAAACACATCAAACTTTGCATCAAATTTTATTGGTCAACAAAAAGCAAAAAAATAAATAAATAAGACATGAAGGTAGATTTGAAACATTAGTCACATCTTGAGAAAGATTTAGAAAAATAATGCAGCACAGACAATTAAATCAAAGTGAACAAACGACACACATTAACAACATCAAAAATATTTCAGGGGAACATATCCCCCCACACAAAAAAATAAAACAAAAGTAAAACAAACATCTGTTTTGCAAAGACATAACAAATAAAATGCATGTGTTACAAACTTGATAAGAACACCAAAATGTACATTTTGCCGGCCACATTCACACACAATCTTGCCTCTTTTCAGGGCAAGGGAGAGAATGCTATCTGCAAGTTTTATATAACATAGGTTTGTGTGCTAATGAGGCAATTGAAAACACATGCACAGTCCATGAAACACCCAAAACGGAAAATTTATTACCAAATACTTACCGTAATTTTCCTTTCCTGATAGACTCCATGGCAGACTACGTGTGTGGGTTAACCCCGCCTCCTCTCCACAGCTATAGGACCCCTTACCCATAAATTTGAGCTCACCTCCACAGACAGGTGTTCCGTAACTAGCCGACTCAAATTTCAACTCTCATATTTTTAATTCATGGGTGGGAACTCCGTCTGCCATGGAGTCTATCAGGAAAGGAAAATTACGGTAAGTATTTGGTAATAAATTTTCCGTTTTCCTGACAGACTCCATGGCAGACTACGTGTGGGAAATAACTAGCCAATCCACACGGGAGGGTATGCTTGCTCAAAAAATATATTTTAATATTTCCCGTCAACTGACAGGATTTTTCGACCAAAATTAACAGAGGAAAGGGAAGCAGGCTCAATACAATAATGAGACATAAATGTATGAATAGAAGACCACGAGGCTGCCCTGCATATCACTTCAGGAGCCACGTGTCGAGCTGCTGCCCATGAGGCTACCATGCCTCTGGTGGAATGAGCCGTCACGCCTCTGGAGGAGCTAAGCCCTTTGCCCTGTAAGCCTGTTGAATAGATTGGACGATCCAGGCTGCTATTGTTCTGGAGGAAGCCCTCTTTCCTTTGTTGCTACCAGTGTGTAACAAGAACAGGTAGTTCAAGCTTCTTAAAGATGAAGGGACTCACAAATATTCTTTCAGAGTCTCGCCTACATCCAAGGGATGAACATCTGCTGATTCTGGAGAATTGAAAGTAGGAAGGACTATTTCCTGATTCTCATGAAAAACTGACTTGACTTTTGGTTTAGACCCAAGCATGGGAATAAGGACCACTCGGTCCGGGAAGAAAGTCAAAAAGGGTTCTTGACAACCCAGGAAGCTTATTTCTGAAACCCTTTTGGCTGAAGTAATGGCCACTAGAAAGGCCAGTTTGATTGATAAGTCCTTAATAGAAAGATCCTTGTTGTTGAGTGCTGAAAGAGCATCAAGGACGAGCAGAAGATCCCATTTGGGGAATCTAGGTTTCCTCTGAGGCCTGATTCTCGAAGCCCCCTGAAAGGATTGTTGAACCAGGGAATGAGTTGCCCATGATGTTCCTGAAAATGCCGATAAGGCTGAAACTTGTCAATCAGTTCCCTCAGAGTACAAAGGAAGATCCAAGCCTGATTGTAGAAAACTCAAAACGTCTTGAACTCCAGGATTTCTGAAAGATTTTCCAGCAGAAGTCATGAAGCTGACAAACCTGGTCCAGATTCTGTTGTAGGTTTTGTTCATGTTAGGCTTTCTGGAGCTCATAAGGGTAGAGATTACCCCTAAAGCACACCCAAGAGACTCTAGCGGGTCCCTGAAGCTCATCAGATTCAGGAGAGGAAACCATGGCCTGTTCGGCCAGTATGGTGCTATTGTTATCACTTCGCCTTTCTCCAACTGGAGCCGCTGCAGGAATTTTTGCATGATCGGAGGTGGAGGGAAGGCATATGCCTTGTTGAATTTCCATTGGCTTGTTAATGCATCTACTCCGAAGGCTTGACTGCACCGACCTCGAGTGTAGTATCTGTCTACTTTGTGATTGCAGGGGGATGCAAACAGATCCACTTCTGGATCGAAATCCAGCGATAGGATCCACTTGAAGGTTTGTGGATGCAGTGACCATTCGTTGTTGTCTAGGTTGCTGCGTGACAGGAAGTCTGCTTGAATGTTCTGTTCCCCTGGAATGAAGACTGCTGTTAAGTTTGTAGATTCCTCTGAGCCCAGGTCATGATAGGTTCGACCTCTTGGAGAAGGGTGGGGCTCCGAGTGCCCCCTTGTCTCTTCACATATGCCACGGCGGTGGTATTGTCCATTTTGAGTAGGACCGACTTCCCTTTCAGAAGGTGGGAGAAGGCTTGAAGGGCGCACCATGCCGCACGCAATTCCAGAACGTTTGACCCTGGAATGTGGAGATGGGCATCCCATTTGCCCTGAGCCAGTTCTGCCCCACAATGTGCTCCCCAGCCCGCATTGCTGGCATCGGATGAAACAATCATCCATTGGATGGGAGCAAGGGAGTGGCATGTTAACAAGTTTTTGTGTTGAAGCCACCAGAGAAGACTGTTCCTCATTGACTGAGTAGTCCTGATCAGCTGATTGCAATCGTCTGTCTTCCATTGCTGAAGGAATCCTGATTGAAAAGGCCGAAGCCTCCACATTGCCCATTTGACCATGGGGAACGTGGCCACCATCGTGCCGATTATCTTCAGGCACTGTGACGCCCTTAGGTTAGAGTAGTCTAGGGCTAAAGATATTCTTACCCGAATGACCGGGATTTTTTCTTCCGGAAGAGAGATGGTATTCTCTACTGTGTCGAATTGAGCTCCTAGGTAGGTTAGGCGTTGGGTCGGTTCTGGCTGACTTTTCTGTCGGTTTAAGAGCCATCCGAACTCTATCAATGTAGAGATCACTTGATCTTTGTGGATCAGCAGCTGCTGCTTGTCTTGGGACAGTAGTAGCAGAACGTTCAGGTAATGATACAGACGCACACCCTGTATTCTGATAAGAGACACAATTACCAACAGTACCTTGGAAAAGACCCCTGGAAAGGTCGTTAGTCCGAATGGAAGACAAATAAATTGTAAGTGCTCTCGTTCGACCTGAAATCGAAGGTATTTGTGGAATTCTTCTGCCACGGGAACATGAAAATACGCGTCCTTAACATCTATTGAGATCAACCAGTCGCCTGGTTGAACGACTTTTTGGATGGATGAGAGTGATTCCATCTTGAATTTCTCGTGCTTTATGTACCTGTTCAGGAAAGTGAGATCTATAACTGGACGCCAAGAGCCATTCTTCTTTTGTACTAGGAAGAGGGGGAAGTATACCCCCTGGAATTCCTCGTCCTTTGGGACGGGCACCACTGCTCCTTGATCTTTCAGGGCATTCACATATGAAAGAAGAACTTGTTGTTTTTCTTCTGATTGAGGCAGTGAAGATTGCATTGGTCTGCATGGAGGGACTTTGGTGAAGGACCATGCGTGACCCGTTGAGACCGTTTTGATGGTCCAATAATCTGAGATCAAGGTCACCCAGACGTGCCGGCAGAAACGTAGACGAGCCCCCTACCCGACCCGCTTGGGCGGGCCCAATCTCAAAAGGACTTGGTTGGCTCGCGCCCACCGGGCGTCTGTTTCTTGCCAGATTTTTTGGAAAGATATCTGCCTATTCCAGTTCCAGCTTCTCCTAAAATCCCGTCCGGGCCTATAGGAGCGTGCCTCTCTTGAACGCTCTGTGCTGCGTTTCCGCTGAGGCCTTCTTTGGTTAAACGGACGTTTGTCCTGAGGGAGGAATCCCGACTTTCCGCCTGTAGCCTTTGAAATAGCGTTATCTAGTTTGTTTCAAAACAAGGAAGTTCCTTCAAAAGGAATTTTGCACCATGCCTGCTTTGAGGCAGGATCAACAAGCCAGGGGCGCAACCATAGTGTTCGTTTGGCTGTGACCGAAGATAGCATGGATCTAGCCATCAAGCGGATGAGATCAATTGAAGCTTCTCCCAAAAAGGCAATAGCCAGTTTAAGTTCTTGCACTGCTGGACTTTGTGCCAATTCCTCCGAGACACCTTTCAGATCGGAGTCAACATTTTCCACCCAGGCCTCCATTGCTTTGGAGGTTACTGCAAGGGCAAAAGCTGGTTTGCATGCCGTTCCGGCCAGGCTATATATTCTTTTGAGGTCCTGGTCGATCTTCCGATCCAGACCATATTTAAATGATACGGTGTCATCTAGCGGGAGGGTGACATGCTTCGCTAGGCGCATTACTGCTGCATCTACGAGGGGAGCATTCTCCAGATGCTTGACATCCTCCGATTTAAAGGGATACAGTCTAGAGGTTTTGCTTAGCATGGAAACCTTCTTATCTCCCTTGCTCCATTCTTCCTCAAACACTCCTTTCAGCTCAGAGGGAAGTGGGAAATTGGAGCGTTCTTTCCCCAGTTGTTTAAACAGTTTTCTTTGTTTTTCTGGGGGGGCAGTGGTATCCTCCAACTTCAAAGTTTCCTTCACTGCCTTGATCAGCGGAGAGACTAAAGCGTAGTCGAATCCCACCGTAGAATCATCTCCCTCCATCTCGTCTTGCAAGGAATCATGGGAGGAATCACAGAATCATCTCCCTCCATCTCGTCTTGCGAGGAATAATGGGAGGAATCATGGGGCTGGAATTGGCCGGGATCCTCCTGGGCCTCGTCAGCCAAGGAGCCAGACAAGGTGGTGGACTGGCTCCTTGTGTGGGGGGGCAACTATTTCTTTCATAGATTGCTGTACCACACGTTTCACAAGAGACTCAAGGTTTTGATTTTCGGTCTCTTTCTCACCAGCCGCTCGGGCATAACATGGGTCGCATAGCGATTTGCCCTCCGGGATTCTGGTCTTGCATCCCCAACAGGCTCTGTGGTCAGAGCGATCATCGCGGTGGTGGTGGTGGTGAGCTGGTGACTAGAGGAGGAATGGGAACATCTCCTATGTCTAGAGGGGGTATGTGAACGTCCCCTATGACGATGGGTCCTAGACGTAGTGTCGCGTCTAGACCTGGATGATGAGTGATGATGCGGCCTGACAAGGTCCCTTTCTTGTGACCGATGAACTGAAGTTGCCGGGCTGTAAGAGATAATACAGACAGAGGGAGGGGGAGGGGAGGTGGGCAGGATGTAACCGTTAGCAACCACCAGATAGGCACAAAAGACACCAACCCCCTACCCACTCCGCACATACCTTGTGCGGGAGGGCTGGCCACATGGCGGTGAGGATGAGTCCATGACGAGGGAGACAGGAATCCGTACTACACTGCCTAGACTAAGGATAAGCAAATCAATGCAAAGAAGCATGAGAAAAGAAAAAAGGTTTTTTTTTTTTTAAAAACTGTCCCTTTAAGAGACACTAAGCATAACAAGCAACATTGCAAAATGAAGTGCTTACCCCGTCCTAGCAGTAATGAGGCTCCGGGAGGCTGTCGCTCTATGCCCACAGGTTATCCCACCTGTATAGGGCTCTTCAGCGGTTTAAATAAACCGCCGAAATGACGTCACGGCCGGTCCCGCTGCGCGCATGCGCCGAAGAAACCAGACCCACTGCGCCTGCGCGGCCCCTGACCCCTCTGCCGCATTGCGCATGCGCGGAAACCAAGCCTCGGTTTCACCGCAGTACGCGCATGCGCAGAAGAGCGGCGGACCGGGAACCAGGTAGTAATGGCGTCCTGGGACGCAAAAAGCGTTCCACATGCCGCAACACAGGAGGAAAAGACAGGGAAAACAGGACAACAAACATAAACTTGTCTGCCATGAAGAAGATATGAAAAACAAAATCTTCAGACCTTGCCAGCCGAGGAATCCTGCGATATCCGATCCGGTACTCTGGGGCCACATCCCTTCCACCATAGGGGTATTTTCCAGCCCTGAAACCACTCGCCCGCTCATAGCTGGGCCCTGGGTGCACCGCAAGCAGTACCGATCCATCCGAGCAATCCACATCCTGGACATCGCACAGAATTGCATGATGAAGGTCCATGTGAGGAGGATAAAAAAGGAACTCCTGTCTGTGGAGGTGAGCTCAAATTTATGGGTAAGGGGTCCTATAGCTGTGGAGAGGAGGCGGGGTTAACACACACACGTAGTCTGCCATGGAGTCTGTCAGGAAAATGCAAGTTCACCCAATGTAGAGACTGAAATTCAAAGTGGGTACACCAGTTAAGGATGTTCTTTAATTATTAACCCAAAAAACACACTCTCTCTGAGCCTGCCCAGAAATATCCAGGTGCTGTTCGCACACAAAAAGCACCAAAAAAAAACTAAGTTCCTGACCATGCTGAGACCAACACAAATGCAGCTAGCAGAAAACAAGCCCCCCCCCCCCCCCCCCCCCCCGTCCAAAATTAAGCACATCATCCAGCATGCTAAAAAATTTGAGACAGGACAAGCACCCGTCAGTCCGGGGGGGCAAACAAAGAGCCTAACATGGGCAAAAGTTATACAACAAATACTATTGCAGTCTATGGGAACTGACTTGTTAATTTTGCTAGTCCCAACTTGGCTGGCTTTTCTTCTAGTTATTGGCCTTAAAATGGGGGCCCAGGTCCCACCCTAAGGGACATATATCAATGTCACCAATTTGGACAACACCAAAAACAAAACAAGGATAAGTGCCTTTAAATATGCCAAAAAGGGCCATTTCACACCACATGCAGTGCATTGCGTTTTTTATGCATCAAAAATGCATGGAAAGTTGGTTATATGGTTCTAAATGGCAGTGTTTGTTCCAGTGCGTTCCAGTTCCACCAAAAAAGTAGAACATGCTGCATTTTACCTGCACTGGACTGTACTGGAACGCTGCAAAACGCATCAAAAACGCACTGGAACTCACCGGAACACACCTAAATGCACCAAAAATGCACTGGAACACACTTGTCCTTATCTATGGTTAATAAAAAAGAGGGGTGAAAAAAAAGAACTGGACTGCATCAAAAACGTACCAAAAATGCACTGGAACGCATCAAAAACGTGCATGCAAAAAAGCACCTGGAACGCAGTTCACACCATAGAAACGCAATCCGGATGCGTTCCAGGTGCTTTTCTGCATGCGCGTTTTTGCCGCGTTCCAGTGCATTTTTGATGCATTTTTGGTGTGTTTTTGATGCAGTCCAGTGCTTTTCCCCCCTCTTTTCACTTAGGACAAGTGTGTTGCAGTGCGTCTTTGGTGCATTTAGGTGCGTTCCAGTGCGTTTTTGGTACGTTACGTAGCGTTTTTGATGTGTTTTACTACAGTCCAGTACAGTTCTGTACATAAAAAATGCATGACCAATTTTTTTTTTTCCTTTCTGAAACGCACTGGAACGGACTACAGTGGTGTGAACTATGCCATTGGCATTAATGTGATCAACTTTCTTTGCGTTTTTCATGCATCAAAAAAACGCACTGCACTGCATCCGGTGTGAACTGGTCCTAAATATCATACCTGGGGGGTGTCTATAGTATGCCTGTAAAGTAGCGCATGTTTTCCATGTTTATAACAGTTCGAGAGCAAAATTACATTTCTAAAGTAAAATAATAGTCATTTAAAAGTACTCGCGGCTGTAATGAATTACAGATAAAAGTCATTGAAAGTCTTTGAAAAAAAAAATGCGTTGGGGTTCCCCCAAATTCCATTACCAGGCCCTTCAGGTCTGGTATGGATTTTAAGGGGACCCCCGCGCCAAACGTAAAAAAAAATGGCGTGGGGGTCCCCCTAAAAATCCACACCAGACCCTTATCCGAGCACGTAACCTGGCAAGCTGCAGGAAAAGAGGGGGGACGAGAGAGCGCCCCCCTCCTGAACCGTACAAGGCCACATGCCCTTAACATGGGGAGGATGCTTTGGGGGTCTGTGACCCCTCAAAGCACCATGTCCCCATGTTGATGGGGACAAGGGCCTCATCCCCACAACCCTTGCCCGGTGGTTGTGGGGGTCTGCGGGCGGGGGGCTTATCGGAATCTGGAAGCCCCCTTTAACAAAGGGGACCCCCAGATCCCGGCCCCGCCCCTGTGTGAAATGGCAATGGGGTACAAATGTACCCCTACCATTTCACAAAAAAAGTGTCAAAAATGTTAAAAATGACAATAGCCGGTTTTTGACAATTCCTTTATTAATGTCGTCTCCTTTCTTCCATGTTCTTCCTTCTTCTTCTTCTTCCACCTTCCTTTTCCATCTTCTTCTTTTCTCCATTCGAGTTTCTTCCTCCATCTTGTTCTTCATCTTCCTTCTTCCTTCCGTGTTCTCGTCCGCATCTTGCTCCGGCTTCATGTTCCCCTCTTCTTTCTCCGGCCGCTTCGCTTGAATTCGAGGTTCCCGCTGTGTGACGCTTCAGTTCATCAGTTCTCCTCTGGGTCCGCAGCCACCCGGTGACCCTGCCCCCCTCTGACGCACATGGATTTCACGGGGACTTTCCCTGTGATGTCAGAGGGGGGTGGGGTCACTGGGTGGCAGCAGACCCAGAGGAGAACTGAAGAACTGACGCGTCACACAGGGGGAACATTGAATTCAAGGGGAGCGGCCGGAGAAAGAAGAAGGGAACAAGAAGCCGGAGCAAGATGCGGACGAGAACACAGAAGGAAGAAGGAAGATGAAGATGAAGATGGAGGAAGAAACCCAAATGGAGAAAAGAAGAGGATGGAAGAAGAAGGTGGAAGAAGATGGAAGAAAGGAGAAGACATTAATAAAGGAATTGTCAAAAACCGGCTATTGTCATTTTTAACATTTTTGACACTTTTTTTGTGAAATGGTAGGGGCACATTTGTACCCCATTACCATTTCACACAGGGGGGGCGGGATCTGGGGTTCCCCTTTGTTAAAGGGGGCTTCCAGATTCCGAAAAGCCCCCCGCCCGCAGACCCCCACAACCACCGGCAAGGGTTGTGGGGATGAGGCCCTTGTCCCCATCAACATGGGGACATCCTCCCCATGTTGAGGGCATGTGGCCTGGAACAGTTCAGGAGGGAGGGGGCGCTCTCTCATCCCCCCTCTTTTCCTGCGGCCTGCCACGTTGCGTGCTCGGATAAAGGGTCTGGTGTGGATTTTTAGGGGGACTCCACGCCATTTTTTTTTAAGTTTGGAGCGGGGGTTTCCCTTAAAATCCATACCAGACCTGAAGGGCCTGGTACGGATTTTGAGGGGGACCCGCACATAATTTTTTTTTTAATTGGCGCGGAGTTCCCCTTAATATCCATACCAGACCTGAAGGCCCTGGTAATGGAATTTGGGGGGACCCCACGCATTTTTTTTTTTCAAAGACTTTCAATGACTTTTCTCTGTATTGACGGGAGCCGACAATTCATTATAGCCGCGAGTGCTTTTAAATGCCTTTTTTTTTCCTTTAGAAATGTAATTTTGCTGTCGGACTGTTAGATAACGGCAAGTTTAGGAGGTGCGCCTGTTCAACTTATGCAAATGCATTTAAGTGACTTGACATTTACTAAGATTTTGCCGGCGCAGTGAACCGGCGCATTTGAACGAGTAAAATTGCCGCGCAGAGCACAAAAAGATCCCTTGCAGTTATAAACGTAATTGCCAGCGCAGTAGGCTGGTTCAGAAAAAGTTACTTTCTCATTCTATTTTGGGCATATTTGTTACTTGGGCAGTTGTCACTAAACTTCCTCACATCACCCCACATCACCCCCATTATATTGGCACTTCCAGCTCCTTTATATTTTAATTTGAAGATACCGTGCGCCAGGTCCATAGTGGCGCACTGAGCACCTCCTCCCGTGCACCGAGAACACTATAGTAAAAGGGGAATAGCGCTGCGTTACCACAAATGTTTTGTAAATACCAAAACTGCCGTTGCGCACACAGATGCGCCGATACTCATGGCGCAAACGTTTTGTAAATCAGCCCCACTGTCTTCTCCAATCTAATGCTCTCTAGCTCCCTTGTCTCCTCCTCCCATGCTTATCTCCAGGACTTGTTCAGAGCCTCTCCCATCCTCTGGAATTCCCTACCTCTGTATATCTGCCCATCTCCTACTCTGTACACCTTTAGTCCATCCCTGAAAACTCATCTCTTCAAGGAAGCCTATCCCACAGCCACCTAACAACTGAACTTTTAAGTCTTCCATCTGCTCATTCCTCCTAGTTATTACCTTTTGTACCACTTACCCCACTCTGTTATATTGTAAGTGCTCACGAGCAGGGTCCCCCTAACCCTCTTGTGTTGTATTGTTACTGTACTGTCTCATTTCATATGCCTGGAGACCAACCTGTGGTCCTTTGGCACTTTTTCTGTGGCTCCTGGGGCCCCTTCAGATACTAATCTGTATTTCCCTACTGCCCTGTTATAGTAATGATTTCTAGCAATCTCATGTAATGTCTCCGGTCTATGACTGTCTCCTGAGGTATGTCCCCCGTCTCCAGCAACTCTTATAGCATTGTCAGTCTCTGACAGTCTCCTGCAGCATGTTTGCAGTCTCTGGCCATCTATTGTATCATGTACTCAGCCTCTGACCAACTCCTGTATTTTGTCCACAATCTCTAGCCATCTCCTGTATTATGTCCATGGTCTGTGGCCATCTCCTGCAGCATGTCTGCAGTCTTTGACCATCTCTTGAACCATGTCTACAGTCTCTGACCATCTCATGTTGTGTGCCAGCTATCTCTGATAATGAATATTCACTGAATTTAATGTGCAGCCATTTGGTGATTTTGGGGGCTGCATTTGTGCCCCCCCCCCATATCAAGAAAGTTGCCCATCACTGCTTTATATTGTAAAGCGCTGCACAAAGTGTTGCCACTCTTTAAATCTTGTATTATAATAATATCAATATAATAATCATCATTGAGGTATGTATATGGAAGCAGGATGCCTAAATACAAGATAGGTTTATTGGAGCCACATCAAAGTTAAAGGAGTTGTAAATGCAAAATGTTTTTTTTATCTTAATGCATTCTATGCATTAAGATAAAAAAAACTTCTGTGTGTAGCAGCCTCCCCAGCACCCCTTAATTACTTACCTGAGCCCTATCTCTCTCCAGCAATGTCCACGAATGTCTAAGCCGTCCGGGACACTCCTCCTGATTGGCTGAGACACAGCAGCAGCGCCATTGGTTTCCGTTGCTGTCAATCAAAGTCAGTCAGCCAATTAGGGGAGAGGGAACAGGGCCAGGACAGAGGTCCTTGTCTGAATGGATACACGGAGCTCTGACTCGACTCGGGTGCCCCCACAGGAAGCTGCTGACTGTGGGGTCACTCGATAGGAGGGAGGGGCCAGGAGCAGCAAAGAGGGACCCGAGAAGAGGAAGATCCGGGCTGCTCTGTGCAAAACCAACTGCATAGAGGAGGTAAGTATTACATGTTTGTTATTTGTATTTGTATTTTTTAAACAAACCTTTATAATCACTTTAACTGAGAGCCACTAGGCCGGCCTGCAGTTGTAGAATAGGGAAAAGTACCTGTATGTTAAAACTTGTGTGCAGGTAACCTCAAAATCTAAAAATCACATGCGATAAATGACAAAGCTCCTTTGTAGGCTGATGTGCCTGCTGAACAACTGCAGAAACATTTGTTACTATTGTTTACATTGAGTCATGCTTGTTTTAATGCTATTTATTATGGCCAGAAATGATCTTACTTAGTTAAAGTGACATGAAAGAATCAAAGCAAGTATGCAAAAAAAGCAATTTCCTGTCTTCCTTCATTAAAAAAAAGCATAATATCTGGTGACAACAATAAAATAAACCTTAACAGATGTATTTTGTAGGAAAATATAGAGTGCCAAAGTGAATTAGCAATTCTATTTAGTCATGAGTGTGCGTGTGTGGGGTAAGTGGCGCTCCCAATGGAGGGTGTATATTATATAAATTAAGGGAAGGATACGTGTGAACCTGGGTGCTAATACCACAGTGGTTGGAACTCAGTGCGATAAACCAAAAACATAAAAAACTGGAAATAAATAAGTGACAATAGGGGGGTCAGTAATGGCCTCTCCCTTATCCCAGGTATATATTAGACAGTGAATTAGTGCTAGTATGTGATTTCTAAAGTGCTAAGTGCACGTGCATGTATGCCAGCCACTGTAAAAGTGACAGAAAACGGGGGCGCATGCGCGAGGCTCTGTATGGCGGACGTGTTCCACTAGAGCTCCGCACCTCCCGCCGCAACATCGGGATCATACACCGCGCCTGAGCCGCCCTGCAACCCCGCTTTTGCTGAATACAGCCTCCGGAACGGCCACAGCATCGTCTGGGATGGTTTTAACCGGCCATCGCGGTAGATCCAAATCTAAACCGATCAAAGACGCCCTGGCCCGCGCCTCGTCCAAGATGGCGGCGAAGGCCCTGACTAAACAGCACGTTGCCTCACCAGACAAGCCAGAACAAGCCACCGCCGACAGCGGGGATGAGTCCACCATCAGCGGTCCTTCCTTCCTGCCCTCCTCAGGTATGTCCCAGGGTGATTTTCTACAGTTTATGGAAGCCATGCTGCAAAAGGCCTTAAAAACTACATCTGATCAGATAACAAGCAGGCTGTCACGTGAGATCAGGGAGCTAGGCCAGCGCACGGGAGACCTGGAAACCAGGGTAGATGATATAGAGCTTACACTCCAAGAGCAGGTTCAAGAGCAGGCAGCCCTCCGTGATGAGAACAACATGCTACTCTCACGTCTCGAGGACGCTGAAAATCGCTCCCGTAGATCAAATCTACGCCTGAGAGGTATCCCAGAAAATGTGGAAGACCTACAATCTTTCTCAACGGCCCTATTCCAAGAACTATCACCTGCTATACCAATAGAACGCTTGGAATTCGATAGAATACACAGGGCCCTGACCCGCCGACAGCAAGACGGGCCTCCGCGAGATATTATCATTAAACTGCACTTTTTCCGTACAAAGGAACAACTCCTAGCTGCTGCCCGCAATAAGGACACTCTCCTGTTCCAGGGTCACACGTATCAATTGTTCTCTGACCTAGCTCCATCTACAATTGCTAAACGCCGTGCCATGAAACCACAACTCCAGATTCTCTTGCAGCACCAACTTAAATACACCTGGCGCTTCCCTTTTGCTTTGCAATTCTCCTACCAGGGCCAGCAACACTCCTCCACATCACCGGAATCCCTCCAACGTCTTCTTGAGTCCCTGCACCTAACTACCCCGGAGCAACCTGCGGAGACGACACTGCCTCGTACCCCCGCCCGGGCAGCAACGCATCCCTATAATACCACTCCAAGGAGATCTAATCCTGGCCCTTCATCCATCCGTAGAGGTACACCAGCTCGCCCACCCAGGGACATCTCCCGGGACCGACAAGTCTACTCTCCACGTTGAATTTACTTTTGCTCCTTTCACAACCACTTTTTGCCACCGGAGGCCCCTTGATTGAAGCTAACCTATACTTTATGACGTGATGCTAACTCTTCAATCAAGTTAAAGGGGGACTGTCCTGTGATAGACACCCCCTAATGGTATGGGGGATGTCTGTGCAGTCCACCTACCCCCCTCTTCCCGGGGTTGCGGGGGCTCAGGCCCCATGAATCTTTTATATTCCCTTTCTCATCAACAAGTGTTATACACTTTTCTCCCCTCTTTTTTCATTATTATTATTGTTTTATTTTTTTACCTTACTACTCAGGAAAACCAGGAAGGTTATGTTTTTTTTTTTTGTTTTTTTTTTCTTCCTTTTCCTACGGTGTCCCCTTTTTGGGGAAAATGTACTATGATTCTTGCACAACATTCACTACATAACATTTTGGTTGGCGCCTGTTTTCTGGCTCGCCGCATGGGCTCAGGGCTTTCCCTGGGTGCATGCGGCGACCCGGACGATACCGCCTATTTTTTTGTCCATTTGGGCATGATTTTGGTAAATTGAAATGTCATTACCGGTTATTTGTTCTCTTTCTCTGTTTATTACTTTAAATGTTTATAGGACGATATGTGTATACGGATACACCCTGCCTGAGTATTTGTGTGTCCCTGTGCCATTTCTCCGTTTTGGGAAAATGTACTATGATTCCTGCACAACATTCACTGTGTGACATTTTGGTTGGCGCCTGTTTTCTGGCTCGCCGCATGTGCTCGGGGCACTCCCTGGGCGCATGCGGCGACCCGGACACTGCCGCCTATTCTTTGTCTGTTAGTGCTTGACCTTGGTAAATTGAAATGTTATGAACAGTAACTTGTTTTCTTTCTCTGTTTCTCACTTTAAATGCTTATGGGAGGATATATGTATACGGATACACCCTACCTGAGTATTTGTGTGTCCCTGTACCATGTCTCCACAGAGTCAATCTGGAGGTCCGTGTGCCTCCAGACAAACATAGGTTACATAGCAATACCTGCATAACCACTGTCTTTCCTGTTACTTCTTGTTGGTTTAACTTTTAAAAACTTTAACCACAATCCCCCTTTAGCGGCGGGAGGCTGTCATTGCCCCCCCCCTCTGCATGGTGTGCACACTCGCGAGTCGGCTGGCCGACTGGCGAGTCTGTCCACTACCTGGTCGGGCGACCAAACCCCATTGCCACTTCCTATATCTATTCATCCATTTGCCTTACAACTACTACCCTCTCCTTTTCCCCTTTCTTCCCTCACTTCTCCCTTGTATCTTCTCTTTTCCTGATCCTTGTCGGCGGGGCTGCGGGGCCCTTGGGGCCCTTCTGCCTAATATCTCCTCTCCTTCCCCATGGCCCCCCTGAACATTCTTTCCCTTAATGTAAAGGGACTCAACTCACCGCATAAGAGAGTTAAGGCCTTCCAAACATTCATAGCATTAAAAGCTAGTATTGTAGCCCTCCAGGAAACTCATTACACGACGCAAGCGACACCAAAATTCTTTAGCCCCCAATACCCTCAAGTGTATACTGCCTCGGCTAATGTGAAAAAGTGCGGTGTACTCATAGCCCTTCACCAATCCCTCCCTTTCGTATTAATCTCAGAAATCAAAGATCCGGAAGGTCGCTATATAATCCTTGTAGGCATGCTTCAAGAAGTGGAAACTACCTTGGTCTCCTATTATGCCCCAAATGATAACCCAAACCCCTTCTTTTCTCACCTCCTACAAGTCATCCGGACACATTGCAGGGGCACGGTGATCCTTTGCGGCGACTCTAACTCAGTACTTCAGCCACATATGGATAAATCCCCATATGCTCCAGACCAGTATGCCTCTTCCACACGCTTTAGAAAATTACTGCAACAAGCCTCATTGCTTGACACTTGGCGAGAATGCAACCCAACGAAGAAGAACTACACGTTCTACTCATATCCCCATAAATCCTTTTCTAGGATCGATCACATATTCCTCTCGGTTGCGTCCTCCCCAACACTTGTCAACTCCTCTATACAACCTATACCATGGTCGGACCACTGTACAGTCCTTACCACGGTTTCCTCTCTGATTCCCCAAACCAGCGACCGCTCCTGGTGTATTAATGAAGCTCATCTTATTAATCCGTCATACTGCCTTGACATTCAGGTGGCCCTTGGAGATTACCTGCGTCATAATAATACTCCTGATATCTCTCCAGTTCTCCTCTGGGAGGCACACAAACCGGTAATCCGAGGCACATGCATATCAGTATCTACACATCTTAAACGAGATAAGAAGCTCCAACTAGCCAACCTTGAGAAGGAGTACCACCAGAACTTTCTTCAGTTCCAGAAAACCCAGACTGAGCCCCATAGGATAGCAATGGAAAAATCCAGAACTGAACTGGATCTGCTGCTGGCTGAATCGGCTGATAAGGCCATCCGCAGATCCAGCCATACCATTTACACTAAGGCCAACAAACCCGATACTTTCCTAGCCATGCGTCTCCGTCGACCAGAACGGAACCATGTTCCCATCAGATTACGGATCGAGAAAAATACATACACTAGTAACCCTATCAAAATTCTAAAGGAATTCCGCAAGCGTCTAGAAGACCTCTATAAAGCTAAATCTACCTTTTCCCACTCTGCCGCTGACTCACTCCTTCACGACACCCCTTTGCCTGCTCTCTCGGACTCAGACCGTGAACCCTTAGAGGCACCCATTTCTACAGAAGAAGTCCTTGCAGCGATAAAAACCCTCAAACCCCATAAGAGGCCAGGCCCAGATGGACTATCAGCCACATACTTCAAAAAATTTGCTACAACTCTAGCCCCCCTCTTAAGTAAAACGTTCAACTCCCTACTTCAGAATCAGGTCTTTGGCCGAGACACACTGACAGCTATTATAGCAATGATACCCAAACCTAACACTGATAATTCCCTTTGGTCTAATTTTAGACCCATCTCCCTACTTAACCTGGACATCAAACTCCTGGCTAAAATATTGGCACTTCGCCTCAACCCTCTTATCGGCAAACTAATAAACAAAGACCAGGTAGGCTTTATACCCCGTAGGCAAGCCAGCGATAACATCAGACGAGTGATACTCCTCCAGCATATTGCAAAAACCCGTCATATCCCAATGCATTTATTATCTCTTGATATAAGGAAGGCGTTTGACACGGTGTCCTGGCCATACCTAGACTACATTCTTAAACGCTGGGGCTTTGGCCCACACTTTCTACAGTGGATAAACTCCCTCTATAACCAGCCGCAAGCTTATATTAGGTACTCGGGATTTCGCTCGGACAGTTTTCTTATAGCAAGAGGTACTAGACAGGGATGCCCCCTTTCCCCTTTACTTTTTGCATTAGCTATCGAACCAGTGGCAGCTCTGATTAGAACAAACATTAATATTAAAGGACTAGAAATCGCTTCCACCTCGCATAAAATCTGCCTCTTTGCAGATGATGCACTTTTATTTGTGACCTCACCCCGCACCACTCTCCCTAACCTTATTCAAACCCTGGATAAATTTGCCTCCATTTCAGGTTTGGAGGTTAATCAAACAAAGTCTAAAGCTCTTAATGTGTCTCTCCCACCCCACGAAGTCACCCATTTACAACTAAACTTCCCCTTTACTTGGTCTGCTACCTCTCTCCCGTACCTTGGCATAAAACTGACCGGAAACCCAACCTCTTTATACCAAGCTAACTATCTCCCCATGCTGGCACAATTGTCATCTATCTTGGACACCTGGAAACCTTTGTGTGTTTCCTGGCTGGGGCGGGTGGCCGCTGTTAAGATGTCCTTGCTTCCCAAACTATTATATCTATATAGAGTCCTCCCGATCGATGTTCCTTCTTACTTCCACCGGATTATTCAATCTAGAGTCTTTAAATATATATGGGGCCTCACCAAACCCAGAATCCCGAAAATTATCCTTCTTCGCCATAAACTACACGGGGGCCTGGGCATCCCGAACTTTGCCAAATATTACCAGGCAGCCCAACTAGCCCAACTAGCTCTATTACATGCACTTACTGAAACCCCGAAATGGGTCTCCCTCGAAGCTATAGACCTTTACCCACTAACAGTTAATAACATTCTATGGCTACCCCCTCCCGTCCGTGGTCATATTACCAACCCCATCACCTACCACTCCTTAAAGCTATGGGACAGGCTACGCGACCCCTTCAAACTGATCTCTCCGCATAACCCTTTATTATCCTTCTTACACCACCCTTCATTCTACCCTGCCTACACTCAACCCAGCACCTTTTCTCGCTGGTCGCAAGCGGGCATAACTAAAATATGCGATCTTACTGCCAACTCCACCTTTAAATCTTTTTCAGATCTCCAATCCAGTGCCTCACTCCCAACCTCTGAATCTTTCCGTTATCTTCAAGTACTCCACTTTGCCAAATCAATAGTCGGCCCGTGCACTAGTCTGACCACCCAATCTATATACGAGAAAATCTGCGCAGCAGACCCTCATGCCCCAGGCATTATATCTAGCCTATATAGCCACTTCTCCACCCTATCAGCTGACCTCCCTCTATACGCTGCACAGTGGTCCAAGGACCTAAATATTTCTCTCTCTCCTGAAGAATGGTCTGCTATATGGGCCGCCACCAAATCTTCTTCCCAAAATGTGGTAGCGCTTGAAACAAACTATAAAGTTTTAATGCGCTGGTACCTGGTTCCAGCAAGAATATCTAAATTTGTACCGAATTATCCCTCGACCTGTTTCCGAGGTTGCAGTGACCAGGGTACCCATCTTCATATCTGGTGGTCTTGTGAGATAGCACAACAATTCTGGAAGGTTATCTTTCAAATGGTTTCCACAATACTGCATGAAACAGTGATCCCTGACCCTGCCCTGGCACTCCTAAACCACATACAGGGAGAATATACCAGAAATCAAATCAGTCTTCTCCTCCAGCTGACCACTGCTGCCAAGCAAACTATTGCCAAAGCCTGGAAAACTCCGAAACTCTACATAGCAGAAACAAAGAATAGAGTAACCCAAGCCATGATACACAGCAAAATTGAGGCCACATTGTTAGACCGTGTCCCTCGACACACTAGCATATGGACAACATGGGTGGATAACTTTCTACCCCCAGACTTTGATCCCAACCTCCTTATCCCATGATCTTCCACCTTCCTCTACCACTGCGCGTGGTGGCCCCCCTGGCCACACCGCGGCTCCGCCGACAACGTTCCCTCTCCCCCTTCTCTCTTCTCTCTCTTTCTCTTTTTCCCCTATGTGCCCCCCCTCTCCTCACGCGCCTATCCCTCATCTGTGAACCCCGCTTGTACCCATGTTCCCTTACTTCCTCAACAAGAACAGGCCTCTGAGGCTATGATTTCACATTTTCTGATACCCCATGAACCTGATGTAAACGCATAACATTACCCGTTGTCGAAGTTCTGGGGACCACCCCCGCTGATACACACTGATGCCACCGTGTCAACACCCTCCCTAATATTGATCAGCGACAAATGATAGCACTTAATCCACTAATTTTCTGATGTTCTGTAATAGTTATGCTTTATATGTAACGTGAACGATATACATTCACCATTTCTGACTACTTCTTGTTGTACTCTATATTATGCTCTAATAAAAAACTTTTGAAACAAAAAAAAAGTGACAGAAAACAATTAAAAATAAAGGGGGGTAAAAGCCCTCGTATTCAATTTAGGCCAGACTATGGTGGAAAAAATAGGATTTTTATAACAGCTTACCTGTAAAATCCTTTTCTTGGAGTACATCACGGGACACAGAGCGACATAGTCATTACTAATGGGTTATATAGATACCGTCAGGTGCTGGCACTGGCAACTTCCAAAACCGGAAGTACCCTCCCCTATATAAGCCCCTCCCATCCGGGAGCACCTCAGTTTTGTAGCAAAGCAATAAGTGTCCCCAAAGAGGGGCGGGAGCTCTGTGTCCCGTGATGTACTCCAAGAAAAGGATTTTACAGGTAAGCTGTTATAAAAATCCTATTTTCTTTCTCGTACATCACGGGACACAGAGCGACATAGTCATTACTAATGGGATGTCCTAAAGCAATGCCAAAATGAGGGGGGGGATACACCATATATAAGCTGAGCGCTATCAGACATGAGGATCTTTTGCGGCCTGCAACACACTGCGCCCAAAGGTGACATCCTCCTGACTTCTAACGTCCACCTGGTAGAACCTAGTAAACGTGTGTACTGAAGACCATGTTGCGGCCTTACAGATTTGAGCCAGGGAGGCCTGGTGATGCACTACCCATGAAGTTCCAACTGCTCTCGTGGAGTGCGCTCTAACTTTGAACGGAGGCGGTCTCCTTCTCAAGCCATAGGCTTGTATTATGACCTGTCGAATCCACTTGGCTAAAGTAGATTTTGACGCTGCCTGACCCTTTCTGGGGCCTTCCGGCAGAATAAACAAAGTATCCGTTCTGCGAATCTGAGCAGTGGCTTTTAGATAAGCTTTAACTGCTCTTACTACATCCAAAGAATGCAATAACTTTTCCTCTACCGAAGTAGGTTTGGGGAAAAAAGAAGGAAGAACCACATCTTGGTTCAAATGAAACCTCGATACCACCTTAGGAAGAAAGGCTGGCTGAGGACGTAATACTACTCTGTCCTTATGGATAACCAGATATGGCTCTTTACAGGACATAGCTGCTAATTCCGACACTCTTTTAGCCGAACAAATGGCTACTAGAAAAATCAATTTCCTGGTGAGAAGCACCAAAGAAATATGCTGTAATGGTTCAAATGGTTGTTTCTGTAGAACCGCCAGAACCAAGTTTAGATCCCATGGACATATGGGAATATTAACCGGAGGACTAATACGCATCACTCCTTGTATAAAGGCTTTGACTAGTGAATGCGAAGCCAAGGGCCTTTGAAAAAATATTGACAAGGCCGAAATCTGACCCTTGATAGTACTCAAGGCAAGCTTCCTATCTACAGCCCATTGTAGGAAGTCCAGAATCCTACCTATTACGTATTTACGTGGATGCCATTTCTTGGCCTCACACCAGGCGATGTACGCCTTCCAGATTCTATAGTAGATCTGCCTGGATACCGGCTTCCTGGCATTGATCATGGTAGATACCACAGCATTAGAGAGCCCTCTCTTTTTTAGAATGTGGGCTTCAATAGCCAGGCCGTCAAACCTAGGGCTGGTAAGGAAGGGTGGTATATCGGTCCTTGCGAAAGCAGGTCCGGACGATGTGGGAGGGTCCAAGGACTCCCCACAGACATTTTTACAATCTCCGCGTACCATGCTCTTCGGGGCCACGCTGGAGCCACCAGAATCACTGGTTTCTTTTCTACCCTGATTCTGCGGAGTAATCGAGGTAACAATTGTGGCGGTGGGAATGCATATATCAGCTTGAACTGATCCCAAGGGAACACTAGGGCATCCGAGCCGCACGCTAGGGGATCCCTTGTCCAAGAGACAAACCTGTCCACTTTTGTGTTGAATCTGGATGCTAGCAGATCTACATCCGGTGTTCCCCACCGCTGACATATTGTCCGGAAAACCTCGGGATGAAGGGACCATTCCCCTGGGCATAATTGTTGGCGACTTAGAAAGTCCGCCTTCCAATTCTCCACTCCTGGAATGAATACCGCAGATATGGCTGGGACATATCTTTCTGCCCATCTCAGGATGTAATTTACTTCCCTTTGGGCTGCACGACTCCTGGTGCCCCCCTGACGATTGATATATGCCACTGCTGTGGCATTGTCTGATTGAATTCTGACAGGGGACCCTTGGAGTTTGGATGTCCATGCTACTAGGGCATACCGGGCTGCTCGTATCTCTAAGAGATTGATGGGCAGGGCCTTTTCCGCATCCGACCATCTGCCCTGGAGAGACCATTGCTCCAGTACTGCTCCCCAGCCTATAAGGCTGGCATCTGTAGTGACCACCTTCCAGGAAATCGGACTGAAGGATTTCCCTCTTTCCAGATTCTGGGGAACCAACCACCAGCGGAGGCTCTTGCGAACGGAAGGGGACAAGGACATTGGTAAGTCCAGAGCCTGAACCTTTTTGTTCCAGGCTGACAGTATGGCCCTTTGCAACTTCCTTGAATGGAATTGACCGTAGGGTACTGCTTCGAATGATGCCACCATTTTTCCCAGCAGCCTCATGCACAGGCGTATGGATGGCTGTCTTTTTGAACCCACTAAGTGGATCAAATCTCTCAAAGACGACCCCTTTTCTTGAGGCAAGAAAATTTTTCTCTGGTCTGAATCCAGCCTTAGCCCCAAGTATTCCAGACTTTTGACTGGTTTTAGGGCTGACTTGTCTCGGTTGATAATCCAACCGTGATATTCCAGATACTTGATTGTCTCGTGAACAACCACTTCTAGTTTTTCCACTGAGTGGTCTATCAGCAACAAGTCGTCTAGATATGCCATTATCGTTACACCTCGCGTTCTTAGATTGGCCAATAATGGGGCCAGAATTTTTGTGAACACTCTTGGTGCTGTGGCCAGACCGAAGGGTAAGGCTCTGAACTGAAAATGGCGCCCTTCTACCGCAAAGCGTAGAAATTTTTGGTGGGCTGGAAAGATGGGAATGTGCAAATAAGCATCTTTGATGTCGATCGAGGCTAACCATTCCTCCCCTTGTAGGGCAGTGGCTACCGATCGGATCGACTCCATCCGGAAAGTCCTGATATGTAGGAATTTGTTTAGCCCTTTTAGATTTAATATGGGCCTCACGTCCCCGTTTGGCTTCGGAACTGTAAAGAGGTTTGAGTAAAACCCGCACCCCCATTCTTCCAGGGGAACCTCTATAATTACTGCTTGGAGCAATAATTGTTCCAGTGCCAACAGGAGGGATCCTCTCTTCTGGGGATCCCTTGGCACGTTTGACCTTATAAAGCGGGAAGGAGGGGAGTTTTTTAACTCCAATTTGTATCCCAGATTTACTGCGGAGAGCACCCATCTGTCTCGGATCGTGTCCCGCCAGGTCTCTGTGAACAACTGAAGTCTTCCCCCCACCCGATTGAGTGGGGGCAACCCTTCATGCATTTGACTTTGGGGGAGGTTTTGTACCTCTCCTGCTCCAGGGCTTCTTGTTACCCTGCAACTGTCCCTGATTTTTACCTCCGGGATTTGACCGAGGAGGCCGTCGGAACTGTTTCACAGCCGATGCCCTAGGGACTGGAGAAGCCGGCCTCTTAAAAGAGGGACCTCTAACTCTATTTTTAACCGGCAAAAGTGTACTTTTACCGCTGGAAATTCTCTGGATATACTTGTCCAGGTCTTCCCCAAATAAGCGCTCACCATGAAATGGGAAGCTGACCAGCAATTTTTTACAGGGAGCTTCAGCAGACCAGTTTTTGAGCCATAGAAGCCTGCGCATATGTACTACAGACAGCGTAAGGCGGGAGGCCTGATGGATTGAATCCTTTATGGCGTCCACCGCAAAGCATAAGGCTCTAGGTAGATCAGCTAGGGCAAGAGCCTGCTGATCTGGCAAGTCCCTTAAGACCTGTTTCAACTGATCCTTCACTGCTTGGCAGACCCCAATAGCTGCCACTGCTGGTTGTGTTACCAATCCTGCTGTAGAAAAAGCAGATTTTAATAAGGACTCCAATTTTTTATCTATTGGGTCCTTGAACATTTGGACATTATCCACCGGACATGTCAGTGATTTATTCACACAAGAGATGGCTGCGTCCACTATAGGGACCTTCCATTTTCTGATGAACTTATCCTCCATGGGATAGACCAACGGAAATCTCTTAGGGGGAGTAAATATTTTGTCAGGATGCTCCCAATCCTGGTAAATGAGCCCTTCCAGTAAAGGATGGATCGGAAAGGAACAAACAGTCTGGGGAGCTTTTAGCGACCCCAACGAGGAGACAGAAGTGGATGATGGCTCCGCAAGTGGCATTTTAAATGCTGATCGGACCATATTAGTCAGGGACTGAACCCATAACCTTTCAGCATGTGATGCTGAGAATGGCTCTTCCACTGTTGATTCCTCTACAACCGAATCGACCTCATCCTGATCCCCTTCAGGTAGGTCGATCCCTGTATGGGACTGTTGCTCTGTTAACAGGCACTCTGAGGGAGGAGACGGAGATCGGGCGCTTTTCTCCTGTGACAGGGAAGCCGCGATCAATGCTGACAATCTCTCTTCCAGCCCTCCCAGAGCTGAGGAAAAAACCTCCTCTGTTACATACACAGGAGCAGGTGAACTGAGGACAGCCACAGTACCAGGTACTCCTGAGGGTGCTCTACGGTCACTAACCTCTGATTCTTCAGGGGAGACTGGTGCAGCCAAAGCATGCCCAAGATCCTCAGAGCCCGATGGAGACCCCCTATTCCTCCTGGAATTTCTAGTCCCGGAGTTTTTAGACGGCATATTCCTAAGCCACAAAGCTGAGGTATTCCAGCCGAAATACACCAGTTACTGACAATAGTCTAGCATAAATGCTGCTATAAGAAACAGTTGGTGTCTACTAATGTGCCTTTCTAGGGGATGCCTGTATCAACCGCTTGCTGTATGCCCTTTTTTAAATGTTGCCAGCTCTGTCTCTGCACTTCATAGCCAGCTCACCACACAATATTGTGATTTTTATCATGCTGGGACGCCCGCACATGCGCAGAAGCTCTGCGGCGCGCACAGAGCGTCATCCCCCAGGCTCCGCCCCCTTTTCCGGCTCACCTCTATATATAGAGGCGCGTGCACGCGCACGCGCGCGGCCACGTGCGCCTTTGGCGCTAATTTCGAAAAAATGGAAACTAGGGACAAGAGCCAGGGCCCCTCTTTGCCGCAGGCCGGGGGATGGACGAGCATTGCAACATGGCAGAGGAAGCAGTTTCCCATGAGAGAACTCACCATCTGCCTGGACTTGCTCTGCTGAGAAGAAACTAGTCCACATGACAAGAAAACATTCCACAGCGGCCTCTAGTGGACAAACACAGGTACCACAGTCTAATATATTAAATATATATATAAAAAATTTATTTTTATTTTTTTCTTGACCACCATTAAAAATTATTACATTTTTTTAGTAGTTACAGGCATGCACAGAATTTTGCGGGAATACCATTAGGTAACAGACAGAAAGACAAATTAGGCTTGGGGGTCCCCCAATAGAACCAAGTTCCTGGGGGCCCCCACTTACCTGTTCCCCGCCGCAGGACTTTGTTTGGTCCACAAAAGCCCAAACTTCACCTATCACGGCAGGCATTGTAATCAAACCTTCAGGGACCGGGTTCCCAAGGATTCCACTCCCCTGGACCTGTATAGCACCCTGCACAGAAAACATCTTGGTCGTGGGTATGACCAGAGCTCTGGATCCCAGGGTCCAGCTCTCCTAAGAGAAGCATTACAGGCAAAACCTTGCTCTTCTCTGCAAGGCCCGGGTACCGACCGTTTAGCTATGAAGCTTTTTTGGTCGGATCCGGAATAGCTTACTGAGGCCCAAAAGAACCTGTACGCAAGCTCAGTGAAAAACACATGTTTCTTCTTGGCCAACACCTTAGACACTGGCAAAAAACTGAGGTGCTCCCGGATGGGAGGGGCTTATATAGGGGAGGGTACTTCCGGTTTTGGAAGTTGCCAGTGCCAGCACCTGACGGTATCTATATAACCCATTAGTAATGACTATGTCGCTCTGTGTCCCGTGATGTACGAGAAAGAAAATGTTGAACCATACCAAGAAACCAAAAACAGATAAGTGAAAACAGATATATAAAAAAGTGTAACGATGAAAAAGTCTCCCAATGCAGACCCATTAACAAAATAGTCCATCATGTCAAGGTGTATACAATCCTGATAGTTTAAAACAACATGTGGTTTAGTGTGTAAAATTATTTTCACAGTGAAGTCCAATCAGGAACAATTTAAATAGGTGACTTGTGTGAGGATCCTTTTATCCAATATAATCCAGGTGACTCTTGTGCTCCCCCTAAGGATACCCTACTCACCAGAAGATGGAACCCCTGCAGGGGTACAAAACGTGTGGGTGAGTGGTTTGATGACTTGAGTCTCTCCTGGTCCCGGAGTTCCTATGCGTCCCTGTGCTAGCCGCTCCAACATACAGCAACGCTCCTCAGGGAAAAAAGAAGAGCAGGAGCCACCATAGCGTAATCCAGATTTATTTAGAAAAGGGGATAAACATCCATGATAAAAAAAAAACCATCTACCAAGTAGATAGGCAAAAACGAAAAGTAAGCAGGGATTTGTTAGTTCCTGAAAGCAAAGCTGGCCCTTGTAAACACAGAAGGCTTCTATGTTTACAATAGTAGGGAGCTAAAGCAGAGGGTGAGTGCCAGAGGTGATGGACTAGAGTTCCAGCACAATCCATCTCCAAACCTGGTGTGAGGGCCACATGACAAGGCTTGGAGGGCCGCATTCGGCCCACGTCGCTTGTGTTTGACATATGTGGTTTAGAGAAAAACCAAAGAGTACCACAATTGGAACATGTATATAGGCCCTAACACATATAGATAAAAATGTTTACGTCTAGCTGATCTCTTCTGTACAGTATGTATAAGGAAAAATTTAAATGCTTTACATTTACTCTGTAAAATGTGTTAGTCTATACATACAGAAGCTCTCCACCCAGATGGACTCAGCTGAAGCGTGACCTGCTTTTACATGCCGGTTATCTTCTATCTTCTGTGAGTGCATTACCTTTAATAAACATGGTGTAACCCTTAATACTGCACTTAGATTGGCGCTGTTTTTTCCTCTTGATGAGTCTATACATGCATTTTATACACTACAATTTTTTTTTAATTTCTCTTTTTTAAACAGGCTACAGACCACACGTTCTTACAGAAGTGTCATTATCATCATGGAGACAGCAACATCTACATCAAACCCAAATTACCTCTACCGGTGTTCACAATGCAACATTTCTCTGGACCTGTCACGTACCAGGTGATCTGTGCCGTGCTCTTTACTGTGTGTGACTAGGAGGAGAAACAAGCATCACACCAATATGGCAATTTTATGTTATAGGTCCATAACTTCTTGAGCAAAAACAAAGACAGACTTCCAACTGTTGCCAGTGATGTCTTGGCTCAGAGTCGGTTGAGAGTAATAAAGATCTTTTGTTTCATCAGTTCTGCTGTGTCTCATGTTTCCAGCTCCTGTTTATGTGATATTGTTAAATTTCTCCCATCCCTGTTTTCTATCTGTCTGTTCTTTTTTTAAGCTTCAACATTACTGATTTCCCTAAAGATCTCTTTGCATGAAAGCATGCTGCCATTTGTGCACCACCAATGTCATTGAGTGTACTACGTATCTCTCGTTATATCTATTCCTCCAGCTTCTCTCAGATCTTTTCAAGAGATCTCCTAAAATAGATCAGGCTCAGACAGGAAAGTCTAAAGGTAAATGCCCAAGATCTTCACTAATTGGGAGATTTCAGCTGTGTCTACAGGACCTCATTGGCCGACTTAAAAGGTATGACTAAAGGGGGGATGAAGGCTTTGGCTTATCATTTTCTGATGGATTTGTTCATGCTATGGTCTATTTGTGGTAGTGTTTGGTGCTCTGAAAGTATTTTTTTTTTCATAATCTGTTTATTAGTATTTTTCTTCATCACAAATACATTATAAAATAAAACAAACAGCATATTTCCTCAATTCATACAACAAAAACATATTACATACCAAACACATCAATATTAAAAAAAAAACACCCCTCCCCCCAGCCCCAATTTCCCCTCCTCTCTCACTACTCCCTCCTTCCCTCCCTTATCCCCTATCCATAAGCTCCCCACACCATTCCTTCTTTCTTGAGTCATCATACCTTAATTATTCTATAACTGGTAAATGATCTATTTACCCCTATGCTTCCATAAATGGTGTCAATCCTGGTAACAACAGCCAGGGTCCCCACATTTCACCAAATTTATTTGTTAAACCCCTATTCTTATATACCTGCCATTCTTTTAATAATACATCATTCACCTCTATCCGCTATTCCTCATATGTTGGGCTTCTGGAGGATATCCATTTCATTGCTATTCATTTTCTTGCAATAAATAGTATCCTATTAATGATTTAATCTAGTTGCCGGAGTATTTTTGCCGGAGTATCTTTTTCTAAGTATCCTAACAAACATATTTTTGGATCTATCTGTATCTAGATTTGGTACACCTAGATTAATCGTTTATATCACAGTCTGCCAATATCTAAACAATTTAGGGCAATTCCAATGCATATGCATTAAAGGGGTTGTAAAGGTTCGTTTTTTATTTCTTGTTCATACATCACGGGACACAGAGCGGCATAGTCATTACTATGTGGGTTATATAGAATTACCTTCAGGTGCTGGCACTGGCAACTTCCAAAACAGGAAGTACCCTCCCCTATATAAGCCCCTCCCATCCGGGAGCACCTCAGTTTTTTGCCAGTGTCTAAGGTGTTGGCCAAGGTTAACATGTATTCATCTGGGCTTGTGTACAGGTTCTCTGGGCCTTAGCAAGCTATTCCGGATCCGACCAAAAAAGCTTCATAGCTAAACGGTCGGTACCCGGGCCTTGCAGAGAAGAGCAGGGTTTTGCCTGTAATGCCTCTCTTAGGAGGGCTGGACCCTGGGATCCAGAGCTCTGGTCATACCCAAAACCAAGAGGCTATCTGTGCAGGGTGCTATACAGGTCCAGGGGAGTGGAATCCTTGGGAACCCGGTCCCTGAAGGTCTAGTACAATGCCTGCCGTGAGAGGTGAAGTTTGGGCTTCTGTGGACCAAACAAAGTCCTGCGGCGGGGAAAAGGTAAGTGGGGGCCCCTCAGGAACTTGGTTCTATTGAGGGGACCCCCAAGCCTAATATGTCTTTCTGCCTGTTACCTAAAGGTATTCCCGCTAATAGCTGTATATGCCTAAGAAATCCTAGAAATGTCTTTTCTTAAAGGAAGTTTTAAAAACTGTAAACCTAGAAATGTTTTTCATAAAGGAGGTTTTAAAAAAAAAAAAAAAAGGACAAAAGTGCGGTACCTGTGTTTGTCCACTAGAGGCCGCTGTGGAACGTCTTTTTTTCTTGGGACTATTCCTTCCATGGTGAAAGTCCAGGCAGATGAGTGAGCTCTCTATCAGGGAAGCTGCATTCCTCTGTCATGCTGCCAAGTAGTTTCCTTCCATCCCCGAGTCCTGTGAAACAGGGACCCTGGCTCCTCTCCCTACATGGCGCCAAGAGCGCACACGTGCACGCGCGCGCGCGCACACACGCTTTCTTTTTATAAGATTTAGCTTCAAAAAAGGGGGCGGAGCCTGGCAGATGACGCGCTCTGTGCGCCCAGCGCTTCTGCGCATGTGCGGGCGTCCCAGCAAGATAAAAGGACTCAGTCCACGCTGCTTGCTATGGACACAGAGCATGAAAAGGAGCTGGTAGCATGGTATAGGGGCTTACAGCGGGCGGTTGATACAGGCATCCCCAGAAAGACGCATTAGTAGACACCCACTGATGTACATAGCAGCAAATTGCATTAGACTATTTCAGTAAAGGGGTGTATTGCGGCTGGAATACCTCAGCTTTGAACTAAGGAATATGCCGCCTAAAAAACTCAGAGATATACCTCTCAGGAAGTGTAGGGGGTCTCCATCGGGCTCTGAGGATCTGGAGCAGTCATCTGCACCTTCCTCCCCTGAGAAATCAGAGGTTAATACCCATAAGGAACCCCCGGGAGTGCCAGGTACTGCGGCTGTCCTCAGTCCACCTGCTCCTGCATATATAACAGAGGAGGTTTTTGCCTCAACTCTGGAGGGATTGGAGCAGAGATTGGCAGCATTGATCGCTTCTTCTCTACAGGAAAGAAAGCGCGCCAGATCTCCATCCCCTCCATTAGAGTGCCTGTTGGCAGAGCAACAGTCCCAGGAAGGGACTGACCTTCCTGAAGGGGATCAGGAGGAGGTTAACTCTGTTTTTGAGGAATCGACAGTAGATGAACCATTTTCAGCATCACAGACTGAAAGATTGTGGGTCCAGACCCTAACTGACATGGTTCGATCTGCATTTAAAATGCCTCTTGTTGAACCATCAACTACTGCTGTCTCCTCGTTGGGGTCGCTAAAAGCTCCCCAGATTAATTGCTCCTTTCCAATTCATCCATTATTGGAAGGACTTATATACCAGGACTGGGAACATCCTGATAAACTATTTGTTCCACCTAAGAAAGTTCAGGTGATCTATCCCATGGAGGAAAAATTCACCCAGAGATGGAATGTTCCTACGGTGGACGCAGCCATTTCTTCTGTGAACAAATCACTGACATGTCCAGTAGATAATGTTCAAATGTTCAAAGATCCAGTAGATAAAAAATTGGAATCTTTATTAAAATCTGCTTTTTCCACAGCAGGGGCTGTTACACAGCCAGCAGTGGCAGCTATTGGGGTCTGCCAAGCTTTAAAGGATCAAATGAAAATGGTCCTGAGGGATTTGCCAGACCAGCAGGCCCAGGCTCTGGCTGATCTGCCTAGAGCATTATGCTTTGCGGTTGACGCCATCAAGGATTCTATCCATCAGGCCTCCCGCCTCACGCTGTCTTTGGTACATATGCGTAGGCTTCTGTGGCTCAAGAACTGGTCTGCTGAGGCTCCCTGTAAGAAGCTCTTAGTTAGCTTCCCATTTCATGGAGAACGCCTTTTTGGCGAAGACCTGGATAAATATATCCAGAAGATTTCCAGTGGTAAAAGTACTCTCTTACCAATTAAAAAGAGGTCTAGGGGTCCGTCTTTTAAGAGGACTACCTCTCCTATCCCTGGGACGTCTGCTACTAAGCAGTTCCGACGGCCTCCTCGGTCAAACTCAGGAGGTAAAAATCAGGGACAGTCACAGGGTAATAAAAAGCCCTGGATCCGAAGAGGTACTAAACCAGCCTCCAAGTCAAGCCTATGAAGGGCTGCCCCCACTCAAACGGGTGGGGGGAAGACTTCAGTTGTTCACAGAGACCTGGCGGGAGACGATCAAAGACAGATGGGTGCTCTCCGCAGTAACTCGGGGATACAAGTTGGAGTTAAAAGAGTCTCCTCCTTCCCATTTTTATGTGGTCAGGCATGCCAAAAGACCCTCTGAAAAGAAGGTGTCTCCTAGTGGCGTTAGAACAACTATTGCTCCAAGGAGTAATTATGGAGGTTCCTATGGAAGAGTGGGGGTTGAGTTTCTACTCAAACCTTTTCACAGTCCCGAAACCAAACGGGGACATAAGACCCATATTGGACCTAAAGAGTCTAAACAAATTTCTAAACGTCCGGTCCTTCCGGATGGAGTCGATCCGATCGGTCACCGCTGCCCTACAGGGGGAGGAATGGTTAGCCTCGATCGACATCAAAGATGCTTACTTGCATGTTCCCATCTTTCCAGGTCATCAAAAATTTCTACGCTTTGCAGTAGAGGGGCGCCATTTTCAGTTCAGAGCCTTACCATTCGGTCTGGCCACAGCACCACAAGTGTTCACAAAAATTCTGGCCCCACTGTTGGCCGATCTAAGAACACGAGGTGTAACGATAATGGCATACCTACACGACCTGTTGTTGATGGACCACTCAGTTGCCAAGCTAGAAGTGGTAATTGTCGATACAATCAAGTATCTAGAATCTCACGGTTGGGTCATCAACCTGGACAAGTCAGCCCTACAGCCAGTGAAAAACCTGGTATATCTAGGGCTACGGCTGGATTCAGACCAGAGGAAGATTTTCTTACCTCTAGACAAGGTATCCTCTTTGAGGGGCTTGGTCCGTCTGCTTTGTGCAAAAAGACAGCCGTCCATACGCCTGTGCATGAGGCTGCTAGGAAAGATGGTAGCATCATTCGAAGCTGTGCCATACGCCCAATTCCACTCAAGGAATTTACAGAGGGCCATATTGTCAGCCTGGAACGGAAAAATTCAGGCTCTAGACTTCCCGATGGCTTTGTCCCCTTCCGTTCGGAAGAGTCTCTGCTGGTGGTTGATCCCCCAGAATCTCCAGAAGGGAAAACCCTTCAGTCCGATATCCTGGAAGGTGGTCACTACAGATGCCAGCCTTATAGGCTGGGGGCAGTACTGGAGCAATGGTCTCTCCAGGGCAGATGGTCAAATGTAGTAAAAACCCTGCCCATCAATCTCTTAGAGATACGAGCAGCCCGGTATGCCCTAGTAGCCTGGGCATCCAGACTCCAAGGGTCCCCTGTCAGAATTCAATCAGACAATGCCAAAGCAGTGGCATATATCAATCATCAGGGAGGCACCAGGAGTCATGCAGTCCAGAGGGAAGTAAGTCACATCCTGGAATGGGCAGAAAAGCATGTCCCATGTATGTCAGCTGTCTTCATTCCAGGGGTGGAGAATTGGAAGGCGGACTTTCTAAGTCCCCAACAGTTATGCCCAGGGGAATGGTCCCTTCATCCCGAGGTCTTCCGAGCAATATGTCAGCGGTGGGGAACACCGGATGTAGATCTGCTAGCATCCAGATTCAACGCAAAGGTGGACAGATTTGTCTCCCGGACAAGGGATCCCCTCGCTTGCGGCTCGGATGCTCTGGTGTTCCCTTGGAATCAGTTCAGACTGATATATGCATTTCCTCCGCTACAATTGTTGCCTCGACTCCTTCGCAGAGTCAGGTTGGAAAAGAAGCCGGTGATCTTGGTGGCTCCAGCGTGGCCCAGAAGGGCCTGGTACGCGGAGATCATCAAAATGTCTGTGGGGAGTCCTTGGACCCTTCCACGTCGTCCGGACCTGCTTTCGCAAGGGCCGATATACCACCCTTCCTTACTAACTCTAAGTTTAACGGCCTGGCTATTGAATCCCACATCCTAAAGAAGAGAGGTCTCTCTAACTCTGTGGTATCAACTATAATCAATGCCAGGAAGCCTGTATCCAGGCAGATCTACTATAGAGTTTGGAAGGCGTACATCACTTGGTGCGAGGCCAGAAAGTGGCATCCACGTAAGTACGTTATAGGCAGAATTCTGGACTTCCTACAGTGGGCTGTAGACAGGAAGTTTGCCTTAAGTACTATCAGGGGTCAGGTTTCGGCCTTATCAATACTATTTCAAAGGCCCCTGGCTATGCATTCACTTGTCAAATCCTTTATGCAAGGAGTGACTCGTATTATTCCACCGATTAAAGCTCCCATATGTCCATGGGATCTAAATTTGGTTCTGTCGGTTCTGCAGAAGCAGCCATTTGAACCTTGCGGCACATTTCCTTGGTTCTACTCACCAGAAAATTGATATTTTTAGTAGCCATATGCTCGGCTAGAAGAGTGTCGGAAGTAGCCGCCATGTCCTGTAAAGATCCATATCTGGTTATTCATGAGGACAGAGTAGTATTACGTCCTCACCCAGCCTTTCTTCCTAAGGTGGTATCGAGGTTTCACTTGAACCAGGATGTGGTTCTTCCTTCTTTTCCCCAAACCGAGCTCGGTAGAGGAAAAGTTATTGCATTCTTTGAATGTAGTAAGAGCAGTTAAAGCTTATCTAAAAGCCACTGCTCAGATTCGTAGAACGGATTCTTTGTTTGTTCTGCCGGAAGGCCCCAGAAAGGGTCAGGCAGCATCAAAATCTACTTTAGCCAAGTGGATTCGACAGGTCATAATACAAGCCTATGGCTTGAGAAGTAGACCGCCTCCGTTCAAAGTTAGGGCGCACTCCACAAGAGCAGTTGGAACTTCATGGGCAGTGCATCACCAGGCCTCCCTGGCTCAAATTTGTAAGGCCGCAACATGGTCTTCAGTACACACGTTTACTAGGTTCTACCAGGTGGACGTTAGAAGTCAGGAGGATGTCGCCTTTGGGCGCAGTGTGTTGCAGGCCGCAAAAGATCCTCATGCCTGATGGCGCCCAGCTTATGTATGGTATATCCCCCCCCCTCATTTGGCATTGCTTTGGGACGTCCCACATAGTAATGACTATGCCGCTCTGTGTCCCATGATGTATGAACAAGAAAGTAGGATTTTTAAAACAGCTTACCTGTAAAATCCTTTTCTTGGAGTACATCACGGGACACAGAGCTCCCACCCCTCTTTTGGGGACATGTATTGCTTTGCTACAAAACTGAGGTGCTCCCGGATGGGAGGGGCTTATATAGGGGAGGGTACTTCCTGTTTTGGAAGTTGCCAGTGCCAGCACCTGAAGGTAATTCTATATAACCCACATAGTAATGACTATGCCGCTCTGTGTCCCGTGATGTACTCCAAGAAAAGGATTTTACAGGTAAGCTGTTTTAAAAATCCTACTTTTTTAAATAGGTTCCTTTAGACCCCATTCACACAGGGGCGACTCGTCAGGCGACTCAGCCGCCTGACAAGTCGCGTCCCATTCTGTACAATGGAACCGTTCTAATCGGAGTGACTGAAGTCGCTCCGACTTAGAAAAAGGTTCCTGTACTACTTCAAGATGACTTCAGGGCAACTTCCATTGACTTCAATACAGAAGTCATTTTTGAAGTCACCTTTGAAGTCGTCTTCAGATTGCCCGGCACAGTCGCGGGACAAGTCGTGCCGCCCCTGTGTGAATGGGCTCTAAAGCTAGTGCATTGTTGGTTCACTTGCCTTTGCCTTCGATTTCCCTTCTAAATTTTTTTTTTCTTTGTCTGAATTTCTCACTTCCTGTTCCTCCTCAGTAAGCTGTTCAGTAAGCTGTTCTGGCTGACTCAACACCACTCGGATGATGGTGTGAAATCTACTGAGGAGAAACAGGAAGTGAGAAATTCAGACAAAGAAAAAAACATTTAGAAGGGAAATCGAAGGCAAAGGCAAGTGAACCAACAATGCACTAGCTTAACCACTTGTCCACCGCCCACTGTCAATTGACGGCGGGCGGAGGATACTCTCGTTCTGGGAGGACGTCATATGACGTCCTCCCTTTAAAACGAGCTAGGAGGCGCGCGCGCGCCCGGCGCGTTCACAAGGCCCCGGTGCGCGTGCCCGGTGGCCGCGATTGCCGCCGGGCACCCGCGATTGCCCGGGAAACGAGCAGGAAAGTGGGTCTCTGTGTGTAAACACAGAGATCCATGTCCTGTGAGGGAGAGGAGGCTGATGGTGTGTCCCTTGTACATAGGGACAACCATCGGTCACCTCCCCCAGTCAGTCCCCTCCCCCCACAGTAAGAACACATAGAGGGAACATATTTAACCCCTTCCCGCCCCCTAGTGGTTAACCCCTTCCCTACCAATCACATTTATACAGTAATCAATGCATTTTTATAGCAGGGATCGCTGTATAAATGTGAATGGTCCCAAAAATGTGTCAAAAGTGTCCGATGTGTCCGCCGCAATATCGCAGTCACAATAAAAAAATTGCAGATCGCCGCCATTACTAATAAAAAAAAAAAAAAAAAAAAATGCTATAAATCTATCCCCTATTTTGTAGACGCTATAACTTTTGCGCAAACCAATCAATACGCGCTTATTGCGATTTTTTTTTTTACCAAAAATATGTAGAAGAATACGTATCGGCCTAAACTGAGGAAAATTTTATTTTAAAAAAAATGGGTATTTATTATAGCAAAAAGTAAAAAATAGTGTTTTTTTTCCAAACTGGACGCTATTCTTTTGTTTATAGCGCAAAAAATAAAAACCGCAGAGGTGATCAAATACCACCAAAAGAAAGCTCTATTTGTGGGAAAAAAAGGACGCAAATTTCGTTTGGGAGCCACGCCGCACGACCACGCAATTGTCATTCAAAGTGTGACAGCGCTGAAAGCTGAAAAATGGCTTGGGCAGGAAGGGGGTTTTCGTGCACAGTAGGGAGGTGGTTAAAGGAACCTATTTAGAAAATAAAAAACAAACCTTTACAACCCCTTTAAGTCAGCAGATACTCTTGAACATCTCGGACATTCTGTAGGTTCCCGTCTACCCCATTGATATAGTTTAGCTGGTGTCCTATAAGCTCTATATATTATGTATAAATGAAATTATTTCGGACTCTGACAAGTGCACTGCAAATGCTAATAGTATGTGCTGAGCCAAATGGCTCACATTACTGCTGGGGGCTGAGTGTTTTGTGTTAGTGGTCCAAATACTATCTCCACTGTTCACATTGAAGCTGCCAATATAGGCCATCACTTGCCATCCTTTATATCAGAGATGCCATCACTGGCCATCCTCTGTATCAGACAGGCCATTATTGAATATCCTCATTGGCCATCCCCGGCATCAAATAGTCCATCACTAGCCATCCTCTTTATTAGAAAGGCCATCACTGGCAATCAGAAAATCACCATTGTGAGGTGACAGCAGAGGCCCCTATTACACTTTGCTGTATATCATCATCCAGAATCAATCAGAAGTCTGCAGTGCACATAAATTTGCTCTGCTAGAATATTGTACGGAAGACCTTAGTCTAAACAAGGCTGGCACATACATTGTCTAATGCAAATATGGCTCTTGGTTTCATATACAGTATTTCAGTGTGTAGCCTATACGTTTTTTGATGACCTTACCCTGGCCATACACATTGCAATTTTCAATAAATCACTTTTAAGCCACTGGGAATTTTAATTATGATGGCCAGTAATAAACAAAAAAAATAGGTAGTCTACCACCCAGGAGTTTGTTCAATTGGGAAGTCGAAACTGGGCAATTAATTGACAGCTTTAACACAGTTTAATGAGCAATTGCAAAAGAAAGGAAAAACGTACCGCTCAAAAGCTTGAGAATTCACCAAATGGCTGCTCCCGCCCGGTCTCTCGCACAGGTGCTGGCTCTGCACTGATGCATGGGAAGAAAAAGAAACCCTGGACTGCCGCACTCTGTATAGACAGTTATTTATTCCAAAAAATCATGAGTAAGCGTCAATTCGTGACGTGAAACGCGTTAGCCATCCTTCCCTGCATGCATACTACCTGCATTTGTTGTTTTGGATTTATGGATTTATTTTGAATTTGGATTTTTTACCTGATTTTTTGGAATAAATAACTGTCTATACAGAGTGCGGCAGTCCAGGGTTTCTTTTTCTTCCCAATGAGCAATTGCAGTTAAGTGAAATTGAAAAGTTGAAAAATATGCCAATTTCATCAAACTCAATCTGATCAGATCAGTCAACCAAAGACACCATTTTATGTGTTATAATTTTGGGGGATTTGGGTACAAAATGTAATTGAAAGTTTAATAGCCCTATCAAATTGAAATGTATATGGCCAGCTTAGGAGCAAGCTTAGGAGCAAGGGAAACACAGTTGTCTTAATAACCAATAATTATAACGCAGTCAAGTGACTGTATGTTTAGAGACACTTTTACTGAGTAAGTAAAGATATTATTAATGTTATATGGCTACACTGACAAAGCTTTCATTTTAGTGTGTAAGTAGAGATGTTATTAAAGTTTTATGGTTGTACTAGCAAACACACCTTGTTTTTTTCTGCATCTTTACAGTACATAACTTTTATAGGGTTGTTTAACAGAGCAGTGCAACAAGCAATGAAGATCTGCAGAGAGCAGTAACTCATCTCGAGAAAAAAAAATAATAATAATTTCTGTGATTGTATAGATGAAGCTTACTGAAATCTGATTACTATTAATACAGCATTTTGCGTTTTCATGATTCTTTTTTCCTCCATTAAAAAAGCAAGCCAGGCTTAAAGCTGAACTCTAAAGCCCCGTACACACGATCGGTTTAACTGATGAAAACTGTCCGATGGATGGTTTTCATCAGACAAACCGATCGTGTATGGTACCCATCGGTCTTTTTTCCATCGGATGGAAAAAATAGAACTTGTTTTAAATTTTTCCGATGGATAAAAAACCGATGGGAATTTCCGATCGTCTATGGGCAAGTCCATCGGTTAAAAAACCCACGCATGCTCAGAATCAAGTCGACGCATGCTCAGAAGCATTAAACTTAATTTTTCTCGGCTCATCGGAGTGTTTTACGTCACCGTGTTTGGAACGGTCGGTTTTTTGACCGATGGTGTGTGGCCAAGACTGATGAAAAACAGTTTCATCGGATTTCCGATGGTCAAATCCATCGGACGAAAATCCATAGGTTATCCGATCGTGTGTACAGGGCTTTAGTATGCCTGCCCATTTAACAAAGCAGCTGAATTCTTGGATTTCAGCTTTACAAACATTTATTCCATATGTACACGTGATTTTTTTGTAATATTATCAAAAGTTTTACAATGCCCAGATGCATTTCTTTTCTAACAGGAGTCATGTATTGTTTGTTCGCTGCATCACCCCCAATTCAAAAAAGGTAATTATTGTCTGATTTATCTGATTCTTCCTCAATTTTTCTTTTATATCAGCTTTACTTTGCATTTCCATTTCATGTTGATTCATTGTTATCAAAGGGATAGTAGAGTCTGTAGAAACACTGCTATGAATGTTATGCCAACAATATTAAAATACATGTATTTCCTTACAGTGCTGTCAAGTAAAACAATAGCAGTTGATTAATTTGAAAATGTACATTAACAATGTCTTGAGCAACCAAGCAAATATGAAATCTGACCTAGCATTGGATATACAGTATTTTATCATGTTAAAACATAATTCAGATTCTAAATAAATATAATAAAAAATAAATTAGTCAGAGGTATTAAAAATAAAAAAAAATGCAGCTTTCACTGCAATACTCACATCTTCTCTGTTGCTGTCTGCTCCACTGATGGCCACTGGACCGCTTCCAGGTTCATTGACAGCAGTGGTGGCTGGTGCTCCATTTTTTTGGGGGGGTGGCAAACAACTTCCCCCCCCGCAAGGTCCACATTTACCCCATCCACGGTCGCGGCTTCCCCACAGCAGATAGACGAAGCAGTAGGAGAGCAGCCAGGCTGCGGCACGCTCCAATGACAGACATTGCCATCTTTCTTCTCCCAGCTCAGGCTACATGGCAACTCTGCCTCTACACTGCATATGTCACCGCTGGAGACTGCACGCTCATTGGCTGCCACCAGCCCCCCGCCTTCTCCTCCTCCTCCATTCCTCTACTCCTCCTCTCCGCTGCTTATCCGCTCTAACCACCGCTGTACACATCACACAAGTGAGTAGGCTCGGGATGTAATGCTTTGCGCCCTGAGCCCACCCTTTTTGAAGCCAATTAGAGCCTCAGGCTCTAATTATATGCTTAAAAAAAAAAAAATCCATGTGTCCGGCACCCTGCATGGAGATTAGGGGCCAGGTGCATGGATTATGAGTGCGACGCCCCTTCTCCCCTAATGAGCGAGCCACCACTGAACAGCCAACGTCATTCAACCCAACTCCTAAGTGCCCAGACTGATGTACACATACCATGGGGGTACATCACCAAATGGTCTGGGTTCACAGAACAATATAATATGCTTTCTGAAAAATAAAAATCTGCTTACCACCAACACCAAAACAAAAGAGGAGGGTTCCAGGACATTGAATAACCAACCAGAAATCAACTGGATTATGGAACTTTTAATAAACAGGTATGAGAGGGGAGGTTAAAACTGGAGTTCTGCTTTAACCACTTGACAACTGGGCACTTAAACCCCCTTCCTAACCAGACGAATTTTCAGCTTTCGGTGCTCTCACATTTTGAATGACAATTACTCAGTCATACAACACTGTACCCATATGAAATTTTTGTCCTTTTTTTCACACAAATAGAGCTTTCTTTTGGTGGTATTTAATCACTGTTGGGTTTTTTATTTTTTGCGCTATAAGAGAAAAAAGACTGAAAATTTTGTAAAAAAATGAATTTTTCTTTGTTTCCGTTATAAAATTTTGCAAATTAGTATTTTTTCTTCATAAATTTTGGCCAAAATTTATACTGCTACATATCTTTGGTAAAAATAAGTACAAATTGGTGCATATTTTTTGGTCTTTGTGAAAGTTATAGAGTCCACAAGCTATGGTGCCAATATTTGAAAATTGATCACACCTGAAGTACTGACGGCCTATCTCATTTCTTGAGACCCTAACATGCCAGAAAAGTACAAATACCCCCCAAATGACCCCTTTTTGGAAAGAAGACATTCCAAGGTATTTAGAAAGAGTCATTGTGAGTTTTTTGAAGTTGTCATTTTTTCCCACAATTCTTTGCAAAAATCAAGATTTTTTTTTCTTTTTTTTTTTCCACAAAATTGTCATATTAGCAGGTTATTTCTCACACACAGCATATGCATACCACAAATTACACCCCAAAACACATTCTGCTATTACTCCCGAGTATGGCGATACCACATGTGTGAGACTTTTACACAGCGTGGCCACATACAGAGGCCCAACATGCAGGGAGCACCATCAGGCGTTCTGGAGAACCCAGGCCAATTCTGACATTTCTCTCCTACATGTAAAAATCATAATTTGTTTGCTAGAAAATTACATAGAACCCCAAAACATTATATATGTTTTTTTAGCAAAGACCTTAAAGAATATAATGGTGGTCATTGCAACTTTTTATCTTGCACGGTATTTGCGCAGAAATTTTTCTAACGCGTTTTTTACGGAAAAAATATGTTTTGTGCTTAAAAGAAAAAAAACAGTAAAGTTAGCCCAATGTTTTTGCATAATGTGAAAGATGAAGTTACGCCGAGTAAATAGATACCTAACATGTCACCCTTCAAAATTGCACACGCTCGTGGAATGGCGCCAAACTTCGCTACTTAAAAATCCACATAGGCAACGCTTTAAATATTTTTACTGGTTACATGTTTTGAGTTACAGAGGAGGTCTAGGGCCAAAATTATTGCTCTCACTCTAACGTTCGCAACGATACCTCACATGTGTGGTTTGAACACCGTTTTCATATGTGGGCGGGGCTTACGTATGCGTTCACTTCTGCATGCGAGCTCGCGGGGGCAGGGGCGCTTTAAAAAAATATATATATTTTTTATTGTTCATTTTACTTTATTTATTTTAGTTTGACATGTTTTTCCGCCCCAAATTTTTTTTTGATCACTTTTATTCCTATTACAAGGAATGTAAACATCCCTTGTAATAGGAATATGGCATGACAGGTCCTCTTTACAGTGAGATATGGGGTCAATAAGACCCCACATCTCACCTCTAGGCTGGGAAGCCTGAAAAAAAAACAAAAAAAAAACAATCTTGGCTTTGATCGTAGCGGTGAGTCGGTAGAAGCACCGGAGGGCAGCGGGAGGGGGGGCATCCCCTCTCACCTTCCGTAAGAGCGATCAAGCGGTGGAACAGCCGCTATGATCATTCTTATGGTGTAGGGAATCGCCAGCTGAAAAAGCGAATATCTGAATGATGCCTGTAGCTGCTCCCATCATTCAGATATCCCTGCATAAAGTTAAGGACGTCATATGACGGCCGGCGGGCGGGAAGTGGTTATTGCAGAGTATTGCCGGGTATTCCGGAGTATTGCAGGGTATTGAGGAGTATTGCCGGGTATTGAGGAGTATTGCAGGGTATTGAGGAGTATTGCAGGGTATTGCGGAGTATTGCAGGGTATTGCGGAGTATTGCCGGGTATTGCGGAGTATTGCCGGGTATTGCGGAGTATTGCCGGGTATTGCGGAGTATTGCCGAGTATTGCCGGGTATTGCCGAGTATTGCGGGGTATTGCCGGGTATTGCGGAGTATTGCCGAGTATTGCGGGGTATTGCCGGGTATTGAGGAGTATTGCCGGGTATTGCGGAGTATTACTGGGTATTGCGGAGTATTGTCGGGTATTGCGGAGTATTGCCGAGTATTGCGGGGTATTGCCGGGTATTGAGGAGTATTGCCGGGTATTGAGGAGTATTGCCGGGTATTGCGGAGTATTGCCGGGTATTGCGGAGTATTGCCGAGTATTGCGGGGTATTGCCGGGTATTGAGGAGTATTGCCGGGTATTGCGGGGTATTGCGGAGTATTGCCGAGTATTGCCGAGTATTGCGGGGTATTGAGGAGTATTGCAGGGTATTGTGGAGTATTGCCGGGTATTGTGGAGTATTGCCGGGTATTGTGGAGTATTGCAGGGTATTGTGGAGTATTGCCGGGTATTGTGGAGTATTGCCGGGTATTGTGGAGTATTGCCGGGTATTGAGGGGTATTGCAGGGTATTGAGGGGTATTGCAGGGTATTGAGGAGTATTGCAGGGTATTGAGGAGTATTGCGGAGTATGGCAGGGTATTGCGGAATATGGCAGAGTATTGCACAGTATGGCAGGGTATTGCACAGTATGGGCAGAGTATGGGCAGGGTATTGCACAGTATGGGCAGGGTATTGCAGAGTATTGCACAGGGTATTGCAGAGTATTGCACAGGGTATTGCAGAGTATTGCACAGGGTATTGCAGAGCGTATTGCAGAGGGTATTGCAGAGGGTATTGCAGAGGGTATTGCAGAGTATTGCACAGGGTATTGCAGAGTATTGCACAGGGTATTGCAGAGTATTGCACAGGGTATTGCAGAGTATTGGCAGGGTGTATTGCAGAGTATTGGCAGGGTGTATTGCAGAGTATTGGCAGAGTATTGCACAGGGATGGCTGAGCAGGGATGGATGGATGGCTGGATCTGTGACTGCAATTGTCACAGATCCAGCCCACAGCTGACATGTTCTGACATGGGGGAGGGAGCTGACATGATCCGCTCCCTCCCCTCTCCTCTCACACTGTACCGATCGGTACAGAGAGGGGAGGGAGGAACCGGCGTCATCACATGACGCCGGTCTGTTTACAAGTGATCGCTCCGTCATTTGACGGAGCGATCACGTGGTAAACAGCCGCGATTAGCGGCCATCTCCCGTGATCCGTGATGCGCCGGGTCTTCCGGACCCGGCGGTCACGGTCATATCCTGGAGCGCGCCCCAGGGGGCGCGCGGGAGCAAGATTCTGTGAGGACGTCCCTGGGACGTCCACTCAGGATAACTCGACCGCGCTGTGGACGTCTTTTGTACATGGCGCGGTCGGCAAGTGGTTAAGTGCATAAATGCAAAAATAAATAAAAAATTGTGTAGAACGTACAGGTATTTATGCCCATTATGGATCTCAGTACTTCATCTGCTTTTTGAATCCATCTTTGTTGAAGCATTACCCATAGTCAGCATATATTTCTCAACTGAGATGTAAATCTTGTGAATTCCAGTGCCTGGGCAACAAATATATAACACATATCAGCCCACTGCTGCAGTTCCTCACATTGTGAATTGCTAAAATGTGTCAAGTTTACAGTCTGAAGCCTCGTACACACGACCGAGTTTCTCGTCGTTAAAAACACGTCGTTTTTCTCGACGAGATTCTTGTCAACCTTGACGAGTTTCTCGTCAAGCTTTCCATGCGTACACACTGACAATTCCAAATCTCGTCGTTGTTCTGCGCGGTCACGTCCAACACGTACGACGGCAGTATAAAGGGGAAGATCGATTTCCCTGGCGCCACCCCTTGGGCTGCTTTTGCTAATCTCGTATTACCGCGTGTGAAGTAAAAGTTTGGGAAGAGACGATTCGCGCTTTTCAGTCTTCGTGCTTTCAGTTCGTTTTCTGCGGTTCAGTTTGTGCTTGTGGGTTCGTATCTTGTCTTTCAGGGCGTGTAGGCAGGTCGTATCTGTTTTACAGTGCGTTCTTGCCCGTGCGTTTCTGAATTTCAGTTTGTTCTTCATAGGCCTTGCTGTTCTAAAGTGCGTTCTGTTTAGTACGTTCTGATAAGATGACCGTTTCCTAGCCATGTCCCGGGTACGTTCTCGTTGTCGAGTTCGTGCTGTGCGGGCGCTTGGTGTTGGTCTGCTTGTTTTGGACCAAGACGAGTCCAATAACGGGGTGAGGAGGAGTTCATTGACCAAGAATTGGTTGCTCCAGCGGGACCAATTCTGCCACATGCCTCTGCTGCGGGAGATCGTGGAGAATAATCCTGAGGGCTACAGGAATTTTCTGCGGATGTCTGACCCCGTTTTTCAGCATCTTTTGGCTTTGGTTTCCCTCTATATTACCAGGCAGGACACCGTTATGCGGGAAGCCATCAGTGCTGAGCAGAGGCTCATCGCCACGTTACGTTATCTGGCGACAGGGAGAAGTCTTCAGGACTTGAAGTTCACGACAGGCATCTCCCCCCAGGCTCTGGGCCTCATAATCCCAGACACCTGTTCTGCCATTATCCAAGTCCTGCAGGAGGACTATATTAGGGTAAGTTTTCTCCATTAACATCACATTTTATGTATTTCATGTATGATAATGTATTGTATTTCTTTCATCCTTCACTAATTACCATGATTGTAATATGCTGAGAATGTCCCCTTTGTCCTCATGCATGCTGGAAGCTTTTAAATGCCCCTTTTTTCTCCTCCATGCATATTTCCCTTCACTAACCTCTCCATCAGTGGCGGCTGTTGCTCAAAATGTTTGGGGGGCCACCCCAAAATTTTATATATAAACTTCCTCCATTTTTGCGACTGTGCCTATTAAACGCCACCAGTTGCCCCCTCCAATGCAGCCAGTTTGCCCCCTCCAATGCAGCCAGTTTGCCCCCTCCAATGCAGCCAGTTCCCCCCCCAGCCCTGCACTTACCTTCTTCTGGTCAGCGCCATCCTTCTTCTCTCCTTGATGTCTTCTCCTGCCCTCGATGTTGCATCAGCCAATCAGGTTACCGGTAAACAGACTTGGTGAACATGATTGGCAGAGGAGCCTGTCAGTGTTTACCCAAGGAATGCCCCCCCCCCTGTGTCCCCTGGTTAACTTTTATGAAGCCTATTACATCCCTCAGGCTGTAATCGCCAAGGCTATTTGACCCCCTGGCTCTGATAGGCAATTTTCAACCAAAAACTGCCGCTGTTATTCATATGGCCGTCGCTCAACAGGGGGCCATCCACCTGAATAGTGGGCGGCATTGACAATACCTAGGTTAATGCAAGGCATGAACCTATGTATTGTTCTGAGTGACGGGCGCAGGAGAGAGGGGGCAGCGCTCCAGCGCCCACTCTAGATGCACCGCCACTGCAATGCTATCCTGTGGCCAAACACATCTAGCCCCCCCCAAATTTGATTATAATGGACCATCAGAGGGGGTGATGAATATGATACTTGAGCCTTCCATTATACTTTTTAAAAACACATTAAACGAAAACTTAGATTGATGTTGGGCTAGAATGTATTTTAATATAATCTGCTTGCAATGTTATGTGCAAAAGTACTAATATTTTTTTATCTTGTTTGACTCCACAGCTTCCTTCCACGCCACAGGAATGGCAGACTGTGGCATCGGAGTTTGCCACGCGGTGGGACTTCCCCAACTGCGGTGGAGCCATTGACGGGGAGCACATCCGCATCATGCCGCCACCCCGTTCTGGGTCCTACTACTACAACTACAAGGGGTTTCATAGCATTGTGCTGATGGCAGTGGTGTCAGCACGGTATGAATTCCTCTATGTGGATGTGGGGAAGAATGGCCGGATGTCCGATGGGGGATCCTTCATCCAGACAGAGTTTGCCCTCCGTCTCCAGAGTGACGACCTTGCATTGCCACCGGATGCAGGGAATGTTGAAGGACTCCCCTTTGTTTTTTTGGCTGATGAAGCCTTCGGACTCGGACCGCACCTCATGAGGCCATTTCCCCAGAAGACCCTGACCCCAGAGAAGAGGGTGTTCAACTACCGGCTGGCCAGTGCCCGAAGAGTCGTAGAAAATGCCTTTGGGATAATGGCCAGCCGGTTCCGCCTTTTTATGACTCCAATTCACTTGGCGGAGTACAAGATTAACTATGTTGTTTTCTGCTGCTGTGTGCTCCATAACTTTCTGATCCGAAAATCACCAAATTATATGGCCTCAATATTGCCTGAGGCAGGACTTTCATCTGGCAATACCCTGCCGGGCCTAGAATCTGGCCGTCCTGGCTTGCCCCCCCAAAATGCCCGTGAGGTTCGTCAGAAATATCTGGAATATTTCACGGGTAGGGGGGCAATTCCTATGCCAGGCCATGTCTAAATCTGCTTGGAGAAAGAACTAAATAAAAAGCTGATTAAATCTTTTAACTTTTGTTTTTTCCTGTCTCCTAGTTTGTCTTATTGCATTTGTAGTGCCAAGTGTATTTTCCTTTAGTAAATACCAACCATTTCGCTAGGAACCACAAAAATAAACACAAATAATGTTATAGCGTATTTAAAAAAGAAGCTACACTTTGTTGTTGTTCCAAAATTTTACTCTGTGCACATTCACACACATGGTAAATAGAACAGTATGTATATTTTTTTTGGGCTGGCCACAAACCGGCTTTTTTTTATTTTACGAAAATACAAAACCATCAGTAGCATTCAACAAACTACAACATTGGATACCTCTCGGCAATATGAGACATTCACTTACACAAAATATTTCTCTATCTGGCCGTCCTAATATGGGGTATTGGCACCCCTGGCCAAGCCAAAATTTGAATATGCACACAATTTGAAGTCATTTCCAATAGGGATTTTAGACTCCTGATCCCTATTGTCAACATGTGCTATCTGCCATCAGGGGTGATCAATGGACGTGTTTTAGGGGTGCAACCCCTTCTTCAGTTCACCTACTTGAGATACGAGGAAGGGGTTGCACCCTCAAAACACGTACATGGATATCCCCTGATGGCAGATGGCACATGTTGACACACTGTGTGCATATTCAAATTTTGGCTTGATTGATTGGCTAAAAGCTTCAAAAAGGGGGAAGAACAATCTCAAGCAAAAAATGGGGGTTTTGTTGCCTTATTCAATTCTCCCCAAAACATCTAGGATGTCTTTAAAGGTTTGATCCATCACATTAATTCTTTGCTTAATTCTGTCCAGTTCTGTGCTACATTCCATCACTTGCTTTATGATTCGTAAGGCACTGTCAGCAGAGAAACGCGTACTTTCGTTCACCCCAACATTTTTATCCCCTATAAAAAATACAAAAGGTATTATAACTCCGCAGGCCTACATCTCTTACCTGAAGCTGTGGTGACAGATACTGACCTGTTGTGGTGACAAGTTCCACCACGTCATCCACTTCTCCTTCCTCCAGCTCTTCAACTTCCTCAACATCCTCAGGTTGTGGGTCTTGGTGAGGTTGGGGTTGTTTAGAAGCTGTGGGTTTCTTGTGCTCCCCGGAGTGTTCTCCTCCCAGTCTTCTCTCCCCTATGAGAATCAAACAAAAGGTATAGTTATCACACAGAAATTTTGCATAAAAAATAAAAACATGATACATTGGTTGGAAGTGGGGTACAAGTGTCTGTTTGGGCGGGATTTCAAGATGAAGACATTATTTTGAAAAGCTATATTCTTTACTATTCACCTTTGGCTGTCAATTTTTACACATGCAGGCACCACAAAAATGCACTGATGCACCTGTGTGGGGCACCCAAAAAATGTGGTTCTGGTGGCCCACACAATAGTGCTCAAAAGTACAGATGTGGAACCAGCTGCTGAGTGTCCTCTCCATTACACTCATTAAAGTTTGCATTTCATTCTCTTTACAAACACACCATCTAGGCAACAATGTAATAACAACTATTGAATAAAAACAGGCAGCTGTGTAAAAAATCGTGCATAGTGGCCGATGTAACGAACGAACTGTGCCAAACCAAGTTCAAACGATGACATTTTGTAAGGTACAATAGAAAAATGCAATAACATGGAGCAACATGCAAGTTGTGAAATACAATAATAGGAAAAAAGGGAAAAAAGGGGAAAAAGTACTTACTTTTTTCAAGCATTCTCTTAATGCTCCTTAACTGCTCCGGCTCCCTCAGTTTGAGGTCAGACCACCTCTTTCTGAGCTGCTCATTTGGTTGTGTCCCCCCAGAAATTCTTCTTCAGACTCTTCACGACTTTCTTGATGATTTTGGCCTTCCTTCGATTAGGTTTGCTATACGGCCCATGCTTTGCGTCATAATCCGACTTTAGCAATATGTCCACCATCTCCGCCATCTCCGCGTAAGACATATTAGATGCCTTGAATCTCCTCCTTGATCGTGACGTTTCCTCAGTCTCCGGGCTTGTCTCCTCCTCGTTATTTGAGGAATTAGCAGACACCTGCTGTGAATCCGCCATATCTGTCTGCGCGCCGAAAGAGAAGGGGCGGGGAAAAGATGTTACTTAGAACGTCATGGGCGGGTGACGTGTTTGGGCGACGTGTGCGGGCGACGTGTGCGGAGCGACTTGTGCGTAGTTTTACGCATACGTGGTGTATATATAGCAAACACACATGTGACTAGACTACGTTCGGTGTGCGGAGAATGGAGTAAAAGTGACGGACGTGCGAACGAAGGTATGTGATTTTGAGACTTTGTGAAATCGGTGGCTTATACTGTCTAGAGAATGTTGGAGGATATATATGGTGAATAAGATTTACAGGAGGTTAGACTGTGTGACTGACATTATTTTTTGGTGATTATTTTTGGCTTGCAGACCTAAAATGAATGTCTTTATCAGTGATAAGGAATTCCTTGCGGAATTTATAGACCGGGTAAGGGAGCTGCCCGCTCTGTGGGAAACCAAAAACCCCAGACATTGTAAAAAAGGTGTAAGGAAAGCAGCGCTGGAGAGCCTGCTCCCATTTGTGAAGACCAAGGTACCCACAGCAACAGCAAAACAGGTGGACACTAAAATTGGGAGCTTGAGAGGCACATACAGGAATGAACGCTCTAAGGTCCTGGCTTCTCAGAGGTCAGGAGCAGCAGCAGATGATGTGTATGTCCCGAATTTGTGGTACTACAGCAGGATGTCCTTTCTGGATGACCACATTGAGGCAAGGCCATCACTGTCCAGTCTTCCCCCCAGACTTCCCTGCAGCCAACCTGAGCCTTCTCTGGAGCAAGAGGAGGCAGCCATCCTGGAAGAAGCTGATTTGGACATCTGGAGCCAGGTATAGTAATTATTGAAAATGTATTCTGAGAAAATTAAAGCCGGAAAATTAAGCCAATATGAAAATCCTAAAATAATTTGGGATACAAAAGTGAAATCAAGATCTATAGACATTAGTCTGCCATAAATTAGGGGCAAAAAATTTAATCTGATGTGGTCCTAAAAATATTTGTCTTTTCTCTTGATTTACATTCAAATTGCTACATTCATGATCTCAAATTTGTGTGAAAATAATAAACCAAAAAATAAAACTATGTCCCTTTTTCATACACAGGATGAAATCAGCCAGGAGGAGGGTCTGGAAACTGTCAGGCAGGAGGAGGCAGGGCCCACTGTGAGCCAGGAGGTGGCAGGGCCCACTGTGAGCCAGGAGGTGGCAGGGCCCACTGTGAGCCAGGAGGTGGCAGGGCCCACTGTGAGCCAGAAGGTGGCAGGGCCCACTGTCAGCCAGGAGGTGGCAGGGCCCACTGTCAGCCAGGAGGTGGCTGGGCCCAGTGGCAGACAGGAGGTGGCAGGGCCCAGTGGCAGACAGGAGGTGGCCGGCCCGAGTAGCAGCACAAGATCGCAGGTGCCTCCCATCCGCCTTCCTAAAAGAAGCAGGAGGGACAGGACCACAAGTGAGGCAGCAATGGCCCTTATTAGAGAGGCACATGCCACCCTCCAGGAGCCCACATCCCCTGAAAAGGCCATTGCCGGCCTAGTTGAGGCCAAGTTCAAGGTGATGAGCATGGAGCAACGCCTCCTATGCGAGCCCTTGCTCATCACCTTGCTGAACAAGGGGGTGATGGAGAGAATTACCCCCAATACGGCCATATGTGAGGTCGCACAACTATCCCAACCTCAACCTCCTCCTCCTCCTCCTCCTCCACCTCCACCCTCTTCTCCGCCACCCCCTTCTCCTCCACCTCCTTCTCCTCCTCCTGACAGGAGTACCCCTCCAGTGGCCCAGCCTCCAGCCACACGCAGAAGGAAGGCTTCAGGGAAGGCTGCCAAGAAGACCAGGAAGTGATGGCCTTACTTCATTGTGGTCGGACAGAAGGCAGCCTGTTGTAGTACCACAGACTTGGGACATGTATATCACCTGCTGCTGTTCCTGACCTCTGGGAGTCCAGCATCAGATTGTGCTCACAACTGTTGTGCTTCTCAAGCTCCCAATTTTAGTGTCCACACAGGGTTTATGTGTGCTCTGGGGTCCCTGGGATGCACAAATGGCAGCAGGTTCTCCAGCGCTGCCTTCTATTTATTTTGTTCTATACATGAATAAATGTTTTTTTTTTTAAAGTTCATACTTGACTATGTGTTTTTATAATAATTATTTATTTCCCTTTGGAGTAAGCAGATACATTTGAACCAAAAAAATAAAAGGGACAGATAACACCAAAAAATATCATTAAAGGTGTTCTTTAAAAAAAATAGGGTGTAAACTTGACACAACAAAATTTGAAAAAAAAAATTGGGGATCACTATCAAAACATAGACAAATTTAAATTAACATCTGTCTAAAAAATTATAAACATTAAAATATTCAGAAGATCTTGCACGATATAATACAGCTAAAATCTTCTTAAGAGCAGCATGAAAAAGGTTTAAAATAGATAGTCAGAACTCTGTGTGAATATCAGCAGCAAAACAAGTTCATTAGTTTTCATTATTGTAACATTCTAAAGAAGATTTAAATGCACAACATTTAAACGATGCAATAATTTACAGCGGAACGAGTGCTAGTGCCAAAAAATAAAGGAATAAGGTCTAAAGTGAGCATGAGGCCTCGTACACACGGCCGAGATTCTCGTTGAAAAAAACATGTTGTTTTTTTCGACGAGATTCTTGGACAAGAAACTTGTTCCGGCCGAGTGTACACACGCTCGTTTCAAAGAACCCGCGGTTCTTTGAATGGAGCGTACGCGGTGACGTCATCGACTAAGACAAGCATGCGCTCGTCACATTCGATGCCGTCGCCGCCATCTTGGTATACCCTACGTATGCCTAGGAAGCTACCGCGCATGCGTCGAATTCATTTCGAACATGCGCGGGCTTCCGGGAGGACAGGTAAGTGTACACACACTCACTTTTCTCGTCGAGAAACATGCCGAGGAGAATCTCGACGAGAAAATAGAGAGCAGGTTCTCTATTTTCTCGTCTAGGTTTCTTGTCGGTTTTCTCGACGAGAAACCCGATAGCCGCGTACACACGACCGATTTACTCGGCAAGACCTCTCTACCAGCATGTTTCTTGCTGGTTCTTGCCGAGAAAATCGGTCGTGTGTACGAGGCCTAAGTCTTCAAACAGATGCTGGTGGACACAGTGCAAGCAATAAAATGCTGGGCTCCAACTAACACTCTGTGCAGGTGTAGTAATATGGATTAGAGATTTTCCTCTTCAGTGCAGTCACACTTCAGTGTGCAATGGCTCCTTACCTTACCGCTGTTGGGGAACATTGTAAGAGTAGCCAGTGGCAATTTTGAAATCCTGGGTCCTGCAGTAGGCCACCCTAATGCCCTGTACACACGATACGATTTTCCATCAAAAAAAGTTGGATGTGAGCTTTTGGGCAGATATTCCGACCATGTGTATGCTCCATCCAACATTTTCTGTCAGAATTTCCGCCAGCAAAAGATTGAGAGCAGGTTCTCTATTTTTCCGACGGAAAAGGTTCTTGTCGGAAATTCCACACGTCTGTATGCAATTCCGACATGCAAAAAAACACACATGCTCAGAATCAAGCAGAAGAGAGGAACTGCCTATTGAACTTCATTGATCTCGGCTCGTCGTACGTCTTGTACGTCACCGCGTTCTTGACAGTCGGATTTCAGACAAGATTTGTGTGACCGTGTGTATGTGTAGCGGGTATATACTTTTAAAACTGGTGAAGACACCAGTGATGCATAGTTCCCTGTAGCCCAGCAGGTGGCGCTGTCACTTTGGGCCGGGGTTAAACCATCGCTGCAGTGCCGTACCCTTTGTGACCTCTCGCAGCGGTTGTACGGCGGGGGCGGGGAACCCGCAGTGCTTGCTGGGAGAGGGTATAAAGGGGGCGGACATCTTTGCCACGAGGTTCGAGTCCCAGGCACCTTCAGCCTGAGGGCTGCTGTTCGCGGTCGGGGTCCAGGCGGCCTAGACCTTGAGTTCGTGTTCCATCCCAGACACCTTTAGTCTGGGGTGAGGTACTCAGCTGGAGGCCTGGGGCCCAGTACCTTCCGCTGGGTCCCGCGAGAGAGGGATTGTCCTAGGGGGCCCCGGGAGTGGGGCACCCGAATCCAGAGGCGTAAGGGACTGGAGGAGGGACTCATCCGAAGACCTGGAGCAGCAGATTGCCAGTGCCAAGTGAACCTCTGGAGACCGCCCGGAGGGATATCTTTCCCGAACAGGGGCCAAGTTCAGAGAGGAAGGTGGTTCATGTTCAATGACCGGTGGCAGCGGTCCAACTATTCAACTCAGGTCAGTGGCAGAGACCTGCTATTAGGCCTGTGGCAGGGGCCTCAACGGTTCATCCGGTCGGTGGCAGCGACCAAAACTCACGGTCGGTGGCAGAGACCGTGCGCCAGGCCTATTCGCTAGCAAAGGAATAGGAGAGCTCAGTTGTGCCTGGGCCTACTCGTACCCACACCCCTGTCTGTCTGTTACTGAAGGTTCAACTGATTGTGTTCACCCTGAAAGTAGAGAAATGAAGGAGTGTTGGACTTTCGATTGGTGTGGGGCTCTATGTTATTGGCAGACACATCTCCACGGGACAGCTGGAGGCTTTGTATGCAGTGAACAGACCCGGAGGTAATTCAAGTAACTCTGCTCAACCCTCATACACATACGAGGGGAGAGCTTGGCATAGTGTTCCTGCACTCTCCTCTCCCAGGTACCCCTAGACACAAGCCAATCAAACGAGAAAACCAGAGAGGGAGAGTGAGGCTCCGCTACATATGCAACACAAGTTTGAGCCAACATTCCGTCAGAAAAAATCCACGGTTTTGGCAATATCATAAATATCATCTATGGAGCCTGGTGTCCTGGTGGATGGTTCTCATTAGAATAATATATCTCCTTTGTGTAAGTCAGTAGCAGTGGAAATCCTCCCAGGTGGGCACATCAATGATCTGTGTAGCAGGTGCTGTGGAGATATGAATCCTCAAATTTCACACCAGAAACATGGGAAATGTATCTTCCCCCTGCTTCCTGTGGCAGAATGAAATCCTCTATCCTGTAGGGACATGTGGTTGGCAAGAGGGATCTTTGGCCCCTTATAATCATTTTGTTTCCACTTCCTGGTTGAGTGAGGCACTCATGATGTAACCCTGACCTCATCACTGCATCCTGGGAAATTCCTGTCACTTTTCCAGGAGGCACACCCAAAGAACCAGGAAGTAAGAGGAGATGGATTCATCTGCCTTTTAGTTAAAATTGCCACTGTTGTCAGACTGATTCCTCAGAGCTCAGATGGGTTCATTAGCTGAAGAAGCTGGCATGGCCCACCCACCCACACTCTTCAGACAAGGGACCCTAGGCACTAGTAGTGGCGTAGTGTGGGGGTGTGGGGGGTGCCGTGGCCCCGGGCGCAACATTTAGGGGGGCGAAATACCGCACCAGTGTCACTACTGGCTGCCTCCTCCTAAATTTACTTTCCTGTGTCCCTGTGCTCTGGCCTCCATGTTCAGTCTCCGACGCCATGTGATTGGGAGTATAAGGTCATGTGCGGCGGTGGGGCTGGCCTGTCCACGATCGTGGTAGATCCTTGAGTCCCGCCTCTGCACATGTTCAATCTCCAGCACCCTGTGATTGGGTAAATGGTGTTATGTGCGGAGGCGGGACTCAAGGATCTACCGCGATCATTAACAGGTCAGCTCTTCTGTCCGTTCTGCTGTGGCATGTATTTTTTTATCCAATTTTATAATTAAAGGCAAAATATTTTTTGGAGTGTGGCTGTCCAGAAGTTTCCTTTTATCCTCGTTTCTATACGCATTGCCAGCACCTGTGGCTTCTGACTTGGAGAAGAGGTTCATTACAAACTGATCTACCTGGAGCGGTGACTCCCTTTCCCAATCTGGGGAGAGGGAGCAGCCAGAGAGAAGAGCAGCTAGAGTCATGCAGTGTAGTGGTCAGTATAGGAATCAGGTAGTTCAGTGTAGTGTAGTGGTCAGTGTAGTGTAGTGGACAGTATAGTGGTCAGTGTAGTGTAGTGGTCAGTGTAATGGTCATTGTAGTGGTCAGTGTAGTGTAGTTGTCAGTGTAGTAGTCATTGTAGTGGTGTGGTCATTGTAGTGGTCAGTGTAGTGTAGTGGTCAATATAGTGGTCAGTGTAGTGTAGTGGTCAGTGTAGTGTAGTGGACAGTATAGTGGTTAGTGTAGTGTAGTGGTCAGTATAGTGTAGTGGTCAGTGTAGTGTAGTGGTAAGTATAGTGGTCAGTGTAGTGTAGTGGTCGGTGTAGTGTAGTGGTCAGTATAGTGGTTAGTGTAGTGGTCAGTGTAGTGTAGTGGACAGTATAGTGGTCAGTGTAGTGTAGTGGACAGTGTAGTGGTCAGTGTAGTGCAGTAGTCAGTGTAGTGTAGTGGACAGTATCGTGGTCAGTGTAGCATAGTGGTCAGTGTAGTGTCATGGTCAGTGTAGTGGTCAGTATAGTGTAGTGGTCAGTATAGTGGTCAGCGTAGTGTAGTGGTAAGTATAGTGGTTAGTGTAGTGTAGTGGTCAGTGTAGTGGTCAGTATAGTGGTCAGTGTAGTGTAGTGGACAGTATAGTGGTCAGTGTAGTGTAGTGGTCAGTGTAGTGGTCAGTGTAGTGTAGTGGTCAGTGTAGTGTAGTGGTCAGTATAGTGGTCAGTGTAGTGTAGTGGTCAGTATGGTGGACAGTGTAGTGTAGTGGTCAGTATAGGAATCATGTTGGTCGGTGTAGGAACCAGGCTGGTCAGTACTATTGTAGGAAGGGACTTGGAGAGTGTAGTGGTCAGTGTAGTGTAGGGATGAGCTTCGTGTTCGAGTCGAACATACGTTCGACTCGAACATCGGCTGTTCGATCGTTCGACAAAGATCGAACGATTTGGGCCGTTCGCGCCAAATTCGAGTGACGCGAACGGCCCACAATGCACTACGCCATCGCAGTGTCATCCAGGCGCTGTGATTGGCCAAGCATGCACTGTGACCCCGCATGCTTGGCCAATCACAGCGCCGGCAGCGAGGAGAGCAATGATTGGCCACAGGCAGGATGCCTGTGGCCAATTATTGCTGAGGGTGTTTAGTACACGCCCCACACTATAAAAGGCCGCCAGCACGGCGGCCTAGTGTAGTGTGTTCCGGAGCAGGGAAAGAGAAACATAGGCAGGGACAGTGACATTTATTTTTTTCTTGCTTAACCTGGATTCCTTTAGTTTAGGGAAAGAGAAGGATAGGTAGGGACAGTGTCAGTGTGTTTTACTGTGCGAATCCTTGTTTCTAGGGACAGGGAAGGACAGTGAGGGAATTCTCCTTGTGCTATAGTGTGCTTTAAAAAAACATTTTTTCTAGGGACAGAAAACTATAGGTAGGGAGAGTGTCAGTGTGTTTTACTGTGCGAATCCTTGTTTCTAGGGACAGGGAAAGACAGTGAGGGAATTCTCCTTGTGCTATAGTGTGCTTTAAAAAAAAAAATTTCTAGGGACAGAAAAATATAGGTAGGGAGAGTGTCAGTTTCTTTCACTGTGATAATCCTTGTTTCTAGGGACAAAGAAGGAAAGTGAGTGAAATTCTCCTTGTGCTATAGTGTGCTTTAAAAAAACATTTTTTCTAGGGACAGAAAACTATAGGTAGGGAGAGTGTCAGTGTCTTTTACTGTGCGAATCCTTGTTTCTAGGGACAGGGAAGGACAGTGAGGGAATTCTCCTTGTGCTATAGTGTGCTTTAAAAAAACATTTTTTCTAGGGACAGAAAACTATAGGTAGGGAGAGTGTCAGTGTGTTTTACTGTGCGAATCCTTGTTTCTAGGGACAGGGAAAGACAGTGAGGGAATTCTCCTTGTGCTATAGTGTGCTTTAAAAAAACATTTTTTTCTAGGGACAGAAAACTATAGGAAGGAAGAGTGTCAGTTTCTTTCACTGTGATAATCCTTGTTTCTAGGGACAAAGAAGGAAAGTGAGTGAAATTCTCCTTGTGCTATAGTGTGCTTTAAAAAAACATTTTTTCTAGGGACAGAAAACTATAGGTAGGGAGAGTGTCAGTGTCTTTTACTGTGCAAATCCTTGTTTCTAGGGACAGGGAAGGACAGTGAGGGAATTCTCCTTGTGCTATAGTGTGCTTTAAAAAAACATTTTTTCTAGGGACAGAAAACTATAGGTAGGAAGAGTGTCAGTTTCTTTCACTGTGATAATCCTTGTTTCTAGGGACAAAGAAGGAAAGTGAGTGAAATTCTCCTTGTGCTATAGTGTGCTTTTAAAAAACATTTTTTCTAGAGACAGAAAACTATAGGTAGGGAGAGTGTCAGTGTCTTTTACTGTGCGAATCCTTGTTTCTAGGGACAGGGAAGGACAGTGAGGGAATTCTCCTTGTGCTATAGTGTGCTTTAAAAAAACATTTTTTCTAGGGACAGAAAACTATAGGTAGGGAGAGTGTCAGTGTCTTTTACTGTGCGAATCCTTGTTTCTAGGGACAGGGAAGGACAGTGAGGGAATTCTCCTTGTGCTATAGTGTGCTTTAAAAAAACATTTTTTCTAGGGACAGAAAACTATAGGTAGGGAGAGTGTCAGTGTCTTTTACTGTGTGAATCCTTGTTTCTAGGGACAGGGAAGGACAGTGAGGGAATTCTCCTTGTGCTATAGTGTGCTTTAAAAAAACATTTTTTTCTAGGGACAGAAAACTATAGGAAGGAAGAGTGTCAGTTTCTTTCACTGTGATAAACCTTGTTTCTAGGGACAAAGAAGGAAAGTGAGTGAAATTCTCCTTGTGCTATAGTGTGCTTTAAAAAAACATTTTTTCTAGGGACAGAAAACTATAGGTAGGGAGAGTGTCAGTGTCTTTTACTGTGCGAATCCTTGTTTCTAGGGACAGGGAAGGACAGTGAGGGAATTCTCCTTGTGCTATAGTGTGCTTTAAAAAAACATTTTTTCTAGGGACAGAAAACTATAGGTAGGGAGAGTGTCAGTGTGTTTTACTGTGCGAATCCTTGTTTCTAGGGACAGGGAAGGACAGTGAGGGAATTCTCCTTGTGCTATAGTGTGCTTTAAAAAAACTTTTTTTTCTAGGGACAGAAAACTATAGGAAGGAAGAGTGTCAGTTTCTTTCACTGTGATAATCCTTGTTTCTAGGGACAAAGAAGGAAAGTGAGTAAAATTCTACTTGTGCTATAGTGTGCTTTAAAAAAACATTTTTTCTAGGGACAGAAAACTATAGGTAGGGAGAGTGTCAGTGTCTAATCCTTGTTTCTAGGGACAGGGAAGGACAGTGAGGGAATTCTCCTTGTGCTATAGTGTGCTTTAAAAAAACATTTTTTTCTAGGGACAGAAAACTATAGGAAGGAAGAGTGTCAGTTTCTTTCACTGTGATAATCCTTGTTTCTAGGGACAAAGAAGGAAAGTGAGTGAAATTCTCCTTGTGCTATAGTGTGCTTTAAAAAAACATTTTTTCTAGGGACAGAAAACTATAGGTAGGGAGAGTGTCAGTGTCTTTTACTGTGCGAATCCTTGTTTCTAGGGACAGGGAAGGACAGTGAGGGAATTCTCCTTGTGCTATAGTGTGCTTTAAAAAAACATTTTTTTCTAGGGACAGAAAACTATAGGAAGGAAGAGTGTCAGTTTCTTTCACTGTGATAATCCTTGTTTCTAGGGACAAAGAAGGAAAGTGAGTGAAATTCTCCTTGTGCTATAGTGTGCTTTAAAAAAACATTTTTTCTAGGGACAGAAAACTATAGGTAGGGAGAGTGTCAGTGTCTTTTACTGTGCGAATCCTTGTTTCTAGGGACAGGGAAGGACAGTGAGGGAATTCTCCTTGTGCTATAGTGTGCTTTAAAAAAACATTTTTTCTAGGGACAGAAAACTATAGGTAGGGAGAGTGTCAGTGTGTTTTACTGTGCGAATCCTTGTTTCTAGGGACAGGGAAGGACAGTGAGGGAATTCTCCTTGTGCTATAGTGTGCTTTAAAAAAACATTTTTTTCTAGGGACAGAAAACTATAGGAAGGAAGAGTGTCAGTTTCTTTCACTGTGATAAACCTTGTTTCTAGGGACAAAGAAGGAAAGTGAGTGAAATTCTCCTTGTGCTATAGTGTGCTTTAAAAAAACATTTTTTCTAGGGACAGAAAACTATAGGTAGGGAGAGTGTCAGTGTCTTTTACTGTGCGAATCCTTGTTTCTAGGGACAGGGAAGGACAGTGAGGGAATTCTCCTTGTGCTATAGTGTGCTTTAAAAAAACATTTTTTCTAGGGACAGAAAACTATAGGTAGGGAGAGTGTCAGTGTGTTTTACTGTGCGAATCCTTGTTTCTAGGGACAGGGAAGGACAGTGAGGGAATTCTCCTCGTGCTATAGTGTGCTTTAAAAAAACATTTTTTTCTAGGGACAGAAAACTATAGGAAGGAAGAGTGTCAGTTTCTTTCACTGTGATAATCCTTGTTTCTAGGGACAAAGAAGGAAAGTGAGTGAAATTCTCCTTGTGCTATAGTGTGCTTTAAAAAAACATTTTTTCTAGGGACAGAAAACTATAGGTAGGGAGAGTGTCAGTGTCTTTTACTGTGCGAATCCTTGTTTCTAGGGACAGGGAAGGACAGTGAGGGAATTCTCCTTGTGCTATAGTGTGCTTTAAAAAAACATTTTTTTCTAGGGACAGAAAACTATAGGAAGGAAGAGTGTCAGTTTCTTTCACTGTGATAATCCTTGTTTCTAGGGACAAAGAAGGAAAGTGAGTGAAATTCTCCTTGTGCTATAGTGTGCTTTAAAAAAACATTTTTTCTAGGGACAGAAAACTATAGGTAGGGAGAGTGTCAGTGTCTTTTACTGTGCGAATCCTTGTTTCTAGGGACAGGGAAGGACAGTGAGGGAATTCTCCTTGTGCTATAGTGTGCTTTAAAAAAACATTTTTTCTAGGGACAGAAAACTATAGGTAGGGAGAGTGTCAGTGTGTTTTACTGTGCGAATCCTTGTTTCTAGGGACAGGGAAGGACAGTGAGGGAATTCTCCTTGTGCTATAGTGTGCTTTAAAAAAACATTTTTTTCTAGGGACAGAAAACTATAGGAAGGAAGAGTGTCAGTTTCTTTCACTGTGATAAACCTTGTTTCTAGGGACAAAGAAGGAAAGTGAGTGAAATTCTCCTTGTGCTATAGTGTGCTTTAAAAAAACATTTTTTCTAGGGACAGAAAACTATAGGTAGGGAGAGTGTCAGTGTCTTTTACTGTGCGAATCCTTGTTTCTAGGGACAGGGAAGGACAGTGAGGGAATTCTCCTTGTGCTATAGTGTGCTTTAAAAAAACATTTTTTCTAGGGACAGAAAACTATAGGTAGGGAGAGTGTCAGTGTGTTTTACTGTGCGAATCCTTGTTTCTAGGGACAGGGAAGGACAGTGAGGGAATTCTCCTTGTGCTATAGTGTGCTTTAAAAAAAAAAAATTTCTAGGGACAGAAAACTATAGGAAGGAAGAGTGTCAGTTTCTTTCACTGTGATAATCCTTGTTTCTAGGGACAAAGAAGGAAAGTGAGTGAAATTCTCCTTGTGCTATAGTGTGCTTTAAAAAAACATTTTTTCTAGGGACAGAAAACTATAGGTAGGGAGAGTGTCAGTGTGTTTTACTGTGCGAATCCTTGTTTCTAGGGACAGGGAAGGACAGTGAGGGAATTCTCCTTGTGCTATAGTGTGCTTTAAAAAAACATTTTTTTCTAGGGACAGAAAATTATAGGAAGGAAGAGTGTCAGTTTCTTTCACTGTGATAATCCTTGTTTCTAGGGACAAAGAAGGAAAGTGAGTGAAATTCTCCTTGTGCTATAGTGTGCTTTAAAAAAAACATTTTTTCTAGGGACAGAAAACTATAGGTAGGGAGAGTGTCAGTGTCTTTTACTGTGCGAATCCTTGTTTCTAGGGACAGGGAAGGACAGTGAGGGAATTCTCCTTGTGCTATAGTGTGCTTTAAAAAAACATTTTTTCTAGGGACAGAAAACTATAGGTAGGGAGAGTGTCAGTGTGTTTTACTGTGCGAATCCTTGTTTCTAGGGACAGGGAAGGACAGTGAGGGAATTCTCCTTGTGCTATAGTGTGCTTTAAAAAAAAAAAAATTCTAGGGACAGAAAACTATAGAAAGGAAGAGTGTCAGTTTCTTTCACTGTGATAATCCTTGTTTCTAGGGACAAAGAAGGAAAGTGAGTGAAATTCTCCTTGTGCTATAGTGTGCTTTAAAAAAACATTTTTTCTAGGGACAGAAAACTATAGGTAGGGAGAGTGTCAGTGTGTTTTACTGTGCGAATCCTTGTTTCTAGGGACAGGGAAGGACAGTGAGGGAATTCTCCTTGTGCTATAGTGTGCTTTAAAAAAACATTTTTTTCTAGGGACAGAAAATTATAGGAAGGAAGAGTGTCAGTTTCTTTCACTGTGATAATCCTTGTTTCTAGGGACAAAGAAGGAAAGTGAGTGAAATTCTCCTTGTGCTATAGTGTGCTTTAAAAAAACATTTTTTCTAGGGACAGAAAACTATAGGTAGGGAGAGTGTCAGTGTCTTTTACTGTGCGAATCCTTGTTTCTAGGGACAGGGAAGGACAGTGAGGGAATTCTCCTTGTGCTATAGTGTGCTTTAAAAAAACATTTTTTTCTAGGGACAGAAAACTATAGGAAGGAAGAGTGTCAGTTTCTTTCACTGTGATAAACCTTGTTTCTAGGGACAAAGAAGGAAAGTGAGTGAAATTCTCCTTGTGCTATAGTGTGCTTTAAAAAAACATTTTTTCTAGGGACAGAAAACTATAGGTAGGGAGAGTGTCAGTGTCTTTTACTGTGCGAATCCTTGTTTCTAGGGACAGGGAAGGACAGTGAGGGAATTCTCCTTGTGCTATAGTGTGCTTTAAAAAAACATTTTTTTCTAGGGACAGAAAACTATAGGAAGGAAGAGTGTCAGTTTCTTTCACTGTGATAATCCTTGTTTCTAGGGACAAAGAAGGAAAGTGAGTGAAATTCTCCTTGTGCTATAGTGTGCTTTAAAAAAACATTTTTTCTAGGGACAGAAAACTATAGGTAGGGAGAGTGTCAGTGTCTTTTACTGTGCGAATCCTTGTTTCTAGGGACAGGGAAGGACAGTGAGGGAATTCTCCTTGTGCTATAGTGTGCTTTAAAAAAACATTTTTTTCTAGGGACAGAAAATTATAGGAAGGAAGAGTGTCAGTTTCTTTCACTGTGATAATCCTTGTTTCTAGGGACAAAGAAGGAAAGTGAGTGAAATTCTCCTTGTGCTATAGTGTGCTTTAAAAAAACATTTTTTCTAGGGGCAGAAAACTATAGGTAGGGAGAGTGTCAGTGTCTTTTACTGTGCGAATCCTTGTTTCTAGGGACAGGGAAGGACAGTGAGGGAATTCTCCTTGTGCTATAGTGTGCTTTAAAAAAACATTTTTTCTAGGGACAGAAAACTATAGGTAGGGAGAGTGTCAGTGTGTTTTACTGTGCGAATCCTTGTTTGTAGGGACAGGGAAGGACAGTGAGGGAATTCTCCTTGTGCTATAGTGTGCTTTAAAAAAAAAAAATTTCTAGGGACAGAAAACTATAGGAAGGAAGAGTGTCAGTTTCTTTCACTGTGATAATCCTTGTTTCTAGGGACAAAGAAGGAAAGTGAGTGAAATTCTCCTTGTGCTATAGTGTGCTTTAAAAAAACATTTTTTCTAGGGACAGAAAACTATAGGTAGGGAGAGTGTCAGTGTGTTTTACTGTGCGAATCCTTGTTTCTAGGGACAGGGAAGGACAGTGAGGGAATTCTCCTTGTGCTATAGTGTGCTTTAAAAAAACATTTTTTTCTAGGGACAGAAAATTATAGGAAGGAAGAGTGTCAGTTTCTTTCACTGTGATAATCCTTGTTTCTAGGGACAAAGAAGGAAAGTGAGTGAAATTCTCCTTGTGCTATAGTGTGCTTTAAAAAAACATTTTTTCTAGGGACAGAAAACTATAGGTAGGGAGAGTGTCAGTGTCTTTTACTGTGCGAATCCTTGTTTCTAGGGACAGGGAAGGACAGTGAGGGAATTCTCCTTGTGCTATACTGTGCTTTAAAAAAACATTTTTTTCTAGGGACAGAAAACTATAGGAAGGAAGAGTGTCAGTTTCTTTCACTGTGATAATCCTTGTTTCTAGGGACAAAGAAGGAAAGTGAGTGAAATTCTCCTTGTGCTATAGTGTGCTTTAAAAAAACATTTTTTCTAGGGACAGAAAACTATAGGTAGGGAGAGTGTCAGTGTCTTTTACTGTGCGAATCCTTGTTTCTAGGGACAGGGAAGGACAGTGAGGGAATTCTCCTTGTGCTATAGTGTGCTTTAAAAAAACATTTTTTTCTAGGGACAGAAAACTATAGGAAGGAAGAGTGTCAGTTTCTTTCACTGTGATAATCCTTGTTTCTAGGGACAAAGAAGGAAAGTGAGTGAAATTCTCCTTGTGCTATAGTGTGCTTTAAAAAAACATTTTTTCTAGGGACAGAAAACTATAGGTAGGGAGAGTGTCAGTGTCTTTTACTGTGCGAATCCTTGTTTCTAGGGACAGGGAAGGACAGTGAGGGAATTCTCCTTGTGCTATAGTGTGCTTTAAAAAAACATTTTTTTCTAGGGACAGAAAACTATAGGAAGGAAGAGTGTCAGTTTCTTTCACTGTGATAATCCTTGTTTCTAGGGACAAAGAAGGAAAGTGAGTGAAATTCTCCTTGTGCTATAGTGTGCTTTAAAAAAACATTTTTTCTAGGGACAGAAAACTATAGGTAGGGAGAGTGTCAGTGTCTTTTACTGTGCGAATCCTTGTTTCTAGGGACAGGGAAGGACAGTGAGGGAATTCTCCTTGTGCTATAGTGTGCTTTAAAAAAAAAAAATTTTCTAGGGACAGAAAACTATAGGTAGGGAGAGTGTCAGTGTGTTTTACTGTGCGAATCCTTGTTTCTAGGGACAGGGAAGGACAGTGAGGGAATTCTCCTTGTGCTATAGTGTGCTAAAGCATTCCTCATCAACCATCTTTGAAATCCTTGTTTTTTTGGACAGTCAGGGAAATTGTCGTTGTGCTATTCTGTGCAAAAGGAATCATCCTCAACCATATTTAGAAATCCTTAAGTAAAGGGACAGAGAAGGACACCTGAAGGTAGCCCTTATTGCTTTTTTCCCATCTCCCTGCAGGCCATCTATTAGAATGTCTGGAAGGCAAACAAGGAGAGGCAGACAGTCAGGAGGCAATAAAAGAGGGCAAGCAGGCTCTGTGTCTGGGGGCAACAGTGCTGGTCGTGGACGCGGTGCATTGTCATCAGCACATGGCCATGGGACACGCTTGTCCTTCTTTTCGGCAGCTGGACATGTTGAGCCACATCATGCCGAAGACTTGGTAGAGTGGATGACCAAGCCCTCCTCCTCCTCCTCATCCTCTCTCACCCAGGCTCAGGGTACTGGAAAAGCAGCTGCCAAAGCGTCCTCTTCCCTGGTATCAATGTCAGACTCATCATCAGTCACTCCTTCCCTAGACCCACCATGTCCTCCTGAGGAGTCCCCCGAACTGTTTGAGCACAGTGTTGGGTACATGCTCCAGGAGGATGCCCAGCGTTTCGAAGGGTCTGATGATGAAACCCAGCTAGAGGAAGGCAATAGCGTGAGAGCAGACAGAGGGGATGCTCAAGAAGGACACCAATCTGGCAGTCATGTTCCAGCAGCTGCAGCATACTGCCAGATTGGCTCCAGTGATGAGGAGGGAGGTGATGATGAGGTCACTGACTCCACGTGGGTGCCTAATAGGAGAGAGGAGGAGGAGGAGGATGAGGAGGAGGCACATCTCCAACGAGGCAGGATGCCCTTTGGTGGCCAGCGTAAGGGCAGTACACCGACGGAATCACACCGCAGAGCTCCGCCTGTGCAGGGCGCTGCCTCTGCCCGTCATTCAAAAAGTTCTTTGGTGTGGGCCTTTTTTGAGGCTAGTGCATCAGATCGCACAGCTGCTGTTTGCAACATATGTCTCAAGCGTATATCGCGTGGCCAAAACATCAGCCGCTTGGGTACCACATGCCTGACCAGACATATGTTGACCTGCCATGCAGCTTGTTGGCAAGCCTACCTCAAAGACCCACACCAAAGAACAAAGCGGACCTCTCCTTGCACCGCATCAGCTGGGATCTCCAACCCCACTATAACTTCAGTCCTCTCTGAAACATGCACTGAGAGGAATGAAGGTGTAGAATTAGGTGTGTCACAGCCAAGTACTTGCGGCCACTCTGCTAGCAGTACACCGACGTCCGATTCTAGCAGGCAAATTTCCCTGCCCCAGCTGCTGGACCGTCGAAAGAAGTTCACTCCCAGCCATCCACATGCCCAGCGGTTGAATGCTAGCTTGGCTAAATTGCTAGCGCTTCAACTGCTGCCTTTTCAGTTGGTAGACTCGGCCCCCTTCCGTGAGTTTGTGCAATGTGCGGTTCCTCAGTGGCAGGTTCCCAAACGCCACTTTTTCTCACGGAAGGCTATTCCGGCTCTCTACCGGCATGTGGAAGGCAATGTCTTGGCCTCGCTGGACAGGGCGGTCAGCGGTAAGGTGCATATTACCGCTGACTCATGGTCCAGCAGGCATGGACAGGGACGTTACCTTTCTTTCACGGCCCATTGGGTCACTCTTTTGGCAGCTGGGAAGGATGCAGGACAAGGTGCAGTAGTGTTGGAGGTTGTTCCACCGCCACGCCTCCAAAATGCTACTACTGGTTGTGACACACCTCTCTCCTCCACCCCCTCCTCTTCTTCTTCCTCCATGGCCTCTTCCTGTGGTTTGTCCTCGGAACCAGCGGTGCTCCGTAGGCGTTCAAGGGGCTACGCAAGTACGCAGGCAAAAAGATGCCATGCCGTGCTTGCGCTGGTGTGTTTGGGGGACAGAAGCCACACTGGGGCAGAGGTCCTGTCTGCTCTGCAGGGCCAGGCCGAGAGGTGGTTGACGCCACACCAGATTAAGCCAGGAATGGTGGTTTGCGACAATGGCACCAACCTCCTCTCCGCCCTCCGACAGGGACAACTGACCCATTTGCCCTGTGTGGCTCACGTCCTTAACCTGGTGGTGCAGCGGTTCTTGGGCAGGTACCCGGGCTTACAGGATGTCCTGAGGCAGGCCAGGAAAGTCTGTGTGCATTTCCGCAGATCTTATAATGCCAGTGCTCGCCTGGCTGAGCTGCAAAAGGAGTTGAACCTGCCCAAGAACCGCCTTATATGTGACATGCCCACCAGGTGGAACTCAACGTTGGCCATGCTGCAGCGGCTGCACACGCAGCAGAGGGCCATCAATGAGTACCTGTGCGACTACGGCACCAGGACAGGGTCAGGGGAGCTTGGTTTTTTTTCTCCACGCCAGTGGGGCATGATCAGGGATGCATGCACTGTCCTGGCACCATTTGAGGAGGCCACGAGGATGGTGAGCAGTGACAGTGCATGCATCAGTGACACTGTACCTCTTGTCCACCTGTTGGAGCACACGCTGCGTGGAATAATGGACAGGGCACTTGAGGCAGAACAGAGGCAGGAAGAGGAGGACTTCCTTGCCTCTCAAGGCCCCCTTTACCCAGACAGTGTTCCTTCTGTCCCACCCATCGCACAGGAAGAGGACGAGGAGGAGGAGGAGGAGGAGGAGGATTGTGTCAGCATGGAGGTGGAGGCTGGCACTCAGCATCATCAGCAGCAGTCTTTTAGGGATGATTTACAGTCCCAAGAAACCAGTGGACTTGTACGTGGCTGGGAGGAGGTGGCTGCGGATCATGTCGTCCTTAGTGACCCAGAGGACTCCGGAGCGAATGCCTCAGCAAACCTACGCTGCATGGCCTCCCTGATCCTGCAAAGTCTGCGGAAGGATCCTCGTATTCTTCGGATCAAGGAGAGGGACCATTACTGGCTGGCCACTCTCCTTGATCCACGGTACAAGGGTAAGGTTGCGGACCTTATGTTACCGTCGCAGAGGGAGCAGAGGATGAGACAACTCCGGGAGGCCTTGCAGAAAGGTCTGTGCAACGCGTTCCCAGAGACTGGGAGGTTACAAACTCCTGGTCCTGGACAACGAGTTGCTGAGGCTTCGGCCAGTCAAAGAAGGAGCGGTGGGGAAGATGGCCGTCTGACCGATGCGTTCAGACAATTCTTTAGTCCGCAGCCCCAAAGTATGATCGGTTCCAGCAACCATCGCCAGCGTCTGATAAACATGGTGCAGGAATATCTAGGGGCAAGGTCAGACTTGGACACCTTCCCCACCGAAAATCCTCTGGCTTACTGGGTCTTGAGGATGGATCACTGGCCAGAGCTTGCACAGTATGCAATTGAGCTACTGGCCTGTCCTGCATCCAGCGTTCTTTCGGAACGCACATTCAGTGCTGCTGGAGGATTTGTCACGGATCACAGGGTGCGCCTGTCCACCGACTCGGTTGATCGACTGACTTTCATCAAGATGAACCAGTCTTGGATCACCACCAGCTACCACACACCTGATGCTGATATAACAGACTAATTGATTTTAACATGTCACATCCCTTCAAGACTGATGCTGATGCTGAGTGCCTGTGCTGTTATGTTGACTGGCTATCCTCCTCCTCCGAGTCCTCAATGATACGATTGATGATGATAGCTTGGAAGATCATTTTTGTTTATGGGTGCCGCCACCAGTGGCTAAGGCCCAATTTTTCAGCCCCTGTTTTACAGGGGCGTGTAATTACAATTTTTTTAGCAATAATTTGCCATAGGGCTCATTGCTGTGCTCCAAGTACAGTATCTGTGAGGGGTTGGAGTGTTGTGGCACCAGTGCCTAAGGCCCAATTTTTCAGCCCCTGTTTAACAGGGGCGTGTCATTACAATTTTTGAAGCAATACTTTGCAACAGGGCTCATTGCTGTGCTCCAAGTACAGTATCTGTGAGGGGTTGTAGTGTTGTGCCACCAGTGCCTAAGGCCCAATTTTTCAGCCCCTGTTCAACAGGGGCATGCAATTACAATTCTTGATCTAATAATTCACAGCAGGGCCCATTGCTGCACCCACCAAGAGTAACTCTGAGGGCTTACAGTGTTGTGGCAACGCCACCACCACCACCACCACGAAAGGCCCAATTTTTCAGCCCCTGTTCAAAAGGGGCATGTAATTACAATTCTTGATCTAATAATTCACAGCAGGGCCCATTGCTGCACCCACCAAGAGTAACTCTGAGGGCTTACAGTGTTGTGGCAACACCACCACCACCACCACCACCACGAAAGGCCCAATTTTTCAGCCCCTGTTCAACAGGGGCATGCAATTACAATTCTTGATCTAATAATTCACAGCAGGGCCCATTGCTGCACCCACCAAGAGTAACTCTGAGGGCTTACAGTGTTGTGGCAACTACACCACCACCACCACCACCACGAAAGGCCCAATTTTTCAGCCCCTGTTCAAAAGGGGCATGTAATTACAATTCTTGATCTAATAATTCACAGCAGGGCCCATTCCTGCACCCACCAAGAGTAACTCTGAGGGCTTACAGTGTTGTGGCAACACCACCACCACCACCACCACCACGAAAGGCCCAATTTTTCAGCCCCTGTTCAACAGGGGCATGCAATTACAATTCTTGATCTAATAATTCACAGCAGGGCCCATTGCTGCACCCACCAAGAGTAACTCTGAGGGCTTACAGTGTTGTGGCAACGCCACCACCACCACCACGAAAGGCCCAATTTTTCAGCCCCTGTTCAAAAGGGGCATGTAATTACAATTCTTGATCTAATAATTCACAGCAGGGCCCATTGCTGCACCCACCAAGAGTAACTCTGAGGGCTTACAGTGTTGTGGCAACACCACCACCACCACCACCACCACGAAAGGCCCAATTTTTCAGCCCCTGTTCAACAGGGGCATGCAATTACAATTCTTGATCTAATAATTCACAGCAGGGCCCATTGCTGCACCCACCAAGAGTAACTCTGAGGGCTTACAGTGTTGTGGCAACGCCACCACCACCACCACCACGAAAGGCCCAATTTTTCAGCCCCTGTTCAAAAGGGGCATGTAATTACAATTCTTGATCTAATAATTCACAGCAGGGCCCATTCCTGCACCCACCAAGAGTAACTCTGAGGGCTTACAGTGTTGTGGCAACACCACCACCACCACCACCACCACGAAAGGCCCAATTTTTCAGCCCCTGTTCAACAGGGGCATGCAATTACAATTCTTGATCTAATAATTCACAGCAGGGCCCATTGCTGCACCCACCAAGAGTAACTCTGAGGGCTTACAGTGTTGTGGCAACGCCACCACCACCACCACCACGAAAGGCCCAATTTTTCAGCCCCTGTTCAACAGGGGCATGCAATTACAATTCTTGATCTAATAATTCACAGCAGGGCCCATTCCTGCACCCACCAAGAGTAACTCTGAGGGCTTACAGTGTTGTGGCAACACCACCACCACCACCACCACCACGAAAGGCCCAATTTTTCAGCCCCTGTTCAACAGGGGCATGCAATTACAATTCTTGATCTAATAATTCACAGCAGGGCCCATTGCTGCACCCACCAAGAGTAACTGTCAGGGCTTACAGTGTTGTGGCACCAGCACCACCATCAAAGGCCCAATTTTTACTACCACTGTTCAACAATTATATGTAATTAAAATTCCTGATATAATAGTTGACAGCAGGGCGTTCCAGCACCAACCAAGAGTAACTGTGAGTGCTTACAGTGTTGTGCCAACACCAACAACTAAGGGGCCTATTTCTGCAGAGTATATACGGCAGGTCCCTACTTTCAAACATCCAACTTACAAACGACTCCTACTTGCAAACGCAAGAAGACAACAGGAAGTGAGAGGAAATCTACCACTAGGAAGGAAAATTCTCTCCTGTAAGAATAAATATGGGAGAAAGGTGTCTCCTCTGTACTGATGCTTTATCAGCAATCCTTGTTTCAAGAAAAACACCACATTTCAAAAACAGTTGTCATTGGGACGGAAAGTGAGGTGAAATGTTCTGAACAGGGGCACAGACAGCAAAACAAATGTTACAGGGGTGATAACCCTTACCTATGTTTTCCAAAAAGTTTAAAAATAGATTTTTGGGCTGGAGCCACACTTCAACAATATACCTGTTCAAAATTACAAACAGATTCTACATAAGAACAAACCTACAGTCCCTGTCTTGTATACGGCTGTTCAGAGTATATAGGGCCTTTTTTATTTTATGTGCGGGGTTCCCCTTAATATCCATACAAGACCCAAAGGGGCTGGTAATGGGCTGGGGTAGGGGGGGGGGGGGGTCATGGGGTAGCTATGCCATTTTTCTTAAAGATTTTCATCCATATTACTGGGACCAGACATTACATTAAAGCCGCAAGCAGTTTTAAATGGCTTTTTTTCCTTTAGAAATGTAATTTTGTGCAGGGACAGTTCTAAACACGGGAAACACGTGGCACTTCACAGGCATACTTTAGACACCCCCCAGGTACGATATTTAAAGGAATATTTGACTTTTTTTTTTTCACTTTATGCATCATTAAAATGACTGCTCCCGAAAAACGACCGTTTTTAAAACTTCTTTTTGCATTGATACATGTTCCCTGGTGCACAACCCGGGTTCCCAAACCCTTTTTAGGACAATAACATGCATAATAGTTGTTATAATTAGCACTTTAGAATTCGAACGTTCGCATCCATTGTATTTAATAGGGTTCTAATGTTCGTACGAACTTTCGGTCCGTTCGCGGGTTCTGGTGCGAACCGAACCCGGGGGTGTTCGGCTCATCACTAGTGTAGTGTACTGGACAGTGTAGTGTAGTGGTTGGTATAGTGGAAAGTGTAGTGGTTGGTGTAGGAACCAGGCTGGTCAGTACTATTGTAGGGAGGGAAGGGACTTGGGGAGTGTAGTGGACAGTGTAGTGTAGTGGTCAATATAGTGGACAGTGTAGTGGTTGGTGTAGGAACCAGGCTGGTCAGTACTATCGTAGGAAGAGAAGGGACTTGAGGAGTGTAGTGGTCAGTGTAGTGTAGTGGACAGTATAGTGTAGTGGACAGTATAGTAGGTAGTGTAGTGGTCAGTATAGTGAACAGTGTAGTGGACAATATAATGGACAGTATAGTGTAGTGGATAGTATAATGGTCAGTGTAGTGTAGTGGACAGTATAGTGGTCAGTATAGTGGACAGTGTAGTGTAGTGGTCAGTATAGTGGACAGTGTAGTGTAGTGGTCAGTATAGTGGACAGTGTAGTGTAGTGGACAATATAGTGGACAGTGTAGTGGTCAGTAAAGGAATCAGGTAGGTCAGTGTAGTGTGAAGTGTAGTGGTCAGTGTAGGAATCAGGCTGGTCAGTACTATTGTAGGAAGGGAAGGGACTTGTGTAGTGTAGTGGACAGTATAGTGGTCAGTGTAGTGTAGTGGTCAGTGTAGGATTTATGATTTCTCCAATCACAAGCAGGGGGCAGGGATTGTGCTCCTCCAGGCATTCCCGGCCAGGACAAGTACTGTCAGTGAGTAAAGCAGTGATGTGGCAGCCTTTTTTGGAGGCATCATATTGGCCCGTGGGGGGGGGGGTAGCTGTGTCAGTTTCATTCCGGTACACTGTATTGTCCTGGAATGAAGGTGCCCGGGACAGACCTGTAAAATGCGGGACTGTCCTGGGCAATCCGGGACACGTGGTCACCCTACCCGGGGCACCAGTGCCATGCAGTGTACAAAAGTGTGCAAGGCACAATGGCCCCCGTGGGAAGGGGGACCTATTGTGCCTTGTCAGGCACTGCAAACCCCAAGTAATTTATTGTATTTTATCTGTAGCCCGGGATCCACTGCATCATCTGCCTTGCCAGTCTGGAAGAGGGGGGTGCATGTGAAATAGGGGCGGGTGCACTGTGCAGTGCCGATTAGGGTGACCACGTGTCCCGGATTGCCCGGGACACAGTCCTGTATTTTGCAGGTCTGTCCCGGGCACATTCATTCCAGGACAATACAGTGTCCCGAAATGAAACTGACACAGCCACCCCCCGGGCCAATCTGATGCCCCCAAAAAAGGCTGTCACATCACCGCTTTACTCACTGACAGTACTTGTCCTGGCCGGGAATGTCTGGAGGAGCACAATCCCGCCCCCTGCTTGTGATTGGACACAAGAGGCGGGATTTATGATTTCTCCAATCACTGTGCTGTGATTCGTTACAGCACAAGCTGATTTTTGGGAAGGGAGGGTGTCCCTGATTGGTAGTTTGGAAATGTGGTCACCCTAGTGCCGATCCAAACAATTCGGCAGCGCCCAGTACAGTGTGTTCAAACAGGATGGAGGGGCTCAATCTGCTCCGCCTTCCATCCTATATCTGCTATGTCTGCCTCAACCCACACTCCAACCCCTGACTTGCACACGCTGCTGTGAAAGGGCTTGTAATGAAGGTGGCAGATTTAAATATTCACCACACAGTAGCTGTAGATCCTGGATGCCTGAGCCTAGGGGAGACCAACTTGGGGCAATGATTGTGAGTAGCAGGCATATTGACCACCCTCCTTCTCCAGCCCCCCCCCCCCTCGTCTCTCTCACCTACCTCCCTCTCTCTCACCCCACTCTCTCTCTCCATTTCCCCTTTCTTTCTCCCTCCCCTCTCTCTCTCTCTCTCATCCCTCTGTCCCCTCTTCCTCTCCATCTCCATCTCACCCCCTCTCTCACTCCCCCACTTTCTTCCTCTGACTGACTCTTCCATAAGATGTAAAATGTATTGAAATATTAAAAAATGTTTTAATACATTTCAAAATGTTTGTTTACATCGATGGAAGAGTGTGTGTATATGTGTATTTTTTATATATATGTTGGAAGGCCAGCGTGGTGGCCTGAATTTATGGGAGGAGCCCGGCGGCTATATAGCCAGCCCACTCCTCCACAGCCTTGTCGGTATTCCTGTGCGCACCACATGGTTTCTGGCGCAACGTCACGTCGTTACGTCATTTCAGAGCCACCGTCAGCGAGCGCGGCGCGATTCGAGTACTCTCGTCCTAGGACTCAGCGCTGTTCGCACGCCCGACTCAGCCAAAGGTAGGCTCCGATTCCTATGCTTGTGTAGACGCCATGCAGGAGATTTTGCTCCCGATCCAGCAAAAATCTCCCCTCAGACCCCCGCACAACCGCTTGTTCCCAGGCACCGATATTTCCGCCTTCACGGCCGCCCCTTCCAGCACTTCCGGGCATCCGGGACTTGCCGCCGCTCCACCCGCACCGCCCCTCCCTCACCTCACTGTTCTTGCATTGTTCCGTCACAGCATTAGGTGCTAGTCAGGCTGCATCCATGCACCGACTCGCACCGGCGCGCCCCACTTCCCTTAGCCTGTCCAAATTTGAACTGCCCAATCGCACCTGCAGTGTACCAGCAGTCCCATTTTTACAGTCCATGTCAAAGTAGGGACCAGCTGCGCAGTACCGTACTGCTAAATTTCTTTAGTTCACTAGTGCTCTGAGGCACAGCAGGAGTTTGCAAAGATGCCGTCATTAATTCATTTATCACATTTAATTGGTTATAGCCTTTCTTTTGTTGTTTTGTTAGTTTACAAAATTATTTAGTAAACATGTTAAAAAAAAAAAAAGATGAAAAAAAATATATACATATGTGTAGCCAACACCTCATTGTTGTCAATATTGTGAGGGGGTTAACTCGGTAGCGGGTGTGTGTGACCCCCTGGTTGGGCTCCCCACACAAAAACAGGGCCAGCAGACGGAGGTTGTGGTTTTCAAAATCAAAAGGTGCGGTTTATTTCTCTATGTACAGTGACAAAAACACAGCAAAGCCAAAAAGAAACAAACAAAATAAATCCTGGTCAGTTTGACCTCTGACTAAACATGCAGGTTTCCTAAACTAACAACTGGGATCAGCCTGGTGCTGTCCTAGTCCCTAAGTCCCTGGTTTAGTAAAAGTCCAATCAAATAGCCACACAGGCTTTGCCTCACCGCACAGGGGTTCACTCTCCCTAGACAGTCCACACAGGTCTGGTTCCAGGCATGAGCTAACATCTAATGAAGCTGGGAGTTCTTATAGAGGCCTAAATGAGCTGACAAGCTTCAGCTGGTCTCATCAACTCCCTGTCTCACGACGCCCAGCACTCTCCCTAGAGGTATGAGTCATTCATGAGCCCACTAGCCTCAGCTGGGCTTCATCAACTCCCTAGTTGTATAAGTCGGCATAAAGCCTGAATCTGGGAGAAATATATCTACCCCCCTGGATGCAACCAGGTGACTTTACCTTCCTGCTGTCACATACCCCCCCTCTTGTTTTAACCTCGGGGTTGGAACACCAGCAATCAGGCATTCATGTACTCGAGACAAAGCATCCACATTCCCCATTTGAACGCCAGGGCGATGCTTTACTGTGAAGTTGAATTCCTGTAGGGCCAGGAACCACCTATTCACTCTTCTATTTGTCTCCTTGTTTTGAGCCATCCACTTTAACGGAGCGTGATCCGTAACCATGTCAAAGTGCCTACCTAGCAGATAGTACCGAAGGGAATCTAGAGCCCACTTCACCGCTAAACACTCCTTTTCAACCGTGGCGTAATTTACCTCATGGGACTTCAACTTCCTGCTGAGGTAAATGACTGGGTGCTCTTCCCCGTTCCAGACCTGGGACAATACTGCTCCTAACCCCACATCTGACGCATCACTTTGTACGACAAAGTCTTTAGAGAAGTCGGGTGAGTACAACACTGGCTGGCTACATAAGGCTTGTTTCAAGAATTGGAATGCTGCCTCAGCCTCGGGGGTCCATTTAATCATGACCGACCCTTTCCCTTTCGTCAGGTTGGTTAGGGGCACAGCCTTAGAAGCAAAGTGGGGAATGAAGCGCCGATAATAACCCGCGATTCCCAGAAAGGCTCGTACCTGCTTCTTGCTGTTGGGACGTGGCCAACTCTGGATGGCCTCGACTTTGTTGAGTTGGGGTTTTATTACTCCCCTGCCAATGGTGTACCCAAGATATTTGGCCTCCTCCTGCCCAATGGTACACTTCTTGGGGTTAGCCGTAAACCCCGCTTCCCGGATAGAGTCTAGGACTGCTTGCACTTTTGGCAGATGTGAGGCCCAATCTGTGCTATGGACAATTACGTCATCCAGGTAAGCCGCAGCATACTTCCGATGGGGCCTCAGTATCTGGTCCATTTTCCGCTGGAATGTGGCCGGCGCATTCTGTAACCCGAACGGCATTCTCTTATATTGGAACGCCCCGTCTGGGGTTACAAATGCGGTTTTCTCTTTGGCCGACTTGGCCAGGGGAATTTGCCAATACCCTTTTGTGAGGTCAAGAGTCGTCATGTATCGGGCTGTTCCCAGCCGGTCGATCAACTCATCTATACGTGGCATGGGGTAGGTGTCAAATTTTGTAACTTTGTTCAACTGACGAAAATCGTTACAAAATCGCCAGCTCCCATCCGGTTTAGGCACCAACACAATGGGACTAGACCAATCACTTTGGGACTCCTCTATCACCCCTAAGTTCAGCATTTTCTGTACTTCCTCCCGTATTGCCTCCCGTCGGGCCTCTGGGATCCGATAGGGTTTTAACTTCACCCTTTCACCGGGCGGGGTAATAATATCATGCTCTACCCCAGATGTTTGTCCCGGCAGCTCAGAGAACACCTCCTTGTTGCGAAGCACAAACTCCTTAACCTCCTGTTGTTGGGGTTGTGACAAGGTGGCTGCTATTCCAACCTCCGGAATCACGCAACCAGTTTGAGCTGGTGACCAAGTTTCTGCGACTAGGGACTCTCTATCCCTCCAGGCTTTCAACAGATTAACGTGATATATCTGTTCGGGCTTTCGCCTTCCTGGTTGTCTGACCTTGTAATTCACTTCGCTCACTTTTTCCATTATCTCGTAGGGGCCTTGCCATTTGGCAAGGAATTTACTTTCAACCGTAGGGACAAGTACCAATATCCTATCCCCCGGGGAAAAGGTACGGGTCTTTGCTCCACGGTTGTACACTCTCTGCTGTGCCAACTGCGCTTGGGCCAAATGTTCCTTCACGATGGGCATTACCTGTGCAATTCGATCTTGCATCAGGGCGACATGCTCAATCACACTCCTGTGGGGAGAACTCTCACTTTCCCAAGTTTCCTTGGCAATATCCAACAGCCCTCTTGGGTGTCTCCCATACAGTAACTCAAAGGGGGAGAATCCCGTAGAGGATTGGGGCACCTCCCTAATAGCAAACATCAAATAAGGAAGTAGACAGTCCCAATCCTTTCCATCTCTATCCACCACTTTCTTCAACATTTGTTTTAGGGTTTTGTTGAATCTTTCAACCAGCCCATCGGTTTGGGGGTGATACACAGATGTACGCAATTGCGTCACTTTGAGCAATTTACACAGCTCTTTCATAACCCGGGACATAAAGGGTGTACCTTGGTCCGTAAGCAGTTCTTTACAAATACCCACCCGGCTAAAAACAAGAGATAGCTCTTTGGCTATGGTTTTGGCCGAGGTATTTCTGAGAGGGATCGCTTCTGGATAACGGGTGGCATAGTCCATTATAACCAATATGTACTGGTGCCCCCTAGCGGACTTGATTATAGGACCTACCAAATCCATTGCGATTCTCTCAAACGGGACCTCAATGATGGGTAGAGGGACCAGCGGGCTACGGAAATGTGGCATCGGGGCCGACCTCTGACACACAGGGCAGGAGGAACAATAATTTTCTATGTCCTTCATCACCCCAGGCCAATAGAATCTCTGTAATACCCTCTCTCGGGTTTTCTCTGTCCCCAGATGACCTCCAAGAATGTGCCCATGGGCCAACTCCAACACCAACTTCCTGTAAGGTTTGGGCACCACCAGCTGCTCAACGGTTTCTTCTGCCCTTTTTGCCACCCGATACAGTAGGTCCTTCTCTACGCTGAAGTATGGGTAAGTGCAGGTATTATCTGGGTTCACTAACTCGCCATCTATTTCCACTACGTTTTCCCGTGCCTTTATTAGGGCGGGGTCTTTTAACTGTTCTGTGGCAAAATTTTCCCTGTGAACCTCCAGATCAGAAAACTCCACAGACGGTAGGTTTTCGTCTGAGGAGGTGGGCTCCTCTCCAGTTTCTTGAGTCTCCCCTGCAAATACTGACAAGGGAAATTCTGGAGAGTCCTCACCACTCTCAGAGGAGTTCTGGCTATCACATTCCTGGTACATAGGGGCACCAGTGGGGGGCTCAGGATCATCCCACAGTTCCCAGAACTTCGGAAAATCCCTTCCCACAATGGCGTCATGCGGTAACTGAGATACTAAGCCCACTGGATGAGAGAGGGTACCTTTGGGGGTCTCGAAACACACTGTAGTCACTGGATACTCTCGGGTGTCCCCATGCACACAAATAACAGCTACCTTGCTATTCCCAGAGACCTCTGTTTTAACTAATTCAGCCTTTATCAGGGTCACAAGGCTACCTGAATCCAGTAATACCACAACATTTCTACCATTAATACACATTTTGCATAAATGTTTCTCAGTTCCTCGAATGGCAGTGCATGCGACTGTCGCACACAGCGACTGACGTCTGCCCGTCAGAAAGTCACACTGCATGGGTTCCTCCACAACCGGGCAATTGGCTGCAATATGTCCCGCTTGCCGGCAGCGGTAGCAAACGATCCTTCTTGCGGCCTCTTGAGCCGCTGATTTCCCAGGCTGTTCTCGCCAAACTTGGGGTAGAGCTCCCACCCTCTCACTCTCTCCACCCTCACCCCTTGGAATCCTCTTATCCGCCCCTGGGGATGGTCTGGTCTTAGGGTGGAAAGTCCGAGTGTCTCTGGAAGAGGCCGTCAGGTTCTCTGTAGCCAAGTATTTCTCTACACGATCCACAAGACCACCGGCCGTCTCTGGGTCTCCATGGCTTACCCACTTTTGGATGGCAGTAGGAAGAGCTCTCAAAAACCGATCCATTACAACACGTTCCACAATCTCTGGTGCGGACAAAGTCTCTGGCTGTAGCCACTTCCTGCTCAGGTGAATGAGATCATACATTTGAGACCTGGGGGGTTTTCCAAGCTGGAAAGTCCAGTTATGCACACGCTGAGCCCGGACAGCCAGGGTGACACCCAGCCTTGCCAATATTTCAGCTTTTAGCATCACATAGTCTTTTGCTTGGTCAGGCTCTAGGTCATAGTAAGCCTTCTGCGATTCACCAGTTAACAGAGGAGCCACCAGTCCAGCCCACTGCTCCTCAGGCCACTTTTCTCTTTCAGCAGTCCTTTCAAATGTGGTCAAAAATACCTCTGGATCATCCTCTCCAGTCATTTTTGTCAATAAACGACTCACCCCAAAGGACGCGGTATTAGTGGGACGGCTTTCCTCACTGGTCTGCGGACGTTGCTGCATTACTGCTTCCATTTGTTGTAGTCTCTGCTCTTGCTTCTGTAACAGGTCTATGAAGCGGGCCTCAGATTGCTGCTGGGCTTGTTGATGAGCTTGCTGCTGGGCTGCAAGGCTCCTTTGCAAACCTGCATTTGTCTGCTGTTGATTGGCATTTGCTAGAGCCAGCTGTTTCAGTATCTCCTCCATGCTGGCTTAAAAAAAACTGCCACTGGTTCTCCACCAACTGTGAGGGGGTTAACTCGGTAGCGGGTGTGTGTGACCCCCTGGTTGGGCTCCCCACACAAAAACAGGGCCAGCAGACGGAGGTTGTGGTTTTCAAAATCAAAAGGTGCGGTTTATTTCTCTATGTACAGTGACAAAAACACAGCAAAGCCAAAAAGAAACAAACAAAATAAATCCTGGTCAGTTTGACCTCTGACTAAACATGCAGGTTTCCTAAACTAACAACTGGGATCAGCCTGGTGCTGTCCTAGTCCCTAAGTCCCTGGTTTAGTAAAAGTCCAATCAAATAGCCACACAGGCTTTGCCTCACCGCACAGGGGTTCACTCTCCCTAGACAGTCCACACAGGTCTGGTTCCAGGCATGAGCTAACATCTAATGAAGCTGGGAGTTCTTATAGAGGCCTAAATGAGCTGACAAGCTTCAGCTGGTCTCATCAACTCCCTGTCTCACGACGCCCAGCACTCTCCCTAGAGGTATGAGTCATTCATGAGCCCACTAGCCTCAGCTGGGCTTCATCAACTCCCTAGTTGTATAAGTCGGCATAAAGCCTGAATCTGGGAGAAATATATCTACCCCCCTGGATGCAACCAGGTGACTTTACCTTCCTGCTGTCACAATATGCATAAATACCTTTAAAAAATAAATTAAAAAAAATAAAATATATATAGGGGGGCGGTAGTATGTACACAAATACAGGGGGGAAGGGGTAATACTAGGTTACACCCTGCTTCGTAGCCCACACGCAATGGGCATACCCACCTCAGAGCAAGACCCCTGTTGTTTTTCAGCCCCCATTTCTGCACATGCTCCAGAGGCCGGTGGCTTTTCAGTCACTACTGCAAAACGTACCGATTCACGTCTCTGTCATGGGTCATTTCGGCCACTCATTTAGCAGGGACACAGCTGTTCAAGTTTCACGCGCATTCTCGGCAGCAGCTTCGCCCTAAACACGCACCAGTCCTGCACGGCCCCATTTCGGTACATGCTCCAGAGCTCGGTAGTTTAGCCGCATAGCAAACGCACCGACTCGTGTCTCTGTCATGGGACATTTCTGTCACTCACTTTCACCATTGTTACCGCATCCGGTTCGCTCAATTAGGTACAGTCAAATCAGTCAGTACCCCCTCGTCACGTATTATCTGTTGTTTCTCCCCCAGATCAGTCAAATCCAGGTCCATCCTGCACTAGGTTGGACGTCATTTCTACAGGTAAAAAAAAAAAAAGGGAAAAATTTAAGGGGGAGAAATCCCCCATAGAAACAGAAACAACCCCGATTGTCGTGTCATCCCTTACAGGTTCCGGTCACCACCCCAACCTCGGAGGACAGGATATCCTATCCAGGCCCGATTTACCCGATTTACTCAGAGCCATGTCTCAGGCCGGCAGTGAAGATCTCACCGCCCCTCCTCCACCTTCTCCCGCCTCAGAGAGCGGCAGCACACGTTCCCTCAGGGGATGGACCATCCCCAAGTTGACCGCAGAGCTGAGACGCCAGCAGGTGCCCTTCCCGGCCACAGCCAGGAAGGCAGAGCTCTTTAGGCTCCTATTTCCGCCACCAGCCTCAACCGACCTCCCATACCAGCTTCACCTGGACCAAGCACACAGCCGGCATCCCTGCAGTCTATTGCCGTGGCCGTCGCTCAACTCCACACCCTGGTAGCGTCCTTGTCTACCTCAGTCACAGCCATGCAGGCCAGAGTGACGCTCCTGGAGGTCCACCCACCGACCGTCACTCCTGACCTACCCGTAGTCCAGGTCCCGACACCCCCTCCAGCTATCCCTACAGGCAAGTGCCCCGTTGTCCTCCCAGCACATTTGGTCCCAGCCAGCATTAGGAAGGACATCCTGGAGGGCAAGGACATCAACCTTGCCTCCCTACTAATCGCAGTCCACGATGTAGCGGATAACAAGGCCTACACATGGGGAGACGTTTCAGTGGTCCTCAAGGCCAAAGACCCGAGGCTGAATCGCAAATTGTCAGTGCCAGAATTTGCGCTGGCCTTCGGGACTCTCAGAGATGTCCTATGCTCAGCCTCCCCCAACAGACGGAAATAGTTGGACCTATATCTCCACACTTTGGTGGATCTAGATTACAAATACGGAGGATTTTCATTCTACGACTATCACCGCTCCTTCTCAGCCAAAGCAGCTGCCAGGCTGATGCAGTTCCAAACAGCCACAGACTGGAGTCTCATGGATACCGAGCTGTTCTGCCGCCACTTCGCTGGTCTACGCTCACCTCTTTGCACGAACTGCCAGTCCTCTACCCATACTGCCACTTGGTGCTCTAACACCACCAATGTTCGCCCCCACGAAGTCCCCTCCACCTCAAGGGCAGCTCTAGGCTTACCGGCCTCCCAGCAGACGACCCAGGTGGACAAGTTCGGACGCCCAGTACTGACAGCAGGGGGAGCAGCCATCTGCAATAACTTCAACTTCGGATCCTGCAACTTTAGCCAGTGCCGCCTGCTTCATGTTTGCCTCGTGTGCCACAGGGCACACCCCAAGACCCTGTGCCAGGTCAAGCAACAGAAAAAGTCTTGACTAGGCCAAGTAAACGTTCTGTGGCTGGAGCACTACCTCATTTCACACCCCACCCCCTCTCTCACCACCTTCCTCGTCCAAGGGTTCACAACCGGCTTCCACACAGGCCTCATCTCCCTACCCCACACGTCTCACGAATGCAAGAATCTGCGTTCAGCCGCCACAGACGAACAGGCCGTAGATCAGCTGTTGCACACCGAGCTGCAGCGAGGCTTTGTCGTAGGCCCCTTCACTCAGCCCCCTTTCAACACCTGGAGAGTCAGCCCTATTGGGCTTGTCAAGGGCAAGTTCTCGAATAAAGTTTGCTTGGTGTACGACCTGTCTGCACCTCATTCTTCCCCCATCCCCAGCCTGAATTCCTTAATCCCCTCGGAAGAGTTCTCCCTTAAATACGCCTCCGTAGACATGGCAATCCAAGCCATAATCAAAACCGGCACAGGCTCCTGGCTCTCCAAAGCCGATATCTCAGATGCCTTTAAGCTCCTACCCATCCATCCGTCCCTCTGGTGCTGGCACGGCATGAAATGGAGAGACTCTTACTACTTTGCTACCAAGCTGACTTTCGGCTCCAAGAGTAGCCCCTGGCTCTTCGACACTTTCGCACGGTCTCTCATCTGGATACTGCTGCACCAAGCCCAGTGTCAAGAAGTCATCCACTACTTGGACGACTTTTTGCTGATTGAACAGCCTGATACGCCCCCGAAAGACCTCGACAAGTTAAGAGTCGTCTTCGGAAATCTCAATGTTCCCATTGCGGAGCATAAAGTAGACGGTCCAGCACACTCGGTCACCTTCCTCTGTATCAATCTGAATACCACCACCATGCAAGCCAGCCTCCCCCCCCGACAAACTGGCCAACATTAGATCAGTACTCCAAACTTTCACCCACACACGGGGGTGTACTAAGAAACAGTTGCAATCCCTTCTGGGAATGCTTAATTTCGCAATAAGGATCATCCCCCAGGGACGGTCCTTCGTCTCACGTCTCCTAGTTTTTCTTTCCCAGTCACAGGATCCCGATCAGATCCTTAATCTAGACACCGCAGCAGTAGCGGACTTGTTGATGTGGGATGTGTTCCTCACCAGTTGGAACGGGATATCCATGTTCATACCCACGATGTCTCCCCTCTCCTCGCAGGTAATCACAGACGTCGCAGCCTCCAAAGGCTTTGCGGCAATTTTTGGCCACCACTGGTTCGCAGGGTCATGGCCGCCAGAGATACTAGCAATCCCAGGCTTTACTCAGACTTCCTCCCTGTTTGAGTTATACCCGGTGGTAGCAGCCGCCCGGTTATGGGGCCACGATTGGACAGGGCAAACTGTAGGCTTCACCACTGACAACCAGGCCACTGCCGACATTGTCAACAAAGGCAGGTCCAAGTCGCTCACCACGATGTCCTTTCATACGTAGGCTGGTACAACTCTCGTTACAACATCAGTTTAATGTTCACTGCACCTTCCTCCCGAGCAAGTATAATCTTGCCGCAGACGCTCTGTCCCGCTTTAATTATATGTCCTTTTTTCAGCAGAGACCCGGAGCCGACCAGACTTCAGCCCCTATCCCTCCTTGGTCTCAGCTGACCCTGGACTAGGACACCACCTACAGCAAGCATCACAGCTCATCAATCAATCCCTGTCTTACAACACCTTAAAAGCCTACCGTGCAGCCTGGGACGTTTTCAGCAAGTTTCTGGCACCCCGCTCCGTTAATACGGCAGTAGACGTCAAGCACGTACTGGCCTTTATCTCATACTGCCATAATAGCTTGGCCTTATCCCACAACACCATCCGTCTGTACTTAGCAGGCATCCAGCACTTTTTGGCCTTACAGGATCCCGCAAAACCCTCGTTGTTCACGTCCCACGCAGTCAGAGCCGTCCTACGAGGAGTCCAGAAACTACAACCCATTGTCAACCCCAAACGTCTACCTATAACCGGTGCCATCTTTAGGGACATGTCCAACATCCTCGCCACATCTCCGTTTGGCCTCCTCCCTAGCTTGGTCATACAAGCGGCCATCTATTTAGCTTATTATGGGTTTCTACGGCCAAGCGAATTCACCTGCAATAATCCCACCGGCCAAGTCTTGCGCAAACGTCACTTAGTTCGCCATCCGACTCACTTCACACTCCACCTTGCAGTGTCCAAAACTCAACAGTTGGGCGCCGGCGTGGATATCTGCATATATAGAACAAGCAAAGCCTGGTGCCCAGTGGCCATATTGGATCACCTACTGTCATACCTACCAGCAAAAACAGACTCTACTCCCCTACTCCCTTTCCCAACCAAACCTTTAAGCACCTGCCAGTTCGTCAAGCATGTGAGGATCCTTCTTTGAAGTCTACATCTCAACCCAGCTCACTATACAGCTCACTCGTTTCGTATCAGGGCAGCTTCGGCCGCCTCCCGCCATGGGGTGCCAGATCATGTCATTAAGAAGCTAGGCAGATGGAAGTCCGCCTGCTTCGCCCGGTACATTCCTAACCCTCAGCTGGAGATCGCACAAGCTTTTTCCAAACTTGCTCAGTAAACAATCCAAATAAAATGATATCCCTACCTGAATGTTTTTGCCCCCTTATTTTGGCATACCGTCCGTTAGGCCAGGGCACGCTTCAGGTCTATCTATGTTGTAAGTCCGCGTCAATGTATCTTACCCATATCCTACCGGCCATAGGGCTCCGACCATAAGTTGGAAGGCCAGCGTGGTGGCCTGAATTAATGGGAGGAGCCCGGCGGCTATATAGCCAGCCCACTCCTCCACAGCCTTGTCGGTATTCCTGTGCGCACCACATGGTTTCCGGCGCAACGTCACCCACCCTCCCATCCCCTATTAAAAGCATCCTCAGGAAATCATTTCTCTCCACAATATCTACCACTAATCTTGGGTATGCCCAAGATGCCCCGCGTCCATTAGGCCAGGGCACGCTTCAGGTCTATCTATGTTGTAAGTCCGTATCAATGTATCTTACCCATCTCCTACCGGCCATAGGGCTCCGACCATAAATATATATATATATATATATATATATATATATATATATATGTAGCGCCCACCCCATTTAGGGGTGCTATATACCCAAATTTAGGGGCTGGTCTGAGATAGTAGTTAGGCTCAGACCATTCTCAATTTATAGGTTGTGCTGTTTTATTTCCAGGATGGTATACTGGTGTGCAGTTCCCTGTGACCTATAGGTGGCACTGCCATAATGGGTCAGGGTTGAACTGCTGGTATTAGTGCTGTGCCTTGGGAGTCCTCTCTCGGCAGCGGTACGGTGGGTGTGGTCGACCTGCTGTGCATGCTGGGAGAGGATACATAAGAGGCAGACGCCACCTGGGAGGGGTCTTTCTTCGTTCCAGTGTCGGAGTCCAGGTGTGTGGCGCATGGACCTCCAGGCCATGGGGCCACGTGTGCATCAGTCCCAGGCACCTTTAGTCCTGGGGCTGCATCTTCAACACTGGGCCCAGCACCTTTAGCTGGAGCCCGCTTTATGGAGGGGAAGTCCCAGGGTGTCTCTCGCAAGGGAGCCCATTTCTAAGAAGAGAAGGCCGGGGGAGAACCGTTCTGACGGACCGGTGAGAGTTCCCGGTGAAGGAAGGGGCCCGGTAACTCTCTGGAGGGATTCTTCTATCCACCAAGGGCCTAGTAATGTGCTGCTGCTGGCACCTGTCCTTAAGTATCCAGAAGCTAAGAGGTTCGGGGTCTGATAGATTCTGTGGCAGAGAGTCTCCCGATCGCATCTAGGAAAGAACTTGATCAAACGTCCGAGCATCACTTCAGCCGCTAGGATCCACTTGTAGGAGACTATCTGGGTGAGCTAAACCTACTTGGGGATAGAGTAGTGATTGTGCTATCCATTGTGCCTGGACTAACCTCCCAAACCTTGCTGTCCTGTCTCTCTTCCACCCTTTACCTATCTGCTGAACATTGAGAAAATAAACTCAACGTTGGAGTTTGATGTGGTGTGGACATTGGAATTACTGGGGGGAATACAGAGACTTGTCCCTATATCCTAGGAGACGAGAACCAACTGAAGGAAGAACCTAGCTGTGGGACCCAAATACATAACACTGCTTAACCTCCTCATCCAGGAGGGTACGGGCATATAGTACGGTGTGCCTTTTTCCTGCAATTGAGCCAAAGCAAGGGAAAAGGGTCCGTGTGCTACATATATATATGTAGCACTACCCCCCGTAGGAGCTGCTGGTTATTATTTTGGGTCATTGCCGTCACCCCTACCCACAGTTCACCAGGCTACAAACTTAGAGTCTATATTGGGTCTTGCGCCCACGGATACATGCACAAGTCACTTAGATCTTTTTCCAATGCTTTTGTTAACCACTTAAGCCCCGGACCATTTGGTAGCTAAAGGACCAGAGGTGATTTCAGAATTTTGCACTGCGCTGCTTTAACTTTAAATTGTGCGGACATGCAATGTTGTACCCAAACGAAATTTTCGTCCTTTTCTCCCCACAAATAGAGCTTTATTTTAATGGTATTTGATTGCCTCTGCGATTTTTATTTTTTGCGATATAAATGGAAAAAGAAAAAAAATGATATTTTCTACTTTTTGTTATAAGAAAAATCGAATAAACTCAATTTTAGTCATACATTTAGGCCAAAATGTATTCAGCCACATGTCTTTAGTAAAAAAAATGTCAATAAGCGTATATTTATTGGTTTGCGCAAAAGTTATAGCGTTTACAAACTAGGGTAAATTTTCTGGAATTTACACAGCTTTAAATTTATGACTGCCTATCTCATTTCTTGAGGTGCTAAAATGGCAGGGCAGTACAAAACCCCCCCAAGTGACCCCATTTTGGAAAGTAGACACCCCAAGGAAATTGCTGAGAGGCATGTTGAGCCCATTGAATATTTTTTTTTTTTTGTCCTAAGTGATTGAAAAAAGACAAAAAAATAAATAAAATTACAAAAAGTTGTCACTAAATGATATATTGCTCACACATGCCATGGTTATATGTGGAATTGCACCCCAAAATACATTCTGCTGCTTCTCCTGAGTACGGGGATACCACATGTGTGGGACTTTTTAGGAGCCTAGCCACGTACGGGACCCCAAAAACCAAGCACCGCCTTCAGGATTTCTAAGTGCGCAAATTTTTGATTTCACTCCTCACTACCTATCACAGTTTCGAAGGCCATAAAATGCCAAAATAGCACAAAACCCCCCCAAATGACCCCATTTTGGAAAGTAGACACCCCAAGCTATGTACTGAGAGGCATGTTCAGTCCATGGAATATTTTATATTTTGCCACAAGTTGCGGGAATATGACAAACTTTTTTTTTTTTGCACAAAGTTGTCACTAAATAATATATTGCTCACACATGCCATGGGCATATGTGAAATTACACCCCAAAATACATTCTGCTGCTTCTCCTGAGTACGGGGATACCACATGTGTGGGACTTTTTGGGAGCCTAGTCGCGTACGGGACCCCAAAAACCAAGCACCGCCTTCAAGGTTTCTAAGGGCAGAAATTTTTGATTTCACTCCTCACTACCTATCACAGTTTTGAAGGCCATAAAATGCCAAGATGGCACAAAACCCCCCAAAATGACCCCATTTTGGAAAGTAGACACCCCAAGGAAATTGCTGAGAGGCATGTTGAGCCCATTGAATATTTTTTTTTGTCCCAAGTGATTGAATAATGACAAAAAGAAAAAAAAAAAAGAAATGTACAAAAAGTTGTCACTAAATGATATATTGCTCAAACATGCCATGGTTATATGCGGAATTGCACCCCAAAATACATTTGGCTGCTTCTCCTGAGTACGGGGATACCACATGTGTGGGACTTTTTGAGAGCCTAGCCACGTACGGGGCCCTGAAAACCAAGCACCGCCTTCAGGATTTCTAAGGGCACAAATTTTTGATTTCACTCCTCACTACCTATCACAGTTTTGAAGGCCATAAAATGCCAAGATAGCCCAAAACCCCCACAAATGACCCCATTTTGGAAAGTAGACACCCCAAGCTATTTGCTGAGAGGCATGGTGAGTATTTTACAGCTCTCATTTGTTTTTGAAAATGAAGAAAGACATTTTTTTTTCTTTTTTTTTCTTTTTTCAATTTTTAAAACTTTGTGACAAAAAGCGAGATCTGCAAAATACTCAACATACCTCTCAGCAAATAGCTTGGGGTGTCTACTTTCCAAAATTGGGTCATTTGGGGGGGGTTTTGTGCCATCTGGGCATTCCATGGCCTCCGAAACTGTGATAGGCAGTGAGGAGTGAAATCAAAAATTTACACCCATAGAAATCCTGAAGGTGGTGCTTGGTTTTCGGGGTCCTGTACGCGGCTAGGCTCCCAAAATGTCTCACACATGTGGTATCCCCGTACTCAGGAGAAGAAACAGAATGTATTTTGGGGTGCAATTCCACATATAACCATGGCATGCTTGAGCAATATATAATTTAGTGACAACTTTTTGTACATTTTTTTTTTGTCATTATTCAATCACTTGGGACAAAAAAAAAATATTCAATGGGCTCAACATGCCTCTCAGCAAATAGCTTGAGGTGTCTACTTTCCAAAATGGGGTCATTTGGGGGGGTTTTGATCTGTCCTGGCATTTTATGCACAACATTAGGAAGCTTATGTCACACATCATGCACTCTTCTAACCACTTGAAGACAAAGCCCTTTCTGACACTTTTTGTTTACATGAAAAAAAAAAAATTTTGCAAGAAAATTATGTTGAACCCCCAAACATTATATATTTTTTTAAAGCAAAGGCCCTACAGATTAAAATAGTGGGTGTTGCATTTTTTTTTCCACACAGTATTTGCGCAGCGATTTTTCAAACGCATTTTTTGGGGGAAAAACACACTTTTTTTATTTTTAATGCACTAAAAAACACTATATTGCCCAAATGTTTGATGAAATAAAAAAGATGATCTTAGGCCGAGTACATGGATACCAAACACGACATGCTTTAAAATTGCGCACAAACACGCAGCGGCGACAAACTACATTCATTTTTAAAAGCATTTAAAAGCCTTTACAGGTTACCACTTTAGATTTACAGAGGAGGTCTACTGCTAAAATTACTGCCCTCAATCTGACCTTCGCAGTGATACCTCACATGCATGATGCAATTGCTGTTTACATATGACGCTAGACCGACGCTTGCGTTCGCCTTTGCGCAAGAGCAGGGGGGGACAGCGGTGCTTTTTTTTTTTTTTTTTATTATTTATTTTGCTTTTTTTTTTTTTTTTTTAAACTGTTCCTTCCATATTTTTATTTTTTTTACCATTTTTATTGTTATCTCAGGGAATGTAATTATCCCCTATGATAGCAATAAGTAGTGACAGGTACTCTTTTTTTGAAAAAAATTGGGGGGGTTCGACCCTAGATCTTTCCTCTGCCCTCAAAGCATCTGACCACACCAAGATCGGTGTGATAAAATGCTTTCCCAATTTCCCAATGGCGCTGTTTATATCCGGGGGGGGGGCATTCCCTCCCACTGCTTGTAAAAGCAGTCTAGAGGCTAATTATCTGCTAGAATTGCTTTTACATGAAAGCCGGCCACTGGCTGAAAAGAATGATACCAAGATGATACCTAAACCTGCAGGCATCATTCTGGTATAAAACATTCAAAGTCCAGCAACATACCAGTATGTTGCTGGTCCTTGTTTTTTTTTTTTTTTATATCAAACGGTTTTTATTGCTCACATAGAAAAAAGATACAAGGTACAAAAATATGCAGCATATTATATCTGTTACATGTACGGTAGCAATATATGTTTCTGACATTCCTTGGTCACATCTGAAATCGCATACATTAAACAATCCGCTCAGAGTTTCAAATAGCATAGGGTGAACTGTACACAACCCATCAGACTATCCCCCCTCCCACCCGCCCTCATGTTGCCGGTGGGAGCTTGCTACACACCTCCCAACAGCCTCATCCTCATCAATTCCATGGGGCTTAACCCCGGTACAGCAAGCCATGCATCCCAGAGCCTATCAAACTTTCCCGCGATGCCCCTGTGCTGGTATATGTATTTCTCCATCAATAGGGTTTTACCCATCTGCTGTATCCACAGCTGGACCGTAGGCGGCTCAACAGACTTCCACAGTAGTAGAATAGTTTTTCTCGCCTGGAACAATGCCCTAGTAAATGCCATTCAAGTCACCTCCTCCGGGATCTCCCCCTCCAGTATTCCTAACAAGCAACATAAGGGGTCAGAAGGAACGTTGGTCTGGAACACCAAATTAAGTGTAGCCAGTACCTCCGTCCAATATCTATGGAGTTTGGGGCACCGCCAGAGGAGGTGAATCAGATCTCCAGGCACCGCCCTACATCTACCACATAGCGGATCGGGCAGTCTTCCCATCTTGAATAGCTTTACCGGTGTAAAATGTACTCTCAGTAGTATATATAGTTGGGATACCTTTTGTGCCACATTAAGCGAGCAGGTGTTTACCACCCGCATTGCCTCCTCCCATAGCTCCCCCTCTATAGGACCAACATCTGCCTCCCACTGGCTCACCACTTTCATGGGGTGTCCCTCCAAAAACGAGGACAGCAGCATGTTATAGCACTGAGAGATGACACCCCTGGTCTCACAAGCGTCCTGCAGCATGTGAAAGACAGGGGTGGGGGACTGAACCCACTCCACTGCATCTCCCTGAGCCCTGACAGCATGTCGCAGCTGCAGGTAGTAAAACAGCATATTGGACGGGAGCGCATATCTCGATTGAAGTATATGAAAAGGGAGTAAGGCCCCATTATGAAACACTTGTCTCAGGTGGGTTATACCTAGTGACCTCCACTTAGGGCCCTGCTGAAGTTTGGCCAGTTCAGTGTAATTGCCGTTCCCCCATAGCAGGCTGTACCTAGTGAACCCCGTGACATTCTGGAGTTGTTTGGCCTTATTCCACACCTTCTGAAGGAGTGAATAAGTGGGCATCTTTTTAATTGATTTCTGAAACCGCTGAGCCTCCAGCCCCTCCGGCACCGTGTCGGCCCCCGAGCCAAGCAGCATTAGCCTAGCCGAGGAGCCCACAGGAGCCGGTACCATGACACCTATCAGGTGCTGCAGTTGCGCTGCCAGATAGTATATCCAAGGGTTGGGGAGGGCAAGGCCCCCCTCTCCTTTGGTCGCTGTAATTGTTCCAATTTGATCCGGGGGGGTTTGTTGTGCCACAATAATTGTCTAAAGAGGGAGTTGACGACCCTGAAGATTTTAAGCGTGATGACAACAGGAGCATTGTGTAGCAGGTACAGCAGCTGGGGCATTAGTATCATTTTAATAAGGTTCGTCTTGCCGGCCAGGGACATCCGCAGTCTGTTCCATATCTGTATTTTATCCCTGAATCTGGTTAATAAGGGGTATATATTCAGCTGACAGAATTCTGTGATCACCGGGGAGATGAATACACCCAAGTACTTAAATGAGGATACTATGGGGACCGGGCAGGAGGGCCCCTCACCTAGCGCGGGGGCCTCATCCAGGAACATCAGAGCCGACTTGGACCAGTTAATTGTAAGGCCTGAGAAACGGCCAAACTCAGTGATAAGGGACATGACCTGAGCCAGTGATTCATCCACATCTTCCAGGAAGAGGAGCATGTCATCGGCGTATAGCATAATTTTCTCGTGCATATTGCCATAGCGGAAGCCCCTGACCGACCGGCAGTCTCGCACCAGAGCCGCCAAAGGCTCAATGGCCAGAGCGAAGAGCAGGGGGGACAGGGGACAGCCCTGCCTGGTCCCCCTGCCCAACGCAAAGGCGCGAGACATCCTGTCAGACATTCGTATGGCTGCCTGCGGCGAGCCGTACAACAGCCTCACCCACCCTAGGAACCGGGGTCCGAACCCGAACTTGGCCAGTACAGCCCAGAGATACCGCCAGCCAACACTGTCGAATGCCTTATTGGCGTCAAGAGACAACAGTGCCCTGTGGCCGACGTAATCCGAGGGGGTCTGCATGTTCAAGTATAGCCGCCTAAGATTAGTTGCGGTGGAGCTGCGAGGCATGAACCCTGCCTGATCTGGGTGAATAATGGACAAGATAACTTTGTTAACCCTCGTAGCCAATACCTTGGCCAGAATTTTAACATCGCTCTGCAGCAGTGAGATGGGCCTATACGAGCCGGGGTCCAAGGGATCCTTGCCTGCCTTTAACAACAGTATAATATTGGCTCTATTCATGGAAGGGGGCAATGCTCCGGACTTAAAGGAGGTGTTGAACACCGCAAGCAGCCTGGGCAGAATCACCTCGCCGTATTGGACATAGGCCTCCATGGGGATCCCATCATCCCCTGGGGCCTTGCATGTGGGGAAAGATGCGACCGCCTCCCTCAGTTCCTCCAAAGTGAGCGGGGCCTCCATCTCCGCGCGGGCCTGCCCGCCCAGGAGCGGAAGCTCCACCGTTCCCAGATATTGTGATAGGTCCTCATCTGTATAATCATCACATGGCCTGTAGAGATTGCTGTAGAAGGACGCCAATTCAGCCATAATCTGCTCAGGGTCATTCACCAGTTGTCCCCGGGAGTCTCGGATCACTCCAATCGCCGGGGAGGCCTGCTGTGACCTGGCAATCTTAGCCAGAAGCCTGCCCGTCCTCTCCCCCTCCTCATAGAAGGCCTGGCTAGTAAAGAACCTCTTTTTTTCCGCAGCGGAGGTTCTCAACCGGTCCAGGGAATCCTGGGCCGATATCCAAGCCTCCCTCGCGGAATCAGTTGGATCCATTACGAATGCAAGCTCCAACCGTTTCACCTGGTCTTCAACCTGCGCCAAAAGTGCAGACGAGTTGCGTTTGATGGCCGTGATCTCAGCAATAAAGGAACCCCTCAAACAGGCCTTAAAAGCATCCCAGCCCACCGCCGAGTTCTCCCCAAGGTGGTTGTCTAAAAAATATTGATCAATCTGGCAGGTGACCCGGTCATGGGATGTGAAAAGTTTTAGCCAGTAGGCATTCAGTTTCCACGGTGCCCTGGGCAGGGAGGAAGCGGGACGGGTGACCAGGTAAGCCGCCAGCGGGGAGTGGTCGGACACCCCCCTAGGGAGGTATTCTATCCTGGGGACCATATGCACAACCCGCTGGGACCCCACACATAGATCAATGCGAGATAATGAACCATGGGTTTTGGAAAAACATGAAAATTGTTTGGTAGTCGGGTATCTAGCCCTCCACACATCCACCCAACCCACCTCCGCCAGCAGGCGGCTCAAAACAGTGCCCCTGCCCCCCAGCGGTGGCTGAACCGGTGGATGTCTATCCAACCTGGGGTCAAGGCATCCATTGAAATCCCCCATAATCATAATGGGGACATCGGGTTTGTTAACTAGATAAGACAGTAGTAATTGCAAAACCTCCCTAGAGAAGGGAGGGGGTATATACACAAAGGCAAGAATTATCATCACAGTAAACACTTTGCAATACACAAAAACATATCTCCCATGGGGGTCTACCTCCACATCCAGTTCCTGGAAAGCCAGGGACTTGTGGACCAGTACACTCACCCCCCTAGAATACGAGGTGTGAGTGGAGTGGTAGGACGTGCCCACCCAAGCAAACCCCAAACAACCAACCGTATCTTTTGTGAGGTGGGTCTCCTGGAGGCCCACAATAGCAGGGTGGAACTTTTTTAAACACGAGTTAAGCATTGTGCGTTTCAACGAGTCATGAACCCCTCGAACGTTCCAAGTCACTACCGGGGTGGTGGCCATGGTGAGTGGAAAAAGTGTTCATCACCGGGGGCCGAAGGCCCCGGCTCAAGATTTCTGGGCATCCAAGCACTAGAGTCAGATATGAGAGGGGTCATCACCAGTGGGCAGATCTTCAACGGGTGTGGGGAAGGGGTCAGAGCAGGAAAGTTCAGTAAGCACCGCGACATTGTGAGCAAGAGAAAACTTTTAACCAGTCCTGAACAGCCTCTTCGAGCATGGATAACGTACCCGCTCAGGGAGGGGGCAGGCCATCCCCACTCATCCCCAGCTCCTAGGGCTGTCAGGGAACCCGTGCCAACAGGGCACTGATAAACATGTCCCCATAACTGGGACTTCAGATAGTCAAACGTGGCAGACGGGGCATGTACCCCCTTCTGTGGCGCAATAGCCATGGTAAACAAAGTGTAGTCTTCCAAACGCTCTTATTAATCGCCAACATTTGAAAAAAGGTGAAATGTCCCGCTATGGGTAAGGCAGACTCAACTGGCCTGCAGGTAACATACCGACTTCACATGTGTTGATTCAGGGCCTCAGTCGCCCACATCAGCATCCCGGCGTCCCCGGAGGTCCTGTTCATTGCGATCCAGCCACTCCGCCGCCTCCGCAGCGGATTCAAAGAAGGAAGCTTGACCACGGACTGTGATACGCGGCTTGACAGGATACAGCATGGCATATGTTAGTTGTAGCCTCTGCAGACGTTTCTTTACATCAGCGAATTTAGCTCTCTTACGCTGCACTTCAGCAGAGAAATCCGGGTAAAACGAGATCCTAGCTCCATTGTAGTGCACCGCTCCCCTTTCCCGTGCCAGTCTAAGTATAATTTCTCTGTCCTTATAGTTCAGGAGCCTGGCAAGCATTGATCTGGGCGGGTTGCCCGGGGGGAGGGGTCTGGGTGGTGTGCGGTGCGCTCTCTCCACCGCAAACAGCGTGGTGAATGCCTCTTTACCAAAGATTTCTTGGAGCCATGTTTCTGTAAAGGCCGTGGGGTCCCTGCCCTCCACCTTCTCAGGGAGCCCCACTATACGGACATTGTTCCTCCTTAAACGGTTCTCGATATCGTCCGTCTTTGCGTTTGCCTGCGCAGATTGCTGCAGCGCAAATCTAGCATCTCTGGTGAGAGGTGGGAGCTGGTCCTCCACTTCACTAATTCTACCCTCCACCGCCGTGGTCCTCTCTCTAATTTTCTGGAGGTCATGTCTAATAAGTGATACCGTCTCAGTAAGTGCCCCAAACTGTACCTTTAAACCGTCCACAGAGGCTGTCACTGAGGTGGTGCAGCGGTGTACAGCTCGCAGGATCTCACTCAGTGTGGGCTGGGGTGCATCCTCCTGTAGCTTATCAAAGATGTCATCGATGTGGTCAGACGAGTTTTCTAGGGGCACAGTATCATCCAGGGCAGAAGCGCCATTTTGCTCCAAGGCTCCCTGCACAGGCATCAGCGATGGTGGGGGAAGAGAGCAGCCAGGGCCCTGTAATTTTTGGGCATAGTAGAGCATGTCTCTGGGCTGCTCCTTCCCCTGCTGTTTGTTTGCCTTGGGCGGCTTACTGCCCGGGTCCTGTGGCTTATCCCCCGCTCCACGTGTCACTCTCTGAGGGAGAGGGGAGCCGGCGCCATCTTGGACTTCCATGGCCGCCGCTGCTGCAGCGCTCTTTGTCCCTTTACGGGTCATGCAGGGTTCCGCCAGAGCCGATTCGACCTCCGCCGAGGACAGTGATGCGGCGCCCTGTCCCTGGACCAAGTGCCGGGTCAGGATCGGTGCGGGAAGAGGATTAATGGAGGATTGTCAGCGGGAGCTCCGTGCTGTGCGTCCGCTCACATGCCTGTCCAGGCCACGCCCCCTGCTGGTCCTTGTTGGACATGTATTGTAATCTTTTTTTTCATGCAGCCTGTTGGCTGAACGAAAAAAAGAGATTGATCGGTGGGTATGCCCACCATTAGAATACCTCCCTTCATCCACCCACTTCTAATGATGGGCATACATGCACCATTTATATATGCCGAAGCATGGGGGCATCCTCCCGCAAAAAAGTTATGCCGCGTACACACGGTCGGACTTTTCCACGGGCAAGCCTTCGTCGGAATTTCGACCGTATGTACGCAGCATAAAAGGTTATGCCGCGTACACACGTTCGGACTTTTCCACGGGCAAGCCTCCGTCGGAATTTCGACCATATATACGCGGCATTAGGAGCAAAATCGCTCCTCCGCCCCTGCTGCCCCCATGCTTCGGCATACATGCTCTTTTTTTTAACTGTGGTGGTGAAATCACCTCCTACAGAGTTGGAGTCACGGCTTTATGTATCGTGGGAGCCAACGCTGTTGCTGTCAAGATAAATAGATCCGCGCTGCAACTGAATGGCGTACCTGCTAAGCAAATGATGGTTAACATTAAAACAAAGTAACATTACAGTACAACAGTAAGACCTTACCATACCATACCTGCAAAGCAAATACCAAAACAAAACCTAGTAAAAAATAAAACAATTTTTTAACGCAACCTGTGCCTAAAATATATATATGCCGAAGCATGGGGGCATCCTCCCGCAAAAAAGTTATGCCGCGTACACACGGTCGGACTTTTCCACGGGCAAGCCTTTGTCGTAATTTCGACCGTATGCACGTGGCATGAAAGGGGTTATGCCGCGTACACACGGTCGGACTTTTTCACGGGCAAGCCTCCGTCGGAATTTCGACCGTATATACGCGGCATTAGGAGCAAAATCGCTCCTCCGCCCCTGCTGCCCCCATGCTTCGGCATATATGCTCTTTTTTTTAACTGTGGTGGTGAAATCACCTCCTACAGCGTTGGAGTCACGGCTTTATGTATCGTGGGAGCTAACGCTGTTGCTGTCAAGATAAATAGATCCGCGTTGCAACTGAATGGCGTACCTGCTAAGCAAATGATGGTTAACATTAAAACAAAGTAACATTACAGTACAACAGTAAGACCTTACCATACCATACCTGCAAAGCAAATACCAAAACAAAACCTAGTAAAAAATAAAACATTTTTTTAACGCAACCTGTGCCTAAAATATATATATGCCGAAGCATGGGGGCATCCTCCCGCAAAAAAGTTATGCCGCGTACACACGGTCGGACTTTTCCACGGGCAAGCCTCCGTCGGAATTTCGACCGTATGTACGCGGCATTAGGAGCAAAATCGCTCCTCCGCCCCTGCTGCCCCCATGCTTCGGCATATATGCTCTTTTTTTTTAACTGTGGTGGGGAAATCACCTCCTACAGCACTGGAGTCACGGCTTTATGTATCGTGGGAGCAAACGCTGTTGCTGTCAAGATAAATAATTCCGCGCTGCAGTTGAATGGCGCACCTGAAAACAAAAAATTACATACCTGAAAAGCAAGCATGATAAAACATTGCAGAATAGAATACAGTAAAAAAGAGCAGAACAATAGAGAGAAAATAGAGAGAGAGAGAGAGAACAATAAAACGACAACTATTTTTGTTTTTTTTCTTTTATATTTTTTTTGTGTTTTGTTTTTTACGTATTTTTTTTTCTTTTTTACACTTTTTTTTGTAACTTCAACAACTGTAATGGTTCGGGTCTCTCAAAATGTAATGGCATCTTGGGAGACCCTGTGTAAGTGTGTCCTAGTCTGTGAAATGCTGTACCCTACGCTAAAACTTCACTTTTGAGCGGTAGCGTTCAAAACATTCACCAAGGCAAAGACCAGGATTGTCAGGACAGAGTGGACAAAAAACACGGGTGTCACGCCTAAATCCGCGCTTGCTACAGACACGACATCTTTTTTGGGGGGTTCCTTGGGTAGGGGTACTCTCGAGGGCATACGGATAATGCCTCTCATGCAGCCGGCTTACTGCATTTGGTTGGGGGTGGTGAGGTGCAGAACCGCCTGGATACAGGAGGTCTGTGACTATCTCATTCTGGAATTTTAGAAGAGATAACGTCCCACCTGAAGCTCTGTATAGCACATGAGCGTTCAGCAAAGCCAATTGGAATAAGGATAGAGACACTTTTTTGTACCAGCGTCTCGCCTTACGGTCAATTAGATACGGCGCCAACAACTGGTCGTTGAGGTCCACCCCTCCCATATTTTTGTTATATTCGTGGACACAGAGGGGTTTCTCCACAACACCAGTCGCCGTACGAATTTGGACTGTCGTGTCTGCATGAAGGGATATAAGAAGGAAAACATTCTTATTGTCCCTCCACTTCATAGCGAGCAAGTTATTACACTTCAAGCAGGCTCTCTCCCCCAGCCTAAGACGGGCATCTACAAGCCTCTGGGGAAAGCCCCGGCGATTAGGTCGCACGGTGCCACATGCTCCAATCTGATTATCAAACAAGTGACTAAACAGTGGCACGCTCGTGTAATAATTGTCCACATACAGGTGGTACCCCTTTCCGAATAAGGGTGACACCAAGTTCCACACTATCTTGCCAGCGCTCCCTATGTAATCCGGGCAGTTGACCGGCTCAACCTGACTATCTTTTCCCTCATAAACCGTAAAGCTCAATACATAGCCTGTTGCCCTGTCACAGAACTTATAGAGCTTGACCCCGTATCTGGCACGCTTGCTGGGAAGGTACTGCTTGAAAGCCAAGCGGCCAGAAAATGTAATCAGGGACTCATCAACGCAGACAACTTGATCGGGAATAAACAAGGCTGCAAAATGTTCGTTAAAGTGGTTTATGAGGGGCCGAATTTTATAGAGCCGGTCGTATTCAGGGTCTCCACGTGGACGACAAAGTTCATTGTCGTTGAAGTGCATGAACCGCAAAATCTGCTCGTATCGTTTCCTGGGCATGGAGGCAGAGAACACGGGCATGTGGTCAATTGGGTGCGTGGACCAATAAGCACGCAATGACGGGAATTTATGTGTGCCCATGTTGAGGGAAAGGCCCAGAAAGGTCTTAAATTCGGAAACCGTAATTGGTTTCCAATCTTTGGCAATGGAAGGCAACTGGGGGTTAGCGGTGATGAATTGACCAGCATATAAATTACTCTGGTCCACAATAGATCTATAGAGATCTTTCGTGAAAAACAGCGAATAAAAATCTATTGGCATAAAATCAGCTGTTTCCACCTGAATACCGGGTTGGGCAGTGAATGGGGGAAGTACGGGTTCTGCAGAAGTGGTGGGGACCCAATCAGGATAGGCGAATTCTGCAGGAAGGGCACAATGGACACAACGGGCCTGCCTTTGTCTTCTTGGTGGCAGCGGGACACTACTTGTGCTTGCCACCTCGCCAGCTTGAACTGCACTTATGGGACTCGCCACGTCACCACGTGATACTGCAGTGCTGGATGTACGCCCAGGCTGTACTAGGCCGCTGGTGCTTGCCAATTCACCAGAAGGAATAGCGGCGCTAGTACTACTCTGGTCCATGATACGAGAGCCCTGCGGTTCTTGCTCCTCAACAACCTCAGAAGATCGGGATCGGGTACGCCTGACCTTAGCAGGGACCTCAACTTCGTCGTCAGAGCTATCTGACGAGGAGCCGCTGACTTCACTGTCTTCTACGGGAAGGTATTCTGAGCCTACGGCCTCGTACACACGGCCGAGATTCTCGTCGAAAAAAACATGTCGTTTTTTTCGACGAGATTCTTGGGCAAGAAAATTGTCCCGGCCGAGTGTACACACGCTCGATTCAAAGAACCCGCGGTTCTTTGAATGGAGCGTACGCGGTGACGTCATCGACTACGACGAGCATGCGCTCGTCACATTCGATGCCGTTGCCGCCATCTTGGTATACCCTACGTATGCCTAGGAAGCTACCGCGCATGCGTCGAATTCATTTCGAACATGCGCGGGCTTCCGGGAGGACAGGTAAGTGTACACACACTCACTTTTCTCGTCGAGAAACATGCAGACGAGAATCTCGACGAGAAAATAGAGAGCAGGTTCTCTATTTTCTCGTCGAGGTTACTTGTCGGTTTTCTCGACGAGAAACCATACACACGAACGAATTTCTCGGCAAGACATCTCTGCCAGCAAGTTTCTTGCTGGTTCTTGCCGAGAAACTCGGTCGTGTGTACGAGGCCTGAATCTGACAGATGCGTGACCTCCTCTTCACTATCTGTCATGCTCAGAATCTCGTAGGCCTCTTTACTAGTGTACCTTAGTCTTGCCATTTTGGGCTCTAAATTTAGGGTTACATTAGTAAGATTCACAGGAAAAAAAAGCACCTGACTGTCAGCAAATGTATCAAACGCTACCAAAAAAACTGTTAGCGATCGCAGGGATCAGGACTGTCTCTGCGAACGCTGCAGTTATGTGTGTTGTGTTTGGTAAGTGACAGTGATCGATCGATACTGCACTTGGGTGGGCTGGGCTGGGCTGGGCTGGGCGGAGGGGCTAAATGCAGGTGCTAGCAGGTATCTGGGCTGATCCCGCTAACACTGCATTTTTGGGAACCCTAAACCGCTGGGGACGCTAGTATAGATCTGTTCAGATACTATACCACTAAGGGAGGTGTATGCTTTGCGCGTGGGTGTTAGCGTTACTGGCACTAACCTGACGCTGCCTGGGGCGACGCAGACCCTCTCTGGCGCTAAAACCTAATTGATATCACCCGCCGGGCGATCAGGGGGTTAAAACTTTATTGGGTTATATATACGGCGGGTGCCCTGATGCTATAAAAAGCAAACTAACCAACCAGCGTCACCCGTAAAACTTATATGGTGATCATTGGTGAAAGGGTTAACTAGGGGCAATCAGGGGGTTAAAACCTTTATTAGGTTATATATGGGGGTACCCGACGCTATATAGAAACCTGACGGGTAACCTAAATAACTAAATAACTAACCGGCTAACCAGTGTCACCAGTAAAACTTATACGGTGCTCACTGGTGAAAGGGTTAACTCTAGGGGCAATCAGGGGGTTAAAATAATATTTGGGGGTACCTGACGCTATAAAAACCTGCGGCGAAACTAAAAATAAATAACTGGATATCTAGGGCACCACCGGCACTAAATACAGCGATCGGAAATACGATCGCTTAGTGACGCTGGCGTTAGGGGGTGAAAGGGTTACCTGGGGGGCGATCAAGGGGTTAAACCTTTATTAGGGGGGTTAGGGGGCTACCCTGGACCTAAAGGGGCCTAAACCTAACTGCCCTGCAACTTTTTACTGTCACAAATGACACTGATTGCAGTGATCAGTAAAAAAATTACCACTGCAAACGGTGCACTGTGACTGGGGGTGATCTGGAGGGTAATCTGGGGGTGACTGGGGGGTGAAAAGTGTGCCTACGTGTACTGGTGTCAGTGGGCTGTTGGTGCACTTACTGTGAGATGTCTTCACTCCTCGCGCCGGATCGAAAAGACCGACACGAGGAGAGATGACATCACTTCCTCTGCCCGTGTTTACATTACACAGGCAGGGAAGCTTTCTCATTCGACGGGAGCGATCGCGAGGGGGTGGCCAGAATCGAACGGCCGTCCCCTCATTCCTGATCGCTCCTGAACAATTAACAGCCGCTCACTGTAAAGGAGGGGGGTCCGATCGGACCCCCCAACTATACAAAGGCGATCACGTACATATACGTGATTGTGCCTGTCGGTGCCATTCTGCCGACGTATATTTACAGTGGGCGGTCGTTAAGTGGTTAAACAACTTGAGCGGTAGAGGGATGGAGGGTTAGGGGAAGGTTCAGATACCTGGTGCAGATCACTGGGGAACTTTCAGATCCCAGAGACAAATACACTTCAGTCAATGGATTTTGCTCACCCAGGTAGGACTCTCTCACTGACCTAGCAGCCGGAATGATGATGATGTTGAACAATCCTCTGCCACAGGATTCAGTATCAGTTGAACAATCCTCTGCCACAGGATTTAGTAGTGAACTCAGCAACACAGTACCAAAGTTCCTTTAAGCAATCAGGCAGTACTGTGAGGTAGATTGCTTAGGATGCATCCTCCAATTGAGTCACCAGGCACTTCTTAAGATATCAGGATTGCGCTCTGTCCTCTCCAAGATGAGTCCTCCCCCGGATCCTTCAATTGCTCGGCTTCTTTCCGCAGGACAGACAGCACAGGACCACCTCTGAACCCGTAGGCCCCAGACAGCTTCTGGGCCTACTTGCAGTCACGTAACCTCAGGCCAGCAGGCCCTGAGGCAGAAGAGGAGTTGTCACATACCTTAGGCCAGGCAGGCCATGAGGTGAGAGAGCGAAAAAGATGGCGCCTGCCCTTTAAATATCTTCTCCCAAAATGCACAGCGAGGAGACCACTCCCACTGGGCTGCTTCTGGGGAAAAGGACACCCAATACACCATCACTGGCCTGTGGTGACAACGACACCTACAGGCGATAGTGCAGAACTGCACGCAACAGGGCCAATGCTGGAGCAGAGGCTAATTTAGCCACAATTGAATCTGAACTATGTACAGAACAGTTAACTCACTAAATTTACATGCGAGCGCCTGGTCAACAGGAGCAGGGCGCTACACACTTCCCCCACTACAAAAGACGATGTCCTCAGCGTCTGAAAAACAAATGGCTCTAAATCCTGAAGCCTTGTACACATGGCCGAGAATCTCGTCAAGAAAAAACACGTCGTTTTTCTTGACGAGATTCTTGGACAAGAAACTTGTCCCGGCCGAGTGTACACACGCTCCTTTCAAAGAACCTGCGGTAATCCTTTCAAAGAACCCTCGGTAATCGACTACGATGAGCGTGCGCTCGTCACATTCGATGCCGTCGCCGCCATCTTGCTACACCCTACCTATGCCTAGGAAGCTACCGCGCATGCGTCAAAGTCATTTCGAACATGCGTGGGCTTCCCGGAGGACAGGTAAGTGTACACACACACACTTTTCTTGTCGAGAAACATGCTGACAAGAATCTCAACGAGAAAATAGAGAGCAGGTTCTCTATTTTTCTCGTCGAGATTCTTGTCGTTTTTCTTGACGAGAAACATGATAGCTGCGTACACACGACCGATTTACTCGGCAAGAAAGCTCTGCCAGCAAGTTTCTTGCTGGTTCTTGCCGAGAAACTCGGTCGCGTGTACGAGGCTTCAGAGTCAGCATCTGAACCACAAAACTTGGATGGGAAGGGAAAGGTAAGGAAATAAGAAAGATACAGATTTTAAAACATAAACATACAATAAGATCACATTAATATACATTACAACCCCTCACTCTCTGTCTAAACCACCCACTCTCCAGCAGCTTGACATAAAAACCGGTTCATCTGAAAAAGAAACACAAAGACACACAGGCAAATATAAAACAGTATTTCTGTATATCAAGAGCAAAGCTGCATTTCCTAAGAAATTGATCTTTCCTCCATACTCTAAGTGTAAACGAGCTAAACTGTAACTCAAAAGTCCAATTCTCTCTAGGAACAACTCCCACCACCTAGTGGCAGAAATTTAGCATAACAAAGATTCTTTGAGTACAAAGGTGTTTAAAGCGGAGGTGTCGCGGAAAAATAAATATTCAAAGCCAGCAGCTGCAAATACAGCAGCTGCTGACTTTTAATATATGGACACTTACCTGTCCTGGAGTCCAGCGACGTCCACAGCAGAGGATGAGCAATCGCTCGTCACTCTACTGCCCCGCCGCCATCCTCGGTGAGGGAACCAGGAAGTGAAGCCTTGCGGCTTCATGCCCGGTTCCCTACGGCGCATGCGCGAGTCACGCTGTGCCGTTCTGAATGGTCCCCTGTGTTCTGGGAGCCGAGTGTCTCCCAGAACACAACGGGGAATCTGCGGGAAGTGACGTGCTTCCCGCAGAGAGGACTCCCGGAAGTGGGTGCAAATACCTGTCTTAGACAGGTATCTGCACCCCCCTCCCCCCTGAAAGGTGTCAATTGTGACACCGGAGGGGTGGAGGGTCCCAATCAGCGGAAGTTCCACTTTAGGGTGGAGCTCCGCTTTAAGTAGATGAAAACTCTTTACCACAAAGTTCTCACCGACCCTGACACTATCTGACTAGGTACCCCATAGTCCTTTCTCTAGCATAGAGACTTTTTTTTCAGTCTCTTGGCAAAGTGATGAAAAAAACACAACAGTCCCTCAATCACCAATAGAACCGGGGATCTGGCAGAGTCAGAGGTTTTCCCTGTTTATCCAAAGTGGTAATGAAGTAGACAACATTGTCCTTTCCAGGCCTGCAAATGACCACCTTGTCAGCATAGATAACTCCAATGCAGCAAGCACCCACTGAACCGTTCATCCATAGTAAAGGAGTAGCCAGCTCTCCGGAAAGGTTTTGGCACACACAAATAGTCCCAGACAGCTTCACCGTACCACTGCTCTCGGTTGGCCTCGATTTCCTGCATAATTTCTTTATTAACATAAGGAAACTCCAGACCGTACTCTGTGGCAACTCTTTTGGTGAGCACTCTTTGCAATCGGCAAGTCTGGATTTTCCCCTGTCCAGGAGGCACACAAGAATCTGGGGATTTGCGCACCATAGGTCTGACGGACATCTTTTCAAACTCAAGTGAACTAGGAACTTTAGACAATGTCTCTTTGGTAGTGCTGTGTGGCTCCACACTGGGTGATGTCTTCCTAGAGTCCATGGCTGTCCAGTCTGAGAAGGTAAAAGCAGAAGCAACATCTTCACTAGGGATGAGCTTCGTGTTCGAGTCGAACATACGTTCGACTCGAACATCGGCTGTTCGATCGTTCGACGAAGATCGAACGATTTGGGCCGTTCGCGCCAAATTCGAGTGACGCGAACGGCCCACAATGCACTACGCCATCGCAGTGTCATCCAGGCGCTGTGATTGGCCAAGCATGCACTGTGACCCCGCATGCTTGGCCAAACACAGCGCCGGCAGCGAGGAGAGCAATGATTGGCCACAGGCAGGATGCCTGTGGCCAATTATTGCTGAGGGTGTTTAGTACACGCCCCACACTATAAAAGGCCGCCAGCACGGCGGCCTAGTGTAGTGTGTTCCGGAGCAGGGAAAGAGAAACATAGGCAGGGACAGTGACATTTATTTTTTTCTTGCTTAACCTGGATTCCTTTAGTTTAGGGAAAGAGAAGGATAGGTAGGGAGAGTGTCAGTGTCTTTTACTGTGCGAATCCTTGTTTCTAGGGACAGGGAAGGACAGTGAGGGAATTCTCCTTGTGCTATAGTGTGCTTTAAAAAAACATTTTTTCTAGGGACAGAAAACTATAGGTAGGGAGAGTGTCAGTGTCTTTTACTGTGCGAATCCTTGTTTCTAGGGACAGGGAAGGACAGTGAGGGAATTCTCCTTGTGCTATAGTGTGCTTTAAAAAAACATTTTTTCTAGGGACAGAAAACTATAGGTAGGGAGAGTGTCAGTGTCTTTTACTGTGCGAATCCTTGTTTCTAGGGACAGGGAAGGACAGTGAGGGAATTCTCCTTGTGCTATAGTGTGCTTTAAAAAAACATTTTTTCTAGGGACAGAAAACTATAGGTAGGGAGAGTGTCAGTGTCTTTTACTGTGCGAATCCTTGTTTCTAGGGACAGGGAAGGACAGTGAGGGAATTCTCCTTGTGCTATAGTGTGCTTTAAAAAAACATTTTTTTCTAGGGACAGAAAACTATAGGAAGGAAGAGTGTCAGTTTCTTTCACTGTGATAAACCTTGTTTCTAGGGACAAAGAAGGAAAGTGAGTGAAATTCTCCTTGTGCTATAGTGTGCTTTAAAAAAACATTTTTTCTAGGGACAGAAAACTATAGGTAGGGAGAGTGTCAGTGTCTTTTACTGTGCGAATCCTTGTTTCTAGGGACAGGGAAGGACAGTGAGGGAATTCTCCTTGTGCTATAGTGTGCTTTAAAAAAACATTTTTTCTAGGGACAGAAAACTATAGGTAGGGAGAGTGTCAGTGTCTTTTACTGTGCGAATCCTTGTTTCTAGGGACAGGGAAGGACAGTGAGGGAATTCTCCTTGTGCTATAGTGTGCTTTAAAAAAACATTTTTTTCTAGGGACAGAAAACTATAGGAAGGAAGAGTGTCAGTTTCTTTCACTGTGATAAACCTTGTTTCTAGGGACAAAGAAGGAAAGTGAGTGAAATTCTCCTTGTGCTATAGTGTGCTTTAAAAAAACATTTTTTCTAGGGACAGAAAACTATAGGTAGGGAGAGTGTCAGTGTCTTTTACTGTGCGAATCCTTGTTTCTAGGGACAGGGAAGGACAGTGAGGGAATTCTCCTTGTGCTATAGTGTGCTTTAAAAAAACATTTTTTTCTAGGGACAGAAAACTATAGGAAGGAAGAGTGTCAGTTTCTTTCACTGTGATAAACCTTGTTTCTAGGGACAAAGAAGGAAAGTGAGTGAAATTCTCCTTGTGCTATAGTCACATAGTGTGCTTTAAAAAAACATTTTTTCTAGGGACAGAAAACTATAGGTAGGGAGAGTGTCAGTGTCTTTTACTGTGCGAATCCTTGTTTCTAGGGACAGGGAAGGACAGTGAGGGAATTCTCCTTGTGCTATAGTGTGCTAAAGCATTCCTCATCAACCATCTTTGAAATCCTTGTTTTTTTGGACAGTCAGGGAAATTGTCGTTGTGCTATTCTGTGCAAAAGCAATCATCCTCAACCATATTTAGAAATCCTTAAGTAAAGGGACAGAGAAGGACACCTGAAGGTAGCCCTTATTGCTTTTTTCCCATCTCCCTGCAGGCCATCTATTAGAATGTCTGGAAGGCAAACAAGGAGAGGCAGACAGTCAGGAGGCAATAAAAGAGGGCAAGCAGGCTCTGTGTCTGGGGGCAACAGTGCTGGTCGTGGACGCGGTGCATTGTCATCAGCACATGGCCATGGGACACGCTTGTCCTTCTTTTCGGCAGCTGGACATGTTGAGCCACATCATGCCGAAGACTTGGTAGAGTGGATGACCAAGCCCTCCTCCTCCTCCTCATCCTCTCTCACCCAGGCTCAGGGTACTGGAAAAGCAGCTGCCAAAGCGTCCTCTTCCCTGGTATCAATGTCAGACTCATCATCAGTCACTCCTTCCCTAGACCCACCATGTCCTCCTGAGGAGTCCCCCGAACTGTTTGAGCACAGTGTTGGGTACATGCTCCAGGAGGATGCCCAGCGTTTCGAAGGGTCTGATGATGAAACCCAGCTACAGGAAGGCAGTAGCGTGAGAGCAGACAGAGGGGATGCTCAAGAAGGACACCAATCTGGCAGTCATGTTCCAGCAGCTGCAGCATACTGCCAGATTGGCTCCAGTGATGAGGAGGGAGGTGATGATGAGGTCACTGACTCCACGTGGGTGCCTAATAGGAGAGAGGAGGAGGATGAGGAGGAGGCACATCTCCAACGAGGCAGGATGCCCTTTGGTGGCCAGCGTAAGGGCAGTACACCGACGGAATCACACCGCAGAGCTCCGCCTGTGCAGGGCGCTGCCTCTGCCCGTCATTCAAAAAGTTCTTTGGTGTGGGCCTTTTTTGAGGCTAGTGCATCAGATCGCACAGCTGCTGTTTGCAACATATGTCTCAAGCGTATATCGCATGGCCAAAACATCAGCCGCTTGGGTACCACATGCCTGACCAGACATATGTTGACCTGCCATGCAGCTCGTTGGCAAGCCTACCTCAAAGACCCACACCAAAGAACAAAGCGGACCTCTCCTTGCACCGCATCAGCTGGGATCTCCAACCCCACTATAACTTCAGTCCTCTCTGAAACATGCACTGAGAGGAATGAAGGTGTAGAATTAGGTGTGTCACAGCCAAGTACTTGCGGCCACTCTGCTAGCAGTACACCGACGTCCGATTCTAGCAGGCAAATTTCCCTGCCCCAGCTGCTGGACCGTCGAAAGAAGTTCACTCCCAGCCATCCACATGCCCAGCGGTTGAATGCTAGCTTGGCTAAATTGCTAGCGCTTCAACTGCTGCCTTTTCAGTTGGTAGACTCGGCCCCCTTCCGTGAGTTTGTGCAATGTGCGGTTCCTCAGTGGCAGGTTCCCAAACGCCACTTTTTCTCACGGAAGGCTATTCCGGCTCTCTACCGGCATGTGGAAGGCAATGTCTTGGCCTCGCTGGACAGGGCGGTCAGCGGTAAGGTGCATATTACCGCTGACTCATGGTCCAGCAGGCATGGACAGGGACGTTACCTTTCTTTCACGGCCCATTGGGTCACTCTTTTGGCAGCTGGGAAGGATGCAGGACAAGGTGCAGTAGTGTTGGAGGTTGTTCCACCGCCACGCCTCCAAAATGCTACTACTGGTTGTGACACACCTCTCTCCTCCACCCCCTCCTCTTCTTCTTCCTCCATGGCCTCTTCCTGTGGTTTGTCCTCGGAACCAGCGGTGCTCCGTAGGCGTTCAAGGGGCTACGCAAGTACGCAGGCAAAAAGTTGCCATGCCGTGCTTGCGCTGGTGTGTTTGGGGGACAGAAGCCACACTGGGGCAGAGGTCCTGTCTGCTCTGCAGGGCCAGGCCGAGAGGTGGTTGACGCCACGCCAGATTAAGCCAGGAATGGTGGTTTGCGACAATGGCACCAACCTCCTCTCCGCCCTCCGACAGGGACAACTGACCCATGTGCCCTGTGTGGCTCACGTCCTTAACCTGGTGCTGCAGCGGTTCTTGGGCAGGTACCCGGGCTTACAGGATGTCCTGAGGCAGGCCAGGAAAGTCTGTGTGCATTTCCGCAGATCTTATAATGCCAGTGCTCGCCTGGCTGAGCTGCAAAAGGAGTTGAACCTGCCCAAGAACCGCCTTATATGTGACATGCCCACCAGGTGGAACTCAACGTTGGCCATGCTGCAGCGGCTGCACACGCAGCAGAGGGCCATCAATGAGTACCTGTGCGACTACGGCACCAGGACAGGGTCAGGGGAGCTTGGTTTTTTTTCTCCACGCCAGTGGGGCATGATCAGGGATGCATGCACTGTCCTGGCACCATTTGAGGAGGCCACGAGGATGGTGAGCAGTGACAGTGCATGCATCAGTGACACTGTACCTCTTGTCCACCTGTTGGAGCACACGCTGCGTGGAATAATGGACAGGGCACTTGAGGCAGAACAGAGGCAGGAAGAGGAGGACTTCCTTGCCTCTCAAGGCCCCCTTTACCCAGACAGTGTTCCTTCTGTCCCACCCATCGCACAGGAAGAGGACGAGGAGGAGGAGGAGGAGGAGGAGGAGGATTGTGTCAGCATGGAGGTGGAGGCTGGCACTCAGCATCATCAGCAGCAGTCTTTTAGGGATGATTTACAGTCCCAAGAAACCAGTGGACTTGTACGTGGCTGGGAGGAGGTGGCTGCGGATCATGTCGTCCTTAGTGACCCAGAGGACTCCGGAGCGAATGCCTCAGCAAACCTACGCTGCATGGCCTCCCTGATCCTGCAAAGTCTGCGGAAGGATCCTCGTATTCTTCGGATCAAGGAGAGGGACCATTACTGGCTGGCCACTCTCCTTGATCCACGGTACAAGGGTAAGGTTGCGGACCTTATGTTACCGTCGCAGAGGGAGCAGAGGATGAGACAACTCCGGGAGGCCTTGCAGAAAGGTCTGTGCAACGCGTTCCCAGAGACTGGGAGGTTACAAACTCCTGGTCCTGGACAACGCGTTGCTGAGGCTTCGGCCAGTCAAAGAAGGAGCGGTGGGGAAGGTGGCCGTCTGACCGATGCGTTCAGACAATTCTTTAGTCCGCAGCCCCAAAGTATGATCGGTTCCAGCAACCATCGCCAGCGTCTGATAAACATGGTGCAGGAATATCTAGGGGCAAGGTCAGACTTGGACACCTTCCCCACCGAAAATCCTCTGGCTTACTGGGTCTTGAGGATGGATCACTGGCCAGAGCTTGCACAGTATGCAATTGAGCTACTGGCCTGTCCTGCATCCAGCGTTCTTTCGGAACGCACATTCAGTGCTGCTGGAGGATTTGTCACGGATCACAGGGTGCGCCTGTCCACCGACTCGGTCGATCGACTGACTTTCATCAAGATGAACCAGTCTTGGATCACCACCAGCTACCACACACCTGATGCTGATATAACAGACTAATTGATTTTAACATGTCACATCCCTTCAAGACTGATGCTGATGCTGAGTGCCTGTGCTGTTATGTTGACTGGCTATCCTCCTCCTCCGAGTCCTCAATGATACGATTGATGATGATAGCTTGGAAGATCATTTTTGTTTATGGGTGCCGCCACCAGTGGCTAAGGCCCAATTTTTCAGCCCCTGTTTTACAGGGGCGTGTAATTACAATTTTTTTAGCAATAATTTGCCATAGGGCTCATTGCTGTGCTCCAAGTACAGTATCTGTGAGGGGTTGGAGTGTTGTGGCACCAGTGCCTAAGGCCCAATTTTTCAGCCCCTGTTTAACAGGGGCGTGTCATTACAATTTGTGAAGCAATACTTTGCAACAGGGCTCATTGCTGTGCTCCAAGTACAGTATCTGTGAGGGGTTGTAGTGTTGTGCCACCAGTGCCTAAGGCCCAATTTTTCAGCCCCTGTTCAACAGGGGCATGCAATTACAATTCTTTATCTAATAATTCACAGCAGGGCCCATTGCTGCACCCACCAAGAGTAACTCTGAGGGCTTACAGTGTTGTGGCAACGCCACCACCACCACCACCACGAAAGGCCCAATTTTTCAGCCCCTGTTCAAAAGGGGCATGTAATTACAATTCTTGATCTAATAATTCACAGCAGGGCCCATTGCTGCACCCACCAAGAGTAACTCTGAGGGCTTACAGTGTTGTGGCAACACCACCACCACCACCACCACCACGAAAGGCCCAATTTTTCAGCCCCTGTTCAACAGGGGCATGCAATTACAATTCTTGATCTAATAATTCACAGCAGGGCCCATTGCTGCACCCACCAAGAGTAACTCTGAGGGCTTACAGTGTTGTGGCAACGCCACCACCACCACCACCACGAAAGGCCCAATTTTTCAGCCCCTGTTCAAAAGGGGCATGTAATTACAATTCTTGATCTAATAATTCACAGCAGGGCCCATTGCTGCACCCACCAAGAGTAACTCTGAGGGCTTACAGTGTTGTGGCAACACCACCACCACGAAAGGCCCAATTTTTCAGCCCCTGTTCAACAGGGGCATGCAATTACAATTCTTGATCTAATAATTCACAGCAGGGCCCATTGCTGCACCCACCAAGAGTAACTCTGAGGGCTTACAGTGTTGTGGCAACGCCACCACCACCACGAAAGGCCCAATTTTTCAGCCCCTGTTCAAAAGGGGCATGTAATTACAATTCTTGATCTAATAATTCACAGCAGGGCCCATTGCTGCACCCACCAAGAGTAACTCTGAGGGCTTACAGTGTTGTGGCAACACCACCACCACCACCACCACCACGAAAGGCCCAATTTTTCAGCCCCTGTTCAACAGGGGCATGCAATTACAATTCTTGATCTAATAATTCACAGCAGGGCCCATTGCTGCACCCACCAAGAGTAACTGTCAGGGCTTACAGTGTTGTGGCACCAGCACCACCATCAAAGGCCCAATTTTTACTACCACTGTTCAACAATTATATGTAATTAAAATTCCTGATATAATAGTTGACAGCAGGGCGTTCCAGCACCAACCAAGAGTAACTGTGAGTGCTTACAGTGTTGTGCCAACACCGACAACTAAGGGGCCTATTTCTGCAGAGTATATACGGCAGGTCCCTACTTTCAAACATCCAACTTACAAACGACTCCTACTTGCAAACGCAAGAAGACAACAGGAAGTGAGAGGAAATCTACCACTGGGAAGGAAAATTCTCTCCTGTAAGAATAAATATGGGAGAAAGGTGTCTCCTCTGTACTGATGCTTTATCAGCAATCCTTGTTTCAAGAAAAACACCACATTTCAAAAACAGTTGTCATTGGGACGGAAAGTGAGGTGAAATGTTCTGAACAGGGGCACAGACAGCAAAACAAATGTTACAGGGGTGATAACCCTTACCTATGTTTTCCAAAAAGTTTAAAAATAGATTTTTGGGCTGGAGCTACACTTCAACAATGTACCTGTTCAAAATTACAAACAGATTCTACATAAGAACAAACCTACAGTCCCTGTCTTGTATGCACTGCCTGTATACGGCTGTTCAGAGTATATAGGGCCTTTTTTATTTTATGTGCGGGGTTCCCCTTAATATCCATACAAGACCCAAAGGGGCTGGTAATGGGCTGGGGTAGGGGGGGGGGTCATGGGGTAGCTATGCCATTTTTCTTAAAGATTTTCATCCATATTACCGGGACCAGACATTACATTAAAGCCGCAAGCAGTTTTAAATGGCTTTTTTTCCTTTAGAAATGTAATTTTGTGCAGGGACAGTTCTAAACACGGGAAACACGTGGCACTTCACAGGCATACTTTAGACACCCCCCAGGTACGATATTTAAAGGAATATTTGACTTTTTTTTCACTTTATGCATCATTAAAATGACTGCTCCCGAAAAACGACCGTTTTTAAAACTTCTTTTTGCATTGATACATGTCCCCTGGTGCACAACCCGGGTTCCCAAACCCTTTTTAGGACAATAACATGCATAATAGTTGTTATAATTAGCACTTTAGAATTCGAACGTTCGCATCCATTGTATTTAATAGGGTTCTAATGTTCGTACGAACTTTCGGTCCGTTCGCGGGTTCTGGTGCGAACCGAACCCGGGGGTGTTCGGCTCATCACTAATCTTCACCCTGATCCCACAACATTTCCTGTGACATTGTCTCAAATAGGTCATCATCACCGGAGATATCTGACAGGGAATCTATCTCCGAATCCCTCAACTCCTCCGCAGGTAAATATTTACAGGCAGTCCCAGATATGTTCCCCCCTGATCTCTCACCCGTTCCTGTCGTGGATTCTCCAGGGTTCATGCTCTTCTCTGGCTGCGGTTCAGGTAGTCTTTGGGGTAGGCCTCGACCACGGCCGCGGGAAGCTTTTACATATCCCACCTTCCTCTGGACAGGTGTAGCGGGGACAGTTGTAGCGGAGGTAGTAACAAGGGCGATGTCCGCTGATGGAACAGTAACAGCGACATCTCCCTCAGGAACACTTGTAGCAGCAGATGAGGTGACAGTTTGCTGTCCCCCAGAAGCAAAAGCAGCAGCTTCCACTGTAGCAGTCCCCGTGGCCCAGTCCACTCTGTAAGCACGGGGCGACGTGGTAGGTTGCTCCACAGTGAACAGGTATTCTCCGCATTGTGAACATCGAACAAATGGACGGAGATGTCTGGCCAGTCCCTCGCATCTGTGGCATAGCATGCCCAGTGCCTCAGTGTCTCTGATAGTGTACAACACAAACTGCCCCTGCGGCTTCAAGCGTATGCCAGTATCTGTCAGCAGGGTTCCGGTTAGCATGGCACCTGCAGCACTGCTTGTAGGGAACATCCTGGGCCCCATGGCCAATTGTATCCACGAGAAGGAAGACATGGCTGCACTCCGATCTTCTCAGTATGATCACGCGGCCCCTTCTCTTTGGCGCCAGACACACGCGTCTCACGCAGCAGCAGGTGGGAACTCCTCCCCCCTGCTCACTCAGTCACGTAGCTCCCGGGCATCCTTGGCCCTGCCCGTAGCCTACGCACTTGGAAAGTGATCCGCACTTAACCCCTTTTTGTCCCATAACAAGTAACACAGTCCAGGGCCCTCTTTAACGTAGACTCTCTGTAAAAACACTCTTCTGAGTTGCTCAAGGCAACGGCAAATATCCCGGACGAGCCCCCACGTGTAGCACTACCCCCGTAAGAGCTGCTGGTTATTATTTTGGTCATTGCCGTCACCCCTACCCACAGTTCACCAGGCTAGAAACTTAGAGTCTATACTGGGCCTTGCGCCCACAGATGCATGCACAAGTCACTTAGCTCTTTTTCCAATGCTTTTATTAAACAACTTGAGCGGTAGAGGGATGGAGGGTTAGGGGAAGGTTCAGATACCTGGTGCAGATCACTGAGGAACTTTCAGATCCCAGAGACAAATACACTTCAGTCAACAGATCTTGCTCACCCAGATAGGTCTCTCTCACTGACCTAGCAGCCGGAATGATGCACGGACGAAAGTCTCTGCCACAGACTTGATGAGAACAGTAATAGTTGAACAATCCTCTGCCACAGGATTCAGTATCAGTTGAACAATCCTCTGCCACAGGATTTAGTAGCGAACTCAGCAACACAGTACCAAAGTTCCTTAAAGCCATCCGGCAGTACTGAGAGGTAGATCGGTTAGGATGCATCCTCCAATTGAGTCACCAGGCACTTCTTGAGATACCAGCATTGCGCTCGGTCCTCTCCTGAAATGAGTCCTCCCCCGGATCCTTCAATTGCTCAGCTTCTTCCCGCAGGACAGACAGCACAGGACCACCTCTGAACCAGTAGACCCCAGACAGCTTCTGGGCCTACTTGCAGTCATGTAGCCTCTGGCCAGCAGGCCCTGAGGCCAGAAGAGGAGTTGTCACATACCTTAGGCCAGGCAGGCCATGAGGTGAGAGAGCGAAAAAGATGGTGTCTGCCCCTTAAGTATCCTCTCCCAGTATGCACAGTGGGGAGACCACTCCCACTGGGCTGATTCTGGGGAAAAGGACACCCAATACACCTTAGCCTGTTGCCCTTCCATCACTGGCCTGTGGTGACAACGACACCTACAGGCGACAGTGCGGAACTGCACGCAACACAGCCAATGCTGGAGCAGAGGCTAATTTAGCCACAATTGAATCTGAACTATGTACAGAACAGATAACCCACTAAATTTACATGCGAGCGCCTGGTCAACAGGAGCAGGGCGCTACATATATATATATATATACACATACATATACAGTGCCTTGAAAAAGTACTCACACCCCTTGAAATTTTCCACATTTTGTCATGTTACACCCAAAAACATAAATGTATTTTATTGGGATTTTATCTGATAGACCAACACAAAGTGGCACATAATTGTGAAGTGAAAGGAAAATGATAAATAGTTTTCTAATTTTTTTTTACAAATAAATATCTCAAAAGTGTGGTGTGCCCTAACTAAAATCTAGTGGAACCAATTGCCTTCAGAGGTCACCAAATTAGTAAATAGAGTCCACCTGTGTGTAATTTAATCTCAGTATAAATACAGCTGCTCTGTGAAACCCTCAGAGGTTTGTTAGAGAACCTTAGTGAACAAACAGCATCATGAAGACCAAGGAACACACCAGACAGGTCAGGGATAAAGTTGTGGAGAAGTGTAAAGCAGGGTTAGGTTCTAAAAAATATCCCAGCTTTGAACATCTCACGGAGCACTGTTCAATCCATCATCCGAAAATGGAAAGAGTATAGCCCCATACACACTATCAGTTTTTCTGCAGGATTTTGTCTTCAGGTTTACCAAAACCATGTACTACAAGGGCCTGCCTGATTGCATACGAATTTAAACTCTTAAGGTTTGACCTCATATTAGATGGTTTTGGTAAACCTGAAAAAAAAACCTGCATAAAAACTGATAGTGTGTATGGGGCTTTAGAGTCTGCAAAAGACTTGAGACTGGGGGGGAGGTTTACCTTCCAGCAGGACAACGGCCCTAAACATACAGCCAGATCTACAATGAAATGGTTTAGATCAAAGCATATTCATGTGTTAGAATGGCCCAGTCAAAGTCCAGACCTAAATCCAATTGAGAATCAGTGGCAAGACTTGAAAATTGCTGTTCACAGACGTTCTCCATCCAATTTGACAGAGCTTGAGCTATTTTTCTTAGAATAAAAGATTTCACTCTCTAGATGTGCAAAGCTCTTAGAGACATCCCCAAAAAGACTTGTAGCTGTAATTGCAGTGAAAGGTGGCTCTACACAGTATTGACTCAGGGGGGCTGAATACAAATGCATGCCACACTGTTTACATATTTATAAAAAAATAATAATTGAAAACCATTTATCATTTTCCTTCCACTTCACAATTATGTGCCATGTTGTATTGGTCTATCACATGAAATTCCAATAAAATACATTTATTAATTATTTTTCAAGGTACTGTATATATATATATATATATAGAGAGAGAGAGAGAGAGAGAGAGAGAGATAGTACAGTTGTACAGTCTGCAAAAATGGTATGGCCTCCCCTTCCTTTGATTGGTTACCATCAGCACTGAAAGATTGTGTAGGTTCAAGGCTAGAGCAAACTTAAAACAATTCTGAGGCCTCGTACACACGGCCGAGATTCTCGTTGAAAAAAACATGTCGTTTTTTTCGACGAGATTCTTGGACAAGAAACTTGTCCCGGCCGAGTGTACACACGCTCGTTTCAAAGAACCCGCGGTTCTTTGAAAGGAGTGTATGCGGTGACGTCATCGACTACGTCGAGCAAGCGCTCGTCACATTCGATGCCATCACCGCCATCTTGGTATACCCTACGTATGCCTAGGAAGCTACCGCGCATGCGTCAAATTCATTTTGAACATGCGCGGGCTTCCGGGCGGACAGGTAAGTGTACACACACTCACTTTTCTCGTCGAGAAACATGCCGAGGAGAATCTCGACGAGAAAATAGAGAGCAGGTTCTCTATTTTCTCGTCGAGGTTTCTTGTCGGTTTTCTCGATGAGAAACCCGCTAGCAGCGTACACACGACCGATTTACTCGGCAAGACCTCTCTGCCAGCAAGTTTCTTGCTGGTTCTTGCCGAGAAAATCGGTCGTGTGTACGAGGCCTCACAGTATCCTGCTGCACCCTGCCATAACAAAAAGGTGCCAAGGCATGGCCCCAATGTAGTCACACCCAAGTTGATGTAAGGTTCTCTGGACCCTATTTTTAATTCAATTCTGCTGAATTGAATTTCCTTTCAATTTATAATTATAATAATGTAAGTATTTCAATCCTTTTCTATGGGTTTTTACCCTGCTGTTTTTCTTTACAACTTTCTATTTCATGAAATATTCTGTCACATTAGCACGCATAAGCAAACGTAACAGTGCTACATAATACTATTTGACAATAAATAGCAGCAGGTAGTATAATATGAAACCACCTCCAAAATTTTGATTTTAAAACAAAACCATAATTAGGAGCGCCACCTCAAAACACATAATTATAGAAAAATAAATATGACTTATTAAATATATTTAATTCAATGCTGAAATCACATAATAAATGTACCAATGATCCCCCAATGGGTTGGGAAGCAGAATTGTATCACCATTTTTGTAAAAAAAAATGCATCATTTTTATTATATCAATAACAATACAACAATGTGTTAAAACAGAATCTTTGTGGCTGTTTTTCTTATATACAAATAAACTACACAACCATTGTACCATATTCATTATGGAAGTTGTTACATCGATTTGATATGCAGACTTCTTGTAGAGATACCTGACACGTTTCAGAGTCAAAAGATCTCCTTCTTCAGGGGTATCTCTGCAAAATGTGCAGCACAATCTAATCTATAAAATGAAATAACAAAATAGTTTTCAAAGCACCTTTCCATGATAATTATTAGTCGATTTAAAGTACAGTATATCAAAAGTCAAAACTTATATTTTTTAGATTTGGATACATTTGGACAAATGCAAAAACCCCTGTCGATTTTTTTTCTTAAATTTTTTGTTTTAAAAACATAACGGAAAGTGTTTAGAAAATCTCTCTAAAGTAAAGAAAAAATATTTTTTCAAGACAGATGTCACCTTTAACAAGTTTCCTATTTTTTTATATGTGTACTGAGGAGCGCCTTATAAAATAGTTAATCTAACTTGTTGAAACATTTAATGGTTAAGCCTCCCCTTTCTTCAGGGTTTCCTATTTAGTAGATTTCCCCTTTATTCCTATTCCGGGGCAACTTACAATGTTGGACGTTTTCCTCAGTCCCAGTGAAAATGATCATCAAGACACAGAGGGTGAACATAGACTACAATACAAACCTGATAGAGATTCACCCCACTCCATTCAAAACTCAGAAAAAAATAGTTTTGGAAACACTTTAATGAGCTCCCACCAAGAAATTCTATAGAATGTAATTTTAGATTACCCATAACTTCTTTATATTAATTTTTCAATTTCATTTTTCAACAGTGCCTTGCAAAAGTAAAAGTAATCTCAATTATATGTGATGGATCAGAACACAATAGTCTAAGTTGGTGAAGTAAAATTAGAAAAATGTATACATAAAACTATTTTTCAGAAATAAAACTTATAATTGGCATGTGCGTATGTATTCACCCCCTTTGTTATGAAGCCCATAACAAGCTCTGGTGCGACCAATTACCTTCAGAAGTCACATAATTAGTGAAATGATGTCCACCTGTGTGCAATCTAAGTGTCACATGATCTGTCATTACATATACACACCTTTTTGAAAGGCCCCAGAGGCTGCAACACCTAAGCAAGAGGCACCACTAACCAAACACTGCCATGAAGACCAAGGAACGCTCCAAACAAGTAAGGGACAATGTTGTTGAGAAGTACAATTCAGGGTTAGGTTATAAAAACATATCCAAATCTTTGATGATTCCTAGGAGCACCATCAAATCTATCATAACCAAATGGAAAGAACATGGCACAACAACAAACCTGCCAAGAGATGGCCGCACATCAAAACTCACGGACCGGGCAAGGAGGGCATTAATCAGAGAGGCAGCACAAAGACCTAAGGTAACCCTGGAAGAGCTGCAGAGTTCCACAGCAGAGACTGGAGTATCTGTACATAGGACGACAATAAGCCGTACGCTCCATAGAGTTGGGCTTTATGGCAGAGTGGCCAGAAGAAAGCCATTACTTTCAGAAAAAAATAAAATGGCACGTTTTGAGTTTGCGAAAAGGCATGTGGGAGACTCCCAAAATGTATGGAGGAAGGTTCTCTGGTCTGATGAGACTAAAATTTTACTTTTTATCAATCAAAGAAAACGCTATGTCTGGCGCGAACCCAGCACATCACATCGCCCAAAGAACATCATCCCCACAGTGAAACATGGTGGTGGCAGCATCATGCTGTGGGGATATTTTTCAGCAGTCGGGACTGGGAAACTGGTCAGAGTTGATGGAAAGCTGGATGGTGCTAAATACAGGGATATTCTTGAGCAAAACCTGTACCACTCTGTGTGTGATTTGAGGCTAGGACGGAGGTTCACCTTCCAGCAGGACAATGACCCCAAACACACTGCTAAAGCAACACTTGAGTGGTTTAAGGAAAAACATGTAAATGTGTTGTAATGGCCTAGTCAAAGCCCAGACCTCAATCCAATAGAAAATCTGTGGTCAGACTTAAAGATTGCTGTTCACAAGCGCAAACCCTCCAACTTGAAGGAGCTGAAGCAGTTTTTCAAGGCGGAATGGGCAAAAATCCCAGTGGTAAGATGTGGCAAGCTCATAGAGACTTATCCAAAGTGACTTGGAGCTGTGATAGCCGCAAAAGGTGGCTCTACAAAGTATTGACTTTAGGGGGGTGAATAGTTATGCACATTGACGTTTTCTGTTATTTTGTCCTATTTGTTGTTTGCTTCACAATAAAAAAACAAACAAAAAACATCTTCAAAGTTGTGGGCACGTTCTGTAAATTAAATCATGCAAATCCTCAAACAATCCATGTTAATTCCAGGTTGTGAGGCAACAAAACACGAAAATTCACGGGGGTGAATACTTTTGCAAGGCACTGTACATGTGTTAGCAATGAAGAAGACAGCACCACTGGGAAGCAAATACTAAATCTAAAGTGTAACATTTTGCTTCCCACAGTTGCAGAGTAAAGTTAGGTTTGTAGTGTTCTAATCTGTAGAAAAGGATGTTATTTATAGTCATGCTTTTAGCACTACACCCTGGAACTGATAGAGCTTTATTTTATTTTAATAAATTATATTATATTTTCATATTTAATATCAGTGCATTGTGTGGTGTGTGCTGGTGATCAATTATTTATCACATTCATGTCATGTTGTTTTAGCTTCCAGGTATATTTGATGTGGAGTTTGTAAGCTCCCAGCTGAGGAACTCAGGCATGCTAGAAGCCGTAGAGTTAATGAAAGATGGCTATCCGATCCGTATACCATTTAAAGAATTTGTGAACAGGTATGAACCACTCACTGTTGTCTTATTATTTTATTTGCCAGGTATTCTGACCTGTGGACTCATGCTAATGACATCATGTTGTCTGAGTTTAGAATTTTATCTTTCAGATATGGTCATCTGGTGGAGAAAGCCATCTCTTTTCCTGATGACAGAGAATCCTGTGCTGCTGTTCTCAACAAAACATTTGGTGACTCATCATCGTTATATCAGATTGGCATCTCTAAGGTAATGGAAAGTGATGTCATTTTGGTTTCAGAAGGGCCTGTAGTTCTTTTGGATAGAAAGTTAGCAGACATTGCACACAGGAAAACAGCAGAGTTTTCTGTGCAACTGTACTGGCAGCTTGTCTATCCCTAACAGAAACATGGGGGCCTGGAGAACTATGTTGTCTTATCTAGTAACATTAAGTGTAACTTTGAAAACCTAATGCATATGTAGCGCCCCTTTACTTTCAGGGGTGCTATGTACTTAAATTTAGGGGTTTGGTCTGAGCCAGTAGCCAGGCTCAGACCACTTTGATTGTTAGGACTAGCTTCTGCCAATGTAATGCAGCCTGATGTACAGTTCCCTGTGGCCTGTAGGTGGCACTACCATCTTGGGTCAGGGTTGAACCGTGGGTGGCATTGCTATGCCTTAGGGTGTACTCTCTCGGCAGTGGTACAGTGGGCGTGGTTAACCTGCTGTGCATGCTGGGAGAGGATATAGGGGGCAGACGCCATCTTTTGGGGAGCAGTTTGCGTCACCCGGCCCTCCAGGACAGGGGTGCGCGTGTGTATCAGTCTCAGGCACCTTTAGCCTGGGGCTGCAACTCTACATTTGGGCCCAGCACCTTTAGCTGGGGCCACCCCCGAAAGAGGAATCCCAGGGTGCCCTTGCGAGGGAACCCGCTCTAAGAAGAGGAGGCTGGGGGAGGACCTTTCTGAGGGACCGGTGAGAGTTCACGGTGAAGGAGAGGCCCGGTAACCTTCTAGAGGGATTCAAAGGTTCACTACAGGCCTTGCAACGTGCTGTCGCCGGCACCTGTCCTTGTGTTGCATGTGCTGAGAAGTTTGGGACTTAAAGATTCTGTGGCAGAGGATCTCCCGATCGTATCTCTGGGAAAACTCAAGTAAACGTTCGAGCATCACTCCGGCTGCTAGGATCCGCTCTTAGAAGGAACTATCCGGGTGAGCTAAACCCACTCGGGAGCGAGTGGCGACTACAATATTGACTGTGCCAGGACCTATCTCCCAACACCTTGCTGTCCTTTCTCTCATCCATCTTTACTGTTTATTGGACTTTGCTTATAAAAATAAACTCAACGTTGGAGTTTAAAGTGGTGTGGACATTGGAGTTACTCGGGGAAAATAGAGACTTGTCCCTATACTCTGGAAGACGAGAACCAACTGACGGAGAACCCAGCTGCAGGGCCCAAAGATCTATTAACACCGCTCGACCTCTTGAAGGGAGGACACGGGCATATAGCACGGTGTGCCTTGACCTGCAAGCGAGCCAAAGGCAGGGAAAGGTCCGTGTGCTACATATACATCAAAACATAACCCATGTTACTGCTAATCACTTATTGGTGTCACAGTGTCACTGCTAATAAGGCCAGCCATACATGGTTCGAATCTCGGCCAGTTCCTGCTGGACCATTAATGGGCAGCCTGAATGTTCCAGGTTGATCGATCAATCAACTTGGCTACTACCAGTCTGCCGGATTCTCTTGCGATTATCGGTAGTGGTTGATATAGCCGCTAGCGATAATCACTGTCTTCTCTGGTGAGGACGGCTTTCCAAGCCCCCCACCCTGCAGGGAGAAGACAATGGCCCGGCAGGAGGGATTCCCCCATCAACACTGTCTGTGTTGATGTGGGAATCGAGCGAATGTCTTTCTTGCAACCCATGGTGGCAGGAAAGGAATTTGCTATGTGTATGCTCGGCCTAACTGCAACATTTGATGTAATTAAATTCATGATGACAGGGTCATTACAAATCACAGGGCCTCATAGCTAAATCTGGATGAACTCACACCACCCCTACCACTAGGTAACTTCAGTCTAATGACATTTTGTGGCACTTGACATTTTGATAAATGTTTTACCCCAGGTGGCCAGTAATCAATATTGTACACATATATTATATATACCTCCAGTCCCGTGGTGGCCTCTTTTAACCTCTTTCTTTTACATAGATTGTAAGTGGGCAGCCATACCCTTCCCTAGTGAAAGCATTATTGTATCAGTGGCCAGTGTAAGTTCTTCATGTACATTGGTGGAGAAGTGCCCCCTTACATTCATGGTTAGTGGATAAATGCCCTGATTTATCAGTTATCAGTGGTAGGTAGGACATACAGTTGTGCTCATAAGTTTACATACTCTGGCAGAATTTATGATTTCTTGGCCATTTTTCAGAGAATATGAATGATAACATAAAAACTTTTCTTTCACTCGTGGTTAGTGTTTGGCTGAAGCCATTTATTATCAATCAAATGTGTTTACTCTTTTTAAATCATAATGGCAACAGAAACTATCCAAATGACCCTGATCAAAAGTTTACATACCCCAGTACTTAATACTGTTTATTGCCCCATTTAACATCAATGACAGCTTGAAGTCTTTTGTGGTATTTGTGGATGTATCTTCTCAGATGGTAAAGCTGCCCATTCCTCTTGGCAAAAAGCCTCCAGTTCCTGTAAATTCTTGGGCTGTCTTGCATGAACTGCACGTTTGAGATCTCCCCAGAGTGGCTCAATGATATTGAGGTCAGGAGACTGAGATGGCCACTCCAGAACCTTCACTTTATTCTGCTGTAGCCAACGACAGGTTGACTTGGCCTTGTGTTTTGGATCATTGTCAAGTTGGAATGTCCAAGTACGTCCCAGGCGCAGCTTCCTGGCTGATGAATGCAAATGTTCCTCCAGTATCTTCGGATAAAATACTGCATTCATCTTGCCAGCAATTTTGACCAAATTTCCTGTGCCCTTGTAGCTCAAAAATCCCCAGAACATCGGCGATCCACCTCCATGTTTCACAGTAGGAATGGTGTACCTTTCATCGTAGGCCTTGTTGACTCCTCTCCAAATTTAGTGTTTATGGTTGTGGCCAAAAAGCTAAATTTTGGTCTCATCACTTCAAATAACTTTGTGCCAGAAGGTTTGAGGCTTGTCTCTGTGCTGTTTGGCGTATTGTGGATACTTTGTGGCATATGCGTATGTAGCGGCCTCACTCTCTCTCTCTCTTGTATCGGTTGTTTGTGGCTAGGGATGAGCTTCGTGTTCGAGTCGAACATACGTTCGACTCGAACATCGGCTGTTCGATGAAGATCGAACAATTTGGGCCGTTCGCGCCAAATTCGAGTGACGCGAACGGCCCACAATGCACTACGCCATCGCAGTGTCATCCAGGCGCTGTGATTGGCCAAGCATGCACTGTGACCCCGCATGCTTGGCCAATCACAGCGCCGGCAGCGAGGAGAGCAATGATTGGCCACAGGCAGGATGCCTGTGGCCAATTATTGCTGAGGGTGTTTAGTACACGCCCCACACTATAAAAGGCCGCCAGCACGGCGGCCTAGTGTAGTGTGTTCCGGAGCAGGGAAAGACAAGCATAGGCAGGGACAGTGACATTTATTTCTTTCTTGCTTAACCTGGATTCCTTTAGTTTAGGGAAAGAGAAGGATAGGTAGGGAGAGTGTCAGTGTGTTTTACTGTGCGAGTCCTTGTTTCTAGGGACAAAGAAGGAAAGTGAGGGGATTTCTCCTTGTGCTATAGTGTGCTTTAAAAAAACATTTTTTCTAGGGACAGAAAACTGTAGGTAGGGAGAGTGTCAGTTTCTTTCACTGTGCCAGTCCTTGTTTCTAGGGACAAAGAAGGAAAGTGAGGGGAATTCTCCTTGTGCTATAGTGTGCTTTAAAAAAACATTTTTTCTAGGGACAGAAAACTGTAGGTAGGGAGAGTGTCAGTTTCTTTCACTGTGCCAGTCCTTGTTTCTAGGGACAAAGAAGGAAAGTGAGGGGAATTCTCCTTGTGCTATAGTGTGCTTTAAAAAAACATTTTTTCTAGGGACAGAAAACTGTAGGTAGGGAGAGTGTCAGTTTATTTCACTGTGCCAGTCCTTGTTTCTAGGGACAAAGAAGGAAAGTGAGGGGAATTCTCCTTGTGCTATAGTGTGCTTTAAAAAAACTTTTTTTCTAGGGACAGAAAACTGTAGGTAGGGAGAGTGTCAGTTTCTTTCACTGTCCCAGTCCTTGTTTCTAGGGACAAAGAAGGAAAGTGAGGGGAATTCTCCTTGTGCTATAGTGTGCTTTAAAAAAACATTTTTTCTAGGGACAGAAAACTGTAGGTAGGGAGAGTGTCAGTTTCTTTCACTGTGCCAGTCCTTGTTTCTAGGGACAAAGAAGGAAAGTGAGGGGAATTCTCCTTGTGCTATAGTGTGCTTTAAAAAAACATTTTTTCTAGGGACAGAAAACTGTAGGTAGGGAGAGTGTCAGTTTCTTTCACTGTGCCAGTCCTTGTTTCTAGGGACAAAGAAGGAAAGTGAGGGGAATTCTCCTTGTGCTATAGTGTGCTTTAAAAAAACATTTTTTCTAGGGACAGAAAACTGTAGGTAGGGAGAGTGTCAGTTTCTTTCACTGTGCCAGTCCTTGTTTCTAGGGACAAAGAAGGAAAGTGAGGGGAATTCTCCTTGTGCTATAGTGTGCTTTAAAAAAAAAAATTTCTAGGGACAGAAAACTGTAGGTAGGGAGAGTGTCAGTTTCTTTCACTGTGCCAGTCCTTGTTTCTAGGGACAAAGAAGGAAAGTGAGGGGAATTCTCCTTGTGCTATAGTGTGCTTTAAAAAAACATTTTTTCTAGGTACAGAAAACTGTAGGTAGGGAGAGTGTCAGTTTCTTTCACTGTGCCAGTCCTTGTTTCTAGGGACAAAGAAGGAAAGTGAGGGGAATTCTTCTTGTGCTATAGTGTGCTTTAAAAAAACATTTTTTCTAGGGACAGAAAACTGTAGGTAGGGAGAGTGTCAGTTTCTTTCACTGTGCCAGTCCTTGTTTCTAGGGACAAAGAAGGAAAGTGAGGGGAATTCTCCTTGTGCTATAGTGTGCTTTAAAAAAACATTTTTTCTAGGGACAGAAAACTGTAGGTAGGGAGAGTGTCAGTTTCTTTCACTGTGCCAGTCCTTGTTTCTAGGGACAAAGAAGGAAAGTGAGGGGAATTCTCCTTGTGCTATAGTGTGCTTTAAAAAAACATTTTTTCTAGGGACAGAAAACTGTAGGTAGGGAGAGTGTCAGTTTCTTTCACTGTGCCAGTCCTTGTTTCTAGGGACAAAGAAGGAAAGTGAGGGGAATTCTCCTTGTGCTATAGTGTGCTTTAAAAAAACATTTTTTCTAGGGACAGAAAACTGTAGGTAGGGAGAGTGTCAGTTTCTTTCACTGTGCCAGTCCTTGTTTCTAGGGACAAAGAAGGAAAGTGAGGGGAATTCTCCTTGTGCTATAGTGTGCTTTAAAAAAACATTTTTTCTAGGGACAGAAAACTGTAGGTAGGGAGAGTGTCAGTTTCTTTCACTGTGCCAGTCCTTGTTTCTAGGGACAAAGAAGGAAAGTGAGGGGAATTCTCCTTGTGCTATAGTGTGCTTTAAAAAAACATTTTTTCTAGGGACAGAAAACTGTAGGTAGGGAGAGTGTCAGTTTCTTTCACTGTGCCAGTCCTTGTTTCTAGGGACAAAGAAGGAAAGTGAGGGGAATTCTCCTTGTGCTATAGTGTGCTTTAAAAAAAAAAATTTCTAGGGACAGAAAACTGTAGGTAGGGAGAGTGTCAGTTTCTTTCACTGTGCCAGTCCTTGTTTCTAGGGACAAAGAAGGAAAGTGAGGGGAATTCTCCTTGTGCTATAGTGTGCTTTAAAAAAACATTTTTTCTAGGGACAGAAAACTGTAGGTAGGGAGAGTGTCAGTTTCTTTCACTGTGCCAGTCCTTGTTTCTAGGGACAAAGAAGGAAAGTGAGGGGAATTCTCCTTGTGCTATAGTGTGCTTTAAAAAAACATTTTTTCTAGGGACAGAAAACTGTAGGTAGGGAGAGTGTCAGTTTCTTTCACTGTGCCAGTCCTTGTTTCTAGGGACAAAGAAGGAAAGTGAGGGGAATTCTCCTTGTGCTATAGTGTGCTTTAAAAAAACATTTTTTCTAGGGACAGAAAACTGTAGGTAGGGAGAGTGTCAGTTTCTTTCACTGTGCCAGTCCTTGTTTCTAGGGACAAAGAAGGAAAGTGAGGGGAATTCTCCTTGTGCTATAGTGTGCTTTAAAAAAACATTTTTTCTAGGGACAGAAAACTGTAGGTAGGGAGAGTGTCAGTTTCTTTCACTGTGCCAGTCCTTGTTTCTAGGGACAAAGAAGGAAAGTGAGGGGAATTCTCCTTGTGCTATAGTGTGCTTTAAAAAAACATTTTTTCTAGGGACAGAAAACTGTAGGTAGGGAGAGTGTCAGTTTCTTTCACTGTGCCAGTCCTTGTTTCTAGGGACAAAGAAGGAAAGTGAGGGGAATTCTCCTTGTGCTATAGTGTGCTTTAAAAAAACATTTTTTCTAGGGACAGAAAACTGTAGGTAGGGAGAGTGTCAGTTTCTTTCACTGTGCCAGTCCTTGTTTCTAGGGACAAAGAAGGAAAGTGAGGGGAATTCTCCTTGTGCTATAGTGTGCTTTAAAAAAACATTTTTTCTAGGGACAGAAAACTGTAGGTAGGGAGAGTGTCAGTTTCTTTCACTGTGCCAGTCCTTGTTTCTAGGGACAAAGAAGGAAAGTGAGGGGAATTCTCCTTGTGCTATAGTGTGCTTTAAAAAAACATTTTTTCTAGGGACAGAAAACTGTAGGTAGGGAGAGTGTCAGTTTCTTTCACTGTGCCAGTCCTTGTTTCTAGGGACAAAGAAGGAAAGTGAGGGGAATTCTCCTTGTGCTATAGTGTGCTTTAAAAAAACATTTTTTCTAGGGACAGAAAACTGTAGGTAGGGAGAGTGTCAGTTTCTTTCACTGTGCCAGTCCTTGTTTCTAGGGACAAAGAAGGAAAGTGAGGGGAATTCTCCTTGTGCTATAGTGTGCTTTAAAAAAACATTTTTTCTAGGGACAGAAAACTGTAGGTAGGGAGAGTGTCAGTTTCTTTCACTGTGCCAGTCCTTGTTTCTAGGGACAAAGAAGGAAAGTGAGGGGAATTCTCCTTGTGCTATAGTGTGCTTTAAAAAAACTTTTTTTCTAGGGACAGAAAACTGTAGGTAGGGAGAGTGTCAGTTTCTTTCACTGTGCCAGTCCTTGTTTCTAGGGACAAAGAAGGAAAGTGAGGGGAATTCTCCTTGTGCTATAGTGTGCTTTAAAAAAACATTTTTTCTAGGGACAGAAAACTGTAGGTAGGGAGAGTGTCAGTTTCTTTCACTGTGCCAGTCCTTGTTTCTAGGGACAAAGAAGGAAAGTGAGGGGAATTCTCCTTGTGCTATAGTGTGCTTTAAAAAAACATTTTTTCTAGGGACAGAAAACTGTAGGTAGGGAGAGTGTCAGTTTCTTTCACTGTGCCAGTCCTTGTTTCTAGGGACAAAGAAGGAAAGTGAGGGAAATTCTCCTGGTGCTATAGTGTGCCAAAGCATTCCTCATCAACCATCTTTGAAATCCTTGTTTTTTGGACAGTCAGGGAAATTGTCGTTGTGCTATTCTGTGCAAAAGCAATAATCCTCAACCATATTTAGAAATCCTTAAGTAAAGGGACAGAGAAGGACACCTGAAGGTAGCCCTTATTGCTTTTTTCCCATCTCCCTGCAGGCCATCTATTAGAATGTCTGGAAGGCAAACAAGGAGAGGCAGACAGTCAGGAGGCAATAAAAGAGGGCAAGCAGGCTCTGTGTCTGGGGGCAACAGTGCTGGTCGTGGACGCGGTGCATTGTCATCAGCACATGGCCATGGGACACGCTTGTCCTTCTTTTCGGCAGCTGGACATGTTGAGCCACATCATGCCGAAGACTTGGTAGAGTGGATGACCAAGCCCTCCTCCTCCTCCTCATCCTCTCTCACCCAGGCTCAGGGTACTGGCAAAGCAGCTGCCAAAGCGTCCTCTTCCCTGGTATCAATGTCAGACTCATCATCAGTCACTCCTTCCCTAGACCCACCATGTCCTCCTCCTGAGGAGTCCCCCGAACTGTTTGAGCACAGTGTTGGGTACATGCTCCAGGAGGATGCCCAGCGTTTCGAAGGGTCTGATGATGAAACCCAGCTACAGGAAGGCAGTAGCGTGAGAGCAGACAGAGGGGATGCTCAAGAAGGACACCAATCTGGCAGTCATGTTCCAGCAGCTGCAGCATACTGCCAGATTGGCTCCAGTGATGAGGAGGGAGGGGATGATGAGGTCACTGACTCCACGTGGGTGCCTAATAGGAGAGAGGAGGAGGAGGAGGATGAGGAGGAGGCACATCTCCAACGAGGCAGGATGCCCTTTGGTGGCCAGCGTAAGGGCAGTACACCGACGGAATCACACCGCAGAGCTCCGCCTGTGCAGGGCGCTGCCTCTGCCCGTCATTCAAAAAGTTCCTTGGTGTGGGCCTTTTTTGAGGCTAGTGCATCAGATCGCACAGCTGCTGTTTGCAACATATGTCTCAAGCGTATATCGCGTGGCCAAAACATCAGCCGCTTGGGTACCACATGCCTGACCAGACATATGTTGACCTGCCATGCAGCTCGTTGGCAAGCCTACCTCAAAGACCCACACCAAAGAACAAAGCGGACCTCTCCTTGCACCGCATCAGCTGGGATCTCCAACCCCACTATAACTTCAGTCCTCTCTGAAACATGCACTGAGAGGAATGAAGGTGTAGAATTAGGTGTGTCACAGCCAAGTACTTGCGGCCACTCTGCTAGCAGTACACCGACGTCCGATTCTAGCAGGCAAATTTCCCTGCCCCAGCTGCTGGACCGTCGAAAGAAGTTCACTCCCAGCCATCCACATGCCCAGCGGTTGAATGCTAGCTTGGCTAAATTGCTAGCGCTTCAACTGCTGCCTTTTCAGTTGGTAGACTCGGCCCCCTTCCGTGAGTTTGTGCAATGTGCGGTTCCTCAGTGGCAGGTTCCCAAACGCCACTTTTTCTCACGGAAGGCTATTCCGGCTCTCTACCGGCATGTGGAAGGCAATGTCTTGGCCTCGCTGGACAGGGCGGTCAGCGGTAAGGTGCATATTACCGCTGACTCATGGTCCAGCAGGCATGGACAGGGACGTTACCTTTCTTTCACGGCCCATTGGGTCACTCTTTTGGCAGCTGGGAAGGATGCAGGACAAGGTGCAGTAGTGTTGGAGGTTGTTCCACCGCCACGCCTCCAAAATGCTACTACTGGTTGTGACACACCTCTCTCCTCCACCCCCTCCTCTTCTTCTTCCTCCATGGCCTCTTCCTGTGGTTTGTCCTATGAACCAGCGGTGCTCCGTAGCCGTTCACGGGGCTACGCAAGTACGCAGGCAAAAAGATGCCATGCCGTGCTTGCGCTGGTGTGTTTGGGGGACAGAAGCCACACTGGGGCAGAGGTCCTGTCTGCTCTGCAGGGCCAGGCCGAGAGGTGGTTGACGCCACGCCAGCTTAAGCCAGGAATGGTGGTTTGCGACAATGGCACCAACCTCCTCTCCGCCCTCCGACAGGGACAACTGACCCATGTGCCCTGTGTGGCTCACGTCCTTAACCTGGTGGTGCAGCGGTTCTTGGGCAGGTACCCGGGCTTACAGGATGTCCTGAGGCAGGCCAGGAAAGTCTGTGTGCATTTCCGCAGATCTTATAATGCCAGTGCTCGCCTGGCTGAGCTGCAAAAGGAGTTGAACCTGCCCAAGAACCGCCTTATATGTGACATGCCCACCAGGTGGAACTCAACGTTGGCCATGCTGCAGCGGCTGCACACGCAGCAGAGGGCCATCAATGAGTACCTGTGCGACTACGGCACCAGGACAGGGTCAGGGGAGCTTGGTTTTTTTTCTCCACGCCAGTGGGGCATGATCAGGGATGCATGCACTGTCCTGGCACCATTTGAGGAGGCCACGAGGATGGTGAGCAGTGACAGTGCACGCATCAGTGACACTGTACCTCTTGTCCACCTGTTGGAGCACACGCTGCGTGGAATAATGGACAGGGCACTTGAGGCAGAACAGAGGCAGGAAGAGGAGGACTTCCTTGCCTCTCAAGGCCCCCTTTACCCAGACAGTGTTCCTTCTGTCCCACCCATCGCACAGGAAGAGGAAGAGGAGGAGGAGGAGGAGGAGGATTGTGTCAGCATGGAGGTGGAGGCTGGCACTCAGCATCATCAGCAGCAGTCTTTTAGGGATGATTTACAGTCCCAAGAAACCAGTGGACTTGTACATGGCTGGGAGGAGGTGGCTGCGGATCATGTCGTCCTTAGTGACCCAGAGGACTCCGGAGCGAATGCCTCAGCAAACCTACGCTGCATGGCCTCCCTGATCCTGCAAAGTCTGCGGAAGGATCCTCGTATTCTTCGGATCAAGGAGAGGGACCATTACTGGCTGGCCACTCTCCTTGATCCACGGTACAAGGGTAAGGTTGCGGACCTTATGTTACCTTCGCAGAGGGAGCAGAGGATGAGACAACTCCGGGAGGCCTTGCAGAAAGGTCTGTGCAACGCGTTCCCAGAGACTGGGAGGTTACAAACTCCTGGTCCTGGACAACGAGTTGCTGAGGCTTCGGCCAGTCAAAGAAGGAGCGGTGGGGAAGGTGGCCGTCTGACCGATGCGTTCAGACAATTCTTTAGTCCGCAGCCCCAAAGTATGATCGGTTCCAGCAACCATCGCCAGCGTCTGATAAACATGGTGCAGGAATATCTAGGGGCAAGGTCAGACTTGGACACCTTCCCCACTGAAAATCCTCTGGCTTACTGGGTCTTGAGGATGGATCACTGGCCAGAGCTTGCACAGTATGCAATTGAGCTACTGGCCTGTCCTGCATCCAGCGTTCTTTCGGAACGCACATTCAGTGCTGCTGGAGGATTTGTCACGGATCACAGGGTGCGCCTGTCCACCGACTCGGTTGATCGACTGACTTTCATCAAGATGAACCAGTCTTGGATCACCACCAGCTACCACACACCTGATGCTGATATAACAGACTAATTGATTTTAACATGTCACATCCCTTCAAGACTGATGCTGATGCTGAGTGCCTGTGCTGTTATGTTGACTGGCTATCCTCCTCCTCCGAGTCCTCAATGATACGATTGATGATGATAGCTTGGAAGATCATTTTTGTTTATGGGTGCCGCCACCAGTGGCTAAGGCCCAATTTTTCAGCCCCTGTTTTACAGGGGCGTGTAATTACAATTTTTTTAGCAATAATTTGCCATAGGGCTCATTGCTGTGCTCCAAGTACAGTATCTGTGAGGGGTTGGAGTGTTGTGGCACCAGTGCCTAAGGCCCAATTTTTCAGCCCCTGTTTAACAGGGGCGTGTCATTACAATTTTTGAAGCAATACTTTGCAACAGGGCTCATTGCTGTGCTCCAAGTACAGTATCTGTGAGGGGTTGTAGTGTTGTGCCACCAGTGCCTAAGGCCCAATTTTTCAGCCCCTGTTTAACAGGGGCGTGTCATTACAATTTTTGAAGCAATACTTTGCAACAGGGCTCATTGCTGTGCTCCAAGTACAGTATCTGTGAGGGGTTGTAGTGTTGTGCCACCAGTGCCTAAGGCCCAATTTTTCAGCCCCTGTTCAACAGGGGCATGCAATTACAATTCTTGATGTAATAATTCACAGCAGGGCCCATTGCTGCACCCACCAAGAGTAACTCTGAGGGCTTACAGTGTTGTGGCAACGCCACCACCACCACCACCACGAAAGGCCCAATTTTTCAGCCCCTGTTCAAAAGGGGCATGTAATTACAATTCTTGATCTAATAATTCACAGCAGGGCCCATTGCTGCACCCACCAAGAGTAACTCTGAGGGCTTACAGTGTTGTGGCAACGCCACCACCACCACCACCACGAAAGGCCCAATTTTTCAGCCCCTGTTCAACAGGGGCATGCAATTACAATTCTTGATGTAATAATTCACAGCAGGGCCCATTGCTGCACCCACCAAGAGTAACTCTGAGGGCTTACAGTGTTGTGGCAACGCCACCACCACCACCACCACGAAAGGCCCAATTTTTCAGCCCCTGTTCAAAAGGGGCATGTAATTACAATTCTTGATCTAATAATTCACAGCAGGGCCCATTGCTGCACCCACCAAGAGTAACTCTGAGGGCTTACAGTGTTGTGGCAACGCCACCACCACCACCACCACGAAAGGCCCAATTTTTCAGCCCCTGTTCAAAAGGGGCATGTAATTACAATTCTTGATCTAATAATTCACAGCAGGGCCCATTCCTGCACCCACCAAGAGTAACTCTGAGGGCTTACAGTGTTGTGGCAACACCACCACCACCACCACGAAAGGCCCAATTTTTCAGCCCCTGTTCAACAGGGGCATGCAATTACAATTCTTGATCTAATAATTCACAGCAGGGCCCATTGCTGCACCCACCAAGAGTAACTGTCAGGGCTTACAGTGTTGTGGCACCAGCACCACCATCAAAGCCCCAATTTTTACTACCACTGTTCAACAATTATATGTAATTAAAATTCCTGATATAATAGTTGACAGCAGGGCGTTCCAGCACCAACCAAGAGTAACTGTGAGTGCTTACAGTGTTGTGCCAACACCAAGAACTAAGGGGCCTATTTCTGCAGAGTATATACGGCAGGTCCCTACTTTCAAACATCCAACTTACAAACGACTCCTACTTGCAAACGCAAGAAGACAAGAGGAAGTGAGAGGAAATCTACCCCTAGGAAGGAAAATTCTCTCCTGTAAGAATAAATATGGGAGAAAGGTGTCTCCTCTGTACTGATGCTTTATCAGCAATCCTTGTTTCAAGAAAAACACCACATTTCAAAAACAGTTGACATTGGGACGGAAAGTGAGGTGAAATGTTCTGAACAGGGGCACAGACAGCAAAACAAATGTTACAGGGGTGATAACCCTTACCTATGTTTTCCAAAAAGTTTAAAAATAGATTTTTGGGCTGGAGCTACACTTCAACAATGTACCTGTTCAAAATTACAAACAGATTCTACATAAGAACAAACCTACAGTCCCTGTCTTGTATGCACCGCCTGTATACGGCTGTTCAGAGTATATAGGGCCTTTTTTATTTTATGTGCGGGGTTCCCCTTAATATCCATACAAGACCCAAAGGGGCTGGTAATGGGCTGGGGTAGGGGGGGGGGGTCATGGGGTAGCTATGCCATTTTTCTTAAAGATTTTCATCCATATTACCGGGACCAGACATTACATTAAAGCCGCAAGCAGTTTTAAATGGCTTTTTTTTCCTTTAGAAGTGTCATTTTGTGCAGGGACAGTTCTAAACACGGGAAACACGTGGCACTTCACAGGCATACTTTAGACACCCCCCAGGTACGATATTTAAAGGAATATTTGACTTTTTTTTTTCACTTTATGCATCATTAAAATGACTGCTCCCGAAAAACGACCGTTTTTAAAACTTCTTTTTGCATTGATACATGTCCCCTGGTGCAGAACCCGGGTTCCCAAACCCTTTTTAGGACAATAACATGCATAATAGTTGTTATAATTAGCACTTTAGAATTCGAACGTTCGCATCCATTGTATTTAATAGGGTTCTAATGTTCGTACGAACTTTCGGTCCGTTCGCGGGTTCTGGTGCGAACCGAACCCGGGGGTGTTCGGCTCATCACTATTTGTGGCTGACACTACGCCAAGCTCTCACCCTCCGTGTATGTGAGGTTTGAGCAAAGTCTTTTTTTAATTACCTTCGGGTCTGCATCCTGCATATGGAGCCTCTGCTTCTTCAGTGAAGGTGTATCTGCAAGTAATAGAGCCCCACACCATTAAAAGTTCAACACTCCTTTATTTCTTCAATGCCAGAATGAACATAATCAGTTAAACTTCCATAACAGACAGACAGGGGTGTGAATACGAGTAGGCCCAGGCACAATGAACTCTCCTATCCCTTTCTCGTGCGGATAGGCCTGGCGCACGGTCTCTGCCACCGACCGTGAAGTTGGTAGCTGCCACCTACCGGGTGAACTGTTTGGAGCCCCTGTCACGGGCCTAAGTAACGGTCTCTGTCACGACCTTAGAGTAACGGTCTCTGCCACCGACCTCAGAACATGGACCATCTTCCGTGTGAATATGGCCCCTGTTTGGCGAGGACATGCATCCCGACGGTCTCCGGAGGCCCTGTCCCGGCACTGGCAATCTGCTGCACCAGATCTACGGGAAGGTCACCTGCGCGGTCCCTTACGCCTGGATTCAGACACCCGATCCTGTGGGTGCCTTAGGATGGTTCCTCCTGGGCGGATCCCAGTGGAAGAAGCTGGGCCCCAGGCCTGAACGATGCACCTCACCCCAGACTGAGGGTGTCTGGGGTGACTCCCGAACTCCACGTGTCCAGGCCTAGGCCGCCTGGACACTGACCGCTGGACAGCAGCCCTCAGGCTAAAGGTGCCTGGGACTCGGACCTCGTTGCGAAGATGTCCGCCCCCTTTATAGCCTCTCCCAGCTAGCACAGCAGGTTCCCCGCCCCGCCGTACAACCGCTGCGAGAGACCAAAAAGGGTACGGCACTCCAGCGATGGTTCAACCCCGGCCCAAAGTGACAGCGCCACCTGCTGGGCCGCAGGGAACTGGACATCACTGATGTCTCCACCCGAATCAACATACTGAAAAGTACCTACCCGCTACACGTAGTAATGGCTTTCTTCTGGCGACTCGACCATGCAGCCCATCTTTCTTCAAGTGCCTCCTTATTGTGCATCTTGAAACAGCCACACCACATGTTTTCAGAGAGTCCTGTATTTCACCTGAAGTTATTTGTGGGTTTTTCTTTGCATCCCGAACAATTTTCCTGGCAGTTGTGGCTAAAATTTTAGTTGGTCTACCTGACCGTGGTTTGGTTTCAACAGAACTTTCCACTTCTTGATTAGAGTTTGAACATTGCTAATTGGCATTCTCAATTCCTTGGATATCTTTTTATATCCCTTTACTGTTTTATACAATTCAACTACCTTTTCCCGCAGATCCTTTGACAATTCTTTTGCTTTCCCCATGACTCAGAATCCAGAAATGTCAGTGCAGCACTGGATGAAAGATGCAAGGGTCTGTCAGGAGTCCGAAAACTCATTGACCTTTTATACACACACACTAATTACAAGCAAACAGATCACAGGTGAGGATGGTTACCTTTAATAGCCATTTAAACCCCTTTGTGTCAAGTTGTGTGCATGTTATCAGGCCAAAATCACCAGGGTATGTAAACTTTTGATCAGGGTGATTTGGGTAGTTTCTGTTGCCATTATGATTTAAAAAGAGTAAACACAGTTAATTGATAATAAATGGCTTCAGCCAAACACTAACCATGAGTGAAAGAAATGTTTTTGTGTTATCATTCATATTCTCTAAAAAATAGCCAAGAAATCATAAATTCTGCCAGGGTATGTAAACTTATCAGCACAACTGTATATCACCTTACATTTATCCATGTTTACATTAGTAAATAGTGGGAGGAAGAGTGCCCTATTAAATTGTTAGTTAGTGGTAGGATGCCCCCTTTATTCGTGGTCAGTAGAAAAATGGCCAATCTGACAGTGTCTGTGGGCATGGTGAGTCGTCAGTCTTTATTTGCAACCCCAGTAACTAACCTCTCACCCCCCACCAGGGCCCCATATCAGGCATGTGGGCAGCTATAGCTTTTGTTAAACCACTGCCACAGAGAATCATATTGTTCTCTTGTGTGTTCATATCAATGGTCCTGAGTAGGTTTCTTGTTCTCAAGTGCCCTGTACAGTAAGACAGATTATACAGACACTATGTCCTTGTTTGCCAAAAGTTATTGCAGAACCCCTATTAATGCAAAAAGCAGTGTGCCTAAACAGTGACAGGACTAAAAGAGTGTATATTATGCAGGTGTTCCTAAAGGAGCAAGGCGGGGAAGTACTAAGGAAGAAATGGGAAGAACTCCAGAGCTTTGCAGCTCTCACTCTACAGAAAAATCTTCGAGGATTTCTTAACCGCAAAAATTTTCAGGTTTATCGGCGCAAGATCACTGTTGTTCAAGCACACGTCAGGGGGCGTCAGGCCAGGTAAGTAGACCAGGATCTTGTAATAGCTGACTCTGATTTTGAAGTAACTGATGAAGGTCACACAGTACCTATGCCAAATATAGTGTTTTTCACCAAAATAATAGGATTTTTGTACTCTAAAGTCCATTTCTTGTAGTTCATTGAGGGACACAGGGGTTCACAGACTGTTGGGTTATAGTGCCTCTTATGGGAGGTGTAGAACACTGGAAAACAAAATGAGTGTCAACCCAATATAACTCTTACACAAACCTGAGGCATGTTGGGAGTAAAGCAGTACAAAGAGCATGATCATAGACATGGAGGGGTGGGACCTGTGCACTCAATTAACTACAAGAAATTGATTTTATGGTAAGTACAAAAATAAAATTTCTGAACAGTAAATTTGGGGACACAGGATGTATTTAGGTACATAGGGTTATTTATTGGGTTGTCAGACAATGGAAAACAAAACTGTAAGGACAGCTCACTATACCCCTTCCATTCAGATTTTGATGTCTTTTCTCTACTCTTTTCCTCCTCGTATCAAGGCATTATTTCTTCTACCAAGATTCTTCAGTTGCTGCAGAGTCACTGGGGCTAATTCTGCACCTTCCGGATCGGCTGATACACGATATAGCTTTGGAGACCATAGCCAGACTCCCCTTTGATGAACGAGCAGTCCTGTTTGTAATGTGTTCTCTGAGCACTGCACACTACATTAGGCATTTTCCTAGACAGATCCAGGACAGTGGTGCATTTATCTGGTTGATACCTGTCCCTGAATACTCCTTACGGAGTATGCCCACTGGGAAGACAAAGACTGTTTAAATTAGACATGTCCCCTGTATGCTACCTAGTTTCTCCATTTACTTGTTGGTCAATGGTCACAGAAGGCACTAACCCTTCCTGTTCCACAGGTGCTTGTGATTCCTTTGTGGCAATCTCTCCCATACATAAATAAATACATTAGTATGGTGGATCATAAGCACTAGGGCAGTGGTCCCACTGGCCTTGCCAGCTTACGAACCACTAACAGTTCCAGGGTGCTTTGCAGTATTCTTTCTAAAGGACCTGACACTGATAGCCACAGCCACTTCCCCTAATTGAGTCACAGCAGAGTCCTCCTACAATCCCTTCAGGGACAACAACCCTCCTTTTTATCTAGGGAAGAATTATTCGCTAATATGTCTGAGTTTATGGGGAACATTTTAGCCATGTCCTCTTCTCCAGAGTCAAGCTCTAATTTCACTGTAGCTGAAGATACTTCTGTATGGTTAGCTGAGTAAAATGATGAATGTACCCTTTCTGTGTTTGATGACTTGGTACATGGGGGAATGTCTGTCTGCTGACATCACTCCAAAACTTAAGCATACCATTTCGGTCCTTATAGACAAAGTGCACACATGTCTAGACCTGAAACAGCCTGCTTCAGCCATACCTAGGGTTTACCAGCCTGGGTTCTCTTAAAGGTGCCCAATCTGTTAAAACCTTTTCTGTTCACTCACTATTGCAACCTGTTTTATATTAATTGGCCTAATTAGGATAAAGTCTTTATTCCTCCCAAGTGTTTTGCTCAGCAATATCCTCGTGAGTTAAAAAGTAGACAGGCCCCATAGTGGATCCAGCTATTTCCTGTCTTAATAAGATTTTGACGGTCCTTCTTGAGGACATCCCAGTGTTTAAAGATTTGGTGCCCTGCAACTAGCTGTTCCTTTCATATTCCTCTGTCAGACAATGGCCGTTTGGTTCAATGATATGTCTTGGGATCCTGGCTCTATCCTAACTAAATCCTCTATAATCCACAGCTGGAGGCCATGCCAATGGCCCTGCTGTACTGTGTTGATGGGTTGGCAGATATACACATAATATACAGAAAAAGTATCCTTTCAGTATATATGCAAAGGAGCCTTTGGCTCAAAAGCTGGTCTGCGGAAGATCAGTACAAAAATGCCTATTGTGCATGCTCTTTGATGGGGGATGCCTCTTTCGCAAAATCCTTAGACTCCCTTAATAAGGATGTCACTCTTTTACTCCAACAAAAATGGGTTTGCCTCTATCTGGAAAACTCTGTACCTCAGAGCATAGGGGAGTTCCTTTCCTTTCTCCCAAACCTCCATATCCAAGCCAAAGTTTAAAACTTAGTCCCATCATAAGCCCTGGACTCCCAAGACCGTCTCACAATGAGGCGATGCCCCCACTTGCCAAAGTGGTTGATGTCTGTCAGCCTTTGTGGCCACCTGCTTCCAGGACATTTCAGAAGTCTGGGATCAGAATGTGATATCCAGGGGCTACAAGTTAGAATTTTGTCCTCTACCTACGGCTCACTTCATGTTGTCAAACCTTCCAACATCCTTGCAAACACTAGAAGACCTCCACTCTGCTCTGGAGCATTTTCTCTCTCAAGGAGGTTGATTTACTAAAGGATTTAAGAATGTTCTCACAATAAAATGCGTGAAGATTCACTTGAATTATCCAATCATCTGAAAAGAACATTCCTGTTTGCCTTTTTCATTTGCACATGATTGAATAATTAAAGTTAATCTTTACACATTTTTTTGTGGGAATACTCTCAAATCCTTTAGTAAATCATCCTCAAGGTGACATAGGGAAATCCTTTTTTCCATTGGACTGGGAAATTCTCACAAAAAATGAAAATTAAAGTGCCACACCGCTGCCAAGAGGTCCTTGATACAACTTTATTTTAATAAAAGTCCAAAGAGTGTTCAACACATTTCAGGGGTCCAAAAATGTCCACTTCAACACAGCGCGAATAGACTAGAAGTCAGTTGAATATTGAATCTTATTTCTTCCATGGTGAATACAAGCACAGGCTTTGTCAGCAGCTGGTTTGGCTGTCAAACCATGGTAAAGAAGGCATTTTTGGATTCCCAAAACTCCAGAAAATTATAAAACATTTCAGGAAAAATAAATCGAAAAAAATAAATCAGTGTAGAGTAGTTTTCACTGGGAACGTGAAATACAGTGTAAATAAAAGTAGTATGCTTGAAATAAAAGTACAGCTTATTATGTAAATAAACTAAACTTGCTCTTTAAAATATTTTTTTTATTACAAATGCAATAACGACTGTATATTTTAAGAACATTTCAACTATACATGAGAACAGGTAACCCCCCCCCCCCCCCCCCCCACCTTTCCCTCATAATAATTGAAAAGCTTCCTGCCAATATGCATTTTCAGGTTATTGACAATGCTGATCCAGAAGCATATATTGCTCAGTGTCGGGTTATCTATAAATGAAGGTATTTTGTATTTTTGGGTGTCCGTGGTAACACTTCCTTACTTGATACAGTTGGTGAAGAAACACTTCCAGAAGCAGCAGAAAGTGTTTCTGGAATGAGAACTCTGGAGGGAAAGCTACTCGCATTTTTCATTATGGTTCTCATTTCATTCCATAAAGTATTTTTAATGTCTTTAAGGCACCTCTGGCATTCCAGGATGTGTTTTGTCATCCTTGTAGCATTTGGAAAATAATATTTATTCTCACAATATTTGCAGACTGCAGCTTTGCTCTCAGCAGAAATTACACTGTGGAAGTGTTTCCAAACTATAATTATTGGTGTCACCAATAGTGATGAGCCGAACACCCCCGGGTTCGGTTCGCACCAGAACCCGCGAACGGACCGAACGTTCGTACGAACATTAGAACCCTATTAAATACAATGGATGCGAACGTTCGAATTCTAAAGTGCTAATTATAACGACTATTATGCATGTTATTGTCCTAAAAAGGGTTTGGGAACCCGGGTTCTGCACCAGGGGACATGTATCAATGCAAAAAGAAGTTTTAAAAACGGTCGTTTTTCGGGAGCAGTCATTTTAATGATGCATAAAGTGAAAAAAAAAAGTCAAATATTCCTTTAAATATCGTACCTGGGGGGTCTCTAAAGTATGCCTGTGAAGTGCCACGTGTTTCCCGTGTTTAGAACTGTCCCTGCACAAAATGACACTTCTAAAGGGAAAAAAAGCCATTTAAAACTGCTTGCGGCTTTAATGTAATGTCTGGTCCCGGTAATATGGATGAAAATCTTTAAGAAAAATGGCATAGCTACCCCATGACCCCCCCCCCCCCTACCCCAGCCCATTACCAGCCCCTTTGGGTCTTGTATGGATATTAAGGGGAACCCCGCACATAAAATAAAAAAGGCCCTATATACTCTGAACAGCCGTATACAGGCGGTGCATACAAGACAGGGACTGTAGGTTTGTTCTTATGTAGAATCTGTTTGTAATTTTGAACAGGTACATTGTTTAAGTGTAGCTCCAGCCCAAAAATCTATTTTTAAACTTTTTGGAAAACATAGGTAAGGGTTATCACCCCTGTAACATTTGTTTTGCTGTCTGTGCCCCTGTTCAGAACATTTCACCTCACTTTCCATCCCAATGACAACTGTTTCTTTTTCGTACATCACGGGACACAGAGCGACTTAGTCATTACTAATGGGTTATATAGATTACCTTCAGGTGTTGGCACTGGCCAATTCCAAACCGGAAGTACCCTCCCCTATATAAGCCCCTCCCACCCGGGAGCACCTCAGTTTTTTGCCAGTGTCTAAGGTGTTGGCCAAAGAGTAACATGTGTTTTCACTGGGCTTGCGTACAGGTTCTTTTGGGCCTTAGTAAGCTGTTCCGGATCCCACCAAAAAAGCTTCATAGCTAAACGGTCGGTACCCGGGCCTTGCAGCAGAAGAGCAAGGTTTTGCCTGTAATGCTTCTCTTAGGAGGGCTGGACCCTGGGATCCAGAGCTCTGGTCATACCCACGACCAAGACGCTGTCTGTGCAGGGTGCTATACAGGTCCAGGGGAGTGGAATCCTTGGGAACCCGGTCCCTGAAGGTTTAATTACAATGCCTGCCGTGATAGGTGAAGTTTGGACTTTTGTGGACCAAACAAAGTCCTGCGGCGGGGATCAGGTAAGTGGGGGCCCTCAGGAACTTGGTTCTATTGGGGGACCCCCAAGCCTAATTTGTCTTTCTGTCTGTTACCTAACGGTATTCCCGCTAAATATCTGTGTTTGCCTATAACTACTGAAAATGTAAAATTTTAATAGTAGTCAAGAAAAAAAAAAAAAAACAGGGACCGCGGTACCTGTGTTAAACCACTAGAGGCCGCTGTAGTCCATTTTTCTTGTAAATGTGGATCTTTGGTTTTTTCAACTCAAAAGATCCAGGCAGCTGGTAAGTTTCTCTGAGGGAATCCACTTCCTCTGCCCTGTTGCTGCATTCATCCACCGCACAGGCCCTCCGGCAAAAAGGGCCCTGGCTCCTAGTCCTCTGTTGGTTTTCGAAAAGGGCGCCATTGGCGCACGGGCGCGCGCGCGGGCGCGTGCACGCGCCTCCTATGAAAAAAAAAGGGGCGGGGCGGGTGGATGACGCTCGATGCGCGCCGCGGCGCTTCTGCGCATGTGCGGGCGTCCCAGCATAGTTAAAAGACACAGTACAAGTGTCAGCTGGATGCAAACAGAGCTAGCAACAAACAGTGGCACACAGAGGCGGTTGATGCAGGCATCCCCATAGAAAGGCACTTTAGTGGACACCAGCTGGTATATAGCAGCACCTGTGTTAGATTATTACCAGCAAAATTGGTGTATGACGACGGGAATACCTCAGCTTTGTGCTTAAAGGATATGTCGTCCAGACGCTCCGGAAATAGATCTTCCAGGAAGCCAAAGGGGTCTCCATCGGGCTCTGAGGATATTGGGCATGCTTGTACTGCACCAATCTCCCCTGAGAATTCAGAGGTCAGTAGCTGTAGAAGCCCCGCAGGAATGCCTGGTGCTGCGGCTGTCCCCAGTCCACCTGCTCCTGTATATATAACAGAGGAGGTTTTATCCTCAACTCTGGGAGGATTGGAAGAGAGATTAACAGCATTGATCGCTGCTTCCCTGTCTCAGGAAAAGCGCGTCCGATCTCCGTCTCCTCCTTCAGAGTGCCTGTTAGTGAAGGAACAGCCCCACACAGAGATCGACCTACCTGAAGGGGATCAGGATGAGGTTGATTCAGTTATGGAGGAATCAACAGTGGAAGAACCTTTCTCAGCATCTCAGGCTGAAAGATTATGGGTTCAGTCTCTGACTAATATGGTCCGATCAGCATTTAAAATGCCTCTGGCGGAACCACCATCCACTACGGTTTCCTCGCTGGGGTCGCTAAAAGCTCCCCAGGCTGTCTGTTCCTTCCCAATCCACCCTTTATTAGAAGGGCTTATTTACCAGGATTGGGAGCATCCTGATAAAATATTTGCTCCCCCCAAGAGATTTCCGGTGATCTATCCCATGGAGGATAAGTTCATAAAAAAATGGAGGGTCCCTACAGTGGACGCAGCCATCTCTTCTGTTAACAAATCACTGACATGTCCAGTAGATAATGTTCCAATGTCAAAGACCCAATAGATAAAAAATTGGAGTCTTTACTAAAATCTGCTTTCTCTACAGCAAGCATGGTGACACAACCTGCGGTAGCAGCGATTGGAGTCTGCCAAGCAGTGAAAGATCAGTTGAAACAAGTCTTAAGGGACTTACCAGATCAGCAGGCTCTGGCCCTAGCTGACCTGCCTAGAGCCTTGTGTTTTGCGGTGGACGCCATAAAGGATACAATCCAACAGGCCTCCCGCTTTACGCTGTCTATAGTACATATGCGTAGGCTTCTGTGGCTCAAAAACTGGTCTGCTGAAGCTCCTTGTAAAAAACTGCTGGTTAGCTTCCCATTTCATGGAGAACGCTTATTTGGAGAAGATCTGGACAAATATATCCAGAAAATTTCTGCCGGTAAAAGTTCACTCTTACCGGTTAAGAACAAGGGTAGGAGTCCTTCTTTTAGGAGGCCTACTTCTCCAGTCCCTGGCACATCGGCTGTGAAACAGTTCCGACGGCCTCCGCGGTCAAATCCAGGGGGCAGAAATCAGGGACAATCACAGGGTATCAAGAAACCCTGGATCAAGAGAGGTACAAGACCTCCCCCTAAGTCATGAAGGGTTGCCCCCACTCAGTCGGGTGAGGGGAAGACTTCAGTTGTTCACAGAGACCTGGCGGGACACCATCAGAGATGGGTGATCCCCGCAGTAAGTCTGGGATACAGGCTGGAGTTAAAAGACATTCCTCCTGCCCATTTTATAAGGTCAAACGTGCCAAGCGATCCCCAGAAGAGTGGATCCCTCCTTCTGGCACTAGAGCAACTATTGCCCCAAGGGTAATCATGAAGGTTCCCTTGAAAGAAAACGGGTTCGGGTTTTACTCGAACCTTGTCACAGTCCCCAAACCAAATGGGGACATGAGGCCCATATTGAATATAAAAGGGCTAAACAAGTTCCTACATATCAGGACTTTTTTCGGATGGAGTCGATCCGATCGGTGGCCACCGCCCTACAAGGGCAGGAATGGTTAGCCTCGATCGACATAAGGGATGCTTATTTGCATATTCCCATCTGTCCGGCCCACCAGAAATTTCTACGCCTTGCAGTAGAAGGGCGCCATTTTCAGTTCAGAGCCTTACCTTTCGGTCTGGCCACGGCACCACGAGTGTTCACAAAAATTCTGGCCCTACGATTGGCCAAACTAGGGACACAAGGTGTAACGATAATGGCATATCTAGACGACTTGTTGCTGATAGACCACTCAGTGAAAAAAACTAGAAGTGGTCGTTCACAAGATAATCAAGTATCTGGAATCTCACGGTTGCATTATCAACCGAGACAAGTCAGCCCTAAAACCAGTCAAAAGCCTGGAATACTTGGGGGCTAAGACTGGATTCAAATCAGAGAAAGATTTTCTTACCTCCAGAGAAGGTGTCGTCTTTGAAAGATTTGACCCACTTAGTGGGTACAAAAAAGAAAAACCATCCATACGCCTGTGTATAAGGCTGCTGGGAAAAATGGTGGCTTCATTCGAAGCGGTACCCTACGGTCAATTCCATTCAAGGAACTTGCAGAGGGCCATACTGTCAGCCTGGAACAAAAAAGTTCAGGCTTTAGACTTACCAATGTCCCTGTCCCCTTCAGTCCGGTTTCTTGGAAGGTGGTCACTACAGTTGCCAGCCTCATAGGCTGGGGGGCAGTACTGGAGCAATGGTCTCTCCAGGGCAAGTGGTCAGAAGCAGAGAAGGCCCTGCCCACCAATCTCTTAGAGATACGAGCAGCCCGGTATGCCCTAGTAGTATGGACATCCAAACTCCAAGGGTCACCTGTCAGAATTCAATCAGACAATGCCACAGCAGTGGCATATATCAATCTCCAGGGTGGCACCAGGAGTCGTGCAGCCCAGAGGGAGGCGAAATGCATCCTGGAATGGGCAGAAAGGTATGTCACAGCCATATCCGCGGTTTTCATCCCAGGAGTGAAAAATTGGAGAGCGGACTTTTTTAAGTCGCCAGCAATTATGCCCGGGGGAATGGTCTCTTCACCCCGAGGTTTTCCAGGCAATATGCCAGCGGTGGGGAACACCGGATGTAGATCTGCTAGCATCCAGATTCAACGCAAAGGTGGACAGATTTGTGTCTCGCACAAAGGATCCCCTAGCTTGCGGTTCGGATGCCCTAGTGTTCCCTTGGGATCAGTTCAAGCTGATATATGCATTCCCACCGCGATTAATCCGCAGAATCAGGGTAGAAAAGAAACCAGTGATTCTGGTGGCTCCAGCGTGGCCCCGAAGGGCATGGTACGCGGAGTTTGTAAAAATGTCAGTGGGAAGTCCTTGGACCCTCCCACATCGTCCGGACCTGCTTTCGCAAGGACCGATATACTACCCTTCCTTACCAGCCCTAGGTTGACGGCCTGGCTATAGAAGCCTACATTCTAAAAAAGAGAGGGCTCTCTAATCCTGTGGTATCTACCATGATCAATGCCAGGAAGCCGGTATCCAGGCAGATCTATTATAGGATCTAGAAGGCGTACATCACGTGGGGTGAGGCCAGGAAATGGCATCCACGTAAGTACGTAATAGGTAGGATTCTGGACTTCCTACAGTGGGCTGTACATAGGAAGCTTGCCTTGAGTACTATCAAGGGTCAGACGGCCTTGTCAATATTTTTTTTTCAAAGGCCCTTGGCTTTGCATTCATTAATCAAAGCTTTCATACAAGGAGTGATGCGTATTAGCCCTCCGGTTAGTATTCCCATATGTCCATGGGACTTAAACCTGGTTCTGTCGCTTCTACAGAAACAACCATTTGAACCATTGCGGCACATTTTCTTGGTTCTTTTCACCAGGAAATTGATTTTCTTTGTAGCCATTTGTTCGGCTAAAAGAGTATCGGAATTAGCCGCCTTGTCCTGTAAGGAGCCATATCTGGTTATCCATAAGGACAGAGTAGTATTACACCCTCATCCAGCCTTCTTCCTAAGGTGGTATCGAGGTTCCATTTGAACCAAGATGTGGTTCTTCCTTCCTTTTTCCCCAAACCTAGTTCGGTAGAGGAAAAGTTATTGCATTCTTTGGATGTAGTAAGAGCAGTTAAAGCTTATCTTAAAGCCACTGCTCAGATTCGTAGAACGGATACTTTGTTTGTTCTGCCGGAAGGCCCCAGAAAGGGTCAGGCAGCATCAAAAATCTACTTTAGCCAAGTGGATTCGACAGGTCATAATACAAGCCTATGGCTTAAAAAGGGGACCGCCTCCGTTCAAAGTTAGGGCGCACTCCACAAGAGCAGTTGGAACTTCATGGGCAGTGCATCACCAAGCCTCCCTGGCTCAAGTACTGTAAGGCCACAACATGGTCCTTAGTACACACGTTTACTAGATTCTACCAGGTAGACGTCACAAGTCAGGAGGATGTCGCCTTTGGGCGCAGTGTGTTGCAGGCCGCAAAAGAGCCTCATGCCTGATGGCGCCCAGCTTATGTATCCCTCCCCTCATTTGGCATTGCTTTGGGACGTCCCATTAGTAATGACTAAGTCGCTCTGTGTCCCGTGATGTACGAAAAAGAAAAAGGGATTTTTATAACAGCTTACCTGTAAAATCCTTTTCTTGGAGTACATCACGGGACACAGAGCTCCCACCCCTCTTTTTGGGACACTTATTGCTTGGCTACAAAACTGAGGTGCTCCCGGGTGGGAGGGGCTTATATAGGGGAGGGTACTTCCGGTTTGGAATTGGCCAGTGCCAACACCTGAAGGTAATCTATATAACCCATTAGTAATGACTAAGTCGCTCTGTGTCCCGTGATGTACTCCAAGAAAAGGATTTTACAGGTAAGCTGTTATAAAAATCCCTTTTTTTGAAATGTGGTGTTTTTATTGAAACAAGGATTGGTGATAAAGCATCAGTACAGAGGAGACACCTTTCTCCCATATTAATTCTTACAGGAGAGAATTTTCCTTCCTAGGGGTAGATTTCCTCTCACTTCCTGTTGTCTTCTTGCGTTTGCAAGTAGGAGTCGTTTGTAAGTTGGATGTTTGAAAGTAGGGACCTGCCGTATATACTCTGCAGAAATAGGCCCCTTAGTTGTTGGTGTTGGCACAACACTGTAAGCACTCACAGTTACTCTTGGTTGGTGCTGGAACGCCCTGCTGTCAACTATTATATCAGGAATTGTAATTACATATAATTGTTGAACAGTGGTAGTAAAAATTGGGCCTTTGATGGTGGTGCTGGTGCCACAACACTGTAAGCCCTGACAGTTACTCTTGGTGGGTGCAGCAATGGGCCCTGCTGTGAATTATTAGATCAAGAATTGTAATTGCATGCCCCTGTTGAACAGGGGCTGAAAAATTGGGCCTTTCGTGGTGGTGGTGGTGTTGCCACAACACTGTAAGCCCTCAGAGTTACTCTTGGTGGGTGCAGGAATGGGCCCTGCTGTGAATTATTAGATCAAGAATTGTAATTACATGCCCCTTTTGAACAGGGGCTGAAAAATTGGGCCTTTCGTGGTGGTGGTGGTGGTGGCGTTGCCACAACACTGTAAGCCCTCAGAGTTACTCTTGGTGGGTGCAGCAATGGGCCCTGCTGTGAATTATTAGATCAAGAATTGTAATTACATGCCCCTGTTGAACAGGGGCTGAAAAATTGGGCCTTAGGCACTGGTGGCACAACACTGCAACCCCTCACAGATACTGTACTTGGAGCACAGCAATGAGCCCTGTTGCAAAGTATTGCTTCAAAAATTGTAATGACACGCCCCTGTTAAACAGGGGCTGAAAAATTGGGCCTTAGGCACTGGTGGCACAACACTCCAACCCCTCACAGATACTGTACTTGGAGCACAGCAATGAGCCCTGTTGCAAAGTATTGCTTCAAAAATTGTAATGACACGCCCCTGTTAAACAGGGGCTGAAAAATTGGGCCTTAGGCACTGGTGCCACAACACTCCAACCCCTCACAGATACTGTACTTGGAGCACAGCAATGAGCCCTGTTGCAAAGTATTGCTTCAAAAATTGTAATTACACACCCCTGTTAAACAGGGGCTGAAAAATTGGGCCTTAGCCACTGGTGGCGGCACCCATAAACAAAAATGATCTTCCAAGCTATCATCATCAATCGTATCATTGAGGACTCGGAGGAGGAGGATAGCCAGTCAACATAACAGCACAGGCACTCAGCATCAGCATCAGTCTTGAAGGGATGTGACATGTTAAAATCAATTAGTCTGTTATATCAGCATCAGGTGTGTGGTAGCTGGTGGTGATCCAAGACTGGTTCATCTTGATGAAAGTCAGTCGATCAACCGAGTCGGTGGATAGGTGCACCCTGTGATCCGTGACAAATCCTCCAGCAGCACTGAATGTGCGTTCCGAAAGAACGCTGGATGCAGGACAGGCCAGTAGCTCAATTGCATACTGTGCAAGCTCTGGCCAGTGATCCATCCTCAAGACCCAGTAAGCCAGAGGATTTTCGGTGGGGAAGGTGTCCAAGTCTGACCTTGCCCCTAGATATTCCTGCACCATGTTTATCAGACGCTGGCAATGGTTGCTGGAACCGATCATACTTTGGGGCTGCGGACTAAAGAATTGTCTGAACGCATCGGTCAGACGGCCACCTTCCCCACCGCTCCTTCTTTGACTGGCCGAAGCCTCAGCAACTCGTTGTCCTGGACCAGGAGTTTGTAACCTCCCAGTCTCTGGGAACGCGTTGCACAGACCTTTCTGCAAGGCCTCCCGGAGTTGTCTCATCCTCTGCTCCCTCTGCGACAGTAACATAAGGTCCGCAACCTTACCCTTGTACCGTGGATCAAGGAGAGTGGCCAGCCAGTAATGGTCCCTCTCCTTGATCCGAAGAATACGAGGATCCTTCCGCAGACTTTACAGGATCAGGGAGGCCATGCAGCGTAGGTTAGCTGAGGCATTCGGTCCGGAGTCCTCTGGGTCACTAAGGACGACATGATCCGCAGCCACCTCCTCCCAGCCACGTACAAGTCCACTGGTTTCTTGGGACTGTAAATCATCCCTAAAAGACTGCTGCTGATGATGCTGAGTGCCAGCCTCCACCTCCATGCTGACACAATCCTCCTCCTCCTCCTCCTCCTCCTCCTCTTCCTGTGCGATGGGTGGGACAGAAGGAACACTGTCTGGGTAAAGGGGGCCTTGAGAGGCAAGTAAGTCCTCCTCTTCCTGCCTCTGTTCTGCCTCAAGTGCCCTGTCCATTATTCCACGCAGCGTGTGCTCCAACAGGTGGACAAGAGGTACAGTGTCACTGATGCATGCACTGTCACTGCTCACCATCCTCGTGGCCTCCTCAAATGGTGCCAGGACAGTGCATGCATCCCTGATCATGCCCCACTGGCGTGGAGAAAAAAACCAAGCTCCCCTGACCCTGTCCTGGTGCCGTAGTCGCACAGGTACTCATTGATGGCCCTCTGCTGCGTGTGCAGCCGCTGCAGCATGGCCAACGTTGAGTTCCACCTGGTGGGCATGTCACATATAAGGCGGTTCTTGGGCAGGTTCAACTCCTTTTGCAGCTCAGCCAGGCGAGCACTGGCATTATAAGATCTGCGGAAATGCACACAGACTTTCCTGGCCTGCCTCAGGACATCCTGTAAGCCCGGGTACCTGCCCAAGAACCGCTGCACCACCAGGTTAAGGACGTGAGCCACACAGGGCACATGGGTCAGTTGTCCCTGTCGGAGGGCGGAGAGGAGGTTGGTGCCATTGTCGCAAACCACCATTCCTGGCTTAAGCTGGCGTGGCGTCAACCACCTCTCAGCCTGGCCCTGCAGAGCAGACAGGACCTCTGCCCCAGTGTGGCTTCTGTCCCCCAAACACACCAGCGCAAGCACGGCATGGCATCTTTTTGCCTGCGTACTTGCGTAGTCCCTTGAACGGCTACAGAGCACCGCTGGTTCAGAGGACAAAGCACAGGAAGAGGCCATGGAGGAAGAAGAAGAGGAGGGGGTGGAGGAGAGAGGTGTGTCACAACCAGTAGTAGCATTTTGGAGGCGTGGCGGTGGAACAACCTCCAACACTACTGCACCTTGTCCTGCATCCTTCCCAGCTGCCAAAAGAGTGACCCAATGGGCCGTGAAAGAAAGGTAACGTCCCTGTCCATGCCTGCTGGACCATGAGTCAGCGGTAATATGCACCTTACCGCTGACCGCCCTGTCCAGCGAGGCCAAGACATTGCCTTCCACATGCCGGTAGAGAGCCGGGATAGCCTTCCGTGAGAAAAAGTGGCGTTTGGGAACCTGCCACTGAGGAACCGCACATTGCACAAACTCACGGAAGGGGGCCGAGTCTACCAACTGAAAAGGCAGCAGTTGAAGCGCTAGCAATTTAGCCAAGCTAGCATTCAACCGCTGGGCATGTGGATGGCTGGGAGTGAACTTCTTTCGACGGTCCAGCAGCTGGGGCAGGGAAATTTGCCTGCTAGAATCGGACGTCGGTGTACTGCTAGCAGAGTGGCCGCAAGTACTTGGCTGTGACACACCTAATTCTACACCTTCATTCCTCTCAGTGCATGTTTCAGAGAGGACTGAAGTTATAGTGGGGTTGGAGATCCCAGCTGATGCGGTGCAAGGAGAGGTCCGCTTTGTTCTTTGGTGTGGGTCTTTGAGGTAGGCTTGCCAACGAGCTGCATGGCAGGTCAACATATGTCTGGTCAGGCATGTGGTACCCAAGCGGCTGATGTTTTGGCCACGCGATATACGCTTGAGACATATGTTGCAAACAGCAGCTGTGCGATCTGATGCACTAGCCTCAAAAAAGGCCCACACCAAAGAACTTTTTGAATGACGGGCAGAGGCAGCGCCCTGAACAGGCGGAGCTCTGCGGTGTGATTCCGTCGGTGTACTGCCCTTACGCTGGCCACCAAAGGGCATCCTGCCTCGTTGGAGATGTGCCTCCTCCTCATCCTCCTCCTCCTCCTCTCTCCTATTAGGCACCCACGTGGAGTCAGTGACCTCATCATCCCCTCCCTCCTCATCACTGGAGCCAATCTGGCAGTATGCTGCAGCTGCTGGAACATGACTGCCAGATTGGTGTCCTTCTTGAGCATCCCCTCTGTCTGCTCTCACGCTACTGCCTTCCTGTAGCTGGGTTTCATCATCAGACCCTTCGAAACGCTGGGCATCCTCCTGGAGCATGTACCCAACACTGTGCTCAAACAGTTCGGGGGACTCCTCAGGAGGAGGACATGGTGGGTCTAGGGAAGGAGTGACTGATGATGAGTCTGACATTGATACCAGGGAAGAGGACGCTTTGGCAGCTGCTTTGCCAGTACCCTGAGCCTGGGTGAGAGAGGATGAGGAGGAGGAGGAGGGCTTGGTCATCCACTCTACCAAGTCTTCGGCATGATGTGGCTCAACATGTCCAGCTGCCGAAAAGAAGGACAAGCGTGTCCCATGGCCATGTGCTGATGACAATGCACCGCGTCCACGACCAGCACTGTTGCCCCCAGACACAGAGCCTGCTTGCCCTCTTTTATTGCCTCCTGACTGTCTGCCTCTCCTTGTTTGCCTTCCAGACATTCTAATGGATGGCCTGCAGGGAGATGGGAAAAAAGCAATAAGGGCTACCTTCAGGTGTCCTTCTGTGTCCCTTTACTTAAGGATTTCTAAATATGGTTGAGGATGATTGCTTTCGCACAGAATAGCACAACGACAATTTCCCTGACTGTCCAAAAAACAAGGATTTCAAAGATGGTTGATGAGGAATGCTTTAGCACAGTATAGCACAAGGAGAATTTCCCTCACTGTCCTTCCCTGTCCCTACAAACAAGGATTAGCACAGTAAAACACACTGACACTCTCCCTACCTATAGTTTTCTGTCCCTATAAAAAATGTTTTTTTAAAGATGGTTGATGATCAATGCTTTAGCACAGTATAGCACAAGGATAATTTCCCTCACTGTCCTTCCCTGTCCCTACAAACAAGGATTAGCACAGTAAAACACACTGACACTCTCCCTACCTATAGTTTTCTGTCCCTATAAATTTTTTTTTTTTAAAGATGGTTGATGATCAATGCTTTAGCACACTATAGCACAAGGAGAATTTCCCTCACTGTCCTTCCCTGTCCCTACAAACAAGGATTAGCACAGTAAAACACACTGACACTCTCCCTACCTATAGTTTTCTGTCCCTATAAAAAATTTTTTTTTAAAGATGGTTGATGATCAATGCTTTAGCACAGTATAGCACAAGGAGAATTTCCCTCACTGTCCTTCCCTGTCCCTACAAACAAGGATTAGCACAGTAAAACACACTGACACTCTCCCTACCTATAGTTTTCTGTCCCTATAAAAAATATTTTTTTAAAGATGGTTGATGATCAATGCTTTAGCACACTATAGCACAAGGAGAATTTCCCTCACTGTCCTTCCCTGTCCCTACAAACAAGGATTAGCACAGTAAAACACACTGACACTCTCCCTACCTATAGTTTTCTGTCCCTATAAAAAATGTTTTTTTAAAGATGGTTGATGATCAATGCTTTAGCACACTATAGCACAAGGAGAATTTCCCTCACTGTCCTTCCCTGTCCCTACAAACAAGGATTAGCACAGTAAAACACACTGACACTCTCCCTACCTATAGTTTTCTGTCCCTATAAAAAATTTTTTTTTAAAGATGGTTGATGATCAATGCTTTAGCACACTATAGCACAAGGAGAATTTCCCTCACTGTCCTTCCCTGTCCCTACAAACAAGGATTAGCACAGTAAAACACACTGACACTCTCCCTACCTATAGTTTTCTGTCCCTATAAAAAATGTTTTTTTAAAGATGGTTGATGATCAATGCTTTAGCACACTATAGCACAAGGAGAATTTCCCTCACTGTCCTTCCCTGTCCCTACAAACAAGGATTAGCACAGTAAAACACACTGACACTCTCCCTACCTATAGTTTTCTGTCCCTATAAAAAATGTTTTTTTAAAGATGGTTGATGATCAATGCTTTAGCACAGTATAGCACAAGGAGAATTTCCCTCACTGTCCTTCCCTGTCCCTACAAACAAGGATTAGCACAGTAAAACACACTGACACTCTCCCTACCTATAGTTTTCTGTCCCTATAAAAAATGTTTTTTTAAAGATGGTTGATGATCAATGCTTTAGCACAGTATAGCACAAGGAGAATTTCCCTCACTGTCCTTCCCTGTCCCTACAAACAAGGATTAGCACAGTAAAACACACTGACACTCTCCCTACCTATAGTTTTCTGTCCCTATAAAAAATGTTTTTTTAAAGATGGTTGATGATCAATGCTTTAGCACACTATAGCACAAGGAGAATTTCCCTCACTGTCCTTCCCTGTCCCTACAAACAAGGATTAGCACAGTAAAACACACTGACACTCTCCCTACCTATAGTTTTCTGTCCCTATAAAAAATGTTTTTTTAAAGATGGTTGATGATCAATGCTTTAGCGCACTATAGCACAAGGAGAATTTCCCTCACTGTCCTTCCCTGTCCCTACAAACAAGGATTAGCACAGTAAAACACACTGACACTCTCCCTACCTATAGTTTTCTGTCCCTATAAAAATTTTTTTTTTAAAGATGGCTGATGATCAATGCTTTAGCACAGTATAGCACAAGGAGAATTTCCCTCACTGTCCTTCCCTGTCCCTACAAACAAGGATTAGCACAGTAAAACACACTGACACTCTCCCTACCTATAGTTTTCTGTCCCTATAAAAATTTTTTTTTTAAAGATGGTTGATGATCAATGCTTTAGCACAGTATAGCACAAGGAGAATTTCCCTCACTGTCCTTCCCTGTCCCTACAAACAAGGATTAGCACAGTAAAACACACTGACACTCTCCCTACCTATAGTTTTCTGTCCCTATAAAAAATTTTTTTTTAAAGATGGTTGATGATCAATGCTTTAGCACACTATAGCACAAGGAGAATTTCCCTCACTGTCCTTCCCTGTCCCTACAAACAAGGATTAGCACAGTAAAACACACTGACACTCTCCCTACCTATAGTTTTCTGTCCCTATAAAAAATATTTTTTTAAAGATGGTTGATGATCAATGCTTTAGCACACTATAGCACAAGGAGAATTTCCCTCACTGTCCTTCCCTGTCCCTACAAACAAGGATTAGCACAGTAAAACACACTGACACTCTCCCTACATATAGTTTTCTGTCCCTATAAAACATTTTTTTTAAAGATGGTTGATGATCAATGCTTTAGCACAGTATAGCACAAGGAGAATTTCCCTCACTGTCCTTCCCTGTCCCTACAAACAAGGATTAGCACAGTAAAACACACTGACACTCTCCCTACCTATAGTTTTCTGTCCCTATAAAAAAATTTTTTTCAAAGATGGTTGATGATCAATGCTTTAGCACAGTATAGCACAAGGAGAATTTCCCTCACTGTCCTTCCCTGTCCCTACAAACAAGGATTAGCACAGTAAAACACACTGACACTCTCCCTACCTATAGTTTTCTGTCCCTATAAAAAATGTTTTTTTAAAGATGGTTGATGATCAATGCTTTAGCACAGTATAGCACAAGGAGAATTTCCCTCACTGTCCTTCCCTGTCCCTACAAACAAGGATTAGCACAGTAAAACACACTGACACTCTCCCTACCTATAGTTTTCTGTCCCTATAAAAAATGTTTTTTTAAAGATGGTTGATGATCAATGCTTTAGCACACTATAGCACAAGGAGAATTTCCCTCACTGTCCTTCCCTGTCCCTACAAACAAGGATTAGCACAGTAAAACACACTGACACTCTCCCTACCTATAGTTTTCTGTCCCTATAAAAAATGTTTTTTTAAAGATGGTTGATGATCAATGCTTTAGCACACTATAGCACAAGGAGAATTTCCCTCACTGTCCTTCCCTGTCCCTACAAACAAGGATTAGCACAGTAAAACACACTGACACTCTCCCTACCTATAGTTTTCTGTCCCTATAAAAAATTTTTTTTAAAGATGGTTGATGATCAATGCTTTAGCACAGTATAGCACAAGGAGAATTTCCCTCACTGTCCTTCCCTGTCCCTACAAACAAGGATTAGCACAGTAAAACACACTGACACTCTCCCTACCTATAGTTTTCTGTCCCTATAAAAAATATTTTTTTAAAGATGGTTGATGATCAATGCTTTAGCACACTATAGCACAAGGAGAATTTCCCTCACTGTCCTTCCCTGTCCCTACAAACAAGGATTAGCACAGTAAAACACACTGACACTCTCCCTACCTATAGTTTTCTGTCCCTATAAAAAATGTTTTTTTAAAGATGGTTGATGATCAATGCTTTAGCACAGTATAGCACAAGGAGAATTTCCCTCACTGTCCTTCCCTGTCCCTACAAACAAGGATTAGCACAGTAAAACACACTGACACTCTCCCTACCTATAGTTTTCTGTCCGTATAAAAAATTTTTTTTTAAAGATGGTTGATGATCAATGCTTTAGCACACTATAGCACAAGGAGAATTTCCCTCACTGTCCTTCCCTGTCCCTACAAACAAGGATTAGCACAGTAAAACACACTGACACTCTCCCTACCTATAGTTTTCTGTCCCTATAAAAATTTTTTTTTTAAAGATGGTTGATGATCAATGCTTTAGCACACTATAGCACAAGGAGAATTTCCCTCACTGTCCTTCCCTGTCCCTACAAACAAGGATTAGCACAGTAAAACACACTGACACTCTCCCTACCTATAGTTTTCTGTCCCTATAAAAAATGTTTTTTTAAAGATGGTTGATGATCAATGCTTTAGCACACTATAGCACAAGGAGAATTTCCCTCACTGTCCTTCCCTGTCCCTACAAACAAGGATTAGCACAGTAAAAGACACTGACACTCTCCCTACCTATAGTTTTCTGTCCCTATAAAAAATGTTTTTTTAAAGATGGTTGATGATCAATGCTTTAGCACAGTATAGCACAAGGAGAATTTCCCTCACTGTCCTTCCCTGTCCCTACAAACAAGGATTAGCACAGTAAAACACACTGACACTCTCCCTACCTATAGTTTTCTGTCCCTATAAAAAATGTTTTTTTAAAGATGGTTGATGATCAATGCTTTAGCACACTATAGCACAAGGAGAATTTCCCTCACTGTCCTTCCCTGTCCCTACAAACAAGGATTAGCACAGTAAAACACACTGACACTCTCCCTACCTATAGTTTTCTGTCCCTATAAAAAATGTTTTTTTAAAGATGGTTGATGATCAATGCTTTAGCACAGTATAGCACAAGGAGAATTTCCCTCACTGTCCTTCCCTGTCCCTACAAACAAGGATTAGCACAGTAAAACACACTGACACTCTCCCTACCTATAGTTTTCTGTCCCTATAAAAAATGTTTTTTTAAAGATGGTTGATGATCAATGCTTTAGCACACTATAGCACAAGGAGAATTTTCCTCACTGTCCTTCCCTGTCCCTACAAACAAGGATTAGCACAGTAAAACACACTGACACTCTCCCTACCTATAGTTTTCTATCCCTATAAAAAATGTTTTTTTAAAGATGGTTGATGATCAATGCTTTAGCACACTATAGCACAAGGAGAATTTCCCTCACTGTCCTTCCCTGTCCCTACAAACAAGGATTAGCACAGTAAAACACACTGACACTCTCCCTACCTATAGTTTTCTGTCCCTATAAAAAATGTTTTTTTAAAGATGGTTGATGATCAATGCTTTAGCACAGTATAGCACAAGGAGAATTTCCCTCACTGTCCTTCCCTGTCCCTACAAACAAGGATTAGCACAGTAAAACACACTGACACTCTCCCTACCTATAGTTTTCTGTCCCTATAAAAAATGTTTTTTTAAAGATGGTTGATGATCAATGCTTTAGCACAGTATAGCACAAGGAGAATTTCCCTCACTGTCCTTCCCTGTCCCTACAAACAAGGATTAGCACAGTAAAACACACTGACACTCTCCCTACCTATAGTTTTCTGTCCCTATAAAAAATGTTTTTTTAAAGATGGTTGATGATCAATGCTTTAGCACACTATAGCACAAGGAGAATTTCCCTCACTGTCCTTCCCTGTCCCTACAAACAAGGATTAGCACAGTAAAACACACTGACACTCTCCCTACCTATAGTTTTCTGTCCCTATAAAAAATGTTTTTTTAAAGATGGTTGATGATCAATGCTTTAGCGCACTATAGCACAAGGAGAATTTCCCTCACTGTCCTTCCCTGTCCCTACAAACAAGGATTAGCACAGTAAAACACACTGACACTCTCCCTACCTATAGTTTTCTGTCCCTATAAAAAAATTTTTTTTAAAGATGGCTGATGATCAATGCTTTAGCACAGTATAGCACAAGGAGAATTTCCCTCACTGTCCTTCCCTGTCCCTACAAACAAGGATTAGCACAGTAAAACACACTGACACTCTCCCTACCTATAGTTTTCTGTCCCTATAAAAAATTTTTTTTTAAAGATGGTTGATGATCAATGCTTTAGCACAGTATAGCACAAGGAGAATTTCCCTCACTGTCCTTCCCTGTCCCTACAAACAAGGATTAGCACAGTAAAACACACTGACACTCTCCCTACCTATAGTTTTCTGTCCCTATAAAAATTTTTTTTTTAAAGATGGTTGATGATCAATGCTTTAGCACACTATAGCACAAGGAGAATTTCCCTCACTGTCCTTCCCTGTCCCTACAAACAAGGATTAGCACAGTAAAACACACTGACACTCTCCCTACCTATAGTTTTCTGTCCCTATAAAAAATATTTTTTTAAAGATGGTTGATGATCAATGCTTTAGCACACTATAGCACAAGGAGAATTTCCCTCACTGTCCTTCCCTGTCCCTACAAACAAGGATTAGCACAGTAAAACACACTGACACTCTCCCTACCTATAGTTTTCTGTCCCTATAAAAAATGTTTTTTTAAAGATGGTTGATGATCAATGCTTTAGCACACTATAGCACAAGGAGAATTTCCCTCACTGTCCTTCCCTGTCCCTACAAACAAGGATTAGCACAGTAAAACACACTGACACTCTCCCTACCTATAGTTTTCTGTCCCTATAAAAAATGTTTTTTTAAAGATGGTTGATGATCAATGCTTTAGCACAGTATAGCACAAGGAGAATTTCCCTAACTGTCCTTCCCTGTCCCTACAAACAAGGATTAGCACAGTAAAACACACTGACACTCTCCCTACCTATAGTTTTCTGTCCCTATAAAAATGTTTTTTTAAAGATGGTTGATGATCAATGTTTTAGCACAGTATAGCACAAGGAGAATTTCCCTCACTGTCCTTCCCTGTCCCTACAAACAAGGATTAGCACAGTAAAACACACTGACACTCTCCCTACCTATAGTTTTCTGTCCCTATAAAAAATATTTTTTTAAAGATGGTTGATGATCAATGCTTTAGCACACTATAGCACAAGGAGAATTTCCCTCACTGTCCTTCCCTGTCCCTACAAACAAGGATTAACACAGTAAAATACACTGACACTCTCCCTACCTATAGTTTTCTGTCCCTATAAAAAATGTTTTTTTAAAGATGGTTGATGATCAATGCTTTAGCACAGTATAGCACAAGGAGAATTTCCCTCACTGTCCTTCCCTGTCCCTACAAACAAGGATTAGCACAGTAAAACACACTGACACTCTCCCTACCTATAGTTTTCTGTCCGTATAAAAATTTTTTTTTTAAAGATGGTTGATGATCAATGCTTTAGCACACTATAGCACAAGGAGAATTTCCCTCACTGTCCTTCCCTGTCCCTACATACAAGGATTAGCACAGTAAAACACACTGACACTCTCCCTACCTATAGTTTTCTGTCCCTATAAAAAATTTTTTTTTAAAGATGGTTGATGATCAATGCTTTAGCACACTATAGCACAAGGAGAATTTCCCTCACTGTCCTTCCCTGTCCCTACAAACAAGGATTAGCACAGTAAAACACACTGACACTCTCCCTACCTATAGTTTTCTGTCCCTATAAAAAATGTTTTTTTAAAGATGGTTGATGATCAATGCTTTAGCACACTATAGCACAAGGAGAATTTCCCTCACTGTCCTTCCCTGTCCCTACAAACAAGGATTAGCACAGTAAAAGACACTGACACTCTCCCTACCTATAGTTTTCTGTCCCTATAAAAAATGTTTTTTTAAAGATGGTTGATGATCAATGCTTTAGCACAGTATGGCACAAGGAGAATTTCCCTCACTGTCCTTCCCTGTCCCTACAAACAAGGATTAGCACAGTAAAACACACTGACACTCTCCCTACCTATAGTTTTCTGTCCCTATAAAAAATGTTTTTTTAAAGATGGTTGATGATCAATGCTTTAGCACACTATAGCACAAGGAGAATTTCCCTCACTGTCCTTCCCTGTCCCTACAAACAAGGATTAGCACAGTAAAACACACTGACACTCTCCCTACCTATAGTTTTCTGTCCCTATAAAAAATGTTTTTTTAAAGATGGTTGATGATCAATGCTTTAGCACAGTATAGCACAAGGAGAATTTCCCTCACTGTCCTTCCCTGTCCCTACAAACAAGGATTAGCACAGTAAAACACACTGACACTCTCCCTACCTATAGTTTTCTGTCCCTATAAAAAATGTTTTTTTAAAGATGGTTGATGATCAATGCTTTAGCACAGTATAGCACAAGGAGAATTTCCCTCACTGTCCTTCCCTGTCCCTACAAACAAGGATTAGCACAGTAAAACACACTGACACTCTCCCTACCTATAGTTTTCTGTCCCTATAAAAAATGTTTTTTTAAAGATGGTTGATGATCAATGCTTTAGCACACTATAGCACAAGGAGAATTTCCCTCACTGTCCTTCCCTGTCCCTACAAACAAGGATTAGCACAGTAAAACACACTGACACTCTCCCTACCTATAGTTTTCTGTCCCTATAAAAAATGTTTTTTTAAAGATGGTTGATGATCAATGCTTTAGCACAGTATAGCACAAGGAGAATTTCCCTCACTGTCCTTCCCTGTCCCTACAAACAAGGATTAGCACAGTAAAACACACTGACACTCTCCCTACCTATAGTTTTCTGTCCCTATAAAAAATGTTTTTTTAAAGATGGTTGATGATCAATGCTTTAGCACAGTATAGCACAAGGAGAATTTCCCTCACTGTCCTTCCCTGTCCCTACAAACAAGGATTAGCACAGTAAAACACACTGACACTCTCCCTACCTATAGTTTTCTGTCCCTATAAAAAATGTTTTTTTAAAGATGGTTGATGATCAATGCTTTAGCACACTATAGCACAAGGAGAATTTCCCTCACTGTCCTTCCCTGTCCCTACAAACAAGGATTAGCACAGTAAAACACACTGACACTCTCCCTACCTATAGTTTTCTGTCCCTATAAAAAATGTTTTTTTAAAGATGGTTGATGATCAATGCTTTAGCGCACTATAGCACAAGGAGAATTTCCCTCACTGTCCTTCCCTGTCCCTACAAACAAGGATTAGCACAGTAAAACACACTGACACTCTCCCTACCTATAGTTTTCTGTCCCTATAAATTTTTTTTTTTTAAAGATGGCTGATGATCAATGCTTTAGCACAGTATAGCACAAGGAGAATTTCCCTCACTGTCCTTCCCTGTCCCTACAAACAAGGATTAGCACAGTAAAACACACTGACACTCTCCCTACCTATAGTTTTCTGTCCCTATAATTTTTTTTTTTTTTAAAGATGGTTGATGATCAATGCTTTAGCACAGTATAGCACAAGGAGAATTTCCCTCACTGTCCTTCCCTGTCCCTACAAACAAGGATTAGCACAGTAAAACACACTGACACTCTCCCTACCTATAGTTTTCTGTCCCTATAAAAAAAATTTTTTTAAAGATGGTTGATGATCAATGCTTTAGCACACTATAGCACAAGGAGAATTTCCCTCACTGTCCTTCCCTGTCCCTACAAACAAGGATTAGCACAGTAAAACACACTGACACTCTCCCTACCTATAGTTTTCTGTCCCTATAAAAAATATTTTTTTAAAGATGGTTGATGATCAATGCTTTAGCACACTATAGCACAAGGAGAATTTCCCTCACTGTCCTTCCCTGTCCCTACAAACAAGGATTAGCACAGTAAAACACACTGACACTCTCCCTACCTATAGTTTTCTGTCCCTATAAAAAATGTTTTTTTAAAGATGGTTGATGATCAATGCTTTAGCACAGTATAGCACAAGGAGAATTTCCCTCACTGTCCTTCCCTGTCCCTACAAACAAGGATTAGCACAGTAAAACACACTGACACTCTCCCTACCTATAGTTTTCTGTCCCTATAAAAAATGTTTTTTTAAAGATGGTTGATGATCAATGCTTTAGCACAGTATAGCACAAGGAGAATTTCCCTCACTGTCCTTCCCTGTCCCTACAAACAAGGATTAGCACAGTAAAACACACTGACACTCTCCCTACCTATAGTTTTCTGTCCCTATAAAAAATGTTTTTTTAAAGATGGTTGATGATCAATGCTTTAGCACACTATAGCACAAGGAGAATTTCCCTCACTGTCCTTCCCTGTCCCTACAAACAAGGATTAGCACAGTAAAACACACTGACACTCTCCCTACCTATAGTTTTCTGTCCCTATAAAAAATGTTTTTTTAAAGATGGTTGATGATCAATGCTTTAGCGCACTATAGCACAAGGAGAATTTCCCTCACTGTCCTTCCCTGTCCCTACAAACAAGGATTAGCACAGTAAAACACACTGACACTCTCCCTACCTATAGTTTTCTGTCCCTATAAATTTTTTTTTTTAAAGATGGCTGATGATCAATGCTTTAGCACAGTATAGCACAAGGAGAATTTCCCTCACTGTCCTTCCCTGTCCCTACAAACAAGGATTAGCACAGTAAAACACACTGACACTCTCCCTACCTATAGTTTTCTGTCCCTATAAAAAAAATTTTTTTAAAGATGGTTGATGATCAATGCTTTAGCACAGTATAGCACAAGGAGAATTTCCCTCACTGTCCTTCCCTGTCCCTACAAACAAGGATTAGCACAGTAAAACACACTGACACTCTCCCTACCTATAGTTTTCTGTCCCTATAAAAAATTTTTTTTTAAAGATGGTTGATGATCAATGCTTTAGCACACTATAGCACAAGGAGAATTTCCCTCACTGTCCTTCCCTGTCCCTACAAACAAGGATTAGCACAGTAAAACACACTGACACTCTCCCTACCTATAGTTTTCTGTCCCTATAAAAAATATTTTTTTAAAGATGGTTGATGATCAATGCTTTAGCACACTATAGCACAAGGAGAATTTCCCTCACTGTCCTTCCCTGTCCCTACAAACAAGGATTAGCACAGTAAAACACACTGACACTCTCCCTACCTATAGTTTTCTGTCCCTATAAAAAATGTTTTTTTAAAGATGGTTGATGATCAATGCTTTAGCACACTATAGCACAAGGAGAATTTCCCTCACTGTCCTTCCCTGTCCCTACAAACAAGGATTAGCACAGTAAAACACACTGACACTCTCCCTACCTATAGTTTTCTGTCCCTATAAAAAATGTTTTTTTAAAGATGGTTGATGATCAATGCTTTAGCACAGTATAGCACAAGGAGAATTTCCCTAACTGTCCTTCCCTGTCCCTACAAACAAGGATTAGCACAGTAAAACACACTGACACTCTCCCTACCTATAGTTTTCTGTCCCTATAAAAATGTTTTTTTAAAGATGGTTGATGATCAATGTTTTAGCACAGTATAGCACAAGGAGAATTTCCCTCACTGTCCTTCCCTGTCCCTACAAACAAGGATTAGCACAGTAAAACACACTGACACTCTCCCTACCTATAGTTTTCTGTCCCTATAAAAAATATTTTTTTAAAGATGGTTGATGATCAATGCTTTAGCACACTATAGCACAAGGAGAATTTCCCTCACTGTCCTTCCCTGTCCCTACAAACAAGGATTAACACAGTAAAATACACTGACACTCTCCCTACCTATAGTTTTCTGTCCCTATAAAAAATGTTTTTTTAAAGATGGTTGATGATCAATGCTTTAGCACAGTATAGCACAAGGAGAATTTCCCTCACTGTCCTTCCCTGTCCCTACAAACAAGGATTAGCACAGTAAAACACACTGACACTCTCCCTACCTATAGTTTTCTGTCCGTATAAAATTTTTTTTTTTAAAGATGGTTGATGATCAATGCTTTAGCACACTATAGCACAAGGAGAATTTCCCTCACTGTCCTTCCCTGTCCCTACAAACAAGGATTAGCACAGTAAAACACACTGACACTCTCCCTACCTATAGTTTTCTGTCCCTATAAAAAAATTTTTTTTTAAAGATGGTTGATGATCAATGCTTTAGCACACTATAGCACAAGGAGAATTTCCCTCACTGTCCTTCCCTGTCCCTACAAACAAGGATTAGCACAGTAAAACACACTGACACTCTCCCTACCTATAGTTTTCTGTCCCTATAAAAAATGTTTTTTTAAAGATGGTTGATGATCAATGCTTTAGCACACTATAGCACAAGGAGAATTTCCCTCACTGTCCTTCCCTGTCCCTACAAACAAGGATTAGCACAGTAAAAGACACTGACACTCTCCCTACCTATAGTTTTCTGTCCCTATAAAAAATGTTTTTTTAAAGATGGTTGATGATCAATGCTTTAGCACAGTATAGCACAAGGAGAATTTCCCTCACTGTCCTTCCCTGTCCCTACAAACAAGGATTAGCACAGTAAAACACACTGACACTCTCCCTACCTATAGTTTTCTGTCCCTATAAAAAATGTTTTTTTAAAGATGGTTGATGATCAATGCTTTAGCACACTATAGCACAAGGAGAATTTCCCTCACTGTCCTTCCCTGTCCCTACAAACAAGGATTAGCACAGTAAAACACACTGACACTCTCCCTACCTATAGTTTTCTGTCCCTATAAAAAATGTTTTTTTAAAGATGGTTGATGATCAATGCTTTAGCACAGTATAGCACAAGGAGAATTTGCCTCACTGTCCTTCCCTGTCCCTACAAACAAGGATTAGCACAGTAAAACACACTGACACTCTCCCTACCTATAGTTTTCTGTCCCTATAAAAAATGTTTTTTTAAAGATGGTTGATGATCAATGCTTTAGCACAGTATAGCACAAGGAGAATTTCCCTCACTGTCCTTCCCTGTCCCTACAAACAAGGATTAGCACAGTAAAACACACTGACACTCTCCCTACCTATAGTTTTCTGTCCCTATAAAAAATGTTTTTTTAAAGATGGTTGATGATCAATGCTTTAGCACACTATAGCACAAGGAGAATTTCCCTCACTGTCCTTCCCTGTCCCTACAAACAAGGATTAGCACAGTAAAACACACTGACACTCTCCCTACCTATAGTTTTCTGTCCCTATAAAAAATGTTTTTTTAAAGATGGTTGATGATCAATGCTTTAGCACAGTATAGCACAAGGAGAATTTCCCTCACTGTCCTTCCCTGTCCCTACAAACAAGGATTAGCACAGTAAAACACACTGACACTCTCCCTACCTATAGTTTTCTGTCCCTATAAAAAATGTTTTTTTAAAGATGGTTGATGATCAATGCTTTAGCACAGTATAGCACAAGGAGAATTTCCCTCACTGTCCTTCCCTGTCCCTACAAACAAGGATTAGCACAGTAAAACACACTGACACTCTCCCTACCTATAGTTTTCTGTCCCTATAAAAAATGTTTTTTTAAAGATGGTTGATGATCAATGCTTTAGCACACTATAGCACAAGGAGAATTTCCCTCACTGTCCTTCCCTGTCCCTACAAACAAGGATTAGCACAGTAAAACACACTGACACTCTCCCTACCTATAGTTTTCTGTCCCTATAAAAAATGTTTTTTTAAAGATGGTTGATGATCAATGCTTTAGCGCACTATAGCACAAGGAGAATTTCCCTCACTGTCCTTCCCTGTCCCTACAAACAAGGATTAGCACAGTAAAACACACTGACACTCTCCCTACCTATAGTTTTCTGTCCCTATAAAAAAATTTTTTTTAAAGATGGCTGATGATCAATGCTTTAGCACAGTATAGCACAAGGAGAATTTCCCTCACTGTCCTTCCCTGTCCCTACAAACAAGGATTAGCACAGTAAAACACACTGACACTCTCCCTACCTATAGTTTTCTGTCCCTATAAAAAAATTTTTTTTAAAGATGGTTGATGATCAATGCTTTAGCACAGTATAGCACAAGGAGAATTTCCCTCACTGTCCTTCCCTGTCCCTACAAACAAGGATTAGCACAGTAAAACACACTGACACTCTCCCTACCTATAGTTTTCTGTCCCTATAAAAAAATTTTTTTTAAAGATGGTTGATGATCAATGCTTTAGCACACTATAGCACAAGGAGAATTTCCCTCACTGTCCTTCCCTGTCCCTACAAACAAGGATTAGCACAGTAAAACACACTGACACTCTCCCTACCTATAGTTTTCTGTCCCTATAAAAAATATTTTTTTAAAGATGGTTGATGATCAATGCTTTAGCACACTATAGCACAAGGAGAATTTCCCTCACTGTCCTTCCCTGTCCCTACAAACAAGGATTAGCACAGTAAAACACACTGACACTCTCCCTACCTATAGTTTTCTGTCCCTATAAAAAATGTTTTTTAAAGATGGTTGATGATCAATGCTTTAGCACAGTATAGCACAAGGAGAATTTCCCTCACTGTCCTTCCCTGTCCCTACAAACAAGGATTAGCACGGTAAAACACACTGACACTCTCCCTACCTATAGTTTTCTGTCCCTATAAAAAAATTTTTTTTAAAGATGGTTGATGATCAATGCTTTAGCACTCTATAGCACAAGGAGAATTTCCCTCACTGTCCTTCCCTGTCCCTACAAACAAGGATTAGCACAGTAAAACACACTGACACTCTCCCTACCTATAGTTTTCTGTCCCTATAAAAATTTTTTTTTTAAAGATGGTTGATGATCAATGCTTTAGCACACTATAGCACAAGGAGAATTTTCCTCACTGTCCTTCCCTGTCCCTACAAACAAGGATTAGCACAGTAAAACACACTGACACTCTCCCTACCTATAGTTTTCTGTCCCTATAAAAAATGTTTTTTTAAAGATGGTTGATGATCAATGCTTTAGCACACTATAGCACAAGGAGAATTTCCCTCACTGTCCTTCCCTGTCCCTACAAACAAGGATTAGCACAGTAAAACACACTGACACTCTCCCTACCTATAGTTTTCTGTCCCTATAAAAAAATTGTTTTAAAGATGGTTGATGATCAATGCTTTAGCACACTATAGCACAAGGAGAATTTCCCTCACTGTCCTTCCCTGTCCCTACAAACAAGGATTAGCACAGTAAAACACACTGACACTCTCCCTACCTATAGTTTTCTGTCCCTATAAAAAAAGTTTTTTTAAAGATGGTTGATGATCAATGCTTTAGCACACTATAGCACAAGGAGAATTTCCCTCACTGTCCTTCCCTGTCCCTACAAACAAGGATTAGCACAGTAAAACACACTGACACTCTCCCTACATATAGTTTTCTGTCCCTATAAAAATTTTTTTTTAAAGATGGTTGATGATCAATGCTTTAGCACAGTATAGCACAAGGAGAATTTCCCTCACTGTCCTTCCCTGTCCCTACAAACAAGGATTAGCACAGTAAAACACACTGACACTCTCCCTACCTATAGTTTTCTGTCCCTATAAAAAATTTTTTTTCAAAGATGGTTGATGATCAATGCTTTAGCACAGTATAGCACAAGGAGAATTTCCCTCACTGTCCTTCCCTGTCCCTACAAACAAGGATTAGCACAGTAAAACACACTGACACTCTCCCTACCTATAGTTTTCTGTCCCTATAAAAAATGTTTTTTTAAAGATGGTTGATGATCAATGCTTTAGCACAGTATAGCACAAGGAGAATTTCCCTCACTGTCCTTCCCTGTCCCTACAAACAAGGATTAGCACAGTAAAACACACTGACACTCTCCCTACCTATAGTTTTCTGTCCCTATAAAAAATGTTTTTTTAAAGATGGTTGATGATCAATGCTTTAGCACACTATAGCACAAGGAGAATTTCCCTCACTGTCCTTCCCTGTCCCTACAAACAAGGATTAGCACAGTAAAACACACTGACACTCTCCCTACCTATAGTTTTCTGTCCCTATAAAAAATGTTTTTTTAAAGATGGTTGATGATCAATGCTTTAGCACACTATAGCACAAGGAGAATTTCCCTCACTGTCCTTCCCTGTCCCTACAAACAAGGATTAGCACAGTAAAACACACTGACACTCTCCCTACCTATAGTTTTCTGTCCCTATAAAAAATGTTTTTTTAAAGATGGTTGATGATCAATGCTTTAGCACAGTATAGCACAAGGAGAATTTCCCTCACTGTCCTTCCCTGTCCCTACAAACAAGGATTAGCACAGTAAAACACACTGACACTCTCCCTACCTATAGTTTTCTGTCCCTATAAAAAACTTTTTTTTAAAGATGGTTGATGATCAATGCTTTAGCACAGTATAGCACAAGGAGAATTTCCCTCACTGTCCTTCCCTGTCCCTACAAACAAGGATTAGCACAGTAAAACACACTGACACTCTCCCTACCTATAGTTTTCTGTCCCTATAAAAAATATTTTTTTAAAGATGGTTGATGATCAATGCTTTAGCACACTATAGCACAAGGAGAATTTCCCTCACTGTCCTTCCCTGTCCCTACAAACAAGGATTAGCACAGTAAAACACACTGACACTCTCCCTACCTATAGTTTTCTGTCCCTATAAAAAATGTTTTTTTAAAGATGGTTGATGATCAATGCTTTAGCACAGTATAGCACAAGGAGAATTTCACTCACTGTCCTTCCCTGTCCCTACAAACAAGGATTAGCACAGTAAAACACACTGACACTCTCCCTACCTATAGTTTTCTGTCCCTATAAAAATTTTTTTTTTAAAGATGGTTGATGATCAATGCTTTAGCACACTATAGCACAAGGAGAATTTCCCTCACTGTCCTTCCCTGTCCCTACAAACAAGGATTAGCACAGTAAAACACACTGACACTCTCCCTACCTATAGTTTTCTGTCCCTATAAAAAATTTTTTTTTAAAGATGGTTGATGATCAATGCTTTAGCACACTATAGCACAAGGAGAATTTCCCTCACTGTCCTTCCCTGTCCCTACAAACAAGGATTAGCACAGTAAAACACACTGACACTCTCCCTACCTATAGTTTTCTGTCCCTATAAAAAATGTTTTTTTAAAGATGGTTGATGATCAATGCTTTAGCACACTATAGCACAAGGAGAATTTCCCTCACTGTCCTTCCCTGTCCCTACAAACAAGGATTAGCACAGTAAAAGACACTGACACTCTCCCTACCTATAGTTTTCTGTCCCTATAAAAAATGTTTTTTTAAAGATGGTTGATGATCAATGCTTTAGCACAGTATAGCACAAGGAGAATTTCCCTCACTGTCCTTCCCTGTCCCTACAAACAAGGATTAGCACAGTAAAACACACTGACACTCTCCCTACCTATAGTTTTCTGTCCCTATAAAAAATGTTTTTTTAAAGATGGTTGATGATCAATGCTTTAGCACACTATAGCACAAGGAGAATTTCCATCACTGTCCTTCCCTGTCCCTACAAACAAGGATTAGCACAGTAAAACACACTGACACTCTCCCTACCTATAGTTTTCTGTCCCTATAAAAAATGTTTTTTTAAAGATGGTTGATGATCAATGCTTTAGCACACTATAGCACAAGGAGAATTTCCCTCACTGTCCTTCCCTGTCCCTACAAACAAGGATTAGCACAGTAAAACACACTGACACTCTCCCTACCTATAGTTTTCTGTCCCTATAAAAAATGTTTTTTTAAAGATGGTTGATGATCAATGCTTTAGCACAGTATAGCACAAGGAGAATTTCCCTCACTGTCCTTCCCTGTCCCTACAAACAAGGATTAGCACAGTAAAACACACTGACACTCTCCCTACCTATAGTTTTCTGTCCCTATAAAATTTTTTTTTTTAAAGATGGTTGATGATCAATGCTTTAGCACAGTATAGCACAAGGAGAATTTCCCTCACTGTCCTTCCCTGTCCCTACAAACAAGGATTAGCACAGTAAAACACACTGACACTCTCCCTACCTATAGTTTTCTGTCCCTATAAAAAATATTTTTTTAAAGATGGTTGATGATCAATGCTTTAGCACACTATAGCACAAGGAGAATTTCCCTCACTGTCCTTCCCTGTCCCTACAAACAAGGATTAGCACAGTAAAACACACTGACACTCTCCCTACCTATAGTTTTCTGTCCCTATAAAAAATGTTTTTTTAAAGATGGTTGATGATCAATGCTTTAGCACAGTATAGCACAAGGAGAATTTCCCTCACTGTCCTTCCCTGTCCCTACAAACAAGGATTAGCACAGTAAAACACACTGACACTCTCCCTACCTATAGTTTTCTGTCCCTATAAAAAAATTTTTTTTAAAGATGGTTGATGATCAATGCTTTAGCACACTATAGCACAAGGAGAATTTCCCTCACTGTCCTTCCCTGTCCCTACAAACAAGGATTAGCACAGTAAAACACACTGACACTCTCCCTACCTATAGTTTTCTGTCCCTATAAAAAATTTTTTTTTAAAGATGGTTGATGATCAATGCTTTAGCACACTATAGCACAAGGAGAATTTCCCTCACTGTCCTTCCCTGTCCCTACAAACAAGGATTAGCACAGTAAAACACACTGACACTCTCCCTACCTATAGTTTTCTGTCCCTATAAAAAATGTTTTTTTAAAGATGGTTGATGATCAATGCTTTAGCACACTATAGCACAAGGAGAATTTCCCTCACTGTCCTTCCCTGTCCCTACAAACAAGGATTAGCACAGTAAAACACACTGACACTCTCCCTACCTATAGTTTTCTGTCCCTATAATTTTTTTTTTTTAAAGATGGTTGATGATCAATGCTTTAGCACACTATAGCACAAGGAGAATTTCCCTCACTGTCCTTCCCTGTCCCTACAAACAAGGATTAGCACAGTAAAACACACTGACACTCTCCCTACCTATAGTTTTCTGTCCCTATAAAAAAAGTTTTTTTAAAGATGGTTGATGATCAATGCTTTAGCACACTATAGCACAAGTCGAATTTCCCTCACTGTCCTTCCCTGTCCCTACAAACAAGGATTAGCACAGTAAAACACACTGACACTCTCCCTACCTATAGTTTTCTGTACCTATAAAAAATGTTTTTTTAAAGATGGTTGATGATCAATGCTTTAGCACAGTATAGCACAAGGAGAATTTCCCTTACTGTCCTTCCCTGTCCCTACAAACAAGGATTAGAATAGTAAAACACACTGACACTCTCCCTACCTATAGTTTTCTGTCCCTATAAAAAATTTTTTTTAAAGATGGTTGATGATCAATGCTTTAGCACAGTATAGCACAAGGAGAATTTCCCTCACTGTCCTTCCCTGTCCCTACAAACAAGGATTAGCACAGTAAAACACACTGACACTCTCCCTACCTATAGTTTTCTGTCCCTATAAAAAATGTTTTTTTAAAGATGGTTGATGATCAATGCTTTAGCACACTATAGCACAAGGAGAATTTCCCTCACTGTCCTTCCCTGTCCCTACAAACAAGGATTAGCACAGTAAAACACACTGACACTCTCCCTACCTATAGTTTTCTGTCCCTATAAAAAATGTTTTTTTAAAGATGGTTGATGATCAATGCTTTAGCACACTATAGCACAAGGAGAATTTCCCTCACTGTCCTTCCCTGTCCCTACAAACAAGGATTAGCACAGTAAAACACACTGACACTCTCCCTACCTATAGTTTTCTGTCCCTATAAAAAATGTTTTTTTAAAGATGGTTGATGATCAATGCTTTAGCACAGTATAGCACAAGGAGAATTTCCCTCACTGTCCTTCCCTGTCCCTACAAACAAGGATTAGCACAGTAAAACACACTGACACTCTCCCTACCTATAGTTTTCTGTCCCTATAAAATTTTTTTTTTTAAAGATGGTTGATGATCAATGCTTTAGCACAGTATAGCACAAGGAGAATTTCCCTCACTGTCCTTCCCTGTCCCTACAAACAAGGATTAGCACAGTAAAACACACTGACACTCTCCCTACCTATAGTTTTCTGTCCCTATAAAAAATATTTTTTTAAAGATGGTTGATGATCAATGCTTTAGCACACTATAGCACAAGGAGAATTTCCCTCACTGTCCTTCCCTGTCCCTACAAACAAGGATTAGCACAGTAAAACACACTGACACTCTCCCTACCTATAGTTTTCTGTCCCTATAAAAAATGTTTTTTTAAAGATGGTTGATGATCAATGCTTTGGCACAGTATAGCACAAGGAGAATTTCCCTCACTGTCCTTCCCTGTCCCTACAAACAAGGATTAGCACAGTAAAACACACTGACACTCTCCCTACCTATAGTTTGCTGTCCCTATAAAAAAATTTTTTTAAAGATGGTTGATGATCAATGCTTTAGCACACTATAGCACAAGGAGAATTTCCCTCACTGTCCTTCCCTGTCCCTACAAACAAGGATTAGCACAGTAAAACACACTGACACTCTCCCTACCTATAGTTTTCTGTCCCTATAAAAAAAAATTTTTTAAAGATGGTTGATGATCAATGCTTTAGCACACTATAGCACAAGGAGAATTTCCCTCACTGTCCTTCCCTGTCCCTACAAACAAGGATTAGCACAGTAAAACACACTGACACTCTCCCTACCTATAGTTTTCTGTCCCTATAAAAAATGTTTTTTTAAAGATGGTTGATGATCAATGCTTTAGCACAGTATAGCACAAGGAGAATTTCCCTCACTGTCCTTCCCTGTCCCTACAAACAAGGATTAGCACAGTAAAACACACTGACACTCTCCCTACCTATAGTTTTCTGTCCCTATAAAAAATGTTTTTTTAAAGATGGTTGATGATCAATGCTTTAGCACAGTATAGCACAAGGAGAATTTCCCTCACTGTCCTTCCCTGTCCCTACAAACAAGGATTAGCACAGTAAAACACACTGACACTCTCCCTACCTATAGTTTTCTGTCCCTATAAAAAATTTTTTTTTAAAGATGGTTGATGATCAATGCTTTAGCACAGTATAGCACAAGGAGAATTTCCCTAACTGTCCTTCCCTGTCCCTACAAACAAGGATTAGCACAGTAAAACACACTGACACTCTCCCTACCTATAGTTTTCTGTCCCTATAAAAAATGTTTTTTTAAAGATGGTTGATGATCAATGCTTTAGCACACTATAGCACAAGGAGAATTTCCCTCACTGTCCTTCCCTGTCCCTACAAACAAGGATTAGCACAGTAAAACACACTGACACTCTCCCTACCTATAGTTTTCTGTCCCTATAAAAAATGTTTTTTTAAAGATGGTTGATGATCAATGCTTTAGCACAGTATAGCACAAGGAGAATTTCCCTCACTGTCCTTCCCTGTCCCTACAAACAAGGATTAGCACAGTAAAACACACTGACACTCTCCCTACCTATAGTTTTCTGTCCCTATAAAAAATTTTTTTTTAAAGATGGTTGATGATCAATGCTTTAGCACAGTATAGCACAAGGAGAATTTCCCTCACTGTCCTTCCCTGTCCCTACAAACAAGGATTAGCACAGTAAAACACACTGACACTCTCCCTACCTATAGTTTTCTGTCCCTATAAAAAATATTTTTTTAAAGATGGTTGATGATCAATGCTTTAGCACACTATAGCACAAGGAGAATTTCCCTCACTGTCCTTCCCTGTCCCTACAAACAAGGATTAGCACAGTAAAACACACTGACACTCTCCCTACCTATAGTTTTCTGTCCCTATAAAAAATGTTTTTTTAAAGATGGTTGATGATCAATGCTTTGGCACAGTATAGCACAAGGAGAATTTCCCTCACTGTCCTTCCCTGTCCCTACAAACAAGGATTAGCACAGTAAAACACACTGACACTCTCCCTACCTATAGTTTGCTGTCCCTATAAAAAAAATTTTTTAAAGATGGTTGATGATCAATGCTTTAGCACACTATAGCACAAGGAGAATTTCCCTCACTGTCCTTCCCTGTCCCTACAAACAAGGATTAGCACAGTAAAACACACTGACACTCTCCCTACCTATAGTTTTCTGTCCCTATAAAAAATTTTTTTTTAAAGATGGTTGATGATCAATGCTTTAGCACACTATAGCACAAGGAGAATTTCCCTCACTGTCCTTCCCTGTCCCTACAAACAAGGATTAGCACAGTAAAACACACTGACACTCTCCCTACCTATAGTTTTCTGTCCCTATAAAAAATGTTTTTTTAAAGATGGTTGATGATCAATGCTTTAGCACAGTATAGCACAAGGAGAATTTCCCTCACTGTCCTTCCCTGTCCCTACAAACAAGGATTAGCACAGTAAAACACACTGACACTCTCCCTACCTATAGTTTTCTGTCCCTATAAAAAATGTTTTTTTAAAGATGGTTGATGATCAATGCTTTAGCACAGTATAGCACAAGGAGAATTTCCCTCACTGTCCTTCCCTGTCCCTACAAACAAGGATTAGCACAGTAAAACACACTGACACTCTCCCTACCTATAGTTTTCTGTCCCTATAAAAAATTTTTTTTTAAAGATGGTTGATGATCAATGCTTTAGCACAGTATAGCACAAGGAGAATTTCCCTAACTGTCCTTCCCTGTCCCTACAAACAAGGATTAGCACAGTAAAACACACTGACACTCTCCCTACCTATAGTTTTCTGTCCCTATAAAAAATGTTTTTTTAAAGATGGTTGATGATCAATGCTTTAGCACAGTATAGCACAAGGAGAATTTCCCTCACTGTCCTTCCCTGTCCCTACAAACAAGGATTAGCACAGTAAAACACACTGACACTCTCCCTACCTATAGTTTTCTGTCCCTATAAAAAATGTTTTTTTAAAGATGGTTGATGATCAATGCTTTAGCACAGTATAGCACAAGGAGAATTTCCCTCACTGTCCTTCCCTGTCCCTACAAACAAGGATTAGCACAGTAAAACACACTGACACTCTCCCTACCTATAGTTTTCTGTCCCTAGAAAAAATGTTTTTTAAAGATGGTTGATGATCAATGCTTTAGCACACTATAGCACAAGGAGAATTTCCCTCACTGTCCTTCCCTGTCCCTACAAACAAGGATTAGCACAGTAAAACACACTGACACTCTCCCTACCTATAGTTTTCTGTCCCTAGAAAAAATGTTTTTTTAAAGATGGTTGATGATCAATGCTTTAGCACACTATAGCACAAGGAGAATTTCCCTCACTGTCCTTCCCTGTCCCTACAAACAAGGATTAGCACAGTAAAACACACTGACACTCTCCCTACCTATAGTTTTCTGTCCCTATAAAAAATGTTTTTTTAAAGATGGTTGATGATCAATGCTTTAGCACACTATAGCACAAGGAGAATTTCCCTCACTGTCCTTCCCTGTCCCTACAAACAAGGATTAGCACAGTAAAACACACTGACACTCTCCCTACCTATAGTTTTCTGTCCCTAGAAAAAATGTTTTTTTAAAGATGGTTGATGATCAATGCTTTAGCACACTATAGCACAAGGAGAATTTCCCTCACTGTCCTTCCCTGTCCCTACAAACAAGGATTAGCACAGTAAAACACACTGACACTCTCCCTACCTATAGTTTTCTGTCCCTATAAAAAATGTTTTTTTAAAGATGGTTGATGATCAATGCTTTAGCACACTATAGCACAAGGAGAATTTCCCTCACTGTCCTTCCCTGTCCCTACAAACAAGGATTAGCACAGTAAAACACACTGACACTCTCCCTACCTATCCTTCTCTTTCCCTAAACTAAAGGAATCCAGGTTAAGCAAGAAAAAAAAATGTCACTGTCCCTGCCTATGCTTCTCTTTCCCTGCTCCGGAACACACTACACTAGGCCGCCGTGCTGGCGGCCTTTTATAGTGTGGGGCGTGTACTAAACACCCTCAGCAATAATTGGCCACAGGCATCCTGCCTGTGGCCAATCATTGCTCTCCTCGCTGCCGGCGCTGTGATTGGCCAAGCATGCGGGGTCACAGTGCATGCTTGGCCAATCACAGCGCCTGGATGACACTGCGATGGCGTAGTGCATTGTGGGCCGTTCGCGTCACTCGAATTAGGCGCGAACGGCCCAAATCGTTCGATCTTCGTCGAACGATCGAACAGCCGATGTTCGAGTCGAACGTATGTTCGACTCGAACACCGAGCTCATCCCTAGTCACCAATAGGGATGAGCCGAACACCCCCGGGTTCGGTTCGCACCAGAACCTTCGAACGGACCGAAAGTTCGCGCGAATTTTCGAACCCTATTCGTTATAATGGACGCGAACGTTCGAAATCAAAATTGCTAATTACAACGGCCAATATGCATGTTAATGTCATAAAACAGGTTTGGGGACCCGGGTCCTGCCCCAGGGGACATATATCAATGCAAAAAGAAATTTTAAAAACTAAAGTTTTTTCGGGAGCAGTCATTTTAATGATGCATAAAGTGAAAAAAAAAAAAGTGAAATTTTCCTTTAAATATGGTACCTGGGGGGTGTCTAAAGTATGCCTGTGAAGTGGCATTGATCATCAACCATCTTTAAAAGGAAAAAAAGAAGCCATTTAAAACCACTTGCGGCTTTAATGTCATGTCTTGTCCTGGCCGCCATATGGCTGAAAATCCTTGAGAAAAATGGCATGGCTACCCCATCACCCCCCCCCCACCCCAGCCCCTTTGGGTCTTGTATGGATACTAAGGGGGACCCCGCACCCAAAATAAAACCCTATACCTACAACCCTATATACTCTGAACAGCAGTATATAGGTGGTGCAAACGAGACATGGACTGTAGGTTTGTTCTTAAGTAGAATCTGAACAGGTACATTATGAAGTGTAGCTACATCCCAAAAAAATCAATTTTTAAGCTTTTTGGAGAACATAGGGAGGGGTTATCACCCCTGTAACATTTGCTGTCTTTGCACATCTGTTCAGAACATGTCACCTCACTTTCCGTCCCAATGACAAATGTTTTTGGAAAAGTGGGGTTTTAATTGAAACAAGGATTGGTGATAAAGCATCAGTAGAGAGGAGATACCTTTTTCCCAAATTAAATCTAACAGGATAGAATTTTCCTTCCTAGGGGTAGATTTCCTCTCACTTCCTGTTTTCTCTTGCCGTTTGCAAGTAGGAGTCGTTTGTAAGTTGGATGTTTGAAAGTAGGGGCCTGCCGTATCTACTCTGCAGAAATTTGCCCTATTAGATGTTGGTGTAGCCACAAGACTGGTGGGCACAGGAATGGGCCCTGCTGTGAGTTAATAGATCAAGATTTGTACTTGCATGCACCTGTTGAACCGGGCAGAAAAATTGGGCCTTTGGTGGTGGTGGTGGTGGTGGTGGACGGTGTTGCCACAAGACTGTAAGCCCTCACAGTTACTCTTGGTGGGTGCAGGAATGGGCCCTGCTGTGAGTTATTAGATCAAGATTTGTAATTGCATGCACCTGTTGAACAGGGCAGAAAAATTGGGCCTTTGGTGGTGGTGGTGGTGGTGGACGGTGTTGCCACAAGACTGTAGGCCCTCATAGTTACTCTTGGTGGGCGCAGGAATGGGCCCTGCTGTGAACTATTAGATCAAGATTTGTAATTACACGCCCCTGTTAAACAGGGGCTGAAAAATTGTGCCTTAGGCATTGGTGCTGGTGCCACAACACTGCAACCCCTCACAGATACTGTACTTGGAGCACAGCAGTCACACCTGTTGCGAAGCATCTTTTTAAAAAATTGTAATTACACGCCCCTGTTATACAGGGGCTGAAAAATTGTGCCTTAGGCACTGGTGCTGGTGCCACAACACTGCAACCCCTCACAGATACTGTACTCTGAGCACAGCAATGAGACCTGTTGCAAAGCATTGCCTAAAAATTGTAATTACACGCCCCAACAGGGGCTGAAAAATTGTGCCTTAGGCACTGGTGCTGGTGCCACAACACTGCAACCCCTCACAGATACTGTACTCTGAGCACAGCAGTCACACCTGTTGCGAAGCATCTTTTTAAAAAATTGTAATTACACGCCCCTGTTATACAGGGGCTGAAAAATTGTGCCTTAGGCACTGGTGTGGTGGCATGGATCATTGAGGAGGAGGAAGAGGATAGTCAGTGAACATAACAGGACAGTCACTCAGCATCAGCATAGGCAGTCTTGAAGGGATGTGACATTATAAATTATTCCGTTATATCCGCTTCAGGTGTCTGGTAGCTGGTGGTGATCCAAGACTGATTCATTTTTATGAAGGTCAGTCGATCAACCGAGTCGGTGGACAGGCGCACCCTATGATCGGTGACAAATCCTCCAGCAGCACTGAATGTGCGTTCGGAAAGAACGCTGGATGCAGGACAGGCCAGTAGCTCAATTGCATACTGTGCAAGCTCTGGCCAGTGATCCATCCTCAGGACCCAGTAAGCCAGAGGATTTTCGGTGGGAAAGGTGTCCAAGTCTGACCTTGCCCCTAGGTATTCCTGCACCATGTATATCAGACGCTGGCGATGGTTGCTGGAACCGATCATACCTTGGGGCTGCGGACTAAAAAATTGTCTGAACGCATCGGTCAGACGTCCACCTTCCCCACCGCTCCTTCTGCTACTGACCGAAGCCTCAGCAACTCGTCGTCCAGGACCAGGAGTTTGTAACCTCCCAGTTTCTGGGAACGCGTTGCACAGACCTTTCTGCAAGGCCTCCCTGAGATGTCTCATCCTCTGCTCCCTCTGCGACGGCAAGATAAGGTCCGCAACCTTACCCTTGTATCGTGGATCAAGGAGAGTGGCCAGCCAGTAATGGTCACTCTCCTTGATCCGAAGAACACGAGGATCCTTCCGCAGACTTTGCAGGATCAGGGAGGCCATGCAGCGTAGGTTAACTGAGGCATTCGGTCCGGAGTCTTCTGGGTCACTGAGGATGACATGATCGCCAGCCACCTCCTCCCAGCCACGTACAAGTCCACTGGTTTGTTGGGACTGTACATCATCCCTAAAAGACTGCTGCTGCTGATGCTGAGTGCCAGGCTCCACCTCCATGCTCACACAATCCTCCTCCTCCTCCTCCTCCTCTTCCTGTGTGATGGGTGGGACAGAAGGAACATTGTCTGGATAAAGGGGGCCTTGAGAGACAAGGAAGTCCTCCTCTTCCTGCCTCTGTTCTGCCTCAAGTGCCCTGTCCATTATCCCACGCAGCGTATGCTCCAACAGGTGGACAAGAGGTACAGTGTCACTGATGCATGCACTGTCACTGCTCACCATCCTCGTGGCCTCCTCAAATGGTGAGAGGACAGTGCATGCATCCCTGATCATGCTCCACTGGCGTGGGGAAAAAAAGCCAAGCTCCCCTGACCCTGTCCTGGTGCCGTAGTCGCAAAGGTACTCATTGATGGCCCTCTGCTGCGTGTGCAGTCGCTGCAGCATGGCCAACGTTGAGTTCCACCTGGTGGGCATGTCACATATTAGGCGGTTCTTGGGCAGGTTCAGCTCCTTTTGCAGCTCAGTCAGCCGAGCACTGGCATTATAAGATCGGCGGAAATGCACACAGACTTTCCTGGCCTGCCTCAGGACATCCTGTAAGCCTGGGAACCTGCCCAAGAACCGCTGCACCACCAGGTTGAGGACGTGAGCCATACAGGGCACATGGGTGAGCTGCCCCTGTCGCAGGGCGGAGAGGAGGTTGGTGCCATTATCAGAAACGACCATTCCTGGCTTAAGCTGGCGTGGCGTCAACCACCTCTCGGCCTGCCCCTGCAGAGCTGCCAGAACCTCTGGCCCAGTGTGGCTCCTGTCCCCCAAACACACCAGCGCAAGCACGGCATGGCATCTTTTTGCCTGCGTACTCGCGTAGCCCCTTGTACGCCTACGGAGCACCGCTGGTTCCGAGGACAGAGCACTCGAAGAGGACATGGAGGAAGAAGAAGAGGAGGGGGTGGAGGAGAGAGGTGTGTCACAACCAGTAGTAGCATTTTGGAGGCGTGGTGGCGGAACAACCTCCAACACTACTGCACCTTGTCCTGCATCCCTCCCAGCTGCCAATAGAGTGACCCAATGGGCCGTGAAAGAAAGATAACGTCCCTGTCCATGCCTGCTGGACCATGAGTCAGCGGTAATATGCACCTTACCGCTGACCGCCCTGTCCAGCGAGGCATGGACATTGCCTTCCACATGCCAGTAGAGAGACGGAATCGCCTTCCGTAAGAAAAAGTGGCGTTTGGGAACCTGCCACTGAGGAACCGCACATTGAACAAACTCACGGAAGGGGGCCGAGTCTATCAACTGAAAAGGCAGCAGTTGAAGTGCTAGCAATTTAGCCAAGCTAGCATTCAACCGCTGGGCATGTGGATGGCTGGGAGTATACTTCTTTCGACGGTCCAGCAGCTGGGGCAGGGAAATTTGCCTGCTACAATCGGACGTCGGTGTACTGCAAGTACTTGGTTGTGACACACCTAATTCTACACCTTCAGTCCTCTCAGAGCAGCTTTCAGAGAGGACTGAAGATATAGTGGGGATGGAGATCCCAGCTGATGAGGAGCAAGGAGAGGTCCGCTTTGTTCTTTGGTGTGGGTCTTTTATGTGTGCTTGCCAACGAGCTGCATGGCAGGTCGACATATGTCTGCTCATGCTTGTGGTGCCCAAGCGGCTGATGTTTTGGCCACGCGAGATACGCTTGAGACAAATATTGCAAATAGCAGTGGTGCGATCTGATGCACTCGTCTCAAAAAAGGCCCACACCAAAGAACTTTTGTGATAACGTGCAGAGGCAGCGCCCTGCACAGGCGGAGCTCTGCGGTGTGGTACAGTTGCTGTGCTGGCCTCTAGCTGGCCTCCAGGGGGCATCCTGCCTCGTTGGACATGTGACGCTGCATCCTCCTCCTCCTCCTCCTCTCTCCCTTCAGGCACCCACGTGGAGTCAGTGACCTCATCATCCCCTCCCTCTTCACCACTAGAGCAAACCTGGCAGTAAGCTGCAGCTGGTGGAACACTACTGCCAGATTGCTGTCCTTCAGCATCCCCTCTCTCTGCGCGCACACTACTGACTTCCTCAAGCTGGGTATCATCATCCGAGCCTTCGAATCGTTGGGCATCCTCCTGGAGCATGTACCCAACACTGTGCTCAAACAGTTCGGGGGACTCCTCAGGAGGACATGGTGGGTCTAGGGAAGGGGTGGCTGATGATGCCATTGAGTACGCGTTGGCAGCTGCTCTGCCAGTACCCTGAGCCTGGGTGAGAGAGGATGAGGAGGATGAGGAGGGCTTGGTCATCCATTCTACCAAGCCTTCGGCATGATGCGGCTCCACATGTCCAGCTGCCGAAAACAAAGACAAGCGTGTCCCATGGCCACGTGCTGATGACGATGCACGACCACGTCCACGGCCAGCACTGTTGTCTCTAGAAACAGAGCCTGCCTGCCCTGTGTTCTTGCCTCGCACGCTCTGCCTCTCCTTGGCGGTCTTCCAGCCATTGTAGTCGGTAGTGTATATAGTATAAAAAATAGAACTCCTATGTGTGCTCACAACACACTGTAGGTCCTATGGGTGCTGACACTAACACACTATAGGTACTATGTGTGCTGCTGACAAGAAAATATAGGAGCTCTGTTTGCTGCCACTAACACACTAGAAGTCCTATGGGTGCTGCTGAGAAGAAAATATAGGAGCTCTGTGTGATGCCACTAACACACTAGAAGTCCTATGGGTGCTTCTGAGATGAAAATATAGGAGCTCTGTGTGATGCCACTAACACACTAGAAGTCCTATGGGTGCTGCTGAGAAGAAAATATAGGAGCTCTGTTTGCTGCCACTAACACACTAGAAGTCCTATGGGTGCTGCTGAGAAGAAAATATAGGAGCTCTGTGTGATGCCACTAACACACTAGAAGTCCTATGGGTGCTGCTGAGAAGAAAATATAGGAGCTCTGTTTGCTGCCACTAACACACTAGAAGTCCTATGGGTGCTGCTGAGAAGAAAATATAGGAGCTCTGTGTGATGCCACTAACACACTAGAAGTCCTATGGGTGCTTCTGAGATGAAAATATAGGAGCTCTGTGTGATGCCACTAACACACTAGAAGTCCTATGGGTGCTGCTGAGAAGAAAATATAGGAGCTCTGTTTGCTGCCACTAACACACTAGAAGTCCTATGGGTGCTGCTGAGAAGAAAATATAGGAGCTCTGTGTGATGCCACTAACACACTAGAAGTCCTATGGGTGCTGCTGAGAAGAAAATATAGGAGCTCTGTTTGCTGCCACTAACACACTAGAAGTCCTATGGGTGCTGCTGAGAAGAAAATATAGGAGCTCTGTGTGATGCCACTAACACACTAGAAGTCCTATGGGTGCTTCTGAGATGAAAATATAGGAGCTCTGTGTGATGCCACTAACACATTAGAAGTCCTATGGGTGCTGCTAAGAAGAAAATATAGGAGCTCTGTTTGCTGCCACTAACACACTAGAAGTCCTATGGGTGCTTCTGAGAAGAAAATATAGGAGCTCTGTGTGATGCCACTAACACACTAGAAGTCCTATGGGTGCTTCTGAGATGAAAATATAGGAACTCTGTGTGATGCCACTAACACATTAGAAGTCCTATGGGTGCTGCTGAGAAGAAAATATAGGAGCTCTGTTTGCTGCCACTAACACACTAGAAGTCCTATGGGTGCTGCTGAGAAGAAAATATAGGAGCTCTGTGTGATGCCACTAACACACAAGAAGTCCTATGGGTGCTGCTGAGAAGAAAATATAGGAGCTCTGTTTGCTGCCACTAACACACTAGAAGTCCTATGGGTGCTGCTGAGAAGAAAATATAGGAGCTCTGTTTGCTGCCACTAACACACTAGAAGTCCTATGGGTGCTTCTGAGATGAAAATATAGGAGCTCTGTGTGATGCCACTAACACACTAGAAGTCCTATGGGTGCTGCTGAGAAGAAAATATAGGAGCTCTGTTTGCTGCCACTAACACACTAGAAGTCCTATGGGTGCTGCTGAGAAGAAAATATAGGAGCTCTGTGTGATGCCACTAACACACTAGAAGTCCTATGGGTGCTGCTGAGAAGAAAATATAGGAGCTCTGTGTGATGCCACTAACACACTAGAAGTCCTATGGGTGCTTCTGAGATGAAAATATAGGAACTCTGTGTGATGTCACTAACACATTAGAAGTCCTATGGGTGCTGCTGAGAAGAAAATATAGGAGCTCTGTTTGCTGCCACTAACACACTAGAAGTCCTATGGGTGCTTCTGAGAAGAAAATATAGGAGCTCTGTGTGATGCCACTAACACATTAGAAGTCCTATGGGTGCTGCTAAGAAGAAAATATAGGAGCTCTGTTTGCTGCCACTAACACACTAGAAGTCCTATGGGTGCTTCTGAGAAGAAAATATAGGAGCTCTGTGTGATGCCACTAACACACTAGAAGTCCTATGGGTGCTTCTGAGATGAAAATATAGGAACTCTGTGTGATGCCACTAACACATTAGAAGTCCTATGGGTGCTGCTGAGAAGAAAATATAGGAGCTCTGTTTGCTGCCACTAACACACTAGAAGTCCTATGGGTGCTGCTGAGAAGAAAATATAGGAGCTCTGTGTGATGCCACTAACACACAAGAAGTCCTATGGGTGCTGCTGAGAAGAAAATATAGGAGCTCTGTTTGCTGCCACTAACACACTAGAAGTCCTATGGGTGCTTCTGAGATGAAAATATAGGAGCTCTGTGTGATGCCACTAACACACTAGAAGTCCTATGGGTGCTGCTGAGAAGAAAATATAGGAGCTCTGTTTGCTGCCACTAACACACTAGAAGTCCTATGGGTGCTGCTGAGAAGAAAATATAGGAGCTCTGTGTGATGCCACTAACACACTAGAAGTCCTATGGGTGCTTCTGAGATGAAAATATAGGAACTCTGTGTGATGCCACTAACACACTAGAAGTCCTATGGGTGCTGCTGAGAAGAAAATATAGGAGCTCTGTTTGCTGCCACTAACACACTAGAAGTCCTATGGGTGCTTCTGAGAAGAAAATATAGGAGCTCTGTGTGATGCCACTAACACACTAGAAGTCCTATGGGTGCTTCTGAGATGAAAATATAGGAACTCTGTGTGATGCCACTAACACATTAGAAGTCCTATGGGTGCTGCTAAGAAGAAAATATAGGAGCTCTGTTTGCTGCCACTAACACACTAGAAGTCCTATGGGTGCTTCTGAGAAGAAAATATAGGAGCTCTGTGTGATGCCACTAACACACTAGAAGTCCTATGGGTGCTTCTGAGATGAAAATATAGGAACTCTGTGTGATGCCACTAACACATTAGAAGTCCTATGGGTGCTGCTGAGAAGAAAATATAGGAGCTCTGTTTGCTGCCACTAACACACTAGAAGTCCTATGGGTGCTGCTGAGAAGAAAATATAGGAGCTCTGTGTGATGCCACTAACACACTAGAAGTCCTATGGGTGCTGCTGAGAAGAAAATATAGGAGCTCTGTTTGCTGCCACTAACACACTAGAAGTCCTATGGGTGCTGCTGAGAAGAAAATATAGGAGCTCTGTTTGCTGCCACTAACACACTAGAAGTCCTATGGGTGCTGCTGAGAAGAAAATATAGGAACTCTGTGTGATGCCACTAACACACTAGAAGTCCTATGGGTGCTGCTGAGAAGAAAATATAGGAGCTCTGTTTGCTGCCACTAACACACTAGAAGTCCTATGGGTGCTGCTGAGAAGAAAATATAGGAGCTCTGTTTGCTGCCACTAACACACTAGAAGTCCTATGGGTGCTGCTGAGAAGAAAATATAGGAGCTCTGTTTGCTGCCACTAACACACTAGAAGTCCTATGGGTGCTGCTGAGAAGAAAATATAGGAGCTCTGTGTGATGCCACTAACACACTAGAAGTCCTATGGGTGCTGCTGAGAAGAAAATATAGGAGCTCTGTGTGATGCCACTAACACACTAGAAGTCCTATGGGTGCTGCTGAGAAGAAAATATAGGAGCTCTGTTTGCTGCCACTAACACACTAGAAGTCCTATGGGTGCTGCTGAGAAGAAAATATAGGAGCTCTGTTTGCTGCCACTAACACACTAGAAGTCCTATGGGTGCTGCTGAGAAGAAAATATAGGAGCTCTGTGTGATGCCACTAACACACTAGAAGTCCTATGGGTGCTGCTGAGAAGAAAATATAGGAGCTCTGTTTGCTGCCACTAACACACTAGAAGTCCTATGGGTGCTGCTGAGAAGAAAATATAGGAGCTCTGTTTGCTGCCACTAACACACTAGAAGTCCTATGGGTGCTGTTGGGGTGCAATGCTGTGCTAACAGCACTGCGGTTGGTACTACTGCAATACTGTACTAACAGTAAGCACGCACCAGACTAATCCCCAGCAGCAGCTAATAACACGCTAACTGTGCAATCAGCAGCAATGAACGATCAATGACTTAGGTAGCAATGGTTTAGCAAAGAAATAGCCAATGGTTTAGCAAAGAAGAGCAAATCTTTCAGTATCAAGCAAAGACAGAATCAGCAGACTGATCTCTCCTAAAGCCGGAACTCATGTGACCGGGGCCGATGGCGTGGCGGCCTTTTAAATGGTGGGGCATGTACTAAAGCCCCTGAGCTGTAATTGGCTACAGGCGTCCTGCCTGTAGCCAATTATTGCTCTCCGAGTTTCGGGCGCTGTGATTGGCCAAGCATGCGGGGTCACAGTGCATGCTTGGCCAATCATCAGCCAGCAATGCACTGCGCCGGCCGCGCCGGCCGCAATGCATTGCGGGGCCGCTCGCATCACACGAATGTGATGCGAACGGCCCAAATAGTTCTGGGCTCGACGAGCGAGCGAACGCCCGGTGCTCGATTCGAACATGGGTTCGAATCGAGCACAGGGCCCATCCCTAGTCACCAACATGAAAAAACAATTTGTTGACCAGACTATAGGGAAACATTATGCTGTGATGGTGGAGAACACTAATATAAATCATTTAAAGGTTATAAAGATAAAATAATTTGTCAGAAAAATGTACCCTCTTACCAGGGTTGCCAACTTTCAGTAAATTTACGAACAGTTTGTAAAATCTGTACTTTTTGCATCTGTCCTTGAATGTCCATTACGGACATGTAGGCTGCATGTCTGTAACTGACATTCATGGTCAGATGCAACAATTATGGATTTTACAAACTCTTCGTAAATTTACTGAAAGTTGGCAACCCTGCCTCTTACCTATCTATTAAGGCCTGAGAGAACAGAAACTACCATCTACTCCAGTGTTTCTCAACTCCAGTCCTCAAGGCGCCCCAACAGGTCATGTTTTCAGGATTTCCCTCAGATGAAACAGCTGTGGTAATTACTAAGGCAGTGAAACTGATCAAATCATCTGTGAAAAATAATGGAAAGCCTGAAAACATGACCGGTTGGGGTGCCTTGAGGACTGGAGTTAAGAAACCCTGCTGTACTCTATCCCAACAATCACCTAACTGTAGGAAGTACAAGAGGGAGCCCACATGTAAACAAAACTGGAGCCTTTCCCCTGCATTGCCCCCTAGTGGCAGAAATTTATTTTATCATGTTTGAGAACTGAACTTAAACTATATTCCAGGATTTGTTTGTCTACAGCTGAGCGAACTTTCAATAATTTAGGAAAGGTCTTCATGTTCATGGTTTAAATACCATGTCGTAGATATATTACTTATTGTAAAAGAACATGTAGCAATACCCTCTTCAGGGCCGCTGATTAGTTTTGGGTTTTGCACGTTACCTCTTCAGCTGCGTTGTCCGGGTAGGAAAGTCTGCAGTAATGCAATGTCCACACAGATGTAAAACCTCAAACAGTTAGGCTTTATTTTTCATATGCAGTAAACGTTGAGAAAGTATAAGGTATAGAAGAGTAGGGGAAGGTTCAGGCACTCGCCACAAAAGTTGACAAAGGTAGAAGTTCAAAGTCACTCACCACTCTCAATGTTAGAGTGGGTATTGGTAACCCGGATAGTCCCCTCTCACATGGCCTAGCAGCCAGGATGACACACGAATCAGCAAGAGGGCAGTCTCTGCCACAGACTACCCAAGATGAGTTGGGTCTCTGCCACAGACCTGTTTTAAGTGTAAAAAGTCTCTGCCACAGACCTGTGTTAAAGTAATCAATTGGATAGTTCAGGAACCCTCTGCCACAGGATTTCAAAGTCCCAAACTTCCAGCCGTACAGTTTTAAGAACCTTTAAGCCGATTTGGCGAACTGTAGGGCTTGTAGCATAATAGATCCCTCCTTACTGAAGTTGCCAGGCCTCTCCCGAGACAGCAGTATTGTGCCGGTCTCCTCCGGGGCAGATCCTCCCCTGAACGTCTTTACTAATATTCTTCATTCTTCCTCCCCATTTGAATGGAAGGCTTGGGATCCCTTCTCTGGATATAGGCCCCAGCCAGACTAGCTGGGCCTACTAAGTAGCGATGCAGCCTCAGGCCAACGTGGCCCCGAGACCAGGACCATACACACACCTTGCGCCCAGAGGGCTGCAGGGCAGGCGCGAACGAACCCCAATCAATGGCGTCTGCCCCTTAAGTATCCCCTCCCAGCAGGCACAGGGGGTCAACCACTCCCACTATACCACCGCCGAGAGGGGCCACTCAATATACCATAATCTGCCCATATTCCAACAAGTGCCTGAGGTGGTAACGCCACCTACAGGCATAAAGGGAAATCACTACCAGGCAAACCATAACTGAGACAGAGGCAAAATTAAATGTAATTATCAACCATCTGAGCCCAACTACTGGCTCAGACATCCCTCTAAATTTGAATAGTGTCCCAACCATTTGGGATGGGCGCCACAAACATATTCCACACTTTTTTTTCATTTTTTTCTGGAAAAAATAAAATAATGTTTTTCCTAATTTTTCATTTTTTTCCAGGCCTTCTTATCTCTAGTATTGGGTTTGTGGTTGGCAATGAGAGGTGTTAGTCTGGGGTGACAGTGGTTGGCAGTGGGGGCGTCAGTGGTTGGCAGTGAGGAGTGGTATCAGTCTGGGGTGACCGTGGTTGGCAGTGGGGGAGTCAGTCTGGTTTGACTGTGGTTGGCAGTTGGGTGGTGTCAGTCTGGGGTGACAGTGGTGGGCAGTGAGGGTGTCAGTCTGGGGTAACAGTGATTGTCAGTGGGGGGTGCTGATCTGGGGTGACAATGTTGGGGGTGTCAGTCTGGGTTGTCAGTGGTGTTTAGCAATTTGGGCCACCTCCCCCATCCTTCCTCCCCAAGTGGGGGAGGAGAGCTTGGCGCGGAGGGGCCGAGAGCTTGGCACGGAGCGCCCGTCCCCGCCGGGAGCAGCCAGAGTCCAAAGCCCCAGCCGCCTTGGAGAGGTAGACGGCAGGGGGGGAACAGTGGAGGGCGGGCGTTGGACACAGGCGCAAGCTTTATTTTTTTTTCAAAATTGTCTGTCTCTTTTTGTTTATAGCGCAAATAATAAAAACCACAGAGGTGATCAAATACCACCCAAAGAAAGCTCTATTTGTGGGGGAAAATGTAATATCAATTTTATGTGGATACAGTGTTGCATGACTGCATAAATGTCAGTCTAAACAACGCAGTGCCGTATCGCAAAAAAATGGCCTGGTCAGGAAGGGGGGTGAACCTTCCGGAGCTGAAGTGATTAAGGGGTTTGGGATGCTGGGAGGGGGGCAGTGTTTATGATCATGTGACTGCCAATCACATGATCGGAAAGCTCCTGCTCTTTCTGGTAGTCGCCGGTAACTTTGCAAGGAGCACACAGGGAGCACTCTCTCTGCACAGATGTTTTTGCACCAATTCCTGCAAATATGCGGCTGCTCAGCGCCAAGGCCTACCCACCGAGAGGCCACATATTTGCGTGCCGCCGGCGCCAAGGCACACCCACCGAGTGCGGCCGGGGGTAATGATCTGAAAATGAAAGCCCTGGTCCTGAAGGACAGAGGCCTACCCAAATTCAGTTGAAAGCTAGGAAGGTGACTTCTCGCAAAATCATTGTACCGGGAAAGGATTTTTTTCCTGGTATAAGGCAAGGAATTGCCATCTCAGGAAGTACTCCAAGGGATAAATTCTGTCTTTTCTCTGGTCTGGTCTGGATCAATGTCTGGTCCCTTTCTGTCAGGATCAGAAACAGGAAGGTGTTTCCTCCATGCTGAATGGTGGGAAAAATTGCATGGAATGCATTGAATTGAAGTGACACTTCAACCAAGGAATGACATCAGTGCTCTTGCTGCTTAGCCTGCACTGTGCACTTACAAAGTGAATCTTCAAAAACCAGGTCACACCTGGGTCTGTTCCAAGGCTCCAGACCTGAAAAGTGATCTATGGCAAACAAACACAGTACACTTAGGTCTGGAAAGCACTATAATGCAGAGCCCAGTTCCCAAAGGTCACATTTCAGCAAGGCCCACAATTGTCAAGTCCAGCAGGGTCCAAGTACAGCCTCCAAAGCAAGTGCTGGGGAAACACTGATTCCAATAGCTGCATATGGAAAACAGCTTGTAGAGGAATTCTGATTGAAGAAAAAAGAGCTAGCAGAAAAAGGTTAGGCTTTTCTTGGCAGACCAGAAAAAAAAATGTCCATGCTTCTGTATGCGTGCAAAAAATTGAGGTATGCTAGGAGTAGGAGGGATTATACTGGGCTGGCACTGTTTTTTGTTTGCCGGTGTCCAATCCTCCTGTAGGCGGCAGTATACCCAACAGTTTCTGAATTTATGTGTCATTTAAAAAACAAATTCTAGATTTTCCTGCCAAGATTGTGGTGTACTGGCCTTTTATTACTGTTGAAGAAAAACTCTATCCCACTCAAGTAAGCTTCTATAGTTTCTATTTACATCTGTACAGTGATATAACTAAAGGTTTGTTGGGCAAGGTATTTTTTAGCTGATGATACAAAGGTGTGAAATAGGGTTGATATCCATGGAGGTATCTGTAATACGGAACATGATTTGGCATTGCTGGAAGATTGGTCAAAGCCTGTGGAAAGTGCAGATCAATGTTTCTAAATGTAAAAAGATGCACCTAGGGAAGAAGAATCCCTTAAGAGAGTACAGCATTGTGGGTACAGTGTTAGCGAGCACTATAGAAGAATAAGATTTGGGGGTACTTAATTCAGATGATTGCATAATGAGCAAACCGTGTGACCAGGTGGTGGAAAAAGCAAATATAATTCTAGGATGCATCACTAGAGGGATCACCAGCAGGAGGAAGGAGGTTCTGACTCCCCTATATAGATCTTTAGTGAGACCTCATTTAGAATACTGTGTCCAGTTCTGAAGTCCTCACTTACAGATAGATAAATTAGAAGGAGACCAGAGACGGGTAGCAAAAATGGTGAAAGGTCTGGGGGATAAAACATATCGCTAGAGACTTCAGGAACGTAATATGTACAGTCTGGAGGAAAGAGGGGAAAGGGGGAGACACGATTGAAACCTTTAAATACATCAAGGGGGTGATCAAGGAGGGCAGTTTTTTCCATATGAAACCAAAAGCAATATGAAACTAATTGGAGGAAAGTTCAAAACTAATTTTAGAAAGTATTATTTTATTGAAAGGGTAGTTGATGCTTGGAATAAACTTCCAGTAGAGGTAGTGAGGCAGTCAACAGTAAATGGCTTCAAACATGCTTGAGACTTAAGCCTCGTACACACGACCGGTTTTCTCGACAAGAAACGACAAGAAAACTGTTGGGAGAGCTTTCTTGCCAAGAAAACCGTGCGTGTGTATGAGGCTTTCAGGTTTCTCGTCAAGAAAACTGCCCAGAATCTCGACGAGAAAAAAAGAAGACCTGCTTTCTTTTTTCTCGTTGTGATTCTCGTCAGACTGTATTTGGACGAGAAAACCGTTCGTGTGTATGCCTTTCCGAGTCTTTAAAAACCGTGCATGGTCGGAATCAAGCGCATCTTCTTGTAAAATTAGCATTCGTAATGGAGATAGCACATTCGTCACGCTGTAACGAACTGAAAGCACGAAGACTGAAAAGCGTGAATCGTCTCTCCCCAAACTTTTACTAACACGCAGTAACACGAGATTAGCAAAAGCAGCCCAAGGGGTGGCGGCATGAGAATGGAACTTCCCCTTTATACTGCCGTCGTACGTGTTGTACGTCACTGCGCTTTAGACTGACAAGATTTTGGATTGACAGTGTGTATACAAGGAAAGCTTGACAAGAATCTCGTCAAGCTTGACAAGAACCCTGTCGAGAAAAACAACGTTTTTTTTGAGACGAGATTCTCGGTTGTGTGTACGAGGCTTAACATAGAAAAGTTAACAAAAAAAAAACATAAAAACGTTTCTATTTCTTTGTTTCTAACAGCGTTAAATAACCTGACAGGTGTCCTAATCCCCCTCCACTTTTTCAAAAACTCAAAAAAGTTTTCCCTTTGTTATAATATAAAGTTCATGTTGAGCCAAAAACATTTTTTTTTTTGGTTTTGGATAGCATGAGAAAGTTTAAAATCCCCGTTCTGGATTTTCCTTCACTTCCTATCCTGGTGACAACTGTTTTACCAGGCAGCAATTAAAAGAAAACCCTCAACCACAACATAGACAGAAATTAAGGGCTTATTTTAGAGTAATAGAAGGTTTGAATCCTCTGTTAGCTTTCATTTTCTGTGTTGCTGTTGCAGATTTCCTCTTTTGAAACCTCTCTCTCCTGGGCAGTGAGAATGGAAATTTAACAACGTTCTAGATAGTAGTTAAAATCCAACAAAGGTTTAAATCCTTCCTCATTTTGGATGAATGTACAATTTAATCCCCAAACTTTATATAGTAGTATGCAATAGAGAAATGTTATTACATTGCATTGCAAATGAAAATGTGTCATGGATAGTCATAATACTGCAATGTGCCCAATTGCAGGAGACGTTACAGAAGACTGAAATACAACAGAGTCCAGTTTGGGGCTGTCCTGTTAATCTCCAGAATTCCTTCCATACACAGGCGCATCTGCCAGGTGAGTCAAGCAGTCATCCTATATCTGCAAGGGACACCTCCTATCTTTCTAGTACGTCACTTTCCTGCCATATAAACATATCTTTTCCACTCAACTTAATTGCAGCACAGTTCTTTCCTGTATTCTCTGTACTTCTTAATATACGCCCAGTTGTGTAATCATTATTTTTCCTTCTTTCCTTCTCTGGGATCTATACCAAAGTCCATATGAAATAGCCTTAAAGCAGTTGCTGCTTCTCTGAAGTCCTTGTATCCTCTCTCTCACCTGATTTCTTTTCCTCCATTTGGACTTTGCCCTTTCCTGCCCTCTGGGTGTGTCACTTAGTGTCACACAGCTACAAGCAATACATGACAGTGGTTGCAGAGGGGCTCCCTTCATCTGAGACAACAGATAGGTATCTTTCTAGAATATTTGTGGCCAGTCTTCTATGCGTGTGTTGTGATTGCGTGAGATATATTGTGGGTCTGGTGGAAATGAGGAGGATTTGTGCCTGGTAAGGTAGACCTTGCCTTCTAGTATTATAATGTACGTCTTATTTTATGTATCAGATTGCATGTACCTTGTATGCTTTATAAGACCTCTGTCTTTAAGATATATATATGATAGTGCTTTGACCGCTTGATCATTTTATGTTTGTACATCTAGGACATGTATCTTTGTTTGTACACATTTCCGCTTTTATGTATTCAGTGTGACATCATTTCCCTGCCAGCAATAATCAGTACATTAATTATGGCTTTTGTTTGATGAAGGTGAAGGGAACGAGTCAAGAGTCCCTGTCCAGTATGGTAAGCTCACTTCTTTATTTTTTTAGGTTTAAGGCAGAACCTTTTTTTTTTCAGTAAACTAATGACTTGGACTTGCCAAGAGATTATAATAAAGCAAAAGAGAAAGCTTTACAGACCAAATGGCTGAACAATTAGGGGTCTATTTAGAAATGTTTTCACCCAAGATTCACACAACCACATCCAGAATTCACACATTTTTCATATTGAATTCAACTGAAAAAATGTGTGAATCTTGTGTAAAAACATTTACATGTAGATGCCTAAAAGTGGACCTGTAAAGAATAACGCCCTGCCCTGCCTTTCTGCCCACCATGTTTCCATAGCCTGGGATTTAACACCCATATCTGTCTATCGTGGCCTAGGGTTGTGTACTGAACACATTGATCAAGCTGTCACTGATAGTTATGGCTTCTGATCTGGAGCCAGTAAAATGGCTCCTGATCATGTGACCATTGTGAAAGCAAATCACAGGGGTTCCATGAAGAAAATCTGTTATATTACCCATTCAGTACAGTGACAGGTTGTGTTGTCAACCCACCTCTTTACCCACTGATACGCACTTTAGAAATACTCTGCCGCCACTTTTTACCAGAGCTTCCAGATATGGGTACATTGGACCTTGGACCTAATGCAGAGTTCGAGTTAAGTAGCCAATTGCCAGGCACACTGTCCCATGAGGGTCATTCAATTGTGTAAACTACAAAACATGCTTTAGGCCCCAGAGAAACAAAGCAGCAGGGGAGCATAGGGAAGTTGACTGTCACTGGGCAAGGGGGTTTGCTAGCATGAATGGGCAAAAATATAGGTTTTCTCCAAAGGCCAATTCTAACCACCTATTTTTTTTATATACTGTATACAGAATACTTTATTAATTCCAAAGGGAAATTGGGAAATTGTTACGACACAGACACACTTAACAAGACAACACAAGATCACAACAATAGGCTGAACAAGATGCAAAAACACAACAAAATTACCAATAACATCCATTAACACCAAATAACGAAATTAAAACTACACTACAAATAAAACATCCATACAATTAAAAAATACAACATAGAATAAATAACACAGATTAAAATAACAAGCAAACTACCAAATACAAATAATACACCGCTTTTTCTAACACCACCCCAGATAATAACTTATGCCGCGTACACACGATCGGAATTTCCGACAACAAATGTTCGATGTGAGCTTTTGGTCGGATATTCTGACCATGTGTATGCTCCATCGGACATTTGCTGTTAGAATTTCCGACAACAAATGATTGAGAGTTTTTTTTTTTTTTTTAATAATATTTTTATTTTATTTTATTTAACACATAATTATTGACATACATAACATCATACATTAACATGACATTCATTTTAAACTAGTATCCCCCCATCCCAAAAACAAAACAAAAAAAAAATCCCAAATTTTTTCCTCCTCCCCCCTCCCTAAATTAAATCCTCATTATTGATAAACGTTCATGCCCTAAAAAAAAAAAAAAGGGGGGTGGGGGGAGAAGGAAGGACCAGTAAACCTTACAATGTTCACTAAACCATCTTCCCCCTTCTATTGCACGTGATATAATCCATATCTATTCCATCACCCTCTCACCCATATGTAATTAAGGGGCATACACCCTACCACACCAGGTATCCCTAATTATTAGTAAAAAAAAAAAAATGAAGGGGATAAATATACCTTACGAGGCTTCTAGAGCCATCTTGCCCCTTCTATTACTCATAATACAAACCTTATTTATTCCCACCACCCCACACCCACAAAAAAAGGGGAGGGGGAACGGGGGGGATGAGGGACGGGGGAGGAAGAGGGAAGGGAAAAAAAAAGGGGGGGAATCCTCTCCTCCCAGGGGTCTCAACACAGCTCAGTCAGGAGAAGCATACAGGGTATTCCTTTCTATTCATCTATTTAGTCTAATCTCACCTATTTATTTTCTTTTACCTATCTTACCTCCGAGGAGTGCTGCTCCCATCCTGCCCATATTTCATTAAATTTGTCTTGTTTATCTTTAACTACATATATCCATTTCTCAGCCTCCTTAATTAAATTGACTTCTCTCATCCATTCCAACAAGGTAGGACCTTGAGATTGTTTCCATAGCCTAGGAATTAGTAATTTAGCTGCGTTCAGTAAGTGTGGGGTAATACTGTTCTTGTATAATTTAATGGATCTTGTAGTCCCATGGAACAAACAATACAGTGGTGTTACCTCTATGGGATCCAAAGTTAACTTCCTAACCCATGGGATGATCACGCCCCAAAAAACTTTAATTTGGGAACATTCCCACCACAAATGTAAATACGTCCCTTTTTAACCACATCCTCTCCAGCATTTAGCATCTAGAGTCTGAAACATCTGTGCCATCTAAACTGGGGTCCGATACCACCTTGCCAGAAATTTATATGACATTTCTTGTATTTGTGTACTTATGGAGATAGAGTGTACCAAATCAATAAGTCTCCTCACCTGCGCAGGAGAAAAAACCTGCTTCAGCTCACTCTCCCATTCCCTGACACAATAGGGAACTGTTGTATTTTGGGCCCCTAAGACCAATCTGTACATTTGCGACAATAAGTGTCTGTCATATGCTAATACATAGGGACTCGAACGTGGTATAGGACTTTCTAGGCCTTAGTAATGGTTTTCAATTTTTCCGACAACAAAAGTTCTTATCGGAAATTCCGACCGTGTGTATCCAATTCCGACGCACAAAAATCCTACGCATGCTCGGAATCAATTCGACACATGTTCGGAATTATTGAACTTCATTTTTCTCGGCTTGTTGTAGTGTTGTACATCACCGCGTTCTTGATGTTTGGAATTTCCGAGCAACATTTGTGTGACTGTGTGTATGCAAGACAAGTTTGAGCCAACACCTGTCAGAAAACAATCCACGGTTTTGTTGTCAGAATGTCCGATCGTGTGTACGGGGCATTACACAATACCAACATACTATAAAAACAACACAAAATCCTGATCATAAACAACCAGAATTAAATCTTTACCTTCAATTCACAGAAAATAATTATATATCTTGAAAAATGATTTTCTGTGTCGCTCTGTGGTGCATTGTGGGTGTAACAATCTGTCACTGATGGCATGCCGCAGACTGACCAGCGTATTGTGGAGTGGGTGGGAGGAGTTGTCCAAGATAGAAAAAAAAAAGTCAAATATTCCTTTAAATATCGTACCTGGGGGGTGTCTAAAGTATGCCTGTGAAGTGGCACGTGTTTCCCGTGTTTAGAACTGTCCCTGCACAAAATTACATTTCTAAAGAAAAAAAAGCCATTTAAAACTGCTTGCGGCTTTAATGTAATGTCTGGTCCCGGTAATATGGATGAAAATCTTTAAGAAAAATGGCATAGCTACCCCATCACAGCCCCTACCCCAGCCCATTACCAGCCCCTTTGGGTCTTGTATGGATATTAAGGGGAACCCCACACACAAAATAAAAAAGGCCCTATATACTCTGAACAGCCGTATACAGGCGGTGCATACAAGACAGGGACTGTAGGTTTGTTCTTATGTAGAATCTGTTTGTAATTTTGAACAGGCACATTGTTTAAGTGTAGCTCCAGCCAAAAAATCTATTTTTAAGCTTTTTGGAAAACATAGGGAAGGGTTATCACCCCTGTAACATTTGTTTTGCTGTCTGTGCAGTGTGCACCTGTTCAGAACAGTTCACCTCACTTTCCGTCCTAATGACAAATGTTTTTTGAAAATTTGGGTTTTTTATTGAAACAAGAATTGGTGATAAAGCATCAGTGGAGAGGAGACACTTTTTTCTTTCTCGTACATCACGGGACACAGAGCGGCATAGTCATTACTATGTGGGTTATATAGATACCTTCAGGTGCTGGCACTGGCAACTTCCAAAACCGGAAGTACCCTCCCCTATATAAGCCCCTCCCATCCGGGAGCACCTCAGTTTTTTGCCAGTGTCTAAGGTGTTGGCCAAGAAGTAACATGTGTTTTTCACTGAGCTTGCGTACAGGTTCTTTTGGGCCTCAGTAAGCTATTCCGGATCCGACCAAAAAAGCTTCATAGCTAAATGGTCGGTACCCGGGCCTTGCAGAGAAGAGCAAGGTTTTGCCTGTAATGCTTCTCTTAGGAGAGCTGGACCCTGGGATCCAGAGCTCTGGTCATACCCACGACCAAGATGTTTTCTGTGCAGGGTGCTATACAGGTCCAGGGGAGTGGAATCCTTGGGAACCCGGTCCCTGAAGGTTTAATTACAATGCCTGCCGTGATAGGTGAAGTTTGGGCTTCTGTGGACCAAACAGAGTCCTGCGGCGGGGAAAAGGTAAGTGGGGGCCCCTCAGGAACTTGGTTCTATTGAGGGGACCCCCAAGCCTAATATGTCTTTCTGCCTGTTACCTAACGGTATTCCCGCTAAATATTTATGCATGCCGGTAACTACTAAAAAATGTAATAATTTTAATAGTGGTCAAGAAAAAAAAAAAATATATATATAGACTGCGGTACCTGTGTTAATCCACTAGAGGCCGCTGTGGAACGTTTTCTTGTCATGTGGACTAGTTTCTTTTCATCAGAGCAAGTCCAGGCAGATGGTGAGTTCTCTTGTGGGGAAACTGCTTCCTCTGCCATGTTGCAATGCTCGTCCATCCCCCGGCCTGCGGCAAAAGGGGCCCTAGCTCTTGTCCCTAGTTTCCCTTTTCAAAAAAGAGCGCCGAAGGCGCACGTGGCCGCGCGCGTGCGCGTGCACGTGCCTCTATATATAGAGGTGAGCTGGGAAAGGGGGCGGAGCTTGGGGGATGACGCTCTGTGCGCGCCGCAGCGCTTCTGCGCATGTGCGGGCGTCCCAGCATGTTAAAAAACACAATTATGTGTTGTGAGCTGGCTATGGAGTGCAGAGACAGAGCTGGCAACATTTAAAAAAGGCATACAGCAAGCGGTTGATGCAGGCATCCCCATAGAAAGGCACATTAGTAGACACCAACTGTTTTTATAGCAGCATTTGTGCTAGACTATTGTCAGTAAGTGGTGTATTTCGGCTGGAATACCTCAGCTTTGGGCTTAGGAATATGCCGTCTAAAAACTCCGGGACTAAAAATCCCAGGAAGCATAGGGGGTCTCCATCGGGCTCTGAGGATCTTGGGCATGCTTCGGCTGCACCAATCTCCCCTGAAGAATCAGAGGTTAGTGACCGTAGAGCACCCTCAGGAGTACCTGGTACTGTGGCTGTCCTCAGTTCACCTGCTCCTGTGTATGTAACAGAGGAGGTTTTTTCCTCAGCTCTGGGAGGACTGGAAGAGAGATTGTCAGCATTGATCGCTGCTTCCCTGTCACAGGGAAAAAGCGCTCGATCTCTGTCTCCTCCCTCAGAGTGCCTGTTAGCGGAGCAACAGTCCCATACAGGGATCGACCTACCTGAGGGGGATCAGGATGAGGTCGATTCTGTTGTAGAGGAATCAACAGTGGAAGAGCCATTCTCAGCATCACATGCTGAAAGATTATGGGTTCAGTCCCTGACTAACATGGTCCGATGAGCATTTAAAATGCCCCTTGCGGAGCCATCATCCACTTCTGTCTCCTCGTTGGGGTCGCTAAAAGCTCCCCAGACTGTTTGTTCCTTTCCGATCCATCCTTTACTGGAAGGGCTCATTTACCAGGATTGGGAGCATCCTGATAAAATATTTACTCCTCCCAAGAGATTTCAGGTGGTCTATCCCATGGAGGATAAGTTCGTCAAAAAATGGAGGGTCCCTACAGTGGACGCAGCCATCTCTTGTGTGAATAAATCACTGACATGTCCAGTGGATAATGTCCAAATGTTCAAGGACCCAATAGATAAAAAATTAGAGTCCTTATTAAAATCTGCTTTTGCTACAGCAGGCTTGGTGACACAACCAGCAGTGGCAGCTATTGGGGTCTGCCAAGCAGTGAAGGATCAGTTGAAACAGGTCTTAAGGGACTTGCCAGATCAGCAGGCTCTTGCCCTAGCTGATCTACCTAGAGCCTTATGCTTTGCGGTGGACGCTATAAAGGATTCAATCCATCAGGCCTCCCGCCTTACGCTGTCTGTAGTACATATGCGCAGGCTTCTATGGCTCAAAAACTGGTCTGCTGAAGCTCCCTGTAAAAAATTGCTGGTCAGCTTCCCATTTCATTGTGAACGCTTATTCGGGGAAGACCTGGACAAATATATCCAGAAAATTTCCAGCGGTAAAAGTACACTTTTGCCGGTTAAAAACAGAGTTAGAGGTCCCTCTTTTAAGAGGCCTGCTTCTCCAGTCCCTAGGACATCGGCTGTGAAACAGTTCCGACGGCCTCCTCGGTCAAATCCTGGAGGTAAAAATCAGGGACAATTGCAGGGTAACAAGAAGCCCTGGAGCAGGAGAGGTACAAAACCTCCCCCAAAGTCAAATGCATGAAGGGTTGCCCCCACTCAATCGGGTGGGGGGAAGACTTCAGTTGTTCACAGAGTCCTGGCGGGACACGATCAGAGACAGATGGGTGCTCTCCGCAGTAAGTCTGGGATACAAATTGGAGTTAAAAGACTCCCCTCCTTCCCACTTTGTAAGGTCAAACGTGCCAAGGGATCCCCAGAAGAGAGGATCCCTCCTGTGGGCACTAGTGATGAGCCGAACACCCCCGGGTTCGGTTCGCACCAGAACCCGCGAACGGACCGAAAGTTCGTACGAACATTAGAACCCTATTAAATACAATGGATGCGAACGTTCGAATTCTAAAGTGCTAATTATAACGACTATTATGCATGTTATTGTCCTAAAAAGGGTTTGGGAACCCGGGTTCTGCACCAGGGGACATGTATCAATGCAAAAAGAAGTTTTAAAAACGGTTGTTTTTCGGGAGCAGTCATTTTAATGATGCATAAAGTGAAAAAAAAAAAGTCAAATATTCCTTTAAATATCGTACCTGGGGGGTGTCTAAAGTATGCCTGTGAAGTGCCACGTGTTTCCCGTGTTTAGAACTGTCCCTGCACAAAATGACACTTCTAAAGGAAAAAAAAGCCATTTAAAACTGCTTGCGGCTTTAATGTAATGTCTGGTCCCGGTAATATGGATGAAAATCTTTAAGAAAAATGGCATAGCTACCCCATGACCCCCCCCCCCTACCCCAGCCCATTACCAGCCCCTTTGGGTCTTGTATGGATATTAAGGGGAACCCCGCACATAAAATAAAAAAGGCCCTATATACTCTGAACAGCCGTATACAGGCGGTGCATACAAGACAGGGACTGTAGGTTTGTTCTTATGTAGAATCTGTTTGTAATTTTGAACAGGTACATTGTTTAAGTGTAGCTCCAGCCCAAAAATCTATTTTTAAACTTTTTGGAAAACATAGGTAAGGGTTATCACCCCTGTAACATTTGTTTTGCTGTCTGTGCCCCTGTTCAGAACATTTCACCTCACTTTGCGTCCCAATGACAACTGTTTTTGAAATGTGGTGTTTTTCTTGAAACAAGGATTGGTGATAAAGCATCAGTACAGAGGAGACACCTTTCTCCCATATTAATTCTTACAGGAGAGAATTTTCCTTCCTAGGGGTAGATTTCCTCTCACTTCCTGTTGTCTTCTTGCGTTTGCAAGTAGGAGTCGTTTGTAAGTTGGATGTTTGAAAGTAGGGACCTGCCGTATATACTCTGCAGAAATAGGCCCCTTAGTTGTTGGTGTTGGCACAACACTGTAAGCACTCACAGTTACTCTTGGTTGGTGCTGGAACGCCCTGCTGTCAACTATTATATCAGGAATTGTAATTACATATAATTGTTGAACAGTGGTAGTAAAAATTGGGCCTTTGATGGTGGTGCTGGTGCCACAACACTGTAAGCCCTGACAGTTACTCTTGGTGGGTGCAGCAATGGGCCCTGCTGTGAATTATTAGATCAGGAATTGTAATTGCATGCCCCTGTTGAACAGGGGCTGAAAAATTGGGCCTTTCGTGGTGGTGGTGGTGGTGTTGCCACAACACTGTAAGCCCTCAGAGTTACTCTTGGTGGGTGCAGGAATGGGCCCTGCTGTGAATTATTAGATCAAGAATTGTAATTACATGCCCCTTTTGAACAGGGGCTGAAAAATTTGGCCTTTCGTGGTGGTGGTGGTGGTGGCGTTGCCACAACACTGTAAGCCCTCAGAGTTACTCTTGGTGGGTGCAGCAATGGGCCCTGCTGTGAATTATTAGATCAAGAATTGTAATTACATGCCCCTGTTGAACAGGGGCTGAAAAATTGGGCCTTAGGCACTGGTGGCACAACACTGCAACCCCTCACAGATACTGTACTTGGAGCACAGCAATGAGCCCTGTTGCAAAGTATTGCTTCAAAAATTGTAATTACACGCCCCTGTTAAACAGGGGCTGAAAAATTGGGCCTTAGGCACTGGTGGCACAACACTGCAACCCCTCACAGATACTGTACTTGGAGCACAGCAATGAGCCCTGTTGCAAAGTATTGCTTCAAAAATTGTAATTACACGCCCCTGTTAAACAGGGGCTGAAAAATTGGGCCTTAGGCACTGGTGGCACAACACTGCAACCCCTCACAGATACTGTACTTGGAGCACAGCAATGAGCCCTGTTGCAAAGTATTGCTTCAAAAATTGTAATTACACGCCCCTGTTAAACAGGGGCTGAAAAATTGGGCGTTAGGCACTGGTGGCGGCACCCATAAACAAAAATGATCTTCCAAGCTATCATCATCAATCGTATCATTGAGGACTCGGAGGAGGAGGATAGCCAGTCAACATAACAGCACAGGCACTCAGCATCAGTCTTGAAGGGATGTGACATGTTAAAATCAATTAGTCTGTTATATCAGCATCAGGTGTGTGGTAGCTGGTGGTGATCCAAGACTGGTTCATCTAGATGAAAGTCAGTCGATCAACCGAGTCGGTGGACAGGCGCACCCTGTGATCCGTGACAAATCCTCCAGCAGCACTGAATGTGCGTTCCGAAAGAACGCTGGATGCAGGACAGGCCAGTAGCTCAATTGCATACTGTGCAAGCTCTGGCCAGTGATCCATCCTCAAGACCCAGTAAGCCAGAGGATTTTCGGTGGGGAAGGTGTCCAAGTCTGACCTTGCCCCTAGATATTCCTGCACCATGTTTATCAGACGCTGGCGATGGTTGCTGGAACTGATCATACTTTGGGGCTGCGGACTAAAGAATTGTCTGAACGCATCGGTCAGACGGCCACCTTCCCCACCGCTCCTTCTTTGACTGGCCGAAGCCTCAGCAACTCGTTGTCCAGGACCAGGAGTTTGTAACCTCCCAGTCTCTGGGAACGCGTTGCACAGACCTTTCTGCAAGGCCTCCCGGAGTTGTCTCATCCTCTGCTCCCTCTGCGACGGTAACATAAGGTCCGCAACCTTACCCTTGTACCGTGGATCAAGGAGAGTGGCCAGCCAGTAATGGTCCCTCTCCTTGATCCGAAGAATACGAGGATCCTTCCGCAGACTTTGCAGGATCAGGGAGGCCATGCAGCGTAGGTTAGCTGAGGCATTTGGTCCGGAGTCCTCTGGGTCACTAAGGACGACATGATCCGCAGCCACCTCCTCCCAGCCACGTACAAGTCCACGGGTTTCTTGGGACTGTAAATCATCCCTAAAAGACTGCTGCTGTTCATGCTGCTGAGTGCCAGGCTCCACCTCCATGCTGACACAATCCTCCTCCTCCTCCTCGTCCTCTTCCTGTGCGATGGGTGGGACAGAAGGAACACTGTCTGGGTAAAGGGGGCCTTGAGAGGCAAGGAAGTCCTCCTCTTCCTGCCTCTGTTCTGCCTCAAGTGCCCTGTCCATTATTCCACGCAGCGTGTGCTCCAACAGGTGGACAAGAGGTACAGTGTCACTGATGCATGCACTGTCACTGCTCACCATCCTCGTGGCCTCCTCAAATGGTGCCAGGACAGTGCATGCATCCCTGATCATGCCCCACTGGCGTGGAGAAAAAAAACCAAGCTCCCCTGACCCTGTCCTGGTGCCGTAGTCGCACAGGTACTCATTGATGGCCCTCTGCTGCGTGTGCAGCCGCTGCAGCATGGCCAACGTTGAGTTCCACCTGGTGGGCATGTCACATATAAGGCGGTTCTTGGGCAGGTTCAACTCCTTTTGCAGCTCAGCCAGGCGAGCACTGGCATTATAAGATCTGCGGAAATGCACACAGACTTTCCTGGCCTGCCTCAGGACATCCTGTAAGCCCGGGTACCTGCCCAAGAACCGCTGCACCACCAGGTTAAGGACGTGAGCCACACAGGGCACATGGGTCAGTTGTCCCTGTCGGAGGGCGGAGAGGAGGTTGGTGCCATTGTCGCAAACCACCATTCCTGGCTTAAGCTGGCGTGGCATCAACCACCTCTCGGCCTGGCCCTGCAGAGCAGACAGGACCTCTGCCCCAGTGTGGCTTCTGTCCCCCAAACACACCAGCGCAAGCACGGCATGGCATCTTTTTGCCTGCGTACTTGCGTAGCCCCTTGAACGCCTACGGAGCACCGCTGGTTCAGAGGACAAAGCACAGGAAGAGGCCATGGAGGAAGAAGAAGAGGAGGGGGTGGAGGAGAGAGGTGTGTCACAACCAGTAGTAGCATTTTGGAGGCGTGGCGGTGGAACAACCTCCAACACTACTGCACCTTGTCCTGCATCCTTCCCAGCTGCCAAAAGAGTGACCCAATGGGCCGTGAAAGAAAGGTAACGTCCCTGTCCATGCCTGCTGGACCATGAGTTAGCGGTAATATGCACCTTACCGCTGACCGCCCTGTCCAGCGAGGCCAAGACATTGCCTTCCACATGCCGGTAGAGAGCCGGAATAGCCTTCCGTGAGAAAAAGTGGCGTTTGGGAACCTGCCACTGAGGAACCGCACATTGCACAAACTCACGGAAGGGGGCCGAGTCTACCAACTGAAAAGGCAGCAGTTGAAGCGCTAGCAATTTAGCCAAGCTAGCATTCAACCGCTGGGCATGTGGATGGCTGGGAGTGAACTTCTTTCGACGGTCCAGCAGCTGGGGCAGGGAAATTTGCCTGCTAGAATCGGACGTCGGTGTACTGCTAGCAGAGTGGCCGCAAGTACTTGGCTGTGACACACCTAATTCTACACCTTCATTCCTCTCAGTGCATGTTTCAGAGAGGACTGAAGTTATAGTGGGGTTGGAGATCCCAGCTGATGCGGTGCAAGGAGAGGTCCGCTTTGTTCTTTGGTGTGGGTCTTTGAGGTAGGCTTGCCAACGAGCTGCATGGCAGGTCAACATATGTCTGGTCAGGCATGTGGTACCCAAGCGGCTGATGTTTTGGCCACGCGATATACGCTTGAGACATATGTTGCAAACAGCAGCTGTGCGATCTGATGCACTAGCCTCAAAAAAGGCCCACACCAAAGAACTTTTTGAATGACGGGCAGAGGCAGCGCCCTGCACAGGCGGAGCTCTGCGGTGTGATTCCGTCGGTGTACTGCCCTTACGCTGGCCACCAAAGGGCATCCTGCCTCGTTGGAGATGTGCCTCCTCCTCCTCCTCTCTCCTATTAGGCACCCACGTGGAGTCAGTGACCTCATCATCCCCTCCCTCCTCATCACTGGAGCCAATCTGGCAGTATGCTGCAGCTGCTGGAACATGACTGCCAGATTGGTGTCCTTCTTGAGCATCCCCTCTGTCTGCTCTCACGCTACTGCCTTCCTCTAGCTGGGTTTCATCATCAGACCCTTCGAAACGCTGGGCATCCTCCTGGAGCATGTACCCAACACTGTGCTCAAACAGTTCGGGGGACTCCTCAGGAGGAGGACATGGTGGGTCTAGGGAAGGAGTGACTGATGATGAGTCTGACATTGATACCAGGGAAGAGGACGCTTTGGCAGCTGCTTTGCCAGTACCCTGAGCCTGGGTGAGAGAGGATGAGGAGGAGGAGGAGGGCTTGGTCATCCACTTTACCAAGTCTTCGGCATGATGTGGCTCAACATGTCCAGCTGCCGAAAAGAAGGACAAGCGTGTCCCATGGCCATGTGCTGATGACAATGCACCGCGTCCACGACCAGCACTGTTGCCCCCAGACACAGAGCCTGCTTGCCCTCTTTTATTGCCTCCTGACTGTCTGCCTCTCCTTGTTTGCCTTCCAGACATTATAATGGATGGCCTGCAGGGAGATGGGAAAAAAAGCAATAAGGGCTACCTTCAGGTGTCCTTCTGTGTCCCTTTACTTAAGGATTTCTAAATATGGTTGAGGATGATTGCTTTCGCACAGAATAGCACAATGACAATTTCCCTGACTGTCCAAAAAACAAGGATTTCAAAGATGGTTGATGAGGAATGCTTTAGCACAGTATAGCACAAGGAGAATTTCCCTCACTGTCCTTCCCTGTCCCTACAAACAAGGTTTAGCACAGTAAAACACACTGACACTCTCCCTACCTATAGTTTTCTGTCCCTATAAAAAAATTTTTTTTTAAAGATGGTTGATGAGGAATGCTTTAGCACAGTATAGCACAATGAGAATTTCCCTCACTGTCCTTCCCTGTCCCTACAAACAAGGTTTAGCACAGTAAAACACACTGACACTCTCCCTACCTATAGTTTTCTGTCCCTATAAAAATTTTTTTTTTAAAGATGGTTGATGAGGAATGCTTTAGCACAGTATAGCACAAGGAGAATTTCCCTCACTGTCCTTCCATGTCCCTACAAACAAGGTTTAGCGCAGTAAAACACACTGACACTCTCCCTACCTATAGTTTTCTGTCCCTATAAAAAATGTTTTTTTAAAGATGGTTGATGAGGAATGCTTTAGCACAGTATAGCACAATGAGAATTTCCCTCACTGTCCTTCCCTGTCCCTACAAACAAGGTTTAGCACAGTAAAACACACTGACACTCTCCCTACCTATAGTTTTCTGTCCCTATAAAAATTTGTTTTTTAAAGATGGTTGATGAGGAATGCTTTAGCACAGTATAGCACAATGAGAATTTCCCTCACTGTCCTTCCCTGTCCCTACAAACAAGGTTTAGCACAGTAAAACACACTGACACTCTCCCTACCTATAGTTTTCTGTCCCTATAAAAATTTTTTTTTTTAAAGATGGTTGATGAGGAATGCTTTAGCACAGTATAGCACAATGAGAATTTCCCTCACTGTCCTTCCCTGTCCCTACAAACAAGGTTTAGCACAGTAAAACACACTGACACTCTCCCTACCTATAGTTTTCTGTCCCTATAAAAATATTTTTTTTTAAAGATGGTTGATGAGGAATGCTTTAGCACAGTATAGCACAATGAGAATTTCCCTCACTGTCCTTCCCTGTCCCTACAAACAAGGTTTAGCACAGTAAAACACACTGACACTCTCCCTACCTATAGTTTTCTGTCCCTATATTTTTTTTTTTTAAAGATGGTTGATGAGGAATGCTTTAGCACAGTATAGCACAATGAGAATTTCCCTCACTGTCCTTCCCTGTCCCTACAAACAAGGTTTAGCACAGTAAAACACACTGACACTCTCCCTACCTATAGTTTTCTGTCCCTATAAAAAATGTTTTTTTAAAGATGGTTGATGAGGAATGCTTTAGCACAGTATAGCACAATGAGAATTTCCCTCACTGTCCTTCCCTGTCCCTACAAACAAGGTTTAGCACAGTAAAACACACTGACACTCTCCCTACTGTGAGGGGGTTAGCTCGGCAGCGGGTGTGTGTGACCCCCGAGATGGGCTCCCCACACAAAAACAGGCCCAGCAAACGGAGGTTGTGGTTTTCAAAATCAAAAAGGTGCGGTTTATTTTCTATTTACAGTGACAAAACACAGCAAAGCAAAAGAAACATAAACAAAATAAATCCTGGTCAACTTGACCTCTGACTAAACATACAGGTTTCCTAACTAACAACTGGGATCAGCCTAGTGCTGTCCTAGTCCCTAAGTCCCTGGTTTTAAATGTCCAAGCAAATAGCCACACAGGCTTTGTCTCACCGCACAGGGGTTCACTCTCCCTAGACAGTCCACACAGGTCTGGGTCCAGGCATGAGCTAACATCTAATGAAGCTGGGAGTTCTTATAGAGGCCTAAATGAGCTGACAAGCTTCAGCTGGTCTCATCAACTCCCTGTCTGCACGACGCCCCACACTCTCCCTAGAGGTATGAGTCATCCATGAGCCCACTAGACTCAGCTGGGCTTATACAACTCTCCACCTAGTTGTATAAGTCGGCGTAAAGCCTGAATCTGGGCGAAATATATCTACCCCCCTGGATGCAACCAGGTGACTTTACCTTCCTGCTGTCACATACCCCCCCCTCTTGTTTTAACCTCGGGGTTGGAACACCAGCAATCAGGCATTCATGTACTCGAGACATAGCATCCACATTCCCCATTTGAACGCCAGGGCGATGCTTTACTGTGAAGTTGAATTCCTGGAGGGCCAGGAACCACCTATTCACTCTTCTATTTGTTTCCTTGTTTTGAGCCATCCACTTTAACGGAGCGTGATCCGTAACCATATCAAAGTGCCTACCTAGCAGGTAGTACCGAAGGGAATCTAGAGCCCACTTCACCGCTAAACACTCCTTTTCAACGGTGGCGTAATTTACCTCATGGGACTTCAACTTCCTGCTGAGGTAAATGACTGGGTGCTCTTCCCCGTTCCAGACCTGGGACAATACTGCTCCTAACCCCACATCTGACGCATCACTTTGTACGACAAAGTCTTTAGAGAAGTCGGGTGAGTACAACACTGGCTGGCTACATAAGGCTTGTTTCAAGAATTGGAATGCTGCCTCAGCCTCGGGGGTCCATTTAATCATGACCGACCCTTTCCCCTTCGTCAGGTTGGTTAGGGGCACAGCCTTAGAAGCAAAGTGGGGAATGAATCGCCGATAATACCCAGCGATTCCCAGAAAGGCTCGTACCTGCTTCTTGCTGTTGGGACGTGGCCAACTCTGGATGGCCTCGACTTTGTTGAGTTGGGGTTTTATTACTCCCCTCCCAATGGTGTACCCAAGATATTTGGCCTCCTCCTGCCCAATGGTACACTTCTTGGGGTTAGCCGTAAACCCCGCTTCCCGAACAGAGTCCAGGACTGCTTGCACTTTTGGCAGATGTGAGGCCCAATCTGTGCTATGGACAATTACGTCATCCAGGTAAGCCGCAGCATACTTCCGATGGGGCCTCAGCATCTGGTCCATTTTCCGCTGGAATGTGGCCGGCGCATTCTGTAACCCGAACGGCATTCTTTTATATTGGAACGCCCCGTCTGGGGTTACAAATACGGTTTTCTCTTTGGCCGACTTGGCCAGGGGGATTTGCCAATACCCTTTTGTGAGGTCAAGAGTCGTCATGTATCGGGCTGTTCCCAGCCGGTCGATCAACTCATCTATACGTGGCATGGGGTTGGTGTCAAATTTTGTAACTTTGTTCAACTGACGAAAATCGTTACAAAATCGCCAGCTCCCATCCGGTTTAGGCACCAACACAATGGGACTAGACCAATCACTTTGGGACTCCTCTATCACCCCTAAGTTCAGCATTTTCTGTACTTCCTCCCGTATTGCCTCCCGTCGGGCCTCTGGGATCCGATAGGGTTTTAACTTCACCCTTTCACCGGGCGGGGTAATGATGTCATGCTCTACCCCAGATGTTTGTCCCGGCAGCTCAGAGAATACCTCCTTGTTGCGAAGCACAAACTCCTTAACCTCCTGTTGTTGGGGTTGTGACAAGGTGGCTGCTATTCCAACCTCAGGAATCACGCAACCAGTTTGAGCTGGTGACCAAGTGTCTGCGACTAGGGACTCTCTATCCCTCCAGGCTTTCAACAGATTAACGTGATAGATCTGTTCGGGCTTTCGCCTTCCTGGTTGTCTGACCTTGTAATTCACTTCGCTCACTTTTTCCATTATCTCGTAGGGGCCTTGCCATTTGGCAAGGAATTTACTTTCAACCGTAGGGACAAGTACCAGTATCCTATCCCCCGGGGAAAAGGTACGGGTCTTGGCTCCATGGTTGTACACTCTCTGCTGTGCTAACTGCGCTTGGGCCAAATGTTCCTTCACGATGGGCATTACCTGTGCAATTCGGTCTTGCATCAGGGCGACATGCTCAATCACACTCCTGTGGGGAGAACTCTCACTTTCCCAAGTTTCCTTGGCAATATCCAACAGCCCTCTTGGGTGTCTCCCATACAGTAACTCAAAGGGGGAGAATCCCGTAGAGGATTGGGGCACCTCCCTAATAGCAAACATCAGATAAGGAAGTAGACAGTCCCAATCCTTTCCATCTCTATCCACCACTTTCTTCAACATTTGTTTTAGGGTTTTGTTGAATCTTTCAACCAGCCCATCGGTTTGGGGGTGATACACAGATGTACGTAATTGCGTCACTTTGAACAATTTACACAGCTCCTTCATAACCCGGGACATAAAGGGTGTACCTTGGTCCGTAAGCAGTTCTTTACAAATACCCACCCGGCTAAACACAAGAGATAGCTCTTTGGCTATGGTTTTGGCCGAGGTATTTCGGAGAGGGATCGCTTCTGGATAACGGGTGGCATAGTCCATTATAACTAATATGTACTGGTGCCCCCTAGCGGACTTGATTATAGGACCTACCAAATCCATGGCGATCCTCTCAAACGGGACCTCAATGATGGGTAGAGGGACCAGCGGGCTACGGAAATGTGGCATCGGGGCCGGCCTCTGACACACAGGGCAGGAGGAACAATAATTTTCTATGTCCTTCATCACCCCCGGCCAATAGAATATCTGTAATACCCTCTCTCGGGTTTTCTCTGTCCCCAGATGACCTCCAAGAATGTGCCCATGGGCCAACTCCAACACCAACTTCCTGTAAGGTTTGGGCACCACAAGCTGCTCAACGGTTTCTTCTGCCCTTTTTGCCACCCGATACAGTAGGTCCTTCTCTACGCTGAAGTATGGGTAAGTGCAGGTATTATCTGGGTTCACTAACTCGCCATCTATTTTCACTACGTTTTCCCGTGCCTTTATTAGGGCGGGGTCTTTCAACTGTTCTGTGGCAAAGTTTTCCCTGTGAACCTCAAGATCAGAAAACTCCACAGACGGTAGGTTTTCGTCTGAGGAGGTGGGCTCCTCTCCAGTTTCTTGAGTCTCCCCTGCCAATACTGATAAGGGAAATTCCGGAGAGTCCTCACCACTCTCAGGGGAGTTCTGGCTATCACATTCCTGGTACATAGGGGCACCAGTGGGGGGCTCAGGATCATCCCACAGTTCCCAGAACTTCGGAAAATCCCTTCCCACAATGGCGTCATGCGGTAACTGAGATACTAAGCCCACTGGATGAGAGAGGGTACCTTTGGGGGTCTCGAAACACACTGTAGTCACTGGATACTCTCGGGTGTCCCCATGCACACAAATAACAGCTACCTTGCTATTCCCAGAGACCTCTGTTTTAACTAACTCAGCCTTTATCAGGGTCACAAGGCTACCTGAATCCAGCAATACCACAACATTTCTACCATTAACACACATTTTGCATAAATGTTTCTCAGTTCCCCGAATGGCAGTGCATGCGACTGTCGCACACAGCGACTGACGTCTGTCCGTCAGAAAGTCACATTGCATGGGTTCCTCCACAACCGGGCAATTTGCTGCAATATGTCCCGCTTGCCGGCAGCGGTAGCAAACGATCCTTCTTGCGGCCTCTTGAGCCGCTGATTTCCCAGGCTGTTCTCGCCAACCTTGGGGTAGAGCTCCCACCCTCTCACTCTCTCCACCCTCACCCCTTGGAATCCTCTTATCCGCCCCTGGGGATGGTCTGGTCTTAGGGTGGAAAGTCCGAGTGTCTCTGGAAGAGGCCGTCAGGTTCTCTGTAGCCAAGTATTTCTCCACACGATCCACAAGACCATCGGCCGTCTCTGGGTCTCCATGGCTTACCCACTTTTGGATGGCAGTAGGAAGAGCTCTCAAAAACCGATCCATTACAACACGTTCCACAATCTTTGGTGCGGACAAAGTCTCTGGCTGTAGCCACTTTCTGCTCAGGTGAATGAGATCATACATTTGAGACCTGGGGGGTTTTCCAAGCTGGAAAGTCCAGTTATGCACACGCTGAGCCCGGACAGCCTGGGTGACACCCAGCCTTGCCAATATTTCAGCTTTTAGCATCACATAGTCTTTTGCTTGGTTAGGCTCTAGGTCATAGTAAGCTTTCTGCGATTCACCAGTTAACAGAGGAGCCACCAGTCCAGCCCACTGCTCCTCAGGCCACTTTTCTCTTTCAGCGGTCCTTTCAAATGTGGTCAAAAATACCTCTGGATCATCCTCTCCAGTCATTTTTGTCAATAAACGACTCACCCCAAAGGACGCGGTATTAGTGGGACGGCTTTCCTCACTGGTCTGCGGACGTTGCTGCATTACTGCTTCCATCTGTTGTTGTAGTCTCTGCTCTTGCTTCTGCAACAGGTCTATGAAGCGGGCCTCAGATTGCTGCTGGGCTTGTTGCTGAGCCTCCAGACTCTGTTGCAAAGTTACGTTTGTCTGCTGCTGGGCTGCAAGGCTCTGTTGATGAGCTTGCTGCTGGGCTGCAAGGCTCTGTTGATGAGCTTGCTGCTGGGCTGCGAAGTTCTGTTGTTGAGCTGCAAGGCTCTTTTGCAAACCTGCATTTGTCTGCTGTTGATTGGCATTTGCTAGAGCCAGCTGCTTCAGTATCTCCTCCATGCTGGCTTAAAAAAAAACTGCCACTGGTTCTCCACCAACTGCGAGGGGGTTAGCTCGGCAGCGGGTGTGTGTGACCCCCGAGATGGGCTCCCCACACAAAAACAGGCCCAGCAAACGGAGGTTGTGGTTTTCAAAATCAAAAAGGTGCGGTTTATTTTCTATTTACAGTGACAAAACACAGCAAAGCAAAAGAAACATAAACAAAATAAATCCTGGTCAACTTGACCTCTGACTAAACATACAGGTTTCCTAACTAACAACTGGGATCAGCCTAGTGCTGTCCTAGTCCCTAAGTCCCTGGTTTTAAATGTCCAAGCAAATAGCCACACAGGCTTTGTCTCACCGCACAGGGGTTCACTCTCCCTAGACAGTCCACACAGGTCTGGGTCCAGGCATGAGCTAACATCTAATGAAGCTGGGAGTTCTTATAGAGGCCTAAATGAGCTGACAAGCTTCAGCTGGTCTCATCAACTCCCTGTCTGCACGACGCCCCACACTCTCCCTAGAGGTATGAGTCATCCATGAGCCCACTAGACTCAGCTGGGCTTATACAACTCTCCACCTAGTTGTATAAGTCGGCGTAAAGCCTGAATCTGGGCGAAATATATCTACCCCCCTGGATGCAACCAGGTGACTTTACCTTCCTGCTGTCACACTACCTATAGTTTTCTGTCCCTATAAAAAAATTTTTTTTTAAAGATGGTTGATGAGGAATGCTTTAGCACAGTATAGCACAATGAGAAATTCCCTCACTGTCCTTCGCTGTCCCTACAAACAAGGTTTAGCACAGTAAAACACACTGACACTCTCCCTACCTATAGTTTTCTGTCCCTATAAAAAATGTTTTTTTAAAGATGGTTGATGAGGAATGCTTTAGCACAGTATAGCACAATGAGAATTTCCCTCACTGTCCTTCCCTGTCCCTACAAACAAGGTTTAGCACAGTAAAACACACTGACACTCTCCCTACCTATAGTTTTCTGTCCCTATAAAAAAAATTTGTTTTTAAAGATGGTTGATGAGGAATGCTTTAGCACAGTATAGCACAATGAGAATTTCCCTCACTGTCCTTCCCTGTCCCTACAAGCAAGGTTTAGCACAGTAAAACACACTGACACTCTCCCTACCTATAGTTTTCTGTCCCTATAAAAATTTATTTTTTTAAAGATGGTTGATGAGGAATGCTTTAGCACAGTATAGCACAATGAGAATTTCCCTCACTGTCCTTCCCTGTCCCTACAAACAAGGTTTAGCACAGTAAAACACACTGACACTCTCCCTACCTATAGTTTTCTGTCCCTATAAAAATTTTTTTTTTTAAAGATGGTTGATGAGGAATGCTTTAGCACAGTATAGCACAATGAGAATTTCCCTCACTGTCCTTCCCTGTCCCTACAAACAAGGTTTAGCACAGTAAAACACACTGACACTCTCCCTACCTATAGTTTTCTGTCCCTATAAAAATATTTTTTTTTAAAGATGGTTGATGAGGAATGCTTTAGCACAGTATAGCACAATGAGAATTTCCCTCACTGTCCTTCCCTGTCCCTACAAACAAGGTTTAGCACAGTAAAACACACTGACACTCTCCCTACCTATAGTTTTCTGTCCCTATAATTTTTTTTTTTTTAAAGATGGTTGATGAGGAATGCTTTAGCACAGTATAGCACAATGAGAATTTCCCTCACTGTCCTTCCCTGTCCCTACAAACAAGGTTTAGCACAGTAAAACACACTGACACTCTCCCTACCTATAGTTTTCTGTCCCTATAAAATTTTTTTTTTAAAGATGGTTGATGAGGAATGCTTTAGCACAGTATAGCACAATGAGAATTTCCCTCACTGTCCTTCCCTGTCCCTACAAACAAGGTTTAGCACAGTAAAACACACTGACACTCTCCCTACCTATAGTTTTCTGTCCCTATAAAAATTTTTTTTTAAAGATGGTTGATGAGGAATGCTTTAGCACAGTATAGCACAATGAGAATTTCCCTCACTGTCCTTCCCTGTCCCTACAAACAAGGTTTAGCACAGTAAAACACACTGACACTCTCCCTACCTATAGTTTTCTGTCCCTATAAATTTTTTTTTTTAAAGATGGTTGATGAGGAATGCTTTAGCACAGTATAACACAAGGAGAATTTCCCTCACTGTCCTTCCCTGTCCCTACAAACAAGGTTTAGCACAGTAAAACAGACTGACACTCTCCCTACCTATCCTTCTCTTTCCCTAAACTAAAGGAATCCTGGTTAAGCAACATAAAAAAAATGTCACTGTCCCTGCCTATGCTTCTCTTTCCCTGCTCCGGAACACACTACACTAGGCCGCCGTGCTGGCGGCCTTTTATAGTGTGGGGCGTGTACTAAACACCCTCAGCAATAATTGGCCACAGGCATCCTGCCTGTGGCCAATCATTGCTCTCCTCGCTGCCGGCGCTGTGATTGGCCAAGCATGTGGGGTCACAGTGCATGCTTGGCCAATCACAGCGCCTGGATGACACTGCGATGGCGTAGTGCATTGTGGGCCGCGAATTAGGCGCGAACGGCCCAAATCGTTCGTTGTTCGGCGAACGATCGAACAGCCGATGTTCGAGTCGAACGTATGTTCGACTCGAACACCGAGCTCATCCCTAGTGGGCACTAGAACAATTATTGCTCCAAGCAGTAATTATAGAGGTTCCCCTGGAAGAATGGGGGTTCGGGTTTTACTCAAACCTCTTCACAATCCCGAAGCCAAACGGGGACGTGAGGCCCATATTAAATCTAAAAGGGCTAAACAAATTCCTACATCTCAGGACTTTCCGGATGGAGTCGATCCGATCGGGGGCCACTGCCCTACAAGGGGAGGAATGGTTAGCCTCGATCGACATCAAAGATGCTTATTTGCACATTCCCATCTTTTCAGCCCACCAAAAATTTCTACGCTTTGCGGTAGAAGGGCACCATTTTCAGTTCAGAGCCTTACCCTTCGGTCTGGCCACAGCACCACGAGTGTTCACAAAAATTCTGGCCCCATTATTGGCCAATCTAAGAGCACGAGGTGTAGCGATAATGGCATATCTAGACGACTTGTTGCTGATAGACCACTCAGTGGAAAAACTAGAAGTGGTTGTTCACGAGACAATCGAGTATCTGGAATATCACGGTTGGATTATCAACCGAGACAAGTCAGCCCTAAAACCAGTCAAAAGTCTGGAATACTTGGGGCTAAGGCTGGATTCAGACCAGAGAAAAATTTTCTTGCCTCAAGAAAAGGGGTCGTCTTTGAGAGATTTGATCCACCTAGTGGGTACAAAAAGACAGCCATCCATACGCCTGTGCATGAGGCTGCTGGGAAAAATGGTGGCATCATTCGAAGCAGTACCCTACGGTCAATTCCATTCAAGGAATTTGCAAAGGGCCATACTGTCAGCCTGGAACAAAAAAGTTCAGGCCCTAGACTTACCAATGTCCTTGTCCCCTTCCGTTCGCAAGAGCCTCCGTTGGTGGTTGGTTCCCCAGAATCTGGAAAGAGGGAAATCCTTCAGTCCGATTTTTTGGAAGGTGGTCACTACAGATGCCAGCCTTATAGGCTGGGGAGCAGTACTGGAGCAATGGTCTCTCCAGGGCAGATGGTCAGATGCAGAAAAGGCCCTGCCCATCAATCTCTTAGAGATACGAGCAGCCCGGTATGCCCTAGTAGCATGGACATCCAAACTCCAAGGGTCCCCTGTCAGAATTCAATCGGACAATGCCACGGCAGTGGCATATATCAATCATCAGGGTGGCACCAGGAGTCGTGCAGCCCAGAGGGAAGTAAATTGCATCCTGAAATGGGCAGAAAGATATGTCCCAGCCATATCTGCGGTATTCATTCCAGGAGTGGAGAATTGGAAGGCGGACTTTCTAAGTCGCCAACAATTATGCCCAGGGGAATGGTCCCTTCATCCCGAGGTTTTCCGGACAATATGTCAGCGGTGGGGAACACGGATGTAGATCTGCTAGCATCCAGATTCAACGCAAAAGTGGACAGGTTTGTCTCTTGGACAAGGGATCCCCTAGCTTGCGGCTCGGATGCCCTAGTGTTCCCTTGGGATCAGTTCAAGCTGATATATGCATTCCCACCGCCACAATTGTTACCTCGATTACTCCGCAGAATCAGGGTAGAAAAGAAACCAGTGATTCTGGTGGCTCCAGCATGGCCCCGAAGAGCATGGTACGCGGAGATTGTAAAGATGTCTGTGGGGAGTCCTTGGACCCTCCCACATCGTCCGGACCTGCTTTCGCAAGGACCGATATACCACCCTTCCTTACCAGCCCTAGGTTTGACGGCCTGGCTATCGAAGCCCACATTCTAAAAAAGAGAGGGCTCTCTAATTCTGTGGTATCTACCATGATCAATGCCAGGAAGCCGGTATCCAGGCAGATCTACTATAGAATCTGGAAGGCGTACATCGCCTGGTGTGAGGCCAAGAAATGGCATCCACGTAAGTACGTAATAGGTAGGATTCTGGACTTCCTACAATGGGCTGTAGATAGGAAGCTTGCCTTGAGTACTATCAAGGGTCAGATTTCGGCCTTGTCAATATTTTTTCAAAGGCCCTTGGCTTCGCATTCACTAGTCAAAGCCTTTATACAAGAAGTGATGCGTATTAGCCCTCCGGTTAATATTCCCATATGTCAATGGGACTTAAACCTGGTTCTGTCGGTTCTACAGAAACAACCATTTGAACCATTACAGCATATTTCCCTGGTTCTTCTCACCAGGAAATAGTTTTTTCTAGTAGCCATTTGTTTGACTAAAAGAGTGTCGGAATTAGCCGCTATGTCCTGTAAAGAGCCATATCTGGTTATCCATAAGGACAGAGTAGTGTTACATCCTCATCCAGCCTTTCTTCCTAAGGTGGTATCGAGGTTTCATTTGAACCAAGATGTGGTTCTTCCTTCTTTTTTCCCCAAACCTAGTTCGGTAGAGGAAAAGTTATTGCATTCTTTGGATGTAGTAAGAGCAGTTAAAGCTTATCTAAAAGCCACTGCTCAGATTCGCAGAACGGATACTTTGTTTATTCTGCCGGAAGGCCCCAGAAGGGGTCAGGCAGCGTCAAAATCTACTTTAGCCAAATGGATTCGACAGGTCATAATGCAAGCCTATGGCTTGAGAAGGAGACCGCCTCCGTTCAAAGTTAGGGCGCACTCCACGAGAGCAGTTGGAACTTCATGGGCAGTGCATCACCAGGCCTCCCTGGCTCAAATCTGTAAGGCCGCAACATGGTCTTCAGTACACACGTTTACTAGGTTCTACCAGGTGGACGTTAGAAGTCAGGAGGATGTCGCCTTTGGGCGCAGTGTGTTGCAGGCCGCAAAAGATCCTCATGTCTGATAGCGCTCAGCTTATGTATGGTGTACCCCCCCCCCCATTGGGCATTGCTTTAGGACATCCCACATAGTAATGACTATGCCGCTCTGTGTCCCGTGATGTACGAGAAAGAAAATAGGATTTTTATAACAGCTTACCTGTAAAATCCTTTTCTTGGAGTACATCACGGGACACAGAGCTCCCACCCCTCTTTGGGGACACTTATTGCTTTGCTACAAAACTGAGGTGCTTATATAGGGGAGGGTACTTCCGGTTTTGGAAGTTGCCAGTGCCAGCACCTGAAGGTATCTATATAACCCACATAGTAATGACTATGCCGCTCTGTGTCCCGTGATGTACTCCAAGAAAAGGATTTTACAGGTAAGCTGTTATAAAAATCCTATTTTTCCCATATTAACTCTTACAGGAGAGAATTTGCCTTCCTAGGGGTAGATTTCCTCTCACTTCCTGTTGTATCCTTCCGTTTGCAAGGAGGAGTCATTTGTAAGTTGGATGTTTGAAAGTAGGGGCCTGCCGTATATACTCAGCTGAAATTTGCCCCTTACATGTTGGTGTTGCCACAACACTGTGAGCCCTCACAGTTACTCTTGGTGGGCGCATTAATGGGCCCTGCTGTGAATTATTAGATCAAGAATTGTAATTGCATGCCCCTGTTGAACAGGGGCTGAAAAATTGGGCCTTTGGTGGTGGTGGTGGTGGTGGTGTTGACACAACACTGTAAGGCCTCACAGTTAGTCTTGGTGGGCGCAGGAATGGGCCCTGCTGTGAATTATTAGATCAAGAATTGTAATTACATGCCCCTGTTAAACAAGGGGCATAAAAATTGGGCCTTAGGCACTGGTGCCACAACACTGCAACCTCTCCCAGAAACTCTAGTTGGAGTGTAGGAATGAGCCCTGCTGCAAAGCATTGCATAAAAAATTGGAATTACATGCCCCTGTTAAACAGGGGCATAAAAATTGGGCCTTAGGCACTGGTGCCACAACACTGCAACCCCTCACAGATACTGTACTTGGAGCACAGCAATGAGCCCTGTTGCAAAGTATTGCATCAAAAATTGTAATTACACGCCCCTGTTAAACAGGGGCTGAAAAATTGGGCCTTAGCCACTGGTGCTGGTGCCACGACACTGCAACCTCTCCCAGATACTCTAGTTGGAGTGCAGGAATGAGCCCTGCTGCAAAGCATTGCATAAAAAATTGTAATTACATGCCCCTGTTAAACAGGGGCATAAAAATTGGGCCTTAGGCACTGGTGCCACAACACTGCAACCCCTCACAGATACTGTACTTGGAGCACAGCAATGAGCCCTGTTGCAAAGTATTGCATCAAAAAATTGTAAATACACGCCCCTGTTAAACAGGGGCTGAAAAATTGAGCCTTAGCCACTGGTGCTGGTGCCACGACAATGCAACCTCTCCCAGATACTCTAGTTAGAGTGCAGGAATGAGCCCTGCTGCAAAGCATTGCATAAAAAATTGTAATTACATGCCCCTGTTAAACAGGGGCATAAAAATTGGGCCTTAGGCACTGGTGCCACAACACTGCAACCCCTCACAGATACTGTACTTGGAGCACAGCAATGAGCCCTGTTGCAAAGTATTGCATCAAAAATTGTAAATACACGCCCCTGTTAAACAGGGGCTGAAAAATTGGGCCTTAGCCACTGGTGCTGGTGCCACGACACTGCAACCACTCCCAGATACTCTAGTTGGAGTGCAGGAATGAGCCCTTCTGCAAAGCATTGCATTAAAAATTGTAATAACACGCCCCTGTTAAACAGGGGCTGAAAAATTGGGCCTTAGCCACTGGTGGCGGCACCCAGAAACAAAAATGTTCTTCCAAGCTATCATCATCAATCGGATCATTGAGGAGGAGGAGGATAGTCAGTCAACATAACAGGACAGTCTCTCAGCATCAGCATCAGTCTTGAAGGGATGTGACATTTGAAAATAAATTAGTCTGTTATATCAGCTTCAGGTGTTTGGTAGCTGGTGGTGATCCAAGACTGGTTCATCTTTATGAAGGTCAGCCGATCAACAGAGTCGGTGGACAGGCGCACCCTGTGATCCGTGACAAATCCTCCAGCAGCACTGAATGTGCTTTCTGAAAGAACGCTGGATGCAGGACAGGCCAGTAGCTCAATTGCATACTTTGCAAGCTCTGGCCAGTGATCCATCCTCAAGACCCAGTAAGCCAGAGGATTTTCGGTGGGGAAGGTGTCCAAGTCTGACCTTGCCCCTAGGTATTCCTGCACCATGTATATGAGACGCTGGCAATGGTTGCTGGAACCGATCATACCTTGGGGCTGCGGACTAAAGAATTGTCTGAACGCATCGGTCAGACGGCCACCTTCCCCACCGCTCCTTCTTTGACTGACCGAAGCCTCAGCAACTCGTTGTCCAGGACCAGGAGTTTGTAACCTCCCAGTCTCTGGGAACGCGTTGCACAGACCTTTCTGCAAGGCCTCCCGGAGTTGTCTCATCCTCTGCTCCCTCTGCGACGGTAAGATAAGGTCCGCAACCTTACCATTGTACCGCGGATCAAGGAGAGTGGCCAGCCAGTAATGGGCCCTCTCCTTGATCCGAAGAATACGAGGATCCTTCCGCAGACTTTGCAGGATCAGGGAGGCCATGCAGCGTAGGTTAGCTGAGGCATTCGGTCCAGAGTCCTCTGGGTCACTAAGGACGACATGATCCGCAGCCACCTCCTCCCAGCCACGTACAAGTCCACTGGTTTCTTGGGACTGTAAATCATCCCTAAAAGACTGCTGCTGATGATGCTGAGTGCCAGGCTCCACCTCCATGCTGACACAATCCTCCTCCTCCTCCTCCTCTTCTTCCTGTGCGATGGGTGGGACAGAAGGAACACTGTCTGGGTAAAGGGGGCCTTGAGAGGCAAGGAAGTCCTCCTCTTCCTGCCTCTGTTCTGCCTCAAGTGCCCTGTCCATTATTCCACGCAGCGTATGTTCCAACAGGTGGACAAGAGGTACAGTGTCACTGATGCATGCACTGTCACTGCTCACCATCCTCGTGCCCTCCTCAAATGGTGCCAGGGCAGTGCATGCATCCCTGATCATGCCCCACTGGCGTGGTGAAAAAAACCTGAGCTCCCCTGACCCTGTCCTGGTGCCGTAGTCGCACAGGTACTCATTGATGGCCCTCTGCTGCGTGTGCAGCCGCTTCAGCATGGCCAACGTTGAGTTCCACCTGGTGGGCATGTCACATATAAGGCGGTTCTTGGGCAGGTTCAACTCCTTTTGCAGCTCAGCCAGGCGAGCACTGGCATTATAAGATCTGCGGAAATGCACACAGACTTTCCTGGCCTGCCTCAGGACATCCTGTAAGCCCGGGTACCTGCCCAAGAACCGCTGCACCACCAGGTTAAGGACGTGAGCCACACAGGGCACATGGGTCAGTTGTCCCTGTCGGAGAGCGGAGAGGAGGTTGGTGCCATTGTCGCAAACTACCATTCCTGGCTTAAGCTGGCGTGGCGTCAACCACCTCTCGGCCTGCCCCTGCAGAGCAGACAGAACCTCTGCCCCAGTGTGGCTCCTGTCCCCCAAACACACCAGCGCAAGCACGGCATGGCATCTTTTTGCCTGCGAACTTGCGTAGCCCCTTGAACGCCTACGGAGCACCGCTGGTTCCGAGGACAAAGCACAGGAAGAGGCCACGGAGGAAGAAGAAGAGGAGGGGGTGGGGGACAGAGGTGTGTCACAACCAGTAGTAGCATTTTGGAAGAGACAGGGGGAAGGGAGCCGCTCAGGTGTGGAAGTCCCTGGAATTACCTCCTCCCAGCAACCAAGGGTGCAGGCAAATGCAAATGCAATTGAAAAAGAAAAGAAGGTCTTCTGGACGCAGCACTCCGGTTAAAAGGCCTTTATTCCAAAAAAAAGGGTTTCAGGAAACCAAAAACACAACAAACTGATCTAGTTTAGCTGACGCGTTTCACACTATTTAAAGTGCTTATTCACTAGGTAACTTTTTTTTGGATGGTTGTCTTAGCAACCACATATACGCTATCTTGAACAATGTCGTTTTTAACCTGTAGGGGCAGTGGTGTATAAGGAATAATTTCTAATGTTATTTTCATGGAGGCCGAAGGTAATTTACGACTACCCTTTGATCTAACTTAGTAAAACACACTTAATTGTCTAAGGGTGTCAAAATGTGTCAAGTATACCAGACATTTCGGCGAATGTCGGCAATCACGGGCCAAATGGGTAAGATCCTTCTCGACCATGTTTTGAAAGAGGTCAAGATCCTTGCCTCGCGACCCCACCGGATAAAAGTCCGATCTAAGTTTAAAAGAAATACTATTGGGGACATCGGTGGGGTCAACGGGGCAAGGACTGGACTCAGTGGCCAAATCCATAAGCTCTTGAAGAGCACACACTTCTGAAAACAACACTGGAGAAGGACACTCACCCATAGCCTGATCACCGGAGGAGGTGTCCTCTGCTTGCATGGGGAGATCAAAATAGTGTTTCTTGAGCGTTAAGCTACGAGGTCAAAATGCCTAGTGGGGCAAAAATTAAGTCCCTTAGATAAAATGCATTTTTCTTCATCGCTTAAAATTCTACTCGAGATGTTGATAACGTTGGTGACATCTATTTCTTTCTCCCCCGCAAGATGTATGGGGTATTTTTTGGTGTGCGAGTGTGCGAGTGTCTTTTCCCTCCTCTCCGGGTTTTCTTATTGCGCTTTTCTGTTTGGCTTTCTTGTGGGGCCCCTGAGGGTTTCCGGATTGAATTCCATCCTGTGAATGATTCCGAATGGGAGACCTCAATGACCGTTCAGGTGAGGAATCCGACGCAGATGTAGCCATGGTGTCATTATCCAGGTCATGTTCTAAATCAGAAAAACTGACTTTTTTTGGTCGGTTCTTACGTGATCGGCCAGATTGGAATTGCATCTTCTTCCATGTATATACGTTTTCACTCTCGTAGTCGACCTTGTCTCTGGTCATTTTGCTTGTTTTGGTGGAGATGACTTGCCTTTTCAATTTGTCTAATTTTTTATTCAGTCGGCCGTCCAATTCCGAAAACTCAGGGTGTGTCTGTAAATCCGTGAGACTGCTCTGAATGTCAGCCATTTCTGATTGTTTGATGTTAATTTCTTGATTCTTTGATTTAAGGAGTATCTCCATTAATTTAAGAGAGCATGAGCTGAGTGTGTCAGTCCATTCCTGCTTCAAAGCATCATTCAGGAGGTCAGATGTAGGGAATTTCTTGATTCTGAGGCCCCGGGGAATGCGTGAAAATGCCACATATTCAGAAAGTGAGTTAATATCCCAATAGATTCTGATTTCTTTAGCCATCACCGATTCAAGTTTCCTAAAGGTACTGGTTAAGGAAACTATTCTATCGTCCATGGGCTGAAGTTGTGAGGCCTGCAGTCCCGATCTGAGGGGATTGTCAGAAGGTGCCATGAAAGTTCTACTATGACCAGATTCGTTGGCAGGTGTGTTCGGCATATTAAATAAGCACTTTAAATAGTGTGAAACGCGTCAGCTAAACTAGATCAGTTTGTTGTGTTGTGTTGTGCAGAGTGTTTTTGGTTTCCTGAAACCCTTTTTTTTGGAATAAAGGCCTTTTAACCGGAGTGCTGTGTCCAGAAGACCTTCTTTTCTTTTTCAGTAGCATTTTGGAGGCGTGGCGGTGGAACAACCTCCAACACTACTGCACCTTGTCCTGCATCCTTCCCAGCTGCCAAAAGAGTGACCCAATGGGCCGTGAAAGAAAGGTAACATCCCTGTCCATGCCTGCTGGACCATGAGTCAGCGGTAATATGCACCTTACCGCTGACCGCCCTGTCCAGCGAGGCCAAGACATTGCCTTCCACATGCCGGTAGAGAGCCGGAATCGCCTTCCGTGAGAAAAAGTGGCTTTGGGAACCTGCCACTGAGGAACCGCACATTGCACAAACTCACGGAAGGGGGCCGAGTCTACCAACTGAAAAGGCAGCAGTTGAAGCGCTAGCAATTTAGCCAAGCTAGCATTCAACCGCTGGGCATGTGGATGGCTGGGAGTGAACTTCTTTTGACGGTCCAGCAGCTGGGGCAGGGAAATTTGCCTGCTAGAATCGGACGTCGGTGTACTGCTAGCAGAGTGCCCGCAAGTACTTGGCTGTGACACACCTAATTCTACACCTTCATTCCTCTAAGAGCAGGTTTCAGAGAGGACTGAAGGTATAGTGGGGTTGGAGATCCCAGCTGATGCGGTGCAAGAAGAGGTCCGCTTTGTTCTTTGGTGTGGGTCTTTAAGGTAGGCTTGCCAACGAGCTGCATGGCAGGTCAACATATGTCTGGTCAAGCATGTGGTGCCCAAGCGGGTGATGTTTTGGCCACGCGATATACGCTTGAGACATATGTTGCAAACAGCAGCTGTGCGATCTGATGAACTCGACTCAAAAAAGGCCCACACCAAAGAACTTTTTGAATAACGGGCAGAGGCAGCGCCCTGCATAGGCGGAGCTCTGCGGTGTGATTCTGTTGGTGTGCTGCCCTTACGCTGGCCCCCCGAGGGCATCCTGCCTCGTTGGAGATGTGCCTCCTCCTCCTCCTCCTCCTCTCTCCTATTAGGCGCCCACGTGGAGTCAGTGACCTCATCATCCCCTCCCTCCTCATCACTGGAGCCAATCTGGCAGTATGCTGCAGCTGCTGGAACAGCAGCAATACAGGCTAAGTTCAGGTGTAATATGGTCAGGAGGCACACTCCGCCCGCTGTAAGTGCCGCAAAATCCTGTTGGTGTAACACACCAGGAAAAAGCAGCAATACAGGCTAAGTTCAGGTGTAATATGGTCAGGAGGCACACTCCGCCCGCTGTAAGTGCCGCAAAATCCTGTTGGTGTAACACACCAGGAAAAAGCAGCAATACAGGCTAAGTTCAGGTGTAATATGGTCAGGAGGCACACTCCGCCCGCTGTAAGTGCGGCAAAATCCTGTTGGTGTAACACACCAGGAAAAAGTAGCAATACAGGCTAAGTTCAGGTGTAATAACGTCAGGAGGCACACTCCGCCCGCTGTAAGATCTGCAAAATCCTGTTGGTGTAACACACCAGGAAAAAGCAGCAATACAGGCTAAGTTCAGGTGTAATATGGTCAGGAGGCACACTCCGCCCGCTGTAAGTGCCGCAAAATCCTGTTGGTGTAACACACCAGGAAAAAGCAGCAATACAGGCTAAGCTCAGGTGTAATATGGTCAGGAGGCACACTCCGCCCGCTGTAAGTGCCGCAAAATCCTGTTGGTGTAACACACCAGGAAAAAGCAGCAATACAGGCTAACTTCAGGTGTATAATGTGCAGGAGGCTTAGCAACAATGACACTGACACTGTCCCTGCCTATCCTTCTCTCTCCCTGCACACAAGGTTTATCAAAGTATATGACACTGACACTCTCCCTGCCTATCCTTCTCTCTCCCTACACACAAGGTTTAGCAAAGAATGGATTTGACACTGTCCCTGCCTATCCTTCACTTTCCCTGCTCCAGAACACACTACACGAGGCCGCCGCGCTGGCGGGCTTTTATAGTGTGGGGCGTGTACTAAACTCCCTCAGCTATATATGGCCACAGGCATCCTGCCTGTGGCCAATCATTGCTCTCCTCGCTGCCGGCGCTGTGATTGGCCAAGCATGCAGGGTCACAGTGCATGCTTAGCCAATCACAGCGCCGGGATTACACTGCGATGGCGCAGTGTATTGTGGGCCATTTGCGTCACTCGAATTTGGCGCGAACGGCCCAAATCGTTCGTTGTTCGCCGAACGCACAAACAGCCGATGTTCGAGTCGAACCTATGTTCAACTCGAACACCGAGCTCATCCCTACCCCTGATACTTGTAACTCTCTACTACCTCCACATCCACTCCTCGGACAGAGATCGGGGTCATTGGTGGCTTCCTCTTTCTGAAATCCACAACCAGCTCCTTTGTCTTTGTCACATTTTGATACAGATATTTAACCTCACACCATGTGACAAAGTTCTCTACCACAGTCCTATGGTCTCTTCCCCATCCCTGATACATCCCACTACCGCAGAGTCAACAGAAAACTTCTGAAGATGGCAAGACTCTGTCTGGTAGCTGAAATCAGTGGTGTAGACAGCAAAAAGAAAGGGAGAGAGAACTGTCGCCTGTGGAACACCCAATTTTGCAGATCACCCCATCTGACACACAGTCTTGCAAATGCACATACTGTGGTCTTCCTGTCAGGTAGTCTACAATCCATGACACAAGGGAAACATTAACCTATATTGCTGCTAGCTTCTAGCCCAAAAGATCCAGCTTTATAGTATCAAAAGCACTGGAAAAGTCAAAAAACATGACCCTCACAGTTCTTTCTGACTTATACAGGTGTGCATAAATGCGATTTACCATGAAAATGGATCGAAACTGATATAAAACAAGTGTCTCCAAGGTCTTCATGATGTGGGGGGTCAAAGCCACTGGTCTATAATCCTTGGAGCCACAAGGACGTGGTATCTTTGGCACAGGGATAGGACGGGGCATCTTGCACAACACAGGGACCTTTCATGGACTCAATCTAAAGTTAAAGACCCGTTGAACACTCCACAGCTGGTCTGCACATGCCCGTTTATATTTTGGTTAGAGTGAAGAACAGCTAAAGCCTCTGTCTGGATTGTTTTGTAGTTTCTGTCCATGTTGGAGAGGTTTCCCCCTCACTGTTGGCCACAGAGGAGGTGTGGAGAACATCCCCAGTGGGGACAAAATGAGGGGCAACCACAAAACTACAATACGGGCAATTTTCCACTCTCCCCACTAGACACAACGTTCTGGGAAGGAAGAAGGCTTCTAGAGTCACGTGTTATCTCTAATGTGGAAAGGCTGAAGGTTTTTACCTTAATGCATTGTCTGCATTAAGGTAGAAAATCTTTTGTTGTAATCTCCCCCCACAAACCCTCCCAAATACTTATCTGAGCCTGATCTTGATCCAGCACTGTGCCCAAGAGAAGCACTGGACTTAGTGAGAGCAGCAGGAGCCATTGGCTCCTTCTGCTGTCAATCAAATCCAGTGACAAGGGAGCTGGGGCTGAGAAGGGCCGAGCCGCACTCTGTGTGTCTTTGGACACAAAAGGCCCAGCTTGGGATCAAGCCAGCATGTGTGCCACCATAGGAAGTGGCTTCCTATGGTGGCATGTGGAAAAGAGGAGGGGCCATTAGCGCCGGAGGATGAGTAAAATCATTGCACAGAGCAGGTAATTAAGACATGTTTGTTACGGGAAAAGAAACAAAAAAATCTTTACAATCACTTTAATACTTTAACTCCTAAAACCCAAATAGGATTAAAGTCAAACGAAAATATCACTTGATCCTGTCATAGCAGGTGTGAGGGCTATGAAAAAACATTCATCGTGTAAGATAGGGAGCGTATAAAATACTAATATTTCATGTTATTATGAGTTTGCTATGTTTTTGCAATGTATATTTTATCACATAGGTTATGGTCATGTAGCGGGGTCCCCAAATTTAACCCCGCTATACCTAAATTTAGGGGTGATCAGAGCAATAGTTGGCTCGGGTCTCTTAATTATTTGGACTCTGCCTTACTGCTGTGTTACCTGGTGTGTAGTTCCCCTTTGGGCGTATAGGTGGTGTTGTCGCCTATACCTGGGGTTGAACCACAGGTGATGGAGTAGGTATTGGATGTCCTCTCTCGGCTGCCATTGGTGGGCAGTTCTGGCCTGCTGTGCATGCCGGGAGAGGATATATAAGGGGCAGACGCCATTGCTCAGGAATCAATTCCCGGGGCCCATGCCCAGGTGAAGGCCAATTCCCGGGGCCCACTGCCCGGAGGGAGCTACCCCTCAGAGGGGGGTGCGCCGCATCTTGATCGAGGAGTCTCAGGCACCTTCAGCCTGAGGCTACAGAGTTCCAGGTAGGCCCAGTACCTTTGACTGGGTCTACAACCGAAGAGGAGTCCCAGGGAACCCGCACGAGGGTAACCGCTCTGACACAGAGGATGCCAGGGGAGGATCGATCCCATAACAAGAGGGCGAGTAATAGAGTATTCCTGACTCAGGAAAGGCCTGGTGACCTGTTGGAGGGAAGGATTCCTCACTTTGCTGACTGCCTCTGCGGAGTGTTGAAAGTTCAGGAGGGATCTCCTTGATTTGGTCCTTGGAGGGGACTGAGTCATTGTTCCAGCTTCACGCCGGCTGCTAGTGCTATTGAGTGACTATTCGGGTGAGCTGTACCCACTCGGGATCGAGCCAAGAGTGTGCCTGAATTCACTTCTATCTGCTAACCTTTTTCTCACTTCAACTCTCTGGGTCTTGAAAGCAAGATAAAATAAACTCACGTTGGAGTTGATATGTTGTGTGGACATTGACCTCATTTGGGAAAGATAAAGACTCGCCTCTATAAACATAGAGGGGAGAACCAGAAGAAGGAAGCAACTAACTGCAGGACCCAAGTATGTAACACCGCCTGACCTTTATAATCTAGAGGACACGGGCATGTGGCATGGTGTGTCTTATCCCCCTGCTTGAGAAGGAAAGAGGGGGAAAAAGATCAGTTTGCTACAGTCATATATTAGTTATACTACATACAGTCAGGGGCGTACCTAGAGCATTTGGCACCCGGGGCGGATCCTATATCTGGCACCCCCCCACCTTAAAATGTAAAAACACCCCACTGTGCCCCCTGCATATCTCTGCATCCTTCAATATCTTTTTGTCAATTCTGTCTACCCCTCTCCACAACTGCACCTCTGGACCTCTTTACATTACACAGCACCCTACAGCTCTGGACCCCTTTACATTACACAGCACCCTACAGCTCTGGACCCCTTTACATTACACAGTACCCTGCACCTCTAGACGCCTGTATGTTACACAGACACCCCCTTAACAGTTCTGGACCCCCTGCATGTTACACAGACCCCCCAACAGTGCAGACCCCCTCCCTACAGTGCAGACCCTCCTACAGTACAGGCCCCCCTACAGTGCAGACCCCCCTACAGTGCAGGCCCCCACTACAGTACAAACCCCTGCTACAGTACATACCCCCTCTACAGTACAGGCCCCCCTACAGTGCAGACCCCCACTACAGTACAGGCCCCTGTTATAGTGCAGGCCCCCCTACAGTGCAGACCCCCGCTATAGTGCAGGCCCCCACTACAGTGCAGGCCCCCGCTACAGTGCAGACCCCTGCTACAGTGCAGGCCCCCGCTACAGTGCAGGCCCCTGCTACAGTGCAGGCCCCCTCTACAGTGCAGGCCCCCTCTACAGTGCAGGCCCCCACTACAGTGCAGGCCCCCACTACAGTGCAGGCCCCCTCTACAGTGCAGACCCCCGCTACAGTGCAGACCCCTGCTACAGTGCAGGCCCCCTCTACAGTGCAGGCCCCTGCTACAGTGCAGGCCCCCTCTACAGTGCAGGCCCCTGCTACAGTGCAGACCCCCGCTACAGTGCAGACCCCGCTACAGTGCAGGCTCCCTCTACAGTGCAGACCCCCACTACATTGCAGACCCCCACTACAGTGCAGACCCCCACTACAGTGCAGACCCCCACCACAATGCAGGGCAGAACACACACCACCGACAGAGAGCCCGATGTAGTGGCTTTGCGGGGAGGGGGGTGTGCGACAGGTGCCACACACTGGGGGGGTGTCAGGTCGGCGCTCCCCCCCTCCGCAAATGAAAGGAGACAGCGCGCTAAGCGCGGGTTTAACATCGGCATCGCGCGGTGACAGACATGGAGTGGCCGAGCAAGGTAGTGGCTTGGCAGGGAGGGGGGGATGCGAGCCGCACGCGAGCCAGTCGGCACATCTGGGACCGTCGCAACGATCCCTTTCTCATGGCTCTGATCAGTCTCGGGCAGCGGCTGTCAGCCGTGCAGAGTGAAGCCTAGCCGCCTCCCCCTCCTCCTGCATGCACAGCACTGTATATACATAAAGGAGGAGGGGAGGCGGCTAGGCTTCACCCTGCTCGGCTGACAGCCGCTGCCCGAGACTGATCAGAGCCATGAGAAGGGGATCGTTGCGACGGTCCCAGATGTGCCGACTGGCTTGCGTGCGGCTCGCATCCCCCCTCCCTGCCAAGCCACTACCTTGCTCGGGCACTCCATGTCTGTCACCGTGCGATGCCGATGTTAAACCCGCGCTCAGCGCGCTGTCTCCTTTCATTTGCGGAGGGGGGGAGCGCCGGCCTGACACCCCCCCAGTGTGTGGCACCTGGTGCGGCACGCCCCCCCCCTTAGTACGCCACTGTACAGTATATGCCTATAACATGTGCTCCTACCCCTATGCCTTTCTAATGATCTGGAATGTAGAAGTGAAATTTGTCAGAAGTACAAATAAACTTGAACCTAGAATCTGCAGCTAACCAATCCCACTTTTTATGGTTGCTGTAAATGTCAAATGCTCATAGGTACAGTATTAGTGGAGCTTCACATGTAAGTTTCTATCATGTCCATAATTACTGTATTACAGGATCAAATAGGTAAATAGTGACGGCATTGTCCCTACAGAATTAAACAATATATTTCCCATACGTCAGTGGCGGTGTGTCCATAAGGGGTGCATGGGCGCCGCCTCCTCTCTTCTGGCACCGCTCTATCACCATAGATAGATTCATGCATTGCATGAATCTATCTATGGTTGCCGCTGACACCCCCTATTCAGGTGTCCAGCCCCTTTTCGGGTGTTGGGCACCTGAATTACAGCGGCGGGGGTGTTTTTTTGGAAGCACCTGATTAGAGCCTAATAGGCGTCCAAAAAAGGTGAACAGCGGGCGCCAAGTTGGGCACTCGCTGTTCACTCAGAGTTGTGTTAGCAAAGGAATTTGCTTTGCTAACACTGAACTGCCTGTCAGCCAATCAGGTGCTCGGGTCTGTTACCTGTCACCTGATTGGCTGAAACGTCAGGCGCTGTGATTGGATGCCTGATAGAGAGGACGGAAGAAGACATTGAGCCTGGAGCGCGCAGAACACCGCCGCTGACCCGCTGCGAGACAGGTAACTGCCAGGCGATGCACACTGGCAGCATTTAATGGGGCACAGTAGCGACAATTGATGGGCACACTGGCAGCATTTGATGGGGCACAGTAGCGGCAATTGATGGGCACACTGGCAGCAATTGATGGGCACACTGGCAGCAGCTGAAGGGTACAGTAGCTGCATTTGATGGCACAGTGGCTGCGTTTGATGGCACAGTGGCTGCGTTTGATGGCACAGTGGCTGCGTTTGATGGCACAGTGGCTGCGCTTGATGGCACAGTGGCTGCGCTTGATGGGCACAGTGGCTGTGCTTGATGTGCACAGTGGCTGCGTTTGATGGGCACAGTGGCTGCGTTTGATGGCACCGTAGCTGCGTTTGGTGGCAAAGTGGCTGCGCTTGATGGGCACAGTGGCTGCAATTTTTTTCAGTTTGTTTGCGCCCCCCCAAAAATTTTGGGCACCAGTCTCCACTGCCGTACGTATCAGTCTGCGTCAAGCTTTTTTAGTGGTGCTTTACTGAAACATGTTTACAAACTGCAAATATACTAGGTAAGCCATAAAGCTGTAAATAGTTTAAATAGTTTAAAGTATAGCTTGTAACACTGTAAAGCACCTGCAATATTTCATTAATGGCAAGGTCATAGTACATGCTGTACTGTAGACACAAGAGTCTACAGTTAAAGAGAAAATTTTATGTTTTTTTAGTTGATACATCTTCTCAGTTATTTTAGTAACATGTACTTTAAAAAGAATTGTATGGGATTTATGGGTGCCCCATAATGACAAAGTGAAAACAGAATTTCAGAAGAGTTTGCAAATGTATGAAAAAGGAAAAAACTGAAATAGCACATTGGAATAAATATTCAGACCCTTTGCAACAACACTTGAAATTTAGCTCAGGTGCAGTGGCGGTGCGTCCATAAGGGCGCACGGGCGCCACCCCCTCTCTCCAGCCACCCCCTCTATGACCAATGGATAGATTCATGCATAGCATGAATCTATCCATGGCTGCTGCTGCCACCACCTATTCAGGCACCTGGCCCCTTTTCGGGCGCCTGAATTACAGCAGCGGGGGGTGTTTTTGAAGCACCTGATTAGAGCCATAGGCTCTAATAGGCTTCAAAATAGGTGAACTGCGAGCACTATACTTGGCCCTCGCAGTTCACCCAGGTGTGTTAGAAAAGCAAATAAATTTTCGCTTTCCTAACACTGAACCGCCTCTCCGCCAATCAGTTGCTCGGGTCTGTTACCCGTCACCTGATTGGCTGTAACAACTAGCGCTGCTATTGGACGCTAGGGATGAACCGAACACCCCCCGGTTCGCATCCAGAACATGCGAACGGACCGATAGTTCGCGCAAACTTTCGAACCCCGTTAAAGTCTATGGGACTCGAACGTGAGAAATCAAAAGTGCAAATTTTAAAGGCTAATATGCAAGTTATTGTCCTAAAAAGGGTTTGGGGACCCTGGTCCTGCCCCAGGGGACATGTATCAATGCAAAAAACTGTTTTAAAAAACGGCCGTTTTTCGGGAGCAGTCATTTTAATGATGCTTAAAGTGAAGAAAAAAAAGTGAAATATTCCTTTAAATATCGTGCCTGGGGGGTATCTAAAGTATGCCTGTAAAGTGGCACGTGTTTCCCGTGTTTAGAACTGTCCCTGCACAAAATGACATTTCTAAAGGAATAAAAGTAATTTAAAACTGCTTGCGGCTTTAATGTAATGTCTGGTCCCGGCAATAAGGATGAAAATCATTGAGAAAAACCACACCCAAATTAAAAAAAGGCCCTATATACTCTGAACAGCAGTATACAGGCGGTGCAAACAAGACAGGGACTGTAGGTTTGTTCTTACGTAGAATCTGTTTGTAATTTTGAACTGGTACATTTTTTAAGTGTAGCTTCAGCCCAAAAATCTATTTTTAAGCTTTTTGGAAAACATAGGGAAGGGTTATCACCCCTGTAACCTTTGTTTTGCTGTCTGTGCACCTGTTCAGAAGATTTCACCTCACTTTGAGGGTTGAGCGAACCCGAACTTTACAGTTTTGGACTTTGGACTTTTGGGTTTTTGGTACCCGGACCCGAACCCGAACAATGTATTGTATTTTCGAGTTCAGTGTTCGGCAATGTAATGGCGCATTTTAAAAAGCTGCAGGGCAGCCAATCAACATTCGTTTAACTTGTGTGCCCTTAGAAACCATTACAGCCATGCCTACTAATGGCATGGCTGTGATTGGCCAGTGCACTGCAGTATGTGACAGAGCACATAGCACAGCACGTCACTCTGCTTCAGTTAGTGCAGGGAAGGTTGCTGCTGCTGCTGCTGCTTTGAGGGAGAGAATTAGATGGGAGTCCTGATTCAGAAATCAAATTACTCAGCAATCTATCTTGCTTTTGTTGTGTGGGTGCAGTGCACAATCTTTTTATCCTGCCCTGAGCCCAGTGCCAGAGAAAAGATAACTTTTATCCGTCTGTTAGTTAGGTTGGCTTCGGTGGGCATTTTATGCAAGCTCAGTGCACCAGCACTGCATATGTTACTGTGAGATACACACTTTAGATACTGTTCTCCTATTCTGATCTTCAAAAAAATAATAATTTAGGGCAAAAAAAATTTTTGGTGCGTTTTCTGCCGTAAAAATAAATTTTGGTGCATTTTCTGCATATCTGTACGTGTGAGATACACACTTTAGATACTGTTCTCCTATTCTGCTCTTCAAAAAAATACAAATTTAGGGCAAAAAAAAAAATTGGGTGCGTTTTCTGGCCAAAAATTTTTTTTGGGTGCATTTTCTGCATATCTGTACGTGTGAGATACACACTTTAGATACTGTTCTCCTATTCTGCTCTTCAAAAAAATACAAATGTAGGGCAAAAAAAAATTTTTTGGTGCGTTTTCTGCATATCTGTACCTGTGAGATACACCCTTTAGATACTGTTGCTCTATTCTGCTATTCAAAAAACACCCATTTAGGGCAAGATCCTAAATTTCAGAAATATTGGCCCCGGTCGTGGTGCTGCTGGTGGAGCTCCTGTTGCAGGGAGAGGACGTGGTTGATCTGTGCCAGCTACACGCACAAGTAGAACATCTTCCTCAGGTGCGAGTAGGCGACAGAGCCTGCAGCGGTATTTGGTCGGGCCTAATGCGGCTCTACGAATGTGGAGGCCAGGCCCAGGACAAGTACAGGCGATAGTCGATTGGGTTGCTGACAGTGCCTCCAGTTCCTTCACATTGTCTCCCACCCAGTCTACTACTGAAAGATCAGAGTTGGCACCTGCAGCCGATGTCCATCAGTCTTTCACCTCACCCCCTTGCAAATCAGCCAAGCAGTCTGAGTCCCAAGTCATGCAGCAGTCTCTTCTGCTTTTTGATGACTCTGTTAGCAGGGTTTCCCAGGGCCATCCACCTAGCCCTGCCCCAGAAGTGGAAGAGATTGAGTGCACCGATGCCCAACCACTTATGCTTCAAGATGAGTACATGGGAGGACCATCGCAGCACCTCTCGGATGATGAAGAAACACAGGTGCCAACTGCTGCTGCTTTCGCAATTGTGCAGACCGACAAGGAGGGCAGGGGTGAAGACTGGGTGGAAGATGATGTGGAGGACGATGAGGTCCTCGACCCCACATGGAATCAATGTGATGCAGGTGACCTGTGTCGTTCGGAGGAAGAGGCGGTGGTCGCACAGAGCCACCAGCACAGCAGAAGAGGGAGCAGGGTGCAAAAGCGGAGCGTCCGTCCCCTAGACAGTAGGCCTGCTACTGCCCAACGCAGCAAGGGACCAAGCACACCAAAGCCAGGTCCAAGGAGTTCCCTAGCGTGGCAGTTCTTCAGACAATGTGCTGATGACAAGACACAAGTGGTTTGCACGCTGTGCAATCAGAACCTGAAGAGAGGCATAAACGTTCTTAACCTGAGCACAACCTGCATGACTAGGCATCTAAGTGCAAAGCACGAGCTGCAGTGGAGTAGACCCCTCAAAAACCAAGAAAGGTCTCTGGCTCCTCCTGCTTCCTCTTCTGCTGCAGTCTCAGCCTCTTCATCCACCTCTGTAGTGACAGTGGCACCTGCCACCCCGCAAACAGAGGATCTGCCAGCAACAATACCACCTGGGTCACCAACCATCTCCACAATGTCCCATGGAAGCGTTCAGCTCTCTAACTCCCAAACACTGGAGTGGAAGAGGAAGTACCCCCCTACCCACCCGCGATCCCTGGCCCTGAATGCCAGCATTGCAAAATTCCTGGCCTTTGAAATGCTGTCATTCCGTCTGGTGGAGACGCAGGGTTTTAAAAGCCTGATGGCATTGGCTGTCCCACAGTACGTCGCGCCCAGCCGCCACTACTTTTCCAGGCGAGCCATCCCTTCCCTGCACAACCAAGTGGGGGACAAAATCAGGTGTGCACTGCGCAACGCCATCTGTGGCAAGGTCCACCTAACTACGGATACATGGACCAGTAAGCACGGTCAGGGATGTTATACCTCCCTAACAGCACACTGGGTAAATGCAGTGGCGGCTGGGCCTGAGGCGGATAGCAGTTTGGCGCATGTCCTTCCACCACCGAGGATTGCAGGGCGCTTCAGTTTGCCTCCTGTTGCTAACTCCTCCTACTCCGCTTCCTCATCCTCTACCGCCTCCTCATCCGGTTAGCGTAACACCTTCACCACCAACTTTAGCACAGCCAGGGGTAAACGACAGCAGGCAGTTTTAAAACTTTCCTGTTTGGGGGAAAAACGCCACACCACGCATGAGTTGTGGAGGGACATGGAACAACAGACCGATGAGTGGTTGGTGGCAGTGAGCCTCAACCCTGGCCTGGTGGTGTGCGATAATGGGCAAAATCTCGTAGCAGCTCTGGGTCTAGCCAGTTTGACGCACATCCCTTGCCTGGCGCATGTGCTAAATTTGGTGGTGCAGGGGTTCCTTAAAAATTACCCCGATATGCCAGAGCTGCTGCAGAAAGTGCGGGCCGTCTGTGCGCACTTTCGGCGTTCTCACCATGCTGCTGCTCGCCTGTCAGCACTGCAGCGTAACTTCGGCCTTCCCGCTCACCGCCTCATATGTGACGTGCCCACAAGGTGGAACTCCACCTTGCACATGATGGCCAGACTGTGCGAGCAGCAGCAGGCGATAGTGGAGTTTCAGCTGCAGCACGCACGCGTGAGTCGCTCTGCGGAACAGCACCACTTCACCACCAATAACTGGGCCTCCATGCAAGACCTGTGTGCCTTGTTGCGCTGTTTCGAGTACTCCACCAACATGGCCAGTGCCGATGATGCCGTTCTCATCTTTACTATTAGGGATGAGCCGAACACCCCCTGTTCAGTTCGCACCAGAACCTGCGAACAGACAGAAAGTTTGCGCGAAATTTAGAACCCTATTAAATACAATGGACTCGAACGTTCAAAATCAAAATTGCTAATTATAAAGGCTAATATGCACGTTATTGTCATAAAAAGTGTTTGGGGACCCGGGTCCTGCCCCAGGGGACATGTATCAATGCAAAAAAAGTTTTAAAAACAGCCGTTTTTTAGGGAGCAGTGAGATTTTAATAATGCTTAAAGTGAAACAATAAAAGTGAAATATTCCTTTAAATTTTGTACCTAGGGTGTGTGTATAGTATGCATGTAAAGCAGCGCTTGTTTCCTGTGCTTAGAATTGTCCCTGCACAAAATGTAATTTCTGAAGGAAAAAAAGTCATTTAAAACTCACTCGCGGCTATAATGAATTGTCGGCTTCCGGCAATACATAGAAAAGTCATTGATAAAAAAAAAAAAAAGCGTGGGGGTCCCCCCAAATTCAATTACCAGGCCCTTCAGGTCTGGTATGGATTTTAAGGGGAACTCCACCCCAAATAAAAAAAAATGGCGTGGAGTTCCCCCAAAAATCCATACCAGACCCTTATCCGAGCATGCAACCTGGCAGGCTGCAGGAAAAGAGGGGGGGACGAGAGAGCGCCCCCCCTCCTGAACCGTACCAGGCCACATGCCCTCAACATGGGGAGGATGTCCCCATGTTGATGGGGACAAGGGCCTCATCCCCACAACCCTTGCCCGGTGGTTGAGGGGGTCTGCGGGCAGGGGGCTTATTGGAATCTGGAAGACCCCTTTAACAAAGGGGACCCCCAGATCCCGGCCCCCCCCCATGTGAATTGGTAAGGGGTACATTGTACCCCTACCATTTCACGAAGAAAGTGTAAAAAAAAATGTAAAAAAAACACACAGACACCTTGGAAAAAACACACAGACACCTTGGAAAAGTCCTTTATTAAAAAAAAAAAAAAAAAAACATTCCAGCGATGAAATTCAGTGTCCCCCGGTGGAGTTCCCCCAAATATCCATTCAGGTCTGGTATGGATATTTGGGGGAACTCCACGCATTTTTTTTAAAATTTGCGGCAGGGTTCCCCTTAATATCCATACCAGACCTGAAGGGCCTGGTAATTGAATTTGGGAGGACCCTCACGCTTTTTTTTATCAATGACTTTTCTATGTATTGCCGGGAGCCAACAATTCATTATAGCCGCGAGTGAGTTTTAAATGACTTTTTTTCCTTCAGAAATGACACTTTGTGCAGGGACAGTTCTAAGCATGGGAAACAAGCGCCACTTTACATGCATACATGCTTCGGGCGATGATGGAAGAGGATGTGGCCAGGGCCGATCCTAGGCGGGTGCCTGGGGTGCAGTTCACCCAGGCGCCACAGAGATGGGGGCGCTCAAGCGCCAGAGTGCTCCCCTCCCTCCTCTCCTTGTTGGTGTCCGAGGCGAGGCTGCTCTCTCCGCCAGTCTCCGCCGCGGCGCTGCCGCTGTATTTCCTGCCCTAGTCCGCCCCCTCCACCCTCCTGTCAGAGCAGGTTAGAGCGTCTGTCTCTGTTCGGAGAGAGACCGCGCTCTGACGTTGTTGGGGGGCGGGGCGGTCCGTGCCGTGCCCGTCATGTGAGAGGATTCTGACATCTGACCCCTTTCCTGCTCGTGTCTTCTATCACTGTGCAGTGTCGATGTGATCCTCTCCTGTCTGAGTGTCACTGCCCAGTGCCTCTGTACAGACCGGAATGTGCTTTGTAGATAAATAAGGTAAATGAAGTATGGTAATCTTTCCAACATCACTGCACACTGATAACTCCTCACACCCGCACTTTTCTTCTCTCATTCAGCTCTCACTACACTCGCAGCCCCCTCCTCCCCCTTCCACCTCAGCATTTCCCGGTCCACAATCTTTTCATCTACTAGTCTTGTTACCCCTCTGTAGTCTCTAGTCTGCAACTGTCACAGCCTCAGAATCCTGCCAGCATGCCATTCATTCCTCATTGCTCCTTCATCCTTCATCCTGTGCTCCAGAACTTTTTTCCTTTACTTCACTGCAGGGGCATAACTACAGTGGTTGCCATTGCACCACAGCCTGAGAGGAGGGGGGGCGTCATACAGAGGAACCAATGCCTTCCATGTTCTTTCTGCAGCCACTAAATGCCTGCAGAGAGAAGAGGAAAAGTGGGCATTCAGCAGCTGCAGGAAGAACATGGAGGGCATTGGTTCCTCTGTATGCCGCCCCTCCTCTCCAGCTTTTTCTGCCCGTGGGCCCCTCATCTTTCTCCTGGCACTTCTGTGATCTTCCCCAGCAACTTCTCTGCTCTCTCCCACCCCACCCCCTACTGTAATCTGGCCCCCCCTGTGCTCTTCTTCTTTTCCCCCCCTGTGCTCTTCTTCTTTTCCCCCCCTGTGCTCTTCTTCTTTTCCCCCCCTGTGCTCTTCTTCTTTTCCCCCCTGTGCTCTTCTTCTTTTCCCCCCCTGTGCTCTTCTCTGGTCCCCCCCTGTGCTCTTGTCTGGTCCCCCCCTGTGCTCTTGTCTGGTTCCCCCCGTGCTCTTCTCTGGGTCCCCCCCGTGCTCTTCTCTGGGTCTCCCCCTGTGCTCTTCTTTGTGTCCCACCCCAGTGCTCTTATCTGGGTCCCCCCCCTGTGCTCATCTCTGCGTCCCTCCCCCTGTGCTCTTCTCTGGGTCCCCCCCCTGTGCTCTTCTCTGGGTCCCCTCCCCCTGTGCTCTTCTTTGTGTCCCACCCCAGTGCTCTTATCTGGGCCCTTCCCCTGTGCTCATCTCTGCGTCCCCCCCCTGTGCTCTTCTCTGGGTCCCCCCCCTGTGCTCTTCTCTGGGTCCCCTCCCCCTGTGCTCTTCTCTGGCCCCCCCTGTGCTCTTCTCTGGTCCCCCCTGTGCTCTTCTCTGCCCTCCCCTGTGCTCTTCTTTCCCCCCCCTGTGCTCTTCTTCTTCCCCCCCTGTGCTCATCTCTGGGTCCCCCCCTGTGCTCTTCTCTGGGTCCCCCCCCCGTGCTCTTCTCTGGGTCCCCCCCTGTGCTCTTCTCTGGGTACCCCCCTGTGCTCTTCTCTGGGTCCCCCCCGTGCTCTTCTCTGGTCCCCCCCCTGTGCTCTTCTCTGGTCCCCCCCTGTGCTCTTCTCTGGTCCCCCCCTGTGCTCTTCTCTGGTCCCCCCCTGTGCTCTTCTCTGGTCCCCCCGTGCTCTTCTCTGGTCCCCCCCGTGCGCTTTTCTGGGTCCCCCCATGCTCTTCTCTGGTCCCCCCCCTGTGCTCTTCTCTGGTATCCCCCTGTGCTCTTCTCTGGTCCCCCCCTGTGCTCTTCTCTGGTCCCCCCCCTGTGCTCTTCTCTGGTCCCCCCCTGTGCTCTTCTCTGGTCCCCCCCGTGCTCTTCTCTGGTCCCCCCCCTGTGTTCTTCTCTGGTCCCCCCCTGTGCTCTTCTCTGGTCCCCCCTGTGCTCTTCTCTGGTCCCCCCCTGTGCTCTTCTCTGGTCCCCCCCCGTGCTCTTCTCTGGTCCCCCCCCTGTGCTCTTCTCTGGTCCCCCCCCCGTGCTCTTCTCTGGTCCCCCCCTGTGCTCTTCTCTGGTCCCCCCCTGTGCTCTTCTCTGGCCCCCCCCCTGTGCTCTTCTCTGGTCCCCCCTGTGCTCTTCTCTGGTCCCCCCCCCTGTGCTCTTCTCTGGTCCCCCCCTGTGCTCTTCTCTGGTCCCCCCCTGTGCTCTTCTCTGGTCCCCCCCCTGTGCTCTTCTCTGGTCCCCCCCCCTGTGCTCTTCTCTGGTCCCCCCCTGTGCTCTTCTCTGGTCCCCCCGTGCTCTTCTCTGGTCCCCCCCGTACTCTTCTCTGGTCCCCCCCGTGCTCTTCTCTGGTCCCCCCTGTGCTCTTCTCCGGTCCCGTCCCCCCCTGTGCTCCTCTCTGGTCCCCCCTGTGCTCTTCTCTGGTCCCCCTGCTCTTCTCCTTTATCCTGCTTTTTCCTGTCACCCTGTACTGTCTCCTGCCCCCCCCAGCTCTGCCAGGTTCCCTCTTCCACCGGCTGCTGTGGGGAATATGTAAGGATGGAGAGCAGGGAAGGCTTCCCTGCCTGAAATGACAGAGTAAGTTATCTGTACTAATCACTTACTCTGACCATCTCCTGTACCATGTCTGGGGGCTCTTTCTAACAGACTCTCTAACAGAAGCCCCCTCTGTGTGCATCAGAGAGACTCCCCTCCAGGTCTCATTAGGGTACGCTCTTCCTGTATTTTCTTTATTGTTAGAAGATCATGGGAGGATCCCAGGGAAACAAAGACTTCTTAGGGGAGCATCTCTGTGTTTGAGTCGTTGCCATAGAAACATGTGTAAAGGGGAGGAGTTTGTAAAGATGACCACACCCATGTGGGGGCGCCAGAAATATTTCTGCACCCAGGCGTCTGTGACCCTAGGATCGGCCCTGGATGTGGCACAGGAGGAGGAGGAGGAAGAGGGATCATTTCCAAGGCTTTCAGGGCAGTCATTCACAAGTGGCTCAGAGGGTGGGTTCCTGCACCAACAAACACCAGGTACACAATTGTCCAGCAAGGGCACAGTTCTGGAGGATGACGAGGTGCAGGATGAGAAGGAGGAGATGGAGGAGGAGGACCTATGTTCACAGCAGGGTGGCACCCAGACCAGCTCATGGCCATCACTGGTGCGTGGCTGGGGGGATACAGAGGACACAGACGATACACCTCCCACAGAGGACAGCTTTTCGTTGCCTCTGGGCAGCCTGGCACACAGGAGCGATTACATGCTGCAGTGTCTCCGCAACGACTGCCGAGTTGCCCACATTCTAACAGGTACTGATTACTGGGTGGACACGCTGCTGGATCCCCGTTACAAGGACAACGTACCGTCCTTAGTTCCCTCACTGGAGCGTGATTGTAAGATGCGCGAGTGCAAGCGCACGCTGGTAGACACGCTGCTGGTGGCATTCCCACCTGACAGCGGGGGCACAGTGGAAGCACAAGGCGAAGGCAGAGGAGGAGGAAGAGGTCACCAACGCAGCCGGGGCACCGCCAGCACCTCAGAAGGCAGGGTTAGCATGGCCGAAATGTGGAAAAGCTTTGTCAGCACACCACAACAACCAGCACCACCAGCTGATATGGAACGTCTTAGCAGGAGCCAGCATTTCACCAACATGGTGGAGCAGTATGTGTGCACACGCCTACACGTACTGAATGACGGGTCTGCCCCCTTCAACTTCTGGGTCTCCAAATTGGGCACATGGCCTGAGCTTGCCCTTTACGCCTTGGAGGTGCTGGCCTGCCCTGCAGCCAGTGTATTATCTGAACGTGTTTTTAGCACGGCAGGGGGCGTTATCACAGACAAGCGCAGCTGCCTGTCCAGAGCCAATGTGGACAAGCTTACGTTTATTAAAATGAACCAGGCATGGATCCGACAGGACTTGTCCGTACCTTGTGCAGAATAGACATGTATACCGGCCTTACCCAGCCATTGTTGTATTTTTGATCTCTCTCACTTTTTTTGGGGTGTACCCTAATTTTAAAAAAAATTAAATTAAAAACCAGTGTTGGCTACCTAGTCCTCCTCCACCGCCGCTTCCACCTACACCGCCACATCCACCGCCACCTCAACCTCCTACTCCATATGGACCTCGTCCTCCTAGGTCAAGATTATTATTTTGTATTTTGATGTATTTTATGTTATTTTAAGTTATTTCCCTATCCACATTTGTTTGCAGAGCACTTGCCATGCTCTTAACAACATTTTGCTGCCATTTGCAGCTCTCTAGCCCTTTCCATTACTTTTTTAGAGCCATTTTAGTCCTCAAAAGTTTGGGTCCCCATTGACTTTAATGGGGTTCGGGTTCGGGGTCAAGTTCGGGTCCCGAACTCTAACTTTTTTCCGAAGTTCGGCCGAACCCGTTGAACCCGAACATCCAGGTGTCCGCTCAACCCTACTCACTTTCTGTCCCAATGACAATTGGATTTTGAAAATTTGGGGTTTTTAGTGAAACAAGGAACTCTTATGCCGCGTACACACGATCGATTTTTTCGACGGTGAAAACACCGTCGAAAAAATCGACGTTAAAAACGAGGAACAGCTTGTTCCCCTCACACACGGCCGTTTTAAATGTCATTTTTTTTTTGGTCGAAAAAAACGACCGTGTGTGGGCTCCGCGGCAGTGTTTCCCTATGGGAAACACTGCCGCGGAAAACATGTCGAAAAAACGACGAGAAAAATTAGAACATGTTCTAATTTTTCTCGTCGTTTTTAATGCCGTTTTTCTCGTCGAAAAAAACGACAGAAAGCCCACAGACTATCGTTTTTCTCGTCGAATGGGAAAAATTTTGTTTTTTTCGACGGGAAAAACGGCCGTGTGTACGTGGCATTAGAGGAGAGAATTTCCCTTCCTAGGGGTAGATTTCCTCTCACTTCCTGTTGCCTCCTACCGTTTGCAAGTAGGAGTCGTTTGTAAGTTGGATGTTTGAAAGTAGGGGCCTGCCCTATATACTCTTCAGAAATTTGGGCCTTAGGTGTTGGTGTTGCCACAACACTGTAAGCCCTCACATTTACTCTTGGTGGGTGCAGGAACTGGCCCTGCTGTGAAATATTAGATCAAGAATTGTAATTACATGCCCGTGTTGAACAGGGTCAGAAAAATTGGGCCTTTGGTGGTGGACAGTGTGGTGGTGTTGTCACAACACTGTAAGGCCTCACAGTTACTCTTTGTGGGCGCAGGAACGGGCATTGTTGTGAAATATTAGATCAAGAATTGTAATTACATGCCCCTGTTAAACAGGGCTGAAAAATTGGGCATTAGGCACTGATGCTGGTGCCACAACACTGAAACCCCTCACAGATACTCTAGTTGGAGCGCAGGAATGAGCCCTGCTGCAAGGTATTGCAGCAAAAATTGTAATTACACGCCCCTGTTAAACAGGGGCTGAAAAATTGGACCTTAGGCACTGGTGCTGGTGCCACAACACTGCAACCCCTCACAGATACTCTAGTTGGAGCGCAGGAATGAGCCCTGCTGCAAGGTATTGCATCAAAAATTGTAATTACACGCCCCTGTTAAACAGGGGCTGAAAAATTGGGCCTAAGCCACTGGTGGCGGTGCCCAGAACCAAAAATGTTTTTACAAGCTATCAGCATGAACATTGAGGAGGAAGAGGATAGTCACTCAGCATAACAAGATACTCACTCAGCATCATCTTGAAGGGATCTCAAATTAAAAAAAAAAATTTGGCTACACTGGCATCAGGTGCTTGGTAGCTGGTGATCCAAGACTGATTCATTTTTATGAAGGTCAGCCGATCGACCGATTCGGTGGACAGGCGCACCCTGTGATCGGTTACAAAGCCTCCAGCAGCACTGAATGTGCGTTCCGAAAGAAAGCTGGATGCAGGACAGGCCAGTAGCTCAATTGCATACTGTGCAAGCTCTGGCCAGTGATCCATCCTCAAGACCTAGTAACCCAGAGGATTTTCGGTGGGAAAGGTGTCCAAGTCTGATCTTGCCCCTAGGTATTCCTGCACCATGTAAATAAGACGCTGGCGATGGTTGCTGGAACCGATCATACCTTGGGGCTAAAAAATTGCCTGAACGCATCTGTCAGATGGCCACCTTCTCCACCGCTCCTTCTGTGACTGACCGAAGCCTCAGCAACACGTTGTCCAGGACCAGAAATTTGTAACCTCCCAGGCTCTGGAAACACGTTGCACAAACCTTTCTGCAAGGCCTCCCGAAGATGTTTCATCCTCTGCTCCCTCTGCGACAGCTGGATAAGATCTGCAACCTTACCCTTGTAACGTGGATCAAGGAGGGTTGCCAGCCAGTAATGATCCCTCACCTTGATACCACGAATACGAGGATCCTTTCGCAGGCTTTGCAGGATCAGGGAGGCCATGCAGCATAGGTTTGCTGAGGCATTCGCTCCGGAGTCCTCTTGGTCACTAGGGATGAGCTTCGTGTTCGAGTCGAACATACGTTCGACTCGAACATCGGCTGTTCGATCGTTCGACGAAGATCAAACGATTTGGGCCGTTCGCGCCAAATTCGAGTGACGCGAACGGCCCACAATGCACTACGCCATCGCAGTGTCATCCAGGCGCTGTGATTGGCCAAGCATGCACTGTGACCCCGCATGCTTGGCCAATCACAGCGCCGGCAGCGAGGAGAGCAATGATTGGCCACAGGCAGGATGCCTGTGGCCAATCATTGCTGTGGGGGTTTAGTACACGCCCCACACTATAAAAGGCCGCCAGCGCGGCGGCCTTGTGTAGTGTGTTCCGGAGCAGGGAAAGAGAAGCATAGGTAGGGACAGTGTCATTTTTTTTCCTTTACTAATCCTGGATTCCTTGTGTTTAGGGACAAATAAGGATAGGTAGGGAGAGTGTCAGTGTGTTATTCTGTGCTAAACCTTGTTTGTAGGGACAGAGAGGTACAGTGAGGGAAAGTGTCAGTGTGCTATTCTGTTCTAAACCAATCTTGCTGAACCATATTTGAAATCCTTGAGTTTAGGGACAGAGAGGTACAGTGAGGGAAAGTGTCAGTGTGCTATTCTGTTCTAAACCAATCTTGCTGAACCATATTTGAAATCCTTGAGTTTAGGGACAGAGAAGGACACTCGTGGAAACTATCAGTGTGCTATTCTGTGCTAAATCTTGTTTGTAGGGACAGAGAAGGACAGTGAGTGAAACTGACAGTGTGCTATTCTGTTCTAAACCAATCTTGCTGAACCATATTTGAAATCCTTGAGTTTAGGGACAGAGAGGTACAGTGAGGGAAAGTGTCAGTGTGCTATTCTGTTCTAAACCAATCTTGCTGAACCATATTTGAAATCCTTGAGTTTAGGGACAGAGAAGGACACTCGTGGAAACTATCAGTGTGCTATTCTGTGCTAAATCTTGTTTGTAGGGACAGAGAAGGACAGTGAGTGAAACTGACAGTGTGCTATTCTGTTCTAAACCAATCTTGCTGAACCATATTTGAAATCCTTGAGTTTAGGGACAGAGAGGTACAGTGAGGGAAAGTGTCAGTGTGCTATTCTGTTCTAAAACAATCTTGCTGAACCATATTTGAAATCCTTGAGTTTAGGGACAGAGAGGTACAGTGAGGGAAAGTGTCAGTGTGCTATTCTGTTCTAAACCAATCTTGCTGAACCATATTTGAAATCCTTGAGTTTAGGGACAGAGAAGGACACTCGTGGAAACTATCAGTGTGCTTTTCTGTGCTAAATCGTGTTTGTAGGGACAGAGAAGGACAGTGAGTGAAACTGACAGTGTACTATTCTGTTCTAAACCAATCTTGCTGAACCATATTTGAAATCCTTGAGTTTAGGGACAGAGAGGTACAGTGAGGGAAAGTGTCAGTGAGCTATTCTGTTCTAAACCAATCTTGCTGAACCATATTTGAAATCCTTGAGTTTAGGGACAGAGAAGGACACTCGTGGAAACTATCAGTGTGCTATTCTGTGCTAAATCTTGTTTGTAGGGACAGAGAAGGACAGTGAGTGAAACTGACAGTGTGCTATTCTGTTCTAAACCAATCTTGCTGAACCATATTTGAAATCCTTGAGTTTAGGGACAGAGAAGGACACTCGTGGAAACTATCAGTGTGCTATTCTGTGCTAAATCTTGTTTGTAGGGACAGAGAAGGACAGTGAGTGAAACTGACAGTGTGCTATTCTGTTCTAAACCAATCTTGCTGAACCATATTTGAAATCCTTGAGTTTAGGGACAGAGAGGTACAGTGAGGGAAAGTGTCAGTGAGCTATTCTGTTCTAAACCAATCTTGCTGAACCATATTTGAAATCCTTGAGTTTAGGGACAGAGAGGTACAGTGAGGGAAATTGTCAGTGTGCTATTCTGTTCTAAACCAATCTTGCTGAACCATATTTGAAATCCTTGAGTTTAGGGACAGAGAAGGACACTCGTGGAAACTATCAGTGTGCTATTCTGTGCTAAATCTTGTTTGTAGGGACAGAGAAGGACAGTGAGTGAAACTGACAGTGTGCTATTCTGTTCTAAACCAATCTTGCTGAACCATATTTGAAATCCTTGAGTTTAGGGACAGAGAGGTACAGTGAGGGAAAGTGTCAGTGAGCTATTCTGTTCTAAACCAATCTTGCTGAACCATATTTGAAATCCTTGAGTTTAGGGACAGAGAAGGACACTCGTGGAAACTATCAGTGTGCTATTCTGTGCTAAATCTTGTTTGTAGGGACAGAGAAGGACAGTGAGTGAAACTGACAGTGTGCTATTCTGTTCTAAACCAATCTTGCTGAACCATATTTGAAATCCTTGAGTTTAGGGACAGAGAGGTACAGTGAGGGAAAGTGTCAGTGAGCTATTCTGTTCTAAACCAATCTTGCTGAACCATATTTGAAATCCTTGAGTTTAGGGACAGAGAAGGACACTCGTGGAAACTATCAGTGTGCTATTCTGTGCTAAATCTTGTTTGTAGGGACAGAGAAGGACAGTGAGTGAAACTGACAGTGTGCTATTCTGTTCTAAACCAATCTTGCTGAACCATATTTGAAATCCTTGAGTTTAGGGACAGAGAGGTACAGTGAGGGAAAGTGTCAGTGAGCTATTCTGTTCTAAACCAATCTTGCTGAACCATATTTGAAATCCTTGAGTTTAGGGACAGAGAGGTACAGTGAGGGAAAGTGTCAGTGTGCTATTCTGTTCTAAACCAATCTTGCTGAACCATATTTGAAATCCTTGAGTTTAGGGACAGAGAAGGACACTCGAGGAAACTATCAGTGTGCTATTCTGTGCTAAATCTTGTTTGTAGGGACAGAGAAGGACAGTGAGTGAAACTGACAGTGTGCTATTCTGTTCTAAACCAATCTTGCTGAACCATATTTGAAATCCTTGAGTTTAGGGACAGAGAGGTACAGTGAGGGAAAGTGTCAGTGAGCTATTCTGTTCTAAACCAATCTTGCTGAACCATATTTGAAATCCTTGAGTTTAGGGACAGAGAAGGACACTCGTGGAAACTATCAGTGTGCTATTCTGTGCTAAATCTTGTTTGTAGGGACAGAGAAGGACAGTGAGTGAAACTGACAGTGTGCTATTCTGTTCTAAACCAATCTTGCTGAACCATATTTGAAATCCTTGAGTTTAGGGACAGAGAGGTACAGTGAGGGAAAGTGTCAGTGAGCTATTCTGTTCTAAACCAATCTTGCTGAAGCATATTGCAAATCCTTGTGTTTAGGGACAGAGAAGGATAGGCAGGGGACAGTGTCAGTGTCATTGTTGCTAAGCCTCCTGCACAGTATACACCTGAAGGTAGTTCTTATTGCTCTTTTTCCCATCTCCCTGCAGGCCATCCATTAAAATGTCTGGAAGGCAAACAAGGAGAGGCAGACAGTCAGGAGGCAAAAAAAGAGGGCAAGCAGGCTCTGTGTCTGGGGGCAACAGTGCTGGTCGTGGACGCGGTGCATTGTCATCAGCACATGGCCATGGGACACGCTTGTCCTTCTTTTCGGCAGCTGGACATGTTGAGCCACATCATGCCGAAGACTTGGTAGAGTGGATGACCAAGCCCACCTCATCCTCCTCATCCTCTCTCACCCAGGCTCAGGGTACTGGCAAAGCAGCTGCCAAAGCGTCCTCTTCTCTGGTATCATTATCTTCATTAGTCAATCCTTCCCTAGACCCACCATGTCCTCCTCCTGAGGAGCCCCTGAACTGTTTGAGCACAGTGTTGGGTACATGCTCCAGGAGGATGCCCAGCGTTTCGAAGGATCTGATGATGATACCCAGATAGAGGAAGGCAGTAGCGTGAGAGCAGAGAGAGGGGATGCTCAAGAAGGACACCAATCTGGCAGTCATGCTCCAGCAGCTGCAGCATACTGCCAGATTGGCTCCAGTGATGAGGGGGGAGGGGATGATGAGGTCACTGACTCCACGTGGGTGCCTAATAGGAGAGAGGATGAGGAGGAGGATGAGGAGGAGGCACATCTCCAACGAGGCAGGATGCCCTTGGGTGGCCAGCGTATGGGCAGCACACCGACGGAATCACAACGCAGAGCTCCGCCTGTGCAGGGCGCTGCCTCTGCCCGTCATTCAAAAAGTTCTTTGGTGTGGGCCTTTTTTGAGGCGAGTGCATCAGATCGCACAGCTGCTGTTTGCAACATATGTCTCAAGCGTATATCGCGTGGCCAAAACATCAGCCGCTTGGGCACCACATGCTTGATCAGACATATGTTGACCTGCCATGCAGCTCGTTGGCAAGCCTACCTTAAAGACCCACACCAAAGAACAAAGCGGACCTCTCCTTGCACCGCATCAGCTGGGATCTCCAACCCCACTATACCTTCAGTCCTCTCTGAAACCTGCACTGAGAGGAATGAAGGTGTAGAATTAGGTGTGTCACAGCCAAGTACTTGCGGGCACTCTGCTAGCAGTACACCGACGTCCGATTCTAGCAGGCAAATTTCCCTGCCCCAGCTGCTGGACCGTCGAAAGAAGTTCACTCCCAGCCATCCACATGCCCAGCGGTTGAATGCTAGCTTGGCTAAATTGCTAGCGCTTCAACTGCTGCCTTTTCAGTTGGTAGACTCGGCCCCCTTCCGTGAGTTTGTGCAATGTGCGGTTCCTCAGTGGCAGGTTCCCAAACGCCACTTTTTCTCACGGAAGGCGATTCCGGCTCTCTACAGGCATGTGGAAGGCAATGTCTTGGCCTCGCTGGACAGGGCGGTCAGCGGTAAGGTGCATATTACCGCTGATTCATGGTCCAGCAGGCATGGACAGGGACGTTACCTTTCTTTCACGGCCCATTGGGTCACTCTTTTGGCAGCTGGGAAGGATGCAGGACAAGGTGCAGTAGTGTTGGAGGTTGTTCCGCCGCCACGCCTCCAAAATGCTACTACTAGTTGTGACACACCTCTCTCCTCCACCCCCTCCTCTTCTTCTTCCTCCATGGCCTCTTCCTGTGGTTTGTCCTCGGAACCAGCGGTGCTCCGTAGGCGTTCAAGGGGCTACGCAAGTACGCAGGCAAAAAGAGGCCATGCCGTGCTTGCGCTGGTGTGTTTGGGGGACAGGAGCCACACTGGGGCAGAGGTCCTGTCTGCTCTGCAGGGGCAGGCCGAGAGGTGGTTGACGCTACGCCAGCTTAAGCCAGGAATGGTGGTTTGCGATAATGGCACCAACCTCCTCTCCGCCCTCCGACAGGGACAACTGACCCATGTGCCCTGTATGGCTCACGTCCTTAACCTGGTGGTGCAGCGGTTCTTGGTCAGGTACCCGGGCTTACAGGATGTCCTGAGGCAGGCCAGGAAAGTCTGTGTGCATTTCCGCAGATCTTATAATGCCAGTGCTCGCCTGGCTGAGCTGCAAAAGGAGTTGAACCTGCCCAAGAACCGCCTTATATGTGACATGCCCACCAGGTGGAACTCAACGTTGGCCATGCTGCAGCGGCTGCACACGCAGCAGAGGGCCATCAATGAGTACCTGTGCGACTATGGCACCAGGACAGGGTCAGGGGAGCTCGGGTTTTTTTCACCACGCCAGTTGGGCATGATCAGGAAAGCATGCACTGTCCTGGCACCATTTGAGGAGGCCACGAGGATGGTGAGCAGTGACAGTGCATGCATCAGTGACACTGTACCTCTTGTCCACCTGTTGGAGCACACGCTGCGTGGAAGAATGGACAGGGCACTTGAGGCAGAACAGAGGCAGGAAGAGGAGGACTTCCTTGCCTCTCAAGGCCCCCTTTACCCAGACAGTGTTCCTTCTGTACCACCCATCGCACAGGAAGAGGAGGAGGAGGAGGAGGAGGAGGAGGATTGTGTCAGCATGGAGGTGGAGGCTGGCACTCAGCATCATCAGCAGCAGTCTTTTAGGGATGATTTACAGTCCCAAGAAACCAGTGGACTTGTACGTGGCTGGGAGGAGGTGGCTGCGGATCATGTCGTCCTTAGTGACCCAGAGGACTCCGGACTGAATGCCTCAGCTAACCTACGCTGCATGGCCTCCCTGATCCTGCAAAGTCTGCGGAAGGATCCTCGTATTCTTCGGATCAAGGAGAGGGACCATTACTGGCTGGCCACTCTCCTTGATCCACGGTACAAGGGTAAGGTTGCGGACCTTATGTTACCGTCGCAGAGGGAGCAGAGGATGAGACAACTCCGGGAGGCCTTGCAGAAAGGTCTGTGCAACGCGTTCCCAGAGACTGGGAGGTCACAAACTCCTGGTCCTGGACAACGAGTTGCTGAGGCTTCGGGCAGTCAAAGAAGGAGCGGTGGGGAAGGTGGCCGTCTGACCGATGCGTTCAGACAATTCTTTAGTCCGCAGCCCCAAAGTATGATCGGTTCCAGCAACCATCGCCAGCGTCTGATATACATGGTGCAGGAATACCTAGGGGCAAGGTCAGACTTGGACACCTTCCCCACCGAAAATCCTCTGGCTTACTGGGTCTTGAGGATGGATCACTGGCCAGAGCTTGCACAGTATGCAATTGAGCTACTGGCCTGTCCTGCATCCAGCGTTCTTTCAGAACGCACATTCAGTGCTGCTGGAGGATTTGTCACGGATCACAGGGTGCGCCTGTCCACCGACTCGGTTGATCGACTGACTTTCATCAAGATGAACCAGTCTTGGATCACCACCAGCTACCACACACCTGATGCTGATATAACAGACTAATTGATTTTAAAATGTCACATCCCTTCAAGACTGATGCTGATGCTGAGTGCCTGTGCTGTTATGTTGACTGGCTATCCTCCTCCTCCTCCTCAATGATACGATTAATGATGATAGCTTGGAAGATCATTTTGGTTTATGGGTGACGCCACCAGTGGCTAAGGCCCAATTTTTCAGCCCCTGTTTAACAGGGGCGTGTAATTACAATTTTTGATGCAATACTTTGCAACAGGCCTCATTGCTGTGCTCCAAGTACAGTATCTGTGAGGGGTTGCAGTGTTGTGCCACCAGTGCCTAAGGCCCAATTTTTCAGCCCCTGTTCAACAGGGGCATGCAATTATAATTATTGATCTAATAATTCACAGCAGGGCCCATTGCTCCGCCCACCAAGAGTAACTGTCAGGCCTTACAGTGTTGTGGCACCAGCACCACCATCACCACCACCACCACCACCAAAGGCCCAATTTTTCAGCCCCTGTTCAACAGGGGCATGCAATTATAATTATTGACCTAATAATTCACAGCAGGGCCCATTGCTGCACCCACCAAGAGTAACTGTCAGGCCTTACAGTGTTGTGGCACCAGCACCACCATCACCACCACCACCACCACCACCACCAAAGGCCCAATTTTTCAGCCCCTGTTCAACAGGGGCATGCAATTATAATTATTGATCTAATAATTCACAGCAGGGCCCATTGCTGCGCCCACCAAGAGTAACTGTCATGCCTTACAGTGGCACCAGCACCACCATCAAAGGCCCAATTTTTACTACCACTGATCAACAATTATATGTTATTACAATTCCTGATATAATAGTTGACAGCAGGGCGTTCCAGCACCCACCAAGAGTAACTGTGAGTGCTTACAGTGTTGTGCCAACACCAACACCTAAGGGGCCAATTTCTGCAGAGTATATACGGCAGGTCCCTACTTTCAAACATCCAACTTACAAACGACTACTACTTGCAAACAGAAGAAGACAACAGGAAGTGAGAGGAAATCTACCCCTTGGAAGGAAAATTCTCTCCTGTAAGAATTAATATGGGAGGAAGGTGTCTCCTCTCTACTGATGCTTTATCACCAATCCTTGTTTCAATAAAAACACCACATTTCAAAAACAGTTGTCATTGGGACGCAAAGTGAGGTGAAATGTTCTGAACAGGGGCACAGACAGCAAAACAAATGTTACAGGGGTGATAACCCTTCCCTATGTTTTCCAAAAAGCTTAAAAATAGGTATTTGGGCTGGAGCTACACTTAAACAATGTAGCTGTTCAAAATTACAAACAGATTCTACATAAGAACAAACCTACAGTCCCTGTCTTGTATGCACCGCCTGTATACGGCTGTTCAGAGTATATAGGGCCTTTTTTATTTTGTGTGCGGGGTTCCCCTTAATATCCATACAAGACCCAAAGGGGCTGGTAATGGGCTGGGGTAGGGGGGGGGGTTTGATGGGGTAGCTATGCCATTTTTCTTAAAGATTTTCATCCATATTACCAGGACCAGACATTACATTAAAGCCGCAAGCAGTTTTAAATGGCTTTTTTTTCCTTTAGAAATGTTATTTTGTGCAGGGACAGTTCTAATCACGGGAAACACGTGGCACTTCACAGGCATACTTTAGACACCCCCCAGGTACAATATTTAAAGGAATATTTGACTTTTTTTTTTTTTTCACTTTATGCATCATTAAAATGACTGCTCCCGGAAAACGTCCGTTTTTAAAACTTCTTTTTGCATTGATACATGTCCCCTGGTGCAGAACCCGGGTTCCCAACTTTTGTTTAGGACAATAACATGGATAATAGTCGTTATAATTAGCACTTTAGAATCCGAACGTTCGCATCCATTGTATTTAATAGGGTTCTAATGTTCGTGCGAACTTTCGGTCCGTTCGCGGGTTCTGGTGCGAACCGAACCCGGGGGTGTTCGGCTCATCACTATTGGTCACTAAGGATGACATGATCCGCAGCCACCTCCCCCCAGCCACGTACAAGTGCATGGGTTTCTGGGGACTGTAAATGATCCCTTGAAGACTGCTGCTGATGCTCCACCTCCATGCTGACACAATCCTCCTCCTCCTCGTCCTCTTCCTGTGTGATCGGCGGGCCCGCAGGAACACTGTCTGGATAAAGGGGGCCTTGAGAGGTAAGGAAAACCTAAAGTGCCCTGTCCATTATTCCACGCAGCGTGTGCTCCAACAGGTAGACAAGAGGGACAGTGTCACTTATGCATGCACTGTCACTGCTCACCATCCTCGTGGCCTCCTCAGATGGTGACAGGACAGTGCATGCATCCCTGATCATGACCCAGTGGGGTGGCAAAAAAAAACAAGCTCCCCTGACCCTGTCCTGGTGCCATAGTCGCACAGGTACTCATTGATGGCCTTCTGCTGCGTGTGCAGCCGCTGCAGCATGGCCATTGTTGAGTTCCACCTGGTGGGCATGTCACAGATTAGGCGGTTCTTGGGCAGGTTAAATTCCTTTTGGAGGTCAGCCAGCCGAGCACTGGGATTATATGACCGGTGGAAATGCACAGACTTTCCTGGCCTGCCTCAGGACATCCTGTAAGCCTGGGTACCTGCCCAAGAACCGCCGCACCACCAAGTTAAGGAAGTGAGCCAAACAGGGCACATGGGTTAGCTGTCCCTGTCGGAGGGCAAGGAGGAGGTTGGTGCCATTGTCGCAAACCACCATTCCTGGCTTAAGCTGGCATGGCGTCAATCACCTCTGAGCCTGCCCCTGCAGAGCTGACAGAATCTATGCCCAAGTGTGACTTCTGTCCCCCAAGCACACCAGCTCAAGCACCGCATGGCTAGGGATGAGCTTCGAGTCGAACCCATGTTCAACTCGAACATCGTCTGTTCGGCCGTTCGCCGAATTTCGAACATTATGGGCCGTTCGCGCCAAATTCGAGTGGCGCGTCACGGCCCATAATTCACTGCGGCATCGCAGTGCATTGCTGGCTGATGATTGGCCAAGCATGCACTATGACCCGCATGCTTGGCCAATCACAGCGCCGTAAGTACAGAGAGCCGTAATTGGCCAAAGCCAGAGTGGCTTTGGCCAATAATAGCTCAGAGGTGTAGGTACACGCCCCACACTATATAAGGCCGCCAGCTTGGCGGCCTTGTGTAGTGTGTTGCAGCGTTGGTTAAAGGAAAGAGACAGAGAGAGAGAGACAGTGTAATTTTTTTTTGAGTTAGATAGAGCAGGCAGGCGAGTCAGTTAGCTGCAGTTACAGTGTGTAGAGGATATATATGCATCCTAGATGTTGTATATATATTTACACACTGTATTCAGTTTAGCTAGATCCGTTCCTGTTATTCTCTATACTGACAGGCAGGCAGGTGATTGTGCTAGCTGCAGTGTTTCACTTAGGCCCCTTTCACACTGAGGCGCTTTGCAGGCGCTATTGCGCTAAAAATAGCGCCTGCAATGCGCCCCAAAAAAGCCGCTCAATTGTATCCAATGTGAAAGCCTGAGGGCTTTCACACTGGAGCGTTGCGCTTGCAGGAGGGAAAAAAAAACTCCTGCAAGCCGCATCTTTGAGGCGCAATAGGAGCGGTAAAAATACCGCTCCTATAGCTCCCCTGCCCATTGAAATCAATGGGGTAGCGCCTCCAAAACGCCCGCAAAATGCCGCAAAGAGGTGTTATTGCGGGCATTTTAACCCATTTTCGGCCGCTAGCGGGGGTTAAAATCCCCCCGCTAGCGCCCACAAATCGCGGCAAAAAATATGGTATAGTGGCGTTAAAAATAGCGCCGCTATACCGCCAGCGCATCCAGCGCCTCAGTGTGAAAGTAGCCTAAGTGTACTGTGTCCTTTGCACAGTGTGCACCAAAAGCTTACCTGAATACAATTGCTGGTGTTCTGATACAAATACAGGCAGGGAGCTGCAGTATTTTGCTTTAGTGTCCTTTGCACAGTGTGCACCTAAAGCTTACCTCAATACAATTGCTGGTGTTCTGATACAAATACAGGCAGGGAGCTGCAGTATTTTGCTTTAGTGTCCTTTGCACAGTGTGCACCTAAAGCTTACCTCAATACAATTGCTGGTGTTCTGATACAAATACAGGCAGGGAGCTGCAGTATTTTGATTTAGTGTCCTTTGCACAGTGTGCACCTAAAGCTTACCTCAATACAATTGCTGGTGTTCTGATACAAATACAGGCAGGGAGCTGCAGTTTTTTGCTTTAGTGTCCTTTGCACAGTGTGCACCTAAAGCTTACCTCAATACAATTGCTGTTGTTCTGATACAAATACAGGCAGGGAGCTGCAGTATTTTGCTTTAGTGTCATTTGCACATGGCCAGTGTAGTCCAGAGGTACCCAACCTTACTTTTTACTGTTATAACACTTCTACTCCAACACCCCCATATCTTATTTCTAAAATGATGAGACCACAACTTAAATTTGGAGTAAAATGGCCATAACAGCCTATTTATTAAAACACTGTAAAGTAAAACTCCAAACTCAAATATATAATAATATATATATACAGTGGGGCAAAAAAGTATTTAGTCAGCCACCAATTGTGCAAGTTCTCCCACTTAAAAAGATGAGAGAGGCCTGTAATTGTCATCATAGGTATACCTCAACTATGAGAGACAAATTGTGGGAAAAAAAATCCAGACAATCACATTGTCTGATTTGGAAAGAATTTATTTACAAATTATGGTGGAAAATAAGTATTTGGTCACCTACAAACAAGCAAGATTTCTGGCTCTCACAGACCTGTATCTTCTTCTTTAAGAGGCTCCTCTGTCCTCCACTCATTACCTGTATTAATGGCACCTGTTTGAACTTGTTATCAGTATAAAAGACACCTGTTCACAACCTCAAACAGTCACACTCCAAACTCCACTATGGTGAAGACCAAAGAGTTGTCGAAGGACACCAGAAACAAAATTGTAGACCTGCACCAGGCTGGGAAGACTGGATCTGCAATAGGCAAGCAGTTTGGTGTGAAGAAATCAACTGTGGGAGCAATAATTAGAAAATGGAAGACATACAAGACCACTGATAATCTCCCTCAATCTGGGGCTCCACGCAAGATCTCCCCCCGTGGGGTCAAAATGATCACAAGAACGGTGAGCAAAAATCCCAGAACCACACGGGGGGACCTAGTGAATGACCTGCAGAGAGCTGGGACCAACGTAACAAAGGCTACCATCAGTAACACACTACGCCGCCAGGGACTCAGATCCTGCAGTGCCAGACGTGTCCCCCTGCTTAAGCCAGTACATGTCTGGGCTCGTCTGAGGTTTGCTAGAGAGCATTTGGATGATCCAGAAGAGGATTGGGAGAATGTCATATGGTCAGATGAAACCAAAGTAGAACTGTTTGGTAGAAACACAACTCGTCGTGTTTGGAGGAGAGAGAAAGCTGAGTTGCAACCAAAGAACACCATACCTACTGTGAAGCATGGGAGTGGCAACATCATGCTTTGGGGCTGTTTCTCTGCAAAGGGAACAGGACGACTGATCCGTGTACATGAAAGAATGAATGGGGCCATGTATCGTGAGATTTTGCGTGCAAACCTCCTCCCATCATCAAGGGCATTGAAGATGAAATGTGGCTGGGTCTTTCAGCATGACAATGATCCCAAACACACCGCCCGGGCAATGAAGGAGTGGCTTCGTAAGAAGCATTTCAAGGTCCTGGAGTGGCCTAGCCAGTCTCCAGATCTGAACCCCATAGAAAACCTTTGGAGGGAGTTAAAAGTCTGTGTTGCCCAGCGACAGCCCCAAAACATCACTGCTCTAGAGGAGATCTGCATGGAGGAATGGGCCAACATACCAGCAACAGTGTGTGACAACCTTGTGAAGACTTACAGAAAACGTTTGACCTCTGTCATTGCCAACAAATGATATATTACAAAGTATTGAGATGAACTTTTGATATTGACCAAATACTTATTTTCCACCATAATTTGCAAATAAATTCTTTCCAAATCAGACAATGTGATTGTCTGGATTTGTTTCCACATTTTTTCTCTCATAGTTGAGGTATACCTATGATGACAATTACAGGCCTCTCTCATCTTTTTAAGTGGGAGAACTTGCACAATTGGTGGCTGACTAAATACTTTTTTGCCCCACTGTATATATATATATAATATATATAACATTTGTAAATAACTTAATTAACACAGTCTGTTGGTCTTTTGACGGCACCCCAAAATCCAACACATATACCACCAATACACTGCGGGCCCATATAACACACTAGGCCTCCAGCCGTAGAATCAGCTCGGAGACAACCCCCGCCCGCAGTGCAACCATTACGGTATTCCATCAACCTTTCAGCTGGAATACATCGGAGGGGTACATACTACTTATGAGCCCCCCACCCCTTTTCATCACATTTGTTACTGCCACCGTTAAAGACCAACAGAAACACCGCCAATCCTCAGCTGTTATGACGACCATCTTCCAGTGCTCCTGCAAGAAAGAAACACAACAACAACATATAGGGAGGGAGGGTGGGAAAAACTGCCTCCTCCAATTTCTTTCCCAGCTTACTGTTCCTTTCCTGGTCCCGTCTCTCTCTTAAATAATGCCACTCACCCTCAGTCTTTTCCTCTCAGATCACCTCCCCACTCAGCTTACATGTTAACCCTTGCTTGTATACCCTAAACACACTGTCATGCCCGGCCCTGCGCTACTTTCTTTTGTCTTTTCCGTTCCGGGCCTCACTTGACCAGTGTAGTCCAGAGGTACCCAACCTTACTTCTTGCTGTTATAAAACAATTCTACTCCAACACCCCCATATCTTATTTCTAAAATGATGAGACCACAACTTAAATTTGGAGTAAAATGGCCATAACAGCCTATTTATTAAAACACTGTAAAGTAAAACTCCAAACTCAAATATATAATAAAATATATATATATATATATATATATGTAGCGCTACCCCCAGTTAAGAGAGCCGCTGGTTTGATTTTTCGGGCCCTGAGTACAGCTCCACCAACCCCCGGCAATCTTGTATAGTCCCCTGTGGCACAGTTAGTCTAGGGATGTTTTCTATCGCAATCTACACCTGGTAACATACACACTTTAACCCCAGATTAAGTATAAGCACTATGGGTAATGATAACACAGTGATGCAAGTGGCAAGGTATAACAGCTTTACTTTAGGTTAAAAGGGCATGGGTTAAAACATAACATGTAACTGGCTTACAGAGCCCTGCAGCAATAGATGGAATATATATATGGCAATAGCACAGCGCGGTAATCCACCTCGTGCAGCTATTGCTATCTACCTGCCCTATGGCGCACTAAACAATATTCTATCTTCCCTCCCTAGTCAGGCCTGACATAGAATCAAACTCAGTCTTGTGAATAAAGATTTCTTCGCATGCAAACTTGAAATGGTGGTGAACGTTCAGGAACAGTATTGTAATCCACAAAGTAGGCAGTCATAAGGAACACTATGCTGGAGACCCTTTAACTCTGCCCTGCAACCGGTCTCCAGCGGAAACAGCAAATAAATGAATGGTGGGCCAAGGCAGTCTATAGGCCTAAACACAATACAACCGATTGGATTGAGCAGGTGCTCGCTCACCACTCCGGATGCGATCCCAGTCCGGGACTTCCACCCGCTGTGTCTCCACACACAGCGTCCGCAAGGATCGGGTCCCCGATCCAACTGATGTCCGCAGCAAACTCTGTCAGGTGCCACCCAGGCTCCGCAGCGGGATGGAAGGCTCTTCAGAAGTTGCGCAAGGCCCCAGGCTTCAGGCCTTGCACTGCAGCAGATCCGCACAGGAAGAAGCTGTTGCTAGCAGCGCGGTGTCCAAAGAGGCCGAGCTCCGCCTCGCCTCCTTCTTAAATAGTCCCTCCCATGAGTCTCTGCGGTGGCAACACTGCACCCTGGGTGCCAACAGGACTCTGGGAGATGTAGTTCCAAGAGTCTTAAAGGAGACCCCGCTACACACTCCCCCCACTTGAACTCTTTGGTCCCCAAAGATAGTTTTTTTCTTTTAGCATACACTACGTACAATTCTAGACAATGCTGGGTATGATGTCGGCAAGGGGAACTCCCACCAAAACTGAGGGGTTGAATTCCCTTGCCCACAGGTCACACTATCATGAGTGGCCTGCCTAACTGTGCCAGAGGATGAATTGGGGTTGCCCTCCACCAAATGAACAGTGGAGGGAACGGGATGCTCTGTACTCCTCCTTGCAGTGACCACTGCCTCCTCTGAGCTCTTCTCCATTTGTGAGTAAGTTAACTTCTTGGGAGGCCTTATGACTCTTCTAGCTCTTTGCTCTCTTGGGACTTCTGGCTGGGACACTGCAGACTCCTCTTCTGGAACAGGCTTGAGGGATTCCGCTGGCTCTGAAACACTTAGTTCAGGATCCTGGAGGTACATAGAGTCCCTTGGGTCCTCCTCTGAGTATGTGTCACAGGCATCTTCCCAGCAATCTGACAAAGGGCTAGATGGAACGAATTCAGTAGCTTCCGCATTCAGTGTTCTGTCTATAGTGTCTTTGGCAGGAGGAAGATCTATAGCAGAAGTTCCCAGAGTTGGAGAAGGCCATAACCAATCAAGTTCCTGTCTCTCATCTTCACCTTGCTCAGAGGTCTCTACATCTTGATGTTGGGAGGACTGGGACTGAGTGTTTGGCCTAGGGGTATCCAGAATAGAGTCTGTGCTTGAGGAGTCCCTTGCAGGAGGTATCCGAACTGCTTCAGCAAGTGGGAGTAAGTGGTTTCGATGCCAAGTCTTCAATGGGCCCACCTTTCCTTCTGGCTTCAACTTATAGACAGGTAGGCCTGGCAGCTTCTTACAAATGACATAGGGTTCAGGTCTCCATCTGTCTGCAAGCTTGTGCTTCCCAGGGACTCCCAGGTTTTGTAGAAGAACTCGGTCTCCTGGTTGCAGGTCCTGGATCCGAACCTTCAGGTCGAAGTTCCTCTTGTTGCGGGCCCCCCTTTCGTCTGAAGCCGTTTGGGCTTGTTCATAGGCCACCTTCAAGCTGTGCCTGAGTCTGTCCACATATCCCTTGTGGGATATGGCTGAGGAATGGTCTATGGAGGTACCAAAGGCCAGGTCTACAGGTAATCTTGCTTCTCTCCCGAACATGAGACGGTAAGGGGAGTAGCCTGTAGCATCACTTGTGGTACTATTGTAAGCGTGGACTATAGCCACTATGTGCTTGCTCCAATGTTGTTTCTTCTCGCTACTCAGGGTCCCCAGCATATTGAACAGAGTTCGGTTGAACCTCTCCGGTTGAGCATCCCCTTGTGGGTGGTAAAGAGGGGTTTGGGTCTTCTTGATCCCTAAGGAATCCAGGAGCTTCCGACTCAGCCGACTTTCAAAGTCTCTCCCTTGGTCTGAGTGAAGTCGCTGTGGTAGCCCATAATGGACAAAATACTTCTCCATAAGTACCTTTGCTACCGTGGAAGCCTTCTGGTCCTTGGTTAGGAAAGCCTGGGCGTACCGGGTGAAATGATCGGTTACTACCAGAACATTTCCTAGTCCACTCAGGTCAGGCTCGAGGCAGAGAAAATCAATGCATACCAGATCAAGTGGGCTTTGGCTTTGCAAATGGCCCATTGGGGCAGCTTGATGAGGTAAAGTCTTTCTCTGGATGCATCGTGCACATGAATGGCAGTATTCTTCAACTTCAGCCCTCATGCAGGGCCAATAGAAACGGTTCCTAATCCTAACCAGTTGGAAGGTCCTTTCTGCCCCTAGGTGTCCATGATTGTCATGCAGGGCAACCAAGACAGTCTCTCAGTGTTTTTAAGGGAGAAACAGTTGCCATTTGTCTTCCAGGTCATCAGAGGGGCCCCTTCGGTAGACCACTCCCTGATGCACCTGCAACCTGTCCCACTCTTTCCTCAACAGGCGAGCTTCCTTTGAAGGATGGCGCAGGATTCTATTTGGATCCTGATTCTCCAGGGCCTCCAGAACCAATCTCCCCATGGGGTCTTCCAATTGGTCACATCTCAACTCCTTCTGGGAGGCGGACAGAAGCTCATCAGGCTGGGCAGCGGACAGGAACACATCAGGCTGGGCAGCAGACAGGAACATATCAGGCTGGGCAGCAGGCTCCGCAGGCCGGGAAATGGGAACCACAACCTCAGGCCGGGAAACAGGCACCACAACCCCAGGCCGGGAAACGGGCACCACAACCCCAGGCCGGGAAACGGGCACCACAACCCCAGGCCAGGAAACGGGCACCACAACCCCAGGCCGGCAAACGGGCACCACAACCTCAGGCCGGGAAATGGGCACCACAACCTCAGGCCGGGAAACGGGCACCACAACCTCAGGCCGGGAAACGGGCACCACAACCTCAGACCGGGACGCTGGCTCTGGTTCTTCAGGCTGGAATGCTGGCACTGGCTCTTCAGGCTGGAACGCTGGCACTTCGGGCTGGAACACTGGCAACCCGGGACACCGGAACTTCAGGCTGGGACACCGGGACTTCAGGCTGGGACACCGGGACTTCAGGCTGGGACACCTGAAGTGGTCGTAGACACGGTGAATCCTTTTTTTTTGGCAACTGGCCGCGTTGAGCCGCAACATGCCGAAGACTTGGTAGAGTGGATGACCAAGCCGTCCTCATCCTCCTCATCCTCTCTCACCCAGGCTCAGGGTACTTTGTCTGGCAAAGCAGCTGCCAAAGAGGCCTCGTCCCTCAATGGCATCAGTCACTCCTTCCCTAGCCCCACCATGTCCTCCTGAGGAGTCCCCCGAACTGTTTGACCACAGTGTTGGGTACATGCTCCATGAGGATGCCCAGCGTTTTAAAGGCTCCGATGATGGAAACCCAGCTAGAGGAAGGCAGTAACGTGAGCCCAGAGAGAGGGGGTGCCCAAGAAGGACAGCAATCTGGAAGTCATGTTCCCCCAGCTGCAGCATACTGCCAGGTTTGCTACAGTGATGAGGAGGGAGGGGATGATGAGGTCACGGACTCTATGTGGGTGTCTGATAGGAGGGAGGAGGCGGCACATCTCCAACGAGGCAGGATGCCATCCAGGGGCCAGCTTAAGGGCAGCACACCGACAGCATCACACTGCAGAGATCCGCATGTGCAGGCCGCTGCTGTCTCTGCGCGTTATTCCAAAAGTTCTTTGGTGTGGGCCTTTTTTGAGACGAGTGCATCAGATCACAGAGCTGCTATTTGCAACATATGTCTCAGGCGTATCTCGCGTGGCCAAAACATCACCCGCTTGGGCACCACATGCTTGAACAGACATATGTCGACCTGGGGAAAAAATATAAAAAAAAAGAAAAAATATAAACAGTTGCGCTAAACCTGGAATTGTGAACCAGGAATCAAATAAATAAACCACTGGGTGGTCAAATGACCAATACAAAAGTGCATCAGTGATGAATATTAAGTTAATGCTTATTATGTGCTAATTATAAGCAATAAACAAATGTACCAGAAACGTGAACACTAAACAATAATGTGTGAATAGTCCACTTGTTGAAAAGGACAAAAACCAAACAAAGACAAAGACAAACAAAAACAAAGACTCAAGCCCCGTACACACGAACGAGTTTCTCGGCAAAAACCAGCAAGAAACTTGCTGGCAGAGATTTCTTGCCGAGAAATTCGTTCGTGTGTATGGTTTCTCGTCAAGAAAAGCGACAAGAATCTCGACGAGAAAATAGAGAACCTGCTCTCTGTTTTCTCATCGAGATTCTCGTCAGCCTGTTTCTCGACGAGAAAATTGTGTGTGTGTACACTTACCTTTTCGCCGGGAAGCCCGCGCATGCTCGAAATGACTTTGACGCATGCGCGGTAGTTTCTAGGCATAGGTAGGGTGAACAAAGATGGCGGCGACTGCATCGAATGTGACGAGCGCATGCTCGTCGTATTCGATGACGTCATCGCGTTCGCTCCATTCAAAGAACCGCGGGTTCCTTGAAAGGAGCGTGTGTACACTCGGCCGGGACAAGTTTCTTGTCCAAAAATCTCATCGAAAAAACGACATGTTTTTTTCGACGAGAATCTCGGCCGTGTGTACGAGGCAAAAGACAAACAAAACTCTTCCTTTCCATGTGCTCCAAATTGGTGTTGAAAGTGCTGACATCCAACTGATGACACATGGTCTGTTTGGCTAAACCAGCTGGGATTCATTATATGCCTGTTGAGGTCCTCCGTTATAGGGGACCAACTCCATCTGGTAAGCAGGACTATTTACTTGTGGTGGTGGATTTCACGTTTGGTTATCAGCCTCTAATGAAGATTGGAGAGCCCCACTTTGGATATCTGCACAGGCGTCTTCCTGGATTCTATTATATGGACTTTGTTTGATTTTTGTCCTTTTCAACAAGTGGACTATTCACACATTATAGTTTAGTGTTCACGTTACTGATGCACTTTTGTATTGGTCATTTGACCACCCAGTGGTTTATTTATTTGACTCCTGGTTCACAATTCCAGGTTTAGCGCAACTATTTATATTTTTTCTACTTTGCACACTGATGTTTGTTTTCAGGTTAGTTGCTGCTTCCCATATGTAGACAATTTAGTCAGATAATTTGTCTAAGAGTTATACTAGCGCAGTTTCTTTTCCCTTTTCTTTTTATATGTCGACCTGCCATGCAGTTTATTGGCAAGCATACCTAAAAGACCCACACCAAAGAACAAAGCGGACCTCTCCTTGCTCATCAGCTGGGATCTCCAACCCCACTATACCTTCAGTCCTGTCTGAAACCTGCACTGAGAGGAATGAAGGTGTAGAATTAGGTGTGTCACAGCCAAGTACTTGTGGGCAATCTGCTATCGGTACACCGACGTCAGATTGTACCAGGCAAATTTCCCTGCCCCAGCTGCTGCACCACCGAAAGAAGTTCACTCCCAGCCATCCACATGCCCAGCAGTTGAATGCTAGCTTGGCTAAATTGCTAGCACTTCAACTGCTGCCATTTCAGTTGGTAGAATCTGCCCCCTTCAGTGAGTTTGTGTAATGTGCGGTTCCTTAGTGGCAGGTTCCCAAATGCCACTTTTTCTCAGGGAAGGCGATTCCGGCTCTCTACCTGCATGTGGAAGGCAATGTCTTGGCCTCGCTGGACAGGGCGGTCCGCTGACTCATGGTCCAGCAGGCATGGACAGGGAAGTTACCTATCTTTCACGGCGCATTGGGTGACTCCGCTGGCAGCTGGGAAGGATGCAGGACAAGGTGCAGTAGTGTTGGAGGTTGTTCCACCACCACGCCTCCAAAATGCTACTACTGGTTATTCTGACACACCTCTCTTCTCCACCCTCTTCCTCCTCTTCTTCTTCCTCCATGGCCTCTTCCTGTGCTTTGTCCTCGGAACCAGCGGTTCTCCGTAGGCGTTCAAGGGGCTATGCAAGTACGCAGGCAAAGAGATGCCATGCGGTGCTTGAGCTGGTGTGCTTGGGGGACAGTAGCCACACTGGGGCAGAGATTCTGTGAGCTCTGCAGGGGCAAGCTCAGAGGTGGTTGACGCCACGCCAGCTTAAGCCAGGAATGGTGGTTTCCGACAATGGCACCAACCTCCTCTCCGCCCTCCGACAGGGACACCTGACCCATGTGCCCTGTTTGGCTCACGTCTTTAACTTGGTGGTGCAGTGGTTCTTGGGCAGGTACCCGGGCTTACAGGATGTCCTAAGGCAGGCCAAGAAAGTCTGTGGGCATTTCCGACGGTCATATAATGCCAGTGCTCGGCTGGCTGACCTGCAAAAGGAATTTAACCTGCCCAAGAACCGCCTAATCTGTGACATGCCCACCAGGTGGAATTCAACGTTGGCCATGCTGCAGCGGCTGCACACGCAGCAGAGGGCCATCAATGAGTATCTGTGCCAATATGGCACCAGGACAGTGTCAGGGGAGCTTTTTTTTTTTGCCATGCCAGTGGGTCATGATCAGGGATGCATGCACTGTCCTGGCACCATTTGAGGCCATGAGGATGGTGAGCAGTGACAGTGCATGCATCAGTGACACTGTCTCTCTTTTCCACCTGTTGGAGCACACGCTGCGTTGAATAATGGACAGGGAACTTGAGGCAGAACAGAGGGAGGAAGAGGAGGACTTCCTTACCTCTCAAGGCCCCCTTTATCCAGACAGTGTTCCTGCTGGCCCGCCTATCACACAGGAAGAGGACGAGAAGGAGGAGGAGGAGGAGGATTATTGTGTCAGCATGGAGGTGGAGCCTAGCACTCAGTATCAGCCACAGTCTTCAAGGGATCAATTACAGTCCAAAGACACCCATGGACTTGTACGTGGCTGGGAGGAGGTGGCTGCGGATCATGTCGTCCTGAGTGACCTAGAAGACTCTGGACCGAATACCTCAGCAAACCTACGCCGCATGGCCTCCCTGATCCTGCAAACCCTGCAGAAGGATCCTCGTATTCGTGCTATCAAGGAGAGGGATCATTACTGTCTGGCAACCCTCCTTGATTCACGTTACAAGGGTAAGGTTGCGGACCTTATCTTGCCATCGCAGAGGGAGCAGAGGATGAAACATCTTCGGGAGGCCTTGCAGAAAGGTCTGTGTAACGCGTTCCCAGAGACTGGGAGGTTACAAATTCCTGGTCCTGGACAACGTGTTGCTGAGGCTTCGGTCAGTCAAAGGAGGAGCGGTAGAGAAGGTGGCCGTCTGGCTGCTGCGTTCAGACAATTTTTTAGTCCGCAGCCCCAAGGTATAATCGGTTCTAGCAACCATCGCCAGCGTTTGATTTACATGGTGTAGGAATACCTAGGAGCAAGATCAGACTTGGACTCCTTTCCCACCGAAAATCCTCTGGGTTACTGGGCCTTGAGGATGGATCACTGGCCAGAGCTTGCACAGTATGCAATTGAGCTCCTGGCCTGTCCTGCATCCAGCGTTCTTTCGGAACGCACATTCAGTGCTGCTGGAGGCTTTGTAACCGATCACAGGGTTTGCCTGTCCACCGACTCGGTCGATCGACTGACCTTCATAAAAATGAATCAGTCTTGGATCACCACCAGCTACCAAGCACCTGATGTTGATGTAACCGAATAATTGTTTTTGAAATGTCAGATCCCTTCAAGACTGCCTATGCTGATGCTGAGTGACTATCCTGTTATGCTGAGTGACTATCCTCTTCCTCCTCAATGATAATGCTGATAGCTTGTAAGAACATTTTTGGTTCTGGGCACCGCCATCAGTGGCTAAGGCCCAGTTTTTAAGCCCCTGTTTAACAGGGGCGTGTAATTAAAATTTTTGATGCAATACTTTGCAGCAGGGCTCATTCCCGCTTTCCAACTAGAGTATCTGTGAGGGGTTGCAGTGTTGTGGCACCAGCACCAGTGCCTAAGGCCCAATTTTCCAGCCCCTGTTTAACAGGGGCGTGTAAATACAATTTTTGATGCAATACTTTGCAGCAAGGCTCATTCCTGCGCTCCAACTAGAGTATCTGTGAGGGGTTGCAGTGTTGTGTCACCAGTGCCTAAGGCCCAATTTTTATGCCCCTGTTCAAAAGGGGCATGTAATTACAATTCTTGATCTAATATTTCACAGCAGGCCCCATTCCTGCGCCCACCAAGAGTAACTGTGAGGACTTACTGTGTTGTGGCACCAGCACCACCACCAAAGGCCCAAGTTTTCCTGCCACTGTTCAACAATGGCATGTAATTACAATTCTTGATATAATAATTCACAGCAGGGCATTCCAGCGCCCCCCAAGAGTAACTCTGAGGGCTTACAGTGTTGTGGCAACACCAACACCTAAGGGCCAAATTTCTGCAGAGTATATACGGCAGACCCCTACTTTCAAACATCCAACTTACAAACGACTCCTACTTGCAAACGGAAGGAGACAACAGGAAGTGAGAGGAAATCTACCTCTAGGAAGGAAAATTCTCTCCTGTAAGAGTTAATATGGGAAAAAGGTGTCTCCTCTCCACTGATGCTTTATCACCAATCCTTGTTTCACTAAAAACTCCAAATTTTCAAAAAACATTTGTCATTGGGATGGAAAGTGAGGTGAAATGTTCTGAACAGGTCCATAGACAGAAAAACAAATGTTACAGGGGTGATAGCCCTTCCCTATGTTTTCCAAAAAGCTTAAAACAGATTTTTTGGCTGGAGCTACACTTTAAAAATGTACCAGTTCAAAATGACAAACAGATTCCAAGTAACAACAAACCTACAGTCCCTGTCTTGTTTGCACCGCCTGTATACTGCTGTTCAGAGTACATAGGGCCTGGGAGCCCCACACCTTTCCTTTTTTTAGTTTGGGTGCGGGATTCCCCTTAATATCCATACAAGATCCAAAGGGGCTGGTAATGGGGGGGGGTACCCATGCCATTTTTCTCAATGATTTTTATCCATATTGCCGGGACCAGTCTTTACATTAAAGCCGCAAGCAGTTTTAAATGGCTTTTTTTCCTTTAGAAATGTCATTTTGTGCAGGGACAGTTCTAAACACGGGAAACACGTGCCACTTCACAGGCATACTATAGACACCCCCCAGGTACGATATTTAAAGGAATATTTCACTTTTTTTTCAATTTTTCAATTTTTCATTTTTCATTTTTCAATAAAATCACTGCTCCCCAAAAAACAGCCATTTTTGAAACTTCTGTTTGCATTGATACATGTCCCCTGGGGCAGGACCCGGGTCCCCAAACCATTTTTAGGACAATAACTTGCATATTAGCCTTTAAAATTCGCACTTTAGAGTTCTCACGTTCGAGTCCCATGGACTTTAACGGTGTTCGAAAGTTTGCGCAAACTTTCGGTCCGTTCGCATGTTATGGATGCGAACCGAACCGGGGGGTGTTCGGCTCATCCCTAGTCTGCAGTGAGATCTAGCTGAACACTGTGCACAGGATATAGTACTGAATATACTGCAGCCAACCAGGGGGGGGTGTGTATGGCTCATCCCTACGCATGGCATCTTTTTGCCTGCATACTTGCGTAGCCCCTTGAACGCCTAGGAGGAAGAAGAAGAGGAGGGGGTGGAGGAGAGAGGTGTGTCAGAATCACCAGTAGTAGCATTTTGGAGGTGTGGTGGCGGAACAACCTCCAACACTACTGCACCCTGTCCTGCATCCTTCCCAGCTGCCAGCAGAGTCACCCAATGCGCCGTGAAAGATAGGTAACTTCCCTGTCCAAGCCTGCTGGACCATGAGTCAGTGGTAATATGCACCTTACCGCTGACCTCCCTGTCCAGCGAGGCCAAGAAATTGCCTTCCACATGCTGGTAGAGAGCTGGAATCGCCTTCCGTTAAAAAAAGTGGCGTTTGGGAACCTGCCACTGAGGAACAGCACATTCCACAAACTCACGGAAGGGGCAGAGTCTACCAACTGAAAAGGCAGCAGAAGTGCTAGCAATTTAGCCAAGCTAGCATTCAACCGCTGGTCTGCAGTGTAGCTAAACTGAATACAGTATACTGAGTGATATACTGCAGCTTACTGAATCAACTGCCTGCCTGTAGTATCTTAGCAACAGTAGAACAGGATTGGAACAGTCTGCAGTGTAGCTAAACTGAATACAGTATACTGAGTAATCTACTGCAGCTTACTGAATCAACTGCCTGCCTGTAGTATCTTAGCAACAGTAGAACAGGAACAGTCTACAGTGTAGCTAAACTGAATACAGTATACTGAGTGATATACTGCAGCTTACTGAATCAACTGCCTGCCTGTAGTATCTTAGCAACAGTAGAACAGGATTGGAACAGTCTGCAGTGTAGCTAAACTGAATACAGTATACTGAGTGATATACTGCAGCTTACTGAATCAACTGCCTGCCTGTAGTATCTTAGCAACAGTAGAACAGGAACAGTCTGCAGTGTAGCTAAACTGAATACAGTATACTGAGTGATATACAGCAGCTTACTGAATCAACTGCCTGTCTGTAGTATCTTAGCAACAGTAGAACAGGAACGGATCTAGCTAAACTGAATACAGTGTATATATATATATATGTGTGTATATATATATATATATATATATATATATATATATATACACATGTGTAGCGGGGGTTGCATTGCCAACCGCAGAGACTCATGGGGTGGGCTATAAAGATGAAGGGGAGGCGGAGCTCGGTCTTTTTGGGACACTGCCCTTCTAGCAAGAGGATCCCCTGTGCGGACTCGCTGCTGGTGCAAGGCCTGAAGCCTGGGCCTTGCGCACTTCCAAAGAGCCTTCCACACCACTGCGGAGCCTGTGTGGCACTTAATCTCCATTTGTTTCTCACTGACCTCAGGAGGACCGAAGACCCGGCTATCGCAGATGCTGTGTGCAGATACACAGCGGTGGAAGTTACGGACGGGGACTAAGTCCGGTGTGGTGAGAGAGCACTTGCTCAAAGTTATAGCCAAGTACTTTGTTTAGGCCTACTGACTGCTTTGGCCCTTAGTGCTATACCAACTATCCTAGCAGGAGACTATTTCCAGAACTGAGTTTGATAGTCTCCTGGGAGTTGTTACTTTGCTGAGATACAGTCCTGTTGGATTACAAATTGTTGTTCCTGATGTGCACCACCGATTTCCTTGCATACGAAGATTCTTCACCCTAAGACTGTACCTTACTTTAAGTCAGGCCTGACTGGGTAGTGTAGGACATTATTGGGCGCCATATTGCTCACGGGGAGGATAGCTGCAGCGTGGTGTGCTAGTTCTTTCTATACAGCAGGGGTCTCAAACTGGTGGCCCTCCAGCTGTTGCGAAACTACAAGTCCCATCATGCCTCTGCCTGTGGGAGTCATGCTTGTAACTGTCAGCCTTGCAATGCCTCATGGGACTTGTAGTTTTGCAACAGCTGGAGGGCCGCCAGTTTGAGACTTCTGCTATACAGTATTGCTAAGTGTCACTAATATTGCAGGGCTCTGCATGTGTTATGATGTACTGTACTTCTACCTAACCTTTATACTAAAGTAAAGTTGCTATAGTTAAGTACTCTGGTATCAGTGTCAATTACTGTACTTTATCACTGTTTGCTTTATTGTGGGACTGTGTCATAGATAATCGCAAAGACATTACCAGTCTATCATTCCCTAGACTAGCTGTGCCAGGGGAGGGTCGAGTATATTGCCGGGGGTTGGCAGTGCTGTGTACAGGGCCCGAAATAATATCAGCGGCTCTCTTAAGTTGGGGGTATCGCTACATATATATATATATATATAACGCCTGGGGTGCATATATATACTAAATACACTGACTGCAGCTAACTCAATCGCCTGCCTGCTCTAAGTAACTGAAATGAAATGACACTCTCTCTGTCTCTATCTCTCTCTTACAAAGCTGGAACACACTACATGGCACCGGCGTGCGGGCGGCCTTATATAGTGTGGGGCGTGTACCTAATCCCCTGAACCATGATTGGCCAAAGGCACCCTGCCTTTGGCTGCGTTTGATGGGCACAGTGGCTGCGTTTGATGGCACAGTGGCTGCAATTGATGGGTTTTTTTCTGAATTTTTCAGTTTGTTTGCGCCATCACAAAAATTTTGATCAGTTCAGCCACTTTTTTTCAAAGAAAAAATGTATAAAGTTTACATCAGTTTGTCATCAATTTTTTATCTGTTTTTTTTTTTACATTTGCCAGCTAGAGTTCCTAACCACCTTTATATATATTTTTCGTCCATTTTTTTGTCTGATCCATTTTTTTAAGAGAAGAAAAATAGAGCTTTGATCCGTTCCGAATAACGGATGTTGACGAAAGCGGATGTAAACGGATGTAAATGGATGATCATCCATTTACATCCGTTTTTCCATTGTGATGCATTGATGTAATTTTTTCATCCGTCAACAGATGGATGAAAACCAGACAAATGGTCTGCATGTGTGAAGGGGGCCTCAAGCCCTCGTTCACATTGGAGCGACCTGTCAAATCGCATGACAAGTCGCACCCTATTGTCAGCAATGGCACTGTTCTAATCGGTGCGACGCCGACTTTGTGATGCCGCATCGATTTTAAAAAAAAGTTCCTGCACTAATTATGGCGATTTCAGGTGCGACTTGCATATAAATCTGTGCATGAAGCCACGCAGATGTCTTCAAAGTTGCACCTGAAATCGAACTGACATGCGGCTTTGAAATTGTACAATTTTAGATGAAGTCGCGCGATTTCAAAGCCGCATTCAATGTGAACAAGGGCAAAAGGCCTCACAGCTGATAATGTATAATGTATCAGAACGAAAGCCATGGAGGTCAAAGTAACTACCTGCAGAGCTCAGAGACAGGGTTATTGCAAGGCACAGATCTGGGGAAGGCTACGGAAAAATTTCTGCTACACTGAAGGTTCCCAAGAGCACATTGGCCTCCATAATTCTCAAATGGAAGAAGTATGGCACAACCAGGACTCTTGCAAGAGCTGGCCACCCAGTCAAACTGACAATCGGGGGAGAAGGGCCTTAGTAAGAGAGGTGACCAAGAACTTGATGGTCACTTTTACTGAGCTCCAGAGATCCTGTGTGCAGATGGGACAGAGTTCCAGAAGGAAAACCATCACTGCAGCCCTCCACCGATCTAGCGTTTTATGGCAGAATGGCTGGATGGAAGCCTCTCCTCAGTGCAAAACATGTGAAAGCCCCCTTGGAGTTTACAAAAAGCACCTGAAGGATTCTCAGGCTGTGAGGAACAAGATTCTCTGGTCTAATGAAACCAAGATTGAACTGTTTGGCCCCAATTCTAAGCGTTATGTCTGGAGGAAACCGAGCACCGTTCATCACCTGCCCAATACCATCCCAACAGTAAAGCATGGCGGTGGCAGCATCATGCTGTGGGGGTGTTTTTTTTATCAGCAGTGACTCAGAGACTTCTAAGGATTGAGGAACAGCTGAATGGAGCAAAGTACAGAAATATCCTCAAGGAAGACCAGTTCCACAGGATACTGGATACTAATATTTATAGGTACAGTTGATCTAGGGAATATCTGATGGAGGGATCAGGAAGGAAGTTTTTTCCCCACTGGAGGAAATTGGATCATGCTTTATTGGGGTATTTTTGCCTTCCTCTGGATCAATTGTTGGTATAGGATTGTGCATATGGAGGATTTCTATTTGTGTGTTTTTTTTTTTTGTTGGTTGAAATAGATGGACTTTGTGGAGTTTTTAGGAGCGTTTTTGCATCAGAAAAAAAAGCTGAATGCTACTAAAATGCTCTTAAAGTGGAGGTGCAGCCACAAAAAAAAAAAAAAAAGTCAGCAGCTACTAACAGTGTAGCTGCTGACTTTTAATAAGGACACTTACCTGTCCTAGTCGCCCGCGAAGTCGGTCCCGCCACGGCGATCGATCGCTGCTGGCAGTTCCCAGCTCCTCCATCCTGAGTAAGGGAAACAGGCAGTGAAGCCGCAAGGCTTCACTGACCGTTTCCTACTGCGCATGCGCCACTCGCACAGCGCTTTGTGAATGGGCGGTATGCCTCCTGGGATACACACAGTTCCCAGAAGGCAGCGCGCCCCATTCACAAGAAGAGGAAGCGGAAGGAGACCCACCCGGACGAGAAGAGGAACATTAGAGGCAGATTAAGGGACTTCCGCATAGCAACAGGCATGTAGGGTGAGTATATATATATATATTTATTTTTTCTATTAATTTTTTTTTTTTTTTTTTTAGGATTTTTAATGTAAATATTTTTTCAGGGTGGACCTCCGCTTTAAAGTGTTACTAAAGTCTGAATTTTTTTATTTTTTTATTATTATTTTTTTGTCCCCATAGCAAGTAGGGATGAGCTTTATGTTCGAGTTGAACATGAGTTTGACTCGAACATTGGCTGTTCGCCCGTTCGGCGAACAGCGAACAATTTGGGGTGTACGCGGCAAATTCGAAAAGCCGCGGAACACCCTTTAAAAGTCTATGGGAGAAATCTAAAGTGCTAATTTTAAATGTTAATATGCAAGTTATTGTCATAAAAAGTGTTTGGGGACCCGGGTCCTGCCCCAGGGGACATGTATCAATGCAAAAAAAAGTTTTAAAAACGGACGTTTTTTCGGGAGCAGTGATTTAAATAATGCTTAAAAAGGAAAAAAAAGTAATTTAAAACTAACCGCGGCTATATTGAATTGTCGGGTCCCAGTAATGTAGATCAAAGTCATTGAAAAAAACGGCAGGGGTCACCCCCCCCCCAGTCCATTACCAGGCCCTTTGGGTCTGGTATGAATATTAAGGGGAACCCCGAACCAAGAAAAAAAAAACGTGGGGGTCCCCCCCAAATTCCATATCAGGCCCTTCAGATCTGGTATGGATATTAACCACTTAAGGACCGCCGCACGACGATGTACGTCGACAGAATGGCACGGACAGGCACAAGGGCGTACAGGTACGTCCCCTTTAAGAACCTGTCCGTGGGTCGCGCGCGACCCAGTCCGAAGCTCCATGACCGCGCCCGTGGGACCCACGGACCCGATCGCCGCCGGTGTCCCGCGATCGGGTCACAGAGCTGAAGAACGGCGAGAGGTAAGTGTAAACAAACCTTTCCCCGTTCTTCCTAGTGGCAGTGTCACTGATCATCTGTTCCCTGTCCTAGGGAACGACGATCAGTGATGTCACACGCCAAACCACGCCCCCTTCAGTTAGAATCACTCATTAGGTCACACGTAACCCTACAGCGCCACCTAGAGGTTAAACCCTTCACTGCAAGTGTCATTTTCACAGTAATCTGTGCATTTTCTCTTACCATCCATGGACTGACACGGTGTCTCTTTACACTTTACACGTGGGTTATGTCCCTGCTTGCAGGAGAAGACCTAGGCAGAATGTGAAATGTTATACATACATTCTAAAAGCCAGAGCTGAACAGCCCCACCCAGGGGGCGGTCCCTCCGGACATAACCCTCCCACTACAGTCAGCAGACTCCAGTTTTTTTCTGCCTAGCAGAAGGAGAAGACGTGGCTTACTCAGGAGCCAGTCTCCTGACCTATTTTTATTCCTTTTCTGGAATTCTTTTTTATTTTATTTTTGAGAATTTTCTATCAACTGTCGGCTGGGCAACAGGTTGGGTACAAGATATCCTCGTAGTCTTCCCTGTCCGACCATCGAGCGTGCTGATCCTCGCCTTGTGTGCGTGAGACTCAGTTCACGACAGGCCCCATGACTCCAGGGGTGGCCGGGTTTGCTTTCATGCTCCCACGGTCCTCTCAAGACTGAACAGTTCCTGACTGACTGTATCTTTCACGGTGGACCGGGCCGACAGCTACTCAGTACTGCACTGTGATAGTCCTGTCAGAAACACACCAGTGGGTCCCTCAGGGGACGGGTAAGTAGTCTCTCCTGCCTGCAAGTGAGTACAAAAGGCTGTGTGTTTCTCTGTGGGGGATTTTCCCTGTCTCCCCCTGTATTTCATTGTCACTCTCTGTCACCATTGCTGGCGCTGTGCTGTGTGGGGTGCCTGGGGGTCACACTGTTCTTGGAGGGGCTAATGCTGGTCTGCAGATATGCTTGGGGCCTTTTTTTGTGTGTTTTGGGGCCTGAGCGCCGAGTGGCGCTGTGTGTGTGCTGTTTTTTTCACTTTTGCTGAGTCATGGCGGCCATCTTGCCGCGGATCGCCTCAGTGAAGTGTGGCGGCCATTTTCTTGTAGCCCGCGCGCTTTTCAGCACTAGTTTTGGCCTCTAGCGCTGCTGTAACAGCGCGAATCTCCTCACAATCTCCTCACAGCTCACCAGCGCTGACACAGCGCGGTACAGACAGCGGAACTGAGTGGTCCCTGGTCCGGTTTGGTGAGTCCCCTGGGCGCCCCCTCCTCAGTCAGCACAGCCTGTGGGTGGACTTTTTATCTGAGGAGTCTCAGAGGGGGGCAATATGGAGTCTCTGTCACCAGCTTCCCCTAAATGTCAGTGGACAACAGGCAGTGCTTCAGCACCTGCGGTCCCTAGGGACCAGTTGTGGGCAGTCCTGGAATCATTTCTGACCAGGATGGGGGCTGTGTGCAAGCGCAAGGGAGCAAAAAAGCGCCCTCTCCCCACTTTACTTCATGAGGGCAGTACGCTGATTCAGATATGGGCCTAGCCACTACCGCTCAGGACCCTAGTTCTGAATGTATTGGATGGTTTTGAACAGGACATTCCTTATGAGGAAAACTCCAGTTCTGAGTCAGTAAATGACAGGGCGCTTGTTAGTGTACTCATGACTGCGGTGAGGGACACTCTCAAGCTAAAATGCTGCGGATGCAGAACCTCAGGCGGATACAGTCTCCTTTGGTTCTTTTAAGGCCAGGCCTTCTAAAGAGGTTTTTCCATATGTACTTTCTTTGACCAGCTCATTGATAAGGTCTGGGAAAAGCCGCAGAAGAATTTTTTTATGGGTCCCGCGGCGTTTGTCTATCAGATACCCCTTGAAGATGCCCTACTTAAGAAGTGGGCTTCTCCCCCAGGGTCGACCCTCCAGTCGCCCGGTTGAACAAGGCCATCACTCTCCCGATGGAGGGGACTCCTGCATTTGAGGACCCTACTGACAGGAGGTCAGAAGTGGTGAGCAGAGCCATGTTTGCCTTGTTGGGATCCGCCCTACGGCCTGTGGTAGCGGCGACCCTTGTGTCTTAAACACTTACAGGTTGGGCAAAAATGTTGCACCTAGCTGTACAGGAGCATAATCTTCCTCCAGACACAGTTGCTTTGGCCCACCAACTGGTTCAGGGCCTGGTTTATGTGTGCGACGCCACGTTGGACGCGGCCCCTTTAATATCCAGGGCCTCTGTCTCGGCGGTGGTATTGCGTCGTCTTATCTGGCTGAAGTGCTGGTCTGCTGACCTAGCCTTAGGAAGCTCCTGACGGATCTACCATTTAAAGGTGGTAGACCTTTCGGTGCTGCTCTGGATGACATCGTCATGGATGTCATGGGAGGTAAAAGCACTCTTCTTCCTTAGACTAGCAAGGGTGAGGAGGCCCGCCGCAAACAGGGGCCTTCCTTTCCAGCAAAAGGTTTTTTTTTTCGTCAGTCAGAGTCCACGGGTAGGCCCTCTCAGACCAGTGCGGCTGGTGGGCACAAGTGCCCCTGGGTGCGTAAGCCGAACATGCGGCTCCCAAGCCCGCCTCCACGTGAAGTCTTGCCTCCGCCCGACTCTGGGGTGGGGGGACGACTTCGCAGGTCACGAATCGGTGGTCCTCCCGAATCTCCGACTGGTGGGTGTGCGAGGAGGTCACCTCAGGATACAGGATAGTATTCCGATCCTGGCCCCCAGACAGATTCTTTCCCTCAAATCTTCCTCTCCTTCCTACCTGTCGGGCAGCCCTCTTGGGGGCTGTACAGGATTTGATCAGGTCCGGAGTGATTGTGCCGGTTCCGTCACAGGAGAGTTTTCAGGGATTCTACTCGAATCTGTTTGTCGTCCCAAAAATAGGACGTGGTTCGACCTATCCTGGACCTCAAGGCCCTGAATGCCTTCGAGAAGGTGCAGAAATTCCGCATGGAATCCATTCGCACGGTGATCGCTACACTCCACCAAAGGGATTTTCTTCTGGCGTCCTTGGACTTCAAGGACGCCTACTTGCATGTTCCGATCTGCGCAAGTCACCAGAAGTTTCTGCGCTTTGCGATCAGCGAAGTCCACTATCGATTGTGGCTCTTCCTTTCGGCCTAGCCTCGGCACCAAGGGTGTTCACCAAGGTGCTTGCTCTGGTTCTAGCCTTCTGTTACAGCGAGGTATTGCTGTCGTGGGCTATCTGGACGATCTTCTGCTAAGAGCAGAAAGTGGATCAGACTTAGAGGAAAGGTGACTATCGTCAATTAGACCCTCAGGGACTCGGGTGGTTCCTGAACATTCAGGAGTCAGTCCTGGTCCCGACTCAGTGTCTGGAGTATCTAGTTCTGATTCTGGACTCCTTGGAGGCAAAGGTATCCTACCTCTGGAGAAGTTGCTGACACTTAAGTCTGCGGTGCGGGTGCTGACATCCCAAAAATGGTTGTCAATACGTTTTTTGCATGAGAGTCCCGAGACTCGTGGTGGCCTCCTTCGCGGTCGTTCCGTATGCCCAATCACACACCAGGGCATTGCAGAAGGAGATCTTGTCCACCTGGGACAAATCCCCGTTGTCCTTGGATCTTCAGATCCAGGTGATTCACCTGGTCAGGGCGCCCCTGACATGGTGGTTGAGATCCTCGGCTCTTCGGTCCGGAAAGTCGTTCCCCTCCCATCCAATGGACGGTACTCACGACGGACACCAGCCTGACGGGGTGGAGTCTGGGGAGTCCTGTCGGCTCAGGCCTTGGACTCCGGACGAGCCCGTTTACCAATCACTGTTCTGGTAATACGGGCCATCGGACTGTGTCTCTCCTCAGGTCAGAGAGAGTACGGGGTCGGTCCATCAGGAGCCAGTCGGACACCGCCACGGCGGTGGCGTATGTAAACCATCAAGGGGGAACTCGGAGCTCAGCTGCGGCTTCCGGAGTAGTCCGTATCCTGAAGTGGGCCAGAAGAAACGTGCCGGCTCTGTAGGCCATTTTACATTCTGGGCATAGACAATGGGCAGGCAGACTATCTGAGTCGCCAATCGCCAGACCCTGGACCAAGAAGATTGGTCCTTGCATATTTCAACTCCTTTACCGATGGTGGGGCACGCCAGATGTGGACCTGATGGCCTCTCGACTCAATCGCAAGGGTCGAGGTTGTGGCCAGATCCAGGGATCCTTGGGCGATGCCTCGGATGCGTTGGTGGCCCCATAGGGTCCTTATCGCCTGATATAAACTCCGGCGATCCTAATTGTTCCGGATTGGCCTCAGCATCACTGGTACGCTGATCTGGTACGTCTCGTCGTGGACGTTCCCTGGCGGTTGCCGATGAGGGAGGACCTTCAGTCTCAAGGTCCTATGTTTCATCCGGCTTACAGTCTCTAGCTTTAACGGCAGGGCTGTTAAAAGCCAGGTGTTGAGGGACCGAGGTCTCTCGGACTCGGTCATTTTGACCATGTTAAGGACACGGAAGTCTTCCTCCAGGCAGATCTATCACCGTACCTGGAAAGCTTATATCTCCATGTGCGAAGCGCTGGACTGGCGTCCTCGGACGTATTCCGTCCCCAGAATCCTGCGTCCTCTGCAGTGTGGAGTGACCCAAAAGCTTGCTTTGAGTACCATCAAGGATCAGATTTCGGCCTTGGCCGTCTTCTTTCAGCGACCTCTAGCGGGTCATTTTCTTGGTTAGCACCTTGTGTTGGGGGTTCGCCATGTGCTCCCTCCTGTCAAGCCTCCTCTCCCACCGTGGGATCTGAATTTGGTGCTCTCGGTCCTCCAGGAACCTCCTTTTGGGAATATCCGGGATATTCCCCTCTTGTCTTGTCTCAGAAGGTGGCCTTTTTAGTGGCAATCACTTCTGTTTGACGAGTGTCTGAGTTGGCGGCTTTGTCCTGCAAGTCGCCATATTTAGTCATCCATAAGGATAAGGCGGTGTTGCATCCGCGACCTTCCTTTTTTGCCAAAGGTGGTGTCGACCTTTCACCTACATGAGGACATTGCCCTCCCGTCCTTGTGTCCTCACCCATCGCATCCCAGAGAGTTTGCGCTGCACATATTGGAGGTGGTACGAGCCTTACGGGTGTACCTGTCTGCTACTGCTTCTATTCAGAAGTCCGACTCACTATTTGTGACTGTCTCTGGTCCATAACAGGGCCAAGCGGTTTCGTCTGCCATCATTTTTAGGGGAATCAGACAAACCGTCATTCAAGCCTATGCTCTCAAAGGGCGGGCGCCTCCCTTTCCGGTTACGGCGCATTCCACCAGGACAATTGGTGCTTCCTGGGTTTCCCGACATCAAGCGTCGGTTGCACAAGTGTGCAAGGCGGCGACCTGGTCTTCTGTTCATGCCTTTTAAGTTTTATAAGGTTAATGTGGCTGCATCTTCGGATGCTTCCTTCGGCCGCAGGGTGCTGCAGGCCGCTGTTTAAAGTTGCGACTCCTCCGTTGAGGAGCTCTGCCTTATTGGAGTGAAGTTTTGGTTTTTCCATTTATACTGCTCCCATCCCTCTTGACACTGCTTTGGGACATCCCACGTGTAAAGTGTAAAGAGACACCGTGTCAGTCCATGGATGGTAAGAGAAAATAGGATTTTTTGTACTCACCGTAAAATCCTTTTCTCTGACATCCATGGACTGACACGGCACCCACCCTTCCTTTTAAGTTTGTACTGCTTTGTTACGAACTGAAGTCTGCTGACTGTAGTGGGAGGGTTATGTCCGGAGGGACCGCCCCCTGGGTGGGGCTGTTCAGCTCTGGCTTTTAGAATGTATGTATAACATTTCACATTCTGCCTAGGTCTTCTCCTGCAAGCAGGGACATAACCCACGTGTAAAGTGTAAAGAGACACCGTGTCAGTCCATGGATGTCAGAGAAAAGGATTTTACGGTGAGTACAAAAAATCCTGTTTTTATAGCACTGCTCGCTGTAAAAAACGACAATGGTCCCAAAAATGTGTCAAAAGTGTCCGATGTGTCCCCCATAATATTGCAGTCATGATAAAAATTATCGCCGCCATTACTAGTAAAAAAAATGTTAATAAAAATGCCATAAAACTACCCCCTATATTTTAGATACTATAACTTTTGTGCAAACCAATCAATAAACGCTTATTGCGATTTTTTTTTTACCAGAAATATGTAGAAGAATACGTATCAGCCTAAACTGAGGAAAAAAAAATGTTTTTTTATATATTTTTTGGGGATATTTATTATAGCAAAAAGTTAAAAATATGTAACATCCCAACAACCCTTGCCCGGTGGTTGTGGGGGTCTGCGGGCGGGGGGCTTATCGTAATCTGGAAGCCCCCTTTAACAAAGGGGACCCCCAGATTCCGGCCCCCCTCCTATTTGAATTGTACCCCTACCTTTTCACAAAGAAAGTGTCAACATTTAAAAAAAACACACAGACAGAGTTGGGATAAATTCTTTATCAAAAATAAAAAAATAAAAACTCAAAAAAAGATTCCAGCGATGTAATCCAGTCTGTCCGGCGTTGTTCTCTATGTCCCGTGGTGATCCGATGTCCAGCGCTGCAGTCTCCACTCCACTCCAGACGAAACCCTCATGACGTAAGAGGGGGCGGGGTCACCCTCCAACATCATTGGGTATTCCCCGCTTGCCGGGAATATCCAATGACGTGGTCAGGTGACCCCGCCCCGTGACGTCATTGGGTATTCCCCCGCTTGCCAGGGAAAGCTGGGGCTTACTCTATGATGTGGACAGGTGAACCCGCTCGCTCTTACATCATGGGGGTTTCATGTGGAGTGGAGTGGAGATTGCAGCACTGGACATCGGATCACCGCGGGACATAGAGAACAACGCTGGACAGACTGGATTACATCGCTGGAATGTTTTTTCAAGTTTTTATTTTTTTATTTTTAATAAAGGACTTATCCCAACTGTGTCTGTGTGGTTTTTTTACAATTTTTTACACTTTCTTTGTGAAATGGTATGGGTAAAATGTTGGGGGCTTCCAGATTATGATAAGCCCCCCACCCGCAGACCCCCACAGCCACCGGGCAAGGGTTGTGGGGATGAGGCCTTTGTCCCCATCGACATGGGGACATCCTCCCCATGTTGAGGGCATGTGGCCTGGTACGGTTCAGGAGTGGGGCGGGCGCTCTCTCGTCCCCCCTCTTTTCCTGCGGCCTGCCAGGTTGCGTGCTCGGATAAGGGTTTGGTATGGATTTTTGGGGGGGACCACACGCCATTTTTTTTACATTTTGGTGCAGGGTTCCCCTTAATATCCATACCAGACCTGAAGGGCCTGATATGGAATTTGGGGGGGACCCCCACGCTTTTTTTTGGTTCGGGGTTCCCCTTAATATTCATGCCAGACCCAAAGGGCCTGGTAATGGACTAGGGGGGGACCCCTGCAGTCTTTTTCAATGAATTTGATCTGTATTGCCGGGACCCGACAATTCATGAATAACCACGAGTAGTTTTAAATGACTTTTTTTTCTTTAGAAATGACATTTTGTGCAGGGACAGTTCTAAGCACGGGAAACATACGCTATTTTACAGGCATACTATACACACACCCCAGGTACGAAATTTAAAGGAATATTTCACTTTTAGTGTTTCACTTAAAGTATTATTGAAATCACTGCTCCTGAAAAAATGGCAGTATTTAAAACTTTTTTTTGCATTGATACATGTCCCCTGGGGCAGGACCCGGGTCCCCAAACACTTTTTATGACAATAACTTGCATATTAACCTTTAAAATGAGCACTTTAGATTTTTCATGTTCGTGTCCCATAGACTTTAACGGTGTTCGCGTGTTCGAACAAATTTTTTGCCTGTTCGCATGTTCTGGTGCGAACCGAACCGGGGGGTGTTCTGCTCATCCCTAATAGCAAGCAGTTTACTATGGGGACAAATGGTGCGTGTGCACTCCCGACCTGTGTGTCAATGGAGCCGCACTCCATAGACTTGCACAGCGGGACTTAGGCCGGCCCCCCTCTTCCTCTTTACTGCATCTGATTGACAGCAGCAAGAGCCAATGGCTCCTGCTGCTGCTCGAATGCTGTGTGAAGTGAAAGAGAGGAGAGAATATATGCAGATGTGCTCAGCGCTGATCTCTTCTCTCTTCCCCTTCACACAGGGAGGGGGGGGGGCACAGGGAAACTGAAAACTTTTTTTATCTTAATATCAGCAATGCATCAAGGTAAAAAAAGTTTTAGGTTTGTATCACTTTAACAGATTTTCTCAAGTGTTTTCTTTATGTACTGTAAAAACACTAATAAAAAGCTGATGCTCCTAAAACGCTACTATGCCGGCACAAAGAAAAAACGATTGTAGCGGCACCCCCTTTACCCACTTCTCCCTCCTTCTCTCTTTGCGGCTGGCTGACTCGTCTAGGGGTACCAGGGAGCAGAATGGGGGGGGGGGAACGCACCACCAGCTCGTGTCCTCTGATGTGTGTTATGCAGAGGCGTGAGCTAAACCTTTACCTTCGGGTCTGTGTTCACGTCCGGAGCTTCTGCTTCTCTTGTGGAGGATGATTGCCCCTGTCACAGGCAGGGGCGCTTAGCTCCCAGTAACTTGAGTTCCACACCAAATAAAGTCCAACACTTATTTATTCTGTTAGAGCAACAAATAGTAGGCTGGTTGAACTTAAAGAACAGACAGGGGTGGGAAGGAGAAGGTCCAGGCACAATCAAATAATTAAAGTTCTCTCCTGTTACGTTTAGTGCAAACAGACTTGACGCACACACCGCTGCCACCGACCGTGAATTTGGTTTCTGCCACAAACCTTGGTGAAAGTAGAGGTCTCTGCCACAGACCTTGAATAGAGGTCTCTGCCACCGACCTGGTTCAGTTGGATCCCCGCCACTGACCACAAGAACATAGAATACCTCTGTTAGGATAAATGGCCCCTGTCAGGGAAAGACATCCATCCGGACGATCTCCAGAGGCCCACACCGTCACCGGCATTATGCTGTACCAGCTCTTCGGGAGGGTCACATCTCTGGTCCCTTGTGCCCTGGATTCGGGCACCCAATTCCGGGGGCACCCTAGGAATACTTCATCCCTCGCGGGACCCAGTGGAAGGTACTGGGCCCCAGGCCTTCTTGCAAAGTACCTCACCCCAGGCTTAAGGTGCCTGGGATGGAACTCGACTCCATGTGCCCAGGCCAAGGGCACCTGGACACGGATGAACGGACAGCAGCCCCAGGCTGAAGGTGCCTGGTGCTCGGACTCTTCGTGCGTAAGATGTCCGCCCCCCTTTATACCCTCTCCCAGCAAGCACAGCGGGTTCCCCGCCCCGCCGTACTGCTGCTGCGAGAGGAAAAAAAGGGCACGGCCCTACAATGGTGGTTCAACCCCAGCCCAAGGCTACAGCGCCACCCAGGGGCTGCAAGTAACTGGACACCATTGATATCTTCCACGAACAAAGACAACCATAAAACCATCGTAATTGTTGCATTTGGGCCATGCTACCGCCCAAACACTGCCTCTAAATATTGATACCCGCTACACTCACCCCCCGGCAGATAGACACTGGTCCCCAGTGTCTGGAACAAACCATGTCCCAAAGGAGGGATAAACATGAGCCCGATCCAGAGACCAAAAAAAAAAAAACTTTGACAACAAACCAGCAAAATTTAAAAAAACGGTAGATTGTGCCTGAACCTAACATGGAAAGGAAAAGGGGAAGGGAACAAACACACAACAGTATGCGTATTACAATAACACAATTGACATTTCCCTCTGCCCACATTACTAACTAAGACCCACCCCATTCTCAGCGGTCTTGATGGACGTTCTCCTGCAGAGGGAAAGAGAAAAAAATGCATAACCCTGACACAACATGTATTTGTTGGAACGAAAAGGTTCCTCCGTGAAGAAACCTCTTCCTCCCAAAGAAGAGTGTGTGTGTGTGTGTGTAACGGTGCACAACACTGCCACCTGGTGACAGTGTCACGGTAAAGACACTTGTGCTGAATTCCAGAGGACATCCACTTCTCTGTGCTTTGACCCTAATCTAGCTACACCCCAAAGTCCATGATTACTTTGCGGGAGGGAAGAAGGGAGAACAACAACAGCAACAGTCCCCCATTCCTCCAAAGAGCACAACACCCGTTAAACTCGGGTACAGTTCCTGGGTTCTTCCGGGAAACAAACCCCAGAAAGTTCAGCAAATGCAAGGCAAAAGAAAGGAGTCTCTTCTCCTACAGGTAGAACCTTGGGTGCGGCAAGACAAGGGGTTTTAGATACTCATTGAAAGTCTCCAAGTGATACTCCACATCCTCCTTATCCTTCCGACGAATCATCACCTTGTCAGCATGGATGTGCCAACCCAACATCCACTCTGCTTTGCAGTCTTTAAACCTCTGAGAAGCTTTCGGGGAACATGCAAGATACCTGCGGGCGTGTGGAACTTTAAGGTGTGTCCACACAAAGTCATTGTACCAGCGTTCCCTGCAGACCTCCACCTCATACAACAGTTCCTTCGACAAGTACGGGTGTTCCGACCCATACTCACTGGCGACTTTCTGACAAAACAATCTCTGTAATCTAGACAAAGGAGGCATCGTAGCACGGTCTCCCTCACCTGGCAGGACAATAGAATCCGGTTGACGAGGTGCCTTGACCACCTCCGATTTGGGCATGGGAGCCCGCAGCGACAGTCTCCTTTCCCTGGTAGCAGGTGCAGGTAACACCAGGAACTGAAGGGCATGCAGGGGACTGGATCCCGCCTCAGGCGCTGGTGCCTCCACCTGGGGTGTACTATCCCCTGTAGACATAGGTGGGTCCCTTTTGGGACGGGACGAGGACAGGGGTATCTTGTCCCAGCCCTTTTCAGCAAACAGTTCATCTATTGCAACATCGTCTCCCACATCGGAGACCGACTCCAGGTCAGAGGTGTCACATTCTTCTGCGGGTATGTAATCCCCGGTAGACATGGAATCACACCCTCCCGCGGGCTCCGGTAACTGCGGATCCCCAACACCTCCAACAAAACACCAAGTCCCGATCCCCGGCTTACCTCGGCCAACACTTGAGTATAGAGGTCCGGGAATGTTCCCACTGGATCCATCCGGGCCGGGTAAACGCGGGGGTTGTCCTCCATCACGACCGCTGGAAGCTCTGACCAAACCGTTCTTCCTCTTTGGCGGTGGGAGCAGGGAAGCTGTGGTGCCCGAGGCAGCATCCTCGGATTTCTCCTCCAACACTTTGATCGCGACCTCCCCAGAGGTCTCTACAGTGCACGCAGGGATGGCTGACCAAGCATTGACTTCTCCTTTAAGAGTGGGGGCGCCCGTTGTGCGGCCGAGGTGGAAGACCCGAGGCCTTTCTATGTGTTGCTCCACCTCGAACTCGAACTCTCCGCAGGCCTCACAGCGCCCGAACAGCTTTAGCTGAACCACCAGTCCCAAACATCCGGGACAAATCATGCCCAGGGCCTCAACGTCCTTGAAGGTATACAGGACGAATCGTCCCTGGGCCTTGAGCCGAATCCCCGTATCCGTAATCGGAGCAGCAGTTGAAGTCATCCTCGTGGTAGTAGAGACTGGAACCCATGAGGCATTACTGAACATGGTGACCGCTTGCTGCTCCATCGCGCACTGAAAAACTGGCACCAAAGTCCCCACGTGTACCTCTTCACATGGCCGGAATCCTCCCCTTTTGGGCACTAGTTCGCGGGCTTTCTCCATGTCACGCCCACAAACTGTTCAGGGAGGGTGTACCTCGTGGCGCGTTGGCCAATACGGCCGACCTCCTCGGAACTCTTCTGGGCAGCAAAGTTCAAACCCTGATAGCTTTGGTTCCATGACACAAACACAAATCCCGGACCCGGAGCCCCCACGTGTAGCGGCACCCCCTTTTCCCACTTCTCCCTCCTTCTCTCTTTGCGGCTGGCTGACTCGTCTAGGGGTACCAGGGAGAAGAATGGGGGGGGGGACGCACCACCAGCTCGTGTCCTCTGATGTGTGTTATGCAGAGGCGTGAGCTAAACCTTTACCTTCGGGTCTGTGTTCACGCTTCTGCTTCTCTTGTGGAGGATGATTGCCCCTGTCACAGGCAGGGGTGTTTAGCTCCCAGTAACTTGAGTTCCACACCAAATAAAGTCCAACACTTATTTATTCTGTTAGAGCAACAAATAGTAGGCTGGTTGAACTTAAAGAACAGACAGGTGTGGGAAGGAGAAGGTCCAGGCACAATCAAAGAATTAAAGTTCTCTCCTGTTCCGTTTAGTGAAAACAGGCTTGACGCACAGTCGCTGCCACGACCGTGAATTTGGTTTCTGCCACAAACCTTGGTAAAAGTAGAGGTCTCTGCCACAGACCTTGAATAGAAACAAAGAAAAAAACAAAAGAAGGCGCCACTTAGTTATAAACTGTCACACTTTAATATTGCAATAGTATCAAAGCACTCACTATTAGATAAACTGTAACAGGCACATAACGGTCCGGTTTACGATCGTACTCCGCTTGTTGGTAATCTCAGTGAAAAAAGACATCCGTGCGTGCTGAGCGAGGAGCCGGTGTAATGTCCATATGGATGTATCCGGATGGTCTCTCAATGAACCAGGAGGAGGGCTGGAATGCAAGCTGGGAGTCTAACTGAGACGCAGCACTCAGCGGAGTGACGTCATGACCAGCATGCAACGCGTTTTGATGTTAGAGCAGAGAGACGATCTGAATCACTGCACGCATCTTTGTCAAGCAGGACTTGAATAGAGGTCTCTGCAACCGACCTGGTTCAGTTGGATCCCCGCCACTGACCACAAGAACATAGAATACCTCTGTTAGGATAAATGGCCCCTGTCAGGGAAAGACATCCATCCGGAAGGTCTCCAGAGGCCCACACCGTCACCGGCATTATGCTGTACCAGCTCTTCGGGAGGGTCACATCTCTGGTCCCTTACGCCCTGGATTCGGGCACCCAATTCCGGGGGCACCCTAGGAATACTTCATCCCTCGCGGGACTCAGTGGAAAGTACTGGCCTCCAGGCCTTCTTGCAAAGTACCTCACCCCAGGCTTAAGGTGCCTGGGATGGAACTCGACTCCACGTGCCCAGGCCAAGGGCACCTGGACATGGAGGAACGGACAGCAGCCCCAGGCTGAAGGTGCCTGGTGCTCGGACTCTTCGTGCGCAAGATGTCCGTCCCCCTTTATACCCTCTCCCAACAAGCACAGCGGGTTCCCCGCCCCGCCGTACTGCTGCTGCGAGAGGACAAAAAGGGCACGGCCCTACAATGGTGGTTCAACCCCAGCCCAAGGCTACAGCGCCACCCAGGGGCCGCAGGGAACTGGACACCATTGATATCTTCCACGAACAAAGACAACCATAAAACCCTTGTAATTGTTGCATTTGGGCCATGCTACCGCCCAAGCACTGCCTCTAAATATTGATACCCGCTACACTATTATCAGCATTGTTTTATTCAGTGTTTTTTTCTAGGGTTTTTTGAGCTTATAAAGAACGCCAGTGTGCATGAAGCCTCATGCCGCTTACACACGGCCGTTTTTCTCGTCGAAAAAAACGACATTTTTCCCATTTGACGAGAAAAACGATAGTCTGTGGGCTTTCTGTCGTTTTTTTCGACGAGAAAAACGGCATTAAAAACGACGAGAAAAATTAGAACATGTTCTAATTTTTCTCGTCGTTTTTTTCGACATGTTTTCCGCGGCAGTGTTTCCCATAGGGAAACACTGCCGCGGAGCCCACAGACGGTCGTTTTTCTCGTCAAGAGAAAAAATTACGTGAAAAACGACCGTGTGTGGGGAACAAGCTGTTCCCCCGTTTTAAATGACATTATTCACGGCGGTTTTTTAACCGCTGTGAATAATGATCGTGTGTACGCGGCATCAGTCTGCAACATGAAAGAATTGAAGGGGGTCTAAATACTTTATGAATGTATATTCTAGTGTATCAGTTGTGACTCTGACAGTCCAAGCAGATTTGTGCTGAATTTTTATTCGATAAGACAGTGCAGGAGGGCCTTGTACAGCAAGTCCACAGTATGAAACAAAACATCTGTTCATCCAGGCATTCTAAGGCTTCATGTACACTCTGCCTACTTTGACCGCTGGGCACGGGAAAATGCAAAATTCAACCTAACCACAGCAACTCCTAAACTCTTGTAAAAAGCCTATGGGTACATTGACATTGATAATTAATTACGGATTTTGGTTACTTAAAGTAAAAAGTTAATGCAAATCATGCAAAAAAAAAAAATTATAATTTTAAATTGTTAAATCCTATATACGATCATCATGTGCAGTGGCAAGAAAAATAAATGTAAATGTATTTTATTTTGATTTTATGTGATAGATAGACCAACACAAAATGGCACATAATTGCGCAGTGGAAAGAAAATTATAAATGGTTTTCACTTTTTTTTTACAAATAAATATGTGAAAAGTGTGGCGTCCATTTGTATTCAGCCCCCTTTACTCTGATACCCCTAACTAAAATCTAGTGGAACCAATTTCTTTTCAGAAGCCACCTAATTAGTAAATAGAGTCCACATGTGTGTAATTTAATCTCAGTATAAATACAGCTGTTCTGTGAAGTCCTAAAATGTTTGTTAGAGAACCTTAGTGAACAAACAGCAACATGAAGGCCAAGGAACACACCAGACAGGTCAGGGATAAAGTTGTGGAGAGGTTTAAAGCAGGGTTAGGTTATAAAAAAATCTCCCAAGCTTTGAACATCTCACGGAGCACTGTTCAATCCATAATCCGAAAATAGAAAGAATATGACACAACTGCAAACCTACCAAGACATGGCCGTCCACCTAAACTGATAGGCCGGGCAAGGAGAGCATTGATCAGAGAAGCAGCCAAGAGGCCCATGGTAACTCTGGAGGAGCTGCAGAGATCCACAGCTCAGGTGGGAAAATCTGTCCACAGGACAACTATTAGTCGTCTACTCCACAAATCTGGCCTTTATGGAAGAGAGGCAAGAAGAAATCCATTGTTGAAAGAAAGCCATAAGAAGTCCCGTTTGCAGTTTGCCAGAAGCCATGTGGGGGACACAGCAAACATGTGGGAGAAGGTGCTCTGGTCAGATGAGACCAAAATTGAACTTTTTGGCCTAAAAGTAAAATGCTACGTGTGGCAGAAAACGAACACTGCACATCACCTGGAACACCCCATCCCCACCGTGAAACATGGTGGTGGCAGCATCATGTTGCGGGGATGCTTTTCTTCAGCAGGGACAGGGAAGCTGCTCAGAGTTGATGGGAAGATGGATTGAGCCAAATACAGGGCAATCTTAAGCCCCATACACACGGTCTGACTTTTTGACAACAAACTTCAAAATGACCAGGTTTTTCAAAAAAATCTGACCGTGTGTACGCTCCATCGGACAAACTTTTTTGGTTTTCATCGGACAAATGTTCACTCTGCAAATGAACAAACTTTTCGGCAACAAAAGTCCTACGGTGCAAAATCCTATCGTGTGTACAGAAGTCCATCAGACTACAAACACGCATGCCCAGAACCAATGTTAAAATCAACCAACAGTAGCAGAAGTTGACCAAAGGGTGGTGGTAAAGAGCAGAAAAGAGCAGAAAAACCACGTGATTTGGTGAAAGTTGGCTGAAAAAGTCCTGCCGTTTGTATGCATACCAAGTTCACAGCCAACGCCCTTCGAACAAAAATCCATGGAAAAGTTTGTTTGAAGTCCGATCGTGTGTATGAGGCTTTAGAAGAAAACCTGTCAGAGTCTTCAAAAGACTTGAGACTGAGGCGGAGATTCACCATCCAGCAGGACAACGACCCTAAACATACAGCCTGAGCTACAATGGAATGGTTTAGATCAGTGGCGGCTGGTGAAGTTTTAGAATGGGGGGCGCCAGACCCTGCCCTTCCTGTTTGACTCCTCCCATTTCATATAAGCCCCACCCCTTATAGAATCCACCCACTCCGTCCTCTGTATTCCACTTGATTCCACCCATAGTGTCAGGAGTATACAGCCCCAGCATCACAGGACAGAGTATACACCCCCAGAATCACAGGACAGAGTATACAGCTCAGCATCACAGGGCAGAGTATACAGCCCCAGAATCACATGACAGAGTATACAGCTCAGCATCACAGGACAGAGTATGCAGCTCAGCATCACAGGAGAGAGTATATAGCTCAGCCTCACAGATCAGGGTATACAGCTCAGCCTTACAGATCGGGGTATACAGCTTAGCATGACACAGATCAGGGTATATAGCTCAGAATGACACAGATCAGGGTATATAGCTCAGCATGACACAGATCAGGGTATATAGCTCAGCATGACACAGATCAGGGTATACAGCTTAGCATGATGGATCCAGGTATACAGTTCAGCATGACACAGCTCAGGGTATATAGTTCAGCATGACACAGATCAGGGTATATAGTTCAGCATGACACAGATCAGGGTATATAGTTCAGCATGACACAGATCAGGGTATACAGTTCAGCATGACACAAATAAGGGTATATAGTTCAGCATGACACAGATCAGGTATATAGTTCAGCATGACACAGATCAGGGTATATAGTTCAGCATGACACAGATCAGGGTATATAGTTCAGCATGACACAGATCAGGGTATATAGTTCAGCATGAAACAGATCAGGGTATACAGCTCAGCAGGGGCGGCCGGGGGCTCGTGGCACTGACCGCTCCCCCCGCCACCCTTGGAGCAGGGCTCGTGGCACTCTGAGGGCACACCCTCTTTCAGGAGCTCCGGCACTTACCGGGCTGTGGTGTTCTCTCCTCTGAGTCCTGTGTCTCCTCCAGTGCGTCTCTCCTCTATTCCTCTGGCTGTGTGTTTCCTCTTCCTATAGGATCACCTGGCGCTTTGGTCAATTGGGAAACAGGTTTTACGTCCTACCTCCTGATTAGCGGGGAGGAACTTTAGTTTGAAAATAGCGAAAATTATTTTGCTATCGTCACAAAATTGGGTGGGATCGGGGCGCAGAGAGAGCACCCCGATCTCACCCAATTTTGTGACGATAGCGAGCCCACCCTTTTTGATGCCTATTAAAGCCTTTGGCTCTAATCAGGTGCTTAAATAAAATAAAACACCCCTGCCCACCCCCGCCATAGGAATTGGATGCACAGGCCGCCACTGGTTTCAATCAAAGCATATTTATGTGTTAGAATGTCCCAGTCAAAGTCCAGACCTAAATCCAATTGAGAATCTGTGGTAAGAATTGAAAATTGCTGTTCACAGACACTCTCCATCCAATCTCACAGAGCTTGAGCTATTTTGCAAAGAAAAATGGGCAAAAATATCACTCTCTAGATGTGCAAAGCTGGTAGAGATATGCCCAAAAAGACTTACGTCTGTAATTGCAGTGAAAGGTGGTTCTACAAAGTATTGACTCAGGGGGGCTGATTACAAATGCACACCACTACTGTCACAATTATGTTCCACTTTGTGTTGGTCTATCACATAAAATCCCAATAAAATACATTTACGTTTCTGGTTGTAACATGAGAAAATTTGGAAAATTTCAAGGGGGTATAAATACTTTTTCAAGGCACTGTATATTAGATATGCATGGCAACCATTACATTGGGAGATTCCACCATGAAATCAGAATAAAAATGCCCACATAGTGTGAATCCATAAAAAACCTTTTATCAAAACCAAAGTATAAAACTACTCACATGTGAGCCATAAAAACAGCGATGTACATATAAAATGTTCCCAAGTAGTATTACAAGTATCTCCAGGTAATAAAAACAGTTCAAACAGTCGTGGCCACATCGCGTTAGCTCTGCCCAATGTGTTTCGTCATAACTGACATAATCGGGGGCATGGATGCAGCGTGACAGTGTGTTTGTCTATTGTTGTGACTTAGATGGGGGATCAGATCACATTTTACTGTCAAATTACTGCAGTTAATTCCAAGGGGTTCCCATATTTTTTTCTTGCCACTATATATATGTACATTCTTACCACTCTACCAGTGGGATTTCACACACAGCACAGAACACACCTTCCTTTCTTGCTTTCCAGCATTCCAGCTAGCAATTGAATAGCCCAACCATTACACTACTCAGTTTTTACACCAGCGGTGCAATTATTCCTCAGTGACCAGTCGAATATTTGTGCATTAACTCAATAACCGTTGTGCAGTATATGAAACTACAGTAGAAAACAATTGTGCCATTCTGCTGGCTATTCAGTGTGGCAGGAATGTGTGAATCAGAAGATTGGCTGGACAGAATTCCAAATATTCTGTTTTGCCTTGTACACACGATGGGAATTTCCGATGTAAAAAGTCAGACGGAATTTTTTCATTGCATGTTCCGACAGTGTGTGTACCCCATCGCACTTTTTTCCGACGGAATTTAGAAAGAGAACATGTTCTGTTTTTTTTCCGACTGAAATTTTTTTTATCGGAAATTCCGTTCGTCTGTAGGGAACTCCGACGGAGAAAAAAACACGCGTGCTCAGAATCAAGTCGACGCATGCTCGCCGTAGTGTTGTACGTCACCGTGTTCTTGACGGTCGGAATTTGGTGTGACAGTGTGTATGCAAGACAGCTTGAACAGAATTCCATCGGAAAAATCCGTTGGAGTTTATCCCGACGGAAAATCCAATCGTGTGAGGATTAAACAAGTCCCATTTATCTAGTTCAACCTTGTACTGAGCTGGTTTGATTGACATTTCAAGCAAGATACACATGTTCTTTTTGCATCCCCCAACCTAAAATACCCCACATACATACAGTGCCTTGAAAAAGTATTCATACCCTTTGAAATGTTCCACATTTTGTCATGTTACAACCAAAAATGTAAATGTATTTTATTGGGATTTTATGTGATAGATCAACACAAAGTGGCACATAATTGTGAAGTGGAAGGAAAATGATAAATGGTTTTCAATTTTTTTTAGAAATAAAGATCTGAAAAGTGTGGTGTGCATTTGTATTCAGCCCCCCTGAGTCAATACTTTGTAGAACCACCTTTTACTGCAATTACAGCCGCAAGTGTTTTTTGGGTATGTCTCTATCAGCTTTGCACATCTAGAGAGTGACATTTTTGTTAATTCTTCCTTGTGAAATAGCTCAAGCTCTGTCAGATTGGAAGGAGAGCGTCTGCGAAAAGCAATTTTTAAGTCTTGCCACAGATTTTCAATTGGATTTAGGTCTGGACTTTGATTAGGCCAGTCTAACACATGAATATACTTTGATCTAAACCATTCCATTGTAGCTCTGGCTGTATGTTTAGGGTCGTTGTCCTGCTGGAAGGTGAACCTCCACCCCAGTATCAAGTATTTTGCATTTTTCTTCTAAGATTGCCCTCTATTTGGCTCCATCCATCTGCCCATGAACTCTGACCAGCTTCCCTGTCTCTGCTGAAGAAAAGCATCCCCACAACATGATGCTGCCACCACCATGTTTTACAGTGGTGATGTGTGCTCAGGGTGATGTGCAGTGTTAGTTTTCCGCCACACATAGCATTTTGCTTTAAGGCCAAAAAGTTTAATTTTGGACTCATCTGACCAGAGCACCTTCTCCCACATATTTGCTGTGTCTACATGGCTTCTGGCAAACTGCAAACGGGACTTCTTACTAAACTGAAATTCTTATGGCTTTCTTTTAATAATGGCTTTTTTCTTGCCAATCTTCCATAAAGGATTTGTGGAATGCACAACTAATACTTGTCCTGTGGACAGATTCTCCCACCTGAGCTGTGGATCTCTGCAGATCCTCTAGAGTTCTGCTTTGCACTGGCTGCACCTGTGCAATAGATCCCCAGAGACTTCTATGTGACCAATTCCCAAGGACTATTGGGATCAATTGTTCAGGCATGGACAGAGCTGAAATGAATTATGCTAACAGTGCAGAAGGGCAAGAGATGGTGGTAAGGATGCATCTGGGGACAAAGAGGGTGGGTTAATTTAGGTTAGTGGGTGGGGTGGTCTGGGGAGAATATCATGTTTGAAAGTGTACGTACCCTTAGGGGCCCACCCTAACGCAGTATGTTGCTTTGCCATTCATTTTGAATAGCAGTCCAACACACTAATACAAATCGCACCCACACTGCAGTGTACCGCAACACACAAAACATGTGGTGTGGTGCACGGTGTTAGTAAAAAGGGTTGTATCTATTTTTCCATGTGTTAAGTTGCGAGCCCATATTGCAGTGCACCTTTACACACAGTAACACAGATGCATTATTGTGAAGAGAGCCTTAAAGTTATTGTAATACTTACCTCCACTGTGCAGCTCGTTTTGCACAGAGTGGTCCCGAATGTCCTCTTCTGGGATCTCCTGGCGGCTCTCGCGGCTCCTCCCTGCATCAGACAACCCCCTAGGAGAAGCGCTCTCCCGAGGGGGTTACCTTGCTGGTGCGCTCCCGAGTCCAGCATTTGCTTCCACAGACACGAATGCTGGACTCGGCCCCGCCACCCAGCGCCCGCGTCATTGGATTTGATTGACAGCAGTGGGAGCCAATGGCTGCGCTGCTGTCAATCTATCCAATCAAGAGCCGAGAACCCCAGGCAGAGAGGAAGAGCGCGTCTCCACCAAAGAGATGAAGAGGCTCGGGTAAGTAAAACAGGGGGGCTGGGGGGGCCGGTGACTGCCAGGTGTTTTCTCACCTTAATGCATAGGATGCATTAAGGTGAAAAAACATGAGGGTTTACAAACCCTGTAATCTTTATTGCCTGTTGGGGAATCGGAAATAATTGTTTTCTTTGGCTGGAGCAAATTGGGTCATGCTTTATTGTTTTATTTTTTTATTTTATTTTTGGGGGGGGCGGTTGCCCTCCTCTGGATCAACTGTAGGACACTGTATATGGAGGTTTTCTATTTGTGTGCATGTGGATTTTTTTCTATGTTGGTTGAACTTGTTGGACTTTTTTCTATGTAGCTGAAGGCCCATACACACGGTCGGACTTTTTGACAACAAACTTCAAAATGACCAGGTTTTCAAAAAAATCCGACCGTGTGTACGCTCCATCGGACAAACTTTTTCGGTTTTCATCGGACAAAAGTTCGCTCTGCAAACGGACAAACTTTTCGGCAACAAAAGTCCTACGGTGCAAAGTCCTGCCGTGTGTACAGAAATCCATCGGACTTTAGTCCGAAGTACAAATACGCATGCCCAGAACCAATGTTAAAATCAACCAAGAATAGCAGAAGTTGACCAAAGGGTGGCGGTAAAGAGCAGAAAAACCACGTGATTTTGGGAAAGTTTGCTGAAAAAGTCCTGTCGTAGTTCACGGCTAACGTCCTTCGGACAAAAATCTTCGGAAAAGTTTGTTTGAAGTCCGATCGTGTGTATGGGGCTCAAGAATAAATTGTGTTACAAACCAGTAGTTTCTCTTTTGCATTTATTGTTTTATATTGTAGAATCAATACAGGGAACCAGTTTCAGCTATTTTTGGCAGCTATTTGTTTACATTTTGAAACTTCACTTTTCTGGAGGTAAAACAAAGGCATAACAGTTTTTTCTCTAAACTGTAAGGCCCCTTTCACACTGACACGTTTTTCAGGCGGTTTAGCGCTAATAATAGCGCTGCTATACCGCCTGAAAAAATCGTGCCCTGCAGTCTTCAGTGTGAAAGCCCAAAGGCTTTCACACTGAAGCTGTGCGCTAGCAGGACCGCTCCAAAAGTCCTGCTAGCCACATTTTTACAGCGGTGAAGGAGCGGTGTGTTCACCGCTCCTTTACCGCTGCTGCCCATTGAAAGCAATGGGAAACCGCAGTAATACCGCCCGCAATGCGCCTCTGCAGGGGCGCAGTGCGGGCGGTATTAACCCTTTTTCGGCCGCTAGCAGGGGTTAAATTCACCCCGCTAGCGGCCGCATACCGCGGTAAAAACGAAGGTATAGCAGCGCTAAAAATAGCGCCGCTATACCCACAGCGCACCTTCCCGCCCTAGTGTGAAAGGGACCTAATTTTGACAATATCAGGTGGGACCTTTTTGGGTGCTGCAGACAACACAGACATTTTAGGTTCACATTCTTTTTATACATGAGATCCCCGTTTCTGCTAGGTTGTTTAGGTTGGTAGTTATATGTTCCCTGTTTAAAGCATACTATTACAGGGCATTTTATTCAGGGGAAACGTGGGGGAACGCACTTCCAGCACCTCCAGCATTGAATGTATTTAATGACCCTGGAGGGTCTATTGATGCTAGCTGCTGGGGGATTTATTGTTGCTGGGGGTATCTGTTGTTGAGGGAGGGGTCTATTGTTGCTGCGGTGGTCTTATGTTGCTGGAAGGCCTACTGTTGAGGGTGGGATCTATTGTTTGATGCTAGTAGATCTATTGTTCTTGAGGTGGATCTATTGTTGCTGTGGGAGTAGTTTGTTTCAGGGGGCCTGTTGATGCCGGGGAGTTTTTTTGTCACTCTGGGGGTCTATTGTTGCTGGGGGGGCTATTTTTGCTGGCTGCAGTGGATCTATTTTTACTTCTTTTCCTCTTACTATTACATACAAATTACTTAGCAAGCATCACAAAAGGAGTCTTGGTTCTGTTTTATCTAAAAGGGACAGTACTGGGAGGTAGCTAGGGGGTGGAACCAAAGGATGGTGCTTGGAGGTGGGTGGGGTGCAAAGACAAGAAGTGACTTGGAAGGGGGGAGTACCTTTACCTATTTTCTGAAAAAAAAAGCCCTTACTATTAATATACACTTTTAGGTGCATTTAAGCCCTCTAAGCCTGACTCCCACTCAGTCCATGGGTCTTGTACTTAGAGGTTAGCTAACCCCTCTGAAAACCCCTATGCAAAAAGGTGCACCTCACGGCTACACGTGAGGGACTGATTGTGCATCCTGGTACGTTCTTAGGTAGTTTGCCTCTCTGGGAACCAGGTGGAAAGGGACCAAATAGGCACAATCCTTGTCTCTTGTGCCTCCTCCATTTGTAATTTTCTCCCCTGTACTGCTGCACAAAACGCTGCACCTTCCAAAGTCTACTTGGGACCCTACCACCCCTGGGCCTCTTGCTCCAGTCCATATGTTAATTTGGGTTCTGGACATGAACAGTCCCTCGTAGTACATGGTACCGCTCAGGGTTCCTCCTTGAGCTCGCTGACCTACATGGTCGACTATTAGCTATCCCCTACTAGGATAGGGACCTGGATTGTTACCATCACCCAGGCACACCTGCTAACTGTTGGAGCTTTTGCCCTTGTATTCAGGCTAGTGCCCTCATCTTGTATAACTATTGTTCGTTGCTCAGATGACCATCTGTCAGCTTTATGGATCTTGCAGTCAGCACCTTCCTAAGGGCCTAACTCTTCCAGTGCTGGTAGCTAGCTACCTACCGCTGATGGAGGAGATGGTTCAGCTTACAGTGATTCTATACCCCAGTAGTGTGCCCACATCAAAATATTAGGGCACGCTATAAGACCCTGATTTATATTGACCATGCTGTGATAATTTCTTCAAAAGTTGTGGTCATGAGATTTTTGTTCTCCTTTCCCTTGCAGCATGGCCTGAGATAGAGGCGGGTCTAACCTGGAATGGGTCACATATCCTGTGACGTTGTCTCAGCTTTTTCCAGGCACTCCCCTCCCCCAGACATTGCAAAGAGGATTGGAACTGTCATTAAATGATCTTATCCACCCAAAAGCACTGGTGGTTGGGTCAGATCCTTAACTGACATCTCCACTCTGCTTTACATAATCTCTTTCACTGTCTGTCACTGTGCTCAGCACTGAGCAGCATGCATGCTTGTACATATATGGTGCCAATGTAAATCCTTTGTCCCTGTCTCTGATCCTTCAGCTCCTACTTGGCTAAAGCCTCGTACACACGGTACGATTGTTGGCCAACCGAGTGTCTGATTTTTGTCAAAAGGTCATGTGCCAGGATCTTGTCTTGCATACTAACGTTACACAATTGTCGTACCACAAACACGAACGTAGTGACGTACTACGAGGAATTTCAGCTCTTGAGTGCCACCCTTTGGGCCCCTTCTGCTAAATTTGTGTTTGAGCATTGATTTTGAGCATGTGTGTTTGTACTTTCGACTTTTGTGTGACAGATTAGTGTACTGACCATCCGAAAATCTGATGTCAAACCGTTGTCCGCCGAAAATTTACTAACCTGTCATCCAACATTTGTTGGCGGAAAATTGTACAATTGTCCAAAGGAGCGTACTAACGGTAAGATTTTAGGACTACAGTCTGTCAGCAGACAATCGTATCGTGTGTACGAGGCTTCAGAATGCTCTGAAATGTGAGCTGGATGCTCAAATGCTGATTCTGGGTCAGTGGCTGCTGTTAAGACTTAACTGTATAGCTAACTGTATAACCAATACGTTTTATTTAGGGCTGCAACTAACGATTATTTTCATAATCGATTAGTTGACCGATTATTGTTTCTATTAATCGACTAATCGGTTAATAACCTTAAAAAAAAAAAAAAAAGGTAATTTTTTGCATTTTTTTGGGCCAATTTGTTGTTGGGCAGATTACAAAATACAAATTGCTGCAAAAACACATTACATGCGTTTCTGCAGCTTCTCCATTGAAGTATATTAAACCAAAAAACAAAATAGCACCGTTTTGCGTTAAAAAAAGTCCTTGCCCTTTCCAAATACGCAGCAGCTGAAAAAATCATGGATGTGAACGTGTCTAATAGAAACCATGTAAATGACCTGTAGTGTGTTTCTGCAAGAAGCACCAAAAAACACGGAGGTGTGACCCAGGCCTGAGATGTTTAGTAACATGGGGTTAAAAAAACTAAAATTAGTACAAAAAGAGCAAATAATCGCTACTGTAAGGGGTTCATTTTTTACTGTGGGACAGTGAAAGTAATATTTACAGTAGCAATTTGCTCTTTTTGTACTATAAAGGGTTAATTTTAGTTTATTTTTAACCTCATTATGTTACTGGCCAATTAATCGATTATGAAAATTGTAATCGATTAATTTCATAATCGATTAGTTGTCGATTAATCGATTAGTTGTTTCGGCCCTAGTTTTATTACAAGTTAAAACAAAGTTATACCTACTAGAACCCAAGATACTCCCAAAATGATCTTCAAAACATATATGAATACATCCTAGATTATAATCAAGAATTAACCAAAAAAATTAGATATATGATTATTTCATCCATATATTTTTTTTATAACAATAGTGGTGGCACTCTCTCAGAATATCAACAGTTCCTTAAAAGGCCCTGTGCGTGAGATGGTTATTCCTACAATCACATACAGCCAAAGTATTATAAATGTTTAGGAACAAAAAATTGTTCAAAAATGAAATGTGTCGTGTGATAAGGAAGTGACTACTGTGTGAATTTATATGACAATTGTTAATATCTTTATATATTTTCCTGCCCAGGACCTGTCTGCACTGGATGTGCCAGCTGAATTAGCTGCTCTTTTGAATTCGGCACAGGGTAAGCATTGAAAGGGAAGAAACATATGGTGCTGTTGTATCCAACTATTATATCCTACTTGGGTTTTTGTTGGGCATTTGGTCATCCTATAGGCTTGGTTCACCTTTGCAAAAATAAAATAAATGCATGTTTTTGCAGGAAAAAAGTGTTTTTTTCTTTTTACTACAGGAGCTTGCAAAGCACAAGATCACAGGTGCTATGTCAGGCTCCTGAAAACTGTTCCTCCAGCTCTATGCCCATACCTCTGTACAGGCTTTCAGTTGGAGAGCTGGAGAAGGATTTAATGGGTTATGAACATGCTGATTACCACACTCCTAGTCCATTGAGAAGTACAAGTCTGGCTGCCACAGCCAAGTTCTGCCGAAATTTGTTTTTTAAAAATCAGCAGCTACAAATGCTACAGCTGCTGACCTTTAATACTAGGACACTTACCTGTCCAGGGCGCCCGCGATGTCAGCACCCGAAGCCGATCTGTCTCTCGGCTCTCGGGTGGAGGCGCCGCCATCTTCGATAAGGGAATCAGGAAGTGAAGCCCTGCGGCTTCACTTCCTCGTTCCCTACTGTGAATGCGCGAGTCGCACTGCGCAATTTCACTGGTCCCTGCTGTCTTCTGGGACCTGTGTGTCTCCCAAAAGACAGCGGGGGGGACTGAGGAGGGGCCGGACATGGTGTAGATCACCCGCAGATAGGGTGACCACATTTCCAAACTACTATTCAGGGACACCCTCCCTTCCCAAAAATCAGCTTGTGCTGTAACGAATCACAGCACAGTGATTGGACACAAGAGGCGGGATTTATGATTTCTCCAATCACCAGCAGGGGGCGGGATTGTGCTCCTCCAGGCATTCCGGGCCAGGACAAGTACTATTAGTGAGTAAAGCTATGATGTGGCGGCCTTTTTTGGGGGCATCAGATTGGCCCGGGGGGTGTCTGTGTCAGTTTCATTCCGGGACACTGTATTGTCCTGGAATGAATGTGCCTGGGACGGACCTGCAAAATGCGGGACTGTCCCGGGCAATCCGGGACACGTGGTCACCCTAACCGCAGATAATGCTGGCGATCTATGCCCGGAAGTTGGGGATCTATGCCGGAAGTGGAGGATCTATGCCCGGAAGGTACTATACCCGGAAGGTAGTGGAAGTTCCATTTTTGGGTGGAACTCCGCTTTAAATGGGACAGGGAGAAGAAGTCCTGCCCACTGTTATGTGGAGGGGCGGTTTGAGGATGGGAGAGGAGGCATTTGCACCGCACCATGTTACATGTCACACCCAGGGGCGTAACTAGAAATCACAGGGCCCCATAGCAAAATGTTGTATGGGCCCCCCCCCTGCAAACAGCCTCCCCCCTGCAAACAGCCCCCCCCTGCCAGTGTGCCGATCAATTGCCCCTACTGTGCCCCATCAGATGCTGCCAGTGTGCCCATCAATTGCCGCTACTGTGCCCCATCAAATGCTGACAGTGTGCCTATCAATTGCCGCTACTGTGCCCCATCAGATGCTGCCAGTGTGCCCATCAATTGCCGCTACTGTACTCCATCAGAGACTTACCTGTCTTGCAGCGGGTCAGCGACGGTCTCCTGCACGTCCTCCATGTCTTCTTCTGTCCTCTCTCAGGCGTCCAATCACAGCGCCTGATGTTTCAGCCAATCAGGTGACCGGTAACAGACCCGGCAACCTGATTGGCTGAGAGGCGGATTCAGTGTTAGCAAAGCGAATTCCTTCCCTTTGCTAACACACAATGACCATAGATAGATTCATGCAATGCATGAATCTATCTATGGTGATTAGAGTGGTGCAGGAGCGAGGGGGCGGCGCTCCTGCGCCATTTATGGTCACACCGCCACTGAATTCCTCATCGTCACCGGGCCCCACTCAGCTGCGGGCCACATAGCGCCTGCATGGGTCGCTATTGCAGTAGTTCTGCCCCTGGTCACACCCTAAATTCAGATGTAACATGGTGCAAAAGTTGAACTTTGCCTCTGTTTTGAGCTTGCTTTCAACACTATAAACTCCTTTGCAGGTGCTCCTAACCTTATTCTAACTGTTTCTGGCCTTTTTCTAAGCTGTATCAAGCCACTTTTGTATTGTAATTGAATTGTACATAAAGAAAAGCAGTTCTGCTGTAAGTATTGACATTAGGATATTAAACCAGTGGCTGTTGATTCTCTTTATCCAAGCCTAAGAGATGATACAGCTCATTTTATTAGTTCAAGTAGGGTAATGAAAGCACAAGTGTGACTGGTTTTAAGGTAAACATTATTGTGCTTAGGGTAGAAAAAAGACCCTTTCACACGGAACACAGGTGGCTTCATTTTTGACAGCACTCTAAAGGCCCGTACTCACGATCGGATATTCCGACAACAATTGTGTGATGGACGGGTTTTGTCGGATAATCCGACCGTCTGTATGCTCCATCGTACAATTGTCGGAATTTCCGACAACAAATGTGGAATAGCGGGCTCTCAAATTCACCAACAACAAATGTGTTCCGTCGGATTATACGATCGTGTGTACACAAGTCTGTCGGACTAAAATCCAAAGTACAAACACGCATGCTCAGAACCAATGCTAAACATCAGACAACATTAGTAGAAGTTGCCCAAAGGGTGGCGCTAAAGAGCAGAAAAAACACACAGTTTCGTAAATGTTGGTTAAAAAAGTTCTGCCGTCTGTATGCAGAACAAGTTTACGGCCAACGCTCTTTGGACAAAAACCCACGGAAAAGTCTGATGGAAGTCCGATCGTGTGTACAAGGCTTAACTGTATAGACAGCCCAAAATCAAGGTAATCATATGGGCACAGTTCACATCATTGCAGTGCCGTTCAGCACAGTTAAAAAAAAAAGTTGAGAATACTGCATTTTTTTTGCAACACAAATGCAGGGAATGTGCTACAAACATGCTTAAAAACGCACTGCACCCACACTGCACCACGCCCTATTAAGCCCAAAAAGCCAGGCCCAAAAACGTATAGAAAAATGCACTGCAGACGCAGCGCAAAAGGCATTCAAGCGCACGTAAGCGTGCAGTCAAAAAAGCGCAGTTATGTGCAGTTTCTGTTTTGAATGGGTCCTACAATTGTTCTCTGCTCATTTATGCTCCCGTCTGTTACCTTTTCTCTTTCTATATGTAGCGGGTATTTGAATTTGTAAGGACTCTGGTGGTGTGAAGTTCCATTGGGGCTCTGGGTGGCGCTGTTGCCTTGGGCCCGAGCTGAACATACACTGCGAATCGTGCCTTTTTGTCCTCCCCTGGAGCTGGTACAGCGGGGCTGGGAACCCGCTGTGGCGCGAAGGGAGAGGTCATAAAAGGGGCGGAGGCCCTGATTTTGGGGAGAGAGTCGGAGGACGCGGCCGCACCCAGGCACCTTCAGCTTGGGTGCTGGCGTTCCGGTGTTCCAGGCCTAGGCACCCTTGGCCTGGCTGGAGCAGAGATGGAGTCCATTCCAGGCACCTTTAGCCTGGGGTGAGGTACTATGGCGGATGCCTGGGGCTCAGTACCTTCGACTGAGTTCCGCGAGGGTGAGGAATCCGAGGGGGCCTTAACTCCTTGGGTGCCCGTGTCTGAATCCGTGAGGACTGGTGCGCAGTAACTTCTCCGAAGAGTCCGGCGCGGCATCGCTGGTGACGGAGAGGCCTCCATTTCTCCCTTGGACGGATTTCTTCCCCTGACAGGGGCAAAGTGAGAGAAGGTAAATTCACGTTCTAAATTACCTAGTCAGTGGCAGTGACTATTCACCACTGGTGACAGCACAGTGGGCAGCAGCAAGAAGGGAAAAGTATTGTGCCTCAATCTGTCCCCCCCCCCCATTATTCAAAAGGAGAAAGACTGTTTTATTGCTTGGCAAGAAGAATAAAACTGAGTTGTACCTATTCACTGTGTGGAACTTGGGTTTCTAAGCAAAGGAGTCAGGGACGAAGGACTGGACTTGGCTCTAGGACACCTACACAAAAGCCCAATCTTTGGCCTTCATCTCCTAGTTACGGGAGGACACGGGCCGTGGTGTGTATCATCTCTCTCTCCCAGGTACCCCTAGACAACAGCCATATAACCGATGAAGCAAGGGAGAGAGGTGAGGCCGCTACACGTGGGGGCATCGTATCCAGGATATGTGTATGGTGTCTGAATTTGAACTTTGCTGCCCAGAGGAGTTCGGAGTAGGTCGGCCATATTGGCCAACGCGCCATGAGGCAACTCACAACTGCGGAGTTCGTGGGCGGGCCAAGGGAAAAGCCCGCGAACAAGTGCAGAACGTGGGAGGAGTCTGGCCACGTGGAGGTACGCACGTGGAGATTCCGGCGCGGGTGGATCAGTGCGCAATGGAGCAGCAAAGAGAGAGGATGGCTTCAAGTGCTCCGTGGATTTCTGTTCTTTCCTTCGTGGATATGTCTTCTCTGGCTTCTCCGATCATGGATACGGGGATAAGACTAAGGCCCCGGGGGCGATTGGCTCTCTTTACCTGTAGAGACATGGAAGCCCTCGGTGTGATCTGTCCCGGCTGTTTGGGACTGGTGGTCCAGCTGAAGCCGTTTGGGCGCTGTGAGGTCTGCAAAGAATTCCTCTTCGAGGTGGAACCATTCACAGAAAAGCCTCGGGCTTTCCACCTCAACTACCTCACAGGGACTGCCACTCCGGGGGGAGAGATCGATGCTGGTGCGTTCCCCGTGCGCACTGATCCGGGCGAAGTGACTGCACAAACAGAGGTGAAAAGAGAAAAATCAGAGGATGCTGCCTCGGTCACCAGCAGCTCCCTGCTCCGGCCACCGAAGAGGAAAGTCGGCCTAGTGATGGCCTTGTGTGGTCGTGGAAGAGCTTCGCCCCACTGCTTACCTGGCCTGGATGGCTCCGGTAGGAAAAGTCCTGAACATCCCTGTTCTTCAAAAGGCCCAGGTGAGCCAGGGGTTGGGACTGTCTGTGTGGTAGAAAGTGGCGGTAGTCCACAGTCGGTAGAGGCCGTCAAGGGGGATAGTTCCGTGACTGGGAATTATCTGCCCGCAGAGTGCTACGACACCTCTGACCTGGATTCATTGTCTGACAATGGCGATGATGGGGAGATAGACGAGATCTTCCAACAGAAGGGATGGGACAGGATGAAGCTACCCTTGGCCCGTGTTACGAGGGACCTGCCTATGTCTACTGGAGATAGTACACCTCAGGTGGAGACCCCGGCGCTGAGGGAGGAAGCTAGTCCTCTGTCTGGAGTTCCCCTTCTGGATTCAACATCCATTTCACCTGCTCCTGTTGCGGGAGTGCAACGTCAATCACTGCGGGCTCCTAGGCCCAGGTCTACCGAGGTGGTGAACGCACCTCGCCATCCAGAAGCGATTGTTCCACCCGGAGAAGGAGACCGAGCTACTATGCCACCTTTGTCAAGGCTGCAACGTCTCTTTGGCCAGAAGGTTGCTCAGGAATATGGGTGGGAATACCCGTATCTGCTTTGGGAATTGCTCTATGAGGTGGAGGTCTTCCGGAAAAGATGGTATGATGCCTTTGTGTGGGACAAACTGAAGGTACAGCAAGCACGGCGGTACCTTTCCTGTTCACCAACGGTCACCAAGAAGTTTCAGGACTGTAAAGCTAAGTGGATTCTGGGAAGACACATTCATGCGGACAAAGTGGTGATCTGTCGCAAAGAAGGAAAGAGTGTTGAGTACCATGTGGAGGCTTTTGATGATCGTTTGAAGCCTATATCATTGCCTCATCCAAGGTTTTACCTGTAAGAGAAAAAGAGAGAAAAAGACTCTCGTTTGTTTCTTTTCATTCCTGGCTGAACTTTCCAGAGTGCCTTTTCCAGAACACAGAGACTGTGCCCTAGTTTTTTTTGTATTTGGGCAATCCTACTCTTTGGAGATATGGGAGCTGTTTTTGTTTGTTCTCCCTTCTCTTCTTCTGACACTCACAAGAATCAGTGACTTTGGGTTTTAGATAGTGTAGGGTCACAGAGAAAATCTTCAAGCGGAAAGTTCATCTGGAAGTAATGAGTGTCTTGACCGCGGCACTGTCACCAGGTGGCAGTGTTGCGCAACGATTGTTTTTTTTTTTTTTGACATTATGCAGCACTTATTGGAGTGAATGTGTTTCTCCTAGGATAGACTCATTAATTCCAAGCAAACACACATGTTGGTAGGATGTATGTTCTTTTCTTTCCCTCTGCAGGAGATTCGTCTGTCAAGACTACTGAGAGTGGGTGGTCTTCAGATAGTCAGTGGGAGGAATGTAAATGTGTGAGATATTTAAAGTGTTTTATTGAAAAGTTTTATAGTTGTATTCCTTTCACATTCAGGTAGTGGCACAATCCAGGGTTAAATTGTGTAGTTTGGTTTCTGGGCTGAACTTATGACACCACCTTTCGTGGGGTGTGAGTTTGTACCAGACACTGGGGACCAGTGTCAAATCACCAGGGGGAGAGTGTAGCGGGTATTTGAATTTGTAAGGACTCTGGTGGTGTGAAGTTCCGTGCGGTCTCTGGGTGGCGCTGTTGCCTTGGGCCCGAGCTGAACATACACCGCGAACCGTGCCTTTTTGTCCTCCCCTGGAGCTGGTACAGTGGGGCGGGGAACCCGCTGTGGCGCGAAGGAAGAGGTCATAAAAGGGGCGGAGGCCCTGATTTTGGGGAGAGAGTCGGAGGACGTGGCCGCACCCAGGCACCTTCAGCTTGGGTGCTGGCGTTCCGGTGTTCCAGGCCTAGGCGTCCTTGGCCTAGCTGGAACAGAGATGGAGTCCATTCCAGGCACCTTTAGCCTGGGGTGAGGTACTATGGCGGATGCCTGGGGCTCAGTACCTTCGACTGAGTTCCGCGAGGGTGAGGAATCCGAGGGGGCCCTAACGCCTTGGGTGCCCGTGTCTGAGTTCGTGAGGACTGGTGCACAGTAACTTCTCCGAAGAGTCCGGCGCAGCATCGCTGGTGACGGAGAGGCCTCCATTTCTCCCTTGGACGGATTTCTTCCCCTGACAGGGGCAAAGTGAAAGAAGGTAAATTCACGTTCTAAATTACCTAGTCAGTGGCAGTGACTATTCACCACTGGTGACAGCACAGTGGGCAGCAGCAAGAAGGGAAAGGATTGTGCCTCGATCTGTCCCCCATTATTCAAAAGGAGAAAGACTGTTTTATTGCTTGGCAAGAAGAATAAAACTGAGTTGTACCTATTCACTGTGTGGAACTTGGGTTACTAAGCAAAGGAGTCAGGGACGAAGGACTGGACTTGGCTCTAGGACACCTACACAAAAGCCCAATCCTTGGCCTTCACCTCCTGGTTACGGGAGGACACGGGCCGTGGTGTGTATCATCTCTCTCTCCCAGGTACCCCTAGACAACAGCCATATAACCGATGAAGCAAGGGAGAGAGGTGAGGCCGCTACATATGAAAGCAATTATCTCTAGGCGACTAATACAGGTACAGGTGAGGTGCAGTTTTGCAGTTTTAAACAAGTGAAAGTAAAAACACAAGAACAGGTAGAAGTATGCTGCTTATACGAGGTGCTATAATAGCACAAGCAGAAAACATAAGATCATTATAAAATCACAATTGCTGGAAAATCTTTCAAGCAGTGCTGTATCTTGCATTTGTAAAAAAAAGTTTTTGTTTTTAATCTTACATGAAGTGTAGACAATCCTGCACTGACTAAAATGCAACCCAGGACAGCAGCGTTTATCCCTTATGATGGGGCTCTAAGGATGCAGTGAGCATATACACTATATTGTCAAAAATATTGGGGCGCCTGCCTTTACATGCACATGAACTTTGATGGCATCCCAGTCTTAGTCCGTAGGGTTCAATATTGAGTTGGCCCATCCTTTGCCGCTATAACAGCTTCATCTCTTCTGGGAAGGCTGTCCACAAGGTTTAGGAGTGTGTCTATGGGAATGTTTGACCATTCTTCCAGAAGCGCATTTGTGAGGTCAGGCACTGATGTTGGACGAGAAGGCCTAGTTTGCAGTCTCCACTTGAATTCATCCCAAAGGTGTTCTATCGGATTGAGGTCAGGACTCTGTGCAGGCCAATCAAGTTCCTCCACCCCAAACTCGCTCATTCATGTCTTTTTGGACCTTGCTTTGTGCACTGGCGTGCAGTCATGTTGGAACAGGAAGGGACCATCCCCAAACTTTTACCACAAAATTGGGAGCATGAAATTGTCCAAAATGTATTTTTATGCTGACGCCTTAAGAGTTCCCTTCACTGAAACTAAGGGGCCAAGCCCAACCCCTGAAAAACAACCCCACACCATAATCCCCCCTTCACCAAATAATTTGGACCAGTGCACAAAGCAAAGTCCATAAAGACATGTTTGAGCGGGTTTGGGGTGGGAGTGAGAGTGATAACACCACATTTAACACACCTGCTCCCCAGTCACACCTGAGACCTTGTAACACTAACGAGTCACATGACACCGGGGAGGGAAAATGTCTAATTGGGCCCAATTTGGACATTTTCACTTAGGGGTGTACTCACTTTTGTTGCCAGCGGTTTAGACATTAATGGCTGTGTTGAGTTATTTTGAGGGGACAGCAAATTTACATTGTTATACAAACTGTACACTCACTACTTTACATTGTGGAAAAGTGTAATTTCTTCAGTGTTGTCACATGAAAAGATAGAATCAAATATTTACAAAAATGTGAGGGGTGTATGTATGTATGTGTGTATATATATATATATATATATATATACATATATTAGGTGTAGGTTTTGTACTGCCAACTTTGTACTTCCTACAACTGTGTTTTATAACATTTGACATGCTTTTTATGCCACAGTAAAGAACCATGCCCAAGGCACAGGGGTCACGGAGGTGCCTCCACCACAGATCAAGGTTCAGACTTTCCTTTCGCTTCCTCAGGATATAAACAACTATCCATTATCTATCTTTATTCGTTCCTATTTTAAGGTATGTTTTCTTTTATAATTACTTTTCTTATCCTCGTTAGTTTAATATTTTGTATTAAGATAAATACCATTGGGTACACAGTAATGTGGCAAGTTGATACATCGCCAATTTACTGTAGCTTTGTCATTGTATATAAAGATAGTCTTGTTTTAATCGTATGTTTTTAAATATATGCCCTCCCAGAATCCTGTTCTTCCACCATTGGGTCAGCCATTGCAGGATCCCCTGACTCGTTTAACACAGAATGATCATGGAGTTGCTCTGGAATTGTACAAATTGGTGAGAGACTATTTAATTACTCTACAGTTCTCGGTGTTATATCTGATAAGTTACCTAAAACTTACCTGTGTTTGTGATAGGCCCTGCGGTTCATGGGTAACACCACAATGCCCCCTTGGCAGCAAAGGATTATGGGTAACTACATTGTGGAACGCTGCCTGAGGCAGCCATCACTTAAAGATGAACTTCTATGTCAAGCAGCAAGTCTGACAGTGCAGAACAGCAATGAGGAACAGAGCCAGCGGGCAGGGCTACTTCTTTCTGGTCTGCTCAGCTGTATTATCCCTTCACCTACTCTAGAGAGGCCACTGCTCAAGTATGTCATTTGATCAAGCAGTGTACAACATTTTTACGGGCTCTGATCCATCCACATTCTTTAATATACTGCTATATCTCTGGTACAGGTATGTCTCTGATCAAGGCTTTGAAGGGTATAGGGCCATATGCCAGAACAAATTGCTTCGTGCCAAGCAAAATAACGTTGGCGTGTTTCGCTCACATGCCCCTACTTTGCTGGAATGGACCGCCAATGAGAGAAAAGGAAAGATGGTCATGGATGTGTTTACATTTAATGGTGAGATGGCAAGTTCCCTGTGTATTTACTTTATAGATGTTTATAAGAACATATGGGTCCCTCTTTGGCTCCTCTACATATAATGCATCTTAGCTCCCCTGATGTACCATCACTTACTGCAGAACAAGAGCAAATAAAACCCCTTCACACCGATCATACGCAAATATGCATTCTCGGCTTGAAGTGGTTATACCCGGTACTGTTTTTTAGAGCCAGCGGTTGGCTTATTAGTAATACCAACTGATGCTTCTAAAAGCCGATTGACTGTTATCCTAAGGAACAGGAGGGGACGCCCCCCCCCCCCCTCCCACGACTCTCCCGTCCCATCGGGAGGTCCGAGCGACAAGCTGACTTGTCCTCCGGCTGGCCGAAGACCCGAACAAAGCCAGAATCTGCTTCAATCGGGTCTCCGATCTAGCAACCCGGAAGCGATGTCATGACATCACTTCGGGTTTACTCAGCTGCTTATGCCGCCGATTAGAAAAAAAAAAAACTAATATACCAAAATGCAGATTTTGGCATTTTGAATACTTTTAAGTGCAAAGGAGGCATTTGGGGTCTTATAGACCCCAGATCCCTCCATAAAGAGTGCCTGTCACTGACTATTACTGTCACAAGGGATGTTTACATTCCTTGTGACCAGCAATAAAAATGATCAGAATTTTTTTTTTTAACCACTTAAGCCCCGGACCAATACGCAGCATAAAGACCAGGCCCCTTTTTGTGATTCGGCACTGCATCGCTTTAACTGACAATTGCGCGGTCGTGCGACGTGGCTCCCAAAACAAAATTGACGTCCTTTTTTTCCCACAAATAGAGCTTTCTTTTGGTGGTATTTTATCACCTCTGCGGTTTTTATTTTTTGCGCTATAAACAAAAATAGAGCGACAATTTTGAAAAAAATTCAATATTTTTAAATTTTTGCTATAATAAATATCCCCCATAAATATATAAAAAAAAACATTTTATTTTTCTCAGTTTAGGCCGATACATATTCTTCTACATGTTTTTGGTAAAAAAAAATCGCAATAAGCGTTTATTGATTGGTTTGCGCAAAAGTTATAGTGTCTACAAAATAGGGGATAGTTTTATGGCATTTTTATTAATAATTTATTTTTTACTAGTAATGGCGGCGATCAGCAATTTTTATCGTGACTGCGACATTATGGTGGACACATCGGACACTTTTGACACTATTTTCGGACCTTTGTCATTTTCACAGCGATCAGTGCTATAAAAATGCACTGATTACTGTGAAAATGACACTGGCAGTGAAGGAGTTAACCTGTAGGGGGCGCTGAAGGGGTTAAGTGTTTCCTAGGGAGTGATTACTACTGTGTAGGGGCGTGGCTTGGCGTGTGATGTCACTGATCGTCGTTCCCTATGACAGGGAACAGACAATCAGTGACACTCACACTAGGAAGCACGGGGAGAGGTTTGTTTACACTTACCTCTCCCCGTTCTTCAGCTCTGTGACCCGATCGCAGGACACCGGCGGCGATCGGGTCCACGGGTCCCGCGGGCGCGGTCACGGAGCTCGGGACCGGGTCGCAAGCGCGACCCACGGCTGGGCTTCTTAAAGGGGACATACCTGTACGTCCATATGCCCAGCCGTGCCATTCTGCCGACATATATCGGCGTGAGGCGGTCCTTAAGTGGTTAAAGAGACAGTGTAAAAAAAAAAAAATGAATTAAAGCGCTCCGTCCCACCATGCTCGCACACAGAAGCGAACGCATACGTAAGTCGCACCCGCAAATGTAAACAGTGTTCAAACCACATATGTGAGGTATCGCCACGATTGTTACAGCGAGAGCAATAACTCTAGTGCAAGACCTCCTCTGTAACTGTAAACTGGTAACCTGTAGAATTTTTTAAAACGTTGCCTATGGAGATTTTTAAGTACCGTAGTTTGTCGCCATTCCACGAGTGTGCGCATTTTCAAAGCATGACATGTTAGGTATCTATTTACTCGGTGTAACATCATCTTTCACATTATCTAAAAAAAATTGTAAACCGGTTCGGTTTGCGCCAGAACTCTCAAACATCGCAAAAGTTCAGACCCGAACCTTATTAAAGTCTATGGGACCCGAACTTAAAAAATCAAAAGTCCCCATTTCGAAGGCTTGTATGCCAGGTATTGGCCATAAAAAAGGTATGGGGGCCAGGTACTGCCCTGGGGGACATGTATCAATGCAATTTTTTTTTTTTAAAGGATCATTTTTACAGGAGCAGTAATTTTAATGATGCTTAAGCCCTGTACACACGATCGGATTTCCTATGGTTTTTAAACCGATGGATTTTTCCATCGGAAAACCGATGAAGCTGACTTGCATCAGTCTTGCCTACACACCATCAGTCAAGAAACCGACCGTTCCAAACGCGGTGACGTAAAACACTCCGATGAGCCGAGAAAAATTAAGTTCAATGCTTCTGAGCATGCGTCGACTTGATTCTGAGCATGCGTGGGTTTTTTAACCGATGGACTTGCCCATAGACGATCGGAATTTGCTATCGTTTTTTTATCCATCGGAAAAATTTAAAACATGTTCTATTTTTTGACACCGATGGAAAAAAGACCGATGGGGCCCATACACGATCGCTTTGCCCGATGAAAAAAATCCATCGGACTGTTTTTATCGGTAAAACCGATCGTGTGTACTCGGCTTTAAAATGAAACAATAAAATAGAAACATTTCTTTAAATATAGTGTCTGTAATGTGGCACATCTGTACTGTGTATAGAACCTTCTGCAGCAAACCTGACATTTATAAAGAAAATAAATTACTTTTAAATTGCCGTTACAATACAATACAATTGCCGTTAATACAATACCATTGCTGGCAATGCAAAAAAAGGTTTGGGGATCCCCCTCCAATCCATACCAGGCCCTTTGGGTATGGCATGGATTTTAAGGGGAACCCCACACCAACTTTTTTTTTTTAAACGGCGTGGGCCACCCTCAGAATCCACAGAAGACCATATATCTGAGCATGCAGCCCAGCAGGTCAGGGTAAAGGGGGGGGGGCAAGATACCGGCCCCCTCCCTATGTGAACGAGTATAGGGTACGTGCTACGTGGTACCATTCACCAAACACTCTACCCATTCTCCTTAACAACCAGCTATGCACTGTGCCCTGATTGAGCAAAGCTTTGCCCAATCAGGGCTTAGAATGCATTGTGCAGTGCACAGTGCATTGTGGAGCACTTGGCGGGCGAACATTCTGCGCCCCGCAAATTCGGGCCAAACATTTTGCTCAGCTCGAACTGTTTGCCCAACTCTATTTGTCAACATTATCATTTAATGAGTTATCTACTTAAAACAACCAGTGTTTAACAAGTTACCCCTAGCATAACTGTTTTAACCATATCAGCAAAAATGGCAGCTGTCAAGGCCAGAGTTGTATATAGCCAAGGGTGACATAATATTTGGCTTGGGGCATTAAGACATTCAAGAAGATATTGGAAAAATAAGTAAAGTAGGAAACGTAATTTAAATTGTATTTCTCCATATTTAATATCGCAGAGGAAAAATATTCAGCAGAAGTGGATTCGTGGACAACCGGAGAACAACTAGCAGGCTGGCTGCTGCAATCCAGGTATTTTTATTCTGTATATACTGTATGTTTATGTTGTCTGTCTATGCCTTACCTCTGACAGTTATAAAATACAGTATGTAACCACCCCAGGTGTCAGACCTAGCTTAACTCCTGAAATTATTTACTTATTCTCTTCCATCCTTTTTTTTTTTATATGAAGAGGTGCTGGGGACAATCCTCGTGGCTGGTCTGTCTCCATTCTGGATGGTGATCAATGGTTTGATCTATCAGGAGATGACTTTTTGCTGGATGTAATTGCTGAGATAGAAGATGGAGCTCCCTCTCAGCCCTTTTCAACATCTGAATACCCTTTTGGAGATAATGGTGGCATTCCTGAACCTCCACTAGACTTTGCTCCACTGCTCCCATCAGGACACCCATCTTTTCCAGCACCTGGACTTCCTCCTGATCCTCCACCTCTCCAGGCGCCAAAAGCTCCACCTCTCCCTCCACCCTTTCCTCCACCCTTTCCTTCATCTTTTGGAAGGTGAGTAACTTTATGTTCTAATAGAGAAATATGCTTACTGCAGTCATTTTCTGCCTACTGACCGTAATTACAAAGTTGTTAGCGAAAAATCTATAAATGCTAGTACAATTGCATATTATCTCTCTTTATATACATTTCCCATACTCCTCCTACACCAGAAATCAGACTTCTTAAGTCAGGGCTCAGTGCCACTGCTAGTTGCATGTAAAAATACACTTATTGTTTAATGCATAAATAATGCATAAATAACTACATTAAGTTCTGTTAATATAAACTTGGCGTATAACTTTAAAAATATCCGTGATCATTAGTAGAAGCAGTTTATAGGACCTGCTCATTGACTGTAATTAAAAAGATTACTTTTCTCTTAAAGGAACACTACAGGTTCCCGTTTTTTTTTTTTTTTTAAATAACAAACAGTTTATACTTACCTCCACTGTGCAGCTCGTTTTGCACACAGTGGCCCCGATCGTCCGCTTCTGGGGTCCCTCGGTGGCTGTCTCGGCTCCTCCCCGCAAGGACTCCACACCATAATGCGAGCGAGCTCGCATGGTGTGGAGTTATTGCGGGCGCGCTCCCGTGATACAGCGGCGGCCATAGCCGCCGACTGTATCACTCGGCCCCGCCCCCCGGCGCGCCGCGTCATTGGATGTGATTGACAGCAGCGCCAGCCAATGGCTGCGCTGCTTTCAATCCATCCAGTGTAGCCAATCGGCGGCCAGGCTGAAAACCGAAGAGGATGACGGGGACGAGCACGGGACTTTCGAGGGGCCAGGTAAGTAAAACGGGGGCTCGGGGGGGGCGGTATTGTCGAATGTTTTTTCACCTTAATGCATAGGATGCATTAAGGTGAAAAAACATGTAACTTTACTACTCCTTTAAAGAACTAAAGCAGGGGTCCAATTAGTAAAATTTTCTTCCAGCAGAGGTCTGAATGTTTGGGCATTGAGTTGCATCCTTCACATCACAGACCTCTCCTCCTATAACACAATCCTGTTCTTAGGGCTGGTTCACATCAGAACGCGGTGAGGGAATGGCGTATTCTGTATGCGTTTCCTGCACAGCATTCAAAGTGCACTGCCTGTGCAGTCTGCGGTGGGTGCCAATATACTGTATTCTTAAATTGGTTGTATACCCGCAGGACAAAAAAAAGAAATACCTGTAAGATAAAGGCATAATGAGCTAGTATGAAATACTTACCTTAGAACGAGGCGTCGGTATCTCATCCTGGTCCACGCAGAGGGAGCTGACATTTTGCCCTCGACGTGTCTTCTGGGTTCACGGCATGCGCGCGCGAGTTTTCTTACCGGCAAAGTCCGGCAGGGTCTGCCGGACCTTCAGCCGAGCATTCACAGCGCATGCGCCGCTGACGTCAGCGGCTGCATGCAAAGTGAATATCTACTAAAACGGACAGGTTTAGGAGATATTCATTATACCTACCGGTAAGCCTTATTATAGGCTTACCTATAGGAAAAAAATTAAAAAGTGGGTATACAACCACTTTAATGACATACACAGATCTGCCTTTACCAGTTCGTTTGGTACCACAAGTGCATGTGATTTGGTGCGGTGCGTTTTTGAAAATTAGCGCATGCACTTTTTTTTGTGCGATCCAGTCAAATTTCAGCCCATTCAACTTAAAGGGCTCAAAATCACATTGCACCGAATTTGCACAATAACACACTGTGTGGTTCATGTGTGAACCAGTGTCCTCAGTCCCCCTTCACATCAAGATCCCCCACTTTACATCACAGCCCCACCCTCACAGTAGTGTCTTCACAGTAGTGTCCTCTGCCCCCCCTTCACTTTAACCGCCCCACAGTAATTTACTCTGCCCCCTCCACACACACAGTAGTATCCTCTGCCCCTTCAGGTCTTCCCCACCCAGAATTTTCCTCTGCCCCCCTCCAAAGTAGTGTCCTTACCCTCACACAGTGGTATCCTCCACCCTGCCCACGAGGTGCCCCCTCCTCCCACTGCAGTGTCCTCTGCCCCCCTTCACTCTCCTACCTTACACACAGCAGAGTGGAGAGCGGGAGGCAGGACATTTCTGGATGGAGGGTGGGATCAACTGGAGTTAACTTTTCATATTCACAAGTTGGTGATGGGTTGCTAGGACCACTCAGCATCCTAGCAACCTATCACCAGTGTTAATAGGAAAAGCTAACTTGGGCAACTCCCTCCCTCCATCAAAAAACAAAGGGCTCAAGATTTGCAATGTCCTTACCGCACGCCATCAAACCGGGCTACCCTTTTATTTTGGATTACTTGCATCCTAGCAAGATATATGGGAACACTGGCAACCAACTCCACTATTAGATAGGTTTGGGCGGTTTCAACTTCTTCCATATACAGTAAATTATCTCTTGATTTATGCAGCCGTGTCTGTTGTGGGGTTCTCCCTTTGGCTTCATAAAACAAATAGGGCCTATGTTGGCAGGCATTGGAGGCTCCTGTTGTCATACACAGTCTCCTTTTTCTTTTAGGGTTGAAAAAGTTTTTATTGACATTTTAACAGATATCACATTGAACAACATGAGGAGTTACAGTCCATAGACAGTCACAAATACCACATTTGGGGAGTCAGCCCGGTGGCTATCGCCCATAGCTAGACTATTATACAACATAGTACTAAAATTGACACTGTCACTCAGTCTCGATAGCAATTTTGGCCAAGGGGCAATGTTGTTCATCAAGAAGAAAAATTCCATATACATATATAATTAGGAACAAAAAAGAAAGAGAGTCTAGATCGGAAAAAAAACAGAAGGGGGGAAAAGCTGCCCAAGGGTGGGCGTAAGCTAAAAAAAAAAAACGGGGAGAGAGAAAAAAAAGGGAGAGTCGTATGAAAGCGCAAGAACTGCTGAGGAGACTTCTATTGAAAGGAAAACATAATAGACAGGGGATGGGGGGACCAGGGAGTGTACATCCCAACCCACTCCAGCGTCAGCCAACGCCGCAAGGTGTTCCAGTTAAAGGTCTTACAACATGTTTAGGAGGGTATCAGATTCCGAGAAGTGGAGTCAGATGGACCACAATATCTTATATTTTTCAAGGGTATTGTTGTCGAGAGCCAATATCTCCTCCATTCTCATGGTATCGTTCATAATCGAGACCCAGCGGGACAGAGGAGGAGTGGTGGTCGTTTTCCTGAAGGATGGGATGAGCTGCCTCGCTGAGGACATAAAAAAAACAGAGAAGACTCTGCTTCTGGGATAACACCGCCCCAGGGAGTATAGAAAGGAGGGCAATCTTAGGGGAAGGCAATAGTGGTTTATCATAAATTTTACTGTAGCATTCAAATAAAAAAAAGACCGATCAGGGTCCCTTAACATCGTCCAGCACCAAACAGCCAGTCCCCCACCCCCGTGTACATTTTAATTTTTTTTAATTATTATTTGCTATGTTCATTCTTATGTGGCGACAGTGGCGGCCACGGCAGGGGAGGGACTTTTTCTCGTATTTCGGGCGCGGAAGAATACCTCATCCGCGCCCGCTCCTCATGCCATGCTGGCTCCAGTCCTGACTAGCGCGTCCTCTGTAGTGCCGTCACCTCCTGGCGCCGGGGAGTGATTCTGATTCCTCTCTCTCCGCGTGAATAAATAGCAGTTAGGCGACTCAAGGGGAGCAGCGGCGGCAGAGGATATCGGCATCGGCAGAGGCAGAGCAGAGGCATCCCATGATGATCATCTAACGGGAATAGTTTGTGGGGGACCCTCAAGTCCAGGCAGCAGCAGGATCACCGGGAATAATTGACTCCTTGGGCCCAGCCAACAATTACACAGGTCAGGTGTGTGCTTTTTTTTGGGGGGGGGGGGGTGGGCTTCAAGATCTACTACCACAGTTTTTTTGTAGCATGGCACCTCTAGTAACACTGCATTACTCTGCTATTTGCATTGTTTCTGGTAATGACACCTATACATTGTGGCATGGGTGGCTCTGTCTGCCCATAACGCATGTGCTGCCTGCAGAGACAGTGCCACCCATGCCGCCAAATCGCCTATGCCGTAATGTGCTGCAGACAGTGCCACCCAAAACACATGTACTGCCTGCAGAGACCATTGGTGGCATGGGTGGCAGTGTCTGCAGCACAATATGGCATTGGCGGCATGGGTGGCACTGTCAGCAGGTAGCACATGCGTTATGGCATTAGCGTCATGGATGGTACTGTCTGCAGCACATTGCGGCATGGGTGGCACTGTCTGCAGCACAATATGTCATTGGCGGCATGGGTGGCACTGTCTGCAGCACAATATGGCATTGGCAGGCGACATGGCATGTGTGGCACTGTCTGCAGCACAATATGGCATCTGGGGAGGGGCGGGGGGGGAGCCAGGGTGGGGCTGAATGAGGCCCTGTCAGGTAGGCTGTACGGGGCCCCATGATTTCTATCAGCGGCCCTGTCTGTACCACCTGGACAGGATCTTGTAATTCTTTTTTTGAGAGTAGCATGATATCGTTGACTTGTGAGTGAAGTGGAACGATGTCTGCCAATTCGATCTGGGTATGTCCTCTCCTAAGTCTGCAGACCACATCCTGGTATAAGGTGGCAAGTCATCGTGTATAAGAGCTTGTAGGAAACTATATACGGATGAGAGAAGGTGTCTAGGAATTTCAGAGAGGGAGCACAGTCTTTCAAATTCAGTATAGGGACGGTGTACCTGGGAGGAAGAGTGTAAGTGTTTGGAGAACGTGGAAAGGTGGAGGGTGTTGAGCCAGTCGCGGGGTCCTGCCGACACAGACTGTGTCCCGTGCTGTGGGTGTACAAAGGAATGCGCTTCGGGCCAGTCGGAGTGGTTGAAGGATCCCAAAGTGGTCACTCCCATGCCCTGGGGGAAAGCGGATTGTCAAATAGAGAGGACAATGGGGAGAGGTCGGAGGACAAAGTGGAGTATAGACCTCTGTGGTACCAGAGTCTGAGAGAGGCAAGTGTGAGTGGTGAGGAAACGTGTAGGGTGGCCAGGTCATTGCGATATCCCCAGAGAAGAGCTCCACAGGAGCTAAGTCCTGTTCTATCATAACTGAAGCCTTTAGGAAGGGACGGGGGAACCATTCCAGTATGCGTGCTATATGTGTGGCTTTATAGTAGGTCTTATAGTCCAGTAGACCTGCCTCACCCTGTAGCTTCGGAAAAGTGAGCAACTTGTGTTTTACTCTAGGTAGTCCCCGGTTCCACATGAATCTGATGGCGGTGGAGCGTAGGGAAGCAAAAAAAGATTTGGGAATCATAATAGGGATCGTTTGGAAGAGGTATAAAAGTTTGGGCAGTATGTCCATTTTAAGGGTGTTGATCCGCCCGAACCACGGAAAGGTGGAGCCACCCCACTCTTCCAGATCCTTCTGTATGCGGGAGAGAAGGGGAATGTAATTCAAAGTAAACAGGTTGGAAAGGTTGGAGGGAATAATAACCCCTAGATAAGATATACCCTTCGCCTGCCATTTAAAGGAGAAGTTCGATCGTAATGAGGTCATTGTGAAGGGAGGGAGGGAGATATTATGGGGCTTCTGTTTTAGATATGTTGAGTTTGAAATTACTGAAGGAGCCAAAGCGGCGGAATTCCAGGAAAAGAAACGGTAGGGAGGTATGGGGGTGTTTCATGTAAACCAGGAGGTCATCAGCATAGAGGGACAGCTTATGATGGGAAGGGGGCGTTTGGATACCTTGGATGGAGGTGTTCTGACGTATGGCACAGGCCAGGTGCTCTATACCTATAACAAATAAAAGGGGGGAAAGGTGACAGCCCTGCCGGGTGCCATTCGAAATGTCGAACGGCTCCAAGGCAGTGCCATTCACCAGGACCGAGGCTGAAGGTTGTGAGTATAGGGACATCACCCAGGAGACAAAGGTGTTTCCCAACCCAAGCTGTTCCAGTGAAAGCCGTAGGAAGCGCCAGTTAACTCTGTTGAATGCCTTTTCGGCGTCAAAGGACAAAAGGCAGGCTTTTAAATCTTTGCGTTGGATAAAAGAGATGGATCGTTTTCGTGGTATTATCCCTCGCCTCGCGGACAGGAACAAATCCCACCTGATCATTATGGATCACTCGTGGGAGTAGGGGTGACAGGCGATTGGCCAACACCTTGGCGAACAGCCTGAGGTCTATGTTGAGCAAAGAGATCGGCCGATAGCTGCTACATTGGGATGGGTCCTTTCCCGGTTTAGGTATTATAGAGACATTAGCGGATAGCAGGTCTTTAGAGGGTAGGTGAGAGTCGTCTATGATGTTAAAAGCTTTAGTGATAAGAGGCGCTAGTTGCGGGGCAAAGGTTTTGTAGAAACGGGGGGTGTACCCGTCCGGGCTAGGACATTTGCCTATCTTCAGGTGTTTGATGGCTTCTAGGAATTCAGGAGTGGTCAGGGGTTCGTCAAACTCCACAGAATCTAGAGTGTCGATAGTGGGTAATGCCATCTCCATTATGTATTCGCGCATTTTGTCACTAGAGGAGGTGGTCTGGGAGCATGGTGCTGCAGGTGACAGGTTGTAGAGTTAGGAGTAGTATTGTCTGAAGGAGGAAGAAATGCCTTTTGTGTTGAATGTCTTGTCTTGGTTGGGCTGGGTGATGAAAGGGATGGAGTGTCGGGCGGTCTAGGGTGAAGAATCCGCGCCAGGTGTTTGCCACATTTGTTAGCCAAGGATTAATGGTAATTGCGTGCCCTATCCCGAGCTATAAAGGAGTGTGAGTCTAGTAGTTGGAGTAAGTCCCTTTGGGCATTAAATAATTGAACGAGGACGACCGGGTCCAAGTCTCGTTTATGGCGAGGCTCGAGTTCAGCAATAGTCTAGAGGAGGCGCCGGATGTCATCAGCCTTTATCCATTTGAGGTGAGAGCCGTGCTGTATGAGCACACCCCGTAGCACACGTAGGTGGTGTCTGAGGAATGATTGGATATAAAGTGCCGAATGGTCTTGGAGATATCGCTTACACAGACCGAATCCCTTAACAGGTTGTCATTGAGTCTCCAGCGTGCACCCCCACGGGATGTCGGAGGGCGAGCCAGGGTTAAGTAGACCGGAGCATGGTCAGACCAGAGTATGTGGCCAATAGATGCCTGGACGGGGGAGTCCAGTAAAGATTTTGAGATCAGAAAGTGATCAAGTCTGCTATATGAGTTGTGTGCTGCAGAATAGTGGCTGTAGTCCCGTTCTGTGGGATGCTGGACACGCCAAACTTCCACCAGATGGGAAGAGTGTATCAGAGACTTGATGCGTGTTAGCGTAGAGAAAGGAACAGAGGACTTACCCGAGGATATGTCTGCAGACAGGGACAGGGAAACATTGAGATCTCCACCAATTATGACGCAAGGGCCCCCAAAGGAGGATAGTCTGGTGAGAACGGATGAGAGAAACCGAGCCTCATCCACGTTAGGAAAGTATATGTTGGCCACTGTGAAGAGAAAATTGTTTAGTTTCAGCTTGAGAAAAATGAACCAACCAGCAACGTTAATAAGGGAGTCTAAGACCTCAGGGTTAAAAGATTTATGAAAGGCAATGGACACCCCCTTAGATTTGGCATGAGGATTAGTACTACTGTGGTACCATTGTTGGTAGTATCTATTACGTTGTGCGGGTACAGTGCCCATACAATAGTGCGTTTCCTGTAGTAGAAGGATATTGGAGCGCATTTTGTGGAAGTGGTACAGGATCTGACTCCGCTTCTCCGGTACGTTGAACCCCCTGCAATTAAAAGACGCTAAGGCAATTGGGCAGTCATTCGCCATAAAATATCCAGATGGGTGGGGGAGGGGTGGAAAAAAAGTCAGGTGCCTCACCAGTCAGCAGTTCTTGGCAGAAAAACCAGCGCCAAGAGAGGCAAAAATAAAGAAAGAGAGAAGAGAGCAGAGAAGAGAGGGGGTGAAGAAAGGGAAGAGCAAAGAAACAGAAAAAAAAGAGGACGAACGCAGGTCAATGGGACCTCAAACAAACATAAACATTTGGTGTGGTCGCAGTCCCCGTCTCCAGACCCCAAAATGGTAGAAAAGAGCAATCTAGTGAATGCACTCGGGATCAATGGAGAAGGGGACCAGCAAATCTAATATAGAAAAAATTTAGCAGTAACAAAAAAGGACAGTAGATGGCACCAGAGATCAAGAAGTAAGGGATAAAAAACCTTACAGAGTGGCACACTGTAGTATACCACACAGTGCCCATGATGGCACTGAAAAATAAAAACCCTTTAAGGGGGGGTACGTGGGGAACTCACAGGGCAGGTCATCCCCCCGATCTCTGGCTCCACGGGGTAGCAAAGAAAATTTTAAACTAAGAAATAGGACAGTACAAAATGATACTATTAACGCCTGATAATGGTTATAAATGTAGCGGGGTGTTGCTTTAAGTAGCCCTAAAGGCTACCTTACCCAGTGTGCAACGGGATACCCACAGTTCCTTTGGGCCTGGCGCAAGCTCTGCTGAGGTTGGGCTATATAAGGAGGGGCGGGGCAGCACGGGGGTCTCTTTGGGCATCGCCCGCCTAGCAAGTGGAACTCTGTGCTGGGTCTACTGTTCCGGACTAGGCCCGAGAGCTGGGCCCTGTGGATCCAAAGAGCCTTCTACTCTTCACGGAAGAATCCCTGAGACGTCTCGTGTATCTACCTTCCAAGGCTTGTCGGGAGGATCGGAGACCCCGGGTATCGTGAGACTGTGTGTGGGACACACAGGGGTGGAAGTCGGCCCGCACGGACTGGTTCGGTTGGGTGAGAGAGCACTTGCTCGAAGATTTCTTAAGTTACTCTTTAGGCCCAGTGTCTTTTGCTCAGGCTCCATCGTTATCAAGTTGAGCTGCTCACCAGAGGGACAGTGTGCCATGCAGCCTTAGTTGAATCCCTTGTCGCACATTCAGCAGTTAATTGTTTTACACCCTGTGGATTACAAATAACCTACAAAGTGCACCACCATTGCTAGCGAAGATCCTTCTCTACAGAAGCATTGTGAACTAAGTAGTCAGGCCTGACTGTATAGAGTAGAGACATTGCTGGGTGCCATCTTGCCCACGAGGGGGAAGCTTGCAAGCGGGGTTTATTGATTGATGTGCATAGGATTGAGGGGATTGTGTACCTGTTTTATATGCTGACTAGTTCTTATTGCAGGGCTCTGCATGAATAGATGTACTACTGTTTACTCTGATCTTTTATTCTACTCAGTAAACACACTAGTGATTAAGCAGACACTTTGTGTGGTGTGATTACTGTGCATAAGAGACGGTCAGTTCAGCAAGCAAATATTACTGTGTATGTTATCTGCCGTATTGTGATACCCATAGCCTACGGGTCTCACAATCCCCTTAGTTCTCGCTAGCTGTGCCAAGGGAGGGTAGAGCCAGTTACTGGGGGTTGACAGCGGTGTGTTACAGGCCCGAAAATAATACCAGCAGCCCTCTTAGCTGGGGGTATTGCTACATAAACATATGTAGCGGGTGTCAACATTTAGGGGGAGTGTCAGATCGGTAGCATGGCCCAGATGCACCAATTATTAGGGATCTATGGCCATTTTGAATCGTGGAGGATATAATGGTGTTCAGTTCCCTGTGGCCCCTGGGTGGCACTGTCGCCTTGGGCTGGGGTTGAACCATCATTGTAGGGCCGTGCCCTTTGTGTCCTCTCGCGGTAGTAGTACAGCGGGGCAGGGAACCCGCTGTGCCTGCTGGGAGAGGGTATAAAGGGGGCGGACATCTTGCGCACAAGGTCCGAGCCCCAGGCACCTTCAGCCTGGGGGCTGCTGTTCTGTTCGTCCGCGCCCAGGTGCCCTCGGCCTGGGTGCGAGGGAGTTCGAGTTCCATCCCAGGCACCTTAAGCCTGGGGTGAGGTACTAGCCGAGGCCTGGGGCCCAGTACCTTCGACTGGGTCCCGTATGGGAGAAGATACCTAGGGGCCCACCGAGTGAGGGGACCCGAGTCTCAGGCGAGGAGAACCAGGGAGGTGACCTGGCTTGAAGATCCAGCGCAGCATTGGCTGGTGACAGTGCAGGCCTCTGGGGACCGTCCGGGATGGATCATCTTCCTAACAGGGGTCGCCATTAGAAGGTAGTCCATGTTCTATGGTCTTTGCAGAGACCCAGCTACATCAGGTCGGTGGCAGGGGCCTATCCAAAGGTCTGTGGCAGAGGCCTCATCGTTCACCCGTTCTGTGGCAGGGACCAACCTCACGGTCGGTGGCAGCGACCGTGCGCCAAAAGTTGTTGTGAACTCCTAACAGCTTCTCTGATCTGAAAGGATTGTGCCTGAACCCTCTCCCCACCAAGTTCGTGTTTGTATCAACCTGTCTGCTTGCAAAGAGGCATATTTATCTCTTCGGAAATAAATATAGATGTTGTACTGTCACCTGGTGTGGGCTTACTTTTCTGGGAGCAAAGTGTTCTACATTCACCTATCTACCTGTCATATTTGAAGTGGAAGCTCCGGAAAGGGACACAGACCCGAAGGTAAAGATCTTAGCTCAAACCTCTACACACATATGAGGTGCGAGCTGGTGGCAGCACCTCACCCCTCTCCCTGGTCCCCCTAGACGAGTTAACCAGCCGAGAAGAAGGGAGAGAGCGGGTGAGGGCGCTACACATATTAAAGGAAACTTCATGCATTGAGAGACAAGTGAGAAGGTTATGGGTGAACACAACATAGCAGGCATAGGTGCTAAGCAGTAGTGGAACAAAAACACATATATGCATACTCTATACTGATTATGTATATGAAAAGGGACATGTATTGAGTAAAGCAACACGATAAACCTGGGTGGAGAGAATGAAAACAGAAAAAGGATGAAAAATATGAAAAATGTAAAATATGAGACACAGGGAACAGTCCAGGTCAGAGGACGAATGTACTTTGAGAGAAAAAAAAAAAACAACCAATAGGAGAACCGAAAATTAAGAAACAGGCATCGAAAAACAGCTTAGTGATATACATGGAGGACAGGCCGAATAAAGATCACGCCTGTAGGTGCCCTGTGTAGACACAGGGTCAGGTCCTACAATAGGAAAACAAAAAGGTTATTCGGCTAGGCAAAATTCAATCGTTGGGATCCTGTTAAGACGTAGGCTTGGAGTTGTGCTTGCGGCTCTGCTTCTGCCATTGAGGCGCAAAAGGTAGGCCAGGAGTAGTGGGTGTGAACGGCCATTCTGGAAAAGAAACTTGCGGGAGCTCCAGCGTGCTGAGGAAGGAAGGCAAATCCCCCAGGGTGCGGAAGATGGCAGTTTTGCCCTTATGGTGTACCCGGAGGTGGAAGGGGAATCGCCATTGGTATTTCATCTGTTTGGCTTGCAAAAGCTGCGTAAGCGGTTTTAATGCTTTCCTCATCGCCAGTGTTTGACGCAAGAGATCCGGCAGGAGCATCATAGGGGTGTCTTTGAAGAGGATGGTGTTTTGTGAGCTGGCAGCTCGCATGATGTCCTCTTTGATCTTGTAAAAGAGGACCCGGCACAGGGTGTCCCGCAGGAAGGAGGGATCAGGGGTCCGGGGACCTGAGGTCCTGTGCACGCGGTCCAGTTCAATGGGGTCATCCTTTAGGCGGTTCAACAATTGGTTAAAGATTGCCGTCACAGCCGCGGGCAGATTTTTAGGATCAACAGTCTCAGGTATCCCGCGAACGAGGATGTTATTGCGTCTATTGCGATTTTCGATGTCATCCTGTTGGTATGAAAGCTGCTGCAACATGACAGTGTGGGCATTAAGGATTTTATCATGAGCCTGGACAGAGTGGCTGAGGCTATCAGTAGTACTATCTATGTCCTCAAAGCAGGCCCCCATGTCTTTTTTAATATCAGAGATTTCCTTTTTGTAGGCCTTTTCAATTCTGTATACACAGTGCTCAAAGTCTGCTTTGGTAGGCAGGGATCTGACATAGCTGTGCAGTGATCTTATTTGGGACTCCATGTCCCAGCCCTCACCTGAGCCCAGGGAGGCATTGGACCGGCTTCTGGTGAGCCTTGAGGAGAAATCAGGGTCCTCAGGGAGTGGAAAGTGGCTGCGTGAGCTCACCTGAGTGTGCAGGGATGATTCTGAGCAGGCGGGAGACGGCGGCACCGGCACCATCTTGGAATCTGCACGGCGCTGTGAGGAAGCCCGTTCTCGGATGAAATAGTGCTCTAGATCCCCGTTTTTTCGGATCCCACTGGTGCTCCTCAGTGTCTTGTGCCTGTCCTTCCACATAAGCAGCATTTTGGGTGAGTTTCTTGCCCTGTACAAGGTCCGTGGACATGGGCGTAGCATAAGGGGTTACAGGGGTCACAATCGCAACCCCGCCCCTAGCTCCAGGGGGCCCCAGCAGCCTCCCTGTTATATTATCATATCCTCCACAAAGTCCAGCTCTGATCTGCCATAGGGCCCCACAGCCACGCTCCAGTACTGGGCTTCTACTTTGCCTTCTACAGTCCACACCCCTCCATTCTCATTGGCTGGGGAGAAGCTGTGAGGCATTTCCTGAATGGAGAGGAGCACGAGTTGAGAACAGCCCAGGATGGGGAAGTGTCTGTGCTGTGTGCTGGCAACATGGAATGGTAACCGTGCTTAATGAGGCAAGAGGAGGCGAGTGCCGTCCTATAGCCACGACGGGACCGATGTCACTGGTGAGGTAAGATATCGCTCAGTGTCTTCTAGTCACCAGCTGGGATTCTCTGTACCCCCCCCCCCCACTCAGGGATGTCCACTTACCTCACTTCCCTGACGACTGGGGAAAAGACACACACCTCCGGGAGGTGACCTTCCCCCAACACCTGCCAACACTGACAGAGAAACCTTCAGAAATTGCTAAAACAAATTCCTTAACACCTCCTCAGGGGGCCCCTGAAGGGCTGCAGGCTCCATATTGTATGTCACATGGCTTTGCCCTCCCAGATCTAAGTTGCACCTCCCCCAAAGACCCCTGACCACCCCCTCTGCCCTATACTATGCCAGGTCAGAAGGGCAACATAAGAGCCAGAAACAGCCTGTGAAGACTGAGAGACTGTGTGTAAAGGAATGTGATTTCAGCCCTGTGTAGTGTGTGTGTGGGGGGGGGGGGGGGTAGGAGCTGTATACAGTGCTGGGATGGGAAAGGATCTCTGCCAAGTGACCTGCCAGGGGTCCCTGTCCTCTGATTCTCCAGCGGTGATCCCTGTCCTCTGATTCTCCAGCGGTGATCCCTGTCCTCTGATTCTCCAGAGGTGATCCCTGTCCTCTGATTCTCCAGAGGTGATCCCTGTCCTCTGATTCTCCAGAGGTGATCCCTGTCCTCTGATTCTCCAGAGGTGATCCCTGTCCTCTGATCCTCCAGAGGTGATCCCTGTCCTCTGATTCTCCAGCGGGGATCCCTGTCTGATTCTCCAGCAGGGATCCCTGTCCTCTGATTCTCCAGCGGTGATCCCTGTCCTCTGATTCTCCAGCAGGGATCCCTGTCCTCTGATTCTCCAGCGGTGATCCCTGTCCTCTGATTCTCCAGCGGTGATCCCTGTCCTCTGATTCTCCAGCGGTGATCCCTGTCCTCTGATTCTCCAGAGGTGATCCCTGTCCTCTGATTCTCCAGAGGTGATCCCTGTCCTCTGATCCTCCAGAGGTGATCCCTGTCCTCTGATTCTCCAGCGGGGATCCCTGTCTGATTCTCCAGCAGGGATCCCTGTCCTCTGATTCTCCAGCGGTGATCCCTGTCCTCTGATTCTCCAGCAGGGATCCCTGTCCTTTGATTCTCCAGCGGTGATCCCTGTCCTCTGATGTAAAGAGGAACTTAAAACTCTTAAGCCACTTTGAGTATCTTGGCATGCGGTGGATGTATCTGCACGTACGGTGGAAGTGGTGTTAATGAGGGGGGCCCAGGTCAACTTTTGCATCGGGGCCCACAAGCTTCAAGCTACGCCTCTGTCCGTGGAGCCGAGGGATATGGGAAATGTGAGCAAACACTTCTCACTGCTCCATGCTGCAGGCCACACCCCTCCTTTCTCTTTTAATCTTTTCTCCTACTATTCTGTCCTTATGTGGAGGTAGGGAATTTTTTTGACCAGGGTGCAGCACCGGTTTCAATATACAGCGGGTAAAATAAGTATTGAACGCGTCACCATTTTGCTAGGTAAATCTATTTCTAAAGGTGCTATTGATATGAAATTTACACCACACGTCAGTAACAACCCATGCAATCCATACAAACAAAGACATTAAACAAATAAGTTTAGAAATGAAGTTCTGTGTAATAAAATGGAATGACACAGAGAAAAAGTATTGAACACGATAACTGAAAATGATTTAATACTTCATACAAAATCCTTTGTTGGTAATAACAGCTTCAAGATGCCTCCTGTATGGAGAAACTAGTTGCATGCATTGATCAGATGCAGTGGCGGCTGGTGAAGTTTTAGGATGGGGGGGCGCAAGACCCCACCCCTCCATGTTTGACCCCTCCCACTTCTCATAAGCCACACCCCTTATAGAATCCACCCACTCCGTCCCCTGTATTCCACTTGCTTCCACTCATAGTGTCAGGAGTAGGGATGAGCTTCGTGTTCGAGTCGAACATACGTTCGACTCGAACATTGGCTGTTCGATCGTTCGACGAAGATCGAACGATTTGGGCCGTTCGCGCCAAATTCGAGTGACGCGAACGGCCCACAATGCACTACGCCATCGCAGTGTCATCCAGGCGCTGTGATTGGCCAAGCATGCACTGTGACCCCGCATGCTTGGCCAATCACAGCGCCGGCAGCGAGGAGAGCAATGATTGGCCACAGGCAGGATGCCTGTGGCCAATTATTGCTGAGGGTGTTTAGTACACGCCCCACACTATAAAAGGCCGCCAGCACGGCGGCCTAGTGTAGTGTGTTCCGGAGCAGGGATAGAGTAGCATAGGCAGGGACAGTGACTGTTATTTCTTTCTTGCTTAACCTGGATTCCTTTAGTTTAGGGAAAGAGAAGGATAGGTAGGGAGAGTGTCAGTGTGTTTTGTGCTTCTGCTATAGTGTGCTTAAAAAAAAACATTTATTCTAGGGACAGAAAACTCTAGGTAGGGACAGTGTCAGTTTCTTTCACTCTGCAAGTCCTTGTTTCCAGGGACCTGGAAGGACAGTGAGTGAATTGTCCTTTTGCTATATTGTGATTAAAAAAAACATTTATTCTAGGGACAGAAAACTCTAGGTAGGGACAGTGTCAGTTTCTTTCACTCTGCAAGTCCTTGTTTCCAGGGACCTGGAAGGACAGTGAGTGAATTGTCCTTTTGCTATATTGTGATTAAAAAAAACATTTATTCTAGGGACAGAAAACTCTAGGTAGGGACAGTGTCAGTTTCTTTCACTCTGCAAGTCCTTGTTTCCAGGGACCTGGAAGGACAGTGAGTGAATTGTCCTTTTGCTATATTGTGATTAAAAAAAACATTTATTCTAGGGACAGAAAACTCTAGGTAGGGACAGTGTCAGTTTCTTTCACTCTGCAAGTCCTTGTTTCCAGGGACCTGGAAGGACAGTGAGTGAATTGTCCTTTTGCTATATTGTGATTAAAAAAAACATTTTTTTCTAGGGACAGAAAACTGTAGGTAGGGAGAGTATTTTTTTTCTTTCACTCTGCAAGTCCTTGTTTCCAGGGACCTGTAAGGACAGTGAGTTAATTGTCCTTGTGCTATATTGTGCTGAAAAAAACATTTATTCCAGGGACAGAAAACTCTAGGTAGGGACAGTGTCAGTTTCTTTCACTCTGCAAGTCCTTGTTTCCAGGGACCTGGAAGGACAGTGAGTGAATTGTCCTTTTGCTATATTGTGATTAAAAAAAACATTTTTTTCTAGGGACAGAAAACTGTAGGTAGGGAGAGTGTTTTTTTTCTTTCACTCTGCAAGTCCTTGTTTCCAGGGACCTGTAAGGACAGTGAGTTAATTTTCCTTGTGCTATATTGTGATTAAAAAAAACATTTATTCTAGGGACAGAAAACTCTAGGTAGGGACAGTGTCAGTTTCTTTCACTCTGCAAGTCCTTGTTTCCAGGGACCTGGAAGGACAGTGAGTGAATTGTCCTTTTGCTATATTGTGATTAAAAAAAACATTTATTCTAGGGACAGAAAACTCTAGGTAGGGACAGTGTCAGTTTCTTTCACTCTGCAAGTCCTTGTTTCCAGGGACCTGGAAGGACAGTGAGTGAATTGTCCTTTTGCTATATTGTGATTAAAAAAAACATTTATTCTAGGGACAGAAAACTCTAGGTAGGGACAGTGTCAGTTTCTTTCACTCTGCAAGTCCTTGTTTCCAGGGACCTGGAAGGACAGTGAGTGAATTGTCCTTTTGCTATATTGTGATTAAAAAAAACATTTATTCTAGGGACAGAAAACTCTAGGTAGGGACAGTGTCAGTTTCTTTCACTCTGCAAGTCCTTGTTTCCAGGGACCTGGAAGGACAGTGAGTGAATTGTCCTTTTGCTATATTGTGATTAAAAAAAACATTTATTCTAGGGACAGAAAACTCTAGGTAGGGACAGTGTCAGTTTCTTTCACTCTGCAAGTCCTTGTTTCCAGGGACCTGGAAGGACAGTGAGTGAATTGTCCTTTTGCTATATTGTGATTAAAAAAAACATTTTTTTCTAGGGACAGAAAACTGTAGGTAGGGAGAGTATTTTTTTTCTTTCACTCTGCAAGTCCTTGTTTCCAGGGACCTGTAAGGACAGTGAGTTAATTGTCCTTGTGCTATATTGTGCTGAAAAAAACATTTATTCCAGGGACAGAAAACTCTAGGTAGGGACAGTGTCAGTTTCTTTCACTCTGCAAGTCCTTGTTTCCAGGGACCTGGAAGGACAGTGAGTGAATTGTCCTTTTGCTATATTGTGATTAAAAAAAACATTTTTTTCTAGGGACAGAAAACTGTAGGTAGGGAGAGTATTTTTTTTCTTTCACTCTGCAAGTCCTTGTTTCCAGGGACCTGTAAGGACAGTGAGTTAATTGTCCTTGTGCTATATTGTGCTGAAAAAAACATTTATTCCAGGGACAGAAAACTCTAGGTAGGGACAGTGTCAGTTTCTTTCACTCTGCAAGTCCTTGTTTCCAGGGACCTGGAAGGACAGTGAGTGAATTGTCCTTTTGCTATATTGTGATTAAAAAAAACATTTATTCTAGGGACAGAAAACTCTAGGTAGGGACAGTGTCAGTTTCTTTCACTCTGCAAGTCCTTGTTTCCAGGGACCTGGAAGGACAGTGAGTGAATTGTCCTTTTGCTATATTGTGATTAAAAAAAACATTTATTCTAGGGACAGAAAACTCTAGGTAGGGACAGTGTCAGTTTCTTTCACTCTGCAAGTCCTTGTTTCCAGGGACCTGGAAGGACAGTGAGTGAATTGTCCTTTTGCTATATTGTGATTAAAAAAAACATTTTTTTCTAGGGACAGAAAACTGTAGGTAGGGAGAGTATTTTTTTTCTTTCACTCTGCAAGTCCTTGTTTCCAGGGACCTGTAAGGACAGTGAGTTAATTGTCCTTGTGCTATATTGTGCTGAAAAAAACATTTATTCCAGGGACAGAAAACTCTAGGTAGGGACAGTGTCAGTTTCTTTCACTCTGCAAGTCCTTGTTTCCAGGGACCTGGAAGGACAGTGAGTGAATTGTCCTTTTGCTATATTGTGATTAAAAAAAACATTTATTCTAGGGACAGAAAACTCTAGGTAGGGACAGTGTCAGTTTCTTTCACTCTGCAAGTCCTTGTTTCCAGGGACCTGGAAGGACAGTGAGTGAATTGTCCTTTTGCTATATTGTGATTAAAAAAAACATTTTTTTCTAGGGACAGAAAACTGTAGGTAGGGAGAGTATTTTTTTTCTTTCACTCTGCAAGTCCTTGTTTCCAGGGACCTGTAAGGACAGTGAGTTAATTGTCCTTGTGCTATATTGTGCTGAAAAAAACATTTATTCCAGGGACAGAAAACTCTAGGTAGGGACAGTGTCAGTTTCTTTCACTCTGCAAGTCCTTGTTTCCAGGGACCTGGAAGGACAGTGAGTGAATTGTCCTTTTGCTATATTGTGATTAAAAAAAACATTTATTCTAGGGACAGAAAACTCTAGGTAGGGACAGTGTCAGTTTCTTTCACTCTGCAAGTCCTTGTTTCCAGGGACCTGGAAGGACAGTGAGTGAATTGTCCTTTTGCTATATTGTGATTAAAAAAAACATTTATTCTAGGGACAGAAAACTCTAGGTAGGGACAGTGTCAGTTTCTTTCACTCTGCAAGTCCTTGTTTCCAGGGACCTGGAAGGACAGTGAGTGAATTGTCCTTTTGCTATATTGTGATTAAAAAAAACATTTATTCTAGGGACAGAAAACTCTAGGTAGGGACAGTGTCAGTTTCTTTCACTCTGCAAGTCCTTGTTTCCAGGGACCTGGAAGGACAGTGAGTGAATTGTCCTTTTGCTATATTGTGATTAAAAAAAACATTTATTCTAGGGACAGAAAACTCTAGGTAGGGACAGTGTCAGTTTCTTTCACTCTGCAAGTCCTTGTTTCCAGGGACCTGGAAGGACAGTGAGTGAATTGTCCTTTTGCTATATTGTGATTAAAAAAAACATTTTTTTCTAGGGACAGAAAACTGTAGGTAGGGAGAGTATTTTTTTTCTTTCACTCTGCAAGTCCTTGTTTCCAGGGACCTGTAAGGACAGTGAGTTAATTGTCCTTGTGCTATATTGTGCTGAAAAAAACATTTATTCCAGGGACAGAAAACTCTAGGTAGGGACAGTGTCAGTTTCTTTCACTCTGCAAGTCCTTGTTTCCAGGGACCTGGAAGGACAGTGAGTGAATTGTCCTTTTGCTATATTGTGATTAAAAAAAACATTTTTTTCTAGGGACAGAAAACTGTAGGTAGGGAGAGTATTTTTTTTCTTTCACTCTGCAAGTCCTTGTTTCCAGGGACCTGTAAGGACAGTGAGTTAATTGTCCTTGTGCTATATTGTGCTGAAAAAAACATTTATTCCAGGGACAGAAAACTCTAGGTAGGGACAGTGTCAGTTTCTTTCACTCTGCAAGTCCTTGTTTCCAGGGACCTGGAAGGACAGTGAGTGAATTGTCCTTTTGCTATATTGTGATTAAAAAAAACATTTATTCTAGGGACAGAAAACTCTAGGTAGGGACAGTGTCAGTTTCTTTCACTCTGCAAGTCCTTGTTTCCAGGGACCTGGAAGGACAGTGAGTGAATTGTCCTTTTGCTATATTGTGATTAAAAAAAACATTTTTTTCTAGGGACAGAAAACTGTAGGTAGGGAGAGTGTTTTTTTTCTTTCACTCTGCAAGTCCTTGTTTCCAGGGACCTGTAAGGACAGTGAGTTAATTTTCCTTGTGCTATATTGTGATTAAAAAAAACATTTTTTCTAGGGACAGAAAACTGTAGGTAGGGAGAGTGTTTTTTTTCTTTCACTCTGCAAGTCCTTGTTTCCAGGGACAGAGAAGGACACCTGAAGGTAGCCCTTATTGCTTTTTTCCCATCTCCCTGCAGGCCATCTATTAGAATGTCTGGAAGGCAAACAAGGAGAGGCAGACAGTCAGGAGGCAATAAAAGAGGGCAAGCAGGCTCTGTGTCTGGGGGCAACAGTGCTGGTCGTGGACGCGGTGCATTGTCATCAGCACATGGCCATGGGACACGCTTGTCCTTCTTTTCGGCAGCTGGACATGTTGAGCCACATCATGCCGAAGACTTGGTAGAGTGGATGACCAAGCCCTCCTCCTCCTCCTCATCCTCTCTCACCCAGGCTCAGGGTACTGGAAAAGCAGCTGCCAAAGCGTCGTCTTCCCTGGTATCAATGTCAGACAAATCATCAGTCACTCCTTCCCTAGACCCACCATGTCCTCCTCCTGAGGAGTCCCCCGAACTGTTTCAGCACAGTGTTGGGTACATGCTCCAGGAGGATGCCCAGCGTTTCGAAGGGTCTGATGATGAAACCCAGCTAGAGGAAGGCAGTAGCGTGAGAGCAGACAGAGGGGATGCTCAAGAAGGACACCAATCTGGCAGTCATGTTCCAGCAGCTGCAGCATACTGCCAGATTGGCTCCAGTGATGAGGAGGGAGGGGATGATGAGGTCAATGACTCCACGTGGGTGCCTAATAGGAGAGAGGAGGAGGAGGAGGATGAGGAGGAGGCACATCTCCAACGAGGCAGGATGCCCTTTGGTGGCCAGCGTAAGGGCAGTACACCGACGGAATCACACCGCAGAGCTCCGCCTGTGCAGGGCGCTGCCTCTGCCCGTCATTCAAAAAGTTCTTTGGTGTGGGCCTTTTTTGAGGCTAGTGCATCAGATCGCACAGCTGCTGTTTGCAACATATGTCTCAAGCGTATATCGCGTGGCCAAAACATCAGCCGCTTGGGTACCACATGCCTGACCAGACATATGTTGACCTGCCATGCAGCTCGTTGGCAAGCCTACCTCAAAGACCCACACCAAAGAACAAAGCGGACCTCTCCTTGCACCGCATCAGCTGGGATCTCCAACCCCACTATAACTTCAGTCCTCTCTGAAACATGCACTGAGAGGAATGAAGGTGTAGAATTAGGTGTGTCACAGCCAAGTACTTGCGCCCACTCTGCTAGCAGTACACCGACGTCCGATTCTAGCAGGCAAATTTCCCTGCCCCAGCTGCTGGACCGTCGAAAGAAGTTCACTCCCAGCCATCCACATGCCCAGCGGTTGAATGCTAGCTTGGCTAAATTGCTAGCGCTTCAACTGCTGCCTTTTCAGTTGGTAGACTCGGCCCCCTTCCGTGAGTTTGTGCAATGTGCGGTTCCTCAGTGGCAGGTTCCCAAACGCCACTTTTTCTCACGGAAGGCTATTCCGGCTCTCTACCGGCATGTGGAAGGCAATGTCTTGGCCTCGCTGGACAGGGCGGTCAGCGGTAAGGTGCATATTACCGCTGACTCATGGTCCAGCAGGCATGGACAGGGACGTTACCTTTCTTTCACGGCCCATTGGGTCACTCTTTTGGCAGCTGGGAAGGATTCAGGACAAGGTGCAGTAGTGTTGGAGGTTGTCCCACCGCCACGCCTCCAAAATGCTACTACTGGTTGTGACACACCTCTCTCCTCCACCCCCTCCTCTTCTTCTTCCTCCATGGCCTCTTCCTGTGGTTTGTCCTATGAACCAGCGGTGCTCCGTAGCCGTTCACGGGGCTACGCAAGTACGCAGGCAAAAAGATGCCATGCCGTGCTTGCGCTGGTGTGTTTGGGGGACAGAAGCCACACTGGGGCAGAGGTCCTGTCTGCTCTGCAGGGCCAGGCCGAGAGGTGGTTGACGCCACGCCAGCTTAAGCCAGGAATGGTGGTTTGCGACAATGGCACCAACCTCCTCTCCGCCCTCCGACAGGGACAACTGACCCATGTGCCCTGTGTGGCTCACGTCCTTAACCTGGTGGTGCAGCGGTTCTTGGGCAGGTACCCGGGCTTACAGGATGTCCTGAGGCAGGCCAGGAAAGTCTGTGTGCATTTCCGCAGATCTTATAATGCCAGTGCTCGCCTGGCTGAGCTGCAAAAGGAGTTGAACCTGCCCAAGAACCGCCTTATATGTGACATGCCCACCAGGTGGAACTCAACGTTGGCCATGCTGCAGCGGCTGCACACGCAGCAGAGGGCCATCAATGAGTACCTGTGCGACTACGGCACCAGGACAGGGTCAGGGGAGCTTGGTTTTTTTTCTCCACGCCAGTGGGGCATGATCAGGGATGCATGCACTGTCCTGGCACCATTTGAGGAGGCCACGAGGATGGTGAGCAGTGACAGTGCATGCATCAGTGACACTGTACCTCTTGTCCACCTGTTGGAGCACACGCTGCGTGGAATAATGGACAGGGCACTTGAGGCAGAACAGAGGCAGGAAGAGGAGGACTTCCTTGCCTCTCAAGGCCCCCTTTACCCAGACAGTGTTCCTTCTGTCCCACCCATCGCACAGGAAGAGGAGGAGGAGGAGGAGGAGGAGGAGGATTGTGTCAGCATGGAGGTGGAGGCTGGCACTCAGCATCATCAGCAGCAGTCTTTTAGGGATGATTTACAGTCCCAAGAAACCAGTGGACTTGTACGTGGCTGGGAGGAGGTGGCTGCGGATCATGTCGTCCTTAGTGACCCAGAGGACTCCGGAGCGAATGCCTCAGCAAACCTACGCTGCATGGCCTCCCTGATCCTGCAAAGTCTGCGGAAGGATCCTCGTATTCTTCGGATCAAGGAGAGGGACCATTACTGGCTGGCCACTCTCCTTGATCCACGGTACAAGGGTAAGGTTGCGGACCTTATGTTACCGTCGCAGAGGGAGCAGAGGATGAGACAACTCCGGGAGGCCTTGCAGAAAGGTCTGTGCAACGCGTTCCCAGAGACTGGGAGGTTGCAAACTCCTGGTCCTGGACAACGAGTTGCTGAGGCTTCGGCCAGTCAAAGAAGGAGCGGTGGGGAAGGTGGCCGTCTGACCGATGCGTTCAGACAATTCTTTAGTCCGCAGCCCCAAAGTATGATTGGTTCCAGCAACCATCGCCAGCGTCTGATAAACATGGTGCAGGAATATCTAGGGGCAAGGTCAGACTTGGACACCTTCCCCACCGAAAATCCTCTGGCTTACTGGGTCTTGAGGATGGATCACTGGCCAGAGCTTGCACAGTATGCAATTGAGCTACTGGCCTGTCCTGCATCCAGCGTTCTTTCGGAACGCACATTCAGTGCTGCTGGAGGATTTGTCACGGATCACAGGGTGCGCCTGTCCACCGACTCGGTTGATCGACTGACTTTCATCAAGATGAACCAGTCTTGGATCACCACCAGCTACCACACACCTGATGCTGATATAACAGACTAATTGATTTTAAAATGTCACATCCCTTCAAGACTGATGCTGATGCTGAGTGCCTGTGCTGTTATGTTGACTGGCTATCCTCCTCCTCCGAGTCCTCAATGATACGATTGATGATGATAGCTTGGAAGATCATTTTTGTTTATGGGTGCCGCCACCAGTGCCTAACGCCCAATTTTTCAGCCCCTGTTTAACAGGGGCGTGTAATTACAATTTTTGAAGCAATACTTTGCAACAGGGCTCATTGCTGTGCTCCAAGTACAGTATCTGTGAGGAGTTGCAGTGTTGTGCCACCAGTGCCTAAGGCCCAATTTTTCAGCCCCTGTTTAACAGGGGCGTGTCATTACAATTTTTGAAGCAATACTTTGCAACAGGGCTCATTGCTGTGCTCCAAGTACAGTATCTGTGAGGGGTTGCAGTGTTGTGCCACCAGTGCCTAAGGCCCAATTTTTCAGCCCCTGTTCAACAGGGGCATGTAATTACAATTCTTGATCTAATAATTCACAGCAGGGCCCATTGCTGCACCCACCAAGAGTAACTGTCAGGGCTTACAGTGTTGTGGCACCAGCACCACCATCAAAGGCCCAATTTTTAATACCACTGTTCAACAATTATATGTAATTAAAATTCCTGATATAATAGTTGACAGCAGGGCGTTCCAGCACCAACCAAGAGTAACTGTGAGTGCTTACAGTGTTGTGCCAACACCAACAACTAAGGGGCCTATTTCTGCAGAGTATATACGGCAGGTCCCTACTTTCAAACATCCAACTTACAAACGACTCCTACTTGCAAACGCAAGAAGACAACAGGAAGTGAGAGGAAATCTACCACTAGGAAGGAAAATTCTCTCCTGTAAGAATAAATATGGGAGAAAGGTGTCTCCTCTGTACTGATGCTTTATCAGCAATCCTTGTTTCAAGAAAAACACCACATTTCAAAAACAGTTGTCATTGGGACGGAAAGTGAGGTGAAATGTTCTGAACAGGGGCACAGACAGCAAAACAAATGTTACAGGGGTGATAACCCTTACCTATGTTTTCCAAAAAGTTTAAAAATAGATTTTTGGGCTGGAGCTACACTTCAACAATGTACCTGTTCAAAATTACAAACAGATTCTACATAAGAACAAACCTACAGTCCCTGTCTTGTATGCACCGCCTGTATACGGCTGTTCAGAGTATATAGGGCCTTTTTTATTTTATGTGCGGGGTTCCCCTTAATATCCATACAAGACCCAAAGGGGCTGGTAATGGGCTGGGGTAGGGGGGGGGGGGGTCATGGGGTAGCTATGCCATTTTTCTTAAAGAATTTCATCCATATTACCGGGACCAGACATTACATTAAAGCCGCAAGCAGTTTTAAATGGCTTTTTTTTCCTTTAGAAGTGTCATTTTGTGCAGGGACAGTTCTAAACACGGGAAACACGTGGCACTTCACAGGCATACTTTAGACACCCCCCAGGTACGATATTTAAAGGAATATTTGACTTTTTTTTTTTCACTTTATGCATCATTAAAATGACTGCTCCCGAAAAACGACCGTTTTTAAAACTTCTTTTTGCATTGATACATGTCCCCTGGTGCAGAACCCGGGTTCCCAAACCCTTTTTAGGACAATAACATGCATAATAGTTGTTATAATTAGCACTTTAGAATTCGAACGTTCGCATCCATTGTATTTAATAGGGTTCTAATGTTCGTTCGAACTTCCGGTCCGTTCGCGGGTTCTGGTGCGAACCGAACCCGGGGGTGTTCGGCTCATCACTAGTCAGGAGTATACAGCCCCAGCATCACAGGACATAGTATATAGCCCCAGCATCACAGGACATAGTATATAGCCCCAGCATCACAGGACAGAGTATATAGCCCCAGCATCACAGGACATAGTATATAGCCCCAGCATCACAGGACAGAGTATATAGCCCCAGCATCACAGGACATAGTATATAGCCCCAGCATCACAGGACAGGGTATATAGCCCCAGCAGGCCCGCTCTGGGACAAAAAATAGGCTCGGGCATTTTATACTGGGCAGCCCAATTCCTGGGGGAAGTAGGGCAGAGATGTGGGGCGGGCATTCACGGGGTGGTTGGTGACCAGATATTCATTCTGAGAGACATCCCAATACAGCAAAGAGACATCCCCAGACCAGCAAAGAAACAGCCCCATGCCAGTAATAATAGACAGCCCCATCATGCCAGTACAAATAGACAGCCCCATCATGCCAGTAATAATAGACAGCCCCATCATGCCAGTACAAATAGACAGCCCCATCATGCCAGTAATATTAGACAGCCCCATCATGCCAGTACAAATAGACAGCCCCATCATGCCAGTAATAATAGACAGCCCCATCATGCCAGTACAAATAGACAGCCCCATCATGCCAGTAATAATAGACAGCCCCATCATGCCAGTAATAATAGACAGCCCCATCATGCCAGTACAAATAGACAGCCCCATCATGCCAGTAATAATAGACAGCCCCATCATGCCAGTAATAATAGACAGCCCCATCATGCCAGTACTAATAAACAGCCCCATCATGCCAGTAATAATAGACAGCCCCATCATGCCAGTACAAATAGACAGCCCCATCATGCCAGTACAAATAGACAGCCCCATCATGCCAGTACAAATAGACAGCCCATCATGGCAGTACAAATAGACAGCCCCATCATGCCAGTACAAATAGACAGCCCATCATGCCAGTAATAATAGACAGCCCCATCATGCCAGTAATAATAGACAGCCCCATCATGCCAGTAATAATAGACAGCCCCATCATGCCAGTACAAAAAATAAAAGTAATCAGGGGGGGGGGTTGCCGCTGCTCCCGCCGGCCGTGTCATTTAAATAAAAAATAAAAGTAATCAGGGGGGGTTGCCGCTGCTCCCGCCGGCCGTGTCATTTAAATAAAAAATAAAAGTAATCAGGGGGGGTTGCCGCTGCTCCCGCCGGCCGTGTCATGTAAATAAAAAAAAAGTAATCGGCGGGGGGGTTGCCGCTGCTCCCTGTTGAGAACATTACTTTGCATTGCAATAGCCACTAGCCAGGCGAGCTTCCGCTTACCTCCTGGCGAGATCCTCTCAGGCTGCAAGTTCAGCTGAGCTGCCGAGTGCCGACGTGTCACTTCCTGTTCTTTGAGTGACGTCAGTACTAGAACACAAAGCACCGCCCATGTCCCAGGGCGGTGAATTTTAAAGCTACTGCAGTGGCCAGTCCATCGCACCGGAAGCTAGTGGCGCGCTCGAACGCAAATGAAGCGCCTCGTCTGCAATCTTGTGCTTGCATTGACGTGGCGTTTCCCATATAGCACTGTGCCCGGCGCTCGGCGCCCGGACACAGTGCACATAAGGACTTTTTTTTTCTTAAAGGGACATTTTTAAATATTTTTTTTTGTAATCTTTTTTTTTTTATATATGTAGCGGCCTCACCCCGACCTCATTAGCTAGGGGTATGTCGAGCGACAGAGTGAGGTGCGCTACGGCCCATGTCCTCCCCGTGCATGTGGGTGAGGTGAAGGCCAGTACCAATCTTTTCCTCGGGCCAAATGTGTGCTGGTTATGAGGGTCAGTCCTTCCGTGCCGGAATCTCCCTTTGTTCCCATCAACAGAGTCCATACACCCATCAAAGTCCAAACTCAGGTTTATTGCGTATCTCCACATACAGTCAAATGCAACGGCAGGATACGATGGGGAAAGCAGGTCGAGGCACTGTACAGGCTCCTAGTCCCCACACCCCCTGCGCTACGACCAGGGGCTGCAGGAGTCCTAACGAAAGCTCCTCTGCTGCGCTGTAGCCCATATCAGGGGAAGATGTCCTCCGAGGGAGTTACCGAAGGCCCATCCGTCACCGGGTTGACACTGCACCGGGTCTTCAGACGGGTGACCTCCCCAGCCTCCTCACCTCAGATGCAGGTCCCCTCGCAAGGGGCGCCCTAGAGCAACTTCACCCTCGCGGGACCCAGTCGGAGTCACCGGGTCCCAGGCCTCCTCAATAGTACCTCACCCCAGGCTGAAGGTGCCCGGGATGGACTCCATCTTCGTTCCGGCCAGGCCTTGGGCGCCTAGGCCGGAACCTTGAACCGCCCGCACCCAGGCCTAAGGTGCCTGGGTGCGTGAAGAGATGATCCCCCAAAGACAGACAGACCTCGTGGCGAGGGCGTCTCCCCCTTTTATCTCCTCCCATCGACACCACGGCGGGTTCCCCGCCCCAACCGTACCATCTCCAGGAAGGGACAAAGAAGGGTAGCACTGTGGTAGTGATTCTACCTCGAGCCAGTAGGTACACTGACACCCACTGGTCAAAGAGAATATTACACCACCCAATCCTCCACGAATAAGAAAAAGGGGTCTAATCCCTGACATAATTACACACCTGGGTCTCTCTACCCCCAGGTGTATCCCACTAACTTTGAAGACCCCGCTACACACTCCCCCTGGTGATTTGACGCTGGTCCCCAGCGTCAGGTGCACACCCATGTCTCCCAAGGAGTGGTGACATGAAGTGGGCCCCAGAGGCTATCCCTCAAATTTTGGATACTGTATGTGCCAAGACCTGCTCAACAGAAAAAGGAACTATAAAACATTAAAACTTTTGTATAAAACATCTGTCATGTACACATATACAATCCCTCCCGTCACTGTCTAAGAACCACCCCATACTCAGTAGTCTTGACCGACGAATCTCCTGCAGAAGGGAAACAAACAAACAAAAAAAAAAAAAACACATCCTAACACTCTGTGTTAACTTGGCATGAGTGAGTCCGTCAGCCGAGAGACCCACTCACTCCAATAAGTAAGTAATGCATGTGTAACATTTTCAAACATTCGTTGCACAACACTGCCACCTGGTGACAGCGCTGCGGTAATGACACTTGGTGAGATCTTCATTCTTCCTGCTTTCCTACTCTAACTCTACCCCAAAAGTCTCTGCCTTTGGCACATGAAGAAAAGGGAGAAAAAAAAACAACAGCTCCCAAATCTCCAGTGAGTAAAAGAAAAGCCCAAATCAAAACAAAAGTAGGGCACAGTTCTAGGCGTCTGGGAATGTCTCTTCCAGAAAGTTTATACAGCAACAAGATAGGAGCTCACTTCTCCTATAAATAGAACCTTGGATCCGGCAGAAACAGGGGCTTCAGGTGCCCGTCAAACACTTCCACCGAATACTCGACATCCTCTCCTTCTTTCCGGCAGATGAGCACCTTATCGGCATGAATATGGCGCCCAAGTCTCCAATCAGCTCTGCAGTCCTTGAACTTTTTAGACACAGGCGGCGAACATGACAGGTATCGCCGGGCATGAGGTACTTTAAGTTTTTCCCATACAAACTCGTCATACCACCTTGGTCGCAGGACCTCGACTTCATACAATAAGTCCCGAGGCAAGTAAGGGTACTCCCACCCATATTCACGGGCGACTCTCTGGGAGAAAAGTCTCTGCAACCTGGCTAGGGGTGGCATCACATCTCGCTCACCTTCTCCTGGCTGTACGATGGCCTCCGGGTGCCCAGGTACCTTCACCATCTCGGGTTTCTTTGTCTTTGGTGCCTGCAACGAAGCACGCTGCATCCCCAACATCAGAGCGGGTGATGTAGTTGAATGCGGGAAGTTGGTCAGAGGACTAGATTTCCTCGAGAACTCCGGGGCCTTCACCCGGAGCGTACTGTCTTCTATGGACATGGGGGAATCCTGCGGTTTACTCAGCACAGGTAGTGGGCGTCTGTCCCAGCCCTTCCGGTGAAACAGTTCGTCTATCTCTCCGTCATCCCCACAGTCTGACAATGACTCTAAGTCGGAGGTGTCATACATCTCAGCGGGAAGGTAGTCTCTAGTAGACGGAAGGCTACCCTCCCTTGCGGGCTCCACCAACTGTGGACCCCCGACACCTCCAACCAACACCACAGTCCCAGCCCCTGGCTCACCTGGACCTTCTGAAGAACTGGGATGTCCGGGACTCTCTTCTCTACCGGCGCCATCCAGGCCAGGCAAGCGGCGGGGTGAAGCTCGACCACGACCATAGGATGCCTGTACCAGGCCGACTTTCCTCTTCGGAGGTGGGAGCAGGGAGTCTGTAGTGACCGAAGCAGTGTCCTCGGATTTTTCTCTCTCAGTCTCTGGTTGGGCAGTCACTTCGCCCTGGTCAGCGCGCACGGGAAACTCCGCAAAGGCTTTTATCTCTCCCTCCGGAGTGGCGGTTCCTGTGATGCAGTTGAGGCGTAGGGCCCGGGGCCTTTCGTGTGTGGTTCAACCTCAAAAAGAAACTCCTTGCATGCTTCGCATCGCCCGAATGGCTTTAGTTGGACCACCAGTCCCGAGCATCTGGGACAGATCACACCGAGGGCCTCCGTGTCTCTGCATGAATACAGAGCCAACTGTCCTCGGGGCCTGAGCCTTATCCCCGTGTCTGTAATGGGTGCAGCAAATGCAGTCATCTTGAAAGGATAAGGTACCGGCATCCACGGGGAGCCTGAGTTCGCTCCGACCACTTGCTGCTCCATCACGCGCTGACCTCGCGCCGGAGTCTCCACGTGTATCTCCACACGTGGCCAGACTCCTCCCACGACTTGCACGTTTTCACGGGCTTCCTTCAGTCTCCTCCCACGAATTGCGCAGTCATGGGGTGCCTCGTGGCGCAGTGCAGCAAAAGTCCCCACATGTAGTTCGTCACATGGCTGGACTCCTCCCTCTTCCCGCTCTTTCTGCATGGGCCTCTCCCGGTTTTTCAGGGAAATTTCCACGACTTCGAGGACAGGGATGCACTTTGGCCAATCACATGGCCGACCTGCTCGGACCTCCTCCGGGCAGCAAAGTTCAAACACAGCCGTTCCAAACCTCAGGGTCAACACACATTTCATCCCGGACTCACGAGCCCCCACGTGTAGCGGCCTCACCCGACCTCATTAGCTAGGGGTATGTCGAGCGACAGAGTGAGGTGCGCTACGGCCCATGTCCTCCCCGTGCATGTGGGTGAGGTGAAGGCCAGTACCAATCTTTTCCTCGGGCCAAATGTGTGCTGGTTATGAGGGTCAGTCCTTCCGTGCCAGGAATCTCCCTTTGTTCCCATCAACAGAGTCCATACACCCATCAAAGTCCAAACTCAGGTTTATTGCGTATCTCCACATACAGTCAAATGCAATGGCAGGATACGATGGGGAAAGCAGGTCGAGGCACTGTACAGGCTCCTAGTCCCCACACCCCCTGCGCTACGACCAGGGGCTGCAGGAGTCCTAACGAAAGCTCCTCCGCTGCGCTGTAGCCCATATCAGGGGAAGATGTCCTCCGAGGGAGTTACCGAAGGCCCATCCGTCACCGGGTTGACACTGCACCGGGTCTTCGCCTAGGCCGGAACCTTGAACCGCCCGCACCCAGGCCTAAGGTGCCTGGGTGCGTGAAGAGATGATCCCCCAAAGACAGACAGACCTCGTGGCGAGGGCGTCTCCCCCTTTTATCTCCTCCCATCGACACCACGGCGGGTTCCCCGCCCCAACCGCACCATCTCCAGGAAGGGACAAAGAAGGGTAGCACTGTGGTAGTGATTCTACCTCGAGCCAGTAGGTACACTGACACCCACTGGTCAAAGAGAATATTACACCACCCAATCCTCCACGAATAAGAAAAAGGGGTCTAATCCCTGACATAATTACACACCTGGGTCTCTCTACCCCCAGGTGTATCCCACTAACTTTGAAGACCCCGCTACATATATATTTTTTTTTTGACTGCCTGGGGGGGGCGGCGCCCGGGCGCCCCCTATGGACGGGCCGCCACTGATCAGATGTGATTTTGGCCCATTCTTCCACACAGTCTTCAAATCTTGAAGGTTCCGTGGGCCTCTTCTATGAACGCTGATCTTTAGTTCTTTCCATAGATTTTCTATTGGATTCAAGTCAGGTGATTGGCTGGGCCATTCTAGCATCTTTATTTTCTTTTTATTAAACCAATTGAGGGTTTCCTTGGCTTTGTACTTGGGATGATTGTCTTGCTGAAATGTCCACCCTCGTTTCATCTTCATTATCCTAATAGATGGCAGCAGATTTTTATCAGAATGTCTTGGTACATTTTTCCATTCATTCTTCCTTCAACGATATGAAGCTTGCCAGTACCGTATGCTGAAAAACATCCCCACACCATGATGTTCCCACCTTCAAACTTTTTTTTTCCTTTTACGGGTCCGGCAGTGCAGCAGGTGTCACAATGGACAGTGGATCTACATCGGTGGACATTGTTTTTTTTGTGTTTTTAATAAAGGAATTGTCAAAAACTGTGCATGTGTTGACATAATTACTTGGTGAATAAGTAGAGGTACAATGTACTCCATACTCATTCACATGGGGGGGGGCTGGTATGTGGGGGCTTCCAGATTCCAAAAAGCCCCCTGCCCACAGAACCCCACAACCACCGCCCAGAGTTGTGGGGAAGAGGCCCTTGCCCCTACTAGCATGGGGACAAGGTGCTTTTGGGTGGGGAGCCCTGGTTCGCAGGCTGCATGCTCGGATAAGGTGAACAAGAAAAACACCCACGCCTATTTAAACAATATTTATAGTGAATGCAGCTGTTGTCTATTATTCCCAACAGGGGATTTGCCAATGTAAAATTATTCTAATGCCGCGTACACACGATCGTTTTTCACGTCGTTAAAAATGCCATTTTTTCAATTGGGCATTAAAAACGATCGTGTGTAGGCTCCAGAGCATTTTTAACGACGTGAAAAATGGCCTAAAAAAATGAGAACCTGCTCTATTTTTTCACGTCGTTTTTCACGTCGTTTTTTTTAACGACGTGAAAAACGGTAGTGTGTATGCTTTTACGAGGGGAAAAAACGCGCATGCTCAGAATCAAGTATGAGACGGGTAAAACTAGCGTTCGTAATGGAGATAGCACATTCGTCACGCTGTAACGGACTGAAAAGCAGGAGGCTGAAAAGCGCAAATCGTCGCTCAACAAACTTTACTAACATGAAGGGTGGCGCCATCCGAATGGAACTTCCCCTTTATAGTGCCGTTGTACGTGTTGTACGTCACTGCGCTTTGCTCGAGCGTTTTTTTTAATGAATGTGTGTATGCAAGTCAGGCTTGAGTGGAAACAAGAAAAATCACGTCGAGAAAAACGTCGTTTTTGAAAATGACATTAAAAACAATCGTGTGTACACGGCATTAGGCAGCGCTTGCTATAATGTGTACAAAATCAAAATTTCGTACCTTAATAAATCACAAATAACATGCTGTGAATACCAATAAGGCCTCTTGCACACTGCAGCTTGAAAAAGCTCAGTACAGCTTTATTTTTTTACTGAGCTAAATACAGCTCATTAATTGTAATGTGCCTATGCACACAGGCGTGTAAACAAGATAAATAAATACAAAATATATAGAATAATCTGCTTTTTTGGTCAGTAATTTACGCTTCCTGCGTGCAAATGGGCGCAAATAACCATTTACATATTGTGCAGAATAAGAATTTGAGAATACGTTTGCGCGCATGTGCACAATTCAAAATTGCACGAACGCATATACGCGCGCGCATATGTGCGTAAATGCGTGCAAATACTTACAACAAAATATTTGCTCTCCGTCACTCCAAGACAATGAACAATCCATGTGCTTGTTTTTGTTTTTGCTATTGAGGGAATTTACCTTGGATGGACTAAGGAAAATATGGAATTCCCGTTGAATTGTAGAACAATCAATTGGGACAAACTATGTACACTCCCTATACTCATCACTACTTCAGTCTCCTCCAGCAATTTCCTTGCTTGCAGACTTTTCCTCATCTTTCCTCCCGACAACAAAACCGTGGATTTTTTTACGAAGGTTGTTGGCTCAAACTTGTCTTGCATACACACGGTCGCACAAATGTTGCTCAGAAATACCCAACGTCAAGAACGCAGTGACGTACAACACGTACGACGAGTCTAGAAAAATGAAGTACAATGATTCCGAGTATGCGTACAATTTTTGTGCGTCGGAATTGGATACACACGATCGGAATTTCCGACAAGAACTTTTGTTGTTGGAAAAATTGAGAACCAGCTCTCAAACATTTGTTGTCGGAAATTCCGACAGCAAATGTCCGATGGAGCCTACACATGGTCGGAATATCTGACCAAAAGCTCACATCGACCATTTGTTGTCGGAAATTCCGATCACGGAAACACCTGAGCGTTTTTAGATCATAAAATGTCTGAAAAATGCCAAAAAAAAACGCCTGAAAAACGCCCAACAAGCAAAATCCCATTCATTTCAATGGCACATCTGAGCATTTTGTCACCTTAAGCAAAACGCCTGAAAAACGCCCTAAGCTTGAGCTTCTTTGGGGCAGATTACAGGTGTTTTTCTGCCTTTTACATTGGTGAGCTGTACAAAACCATGGCAAATACGCGGCAAAAATGCCCAACTTTGAAACTCTCAGGTGTGAATGCAGCCTCAATTCTCAGGACCAGCTAGCACATATAAGGTTAGGCCTGACACTGGCTCAGCCAGGCCTCAGCAACTGTCCTTTGCAGGCAGGGACTGCGGGTCCCTATAGTGTAGCAAGAAAATAGTCTATAGTGCTAGCTGTCCTACAGATGGACTAATGCTCCCAGTAAGCCCTATTCAGGCCCTGCCAGCCCTCCTGGCTGCAGCTACTCGACTCCACTGCCCATGACACCACAGTTCTCTCCACTGGCTCTGCACCCATCCCAGACTGCATGCTCCTAGTCCTCTCAGGCATGCCTCCCCAGTTATCCCGACTGTGCATACCACTCACCATCCCTCCTGACTGCAACCGGTGGTTCCCTCCTTGCCCGGCATTCATAGCTCCTGCTGCCCTCTTTGCTCCTCCTGTGTCCCTTGTTCAGATCCTTCACATTTTCTTGAAAGGCTCCGTCTTGCACCCGAGCCCAGGCACCTACCTAAGTAAAGGGTGCTACAAACGTCTGAAAAAGTAGATGCTCAAACAGGAGTATCATGTGCAAGAGGCCTAAATATGAATCTAAAACACATATAATACACATTTGTGCCAACAAATTAAAGTGACAGTATTTTTTTTTAATTGTTCAACCTTGAGTGCTTTTGGTGCCTGATCCCCCTCGTGCTGAATGTTTACACACCGCACTCACCAGATGTCGATGACCCCCTTACTATACAGCAAGGTAAGTCATAAAAGCTTGTAGGTCCTTAAGGAAACCTCTCCCAAGGTTTCTGATGGTTTCCTGGGACACATCCTTGCTCCTCGTAGTAATCTCGATGTTACTCCCAAAGGTCCCATGGGCAGGCAGTAAAATAAAAACAGGGAGATAGCCTCTCATAGTGTAAAATCCCTGGATGTATTTATTAAAATTATGATTAAAAAAACACCACTAGTGCAATAATACAATGTAAAGAACCCGCTGTAACAATCAAAAGATGGACGCCGCCTAGAATCTGGCATGCGTTCCACTCGCAAGGCCGGAAGTGATGCTCAGAAGCATGCTCAGGTTAGGGTTTGGTATGGATTTTTTGGCATGGGGGTTCCTCAAAAGCCGTAACAGACCCGAAAGAGCCTGGTATTGATAGGGGGGGACCCCCACTCCCTTTTTTTAATTTTTTTTATTGCCGGCAATAATAATCTTTACATTCATCTGTCAGCGGGGAAGGCTGCTGACAGCTGATGAGTCATCCGTTTTTAAGGACACGGTGGCCGGCTTTCCAGTCCACTCCTTAACAACAAGCTAATATTAAAGGTGCCGGCTTCAAAACTTCTCATCTCAGCTGCTGCTTAGGAAATTTGTAGTTCGTACCGGATATGTGTGAACCTAGCCATAGGTGTTTGCCTATTGGATGACACGTTTCTGTTTGCAATGCAAACTCCAGGCAGGTGGTACTATAGCTAGGAGTGCTAATCACAAAGCCACTGTGCCAAACAGATGTAAACCTAAAATATATAGTAGTGCCAGGATTAAAGAATAAACATATATAAACATAAGTCGACATTCTAAATAAAATTATATTTAGGCCTCATGCCCACTGGCGTTTTTACAGCTGCGTTTTTTGCAGCTTAAAAACGCCTGTCCATGTTATTGTAAATATTTTTTTTTTTTTTTTTTTTGAAAAAAAAACAAAAAAAAAAAAACGTCGGAGCTAAAAACGCGACCGCGCGTTAGTGCGCGTTTTTTGCGCGTTAGTGCGCGTTAGTGCGCATTTTTGCGCGTTTTTTGACGCTCGCGTTTTTTCCTGCCAAATTCTGACGCTGAGGAAAACGCCTAGGTGGGCATGAAGCTATAGACTAACATGGACAGGCGTTTTTAAGCTGTAAAAAACGCTCAAAAACGCGGCTGAAAAAACGCCCGTGGGCATGAGGCCTTAGGTATTAAACATTATTCTTCATATAATAGAGATGTAACTATAAATTTTCTATATATTTAACATTAGAAAATAGTATGCATTACTCTGTAACACTCATTAAGAAATGCATTAGATTGCAGAACAGGTAAAAAAGCAACAAAAACACAGGAAAGAGAATTAAGAATATAACTATTATCAAAAGACGTAAAACTCATCACAATTACCAGTGGTTTATTTATACACACAAACAAGATCGTGGCTCAATCCTGCAGTTTGGCACCATCTAGGAAACACGTTTGCCATTGACAATTATAAAAACGCGATTATGCTGATTTGCCACTTACTATTAGGCATTCGCCTAATTGATTGCGCTTTCCTGTTCGCCAAATCAAGGTCTTAATTCTTTTAACTGAATAAACAGAAGAAAAATTGTGCATAGAAAAATGGGTGAGCGGCCAACACTCCACTAGACACAAAGTGAATCACCAGATATAAAAATAATAGTGTAGCCCTCAAAAAATTGTGAAATAAATAAAACAAATTAAATAAACCAGTTGTGACAATTGATATAGAGATAATGACATAGCATATCAGTCCATCTGGATTAAATACACCATGACAGTGTGAATAAACATCAATACAAGTGTAGAGTCTAAGGCGAAAAATCTTGAAAAAAGTTCTTGATCATGAAGTCTAGTCAAAAAAAGTAAGGTTGGCACGCTTACCAGATGGGGTGGACACATGTACCCTACAGCACATGGGTCAAACAGGCATAGTGAGGACTTGGCCTCAATGTAGTAATCTGTGAGTAGATGGAAGGTAGACCTCAAGGATAGATGATGGAAGATCGTACATCAGACGAACGAGCTCCAAAACATACAGCAAATGTTAAATAATTCCATTGGCATTGAACATGAAAAACAAATGGATCCACATAGCATAATACCGTAAGGTCTTTTATTTAAAAAAAAGAGGGGTTCACACTTACAGGATTGCAGGTAAAAACAAGCTTGTTCTTTAGAAGGTAAAGAGCGATTGCCACGGACCACACCCAATACGTTTCGTCCTAACAGACATCATCTTGGGTTAGGACGAAACGCGTTGGGTGATCTTCCATCATCTATCCTTGAGGTCTACCTTCCACCTCCTGCTTCACTCACAGATTACTACATTGAGGCCAAGTCCTCACTATGCCTGTTTGACCCATGTGCTGTAGGGAACATGTGTCCACCTCATCTGGTAAGCATGCCAAACTTACTTTCCTTGACTGCACTTCATGATCAAGCACTTTTTTCAAGATTTTTCACCTTAGACTCTACACTTGTATTGATGTTTATTCACACTGTCATGGTATATTTAATCAAGATAGACTGATATGCTATGTCATTATCTCTATATCAATTGTCACAGTGGTTTATTTCAATTTTTTTATTTATTTCACTCTTTTTTGAGCGCTACACTATTATTTTTATATCTTAATTATTTTAACCACTTCAGCTCCGGAAGGTTTTACCCCCTTCCTAACCAGACCATTTTTTGCAATACAGCACTGCATTGCTATAACTGACACTTAAGGGTCCCTTTTTCCCCTATTTTTTGCGCTATAAAGAAAAAAAGAGTGACAATATTGAAAAAATATATATTTTTTACTTTCTGCTATAAAACACATCCAATAAAAAAAGTAAAAGTTTCTAATTTATTCATCAATTTATTCTGCTACATGTTTTTGTTAAAAAAAATCCCAATAAGCATTTATTGATTGGTTTGCACAAAAGTTATCACAAACTATGGGATAGATTTATGGACTTTCTTTTTATTACTTTTACTAGTATTGGTGGCGATCAGTGACTTTTAGCAGGACTGTGACATGGCGGCAGACAAATCTGACACTAAGTGACACTTTTTGGGGACCAGGAACACCAATACAGTGATCAGTGCTAAAGAAATGCACGGTTACTGTATAAATGACACTGTCAGGGAAGGGGTTAACATCTGGGGCGATCAAAGGGTTAAATGTGTCCCTAGGGAGTGCTTTCTAACTGTGGGGGGAATGCTGTGACTAGAGGAAAACAGAGATCCCTGTCTCTGATTAGCAGAAACACAAGATCTCAATTTTTCTCCCTCACAGAACGGCGGGCGATCTGCCTTGTTTACATAAGCAGACCGCCGTTCTGCCTCTCCTGTGAATGATCACGGCATGCACGCCCCAGAGCTGATCACAGGAATCCCTTACAAGTACGTGATTTTGCGCTTAAAGGCCGCCCTGACTCTGTATATGTACGTGGGGCGGTCCTTAAGCGGTTAATTCGGTGTAGTTAGAAGTTCAACCACCATTACTTCTTCTTATTCTTATTAAATCAACCCCTATGTAACTAATGGGTTTAGTTCAATTGTATTATTTATAGCGGAGTTCCGCCCAAAAAAGGAACTTCCGCTTTAAGCACTCCTCGCCCCCTTACATGCCACATTTGGCATGTCTTTTTTTGGGGGGGGGGTGGGCACCTTCTTTTACGGGACTTCCTGTCCCACTTTCTACTTTCTCTTCAATGTCACCTAGGTGACTCCTCCTCTCCCCCTAGGCGGCCCCCCCTTGACAGCTATCTTCAGGGACACATTACAGGTCCCAGAAGATTGCCTGGCCGATAGCAGAGTGCAGCGCGACTCACGCATGCGCAGTGCGTGCCCGACCGTGAAGCCGTAAGCTGTCACGACCGGGTGCCCACAGTTGCTATGAAGGTGCTACGGAGAGAAGGAGAGGATTGAGGCTTCGGGCGGCGGCATCGCTGGACCGTGGGACAGGTCAAGTCTGTTTATTAAAAGTCAGCAGCTAAACTTTTTGTAGCTGCTGACTTTTAAAATACTAAAAAATGGGTGGAACTCCGTTTTTTATCGGGGGTCCCGATCTAAGGTAAGTGATGCATAATGAGCTAGTATGCTAGTCATACTAGCTCATTATGGCTTTGTCTTGCTTTGTCTTGCAGGTGATTTAAAAAAAAAAATTTTTATCTGGGTTTACAACCGCTTTAATCAAAAATATTGCTTTTTGACAAACAGAAATGCAACTTTAAAATATATATATAAAAAAAACGGTAAACTGTATTGGCTGTAATGCCATTGCACATATTGCCGGAATATATTACCAACAATAAATATTAAGAAAAAATAAATAAATAAATGAGAAAAGCCTTTTTCTTATTTTTTCTTTTTTTTCTTTCAGCAGCTTAGTAGATGACCCCTACTTATTCTTATGTGGCAGCACAGTGTTCATTTTGATGTCAAATTGTGATTTAGTTTTAGTCAGTCTTTTGATTAAAATGCCAATTTAGTTTTAGTTATATTTTAGTCATTAGAATGGTTTTAGTTGTATTTTAGTCGACTAAAATTGTGTTAATTTAGTCGACAAAAGTAACACTGTTGCTGTAACTGTTCCCCCCCCCTATTTATAGACCCGATTCTTCAATCCCCCCAGCTCCACCCATGCTGGCCCCTTCTTTTCCCGGTGCAGCAATGGAACCAGGTGTAGATGAAATGTATTCAGTGAACATTAATGGAGGTATGTGCCTAAATGTGAATATATATGAATAAGGGGAACTGTATTGTGCTTTTGGTGACTAACATTTAACTAAATATATCTTTTATGTTGCTTTTTTATTTGTACATACTGTTCCATGCAGTCCTGATTTCATTTTATATATAGATGTGTGGGTTCCTGCTCTAGTGGCTATCTTTATGGCAAAGAATGTGTAGCGTTACCCTCAACTAAGAGGGCCGCAGATTTGGTCTGGGCCCTGAGTACAGCTCCGCCAACCCCCGGCAATCCACTCGACCCTTTCTGGCACAGTTAGTTTAGGGGTATACACATTTAATACTTATACTTTATGAGAGACTCAGACACGGAGTAGTTATAAAGGAATAACAGATTTTACTTTCAGCTATGCAAAGGGAATGAACAGTGATAACAACTTGACCATTAGAATATTCACAGAGCCCTGCAATATTAAAACATCAGTCACACTATACCATGGAGAAAGGGGGGGGGGTGGATAAGGAGACGCCACGTGGGGCGACTGTTAACTAGGCGCCCTGTAGCGCAATAACTAAACTAGGTCCCTAATGAATCAGGCCTGATTCCTAACTCTAGAACTCAGTCCTCTATGAATGATGGATTCTTCACCGGCATCTGTAGAGGTGGTGCACTTAAGAATAAACAACAATTATAATCCAGGAAAAGGAAAGTTGATAACTGACAACACTTCACTGGAGATCCTCTGGATCAGTCCTGCTGTGAATCTCCAGTGAGAGTCTTTAACATGAGGTAGTAGGCCTCGGCAGTCTATAGGCACAGTACTAGCAAACAGGTCCGCACAGGTGTATCAGTCTCTGCCGTCCCGTGTCCAAAGAGGCCGAACCAGGCCTCGCCCCTTCCTTATATATCCCCACCCATGAGTCTCTGGGGCAGAAGCAAAACATCCTGGGAACCAGTGGGGGTTCTGGGAACAGTAGTTCGAGAGCATTTAAAGGAACCCCGCTACAAATGCAATTAGCAACTGACTGCTGATACTTCTAAATAATTTTCTAGCAAAAGTAAAAAAGATTTTAACTTGTAAACACAGAGTCTGAAAAATAGGCCCGGTCCTTAACCACTTCAGCCCCGGACCATTTGGCTGCCAAATGACCAGGCCACTTTTTGCGATTCAGCACTGCGTCGCTTTAACTGACAATTGCGCGGTCGTGCGACGTGGCTCCCAAACAAAATTGATATCCTTTTTTTCCCCACAAACAGAGCTTTCTTTTGGTGGTATTTGATCACCTTTATTTACTATAATAAATATCCCCCAAAAATATATGTAGCGGGCTGTTCCTCCCCTCTCACCGTCCCCTCTATTAAAGTTCTGCTCGCAATGTCTCTGGTCTAGGGGTATGATAGGGGAGGGAGAGGGTGCGCTATGCCTGGCTTCCACCACAGGTGTATAAGTGGTATTAGCAATGCCTTTCTTTACCTCGGGCCTGTGTTATGCATCGGATCCTCCCTCCAAGAGTCTCCAAGAACCTCGTCTGCCAGGAACTTGAGCCACACACTGTTAAAGTCCAACACTCCTTTATTTAGAACATAACATGGACTCCCTTGGCTATAGAACAGAAAAGGAGGTGTGTGTACGAATAGGCCCAGACACAAGTTTGATCCTCCACTCTCCTCCAAAGATTGGGTTAAGGTCTCCGCACGAGGGAAATTCACCTTCCGGACGGTCTCCGACAAGAGGCTCACCCGTCACCGGCAGTATGCTGCACCGGGTCCGAGTCAGCATCCTCGGATTTCTCCCGTTGATGTTTCACAACCTCCTCCGCGGTTGTTGCAGTGTGCGCAGGGGTGACTCTCACAGCCGTGATTCCTCCCTTCTGAGTGACGGTACCTGAAGCCCGGCCTGGGTAGATGGTCTTCGGCCTCTCAACCTCCGGATCCACTTCAAACGTGAACTCCCCACAGGCCTCACAACGTCTGAACGGCTTCAACAGGCACACCAGTCCCGAACACCCGGGGCAAATCATACCCAGGGCCTCAACGTCCATACATGAGTATAGGGCGAATCGACCCCTCGGCTTCAGTTGGATCCCCGTATCCGTTATCGGAGCAGCAGCAGTCAATGTTGTAGTCGCCGGGTGAACCGGAATCCATGAGGCTGGTCCAAACATGGCGACCTGTTGTTGTTCCATCTCACACACTGCAGAGTTTTCGCGCCAATGTCCCACGTGTAGTCCGTCACACGTATTGGACTCCTCCCCTTTTGCTCCAGTTCGTGGTCTTTTCCACTTTGCTTGGTTGAGACACGCCCACGAACTAAGCGGTGGGGGTTGTGTCTGGTGGCGCAGTGCAATTTAAAACCCCCACGTGTAGTCCGTCACACGGCTGGGTTTTCCCCCTTTCACCACTCTTCCTGCGCGGGCAGAACACATATCCCGGACCCGAGCCCCCACGTGTAGCGGGCTGTTCCTCCCCTCTCACCGTCCCCTCTATTAAAGTTCTGCTCGCAATGTCTCTGGTCTAGGGGTATGATAGGGGAGGGAGAGGGTGCGCTACGCCTGGCTTCCACCACAGGTGTATAAGTGGTATTAGCAATGCCTTTCTTTACCTCTGGCCTTTGTTATGCATCGGATCCTCCCTCCAAGAGTCTCCAAGAACCTCGTCTGCCAGGAACTTGAGCAACACACCGTTAAAGTCCAACACTCCCTTATTTAGAACATAACATGGACTCCCTTGGCTATAGAACAGAAAAGGAGGTGTGTGTACGAATAGGCCCAGACACAAGTTCAATCCTCCACTCTCCTCCAAAGAGTGGGTTATGGTCTCCGCACAAGGGAAATTCACCTTCCGGACGGTCTCCGACAAGAGGCTCACCCGTCACCGGCAGTATGCTGCACCGGGTCTTCAGATGAGGAGCTCTTCCCGGTCCATTACGTCCACCTTGGATTCAGGCATCCATCTCTGGATTACCTTAGGATCCTTCCCTCGCGGAACTCAGTGTTGGGCACTGAGCTCCGGACCGCCGTCCGAGTACCTCACCCCAGGCTAAAGGTGCCTGAGGTGGAACACGATCTCCGGTGGTCCTCTAGGCCTAGTCCGCCTAGAGGACAAACACGAACTCCGCCCGCAGGCTAAAGGTGCCAGGGACCAACAACCCCGTGACCAAGATGGCCGTCCCCTTTTATCCCCTCTCCCAGCAAGCACGGCGGGTTCCCCGCCACACCATACCACTGCCCGGAGGGGACAAAAGTAGGCTCGGCACACAGCGGTATCCGTCCGTCGACCCATAGTGACAGCGCCACCCAGTGAACCGCCGGAGACACACCACTGGTGTCACCGAAAAATTCAAAACTTACTGCGGGAAAGTAAGTACCCGCTACATATATATTAAAAAAAAAAAAATTTCCTCAGTTTAGGCCGATACGTATTCTTCTACATATTTTTGGTAAAAAAAAAACGCAATAAGCGTTTATTGATTGGTTTGCGCAAAAAGTTATAGCAACTACAAAATAGGGGATAGTTTTCTGGCATTTTTATTATTATTTTTTTTTTTTTACTTGTTATGGAGGCAATCTGAGATTTTTATCATGACTGCAACATTATGGCGGAAATATCGGACACTTTTGACGCTATTTTGGGACCATTCACATTTCTACAGCAATCAGTGCTATAAAAATGCACTGATTACTGTAAGAAAAATGTGACTGGCAGTGAAGGGGTTCACCACTAGGGGGCTAGGAAGGGGTTAAGTGTGTCCTAGGGAGTGATTCTAACTGTTAGGGGGCGTGGCTACGAGTGACACATCACTGATCGCTGCTCCCGATGAGAGGGAGCAGACGATCAGTGTCAGTGTCACTAGGCAGAAAGGGGAGATGCTTATTTACACTTGCCTCTCCCCGTTCTGCAGCTCTGTGGCCCGATCGTGGAACACCGGCGGACATAGAGTCTGCGGGTCCCACGCGCCCGCACGGCGGGAAATTCAAAGTGACATAAATATACGTCACTTTGCCCAGCCGTGCCATTCTGCCGACGTATATGTTCGTGAGACGGTCGTTAACCGGTTAAGTGGTAAAAAAAAAACAAGACTTTAATATCACTTTAAGGGTAGCTGTGTGTAGCAAATGATATGTAATAGAACAGTTTTATTTTATTAAAATTAGTGTCTTGTACTTACTTGCTTGTGGCGCAGTCATTAAAGTGGAGTTTTTTTAAAGTCAGCAGCTACAAATACTGCAGCTGCTGACTTTTACAATATGGATACTTACCTGTCCTGGGTGCCCGCAAAGTTGGCACCCGAATCCGATCTTCCCTCGACTCTCGGGTGCTGCTGCCGCCATCTTTTGTAAGGGAATCAGGAAGTAAAGCCTTGAGGCTTCACTTCCTGGTTCCCTACTGTGCATGCGCGAGTCGCGCTGCGCAATCTGAATGGTCCCTGCTGTCTTCTGGGACCTGTGTGTCTCCCAGAAGATAGCGAGGGGGACGGAGGAGGCTGTGGCGTAGATATCTGCGGATACTGCGGCTATCTATGCCCGGAAGTGGGAGCAAAATACCTGTATTAGACAGGTATCTGCTCCCTCCTCCCCCCTGAAAAGTGCCATATGTGACACCGGAGGGGGGGGAGAATTCCAAAAAGCGAAGTTCCATTTTTGGGTGGAACTCCGCTTTAAAGCATATGGCCATTTAAGCCCCTCCCACTGTTGATGCAATCTGACCACACCTAAGGTTTTGGCGTGGCGTCACTATATTGCCACATACCATTTTTCTTGGGGGGTGCAAAAAAAAATTACCGGCCCTGGGTGCCAGATGTGCTAGATACACCACTGGAAAAGACTACACATCCTCTTTAAATGCACAGCCCACATGTTTTATTATCAACACCGTGAAAAAACATTGTCTCATATTTGCTCTTCTTACAGGACCCCAAAGAGTGGAGAGCTACCTAGACCAGCTTTTTAATCCAGTACTATCATCACCAACAGTGAGTACCACTTTCATCATTATTACTGTACCCTCACACTAGACCTCAAGTCTGTCTGGTTTAGTACATCCAGAAAGCACAGGTGCAACATCCAGCACCACTACGAAATACACTGCAGCCAGACGAGTGTACTTAGTGGGTATGCCTTCACCCTAGATTTTTTTTTTTAAAAGGCAGCAGCTACAAATACTGTAGCTGCTAACTTTTAATAGAAAAACATTTACCTGTCCAGGGCACTGTCCTTACCTGGGGCGGTGCTTCACTGGTCTTTGTGTCCCTGGCGCTAGCATGTTTAATTAGTTAAGCCGGCTGTGACTTGTGAATGGTCCTGCAGCCTTATAGGATCTGTGACGTGTCCCAGAAGGCTATGGGTAGAGATGAGCTTCGAGTTCGAGTCGAACATGAGTTTTACACAAACATCATCTGTTCGCTTGTTTGGCAAATTTCGAACATTATGGGCTGTTCACGCCAAATTCGAGTGGCGCGTCACAGCCCATAATGCACTGCGTCATCGCAGTGCATTGCTGGCTGATGATTGGCCAAACATGCACTATGACCCGTATGCTTTGTCCAGTAGGCTTTGCGTTTGAAGGTTTTTGGAATAGAATCTATAGGGGGGGGATCTTGATAGAGGTAGGAGACACCAGAGGCTCTGCAAACGCGAAGCCTACTGGATCTTCACCCTTGGGAGTCTGACCCCCGGGGGGTTAAACGAAGACCCCAAAATCCATTAACTCCATTAATACCGTAGTTGTCCCTCTCATCCCCTTTCTCTTCCCCGCCCCTCCCCTCCTCCCCCCCCCCCCTCCCTCTCCGCTCCGTTCCCTATTTTTGGTTTATACTTTAATTGCAATTCCTTTCCAATCCCCCACCATTGTTTTCAATGGTGGAAATATGTAGTTCGATCATTTTTAGGTTGAGCATTTCTAGCATCTATGTTATTTTATATATATTATTCTATATCTTTTACTTATACACACATTATAATTATATATGTGGGTTTATATGAATGTAATTGACTGATTGACTTTTAATATGAATCACCAATTAATCTTATTATATATGATTCGTGTTCTATATTCAAGTTACCACAATGGTTTCCATACACTCCTATGATTATTGTTTCATGTATGTGTAATACTTGCAGTAGAACGTTTTTATAGTGTATTTGATTTGCCTGCATCTACAATCCATTGGTATTGTAGTTATTCGCATTTTTTATATCCTTCCTGTCTCACTGGTTCATCAGTAGCTGCACGCATTATGCATACATTTTCCTTTCTCCTCTCCCCCTCCCGCCCCCCTTCCCCTTTTAAATAATTTAAATAATTTTTTTAATGAACATAGACTGTGGATGGCCGCTATTTTTATTAGTCCATCATCCAGTTACTATTGTGTCATCCACAGCTCCATTGTGTAGGTGTACACTTTGATCTAAACGCCATAGTTCCCTGAGGTAGTGATAGCCCCTGTTCTCCCTTTCTGGGCACACTGCTGTGACAGTCGAGGGAGTTCACGCCAGCTCCCATAGTGTGTTCTCTCACTCGTGCTAGTATTCATGCACTTGGTTTATGGCTCAGAGGTCTGTCCCATCGCTTCCTCTAGAGGATAAGTCTTCAGTAAAATGGCGCCCGCCCAACCAATCACATTACACTATGTAGTGACGGCCGACGTCCTGGATGCGATTACTTCACATCTGGACTGCTGGAGCGCAAGCTATACAGCGTGCGTCCCAGATGACTGAGTGGGATCGGCAAGCTCTAGGCGCAGGGATGCAGGTCTTATCAATGCACATCGCGCCATTACAAGCAGCGGATTGTCAGGCTGTGGTGCGCCTATTACACCCCAGGTGTCCAGATGTCTCCACCTTGTAGAGGTAGGTTGCTACTTCCTCATGTCAGCATTAGGGATGAGCTCGGTGTTCGAGTCGCACATACGTTCGACTCGAACATCGGCTGTTCGATCGTTCGCCGAACAACGAACGATTTGGGCCGTTCACGCCTAATTCGCGGCCCACAATGCACTACGCCATCGCAGTGTCATCCAGGCGCTGTGATTGACCAAGCATGCACTGTGACCCCGCATGCTTGGCCAATCACAGCGCCGGCAGCGAGGAGAGCAATGATTGGCCACAGGCAGGATGCCTGTGGCCAATTATTGCTGAGGGTGTTTAGTACACGCCCCACACTATAAAAGGCCGCCAGCACGGCGGCCTAGTGTAGTGTGTTCCGGAGCAGGGAAAGAGAAGCATAGGCAGGGACAGTGACATTTTTTTTTCTTGCTTAACCTGGATTCCTTTAGTTTAGGGAAAGAGAAGGATAGGTAGGGAGAGTGTCAGTCTGTTTTACTGTGCTAAACCTTGTTTGTAGGGACAGGGAAGGACAGTGAGGGAAATTCTCCTTGTGCTATACTGTGCTAAAGCATTCATCATCAACCATCTTTAAAAACACATTTTTTATAGGGACAGAAAACTATAGGTAGGGAGAGTGTCAGTGTGTTTTACTGTGCTAATCCTTGTTTGTAGGGACAGGGAAGGACAGTGAGGGAAATTCTCCTTGTGCTATACTGTGCTAAAGCATTCATCATCAACCATCTTTAAAAAAACATTTTTTATAGGGACAGAAAACTATAGGTAGGGAGAGTGTCAGTGTGTTTTACTGTGCTAATCCTTGTTTGTAGGGACAGGGAAGGACAGTGAGGGAAATTCTCCTTGTGCTATACTGTGCTAAAGCATTCATCATCAACCATCTTTAAAAAAACATTTTTTATAGGGACAGAAAACTATAGGTAGGGAGAGTGTCAGTGTGTTTTACTGTGCTAATCCTTGTTTGTAGGGACAGGGAAGGACAGTGAGGGAAATTCTCCTTGTGCTATACTGTGCTAAAGCATTCATCATCAACCATCTTTAAAAAAACATTTTTTTATAGGGACAGAAAACTATAGGTAGGGAGAGTGTCAGTGTGTTTTACTGTGCTAATCCTTGTTTGTAGGGACAGGGAAGGACAGTGAGGGAAATTCTCCTTGTACTATACTGTGCTAAAGCATTCATCATCAACCATCTTTAAAAAAACATTTTTTATAGGGACAGAAAACTATAGGTAGGGAGAGTGTCAGTGTGTTTTACTGTGCTAATCCTTGTTTGTAGGGACAGGGAAGGACAGTGAGGGAAATTCTCCTTGTGCTATACTGTGCTAAAGCATTCATCATCAACCATCTTTAAAAAAACATTTTTTATAGGGACAGAAAACTATAGGTAGGGAGAGTGTCAGTGTGTTTTACTGTGCTAATCCTTGTTTGTAGGGACAGGGAAGGACAGTGAGGGAAATTCTCCTTGTGCTATACTGTGCTAAAGCATTCATCATCAACCATCTTTAAAAAAACATTTTTTATAGGGACAGAAAACTATAGGTAGGGAGAGTGTCAGTGTGTTTTACTGTGCTAATCCTTGTTTGTAGGGACAGGGAAGGACAGTGAGGGAAATTCTCCTTGTGCTATACTGTGCTAAAGCATTCATCATCAACCATCTTTAAAAAATCATTTTTTATAGGGACAGAAAACTATAGGTAGGGAGAGTGTCAGTGTGTTTTACTGTGCTAATCCTTGTTTGTAGGGACAGGGAAGGACAGTGAGGGAAATTCTCATTGTGCTATACTGTGCTAAAGCATTCCTCATCAACCATCTTTGAAATCCTTGTTTTTTGGACAGTCAGGGAAATTGTCATTGTGCTATTCTGTGCGAAAGCAATCATCCTCAACCATATTTAGAAATCCTTAAGTAAAGGGACAGAGAAGGACACCTGAAGGTAGCCCTTATTGCTTTTTTCCCATCTCCCTGCAGGCCATCCATTAGAATGTCTGGAAGGCAAACAAGGAGAGGCAGACAGTCAGGAGGCAATAAAAGAGGGCAAGCAGGCTCTGTGTCTGGGGGCAACAGTGCTGGTCGTGGACGCGGTGCATTGTCATCAGCACATGGCCATGGGACACGCTTGTCCTTCTTTTCGGCAGCTGGACATGTTGAGCCACATCATGCCGAAGACTTGGTAGAGTGGATGACCAAGCCCTCCTCCTCCTCCTCATCCTCTCTCACCCAGGCTCAGGGTACTGGCAAAGCAGCTGCCAAAGCGTCCTCTTCCCTGGTATCAATGTCAGACTCATCATCAGTCACTCCTTCCCTAGACCCACCATGTCCTCCTCCTGAGGAGTCCCCCGAACTGTTTGAGCACAGTGTTGGGTACATGCTCCAGGAGGATGCCCAGCGTTTCGAAGGGTCTGATGATGAAACCCAGCTACAGGAAGGCAGTAGCGTGAGAGCAGACAGAGGGGATGCTCAAGAAGGACACCAATCTGGCAGTCATGTTCCAGCAGCTGCAGCATACTGCCAGATTGGCTCCAGTGATGAGGAGGGAGGGGATGATGAGGTCACTGACTCCACGTGGGTGCCTAATAGGAGAGAGGAGGAGGATGAGGAGGAGGCACATCTCCAACGAGGCAGGATGCCCTTTGGTGGCCAGCGTAAGGGCAGTACACCGACGGAATCACACCGCAGAGCTCCGCCTGTGCAGGGCGCTGCCTCTGCCCGTCATTCAAAAAGTTCTTTGGTGTGGGCCTTTTTTGAGGCTAGTGCATCAGATCGCACAGCTGCTGTTTGCAACATATGTCTCAAGCGTATATTGCGTGGCCAAAACATCAGCCGCTTGGGTACCACATGCCTGACCAGACATATGTTGACCTGCCATGCAGCTCGTTGGCAAGCCTACCTCAAAGACCCACACCAAAGAACAAAGCGGACCTCTCCTTGCACCGCATCAGCTGGGATCTCCAACCCCACTATAACTTCAGTCCTCTCTGAAACATGCACTGAGAGGAATGAAGGTGTAGAATTAGGTGTGTCACTGCCAAGTACTTGCGGCCACTCTGCTAGCAGTACACCGACGTCCGATTCTAGCAGGCAAATTTCCCTGCCCCAGCTGCTGGACCGTCGAAAGAAGTTCACTCCCAGCCATCCACATGCCCAGCGGTTGAATGCTAGCTTGGCTAAATTGCTAGCGCTTCAACTGCTGCCTTTTCAGTTGGTAGACTCGGCCCCCTTCCGTGAGTTTGTGCAATGTGCGGTTCCTCAGTGGCAGGTTCCCAAACGCCACTTTTTCTCACGGAAGGCTATTCCGGCTCTCTACCGGCATGTGGAAGGCAATGTCTTGGCCTCGCTGGACAGGGCGGTCAGCGGTAAGGTGCATATTACCGCTGACTCATGGTCCAGCAGGCATGGACAGGGACGTTACCTTTCTTTCACGGCCCATTGGGTCACTCTTTTGGCAGCTGGGAAGGATGCAGGACAAGGTGCAGTAGTGTTGGAGGTTGTTCCACCGCCACGCCTCCAAAATGCTACTACTGGTTGTGACACACCTCTCTCCTCCACCCCCTCCTCTTCTTCTTCCTCCATGGCCTCTTCCTGTGCTTTGTCCTCTGAACCAGCGGTGCTCCGTAGGCGTTCAAGGGGCTACGCAAGTACGCAGGCAAAAAGATGCCATGCCGTGCTTGCGCTGGTGTGTTTGGGGGACAGAAGCCACACTGGGGCAGAGGTCCTGTCTGCTCTGCAGGGCCAGGCCGAGAGGTGGTTGACGCCACGCCAGCTTAAGCCAGGAATGGTGGTTTGCGACAATGGCACCAACCTCCTCTCCGCCCTCCGACAGGGACAACTGACCCATGTGCCCTGTGTGGCTCACGTCCTTAACCTGGTGGTGCAGCGGTTCTTGGGCAGGTACCCGGGCTTACAGGATGTCCTGAGGCAGGCCAGGAAAGTCTGTGTGCATTTCCGCAGATCTTATAATGCCAGTGCTCGCCTGGCTGAGCTGCAAAAGGAGTTGAACCTGCCCAAGAACCGCCTTATATGTGACATGCCCACCAGGTGGAACTCAACGTTGGCCATGCTGCAGCGGCTGCACACGCAGCAGAGGGCCATCAATGAGTACCTGTGCGACTACGGCACCAGGACAGGGTCAGGGGAGCTTGGTTTTTTTTCTCCACGCCAGTGGGGCATGATCAGGGATGCATGCACTGTCCTGGCACCATTTGAGGAGGCCACGAGGATGGTGAGCAGTGACAGTGCATGCATCAGTGACACTGTACCTCTTGTCCACCTGTTGGAACATACGCTGCGTGGAATAATGGACAAGGCACTTGAGGCAGAACAGAGGCAGGAAGAGGAGGACTTCCTTGCCTCTCAAGGCCCCCTTTACCCAGACAGTGTTCCTTCTGTCCCACCCATCGCACAGGAAGAGGAGGAGGAGGAGGAGGATTGTGTCAGCATGGAGGTGGAGGCTGGCACTCAGCATCATCAGCAGCAGTCTTTTAGGGATGATTTACAGTCCCAAGAAACCAGTGGACTTGTACGTGGCTGGGAGGAGGTGGCTGCGGATCATGTCGTCCTTAGTGACCCAGAGGACTCCGGACCGAATGCCTCAGCTAACCTACGCTGCATGGCCTCCCTGATCCTTCAACGTCTGCGGAAGGATCCTCGTATTCTTCGGATCAAGGAGAGGGACCATTACTGGCTGGCCACTCTCCTTGATCCACGGTACAAGGGTAAGGTTGCGGACCTTATGTTACCGTCGCAGAGGGAGCAGAGGATGAGACAACTCCGGGAGGCCTTGCAGAAAGGTCTGTGCAACGCGTTCCCAGAGACTGTGAGGTTACAAACTCCTGGTCCTGGACAACGAGTTGCTGAGGCTTCGGCCAGTCAAAGAAGGAGCGGTGGGGAAGGTGGCCGTCTGACCGATGCGTTCAGACAATTCTTTAGTCCGCAGCCCCAAAGTATGATTGGTTCCAGCAACCATCGCCAGCGTCTGATAAACATGGTGCAGGAATATCTAGGGGCAAGGTCAGACTTGGACACCTTCCCCACCGAAAATCCTCTGGCTTACTGGGTCTTGAGGATGGATCACTGGCCAGAGCTTGCACAGTATGCAATTGAGCTACTGGCCTGTCCTGCATCCAGCGTTCTTTCGGAACGCACATTCAGTGCTGCTGGAGGATTTGTCACGGATCACAGGGTGCGCCTGTCCACCGACTCGGTTGATCGACTGACTTTCATCAAGATGAACCAGTCTTGGATCACCACCAGCTACCACACACCTGATGCTGATATAACAGACTAATTGATTTTAACATGTCACATCCCTTCAAGACTGATGCTGATGCTGAGTGCCTGTGCTGTTATGTTGACTGGCTATCCTCCTCCTCCGAGTCCTCAATGATACGATTGATGATGATGGCTTGGAAGATCATTTTTGTTTATGGGTGCCGCCACCAGTGGCTAAGGCCCAATTTTTCAGCCCCTGTTTAACAGGGGCGTGTAATTACAATTTTTGAAGCAATACTTTGCAACAGGGCTCATTGCTGTGCTCCAAGTACAGTATCTGTGAGGGGTTGCAGTGTTGTGCCACCAGTTATTAAGGCCCAATTTTTCAGCCCCTGTTCAACAGGGGCATGTAATTACAATTCTTGATCTAATAATTCACAGCAGGGCCCATTGCTGCACCCACCAAGAGTAACTCTGAGGGCTTACAGTGTTGTGGCAACGCCACCACCACCACCACCACGAAAGGCCCAATTTTTCAGCCCCTGTTCAAAAGGGGCATGTAATTACAATTCTTGATCTAATAATTCACAGCAGGGCCCATTCCTGCACCCACCAAGAGTAACTCTGAGGGCTTACAGTGTTGTGGCAACACCACCACCACCACCACCACCACGAAAGGCCCAATTTTTCAGCCCCTGTTCAACAGGGGCATGCAATTACAATTCTTGATCTAATAATTCACAGCAGGGCCCATTGCTGCACCCACCAAGAGTAACTGTCAGGGCTTACAGTGTTGTGGCACCAGCACCACCATCAAAGGCCCAATTTTTACTACCACTGTTCAACAATTATATGTAATTACAATTCCTGATATAATAGTTGACAGCAGGGCGTTCCAGCACCAACCAAGAGTAACTGTGAGTGCTTACAGTGTTGTGCCAACACCAACAACTAAGGGGCCTATTTCTGCAGAGTATATACGGCAGGTCCCTACTTTCAAACATCCAACTTACAAACGACTCCTACTTGCAAACGCAAGAAGACAACAGGAAGTGAGAGGAAATCTTCCCCTAGGAAGGAAAATTCTCTCCTGTAAGAATTAATATGAGAGAAAGGTGTCTCCTCTGTACTGATGCTTTATCACCAATCCTTGTTTCAAGAAAAACACCACATTTCAAAAACAGTTGTCATTGGGACGGAAAGTGAGGTGAAATGTTCTGAACAGGGGCACAGACAGCAAAACAAATGTTACAGGGGTGATAACCCTTACCTATGTTTTCCAAAAAGTTTAAAAATAGATTTTTGGGCTGGAGCTACACTTAAACAATGTACCTGTTCAAAATTACAAACACATTCTACATAAGAACAAACCTACAGTCCCTGTCTTGTATGCACCGCCTGTATACGGCTGTTCAGAGTATATAGGGCCTTTTTTATTTTGTGTGCGGTGTTCCCCTTAATATCCATACAAGACCCAAAGGGGCTGGTAATGGGCTGGGGTAGGGGGGGGGGTCATGGGGTAGCTATGCCATTTTTCTTAAAGATTTTCATCCATATTACCGGGACCAGACATTACATTAAAGCCGCAAGCAGTTTTAAATGGCTTTTTTTTCCTTTAGAAGTGTCATTTTGTGCAGGGACAGTTCTAAACACGGGAAACACGTGGCACTTCACAGGCATACTTTAGACACCCCCCAGGTACGATATTTAAAGGAATATTTGACTTTTTTTTTTTCACTTTATGCATCATTAAAATGACTGCTCCCGAAAAACGACCGTTTTTAAAACTTCTTTTTGCATTGATACATGTCCCCTGGTGCAGAACCCGGGTTCCCAAACCCTTTTTAGGACAATAACATGCATAATAGTCGTTATAATTAGCACTTTAGAATTCGAACGTTCGCATCCATTGTATTTAATAGGGTTCTAATGTTCGTACGAACTTTCGGTCCGTTCGCGGGTTCTGGTGCGAACCGAACCCGGGGGTGTTCGGCTCATCACTAGTCAGCATCATCATTTGCCAACTTTGCCCCCTGGTTGCTGAACTATTCATCCATATGTTATTCATTCATATGTCACTCATTTATATACAATTTGTTCTCTTTATGGTTAATGTGGGAACCTTACTAGCTGCTTGATCCCTGTGTGGACTTTTGTCCCACCATTCCCCATTACCTCCCCTTCCTTCTCCCCCCCCTTCAGTTCCCATTGTCATTCATTGTGTGCACCGCCCACACCAGTGGGAGGGTCCACTCCCTGTCCATCTGCTAGGGGGGTGTGCATATGCGTGTATATATTGGGTAGTCAGAGAGAAGAACACTGCTGAGCTCTGAGGAAGAAGACTTGTCTTCGAAACTCGTCAGCCGGCAGTGACCTTTGTCAATCCCTCCGTGACCGATCTGAGTGGGTTCGTTTTTGGATGCATTGCTGCGACTTTGTGGTTCTTTTTAAACGCCTGGTTTTTACGTATGCTTGTAAGTAGGATTCTTTTATTTTGTTTTAAATAAATTTATCCAACAATAATGCACGAGGCTGGTGCGCCTTTCTTTTTTTCTTCTTGTTAGTTGATTCAGCTAGTTAGATCAGTATATTTAGTATATATATGCATATATACTATAAACAGTTTAGCTAGATCTCACTGCAGAGCGTTCCTGTTATTGTCTTTCTAATAATACTACAGGCAGGCAGTTGATTCAGCTAGCTGCAGTATATTAAGTCAGTGTACTGTATACTGGCAGTGGGCACAGTGTGCAGCTAAAACTCACTGCAGACAATTCCTGTTATTCTCTTCCTAATAATACTACAGGCAGGCAGTTGATTCAGCTAAGCTGCAGTATATTAAGTCAGTGTACTGAATACAGTATATATATATACATCCCAGCTTTGTGCAGCTACATCTCACTGCAGGCCATTCCTTGTGTACCTATTCCAATACATCAAATACAGTATGTCTGGAAGGCCAACAAGGAGAGGCAGACACTCACAGGACAATAAAAGAGGGCAAGCAGGCTCTGTGTCTAGAGGTAACAGTGTTGGTCATGGACACGGTGCATCCTCATCAGCACGTGGCCGTGGGGCACGCTTGTCCTTTTTTTCGGCAGCTGGCCGTGTTGAGCCACAACATGCAGAAGAGTTGGTAGAGTGGATGACCAAGCCGTTCTCATTCTCCTCATCCTCTGTCACCCAGGTTACCTTGGCTGCCAATGCAGGTGCCAAAGCGGCCTATTCCATCGGCTCAAGGTCATCATCAGTTACTCCTTCCCTAGCCCCACCATTATGCACGGAGGAGTCCCCCGAACTGTTCGACCACAGTGTCGGGTACATGCTGCAGGAGGATGCGCAGCGCTTTGAAGGCTCCGATGATGGTACCCAGCTTGAGGAAGGCAGTAACGTGAGCCCATAGTTGCCAACATTGCAAAAAAAACATCTGTGACACTTTTTTTGTATTGAGGCGGAGCCTTGCTATAATCAGGGGGCGGGGCATTCGTTTGTAGGCGTGTTATGTCGGAGTGATCAATGCTGCGCGTGAAGCGCGCCACTGCAAAAAATGGGCGTGGTTTACGCAAGATAGTGGGTGTGGTTTAAATGGGCGTGGTTCAAAGGGGTGTGGCTAGAGTCCGAGGTGAGAGAAAGAGAGAGAAAGAAATAGAAAGAAAGAAGCCAGATCCTACACCACAATAGTAATGTGTAACAAAATTGGCAGATAAGGATACTCCAAAACACCTGTTGGCGCTTCAATCATCCCGGCACCATGGTTGTTACGGTGTCAGGATGATTGAAGTGCATTATTTCTATTTTTACATTGTAATATAAAATGAAATCATTCAACTCACCATAATGCCGAATCAGTGGAAGCCCTGAGCGTGTTACCTGCCACGTCGCCTGCCACCAGATGGCCTCCCCAGCAGTCCGTCCTTGCATCAGGTGCCTCCCCAGCAGTCCGTCCTTGCATCAGGTGCCTCCCCAGCAGTCCGTCCTTGCATCAGGTGCCTCCCCAGCAGAGCCCCCTCCACACTTGTGGACAAGGGTCCAAAAATCATGATTGTCCCGGGAAATTCGGAACTGTTTGGCAACTATGCACTACACTGATTACCCCGCCACCCACTACACTGATTACCCCGCCACCCACTACACTGATTACCCCACCACCCACTACACTGATTACCCCGCCACCCACTACACTGATTACCCTGCCACCCACTACACTACACAGATTACCCTGCCACCCACTACACTGATTATCCCACCACCCACTACACTACACAGATTACCCTGCCACCCACTACACTGATTACCCCACCACCCACTACACTACACAGATTACCCTGCCACCCACTACACTAATTACCCCACCACACACTACACTACACTGATTACCCCGCCACCCACTACACTGATTACCCCGCCACTCACTACACTGATTACCCCGCCACTCACTACACTGATTACCCCGCCACCCACTACACTGATTTCCCCGCCACCCACTACACTGATTACCCCGCCACCCACTACAATGATTACCCTGCCACCCACTACACTGATTACCCCGCCACCCACTACACTACACTGTGATTACCCCGCCACCCACTACACTACACTGTGATTACCCCACCACCCACTACACTACACTGTGATTACCCCACCACCCACTACACTAAATTACCCCGCCACCCACTACACTACACTAATTACCCCACCACCCACTACACTACAATTACCCCACCACCCACTACACTACAGTGCAATAGTACGGTACCTGCGGTGCGTGAGGATGTGCTGGTGGTCCGAGGGGTCTGCCAAATGGAGTGAGCCAGGACCATCACAGTGTCCCCAGCCAGCGGTGCCCCGGTCCTTCCATCAGTGTCCCCACTCGTCGGACACACGGGGCGGGCGGAGGGTTGTTGGCAGCGGCGGCGCCGGGTGCTGATAGGCGTCAGTGTCCCCAGCCAGTGGAGCCCCGGTCCTTACATCCGTGTCCCCGCTCCTTGTCGGACACACGGGGGCTGGGCAGAGGGTCGTTAGCGGCGGCGGCGGGTGAAGCATGCTGCTTCCTTGTGCCTCTCCTTGCGTTCAGTGGAGAGCGGGGAGGAGTCGCCAATCCGAAGCCGATTGGCTGCCCCAGGCTCTGCACTGAACACAAGGGGAAAACGTAAACAAATATGGTGGCGGCAGCGGCCATTTTTGTGTAGCCGCTGCCGTTTTTAGCTAAAGCATTCCCGAATTTACCGGGACAAAACGGGACAAAAGGAACTGGGCTTGTCCCGAATCGGGACAAGCCCAATTCGGGACAAGGGTCCAAAAATCGTGCTTGTCCCGGGAAATTCGGGACTGTTGGTAACTATGCAGGCGTCCCCAGTGGAGTCCCCCCTTACATCAGGCGTCCCCAGTGGAGTCCCCCCTTACATCAAGTGTCCCCAGAGGAGTCCCTCCTTACATCAGGCGTCCCCAGCGGAGTCCCTCCTTACATCAGGCGTCCCCAGAGGAGTCCCTCCTTACCTCAGGCGTACCCAGCGGAGTCCTTCCTTACATCAGGTGTACCCAGAGGAGTCCCCCTTACATCAGGCGTCCCCAGCAGAGTCCCCCCTTACATCAGGCGTCCCCAGCGGAGTCCCCCCTTACATCAGGCGTCCTCAGCGGAGTCCCCCCTTACATCAGGCGTCCCCAGTGGAGTCCCCCTTACATCAAGTGTCCCCAGCGGAGTCCCCCCTTACCTCAGGCGTCCCCAGCGGAGTCCCCCCTTACCTCAGGCGTCCCCAGCGGAGTCCCCCCTTACCTCAGGCGTCCCCAGCGGAGTCCCCCCTTACATCAGGCGTCCCCAGCGGAGTCCCCCCTTACCTCAGGCATCCCCAGCGGAGTCCCCCCTTACATCAGGCGTCCCCAGCGGAGTCCCCCCTTACATCAGGCGTCCCCAGCGGAGTCTCCCCTTACATCAGGCGTCCCCAGCGGAGTCCCCCCTTACCTCAGCCATCCCCAGCGGAGTCCTCCCTTACCACAGGCGTTCCCAGCGGAGTCCCCCCTTACCACAGGCATCCCCAGCGGAGTCCCCCCTTAACCACAGGCGTCTCCTGTCTCGGCCGCCATTATTGTTTCCCCTTCCCCGAAGGGGAACAAAATAGAGGCGGAGCCGACAGTGTGGCTGAAAAAAAAAAAATTAAGCTGTGGCGCTGCCGACCCCCGCCCCTTTCCATTACAGACAGACCTGCAGCGGGGCGGGGCGGGGCGGGGGGGTGGCCTGCCGGCCAGCCAAAACACAGATGTAGTACAATAGAAGATAAAGCTGCTGCGGCGCCGCCCACCCCCGGGGAGGTGCGGGGTGTGGGCGGCGCCGCAGCGGCTTTATTTTCTATTGTACTACATCCGTGTTTTGGTCTTCTTGAACATGGCGGCCGGCCGAGACATTGTCTCCGCCAGCCGTGGACCTCTAGCGGCGGCGGCCTGCGGCGTCCAAATTTGGGGAAAACGGGAAAAATCGGATTGGCCGGGACATTGGCCGGGACAAAATAAATCCGGGAAAAGGGTTTGAATCCCGGGAACGTCCCGGCCAATCCGTGACTGTTGGCAACTATGCGTGAGCCTAGAGAGAGGGGATGCCCAAGAAGGACAACAAACTGGCAGTCATGTTCCCCCAGCTGTAGCATACTGCCAGGTTTGCTCCAGTGACGAGAAGGGAGGGGATGATGAGGTCACTGACTCTACGTGGGTGCCTGATAGGAGAGAGGAGGAGGAGGAGGCACATCTCCAACGAAGCAGGATGCCCTCCAGGGGTCAGCTTAAGGACAGCCAACCGACTGCATCACACCGCAGAGCTCCGCATGTGCAGGACGCTGCTGACTCTGCACGTTTTTCCAAAAGTTCTTTGGTGTGGGCCTTATTTCAGACGTGTGCAGCAGATTGCACCATTGCTATTTGCAACATATGTCTGAAGCGTATCAAGCGTGGCCAAAACAGCAGCCGCTTGGGCACCACATGCTTGACCAGACATATGTCGACCTGCCATGCAGTCTATTGGCAAGCGTACATAAAAGACCCACACCAAAGAACAAAGCGGACTTCTCCTTGCTCCTCATGACCTGGGATCTCCAACCCCACTATACCTTCAGTTCTCTCAGAAACCTGCACTGAGAGGAATGAAGGTGTAGAATTAGGTGTGCCACTGCCAAGTACTTGCGGGCAATCTGCTATCGGTACACCAACGGCTGATTGTAGCAGGCGAATTTCCCTGCCCCAGTTGCTACACCAGCGAAATAAATTTGCTCCCAGCCATCCACATGCCCAGCAGTTGAATGCTAGCTTGGCTAAATTGCTAGCACTTCAACTGCTGCATTTTCAGTTGGTAGACTCTGCCCCTTCTGTGAATTTGTGGAATGTGCGGTACCTCAGTGTCAGGTTCCCAAATGCCACTTTTATTCACAGAAGGTGATTCCGGCTCTCTACCGGCATGTGGAAGGCAATGTCTTGGCCTCGCTGGACAGGACGGTCAGCGGTAAGGTGCATATTACCGCTGACTCCTGGTCAGGCAGGCATGGACAGGGACGTTACCTATCTTTCACAGTGCACTGGGTGACTCTGCTGGCAGCTGGGAAGGTTGCAAGACAGGGTGCAGTAGTGTTGAAGGTTGTTCCGCCACCACGCCTCCAAAATGCTACTAGTGGTGATTCTGACACACCTCTCTCCTCCAACCCCTCTTCTTCTTCAACCCCTCTTCTTCTTCCTCCATGGCCTCTTCCTCTGCTGATTTGTCCTCGGAAGCACGCAGGCAGAGAGATGCCATGCGGTGCTTGAGCTGGTGTGCTTGGGGAACAGGAGCCACACTAGGGCAGAGATTCTGTCAGATCTGCAGGGGCAGGCTCAGAGGTGGTTGATGCCACGCCAGCTTCAGCCAGGAATGGTGGTTTTCGACAATGGCACCAACCTCCTATCCGCCCTTCGACACGGACAACTGACCCATGTGCCCTGTTTGGCTCACGTCTTTAACTTGGTGGTGCAGCAGTTCTTGGGCAGGTACCCGGGCTTACAGGATCTCCTGAGGCAGGCCAGGAAAGTCTGTGTGCATTTCCGCCGGTCATATAATGCCAGTGCTCGGCTGGCTGACCTCCAAAAGGAATTTAACCTGCCCAAGAACCGCCTAATCTGTGACATGCCCACCAGATGGAACTCAACGTTGGCCATGCCGCAGCAGCTGCACATGCAGCAGAGGGCCATCAATGAGTACCTGTGCGACTATGGCACCAGGACAGGGTCAGGGGAGCTTGTTTTTTTTCCGCCATGCCAGTGGGTCATGATCAGAGATGCATGCACTGTCATGTCACCATTTGAGGAGGCCACAAAGATGGTGAGCAGTGACAGTGCATGCATCAGTGACACTGTCCCTCTTGTCCACCTGTTGGAGCACACGCTGCATGGAATAATGGACAGGGCACTTGAGGCGGAACAGAGGGAGGAAGAGGAGGACTTCCTTACCTCTCAAGGCCCCCCTTATCCAGACAGTGTTCCTGCGGGCCCATCGTTCACACAGTAAGAGGAGGAGGAGGATTGTGTCAGCATGGAGGTGGAGCCTAGCACTCAGCATCAGCAGCAGTCTTCAAGGGATCATTTACAGTCCTCAGAAACCCATGGACTTGTACATGGCTGGGAGGAGGTGGCTGCGGATCATGTCGTCCTTAGTGACCCAGAGGACTCAGGACCGAAACGTATTGCTGAGGCTTCGGTCAGTCACAGAAGGAGCGGTGGAGAAGGTGGCCGTCTGACCTATGCGTTCAGACAATTTTTTAGTCCGCAGCCCCAAGGTATGATCGGTTCCAGCAACCACCGCCAGCGTCTGATTTACATGGTGCAGGAATACCTAGGGGCAAGATCAGACTTGGACACCTTTCCCACTGAAAATCCTCTGGGTTACTGGGTCTTGAGGATGGATCACTGGCCAGAGCTTGCACAGTATGCAATTGAGCTACTGGCCTGTCCTGCATCCAGCGTTCTTTCAGAATGCACATTCAGTGCTGCTGGAGGCTTTGTAACCGATCACAGGGTGCGCTTGTCCACCGACACGGTCGATCGGCTGACCTTCATAAAAATGAATCAGTCTTGGATCACCAGCAACCAAGCACCTGATTGATGTAACCGAAGATTTTTTTTTTTAATGTGAGATCCCCTCAAGACTGCCTATGCTGATGCTGAGTGACTATCCTGTTATGCTGAGTGACTATCCTCTTCCTCCTGAATGTTTATGTTGATAGCTTGTAAGAAAATGTTTGGTTCTGGGCACCGCCACCAGTGGCTAAGGCCCAATTTTTCTGCCCCTGTTTAACAGGGGCGTATAATTAAAATTTTTGTTGCAGCAGGGCTCATTCCTGCGCTCCAACTACAGTATCTGTGAGGGGTTGCAGTGTTGTGGCACCAGCACCCGTGCCTAAGGCCCAATTTTTCTGCCCCTGTTCAACAGGGGTATGTAATTACAATTCTTGATCTAATATTTCACAGCAGTGCCTGTTCCTGTGCCCACCAACAGTAACAGTGAGGCCTTACAGTGTTGTGGCAACACCACCACACCGCCCACCACCAAAGGCCCAATTTTTCTGACCCTGTTCAACAGGGGCATGTAATTACAAATCTTGATCTAATATTTCACAGCAGGGCCCGTTCCTGCGCCCACCAAGAGTAACTGCGAGGGCTTACAGTGTTGTGGCAACACCAACACCTAAGGCCCAAATTTCTGCAGAGTATATAGGGCAGGCCCCAACTTTCAAACATCCGACTCCTACTCACAAATGGAGGGAGACAACAGGAAGTGAGAGGAAATCTACCCCTAGGAAGGGAAATTCTCTCCTGTAAGAGTTAGGTGTCCATTTATGAAGCAGTGAACAGCTGTGATCCCAAGGATCACCACTGATCACAGTCCATAGACAGTTTATGAAACAGCGATAATCGGGGGCAAAGTGTTTGAACATGTTCTCCCGCCGATGATCTCTGCACACCGAGAATCCTCATAGACTGACACAGAAACGGCCAGTTTATGAAGCTGCGATCTGAGCGCTTCACTGGTGATCTGTGTCAGAATTCACACTCCCCGATTCACCAGGTCAGAGGTGTTGAATCGGGGAGTGAAGAGGGAATCCCGGGGGATCTGAGGAGGAAGGAGGAAGATTTTTAACTTCTTTCTACCTCGTTCAGACCCCCCAACACTATAACAATGTCCCCCTGTAATATTTATGTGTATACATATATATATATATATATATATATATATATATATATATATAATGTGTACATGTATATATAATGTGTGTGTATATACATGTATACAATGTATGTGTGTGTATACATATATATATATATATATATATTATGCAGGGGGACTTGTTATTTTATTAACATTAACTGCCCGTCTGTCAGTGTACTGAGCGGTGATTATTTATCACTGCTTAACAAACTGACATCTCTGTGTTTCTGTGAATTTCTGGTACTGTAATCTCGTAAACTCCAGTATCAGGGGCCGTTCTCCACTGTTTGAAGCGTTGGTAGATCAATTCACTTCTTCAGGGGTGAAGCGATATTCTGTGCTTCATAAACAGGCACCCAGAGGAGAAAAATCTCCTCCGTGAATGCCGGAGAATGAAGCAGTAAATATATTTCACTGCTTCATAAAAGGACACCTCTATATGGGAAATACGTGTCTCCTCTCCACTGATGCTTTATCACCAATCCTTGTTTCCCTAAAAAAAACTAATTTTCAAAATCCAATTGTCATTGGGACGGAAAGTGAGGTGAAATGTTCTGAACAGGGGCACATACAGCAAAACAAATGTTACAGGGGTGATAACCCTTCCTTATGTTTTCCAAAAAGCTTAAAAATAGATTTTTGGGCTGGAGCTACACTTTAAAAATGTACCAGTTCAAAATTACAAACAGATTCTACTTAAGAACAAACCTACAGTCCCTGTCTTGTTTGCACCGCCTGTATGTATACTGCTGTTCAGAGTATATAGGGCCTGGGGGCCCCGCGCCTTTCCTTTTTTTAATTTGGGTGCGGGGTTCCCCTAAATATCCATACAGGACCCAAAGGGGCTGGTAATGGGCTAGGGGGGGTACCCATGCCCTTTTTCTCAATGATTTTCATCCATATTGCCGGGACCAGACATTACATTAAAGCCGCAAGCAGTTTAAATTATTTTTTTTCCTTTAGAAATTTAATTTTGTGCAGGGACAGTTCTTAACATGGGAAACACGCGCCACTTTATGGGCATACTATAGACACACCCCAGGCATGATATTTAAAGGAATATTTCACTTTTATTGTTTCACTTTAAGCATTATTAAAATCACAGCTCCCTAAAAACGTCAGTTTTTAAAACTTTTTTTTGCATTGATACATGTACCCTGGGGCAGGACCCGGGTCCCAAAAACTATTTTTAGGACAATAACTTGCATATTAGCCTTTAAAATTCGCACTTTTTATTTCTCACGTTCGAGTTCCATAGACTTTAACAGTGTTCGAAAGTTTGCGCAATCTTTTGGTCCGTTTGCATGTTCTGGATACGAACCGAACCGGGGGGTGTTCGGCTCATCCCTAGTCTGCAGTGAGATCTAGCTGAACACTGTGCACAGGATATAGTACTGAATATACTGCAGCTAACTAAATCAACTGCCTGTTTGTAGGAAATTAGGACGAGAACAACAGGAATGGTCTGCAGTGAGATCTAGCTGAACACTGTGCACAGGATATAGTACTGAATATACTGCAGCTAACTGAATCAACTGCCTGCCTGTAGTATATTAGGAACAGTACACCAGGAACGCTCTGCAGTGAGATCTAGCTAAACTGTATACAGTGTATATATATATATATATATATATATATATATATATATATATATATATATATATATATATATATATACAAAGCCTGGAATGCATATATATATACTAAATATACTGGAGCTAACTGAATCGCCTGCCTGCTCAATCTATCTAAATGAAATTAAATGACACTCTCTCTCTCTCTCGCTCTCTCAACGCCGCAACACACTACACAAAGCCGACGTGCAGGCTGGCTTATATAGTGTGGGGCGTGTACTTAATCCCCTGAGCCTGATTGGCCAAAGGCACCCTGTCTTTGCCCAATTATGGCTCTCTGTGCTGACGGCGCAATGATTGGCCAAAGCATGCGGGTCTTAGTGCATGCTTGGCCAATCATCAGCCAGCAATGCACTGCTATGACGCAGTGCATTATGGGCCGTGACGCGCCGCTCGAATTTGGCACGAACAGCCCATAATGTTCGATCTTCGTCGAACGATCGAGCGGCCGATGTTCGAGTCGAACTCATGTTCGACTCGAACTCGAAGTTCACCCCTAATCATGATGATTACTCCCCCAATGCTCACCAAATTAACCTCCCTAATGACTCGCTGGGTCCTTTATACATCTTGTGTTTAGGTAGACTCACAGCTGTCAAGATAATTCTTGCACCCAAGAGTCTATCTCTTACATTTTCTCCCCCTTCCAGTTCCAGAGTACTATGTGTTGTACAGAGGCAATACATAACCAACCGTACACACTACAATTTGTGACCAATCTTGGTGTGTTCTTCAAAAATCTAAACAACATATATTCTCTAAGGTGAAAACAACACTGTGCAGCTCTCAACGCAATGGTGTGATATTTCACTATCAGGGCTTTAAACCACATCCAGTGGAGACCCAGAACAATAAACACAAACTGCTTACCAGAAGATTATGCCACCATAATTCATGAGTAGCCATAAGTGCTTGTGGGATTTATCTCAATACACCAAAAGAATGTTGCTCCAATAACCATCAAGACTCTGTTCATAAGCAATAGAAATAGAAAAAAAAAAAAGAACCAGGCCTCAGAGTGTAGAAGATAAAAAAAAAAAAATATTCATTAAATAATAAAATGCACAGTTCATGGTGCCATTGTACAAAATAATTCCAGTCCTCCGGCCGACGCCTGCTATGCGTGATGGCGTCACGTCAAGCGCCGCCCCACACAATTCTTCACACAGTCATCTAGGGGTGAGCAGAAAGCTTATAAATACTTGAACCTTCAATCCTCCAGAAAACAGTGCTCCCCCACAGCCCAGTGGTAGACTGTTCCTGGTCTATGGAGCCTGCTCTGGGCGTGATGACGTCAGAGACAGTCTACTATTCAAGACTGCTGGAGTGCGGGGTGCTGGACTGGTTTTGTGCGGGGCAGATTAGAGGATTAAGTAAGTATATCTTTGCTCTCCTCTTCCCTAGAAAAAAAATGAGCAGTTAACCCCTGCAGTGCGGGCACAGCTCCACTGCATGGGAAAACATTTTTTTCCTGGAGTTGGGCTTCAAAGCTTAACTCTTACCTTATCTTCTGTTTTGCCCACCCCTTTCATTTCTTGGATTTTAGTTCTTCCAATCATGGGGGCCTGACTTAGGTCTTACTTAGGCCTCACTTAGGTGGTTTGCATGTAAATGTAGTCTGCCTTGCAACACCCGCTCCTCTTCCCACTTCCCACTCATCTTCCCTAGAAACAAACGAGCAGTTAACCCCTGCAGTGCGGGCACAGCCCCACTGCATTGGAAAAAACCTGGAGTTGGGCAGAGTGCTGTAATGTTTTCAAGAAGCTGTGCACAGCACACTGACAGCCCCTCCCACCAGCCATGGTTTGTCTACATTGCACTGCGACCCAGTGATGATGATATCTAAAATATGGTATATATTGAAAACGGGACGGTTTTATTTAAAAATGTCATTATAATGTCGGTGGGGGGCACAGGGTGCTAAATATAAGTAGATTAAACTTCAGCTTTATTATCTGACCCTTGCAGGATTTAGACCAGACTCACAATCTCAACTGGCGGATGAAGGGAGGTGGAGGCATTGGACCTACAAGACAAAATCCTTTTGCCCCTCAAGGTCAGTACAGAAGAGAACACTAATGCAGATGCATTGTAAACAATTGTTTAAATCATATTTTTTTTGAAATTTCCATAAAAATAAAATGTTTGTTGTGAATAGGTTAGGTGTCTGTTAGCCTTCAACAAAATGCTTGGGAATGTGACTATTTACCTGATTCTGCTATAATAACGAATGCGTCATTGGGTTTTGATTTACCAAAGGCATATACTGTAGACATGTTCAATTACTTTCGGTATCCGAATCTCCGAATGAAAAAGTAACGATTAGTAACGAATTTTGTTGAAATCCCTTAAAATTTGTTTTGTTTATTCGTTTTCTAATGAATTCCAACTTTTCAGAAAGATTAGAATTCGGATTGGTCGAAAAACGATCAACGCTTCCCCACTGACAGATGAATGTAATGAAAACAATACAGGCAATTTTCTAGCAATGGAAAAATGTTTAAAAAAATGGCGTAGGGTCCGCCACCCCAAGTCCATACCAGGCCCTTCCAGTATGGTATGGATTTTAAGGAGAACACCACACCAAATTTATTTTTAAAAACGGCGTGACCCTTATCCGAGCATGCAGCCCCCCTCCTGAACCATACCAGGCCACATGCCCTCAACATAGGGGGGTGGGTGCTTTGATGGGGACAAGGGCCTCTTTCTAACAACCCTGGGCTGTGGGTTTTTTGGGTCTGCGGACGGAGGGTTTATGATCCCGCCCCCCCATGTGAATGGGTAACGGCTACATCGTACCCCTACGCATTCATCAAAAAAGTGTCAAAATGTAATAACCAAAAGAAACAGTTTTTGACAAGTCCTTTATTAAAAATAAAAAAATAGTGTCCCTCAATGTAAATCCATCGTCAATCACATGATGTCAGAAGGGGCGGTGCCACCGGGTGACGTAGCCAGGTGGCCCGCCCCTTGCATATATAAGAATTGTCAAAGCACAGAGTGGACAGTCGGCCAGAGGACTCTCATGAGGCGGAGCGTTTTTTTTTCTTCTATTTTTCGGGTCCGGCGGGCATCGTGATTAATGATGGATTTACATCGAGGGGCACAATTTTTTTAAAAAGGACTGGTCAAAAACGGTTCCTTGTGGTTATTACTTTATTACTTATTATGCTCTCATTGACCCTCTTATGACTCATCCCTCCTCCCTTCCTGGCAAACGCTCACAAGAATGAGAGAGAGAGCTGTGCATGATGTCATAAGCTTAGGCTTTTTACATGACATCCTGCCCCCTCCCTCCTGCAAGGTGCTCCCATAGCAAGCAAGTGCGCTCTTGAGCCACGGCTCTGTGTGTCCATTCACGCATGGAGCCATGATTCGCCCCCGCCCCTCCATCTCCTGATTGGCTCACTGGCTGTGATGGACAGCTGCTGCCAAAAGCCAATCAGGAGTTTGAGTTTATGGAGAGGCAAGGCTCTTGTGGACATCTCTGGATCGAGAGGGGGATCAGGTAAGTATTGGGGGGGAGGGGGGCTGCTGCACAAAGAAGTTTTTTTTTTAATTCATGCATAGAATGCTGTCTCTAAACTGATAAATTTGTATTTTGTGGACATTTCTTTTTCTGAGTGTATTTTAATGTACCTTTTTTTCAGGTTACCCTGGGGTTGGCGCAATGTCAGCATATTCTATGCCAGCAATGAATGGTATGATGCCTGCAATGGGAATGATGCCCACCATGCCAAGTAAGCCTAAAAAGAAAAGTAATGTAGCCCTGTAAGTAGGGGTTATTTTAGACAGGAGGTATGGTAAAACTAGAGAGCACTAGATAGATATTTTAAACATAGAACAGTGACAGTAGAACAAAAGATCAAGTGGTCCATTGAGTCTGCCCAATTTTTTTTATGTATATACAACAATTATATTTGTATTTTTTTTTACTTTTTTATCTGAGTATAAATCTGTGTTTTTTCCCAAGCATGTTTAAAGTCGCTTAATGTTGACTGACTCACTACCAGGGATGAGCCGAACACCCCCCTGTTCGGTTCGCACCAGAACCTGCGAACAGAGAAAATGTTCGTGTGAACTTTAGAACCCTATTAAATACAATGGACTCGAACGTTCGAAATCTAAAGTGTTAATTATAAAGGCTAATATGCAAGTTATTGTCCTAAAAAGTGTTTGGGGACCTGGGTCCTGCCCCAGGGGACATGTATCAATGCAAAAAGAAGTTTTAAAAACGGCCGTTTTTTCGGGAGCAGTGATTTTAATAATGCTTAAAATGAAAAAATAAAAGTGAAATATTCCTTTAAATTTCGTACCTGGGGGGTGTGTATGATATGCATGTAAAGTGGCGCATGTTTCCCGTGCTTAGAACTGTCCCTGCAAAAAATGTCATTTTTGAAAGAAAAAAATGCATTTAAAACTGACTCGCGGCTATTAATGAATTGTCGGCTCCCGGCAATACATACAAAAGTCATTGATAAAAAAATAAAAAAAAGCGTGGGGGTTCCCCAGAATTCAATTACCAGGCCCTTCAGGTCTGGAATGGATATTAAGGGGAACCCCGCCGCAAGTTTAATAAAAAAATTGACGTGGGGTTCCCCCAAATATCCATTCCAGGCCCTTCAGGTCTGGCATGGATTTTAAGGGGAACTCCACCCCAAATTTTAAAAAAAAATGGCGTGGAGTCCCCCTAAAAATCCATACCAGACCCCTTATCCGAGCACGCAACCTGGCCGGCCGCAGGGGAAAAGGGGGGGACGAGAGAGCGGCCCCCCCTCCCTCCTGAACCGTACCAAGCCACATGCCCTCAACATGGGGAGGATGTCCCCATGTTGATGGGGACAAGGGCCTCATCCCCACAACCCTTGCCCGGTGGTTGTGGGGGTCTGCGGGCGGGGGGCTTATCGGAATCTGGAAGACCCCTTTAACAAAGGGGACCCCCAGATCCCGCCCCCCCTATGTGAATTGGTAAGGGGTACATTGTACCCCTACCATTTCACGAAGAAAGCGTAAAAAAATGTTTAAAAAAACACACAAACACCTTGAAAAAGTCCTTTATTTAAAAAAAAACAAAAAAAAAAACATTCCAGCGGTGAAATCCAGTGTCCCGCGGCGATCCCGATGTCCAGCGCTGTCCTTCATTGGTTGTGCCTGAGCGGACCTGATGGGGAACTCCCTCTCAGTATTTTAAATGTATAGACCCGCCCCTTCTAAAGTTCCCCATCAGGTCCGCTCAGCGGACCAGATGCGGAACATGAGAAGGGGCGGTCTATACATGTATTACCAAAGTGAGAGCAGTTCCCCATCAGGTCCGCCCCCTCGGTATGTCGGACCCGCCTACGTCATTGGCTTGAGCGGGGAACTTCCTTCACTATGTAAATTTAAATTACACAGTGAAGGAAGTTCCCCGCTCAAGCCAATGACGTAGGCGGGTCCGACATACCGAGGGGGCGGACCTGATGGGGAACTGCTCTCACTTTGGTAATACATGTATAGACCCGCCCCTTCTCATGTTCCGCATCTGGTCCGCTGAGCGGACCTGATGGGGAACTTTAGAAGGGGCGGGTCTATACATTTAAAATACTGAGAGGGAGTTCCCCATCAGGTCCGCTCAGGCACAACCAATGAAGGACAGCGCTGGACATCGGGATCGCCGCGGGACACTGGATTTCACCGCTGGAATGTTTTTTTTTTTTTTTTTTTTTAAATAAAGGACTTTTTCAAGGTGTTTGTGTGTTTTTTTAAACATTTTTTTACGCTTTCTTCGTGAAATGGTAGGGGTACAATGTACCCCTTACCAATTCACATGGGGGGGCCGGGATCTGGGGGTCCCCTTTGTTAAAGGGGTCTTCCAGATTCCGATAAGCCCCCCGCCCGCAGACCCCCACAACCACCGGGCAAGGGTTGTGGGGATGAGGCCCTTGTCCCCATCAACATGGGGACATCCTCCCCATGTTGAGGGCATGTGGCTTGGTACGGTTCAGGAGGGAGGGGGGCCGCTCTCACGTCCCCCCCTTTTCCCCTGCGGCCGGCCAGGTTGCGTGCTCGGATAAGGGGTCTGGTATGGATTTTTAGGGGGACTCCACGCCATTTTTTTTTTAAATTTGGGGTGGAGTTTACCTTAAAATCCATGCCAGATCTGAAGGGCCTGGAATGGATATTTGGGGGAACCCCACGTCAATTTTTTTTTAAATTTGCGGCGGGGTTCCCCTTAATATCCATTCCAGACCTGAAGGGCCTGGTAATTGAATTCTGGGGAACCCCCACGCTTTTTTTTTTTTTTTATCAATGACTTTTGTATGTATTGCCGGGAGCCGACAATTCATTAATAGCCGCGAGTGAGTTTTAAATGCATTTTTTTCTTTCAAAAATGACATTTTTTGCAGGGACAGTTCTAAGCACGGGAAACATGCGCCACTTCACATGCATATCATACACACCCCCCAGGTACGAAATTTAAAGGAATATTTCACTTTTATTTTTTCATTTTAGGCGTTATTAAAATCACTGCTCCCGAAAAAACGGCCGTTTTTAAAACTTCTTTTTGCATTGATACATGTCCCCTGGGGCAGGACCCAGGTCCCCAAACACTTTTTAGGACAATAACTTGCATATAAGCCTTTATAATTAGCACTTTAGATTTCTCCCATAGATTTTTCGAATTTGCCGCGAACCCCCCAATTTGTTCGCTGTTCGGCGAACGGGCGAACAGGCAATGTTCGAGTCGAACATGAGTTCGACTCGAACTCGAAGCTCATCCCTACTCACTACTACTGTTGGAAGTATATTCCAAGCATCAACTACTCTTTTAGTGAATAATAATACTGTCTAATGCCCCATACACACGATCGTTCTTCTTGCCATTTTTTTTCTTGCCGTTTTTCACGTCGTTTTTTTTCATGTTTCCTCTCAAGCCTGTCTTGCGTACACACGATCATTTTAAAAAAACGCTCGAGCAAAGCGCAGTGACGTACAACACGTACGACGGCACTATAAAGGGGAAGTTCTGCTCGAATGGCGCCACCCTTCATGTTAGTAAAGTTTGTTGAGCAACGATTCGCGCTTTTCAGCCTCGTGCTTTTCAGTCCGTTACTGCGTGACGAATGTGCTATCTCCATTACGAACGCTAGTTTTACCAGAACGAGCGCTCCCGTCTCATACTTGATTCTGAGCATGCGCGTTTTTTTTCACGTCGTTAAAGCATACACACTATCGTTTTTCACGTCGTTAAAAAAAACGACATGAAAAACGACGTGAAAAAAGAGAGCATGTTCGAAATTTTTAATGGCTGTTTTTCACGTTGTTAAAAATGCTCTGGAGCATACACACGATCATTTTTAATAGCCATTTTTAAAAATGGCATTTTTAACGGCATGAAAAACGATCGTGTGTATGGGGCATAAGATTAGTTTTGAATTTTCCCCCTGCTATTTTGAGATCACGTCCTTGTGTTCTTGATCCCTCTTGGGGGAGTATCTGTCTAGCCTTTTCTCTAAACCAGCGCTCAGCCTGTTCTTGGAAGGATACTCCAACCTGTGGAAGTCCCTCCTCCTTTGCTTTGCAGGTGGCTGATTTTTTACTTCTCAGGCAGCTGTGCGAAATCCAGGAGCTATCCCTGTCATTATGGGTGCGTCAGTTCACCCTGGATGTTCACATGGGTTCTTTTATAGTGAAAATAATAACTTGAGGATCAACACACATGAACTTTTGGGAACTTAGTTACCGCCATTACTAATAAAAAAAATGAATACTTAAAATGCCATAAATCTATCCCCTATTTTGTAGACACTATAACTTTTGCGCAAACCAATCAATTGGAGTATGTAATATTATAATTGCGATTATGATTAAGTATAAAACCACCATGGATTAGTAGATACAGTGGGGCAAAAAAGTATTTAGTCAGCCACCAATTGTGCAAGTTCTCCCACTTAAAAAGATAAGAGAGGCCTGTAATTGTCATCATAGGTATACCTCAAATATGAGAGACAAAATGTGGAAACAAATCCAGACCATCACATTGTCTGATTTGGAAATAATTTATTTGCAAATTTTGGTGGAAAATAAGTATTTGGTCAATATCAAAAGTTTATCTCAATACTTTGTTATATATCCTTTGTTGGCAATGACAGAGGTCAAACGTTTTCTGTAAGTCTTCACAAGGTTGTCACACACTGTTGCTGGTATATTGGCCCATTCCTCCATGCAGATCTCCTCTAGAGCAGGGATGTTTTGGGGCTGTCGCTGGGCAACACGGATTTTCAACTCCCTCCAAAGGTTTTCTATGGGGTTGAGATCTGGAGACTGGCTAGGCCACTCCAGGACCTTGAAATGCTTCTTACGAAGCCACTCCTCCATTGCCCGGGCGGTGTGTTTGGGATCATTGTCATGCTGAAAGACCCACCACGTTTCATCTTCAATGCCCTTGCTGATGGAAGGAGGTTTGCACTCAAAATCTCACGATACATGGCCCCATTCATTCTTTCATGTACATGGATCAGTCGTCCTGTTCCCTTTGCAGAGAAACAGCCCAAAAGTATGATGTTTCCACCCCCATGCTTCACAGTAGGTATGGTGTTCTTTGGTTGCAACTCAGCATTCTCTCTCCTCCAAACACAACGAGTTGTGTTTCTACCAAACAGTTCTACTTTGGTTTCATCTGACCATATGACATTCTCCCAACCCTCTTCTGGATTATCCAAATGCTCTCTAGCAAACCTCAGGTGGGCATGTACTGGCTTAAGCAGGGGGACACGTCTGGCACTGCAGGATCTGAGTCCCTGGCGGGCGGCGGCGTAGTGTGTTACTGATGGTAGCCTTTGTTACGTTGGTCCCAGCTCTCTGCAGGTCATTCACTAGGTCTCCCCGTGTGGTTATGGGATTTTTGCTCACCATTCTTGTGATCATTTTGACCCCACGGGGTGAGATCTTGCATGGAGCCCCAGATTGAGAGAGATTATCAGTGGTCTTGTATGTCTTTCATTTTCTAATTATTGCTTCTACAGTTGATTTCTTCACACCAAGATGCTTGCCTATTGCAGATTCAGTCTTCCCAGCCTGATGCAGGTCTACAATTTTGTTTCTGGTGTCCTTTGACAGCTCTTTGGTCTTCACCATAGTGGAGTTTGGAGTGTGACTGTTTGAGGTTGTGGACATGTGTCTTTTATACTGATAACAAGTTCAAACAGGTTCCATTAATACAGGTAATGAGTCGAGGACAGATAAGCCTCTTAAAGAAGAAGATACAGGTCTGTGAGAGCCAGAAATCTTGCTTGTTTGATATTGACCAAATACTTATTTTCCACCATAATTTGCAAATAAATTATTTCCAAATCAGACAATGTGATTGTCTGGATTTGTTTCCACATTTTGTCTCTCATAGTTGAGGTATACCTATGATGACAATTACAGGCCTCTCTTATCTTTTTAAGTGGGAGAACTTGTACAATTGGTGGCTGACTAAATACTTTTTTGCCCCACTGTATATTGTTCTGTGATTTGGTTCTAATGTAATATTGCATATGCTGACTGCTCGTATATGGAGTATAAACAGCAATACGTTCAGACAAGGGTGTTGTAATAGAGCGCAGTGGATCCCTCGGAACATAGCTGCCATGTGATGAGTTTTGAACTACAACAAAATGGCGTTGCTGTTTACAATGGTTTTGAATACCATCTGATAATTACACTGCTCTCTAGTGTTCAGCAGCAGTTTTTTTATTTATAAGGAAGTGATGTGATCACCGCTGACCCTTACTGCCTCACAGAAGAAGTCCCATTGGACGAAACAACACATTTTCAAGTTAATTTTAAGGATTGTAGCTGGAATTTTGGACTATCATTTCTTCCTTTTTTTCACTTGCATTCTATTTGATGGACTTTGTAAATTTTATGCAGATAAGGTTATGTTTGACAGCGTAACACGTTATTTGAATCCAACCAGGGTTGCCACAATTATTTTTTAGGTACATTTCTATGTTGGTACGTTCATTTTTCACAAATAAGCATAGCATTTACTTGTTCCACCCATTGCTTTATAGTTGGTACATGCGGGGAAATCCAATAAAGAGGAAATCCATTTGCAAGCAACATATAATAAACGCAATACTGCCACATGGGCATGTTGAGTTGGCGTATCTATTTCCAAGGCTCCCAAAAGACAAACAATAGGGTCACTATTAAGCTTAAAGTTATAGACCTGTGAAATGGTACTTGTAACCTCTGCCCAATAGCGAAAGAGCATCTCCATATCATGTGCAGAAGGTCCCCATGATCCCATTCGTATTTCAGGCATAGAGGGGTATCTCTACTCCCCCACTTATGTAGTTGGATTGGTGTTCTATATGCCCTGTGCAGCAAAAAGAGATCTAAAAGTTTCTGTGAAACGGAAACTGAAACTAAAGGTGAGGATGACTGACAAAGTTTTCAGGTGTCTCCATCAATATCGCCCACAACACATCTGCCATCCCTTCCCACATGGCAATGCAAAAGCATTCTGTAAAGAGTTGAGTAGGATTGAATAGACCCGCAAAATCATGCCTCTCTTGTCCGTTGCTAGTAGGGCATCTGTCACGTACCTTAAGGTAGAGCCTGACGAGTAGGGATGAGCTTTATGTTCGAGTCGAACATTGGCTGTTCGCCCGTTTGGCGAACAGCGAACAATTTGGGGTGTTCGCGGCAAATTCGAAAAGCCGGGGAACACCCTTTAAAAGTCTATAAGAGAAATCTAAAGTGCTAATTTTAAAGGTTAATATGTAAGTTATTGTCATAAAAAGTGTTTGGGGACCTGGGTCCTGCCCCAGGGGACATGTGTCAATGCAAAAAAAAGTTTTAAAAACGGCCGTTTTTTCGGGAGCAGTGATTTTAATAATGCTTAAAGTTAAACAATAAAGTGAAATATTCCATTAAATTTCGTACCTGGGGGGTGTGTATAGTATGCCTGTAAAAAAACGCATGTTTCCCATGTTTAGAACTCTCCCTGCACAAAATGTAATTTCTAAAGGAAAAAAAGTAATTTAAAACAACTCGCGGCTATTCATGAATTGTCGGGTCCTGGCAATACAGATCAAAGTCATTGAAAAAAATGGCAGGGCCCCTCCCCCCTAGTCCATTACCAGGCCCTTTGGGTGTGGTATGAATAATAAGGGGAAACCCAAACCAAAAAAAAAAAAGGGTGGGGGTCCCCCCAAATTCCATACCAGACCCTTCAGGTCTGGTATGGATGTTAAGGGGAACCCCGTACCAAAATTTAAAGAAAAATGGCGTGGGGTCCCCCCCAAAAATCTATACCAGACCCTTATCCGAGCACGCAACCTGGCAGGCTGCGAGAGAGCGCCCCCCCCCCCCCTCCTGAACTGTACCAGGCCACATGCCCTCAACATGGGGAGGATGTTCCCATGTTGATGGGGACAAGGGTCTCATCCCCACAACCCTTGTCCGGTGGTTGTGGGGGTCTGCGGGCGGGGGGCTTATCGGAATCTGGAAGCCCCCTTTAACAAAGGGGACCCCCAGATTCCGGCCCCCACCCCTATGTGAATTGGTAACGGGGTACATTGTACCCCTACCATTTCACAAAGAACGTGTAAAAAATTGTAAAAAGACACAGACACAGTTGGGATAAGTCCTTTATTAAAAATCAAAAATCAAAAAAACATTCCAGCGATGTAATCCAGTCTGTCCAGCGTTGTTCTCTATGTGCCGCGGTGATCCGATGTCCAGCGATGCTGCAGTCTCCAGTCTCCACATTACACAAAACCCCCATGACGTAAGAGGGGGCGGGGTCACCCGTCCACATCATAGGGTAAGCCCCGGCAAGCGGGGGTTACTCAATGATGTTGGCGGGTGACCATGCCCCGTGATGTCACGGGGCAGGGGTCACCCGCCCACGTCATTGGGTATTCCCCGGCAAGCGGTGGAGTAGAAGTGCCTGTTAGAGCACGGTGGGGTAGGAGTGCCTGTGATATTCTCCGTAGCAGGAGGACACTTGTAGCAGCCGGCAGCAGTAGTGGAGCTGCGGTAGGTGGCTGTGAGTGCAGGCACTTGTGGATGCAGGGATGCTGCGGATACAGGAAGGTTGCTGTTGCCAGGTACCGCAGAAGCAGGTATGTGGAGGCTGAAGCAAGGTGCAGAGTGAGACAAGCCGGGTCAGATAGAGAGGAATCGAGGTACATCAGAGATAGCACTTAAGAATGGTCAAGTTCAGGCAGAGGTTTGGCAACAGGGAAATCCGGAGGTAAGACAGAAGAAAGGTCAAGCAACCCAAGGTCAGGAATGGAGAGAATCAGAGTAGTCAGGAAGCCAGGGAATGATCAGATCAAGGAAAGGCACTGGGAACAGGATACAGGGGGAAACTGCAGATCAGACAGAAAAGGCCCTAGTCCATCTGCCATTCTTATATACTACAAATGGGCGCCAATGCTAATGGGGCGCGTGCAGACCTGTGCGCATGCGCATAAGTGTTCACCTGAGCCCGCGGATCTGCCTGTCAGGAGGGACATCATTGGGATTGTGCACACGCATGCGCAATGGCCTCTGTCTCTGCACATCTGCTCTGCTATGGCCAGTGAGTCCCTGACGGCATTTCTCACTATGGGATGATCTGTCAAAGTAAGCCTAGATAAGCGAGATTGAGAGTTGATGGCATGTTTCAACTGGAAGTATCTAGAATTGGCTCTTACAAAGAGAAAATTTACCTTGTAAGTCCATAAAGGATTTACAGTATCTTACAAAAGTGAGTACACCCCTCACAGTTTTGTAAATATTTTCATGTGACAACACTGAAGAAATTACACTTTGCTACAATGTAAAGTAGTGAGTGTACAGCTTGTATAACAGTGTAAATTTGCTGTCCCCTCAAAATAACTCAACACACAGCCATTAATGTCTAAACCGCTGGCAACAAAAGTGAGTACACCCCTAAGTGAAAATGTCCAAATTGGGCCAAATTAGCCATTTTTCCTCCCCGGTGTCATGTGACTCGTTGGTGTTACAATGTCTCAGATGTGAATGGGGAGCAGGTGTGTTAAATTTGGTGCTATCGCTCGCACTCTTTCATACTGGTCACTGGAAGTTCAACATGGCACCTCATGGCAAAAAACTCTCTGAGGATCTGAAAAAAACAATTGTTGCTCTACATAAATATGCCCTAGGCTATGAGAAGATTGCCAAGACCCTGAAACTGAGCTTCAGCATTGTGGCCAAGACCATACAGCGGTTTATCAGGACAGGTTCCACTCAGAAAAGGCCTTGCCAAGTTGAGTGCACATGCTCAGTGTCAAATCCAGAGGTTGTCTTTGGGAAATAGATGTATGAGTGTTGCCAGCATTGCTGCAGAGTTTGAAGGGGTGGGGTGGGGGGGGGTTAGCCTGTCAGTGCTCAGACCATACGCCGCACACTGCATTAAATTGGTCTGCATGGCTGTCGTCGCAGAAGGAAGCCTTTTCTAAAGATGATGCACAAGCAGACTAAGGACATGGATTACTGGAACCATGTCCTGTGGTCTGATGAGACCAAGATAAACGTATTTGGTTCAGATGGTGTCAAGCATGTGTGGCGGCAACCAGGTGAGGAGTACAAAGACAAGTGTGTCTTGCCTACAGTCAAGCATGGTGGTGGGAGTGTCATGGTCTGGGGCTGCATGAGTGCTGCCGGCACTGGGGAGCTACAGTTCATTGAGGGAACCATGAATGCCAACATGTACTGTGACATACTGTACTGAAGCAGAGCATGATCCCCTCCCTTCAGAGACTGGGCCGCAGGGCAATATTCCAACATGATAATGACCCCAAACACACCTCCAAGATGACCACTGCCTTGCTAAAGAAGCCGAGGGTAAAGGTGATGGACTGGCCAAGCATGTCCCCAGACATGTTATTGAGCATCTGTGGGACATCCTCAAACGGAAGGTGGAGGAGCGCAAGGTCTCTAACATCCACCAGCTCCGTGATGTCGCCTTGGAGGAGTGGGCCCAATTTGGACATTTTCACTTTATCGTGTACTCATTTTTGTTGCCAGCGGTTTAGACATTAATGGCTGTGCGTTGAGTTATTTTGAGGGGACAGAAATTTTACACTGTTATATAAGCTGTACACTCACTACTTTACATTGAAGCAAAGTGCCATTTCTTCAGTGTTGTCACATGAAAAAAAATAATAAAATATTTACAAAAATGTGAGGGGTGTACTCACTTTTGTGAGATACTGTAAGTCTGTGGCGGTGCGTTCATAAAGAGCGCAGGAGCGCGCCCCCTCTCTCCTGCACCGCTCTATCATCATAGATTCATGCATTGCATGAATCTATCTATGGTCGCTGCTGACACCCCCTATTCAGGTGCCCGGCCCATTTTCCGGCGCAGGGCACCTGAATTACAGTGGCGGGGTGTTTTTTGGAAGCGCCTGTTTAGAGCCATAGGCCATAGGCTCTAATAGGCACCCAAAACAGTGATCAGCGGGCGCCAAGCTGTGTGTTAGCAAAGCGAAGGAATTCGCTTTGCTAACACTAAACCGCCTCTCAGCCAATCAGGTTGCCGGGTCTGTTACCGGTCACCTGATTGGCTGAAACATCAGGCGCTGTGATTGAACGCCTGAGAGAGGAGGGAAGAAGACATGGAGGACGTGCAGGAGACCGCCGCTGACCCGTTGCGAGACAGGTAAGTGCCGGGCAGCATCTGATGGGGCACAGTAGCGGCAATTGATTGGCACACTGGCAGCATCTGATGGGGCACAGTAGCGGCAATTGATCGGCACACTGGCAGCATTTGATGGGGCACAGTAGCGACAATTGATGGGCACACTGGCAGCATCTGATGGGGCACAGTAGCAACAATTGATGGGCACACTGGCAGCATTTGATGGGGCACAGTAGCGGCAATTGATGGGCACACTGGCAGCATTTGATGGGGCACACTGGCAGCAATTGATGGGCACAATGTCAGCAATTGATGGGTACAGTGGCTGCGTTTGATGGCACAGTGACGGCAATTTATGGGTACAGTGGCTGCGTTTGATGGCACAGTGGCTGCGTTTGATGGCACAGTGGCTGCGTTTGATGGCACAGTGGCTGTGTTTGGCACAGTAGCTGCATTTGATGGGCACAGTAGCTGCAATTGATTTTTTTTTTTTCAGTTTGTTTGCACCGCCTCAAAAATTTTGAGCACCAGCCGCCACTGCTGTAAATACAAAGTGCAACCTACTTTAGATTTACCAAAACATGTATTTAATATAAGTACACTTAACAAAACAGATTGTATAGTGTATGCAGGGCCGCTGATAGAAATCATGGGGCCCCGTACAACCTACCTGACGGGGCCCCCTTCAGCCCCACCCCTGGTTCTGCCCCTGGTCCCTCCTTTAGCCCCACCCATGGCCCCTCCCTAGAACCGCCTTGAAACAAAGTGCAGATTTGTCTTCAAGTGATATTTATCACTGCAGACAGTGCCGCCCATGCGGCCAATGCCATAATGTGCTGCAGACAGTGCCGCCAATGCCATAATGTGCTGCAGACAGTGCCACCCATGCGGCCAATGCCATAATCTGCTGCAGACAGTGCCACCCATGCCGCCAATGCCATATTGTACTGCAGACAGTGCCACCCATGCCACCAATGGAATAATGCCATTGGCAGCATGGGTGGCACTGTCTCTGCAACCAGAACATGCGTTATGGCATTGGCAGCATGGGTGGCACTGTCTCTGCAGGCAGCGTATGTGTTATGGCATTGGCAGCATGGGTGTCACTGTCTGCAGCACGTTATGGCATTGGCGGCATTGTCTGCAGCACATTATGGCATTGGTGGCACTGTCTGCAGCACATTATGGCATTGGTGGCATGGGTGGCACAGACTGCTGACAGCACATGCGTTATGGGCCATAACGCATGTGCTGCCTGCAGAGACAGTGCCCCCCATGCCACCAGGCCACCAATGCTACCAATGCCACAATGCCACCAATGCTGCTGCAGACAGATACAGTGATATAGTAGATCTTGAATCACCCCCCCCCCCAAGCAAACACACACCTGTGTTAGCCGGGCCCCACTAGGCACTTCCTCTCTGATCCTGCTGCTGCCTGGAGTGTCAGTCACAAACTATTTTAGTCAGTTGCTTATTTCTGCCGCCGCCGCCACCGCCATTCGTCCTCACCGCTTCTACTCACCGCTTCTACTATGCCAAGGAAGGCAATGTGCAGGCCGGGACTTGAGCCACATAAGGAGCGGGCGCGGAAGTGATATGCGCCCGAAATAGAAGAAATAGTCCCTCCCTCCCACACACAAGAACATCATTATGGAGGTAGCAAAAAATAGAAAAAAAAAACAGAAAATTCGGAGGGGGGCGGGGGGATGAGGTTCGGTTGATGATGGGTCATGGGGTGCTGGCTAAAATAATATATTTTTTTTATTATTCTGCATCAATTCGGTTTCTGTGCAGATTGTCGGGCCCCCTTGCTGTTTTCTTTTTTTTTTTTGCCTTCCTCTGCATCAACTGTGGGTGTAGGATTGTATGATATTTTTTTTTTTTTTTTTTTTACTTTTATTGGTTGAACAAGATGGAAGTTTTTTAATTAGACTAACTATGTAACTATGTTGTGCATGGTGTTTTTTCATTTACATGCTAATCCCATTATGGTTAATTTTTTGGCTTGACAGAAAACAAGGTTAGTCTAGTGCTGAACAAAATTTGCAATAAACTACTACAGCTTACTTTTAATTTGTAATGTGATTTGTCCTGTTATGCCCTTGCAAAACATTGTTGAAACCATCCCAGAAACCTATGGGCATGTCTGTCCCTTACTCTCACAATGCAGTGCTAAAGCCTAAGCAGCCAGTCCCCAAGGCTGGGAATTTTTACTTGGGGCGGGGGGGAACATTTTTATAGGATATTCAGTGGTTCTGGTGCTTTGTATTTCTTGGGGGAGTAAGAGGTGAGATTAGAGTTATGCTGTGGTATTTTTAGTGCCTTCTGTTTAGTTCTTTGCTTAGTTTGTATTTTAGGCATTCAGATAGTACATGTACATTGTGATATATAAAAGCCCGGGATCATCAACCAGCTGTATTTGGAAAAGCCAACAGTCCTTTTGTTTTCAAAGTCAGGAAGTAGAAAGCATCTTTGTCCTCAGCAAGGGAAAACCAAACTAAAGTAGCTTCCAAACAAAAAGAGTCCATAATTCTGGTGTAATGAAAATAAACTGCTCACCACCAGTACACCAATCCCACACCAGGTTTTTAGGGTTCCCGCCTGTTTCAGGGTGCTGTAAGGCCACTGAAATTCAACACACACTACCTCAGTCGTCAGACTGACCACACTTCCCATAGCTGTGATATGCCTCACACTCCATCTCACCAACAGATACTGATTTCTTCAAGCTGCCTTTCAAGCCTCCCTTTCCGGTAGGTAACTCCTTCATTACCAAAGTCCCTGTAATCAGTGTTTGCGGGTTCTTTTCAGCCCTAAGGTCTCTCAGACCCTCCGAATCTGGGTCCCTAATGAGGATTTGCCAATCCACAGAGTACTGAAAATCAGTCCTCTCCTCTCCAACTGGACTACCCCAGAACCCTAAACCCTATATGCCTGAGTACTAACATAGATTCTTGAGCCCTCCCCTAAAAGGACCACAGCCCAAATAGTGTGGAAATATATCTCCTGTACAGGACCCATCCCTGGCGTTGTGTACAACATATTAACTTTTTTATTGCAATCTTGTAAATATAATAAAAAGGAATAGTGACATGCTGATGGGATAATTGGCTCCTGTCTAAATTCACCATAGTACAGTGCTTTGCAAAAGTATTCACCCCCTTGGCATTTTTCATGTTTTGTTGCCTCAGAACCTGGAATTAACATGGATTGTTTGAGGATTAGCATCATTTAATTTACAGAACATGCCCACAACTTGGAGGATTTTTTTTTCCTTTTTATTGTGAATCAAAGAAATAGGACAAATCAAAAGAAACATTCAAGTGCCTAACTATTCACCCCCAAAGTCAATACTTTGTAGAGCCACCTTTTGCGGCTATCACAGCTCCAAGTCGCTTTGGATAAGTCTCTATGAGCTTGCCACATCTTACCATTGGGATTTTTGCCCATTCCTTCTTGCAAAACTGCTCCAGCTCCCTCAATTTGGATGGTTTGCACTTGTAAACAGCAATGTTTAAGTCTGACCACAGATTTTCTATTGGATTGAGGTCTGGGCTTTGACTAGGCCATTCCAAAACATTTACATGTTTCCCCTTAAACCACTCAAGTGTTGCTTTAGCAGTGTGTTTGGGGTCATTGTCCTGCTGGAAGGTGAACCTCCATCCTAGCCTCGAATCACACACATAGTGGTACAAGTTTTGCTCAAGAATATCCCTGTATTTAGCACCATCCATCTTTCCCTAAACTTTGACCAGTTTCCCAGTCCCGACTGCTGAAAAACATCCCTACAGCATGATGCTGCCACCACCATGTTTCACTGTGTTGATGTTCTTTGAGTGATGTGATGTGTTGGGTTTGCGCCAGACATTGTGTTTTCTTTGATGGACAAAAAGTTAAATTTTAGTCTCAATAGACCAGAGCACCTTCCTCCATACTGTAACGCCAAGCGCTCCGGGTGTCCCATCCTTCCCGAAGCGCTCACGGCGTCGGTCCCCCTGCAGCGCTCCGGTCAGCCCCCCTGGCCGTGGGCGCTGCTCTGTTACTGGCGGGGATGCGATCCACACGGCGGCACATCTCCGTCCGCGGATCGCATCCCATCCTACTCACCATCCCCCTCCTGCTCCTTCCCGGCGCGCGGCCCCGCTGCGCTCTAGGGCACGCGCGCGCCGGCCTTCTGAGATTTAAAGGGCCAGCGCACCATTGATTGGTGCCTGGCCCAATTACTGTGTGCACACCCAAATCTGATATAAACCCACTTCCCCTTCCTGTCCTTGCCGGATCTTGTTGTCTTAGTACCCTGTGGAAGCATTTTGTGAGTTGCCTTGCCTGTGTATCTGACCTGCTGCCACTGTCTCAGACTACAAACCATTGCCGCCTGCCCTGACCCTCTGCTACGTCTGACCTTGCCTCTGCCTAGTCCTTTTGTACCGCGCCTATCTCAGCCGCCAGAGAGGTGGAGTCGCTACTGGAGGACACGACCTGGTTGCTACCACCGCAGCAAGTCCATCCCGCTTTGCGGCGGGCTCTGGTGAAAACCGGTAGCTGCTTAGAACCGGTCCCTCAGTACGACCCGTGCCATCCCCTCTCTGGTACAGAGGATCCACCTCCTGTATCCCCACTAGCCGTCAGTCCGGCTCGTGACAGTAGATCCGGCCATGGATCCTGCTGACGTGCCGCTGCCTAGTCTCGCTGATCTCACTACCGTGGTTGCCCAGCAGTCGCAATTGATTGCCCAACAAGGACAGCAGCTGTCGCAGTTGACCGCCATGATCCAGCAGCGTCTGCCGCCACAAGCTCCAGCATCTTCCCCTCTCCGAGCTGCCGCTACTACCTCGAAGATCCGCTTGTCTCTTCCGGAGAAATTTGACGGGGACCCTAGGATGTGCCAGGGATTCTTGTCCCAATGTTCCCTGCATCTTGAGATGATATCAGACCAGTTTTCCACAGAACGGTCTAAGGTGGCATTCGTGGTCTGCCTGTTGTCTGGGAAGGCCTTGGCCTGGGCCACGCCACTCTGGGACCGCAATGACCCTGCTACAGCCACTGTTCAGTCCTTCTTTGCTGAGGTTCGTAGCGTTTTTGAGGAACCAGCCCGAGCCTCATCCGCTAAAAACCGCCCTGCTTAACCTTGTCCAAGGAAACTCCTCTGTGGGCGAATATGCCATACAGTTCCGCACACTGGCCTCAGAGCTAGCCTGGAATAATGAGGCTCTCTGTGCGACCTTCAAGAAAGGTTTATCCAGCCACATCAAGGATTGTCTGGCCGCACGAGAGATACCCTCCTCCCTGACGGAGCTCATCCACTTAGCTACCCGCATTGACATACGCTACGTTGAAAGACGGCAAGAGCTTCGCCAGGAGGAAGATCTTGTTCGCACCAGGCGTTATCCGCGCCTGGCTCCTCTCTTCCTGAATCCAACGCATCCTGATACTATGCCTTCCGTCGAGGAGGCCATGCAGGTGGACCGATCTCGCCTGACCCTACAAGAGAGGACTCGCCGTAGGAATGAGAACTTATGCCTTTATTGTGCGAGCTCTGAACATTTCCTAAAGGACTGCCCTATTCATCCTCTACGTCAGGGAAACGCCCGCACCTAGTGAACGTGGGAGAGGCGTTACTAGGTGTGAATTCTTCCTCTCCACGTCTGACTATTCCTGTGCGGATTTCCCCTTCTGCTGGCTCCCCCTTCTCTGCGGTGGCCTTCCTGGACTCTGGTTCTGCAGGAAACTTTATTGAAGCCTCTTTCATCAACAGGTTCAACGTTCCTGTTATCCGTCTCAATAAACCCTTCTTCATTTCCTCTGTAAATGGAGAGAATCTGGATTGTACCGTGCGTTACCGCACCGAACCCCTGCTCATGTCCGTTGGTGTTCTTCACCAAGAAAGAATTGAATTCTTTGTTTTGCCGAACTGTACTTCTGACATCCTTCTTGGCCTACCCTGGCTCCAGCGCCATTCTCCTACCCTCGACTGGACCACTGGGGACATCAAATCCTGGGGCTACTCCTGCCACAAGCATTGTCTTAAGTCTGTACCCACCAGTCATATTCCCATCGCTACTCCTTTGCCCGGCCTTCCCAAGGCCTATCAGGACTTTTCTGATGTCTTTTGCAAAAAACAGGCGGAGGTCTTACCACCACATAGACCCTACGACTGCCCCATTGACTTGCTCCCAGGTACTACACCACCCCGTGGCAGAATTTACCCTCTCTCCTCTCCTGAAACCAAGGCCATGACTGATTACATACAGGAGAACCTCAAGAGAGGTTTTATTAGGAAATCATCTTCTCCAGCCGGAGCGGGGTTCTTCTTCGTTGCCAAGAAGGACGGATCACTACGCCCTTGCATAGACTATCGTGGTCTCAATAAAATCACTATTAAAAATCGCTACCCTCTGCCTCTCATCTCGGAGCTCTTTGACCGTCTGCGCGGAGCAAAAGTTTTTTCGAAATTGGACCTCAGGGGCGCTTATAACCTCATCAGAATCCGTGAAGGAGATGAATGGAAAACCGCATTTAACACCAGAGATGGTCACTTTGAATATCTCGTCATGCCATTCGGACTTTGCAACGCTCCTGCAGTCTTTCAGGATTTTGTCAATGAAATCTTTCGGGACGTACTGTATACCTGTGTGGTTGTCTATCTTGACGACATCCTAATCTTCTCTACCAACCTTGAGAAACATCGGCTCCATGTCCGTCAAGTGCTCCAGCGCCTCCGCGTAAATCATCTTTACGCTAAATTTGAAAAATGCCTTTTTGAGCTCAGCAGCCTTCCTTTCCTAGGTTATCTGGTCTCAGGACAAGGCCTTCAAATGGACCCTGACAAGCTCTCCGCAGTCTTGGATTGGCCACGCCCCTCTGGACTCAGTGCTATCCAACGCTTCCTTGGATTCGCCAACTACTATCGTCAGTTCATACCCCTCTTCTCCACCATCGTTGCTCCTATAGGGGCACTGACTAAGAAAAACGCGAATCCAAGGTCCTGGCCGCCTCAAGCGGAAGAAGCCTTTACTCGCCTTAAGACCGCCTTCTCCTCTGCACCTGTCCTGTCTCGACCAGACCCCATAAAGCCGTTCTTCCTTGAAGTTGACGCCTCCTCGGTAGGAGCCGGAGCTGTTCTTCTTCAAAAAAACGCTAAAGGAGGAAACGTCACGTGTGTTTTTTTCTCTAAAACCTTCTCCCCTCCTGAAAAAAACGATTCCATAGGTGACCGTGAACTGTTGGCCATTAGGGATGAGCTTCGAGTTCGAGTCAAACTCATGTTCGACTCGAACATTGCCTGTTCGCCCGTTCACCGAACAGCGAACAAATTGGGGTGTTCGCGGCAAATTCGAAAAATCTGTGGGAGAAATCTAAAGTGTTAATTATAAAGGCTTATATGCAAGTTATTGTCCTAAAAAGTGTTTGGGGACCCGGGTCCTGCCCCAGGGGACATGTATCAATGCAAAAATAAGTTTTAAAAACGGCCGTTTTTTCGGGAGCAGTGATTTTTTTAATGCTTAAAATGAAAAAATAAAAGTGAAATATTCCTTTAAATTTCGTACCTGGGGGGTGTGTATGATATGCATGTAAAGTGGCGCATGTTTCCCGTGCTTAGAACTGTCCCTGCAAAAATGTCATTTTTGAAAGAAAAAGTCATTTAAAACTGACTCGCGGCTATTAATGAATTGTCGGCTCCCGGCAATACATACAAAAGTCATTGATAAAAAAAAAAAAAAAAGCGTGGGGGTTCCCCAGAATTCAATTACCAGGCCCTTCAGGTCTGGAATGGATATTAAGGGGAACCCCGCCGCAAATTTAAAAAAAAATTGACGTGGGGTTCCCCCAAATATCCATTCCAGGCCCTTCAGATCTGGCATGGATTTTAAGGGGAACTCCACCCCAAATTAAAAAAAAAATGGCGTGGAGTCCCCCTAAAAATCCATACCAGACCCCTTATCCGAGCGCGCAACCTGGCCGGCCGCAGGGGAAAAGGGGGGGACGAGAGAGCGGCCCCCCCTCCCTCCTGAACCGTACCAGGCCACATGCCCTCAACATGGGGAGGATGTCCCCATGTTGATGGGGACAAGGGCCTCATCCCCACAACCCTTGCCCGGTGGTTGTGGGGGTCTGCAGGCGGGGGGCTTATCGGAATCTGGAAGACCCCTTTAACAAAGGGGACCCCCAGATCCCGGCCCCCCCCCCATGTGAATTGGTAAGGGGTACATTGTACCCCTACCATTTCACGAAGAAAGCGTAAAAAAATGTTTTAAAAAACACGCAAACACCTTGAAAAAGTCCTTTTATTTAGAAAAAAAAACAAAACATTCCAGCGGTGAAATCCAGTGTCCCGCGGCGATCTCGATGTCCAGCGCTGTCCTTCATTGGTTGTGCCTGAGCGGACCTGATGGGGAACTCCCTCTCAGTATTTTAAATGTATAGACCCGCCCCTTCTAAAGTTCCCCATCAGGTCCGCTCAGCGGACCAGATGCGGAACATACATGAGAAGGGGCGGGTCTATACATGTATTACCAAAGTGAGAGCAGTTCCCCATCAGGTCCGCCCCCTCAGTATGTCGGACCCGCCTACGTCATTGGCTTGAGCGGGGAACTTCCTTCACTGTGTAATTTAAATTTACATAGTGAAGGAAGTTCCCCGTGTTGAGGGCATGTGGCCTGGTACGGTTCAGGAGGGAGGGGGGCCGCTCTCTCGTCCCCCCTTTTCCCCTGCGGCCGGCCAGGTTGCGCGCTCGGATAAGGGGTCTGGTATGGATTTTTAGGGGGACTCCACGCCATTTTTTTTTTATTTGGGGTGGAGTTCCCCTTAAAATCCATGCCAGATCTGAAGGGCCTGGAATGGATATTTGGGGGAACCCCACGTCAATTTTTTTTAAAATTTGCGGCGGGGTTCCCCTTAATATCCATTCCAGACCTAAAGGGCCTGGTAATTGAATTCTGGGGAACCCCCACGCTTTTTTTTTTTTTTTTTATCAATGACTTTTGAATGTATTGCCGGGAGCCGACAATTCATTAAAAGCCGCGAGTCAGTTTTAAATGACTTTTTTTCTTTCAAAAATGAAATTTTTTGCAGGGACAGTTCTAAGCACGGGAAACATGCGCCACTTCACATGCATATCATACACACCCCCCAGGTACGAAATTTAAAGGAATATTTCACTTTTATTTTTTCATTTTAAGCATTATTAAAATCACTGCTCCCGAAAAAACTGCAGTTTTTAAAACTTTTTTTTGCATTGATACATGTCCCCTGGGGCAGGACCCAGGTCCCCAAACACTTTTTAGGACAATAAATTGCATATTAGCCTTTATAATTAACACTTTAGATTTCAAACGTTCGAGTCCATTGTATTTAATAGGGTTCTAAAGTTCACACGAACATTTTGTCTGTTCGCAGGTTCTGGTGCGAACCGAACAGGGGGGTGTTCGGCTCATCCCTGTTGGCCATCAAGCTGGCATTAGAAGAGTGGAGACATCTCCTGGAAGGATCCCTTCACCCTATCTCCATCTACACTGACCATAAAAATTTGTCCTACCTTCAGTCCGCTCAGCGCTTAAATCCTCGCCAGGCCAGGTGGTCATTGTTTTTTGCCCGGTTCAATTTCCAGATCCATTTTCGTCCCGCAGACAAGAATGTCAGGGCTGATGCCTTGTCCCGTTCCTCCGATGCCTCTGAAACCGGGACTCCCCCTCAACACATCGTACCCCCTGAGTGTCTGATTTCCTCTGCTCCTGCTTCTCTGGTGCCAGTTCCTCCAGGAAAAACTTTCGTTCCTCCATGCCTTCGTCTCCAGATACTCAGGTGGGGCCATTCCTCCCATCTAGCCGGTCACGCTGGGATCAAAAAATCCATACAATTGATGGCCAGACACTATTGGTGGCCTACCCAGGAAAAAGATATGACTGACTTTGTACGGGCCTGCACTATCTGTGCACGTGACAAGACTCCACGCCAGAAGCCTGCAGGTCTTCTCCTTCCTCTACCTGTGCCTGAACAACCATGGTCCCACATTGCCATGGATTTCATCACGGACCTTCCTTTGTCTCATAGTAACACTGTCATCTGGGTGGTCGTTGACCGCTTTTCGAAAATGGCTCATTTTGTCCCGCTTCCTGGTCTGCCTACTGCACCTCAGTTGGCGAAGCATTTTTTTCTTCAAATTTTCAGTCTCCATGGGCTACCCTCACATATCGTCTCTGATAGAGGCGTTCAATTCATCTCAAAATTTTGGAGAGCTCTCTGTACTCAACTAAAGATTAAGTTGAATTTTTCTTCCGCTTATCACCCGCAATCCAATGGACAGGTGGAGAGAGTTAACCAGGTCCTTGGTGACTACTTACGACATTTTGTCTCCGCCCGTCAAGACGATTGGGTCGACCTATTACCCTGGGCAGAATTCTCATACAATTTCAAGAACTCTGAATCGTCCTCCAAATCACCTTTCTTTGTGGTCTACGGCCGTCACCCATTGCCCCTCCTCCCCATCCCCACTTCTTCTGGAGTTCCTGCCGTGGATGAATTAACTCAAGACTTCACCTCTATCTGGAAAGAGACTCAAAAGTCGCTATCACTGGCCTCTGCCCGCATGAAGAGACATGCAGATAAAAAAAGAAGAATTCCTCCTGTCTATGTCCCTGGTGACAAAGTGTGGCTCTCCTCCAAATATGTTCGGTTTCGGGTACCTAGCTACAAGCTGGGCCCTCGTTACCTCGGACCTTTTAAAATCAAAAACCAAATAAATTCTGTCTCTTACAAACTTCATCTTCCTCCTTCTCTTCGTATCCCCAATTCTTTTCATGTGTCTCTTCTCAAACCCCTCATTCTTAACCGATTTTCCCCCAGGGTCACTGCTCCTGCTCCTGTCTCTGGTTCTTCCGATGTCTTCTCAGTGAAAGAAATCCTCGCCTCCAAGGTCATCCGAGGTAAAATATTTTTTTTAATTGATTGGGAGAACTGTGGTCCTGAAGAGAGATCCTGGGAGCCTGAGACCAACATTTTAGACAAGGAGCTCATCCGTAGATTCTTGGGTTCCAAGAAAAGGGGGAGACCTAAGGGGGGGGGGTACTGTAATGCCCAGCGCTCCGGGTGTCCCATCCTTCCCGGAGCGCTCACAGCGTCGGTCCCCCTGCAGCGCTCCGGTCAGCCCCCCTGGCCGTGGGCGCTGCTCTGTTACCGGCGGGTAGGGATGAGCTTCGAGTTCGAGTCGAACTCATGTTCGACTCGAACATTGCCTGTTCGCCCGTTCGCCGAACAGCGAACAAATTGGGGTGTTCGCGGCAAATTCGAAAAATCTATGGGAGAAATCTAAAGTGTTAATTATAAAGGCTAATATGCAAGTTATTGTCCTAAAAAGTGTTTGGGGACCCGGGTCCTGCCCCAGGGGACATGTATCAATGCAAAAAGAAGTTTTAAAAACGGCCGTTTTTTCGGGAGCAGTGATTTTAATAATGCTTAAAATGAAAAAATAAAAGTGAAATATTCCTTTAAATTTCGTACCTGGGGGGTGTGTATGATATGCATGTAAAGTGGCGCATGTTTCCCGTGCTTAGAACTGTCCCTGCAAAAAGTGTCATTTTTGAAAGAAAAAAATGCATTTAAAACTGACTCGCGGCTATTAATGAATTGTCGGCTCCCGGCAATACATACAAAAGTCATTGATAAAAAAAAAAAAAAAAGCGTGGGGGTTCCCCAGAATTCAATTACCAGGCCCTTCAGGTCTGGAATGGATATTAAGGGGAACCCCGCCGCAAATAAAAAAAAAATTGACGTGGGGTTCCCCCAAATATCCATTCCAGGCCCTTCAGATCTGGCATGGATTTTAAGGGGAACTCCACCCCAAATTAAAAAAAAAATGGCGTGGAGTCCCCCTAAAAATCCATACCAGACCCCTTATCCGAGCACGCAACCTGGCCGGCCGCAGGGGAAAAGGGGGGGACGAGAGAGCGGCCCCCCCTCCCTCCTGAACCGTACCAAGCCACATGCCCTCAACATGGGGAGGATGTCCCCATGTTGATGGGGACAAGGGCCTCATCCCCACAACCCTTGCCCGGTGGTTGTGGGGGTCTGCGGGCGGGGGGCTTATCGGAATCTGGAAGACCCCTTTAACAAAGAGGACCCCCAGATCCCGGCCCCCCCCTATGTGAATTGGTAAGGGGTACATTGTACCCCTACCATTTCACGAAGAAAGCGTAAAAAAATGTTTAAAAAAACACACAAACACCTTGAAAAAGTCCTTTATTTAAAAAAATAAATAAATAAACATTCCAGCGGTGAAATCCAGTATCCCGCGGCGATCCCGATGTCCAGCGCTGTCCTTCATTGGTTGTGCCTGAGCGGACCTGATGGGGAACTCCCTCTCAGTATTTTAAATGTATAGACCCGCCCCTTCTAAAGTTCCCCATCAGGTCCGCTCAGCGGACGAGATGCGGAACATGAGAAGGGGCGGGTCTATACATGTATTACCAAAGTGAGAGCAGTTCCCCATCAGGTCCGCCTCCTCGGTATGTCAGACCCGCCTACGTCATTGGCCTGAGCGGGGAACTTCCTTCACTATTTAAATTTAAATTTACACAGTGAAGGAAGTTCCCCGCTCAAGCCAATGACGTAGGCGGGTCCGACATACCGAGGGGGCGGACCTGATGGGGAACTGCTCTCACTTTGGTAATACATGTATAGACCCGCCCCTTCTCATGTTCCGCATCTCGTCCGCTGAGCGGACCTGATGGGGAACTTTAGAAGGGGCGGGTCTATACATTTAAAATACTGAGAGGGAGTTCCCCATCAGGTCCGCTCAGGCACAACCAATGAAGGACAGCGCTGGACATCGGGATCGCCGCGGGACACTGGATTTCACCGCTGGAATGTTTATTTATTTATTTTTTTAAATAAAGGACTTTTTCAAGGTGTTTGTGTGTTTTTTTTAAACATTTTTTTACGCTTTCTTCGTGAAATGGTAGGGGTACAATGTACCCCTTACCAATTCACATGGGGGGGGCCGGGATCTGGGGGTCCTCTTTGTTAAAGGGGTCTTCCAGATTCCGATAAGCCCCCCGCCCGCAGACCCCCACAACCACCGGGCAAGGGTTGTGGGGATGAGGCCCTTGTCCCCATCAACATGGGGACATCCTCCCCATGTTGAGGGCATGTGGCTTGGTACGGTTCAGGAGGGAGGGGGGGCCGCTCTCTCGTCCCCCCCTTTTCCCCTGCGGCCGGCCAGGTTGCGTGCTCGGATAAGGGGTCTGGTATGGATTTTTAGGGGGACTCCACGCCATTTTTTTTTTAAACTTGGGGTGGAGTTCCCCTTAAAATCCATGCCAGATCTGAAGGGCCTGGTAATTGAATTCTGGGGAACCCCCACGCTTTTTTTTTTTTTTTTTCTCAATGACTTTTGTATGTATTGCCGGGAGCCGACAATTCATTAATAGCCGCGAGTCAGTTTTAAATGCATTTTTTTTCTTTCAAAAATGACATTTTTTGCAGGGACAGTTCTAAGCACGGGAAACATGCGCCACTTCACATGCATATCATACACACCCCCCAGGTACGAAATTTAAAGGAATATTTCACTTTTATTTTTTCGTTTTAAGCATTATTAAAATCACTGCTCCCGAAAAAACGGCCGTTTTTAAAACTTCTTTTTGCATTGATACATGTCCCCTGGGGCAGGACCCCGGTCCCCAAACACTTTTTAGGACAATAACTTGCATATTAGCCTTTATAATTAACACTTTAGATTTCGAACGTTCGAGTTCATTGTATTTAATAGGGTTCTAAAGTTTACACGAACATTTTGTCTGTTCGCAGGTTCTGGTGCGAACCGAACAGGGGGGTGTTCGGCTCATCCCTGCCGGCGGGGATGCGATCCACACGGCGGCACATCTCCATCCGCGGATCGCATCCCATCCTACTCACCATCCCCCTCCTGCTCCTTCCCGGAGCGCGCGGCCCCGCTGCGCTCTAGGGCGCGCGCGCCAGCCAGCCTTCTGAGATTTAAAGGGCCAGCGCACCATTGATTGGTGCCTGGCCCAATTACTGGGTGCACACCCAAATCTGATATAAACCCACTTCACCTTCCTATCCTTGCCGGATCTTGTTGTCTTAGTACCCTGTGGAAGCGTTTTGTGAGTTGCCTTGCCTGTGTATCTGACCTGCTGCCACTGTCTCAGACTACGAACCATTGCCGCCTGCCCTGACCCTCTGCTACGTCTGACCTTGCCTCTGCCTAGTCCTTTTGTACCGCGCCTATCTCAGCCGCCAGAGAGGTGGCGTCGCTACTGGAGGACACGGCCTGGTTGCTACCGCCGCAGCAAGTCCATCCCGCTTTGCGGCGGGCTCTGGTGAAAACCGGTAGCTGCTTAGAACCGGTCCCTCAGTACGACCCGTGCCATCCCCTCTCTGGTACAGAGGATCCACCTCCTGTATCCCCACTAGCCGTCAGTCCGGCTCGTGACACATACATTTTGGAGTCTCCCACATGCCTTTTTGCAAACTCAAAACATGCCATTTTGTTTTTTGCTGAAAGTAATGGCTTTTTTCTGGCCACTCTGCCATAAAGCCCAACTCTATGGAGCGTATGGCTTATTGTTGTCCTATGTACAGATACTCCAGTCTCTGCTGTGGAACTCTGCAGCTCCTCCAGGGTTACCTTAGGTCTCTGTGCTGCTTCTCTGATTAATGCCCTCCTTGCCCGCTCCGTGAGTTTTGGTGTGTGGCCGTCTCTTAGCAGGTTTGCTGTTGTGCCATATTCTTTCCATTTTAGTTATGATATATTTGATGGTGCTCCTAGGGATCATCAAAGATTTGGATATTTTTTTATAACCTAACCCTGACTTGTACTTCTCAACAACATTGTCCCTTACTTGTTTGGAGAGTTCCTTGGTCTTCATGGCAGTGTTTGGTTAGTGGTGCCTCTTGCTTAGGTGTTGCAGCCTCTGGGGCCTTTCAAAAAGGTGTGTATATGTAAAGACAGATCATGTGACACTTGGATTTCACGCAGGTGGACATCATTTCACTAATTATGTAATTTCTGAAGGTAATTGGTTGCACCAGAGCGTTTTATGGGCTTCATAACAAAGTGGGTGAATACATACGCACATGCCAATTATCAGTTTTTTATTTCTGAAAAATAGTTTTATGTATATATTTTTCTAATTTTACTTCAACAACTTAGATGATTGTGTTCTGATCCATCACATATAATTCAGATTAAAAAAACTTTGAACTAAAGGCTGTGTAGCAATACCCCCAGCTAAGAGGGCTGCTGGTATATTTTTGGGCCTGTAGCGTACTGCTGTCAACCCCCAGAAACTGGCTCTACCCTCCCTTGGCACAGCTATAGCAGATGGGATTGTGGGGCCCACTAACTATAGGGACCACAATGCCGCAATAAACATACAGTCACAGTTCAAGATTGAATTACCTGGGCTGACCGTCTCTATCTGGAACAGTGAATACTCCACACAACGTGTTTGCTTAACCACAAAGTATTTTTACTAGATAGAGAATATCATGTTAAACAAATATGCATTTACTTATGCAGAGCCCTGCAAAGTCAAATGGCGAAACATATAAAAGTTACTGAGTTATAAACAATCTTATACACACTAAACGTCCTGGGATAGAATATGCTCACGAGCTTCCCCCTCGTGGGCAATATGGCGCCCAGACAATGTCTCTGTGAGTTACAGTCAGGCCTGACTACTTTCAAACACAGTTACTCCAATAGAAGGAATCTTCGCTAGCAAACGTTGGTGCACTCTAAATTTGTAATCCAAGGGGGGTATCAAACAGTTAGCTATACTTTAGGACATGAAGTCACAGGCAATAAGACGCCCAACTTTAACTGCACAGTTACTTCACAACACACTGTCCCCTGGTGTGTAGCACACTACTCTGATGGCGGTGGGCCCTAAACAAAGGATCTTGGGCCTAACAAACAGCTTAAGAGTCCTGGGCAAGTGCCCTCTCACCCGACCAGACCAGTTCGTCCAACTGATTCCCTTGCTGGCGCCCTGGCACATGATCTCTGTACCACCCGTAGTCTCCAATCCTTCAGACGACCGAAAGGAAGTTTGATAGATGAATAGACTCTTGGATGCTCCCAAAGAAAGGTCAGCTGGCTCCCCGGAGGTAGGCTCCTCGGATACACTAGGCCCAGTCTCTCCGGCCTAGACAAGAGCAACAGGCCCCAACCCAAGTTCCTCTTGCTGGGCGGGTGATGTCCCAACCGCCCGCGTGGTGCTCCTCCCACCTTTAAACAATCAGTCCCCAGCAGACCTTGCGCTGGGCAATGCACTGTGGATGTCCCGCTGCACTGTGGGTATAGTAGTCCACATAGTATCCACAGCATTGGAGTCCAAATTCTCCCTACACCACAAGTCCCACCATGCACTCTGTTCCTCTCTAAACAACAGTGGCCAATGCATTGTGCAATAGAAATCCCAGGGAGATTCGGGTCACATATAGGTATAGTAGTCTTTAAAGTACACCATAAAGTGACACCCCGCTACAGCTGTAATGTAACAAAATAAGTAAAAAGCCAACGGGGGGGGGGGGGTTGTATACTTTTGCAAGGCACTGTATGTGTAGGTATGAATGTCTGTTACAGACCTTAGATTGTAAGCTCCTTGAGGGTAGGGACAGCTCAGAAGCACTGTCACCTTTTCACAGTAAATGATTAACCAGAGATAACTTTGTAGATATAAAGAACTAGTATCAAAACTGTAACACATTTGCATTTCTGCCACAAATAACTATGTGCTCTCATTGCTTATAGGTATGATGCCCCAGCCTATGATGCCCCAGCCTATGATGCCCCAGCCTATGATGTCCCAGCCTATGATGTCTCAGCCTATGATGCCTCAAATGATGGCTCAGCCAATGCCCATGGCACAGTCAATGATGCCCGCTGTAGACCCTTCACAAGTGGCTGCCCAACAAGCATTTATTCAGCAGCAGGCCTTGCTTTTGGTATATATCTTGTTTCCTTGGGTCATGTCTTCTTTGCACTTTTTCTGGCCTCAAAAAATGATTTCCATTTGTGGCCTAAGTTGTAGAATATGCTGTATTTCTTTCAGTTACTGTTTTATTATTTCTATCCAGGCACAACAAATGACACTTCAAGCTACGATGTTGTCCCAGCAGCAGCAAGCTCGCCAGGATCCTCCACAAAGAAACAGAGACCGTTCCCCCCCTCCAGCTTCAAAACCTGTTCCTAAAATACTTCCTAAACCATCCCCGGCTTCCCCCCCAAGGTCAAAGCCAACACCAACCCCACCTACAGCTCCTAAATCACCTCCAGCTGCTCCACCTCCACCGCCTGTGCCTGCTGCTGCACCTCCACCTCCTGCTGCACCTCCATCTTCATTACCCCCCATGCCCCCTCTGCCTCAAACTTCAGAGAATCAGATTCCAGAAAGACCCAGGGAGGTAATTTATGGATAATATAAAATTAACTGGCAGTGTTTTAAAGGGGGAAATGTTGAATATGATCTGTAAGTTGCAAGATCTGGGCTTGAATCAGACCCATATTTAAAGTGAACATATCTAGCCTATAAACTAACATTTTTGGTAATGCACAAGCAAGTACCTGTGCTTACATTATAATCAGTTCATTTCTTCCTAGTTTTATGGGGCATTGACTTCTCTGCAATACAGAAAAAAGCTCTGACCTTTCTTTGTGCTAGGTGGCACTGCCTGTAATTGAAATGTCAAATGCCAGAGCTTCTTCTGACCATTGATGTTTTGCTACTTTACAACTGAGACAGGGGGCATTGTATAGTGTAGGAGAGGCAAGGCTTAATCTTAACTTGGAGAGAAGTCAAGGTCCTTTACACAAGTCTGGATCCTGGGTCTTCACACAGGGGCTGATCTTAAGGTATACCTGCACCTTTCCAACAGTTGTCCTTTAATTGATGCCCCCACCTCCCCAGAGTGCAGCCCATCTGGTAAATGTTTATTTTACCGCATTGGATAGCAGAGAAGTAAAGACCCTTGTAACGGGTGGGCCCATGGAACCCAGAAGTTCTTAGAAAGTATAAGCCAGAAAATAATGGACATTGAGAATATGTCTTGGATTGCTTTAAAATGGGTCTGTAATATTAATCCACGGTATTTCCCAGGTTATCTGTAAAGGACTATTTACTGGTTGTTTGATTCTGAACTCAACAGGTCAATTGAGAGATGCTGATGTGTTCAACTTCAATTACCTGTCTGCCTGTGTAATGTAGATTAAATCCAGACTAGCTTCCAAAGACCTTTTCATTGTTGTTTGTGATGATGTGGATTGGAGCTGGTAGACCGTCTGGCTGCCTATTATGGGATGTTTAAGTGTCTTGCTGTGAGGAAAGGGGGGGGGATCACTCCAGCAACCCCTCCTGCTAAGACTGTTTACTGAAGGAGAAGTTTGAACACACCTGACCTGTATCACCATTGTGATTGGACAGTTTAACCCGCCCTGTTCCCCAAGGATGGGAGGGAAGTGTTTGGAAGGGAAGTGTGTTACCATGTGCTTGTAATAAAGAGTCATTCCCTGTTTTTGGAACTTCAACACAGAGCGTTGTCTCGTTTGTGCGGGGAGAAATATTTGTACGGGGTCTTATTCGGCTGGTTGGAGTGTCTGGTAGCTGGCGTGTGTTCGAGAATGGAATATTGTAAACGACGTTAACCCCTGTCGTTACAACCCTTTTCTTCCCATGCCAGGGATGTGGCCCTGCCTGACAACGCACATCCTTTCCACCCAAAACCTGCCAGGTCCTCTTCTTAATTTATGTACATGCTGGTGCCTAATTTGTCCTATGAGAGAGTCAGCTTGATTGTTTGAGCACAGTTCTCCAATATAACTGAATATGGCTTAGGCGTGCATGCCCGGTAAGAAGAGGAAATGGAAGGCATATTTATGGTGGAATGCATGTGCAGTGCCCGGCAGGGATGCACAGTGAATATTGCTGCAACGGGGAGAAAGGTACGCATTTAACCAGGTGGGCTGCACTCAGGGTGGTGGGGGCATTAATTATAGGACCACTGTAATAAATGTGCACTTTTCCTTTAAGACAAACACAATTACTTGTAGACACCACAAGGTATCCGTATCTAACCAGTAATGTGTGTTTGGTGGAGATGGCATGTTCTTTTTAATTTAAAGCCATGTTAAGACAGGAATAAGTAAATAAAGAGTTATGGAAGGAATTATAAACATAACTTTCTTTGAAAAAACAATGAATCCAAAGCACCCAATGTGGTTCCTATCTGTTCTCTGATCCCTCTGCTATCTGCATTAGTCATAGATAGAACACTAAACTGACACAACCACTCAGGAGACACCCACAACCCCTCTGCACAGAGCAGGTGACTCATAGCTTCAGCTCTGTATGTTTTTCTTTGAGTTCTGCACAGGGGGTGTGTATCTTTTCCCTTCACTCAGCTATCCAATTACAGACAGCTCTGTGTTCTAGCTCTGCATTGTGTGGGAGGTCAGATCCCAGCCCCCCGCTTTGTGCCGCTGTGAAAAATCCTTTGATCTGTATGTTTTAGAAAGCTTTACAGGAGAAAAAAGCGACCGATAAACAGGTACAACTTATGTACAAGCATTTGTTTCATTTCTGTGTATCACCTGAGGCTAGACATTTTAATGGGTGTATGTAAGGTTTTACAACCACTTTAAATAGAGGCTTTTAAAATGTTGATACATTTTATGAAATATAGGCAGTATAGTATAATAACGGCATATGTCTCTAAGGTATACTGGGATGAAGTAGATGGTACTGAGTATTCATATCAAAGGAAAACATTCCAGCAGAAGAGAGACTTCTTCCAAAAGAAAGGTAAGTAACATAAAACATATAAAGCTTTAGGATTCCATTTTTTTTTTTTAGGAATTTATAACATATTTATGTTACAGAGGCTCAAGAGATTCGAGTGAAATCTGTGAAACCACCTTCTAAAATTCTGCTACCAGTTCCTGCAACAAAGCCAGTAAGTGACAGTGACAGCGATGAGGAACCTCCAGAGCCACCGGAACCAGAGCCACAACCAAGTAAGTCACAAATAAGAAATCTAAACAGTATTCATTCTGTTTTCTGAGTCCCCCCTATTAGCAGTTTTATTACCCATTGATCCTGCCAGGAGATTTGTTATTTTTCCACTTCCTTTAACAAGGTTGCAACACTGTTCATCCTGCAGTGAAATCACACAGCAGCATTGTCCCCTTGTAGACAGGGTCAATTTAAATGAACTTGCTTTTTAAAATGTATTTTAAGTAAGTGACAAAAAACTTGTGTATTTCCATGTTTGCAGCCGAATTTGGAAAACCCCCACTATATGTTTGTTATGTGTTAGTATACCTAAAAAACTGTTTAAAGAATATTTCTTATTTTGCTAGTGGTTTCTTTGGGGCAGGCCTTTGGGCAGATTGCAAGCTATTCTGAACAATTTCAAACTGAAAGTGGAGGGACAAAGTGGAGGGACAAAGTGGGGACAGGCTGTTATGCCCTGTACACAAGAGCGGAATTCCACTTAAGCCTGCCTGGCATACACACGATCACACAAAAGTTCGGTGAACTTTTGACTGCCAAGAACGCGGGGACGTAAAAAACTATGATGAGCCAAGAAAATGAAGTTCTATGCTTCTGAGCATGCGTCGATTTGTTTCCGAGCATGCGTCGGAATTTTGCGCGTCGGAATTTGTACACACGATAGGAAAACAATCAGATTTTTTCCTGACAGGAAAATAGAGAACCTGTTCTCTATCTTTTTCCAGCAGTTTTTCCGCTGGAAAAAGTCTGATAGAGCATACACATGGTCGGGATTCCCAACCAAAAGCTCTCATCTGACTTTTTCCAACGGGAAAACCGCTTGTGTGTATGGGGCATTAGAAGTGCATTAACATATGTAGCAGCACCCCCTTTTCCCACTTCTCCCTCCTTCTCTCTTTGAGGCTGGCTCGTCTAGGGGTACCAGGGAGAAGAATGGGGGGGGGGACGCACCACCAGCTCGTGCCCTCTGATGTGTGTTATACAGAGGCGTGAGCTAAACCTTTTACCTTCGGGTCTGTGTTCACATCCGGAGCTTCAGCTTCTCTTGTGGAGGATGATTGCCCCTGTCACAGGCAGGGGCACTTAGCTTCCAGTAACTTGAGTTCCACACCAAATAAAGTCCAACACTTATTTATTCTGTTAGAGCAACAAATAGTAGGCTGGTTGAACTTAAAGAACAGACAGGTGTGGGAAGGAGAAGGTCCAGGCACAATCAAAGAATTAAAGTTCTCTCCTGTTCCGTATAGTGCAAACAGGCTTGGCGCACAGTCGCTGCCACCGACTGTGAATTTGGTTTCTGCCACAAACCCTGGTGAAAATAGAGGCCTCTGCCACAGACCTTGAATAGAGGTCTCTGCCACCGACTTGGTTCAGTTGGATCCCCGCCACTGACCACAAGAACATAGGATTCCTCCGTTAGGATAAATGGCCCCTATCAGGGAAAGACATCCATCCGGATGGTCTCCAGAGGCCCACACCGTCACCGGCATTATGCTGTACCAGCTCTTCGGGAGGGTCACATCTCTGGTCCCTTACGCCCTGGATTCGGGCACCCAACTCCAGGGGGCACCCTAGGAATACCTCATCCCTCGCGGGACCCAGTGGAAGGTACTGGGCCCCAGGCCTTCTTGCTAAGTACCTCACCCCAGGCTTAAGGTGCCTGGGATGGAACTTGACTCCACGTGCCCAGGCCAAGGGCACCTGGACATGGACGAACGGACAGCAGCCCCAGGCTGAAGGTGCCTGGTGCTCGGACTCCTCGTGCACATGATGTCCGCCCCCTTTATACCCTCTCCCAGCAAGCACTGCGGGTTCCCCGCCCCGCCGTACTGCCGCTGTGAGAGGATAAAAAGGGCACGGCCCTACAATGGTGGTTCAACCCCAGCCCAAGGTGACAGCGCCACCCAGGGGCCGCAGGGAACTGGACACCATTGATATCTTACACAAACAAAAATAACCATAAAACCCTCGTAATTGCTGCATTTGGGCCATGCTACCGCCCAAATACTCCCCCTAAATATTGATACCCGCTACACTCACCCCCTGGCAGATAGACACTGGTCCCCAGTGTCTGTAACAAACCATGTCCCAAGGAGGGATAAACATGAGCCCGATCCAGAGACCAAAAAAACTTTGACAACAAACCAGCAACATTTTTAAAAAAACGGTAGATTGTGCCTGAACCTAACATGGAAAGGAAAAAAGGAAAGGAACAAACACACAACAGTATGCGTATTACATTAACACAATTGACATTTCCCTCCGTCCACAATACTAACTAAGACCCACCCCATTCTCAGTGGTCTTGAGGGATGTTCACCTGCAGAGGGAAAGAAAAAAAAACACATAACCCTGACACAACATGTATTTGTTGGAATGAAAAGGTTCCTCCGTGAAGAAACCTCTTCCTCCGAAAAGAAAAGTGTGTGTGTGTAACGGTGCACAACACTGCCACCTGGTAACAGAGTTGCGGTGCAGACACTTGTGCTGAATTCCAGAGGACATCCACTTCTCTGTGCTTTGGCCCTAACCTAGCTACACCCCAAAGTCCATGATTACTTTGCAGGAGGGAAGAAAGGAGAACAACAACAGCAACAGTCCCCCATTCCTCCAAAGAGCACAACACCCGTTGAATTTGGGTACAGTCCCTGGGTTCTTCCGGGAAATAAACCCCAGAAAGTTCAGCAAATGCAAGACAAAAGAAAGGAGTCTTTTCTCCTACAGGTAGAACCTTGGGTGTGGCAAGACAAGGGGTTTTAGATGCTCATCAAAAGTCTCTAAGTGATACTCCACATCCTCCTTATCCTTCCAACGAATCATCACCTTGTCAGCATGGATGTGCCGACCCAACATCCACTCTGCCTTGCAGTCTTTAAACTTCTGAGAAGCTTTCGGGGAACATGCAAGATACCTGCGGGCGTGTGGCACTTTAATGTGTGTCCACACAAAATCATTGTACCAGCGTTCCCTGCAGACCTCCACCTCATACAACAGTTCCTTCGACAAGTACGGGTATTCCCACCCATACTCGCTGGCAACTTTCTGGCAAAACAGTCTCTGTAATGTAGACAAAGGAGGCATCATAGCACGGTCTCCCTCACCTGGCAGGACAATAGAATCCGGATGACGAGGTGCCTTGACCACCTCCGATTTGGGCATAGGAGCCCGCAGCGACAGTCTCCTTTCCCTGGTAGCAGGTGCAGGTAACACCGGGAACTGAAGGGCATGCAGGGGACTGAATCCCTCCTCAGGCGCTGGTGCCTCCACTTGGGGTATTCTATCCCCTGTAGACATAGGTGGGTCCCTTTTGGCACGGGACGAGGACAGGGGTATCTTGTCCCAGCCCTTTTCAGCAAACAGTTCATCTATTGCAACATCGTCTCCCACATCGGAGACCGACTCCAGGTCAGAGGTGTCACACTCCTCTGCAGGGATGCAATTCCCGGTAGAGATGGAATCACCCCCTCCCTTGGGCTCCGGTAACTGCGGATCCCCGACACCTCCAACAAAACACCAAGTCCCGATCCCCGGCTTACCTCGGCCAACACTTGAGTATAGAGGTCCGGGAATGTTCCCACTGGATCCATACGAGCCGGGTAAATGCGGGGGTTGTCCTCCATCACAACCGCTGGAAGCTCTGACCAGACCGATCTTCCTCTTTGGCGGTGGGAGCAGGGAAGCTGTGGTGCCTGAGGCAGCATCCTCGGATTTCTCCTCCAACACTTTGATCGCGACCTCCCCAGAGATCTCTACAGTGCGCGCAGGGATGGCTGTCCAAGCATTGACTTCTCCTTCAAGAGTGGCGGCGCCCGTTGTGCGGCCGAGGTGGAAGACCTGAGGCCTGTCTATGTGTTGCTCCACCTCGAACATGAACTCTCTGCAGGCCTCACAGTGCCCGAATGGCTTCAGCTGAACCACCAGTCTCGAACATCCGGGACAAATCATGCCCAGGGCCTCAACGTCCTTGCAGGTGTACAGGGCAAATCGTCACCGGGGCTTGAGCCGAATCCCTGTATCCGTAATCGGAGCAGCAGTTGAAGTCATCCTCGTGGTAGTAGAGACTGGAACCCATGAGGCATTACTGAACATGGTGACCGCTTGCTGCTCCATCGCGCACTAAAAAACTGGCGCCAAAGTCCCCACGTGTACCTCTTCACATGGCCGGACTCCTCCCCTTTTGTGCACTAGTTTGCGGGCTTTCTCCATGTCACGCCCACGAACTGTGCAGGGAGGGTGTGCCTCGTGGCGCGTTGGCCAATATGGCCGACCTCCTCGGAACTCTTCTGGGCAGCAAAGTTCAAACTCCGAAAGCTTCGGTTCCATGACACAAACACAAATCCCGGACCTGGAGCCCCCACGTGTAGCGGCACCCCCTTTTCCCACTTCTCCCTCCTTCTCTCTTTGCGGCTGGCTCGTCTAGGGGTACCAGGGAGAAGAATGGGGGGGCGCACCACCAGCTCGTGCCCTCTGATGTGTGTTATACAGAGGCGTGAGCTAAACCTTTTACCTTTGGGTCTGTATTCACGTCCGGAGCTTCAGCTTCTCTTGTGGAGGATGATTGCCCCTGTCACAGGCAGGGGCACTTAGCTTCCAGTTACTTGAGTTCCACACCAAATAAAGTCCAACACTTATTTATTCTGTTAGAGCAACAAATAGTAGGCTGGTTGAACTTAAAGAACAGACAGGTGTGGGAAGGAGAAGGTCCAGGCACAATCAAAGAATTAAAGTTCTCTCCTGTTCCGTATAGTGCAAACAGGCTTGGCGCACAGTCGCTGCCACCGACTGTGAATTTGGTTTCTGCCACAAACCCTGGTGAAAATAGAGGCCTCTGCCACAGACATTGAATAGAGGTCTCTGCCACCGACCTGGTTCAGTTGGATCCCGGCCACTGACCACAAGAACATAGGATTCCTCCGTTAGGATAAATGGCCCCTATCAGGGAAGGACATCCATCCGGATGGTCTCCAGAGGCCCACACCGTCACCGGCATTATGCTGTACCAGCTCTTCGGGAGGGTCACATCTCTGGTCCCTTACGCCCTGGATTCGGGCACGCAACTCCGGGGGGCACCCTAGGAATACCTCATCCCTCGCGGGACCCAGTGGAAGGTACTGGGCCCCAGGCCTTTTTGCTAAGTACCTCAGCCCAGGCTTAAGGTGCCTGGGATGGAACTCGACTCCACGTGCCCAGGCCAAGGGCACCTTGACACGGACGAACGGACAGCAGGCCCAGGCTGAAGGTGCCTGGTGCTCGGACTCCTCGTGCGCAAGATGTCCGCCCCCTTTATACCCTCTCCCAGCAAGCACCGCGGGTTCCCACCCCCGCCATACTGCCGCTGCGAGAGGACAAAAAGGGCACGGCCCTACAATGGTGGTTCAACCCAAGGCGACAGCGCCACCCAGGGGCCGCAGGGAACTGGACACTATTGATATCTTCCACAAACAAAAACAACCATAAAACCCTCGTAATTGCTGCATTTGGGCCATGCTACCGCCCAAATACTCCCCCTAAATATTGATACCCGCTACACATACAATACAGAACTGAAGCCTTGAGACCTTTAATTATTGTTAGGACAGATGTGTTCATTGCAGCCGAAACTTGTGCACACCACTCTGCAGCTTAAAAGGTAGCAGTTGAGGGGCATAAAAACCTCACGTGTGAACAAGCTCTAAATGTGAAGCTAGTCACAGTGTTTCCACATTGTTTCCACCACCACACCAGTCACTTTGTCTAGAAAGGTGGTAGGCAATCAGGAAATTAGATGTATAATTTATGCCCCTAGAATGCCTAAATGTGCTCCTTGAATTTTGGGTCTCGCTATTATGGCCAGGCTGTGAAATTGCCATACTCACACGTGGTATTGCCATACTCAGGAGGAGTAGCAGAATATATTTTGAGGTGTAATTCTAAGTATGCATATACTGTGTGTTAGGGTGTTTCTCCTGTCCTGGCACTTTAGGGACTCAAGAAATGATAGGTAGTCAGAAAATTCGATGCGTCATTTATGCTCTTTGAAAGCCCAAAAGGTGCTCCTTGGATTTAAAAAAAATATATCTTATTAATTGACAACTTTGTGTAAAAAAAATACTTAAGGCCCCTTTCACACGGTCGGACCGTTCAGGTCCATCTGTCAGTTTTATCGGCGGACCTGAACGACCGCTCCATACATCTCTATGGAGCGTCAGATGTCAGCGGAGACATGTCCGCTGACATCCGACCCGATCCGATCCGCTAAAATCAGACGGATGGCGATACGTCCCCATCCGTCCATAGCGGATCGGATCGGGTGAAATCTGATGAAAACGGAAACGCTGTCCGTTTTTGTCTGATCTCTCCATAGGAGACAGCGGCGCTCGACAAGCCCCCCAGTGAGCAGAGAGGGACCTGTCATCCGCCAGCTCAGCGGAGATCAACGGACTGATCTCCCGCTTAGCTGGCGGAAGCTGGCAGACTCCGTAGCGATGGAGTCCGCCTCGTGTGAAAGGGGCCTTAATTTCCTTTCCTGCATTTTACAAAAACCTGTGACAAAACATTTCATTTCAAAAGACAGTGAGTCTTTTGAAATGTCACAGGTTTCACTCCTATGCCTCTCAGAAAATTCTTTGTTTGTTTTTAAAGTGGGGAAATTTCATGGGTATTTCTCCTGTCCTGGCACTTCAGGGACTCAAGAAATATGATAGGTAGTCCTTGAATGCCCAAAGTTCTCCTTGGACCCCTATATGTGTCAATGCCAGTGTTAATTTTGTCGACTAAAACCAACTAAAACATTTTAGTCGACTAACTTAATACCATTTTAGTCTACTACAATTCAACTAAAACAATTGAGATGACTAAAATACGACTAAAACTAAAATGGCATTTTAGTCAAAAGACTAAAATGGGACTAAAACTAAAATGGTATTTTAGTCAAAAGACTAATGCGGCGTACACACGATCGTTTTTCATGCCATTTTTTAAACCAACGTTTTTCTCGTCGTTTTTTTTCATGTTTCCTCTCAAGCCTGTCTTGCGTACACACGATCATTTTAAAAAATGTTCAAGCAAAGCGCAGTGACGTACAACACGTACAACGGCACTATAAAGGGGAAGTTCCGTTCGGATGGCGCCACCCTTCATGTTAGTAAAGTTTGTTGAGCGACGATTCGTGCTTTTCAGCCTCCTGCTTTTCAGTCCGTTACAGCGTGAAGAATGTGCTATCTCCATTACAAATGCTAGTTTTACCAGAACGTGCACTCCCGTCTCATACTTGATTCTGAGCATGTGTGGTTTTTTTCACGTCGTTAAAGCATACACACCATCGTTTTTCACATCGTTAAAAAAAAACGACATGAAAAACGACGTGAAAAAATAGAGCATGTTCGAAATTTTTAATGCCCGTTTTTCACGTTGTTAAAAATGCTCTGGAGCATACACACGATCGGTTTTAATGCCCATTTTTAAAAATGGAATTTTTAACGGCATGAAAAACGATCGTGTGTATGGGGCATAAGACTAAAACTAAATTGAAATTTGATGCAAAAATAAACACTGGTCTGTAGTGCATGTTCATACCTCAATACCATAAATAATAACATATTACATTTTTCACTCCAGTAGTATATAATGAGTTTGGAAATTATAGAGAAATGCTTAAATATTGCATTACAATTTAACTACATTCATTAGATTTTAGATGAATAAAATTAGTTTTAGTCGACTAAAATTATTTTAGTCAACTAAAATGTACTGGAGATTTTAGTTGACTAAAATGTCCTGGAGATTTAGTCGACTAAATACGACTAAAACTAAAACAATTGCAGAAGACTAAAATGGGACTAAAACTAGAATTCCATTTTAGTCCTAAGACTAAAACTAAATCGAAATTTGCTGCCAAAATTAACACTGGTCTACGCTATTAAAAAATCTCAAACGTGGTATCTTCCTACTCATGGGGAGTCGCAAAATGTGTTTTGGGATGTAATTGTAAGTACGCCTATGCTGTGTGTGATAAATAACTTGTTAAAAAGACATATTTGTGGGAAAAAAAGCAATTTTTTTTTAATTTCTTAATTTTCCCAAAAATTTGACAAAAATTACTTCTTTCCAAAAAAATGGGCCTTTTGTGGGAATTCTTATTATCCTGGAATTTTAGGGCCTCAAAAATGAGAGGCAGTCAGTACATAATGATAGATCTATCTTAAAATATATACAGTATACCATGGTTTGTAGGGTCTATAACTTTCACACAGAATATAATATACACTGATTTGTTTTCCCAAGGAAAGTTAGCAGAGTGCAATTTGACCTAAATTTTATGATGAAAGATTTTTTTTTGCAAAGTTTTATAACATAAGCTTAAGCCTCGTACACACGACCGAGTTTCTCATCCAAAACCGGCAAGAAAAGTGCCGCGTGAGCTTTTTTGTCGAGAAAAACGTTTGTGTGTATGGTTTTACGACGAGAAAATTGCCGTGAATCTCGACGAGAAAATAGAGAACCTGCTCTCTATTTTCTCGTCAGGATTCCAGATTTCCTCGTCGCGTTTCTCGTCGGCCTGTTTTGTGACGAGAAAATGGTTCGTGTGTATGCTTCTACGACTCTTCCAAAAGCGCGCATGCTCAGAAGCAACTATGAGACGGGAGCGCATCTTCTGGTAAAACAAGCCTTCGTAATGGAGATAGCACATCCGTCACGCTCCAAATTTTTGCATCGTTTAAATGTTGTGCATTGAAATCTTCGTTAGAATGTTACATTAATCCAAACGAATGAACTTCTTTTGCTGCTGATATTCACACAGAGTTATGACTATCTTTTTTTAACCTTTTTCATGCTGCTCTTAAGAAGATTTATGTGTATTATATCGTGCAAGTTTTTAGGAATATTAAAAAATTAGATATTTTTCTAACTGATGTTAATTGTAATTTCGCTATGTTTTGATAGTGATCTCCCATTGAATCTTTTAATATATATTATTTAAATTTTACACCCTTTTTTGGGAAAGACGATTTAGTTATTTTTTGGGGGGGTTGTTATCTGTCCCTTTTTTTGTCAGTCAAATGTATCTGCTTACTCCAAAGCTAGATTTTACATTTTTACAAATACACATAGTCAAGTATGAACTTAAAGAAAAATAACATTTATTCATGTTTGAACTAAAATAAAGAGAAGGCAGCGCTGGAGAAGCTGCTGCCATTTGTGCATCCCAGGGACCCCAGAGCACACAGCAACCCTGTGTGGACACTAAAATTGGGAGCTTGAGAAGGCCAACATTTCTGAACACAATCTGATGCTGGCCTCCCAGAGGTCAGGAACAACAGCAGGTGATATATATGTCCCAAGTGTGTGGTACTACAACAGGCTGCCTTCTGTCCGACCACAATGAAGCAAGGCCATCACTTCCTCGTCTTCCTGGCAACCTTCCCTGCAACCTTTCCTGAAGCCTTCCCTGCAGCCTTCCTTCTTCGTTTGGCTGGAGGCTGGGCCACTGGAGGGGTACTCCTGTCAGGAGGAGGAGGAGGTGGAGGAGAAGGGGGTGGCGCAGAAGAACAAGGTGGAGGTGGAGGAGAAGGGGGTGGGGCGGAAGAACAAGGTGGAGGTGAAGGAGAAGGGGGTGGGGCAGAAGAAGAATGTGGAGGTGGAGGAGGAGGTTGAGGTTGGGACAGTTGTGCCACCTCACAAATAGCTGTATTGGGGGTAATTTTTCCCATCACCCCCTTGTTGAGCAAGGTGATGAGCAGGGGCTCGCATAGGAGGCGTTGCTCCATGCTCATCACCTTGAACTTTGCCTCCACTAGGCCGGCAATGGCCTCTTCAGGGGATGTGGGCTCTTTGAGGGTGGCATGGGCCTCTTTAATAATGGCCATTGCTGCCTCACTGGTGGTCCTGTCCCTCCTGCCTCTTTTGGGAAGCCGGATGGGAGGCACCTGGGATCTGGTGCTTCTCCTTTGCCCTGCCACCTCCTGGCTGCCACTGGGCCCTGCCACCTCCTGGCTGCCACTGGGCCCTGCCACCTTCTGGCTGCCACTGGGCCCTGCCTCCTCCTGGCTGCCACTGGGCCCTTCCTCCTCCTGCCTGACAGTTTCCAGACCCTCCTCCTGGCTGATTTCATCCTGTGTATGAAAAAGGGACATAGTTTAATATGTTGCTTTAATCTTTGCATCAAACTTTATAAACATGATTGAAGCAATTAGAATGTAAATCCAGAAATCATTTTTTGTAATTTACACCTACATCAGATTGACTATTTAGCACCCAATTAAGTGCAGACTAATGTCTAGAGATCTTGATTTCACTTGTGGAACCCAAAATATTGTATTGTTTCTCATCTTGACATATTTGTCAAACATTAATTTTATCACAATGCAATTTCATTTAATACTATACCTGGCTCCAGATGGCCAAATCAGGATCATCCAGGATGGCTGCCTCCTCTTGCTCCAGAGAAGGTTCAGGTTGGCTGCAGGGAAGTCTGGGGGGAAGAGTGGAGAGTGATGGCCTTGCCTCAATGTGGTTATCCAGGAAGGACATCCTGCTGTAGTACCACAAAATCGGGACATACACATCATCTGCTGCTGTTCCTGACCTCTGAGAAGCCAGGACCTTAGAGCGTTCAGTCCTGTAGGTGCCTCTCAAGCTCCCAATATTAGTGACTGTCCACCTGTTTTGCTGTGGCTGTGGGCACCTTGGTCTGCACAAATGGGAGCAGCTTCTCCAGCGCTGCTTTTCTCACCCCTCTTTTTTTGTGGATGGGGTTTTTCGTCTCCCACAGAGCCGGCAGCTCCCTTACCCGGTCAATAAATTCCGCCAGGAACTCTTTGTCGCTAATAAAGACATTCATATTGTATCTGCAAGTTAAATAAATAATATATAACTAATGTGAGGCAAACAGTCTAACCTCCTTAACATCCTAGTCACCATATATATCCTACAACATTCTCAAGACAGTATAGGCCAACAATTTGGCACAGTCTCAAAATCACATACCTTCGTTCGCACGTCCGTCACTTGAACTCCTCTCTCCGCACACCGAACGTACTATAGTCACATGTGTGTTTGCTATATACACACCACGCATGCGTCAAAATACGAACACGTCGCTCCGCACACGTCGCCCGCCCATGACGTTCTAACTAACATCTTTTCCCCGCCCCTTCTCTTTCGGCGCGCAGACAGATATGGCGGAGTTACAGCAGGTGTCTGATAATTCCGCAACTAACGAGGAGGAGACAAGCCCGGAGACGGAGGAAACGTCACGATCAAGGAGGAGATTCAAGGCATCTAATATGTCTTTTGCGGAGATGGCGGAGATGGTGGACATCTTGCTCAAGTCTGATTATGACGCAAAGCATGGGCCGTATAGCAAACCAAATAGAAGGAAGGCCAAAATCCTCACTAAAGTCGTGAAGAGTCTGAAGACGAATTTCGGGGTGAAACGCTCAAATGAGCAGCTCAGAAAGAGGTGGTCAGACCTCAAACTGAGGGAGCCAGAGCAGTTAAGGAGCATTAAGAGAATGCTATCAAAAAGTAAGTAAAATGTACACTTTTCTGCTATTAATCCTTTTCTAAACTGACATGTTGCTGGTTTTGTTTTTTTTTCTTATTGGACTCCCTTCCAAAATGTAATATTTTGAACTTGGTTGGGCACAGTAATCGTTCGTTACGTTACAGACACTTCGTTCGGCCACTATCCGCTGTTTTGGCTAATTTTACAGCCACAAAACTAATTAGACATCTGCCATTTTTTTGGAAATTTGGGGCACAAATTTTAGGCTAGATGATGTGTTTGTAAAGAGAATGAAATGCAAACGGTAAACTGTGTAAAGGAGAGGACACTCAGCAGCTGCTTCCACATCTGTACTTTGGAGCACTATAGTGTGGGCCACCAGACCCGCCTTTTTTGGGTGTCCCACACAGGTGCTTCAGAGAATTTTTGTGTTGCCTACATGTCTAAAAAATGACAGACAAAGGTGAATACTAAACATATTCTTGGTCAGAAATAATGCATTCATCTTTAACTTCCGCCTAAACACACACTTGTACCCCACTTCCAAGCAATTTAGCCTGTTTTTTTTTTTACATAGAGAATTTCTGTGTGATAACTCTATCTTTTGTTTGATTCTCATAGGGGAGAGAAGACTGGGAGGAGGACACTCCAGGGAGCACAGGAACCCCACAGCTTCACAACAACCCCAAACTCCAAAAGACCAACAACCTAAAGATGTGGAGGAAGTTGAGGTGGAGGAAGGAGAAGTGCAGGAAGGAGAGGTGGATGACGTTGTGGAACTGGTCACCACAACAGGTCAGTATCTGTCACCACAGCTTCAGGTAAGAGATGTAGGCCTGCAGAGTTATAATACCTTTTTATTTTATTTTTAGGGGATGTGAATGTTGGGGTGAAGGATAGTACAGTTTTCTCTGCTGACAGTGCCCTCCGCCTCATCCAGCAAGTGATGGAATGTAGCACGGAACTGGACAAAATTAAAGAAAGAATTCATGTGATGGATCAAACATTTAAAGACATTCTTGATGTTTTGGGGAGAATTCAATAAGGCATCCAAACCCCCTTTTTTTTCATGTTTGTTCTTCCACTTTAGAAAAACTTTTTGACAATCAAACCAGCCAAAAATTGAATCTGCACACATTGTGTCAACATGTGCTATCTGCCATCAGGGGATATCCATGTACGTATTTTGGGGGTGCAACCCCTTCCTCGTATCTAAAGTAGGTGAACTGAGGAAGGGGTTGCACCCCCAAAACACGTCCATTGATCACCCCTGATGGCAGATAGCACATGTTGACAATAGGGATCAGGAGTCTAAAATCCCTATCAGAAAATAATCCCAATTGTGTGCATATTCAATTTTTGGCTGGGCAAGGGGTGGCAGGACCCCATATTAGGACGGGCACATAGAGACATATAGTTTGTGTAAGTGAATGTCTCAGATTGCTCAGAGGTATCCAATTTTGTTATTTTTGGAATGCAAATGTTGTTTTTGTATTTTCCTAAGAAAACAATTGCCGGTTTGTGGCCAGGCAAACCAAAAATGTAAAATTTTAAAAAAAGGTGTGTGAATTTGCACATAGTAAAATATTTGAACACAAACAACGTGTAGCTTTTTTTTCTAATACGCTCTAACCTTATTTGGTTATTTTTTAAAGGTTAACATAGTGAAATGGTTGGTCTTTACTAAAGGAAAATACACTTGGCACTACAAATGCACTAAGACAAACTAGGAGACAGGAAACCCACAAAAGTTAGAAGTTTAAACAAGATTTTTATTTTGATCGTTAGACAGGAATCTTTAGCCATAGCCTGGCATAGGAATTGCCCCCCTACCCGTGAAATAGTCCATGTATTTGTCCCGAACCTCACGGGCATTTTGGGGGGGCAAGCCAGCACGGGCAGATTCCAGGCCCGGCAGGGGACTATCAGGGGAAAGTCCAGCCTCAGGCAAAACTGAGGCCATATAGGAATTTGATTTGCGGCAAAGAAAATTGTGTAGCACACAGCAGCATAATACTACATAGTTTATTTTGTAGTCCGCCAAGTGTATTGAAGTCATAAAAAGGCGGAACCGGCTGGCCATTATGCCAAAGGCATTTTCAACGACTCTTCGGCCCCTGGCCAGCCGGTAATTGAACACCCTCTTCTCTGGGGTCAGGGTCCTCTGAGGAAATGGCCTCATAAGATGCGGTCCGAGCCTGGAGGCTTCATCAGCCAAAAAAACAAAGGGGAGTCCTTCAACATTCCCTGCATCCGGTGGCAATGCAAGGTCATCACTCTGGAGACGGAGGGCAAACTCCGTCTGGATGAAGGATCCCCCATCGGACATCCGGCCATTCTTCCCTACATCAACATAGAGGAATTCATACCGTGCTGACACCACCGCCATCAGCACAATGCTATGAAACCCCTTGTAGTTGTAGTAGTAGGACCCAGAACGGGGTGGCGGCACGATGCGGACGTGCTTCCCGTCTATAGCACCACCGCAGTTGGGGAAGTCCCACCGCGTGGCAAACTCCGATGCCACAGTCTGCCATTCCTGTGGCGTGGAAGGAAGCTGTGGAGTCAAACAAGATGAAAAAATATTAGAATACACAAATCAAACATTACAAGGAGATTCAAAGAAATTACATTAGAGGCCAACATCAAGCAAAGTCTACGTTTATTAAGGTGTTTTAAATAAGTATAATGGAAGGCACATGTATCATATTCATCACCCCCTATGATGGTCCATGAATAAATTATAATGGGAAGGGGGGGTAGATGTGTTTGGCCACAGGATAGCATTGCAGTGGCGGTGCGTCCAGAGTGGGCGCTGGAGCACTGCCCCCTCTCTCCTGTGCCCGTCACTCAGAACAATACATAGGTTCATGCCTTGCATTAACCTATGTATTGTCTATGCCGCCCACTATTCAGGTGGATGGCCCCCTGTTAGGCGACCGACATATGAAGAACTGCGGCATTTATGGGCTTAAAATTGCATATCAGAAACCAGAAGGAAAATTGTCTTGCACATTACAGCCTGAGGGATGTAATTGGCTTCAGAAAAGTTAAATAGGGGACGCAGGGGGGGGGCATTCCTTGGGTAAACACTGACAGGCTGCTCTGCCAATCATGTTCACCAAGTCTGTTTAATGGTAACATGATTGGCTGATGCAACATCAAGGGAAGGAGAAGACATCAAGGACAGAAGAAGGATGGCGCTGACCACAAGAAGGTAAGTGCAAGGCTGGGGGGGAACTGGCTGCATTGGAGGGGACAAAATGCCTGCATTAGAGGGAACAAAATGGCTGCATTGGAGGGAACAAATGGGGGCGTTTAATAGGCACCAGAGCAAAAAAGGAGGAAGTTTATTTCATAAATTGGGGTTTGAACCCCCAAACATTTGGAGCAACAGGCGCCCCTGCTGGAAAGGTTAATGAAGGGAAATATGCATGGAGGAGAAAAAAGGGGCAATCTAAAGCTTCCAGCATGCATGGGGACAAAGGGGACATTCTCAGCATATTACAATCATGGTAATTAGGGAAGGATGAAAGAAATACAATACATTAGCATACATGTAATACATAAAATGTGATGTTAAAGGAGAAAACTTACCTTAACCACTTAACGACCGCCCACCGCCGATTTACGTCGGCAGAATGGCACGGACAGGCAGAATCACGTAGATCTACGTGATCGCCTTTGTGCAGTTGGGGGGTCCATCCGGACCCCCCTTCACTGCAGTGAGCGGCCGTTAAGTGTTCAGGAGCGATCAGGCATGAGGGGGCGGCCGCTCGATTCCGCCCCCCCCCTCGCGATCGCTCCCGGCCAATGAAAATGCTTCCTCCGCCATGTGATGTAAACACAGGCTGGAGGAAGTGATGTCATCTCCCTCGCCGCGGTCTTTTCGTTCCCGGCGCCGAGGAGAGAAGACAGAGGTTAGTGCTCCAACAGTCCACTGACACGTAGGTACACATAGGCACACAAATCACCCCCCAGTCACCCCCAGATCACCCCCCAGGTCACCCCAAAGCCCCCAATCACAGTGTCACTGATTGCAGTGATCATTTATTTTACTGATCACTGCATTTAGTGTCATCTGTGATTGTAAAAAGTTGCAGGGCAGTTAGGATTAGGCCCCTTTAGGTCCAGGGTAGCCCCCTAACCCCCCCCTAATAAAGGTTTAACCCCTTGATCACCCCCCAGGTAACCCTTTCACCCCCTAACTTCAGCGTCACTAAGCGATTGTTTTTCCGATCGCTGTATTCGTGTCGCTGGTGTTTTAGATAGGCAGTTATTTTTTTTTAGGTTCGCCGCAGGTTTTTATTAGTGTCAGGTACCCCCATATATTATTTTAACCCCCTGATTGCCCCTAGAGTTAACCCTTTCACCAGTGATCGCCGTATAAGCGTCACTGGTGTCACTGGTTAGCCAGTAAGTTATCTAGTTATTTAGGTAACCCGTCAGGTTTTTATATAGCGTCGGGTACCCCCATATTTAACCTAATAAAGGTTTTAACCCCCTGATTGCCCCTAGTTAACCCTTTCACCAGTGATCACCATATAAAGGTTACAGGTGACGCTGGTTGATTAGTTTGCTTTTTATAGCATCAGGGCACCCGCCGTATATAACCCAATAAAGGTTTAACCCCCCTGATCGCCCGGCGGGTGAGATCAATTAGGTTTTAGCGCCAGAGAGGGTCTGCGTCGCCCCAGGCAGTGTTAGGTTAGTGCCAGTAACGCTAACACCCACGCGCAAAGCATACACCCCCCTTAGTGGTATAGTATCTGATCAGATCTATACTAGCATCCCCAGCGGTTTAGGGTTCCCAAAAACGCAGTGTTAGCGGGATCAGCCCAGATACCTGCTAGCGCCTGCGTTTAGCCCCTCCGCCCAGCCCAGCCCAGCCCAGCCCACCCAAGTGCAGTATCGATCGATCACTGTCACTTACCAAACACAACACACATAACTGCAGCGTTCGCAGAGACAGGCCTGATCCCTGCGATCGCTAACAGTTTTTTTGTAGCGTTTGATATATTTGCTGACGACAGTCAGGTGCTTTTTTTCCTGTGAATCTTACTAGTGTACCCCTAAATTTAGAGCCCAAAATGGCAAGACGAAGGTACACTAGTAAAGAGGCCTACGAGATTCTGAGCATGACAGATAGTGAAGAGGAGGTCACGTATCTGTCAGATTCAGGCTCAGAATATCTTCCCGTAGAAGACAGTGACGTCAGCGGCCCCACGTCAGATAGCTCTGACGACGAAGTTGAGGTCCCTGCTAAGGTCAGGTGTACCCGATCCCGATCTTCTGAGGTTGTTGAGGAGCAAGAACCGCAGGTCTCTCGTATCATGGAGCAGAGTAGTACTAGCGCCGCTATTCCTTCTGGTGAACTGGCAAGCACCAGCGGCCTAGTACAGCCTGGACGTACATCCAGCACTGCAGTAACACTTGGTGACGTGGCGAGTCCCATAAGTGCAGTTCAAGCTGGCGAGGTGGCAAGCACAAGTAGTGTCCCGCTGCCACCAAGAAGACAAAGGCAGGCCCGTCGTGCCCATACTGCCCTTCCTGCAGAATTCGCCTATCCTGATTGGGTCCCCACCACTTCTGCAGAACCCGTACTTCCCCCATTCACTGCCCAACCCGGTATTCAGGTGGAAACAGCTGATTTTATTCCAATTGATTTTTATTCGCTGTTTTTCACGGAAGATCTCTATAGATCTATTGTGGACCAGAGTAATTTATATGCTGGTCAATTTATCGCCGCTAACCCCCAGTTGCCTAAAATTGCCAGAAATTGGAAACCAATTACGGTTTCCGAATTTAAGACCTTTCTGGGCCTTTCCCTCAACATGGGCACACATAAATTTCCGTCATTGCGTGCTTATTGGTCCATGCACCCAATTGACCACATGCCCGTGTTCTCTGCCTCCATGTCCAGGGCACGATACGAGCAGATTTTGCGGTTCATGCACTTCAACGACAATGAACTTTGTCGTCCACGTGGGGACCCTGAATACGACCGGCTCTATAAAATTCGGCCCCTCATAAACCACTTCAACGAACGTTTTGCAGCCTTGTTTACTCCCGATCAAGTTGTCTGCGTTGATGAGTCCCTGATTAAATTTTCTGGCCGCTTGTCTTTCAAGCAGTACCTTCCCAGCAAGCGTGCCAGATACGGGGTCAAGCTCTACAAGTTCTGTGACAGGGCAACAGGCTATGTAGTGAACTTTACGGTTTATGAGGGAAAAGACAGTCAGATTGAGTCGGTCAACTGCCCGGATTACATAGGGAGCGCTGGCAAGATAGTGTGGAACTTGGTGTCACCCTTATTCGGAAAGGGGTACCACTTGTATGTGGACAATTATTACACGAGCGTGCCACTGTTTAGTCACTTGTTTGATCATCAGATTGGAGCATGTGGCACCGTGCGACCTAATCGCCGGGGCTTTCCCCAGCGGCTTGTAGATGCCCGTCTTAGGCTGGGGGAGAGAGCCTGCTTGAAGTGTAATAACTTGCTCGCTATGAAGTGGAGGGACAATAAGAATGTTTTCCTTCTTACCTCCCTTCATGCAGACACGACAGTCCAAATTCGTACGGCGACTGGTGTTGTGGAGAAACCCCTCTGTGTCCACGAATATAACCAAAATATGGGAGGGGTGGACCTCAATGACCAGTTGATGGCGCCGTATCTAATTGACCGTAAGGCGAGACGCTGGTACAAAAAAGTGTCTCTATCATTATTCCAATTGGCTTTGCTGAACGCTCATGTGCTATACAGAGCTTCAGGCGGGACGTTATCTCTTCTAAAATTCCAGAATGAGATAGTCACAGAACTCCTGTATCCAGGCGGTTCTGCACCTCACCATCCCCAACCAAATGCAGTAAGCCGGCTGCATGAGAGGCATTATTCGTATGTCCTCCCGAGTACCCCTACCCAAAGCCACCCCCAAAAAAGATGTCGTGTCTGTAGCAAGCGCGGATTTAGGCGTGACACCCGTAGTTTTTGTCCACTCTGTCCTGACAAGCCTGGTCTTTGCCAAGGTGAATGTTTTGAACGCTACCACTCAAAAGTGAAGTTTTAGCGTAGGGTACAGCATTTCACAGACAAGGACACACTTACACAGGGTCTCCCAAGATGCCATTACATTTTGAGAGACCCGAACCATTACAGTTGTAAAGTTACAAAAAAAAGTGTAAAAAAGAAAAAAAAAAACGTAAAAAACAAAACACAAAAAAAATATAAAATAAAAAAACCAAAAATAGTTGTCGTTTTATTGTTCTCTCTCTCTCTATTTTCTCTCTATTGTTCTGCTCTTTTTTACTGTATTCTATTCTGCAATGTTTTATCATGCTTGCTTTTCAGGTATGTAATTTTTTGTTTTCAGGTGCGCCATTCAACTGCAGCGCGGAATTATTTATCTTGACAGCAACAGCGTTTGCTCCCACGATACATAAAGCCGTGACTCCAGTGCTGTAGGAGGTGATTTCACCACCACAGTTAAAAAAAAGAGCATATATGCCGAAGCATGGGGGCAGCAGGGGCGGAGGAGCGATTTTGCTCCTAATGCCGCGTACATACGGTCGAAATTCCGACGGAGGCCTGCCCGTGGAAAATTCCGACCGTGTGTACGCGGCATAACTTTTTTGCGGGAGGATGCCCCCATGCTTCGGCATATATATATTTTAGGCACAGGTTGCGTTAAAACATTTTTTTATTTTTTACTAGGTTTTGTTTTGGTATTTGCGTTGCAGGTATGGCATGGTAAGGTCTTACTGTTGTACTGTAATGTTACTTTGTTTTAATGTTAACCACCATTTGCTTAGCAGGTACGCCATTCAGTTGCAGCGCGGATCTATTTATCTTGACAGCAACAGCGTTTGCTCCCACGATACATAAAGCCGTGACTCCAACGCTGTAGGAGGTGATTTCACCACCACAGTTAAAAAAAAGAGCATATATGCCGAAGCATGGGGGCAGCAGGGGCGGAGGAGCGATTTTGCTCCTAATGCCGCGTACATACGGTCGAAATTCCGACGGAGGCCTGCCCGTGGAAAATTCCGACCGTGTGTACGCGGCATAACTTTTTTGCGGGAGGATGCCCCCATGCTTCGGCATATATATATTTTAGGCACAGGTTGCGTTAAAACATTTTTTTATTTTTTACTAGGTTTTGTTTTGGTATTTGCTTTGCAGGTATGGCATGGTAAGGTCTTACTGTTGTACTGTAATGTTACTTTGTTTTAATGTTAACCACCATTTGCTTAGCAGGTACGCCATTCAGTTGCAGCGCGGATCTATTTATCTTGACAGCAACAGCGTTTGCTCCCACGATACATAAAGCCGTGACTCCAACGCTGTAGGAGGTGATTTCACCACCACAGTTAAAAAAAAGAGCATATATGCCAAAGCATGGGGGCAGCAGGGGCGGAGGAGCGATTTTGCTCCTAATGCCGCGTATATACGGTCGAAATTCCAACGGAGGCTTGCCCGTGGAAAAGTCCGACCGTGTGTACGCGGCATAACCTTTTATGCCGCGTACATACGGTCGAAATTCCGACGAAGGCTTGACCGTGTGTACGCGGCATAAGTTTTTTGCGGGAGGATGCCCCCATGCTTCGGCATATATGCCCATCATTAGAAGTGGGTGGATGAAGGGAGGTATTCTAATGGTGGGCATACCCACCAATCAATCTCTTTTTTTCGTTCAGCCAATAGGCTGTATGAAAAAAAAGATTACAATACATGTCCAACAAGGACCAGCAACGTACTGGTATGTTGCTGGACTTTGAATGTTTATACCAGAATGATGCCTGCGGGTTTAGGTATCATCTTGGTATCATTCTTTTCAGCCAGCGGCCGGCTTTCATGTAAAAGCAATTCTAGCAGATAATTAGCCTCTAGACTGCTTTTACAAGCAGTGGGAGGGAATGTCCCCCCCCCCCCCGGATATAAAAAGCGCCATTGGGAAATTGGGAAAGCATTTTATCACACCGATCTTGGTGTGGTCAGATGCTTTGAGGGCAGAGGAAAGATCTAGGGTCTAACCCCCCAATTTTTTTCAAAAAAAGAGTACCTGTCACTACCTATTGCTATCATAGGGGATATTTACATTCCCTGAGATAACGATAAAAATGGTAAAAAAATAAAATATGGAAGGCACAGTTTAAAAATAAAATAAAAAAGCCAAATAAATAATAAAAAAAATTAAAAAAAAGCACCGCTGTCCCCCCCTGCTCTTGCGCAAAGGCGAACGCAAGCGTCGGTCTAGCGTCATATGTAAACAGCAATTGCATCATGCATGTGAGGTATCACCGCAAAGGTCAGATCGAGGGCAGTCATTTTAGCAGTAGACCTCCTCTGTAAATCTAACGTGGTAACCTGTAAAGGCTTTTAAATGCTTTTAAAAATGAATGTAGTTTGTCGCCGCTGCGCGTTTGTGCGCAATTTTAAAGCATGTCGTGTTTGGTATCCATGTACTCGGCCTATGATCATCTTTTTAATTTCATCAAACATTTGGGCAATATAGTGTTTTTTAGTGCATTAAAAATAAAAAAAGTGTGTTTTTCCCCCAAAAAATGCGTTTGAAAAATCGCTGCGCAAATACTGTGTGGAAAAAAAAAATGCAACACCCACTATTTTAATCTGTAGGGCCTTTGCTTTAAAAAAATATATAATGTTTGGGGGTTCAACATAATTTTCTTGCAAAAATTTTTTTTTTTTCATGTAAACAAAAAGTGTCAGAAAGGGCTTTGTCTTCAAGTGGTTAGAAGAGTGGATGATGTGTGACATAAGCTTCCTAATGTTGTGCATAAAATGCCAGGACAGTTCAAAACCCCCCCAAATGACCCCATTTTGTAAAGTAGACACCTCAAGCTATTTGCTGAGAGGCATGTTGAGCCCATTGAATATTTTTTTTTTTTGTCCCAAGTGATTGAATAATGACCAAAAAAAAAAAAAATGTACAAAAAGTTGTCACTAAATTATATATTGCTCAAACATGCCATGGGCATATGTGGAATTACACCCCAAAATACATTCTGTTGCTTCTCCTGAGTACGGGGATACCACATGTGTGGGACTTTTTGGGAGCCTAGTCGCGTACGGGACCCCAAAAACCAAGCACCGCCTTCAGGATTTCTATGGGTGTAAATTTTTGATTTCACTCCTCACTGCCTATCACAGTTTCGGAGGCCATGGAATGCCCAGATGGCACAAACCCCCCCCAAATGACCCCATTTTGGAAAGTAGACACCCCAAGCTATTTGCTGAGAGGTATGTTGAGTATTTTGCAGATCTCGCTTTTTGTCACAAAGTTTTGAAAATGTAAAAAATGAAAAAAAAAAAGAAAAAAAAAATGTCTTTCTTAATTTTCAAAAACAAATGAGAGCTGTAAAATACTCACCATGCCTCTCAGCAAATAGCTTGGGGTGTCTACTTTCCAAAATGGGGTCATTTGTGGGGGTTTTGGGCTATTTTGACATTTTATGGCCTTCAAAACTGTGATAGGTAGTGAGGAGTGAAATCAAAAATTTATGCCCATAGAAACCTTGAAGGCGGTGCTTGGTTTTTGGGGTCCCGTACGCGGCTAGGCTCCCAAAAAGTCCCACACATGTGATATCCCCGTACTCAGGAGAAGCAGCAGAATGTATTTTGGGGTGTAATTTCACATATAACCATGGCATGTGTGAGCAATATATCATTTAGTGACAACTTTTTGTACATTTTTTTTTTTCTTTTTGTCATTATTCAATCATTTGGGACAAAAAAAAAAAAATATTCAATGGGCTCAACATGCCTCTCAGCAAATAGCTTGGGGTGTCTACTTTCCAAAATGGGGTCATTTGGGGGGGTTTTGTGCCATCTTGGCATTTTATGGCCTTCAAAACTGTGATAGGTAGTGAGGAGCTGTAACGGATCTCAGATACCCCAGATGGGCACATCCGCCAGACTTGTGTCTCCTGTCCTCCAAACGCACCCGCAGCCTGCAGATTCGCCATAACCAGCCCTTAACCCCTCAATCACGAGACAATCCACACAGGTGTTGAGGGTTAAACATGCAGAGCATCAACTGTTTATTAAATCCAAAACATACACTTTTACACACAGTTAGGGACACTCCCCTTAGCCTTGTCATAGAGGGGGGGGTAGGGGACAAGGAAGAATCAATGGGAACTGAACACTTGTACATTGAAACAGAGACTACAGATAAACAAAGGGATTATGATAAGCAGGCAACCCCTCAATACACATCCCCTGCGGAGAGATGTCTGCAGTCCAGACCATTGTCTGTGTGCCATGAACCAACACAGCTAAACACAGCAACAAGAGGGGGGGGGATGGGGGAGAAGGGATGTAGCATTACATTACATTATCTCAATGCCAGCTTCTCCCCGAGTCTCCAGTCTCTTCTGGGCCATAATCTGTGGGTAGGAGGCCCGCCCTCAGTCCCTTCCAAAGCACACAGTGACAGTGGGTTCTGTCACAGGAGCGAAATCAAAAATTTATGCCCTTAGAAACCTTGAAGGCGGTGCTTGGTTTTTGGGGTCCCGTACGCGGCTAGGCTCCCAAAAAGTCCCACACATGTGGTATCCCCGTACTCAGGAGAAGCAGCAGAATGTATTTTGGGGTGTAATTTCACATATGCCCATGGCATGTGTGAGCAATATATCATTTAGTGACAACTTTGTGCAAAAAAAAAAAGTTTGTCATATTCCCGCAACCTGTGGCAAAATATAAAATATTCCATGGACTCAACATGCCTCTCAGCAAATAGCTTGGGGTGTCTACTTTCCAAAATGGGGTAATTTGGGGGGGTTTTGTGCTATTTTGGCATTTTATGGCCTTCGAAACTGTGATAGGTAGTGAGGAGTGAAATCAAAAATTTACGCCCTTAGAAATCCTGAAGGCGGTGCTTGGTTTTTGGGGCCCTGTACGCGGCTAGGCTCCCAAAAAGTCCCACACATGTGGTATCCCCGTACTCAGGAAAAGCAGCAGAATGTATTTTGGGGTGCAATTCCACATATAACCATGGCATGTGTGAGCAATATATCATTTAGTGACAACTTTTTGTACATTTTTTTTTTTCTTTTTGTCATTATTCAATCATTTGGGACAAAAAAAAAAAATATTCAATGGGGTCAACATGCCTCTCAGCAAATAGCTTGGGGTGTCTACTTTCCAAAATGGGGTCATTTGGGGGGGTTTTGTGCCATCTTGGCATTTTATGGCCTTCAAAACTGTGATAGGTAGTGAGGAGTGAAATCAAAAATTTATGCCCTTAGAAACCTTGAAGGCGGTGCTTGGTTTTTGGGGTCCCGTACGCGGCTAGGCTCCCAAAAAGTCCCACACATGTGGTATCCCCGTACTCAGGAGAAGCAGCAGAATGTATTTTGGGGTGTAATTTCACATATGCCCATGGCATGTGTGAGCAATATATCATTTAGTGACAACTTTGTGCAAAAAAAAAAAAGTTTGTCATATTCCCGCAACTTGTGGCAAAATATAAAATATTCCATGGACTGAACATGCCTCTCAGTAAATAGCTTGGGGTGTCTACTTTCCAAAATGGGGTCATTTGGGGGGGTTTTGTGCTATTTTGGCATTTTATGGCCTTCGAAACTGTGATAGGTAGTGAGGAGTGAAATCAAAAATTTGCGCCCTTAGAAATCCTGAAGGCGGTGCTTGGTTTCCGGGGTCCCGTACGTGGCTAGGCTCCTAAAAAGTCCCACACATGTGGTATCCCCGTACTCAGGAGAAGCAGCAGAATGTATTTTGGGGTGCAATTCCACATATAACCATGGCATGTGTGAGCAATATATCATTTAGTGACAACTTTTTGTAATTTTTTTTTTTTTTGTCATTATTCAATCACTTGGGACAAAAAAAAAAAATATTCAATGGGCTCAACATGCCTCTCAGCAATTTCCTTGGGGTGTCTACTTTCCAAAATGGGGTAATTTGGGGGGGTTTTGTACTGCCCTGCCATTTTAGCACCTCAAGAAATGAGATAGGCAGTCATAAATTTAAAGCTGTGTAAATTTCAGAAAATGTACCCTAGTTTGTAAACGCTATAACTTTTGCGCAAACCAATAAATATACGCTTATTGACATTTTTTTTACTAAAGACATGTGGCTGAATACATTTTGGCCTAAATGTATGACTAAAATTGAGTTTATTCGATTTTTCTTATAACAAAAAGTAGAAAATATAATTTTTTTTCAAAATTTTCGGTCTTTTTCTGTTTATATCGCAAAAAATAAAAATCGCAGAGGCAATCAAATACCATTAAAAGAAAGCTCTATTTGTGGGAAGAAAAGGACGCAAATTTCATTTGGGTACAACATTGCATGTCCGCACAATTTACAGTTAAAGCAGCGCAGTGCCGAATCCCAAAAACAGGCCTGGTCCTAATGGCCCGAAATGGTCCGGGGCTTAAGTGGTTAATATAGTCCTCCTGCAGGACTTGTATAATGGCAGAACAGGTGTCTGGGATTATGAGGCCCAGAGCCTGGGGGGAGATGCCTGTCATGAACTTCAAGTCCTGAAGACTTCTCCCTGTCGCCAGGTAACGTAACGTGGCGATGAGCCTCTGCTCAGCACTGATGGCTTCCCGCATAACGGTGTCCTGCCTGGTAATATAGGGGGACACCAAAGCCAACAGTTCCTGATAAACGGGGTCAGACATCCGCAGAAAATTCCTGTAGTCCTCAGGATTATTCTCGACGATCTCCCGCAGCAGAGGCATATGGCAGAATTGGTCCCGCTGGAGCAATCAATTCTTGGTCCATGAACTCCTCCTCACACCATTCATGGACTGGTCTTGGTCCAAAACAAGCAGACCAACACCAAGCGCACGCACAGCACGAACTCGACGACGAGAACGTCCAGGCGACATGGCTAGGAAACGGTTGTCTTATCAGAACGTACAGAACAGAACGCACTTTAGAACAGCAAGGCCTATGAATAACGAACTGAAAAACAGAAACGAACAGGCAAGAACGCACTGTAAAACAGATACGACCTGCCTAGACGCCCTGAAAGTCAAGATACGAACCCACAAGCACAAACTGAACCGCAGAAAACGAACTGAAAAGTACGAAGACTGAAAAGCGCGAATCGTCTCTTCCCAAACTTTTACTTCACACGCGGTAACACGAGATCAGCAAAAGCAGCCCAAGGGGTGGCGCCAAGAAAAAAGATCTTCCCCTTAATAGTGCCGTCGTACGTGCTGGACGTGACCGCGGTGAACAACGAGGAAATTGGGAAATGTCAGTGTGTACGCATGGAAAGCTTGACGAGAAAATCGACAAGGTTAACAAGAATCTCGTCGAAAAAAACGACGTGTTTTTTACGACGAGAAACTCGGTCGTGTGTACGAGGCTTAAGAAAAAAAAAATCCAAAATGTTTTTACTTTGTTTAGTAAAAAATAAAAACCTGATGGTGATTAAATACCGCCAAAAGTATTGTCAGTCAATGTGTGACAGTGGTTAAAACTGAAAAATTGCCTGGACTGGTGAGGGGTGAAACAGTGAGGTCTTCAAATGGTTAAGAAAATACCGCAAACTTTTTTTTCCTTTTGGAAAAAAGTTTAAATTGTATGAATAAAGCTGACTGTTCTACGCACCCATGTTGATGGTATATTGTTTGTCCTTACCCCTGTAACTGGTAAATTGGACAGCTTGGCCTGCACTTAAAGTGGAATTTTACCCATAACAACTTAGTAAAAGATAATGTTCTTTACCATTCCACATTAATAATTATGCTACCAACATGTGTGCTGTAAATTGCCTCCAGCATTGCTCTTGTTTCTTCTTGCTGGAGGCTGCCAATTTGCTAAAGCCCAGAGCCCCTGAACAGCAGTAAATCATAAAGCAGAACTAAACCCATCAATTTAATTGTTTCAAAAAACAGGTACATTCCTGGAAAGCCGGAATTGCTAACTGTCACCTTTGCTTGTGTCCTCAATCAAACTGTCAAACCATTAAACGGCTGGCGTCATAACTGATCATATGTGCAGCATCATGGCAGTTTCAGATCAAACAGAAGAAGCTTCCTTGTCTGTAAAGAATAGGAGGGTTTATTTCAGCTTTAACCACTTAAGGACCGGCCCATGTAGATTTACGTCGGCAGAATGGCACGGACAGGCACAATCACGTACCTGTACGTTGCCCTTTAAATGCCTGCCGCGTGGTGGCGCGCGCCGGTGGCTGCGCGCTCGCGACACTGCCGCCTTCCCCGTAATTCGGACCGCGGGTCCCGCGGACTCGATCGCCGCGGGTTTCCCCGCGATCGTCTCACGGAGGTATAGAGCGGGGAGATGCTTGTGTAAACAAGCATCTCCCCGCTCTGCCTAGTGACAATGACATGGATCTCCGCTCCGTGTACTCGGAGCAAAGTACAGTGTCATGTGACACACAGCCCCCCTACAGTAAGAAACACTCAATAGGGAACACTTAACCCCTACAGCGCCACCTAGTGGTTAACCCCTTCACTGCCAGTGTCATTTTCACAGTAATCAGTGCATTTTTATAGCACTGATCGCTGTAAAAATGACAATGGTCCCAAAAATGTGCCAAAAGTGTCCGCTGTGTCCGCCATAATGTCGCAGTCACAATAAAAATCACTGATCGCCGCCATTACTAGTAAAAAAATAATTATTAATAAAAATGCCATAAAACTATCCCCTATTTTGTAGATGCTATAACTTTTGTGCAAACCAATCAATAAACGCTTATTGCGATTTTTTTTACCAAAAATATGTAGAAGAATACGTATCGGCCTAAACTGATGAAAAAAAACAAAATTTTTATATATTTTTGGGGGATATTTATTATAGCAAAAAGCTCTATTTTTGTTTATAGCGCAAAAAAAAAAAAAAAAAAACTGCAGAGGTGATCAAATACCACCAAAAGAAAGCGCAATTGTCAGTTAAAGCGACACAGTGCCGAATCGCAAAAAGGGGCCTGGTCCTTTAGCTGAAAAATGGTCCGGGGCTGAAGGGGTTAAGGCTGTCAGCAGATCGGTCCTCTACAAACCCAGCAGTGCCTAAAAATGCCTTAAAGAGAGCAACTGAGCATGTGTAGAGCAGGGTGAGACAGTGTATTACTGGATTTTAAACATAGCTATACCTTTTACATAGCTATACCTGTAAAAGGTGCCAGCCTGAAGTGATCTTGGCAGGTCCACTTTAAATGTGGAGAAAAAACTGAAAATGTAATTCAAATACTTACCGTAATTTTCCTTTCCTGACGAGCTCCAGGCCCCGCCCACCCCCTACGTAATCAGGACTTTAACTATAATTTTTTTGCTCACCGCAGCCTCAGTGTTTTGTAACTATTACTACTTGACTGGGTGGGTTCTGTGCCGACATGGAGCTCATCAGGAAAGGAAAATTACGGTAAGTATTTGAATTCAATTTTCCGTTTTCCTGACAGCTCCATGTCAGCACAGCTGGGAATTAACTAGCCACACACGGGAGGGTTATGCTTGCGAAAATTATTATTTTTTAATCCATATAGGAGGCGGAAGCTAGCACCCTCCTGCCAAACTCTATGGTAGTTAGAGCCGCTGGCTCCACACGGTAGTGTGTCATGAAGGTATGTATAGATGTCCATGTAGCTGCCTTGCATATCGTCTCCAAGGACACCTGTCCGACCGCAGCCCAGGAGGCAGAGACTCCTTTCGTGGAATGAGCTGTGACCCCCTCAGGCACCAGCAAACCTTTGGCTCTGTAGGCTAAAGATATCAATTTAACCAGCCACGTGGCGATCACTCTGCTTGAAGCTTTCAGGCCTTTACGGTCACCATTTGGTATAATGAAGAGATTGTCCGACTTTCTGAGTTCGGCTGTCGCGTCCACATAGGCTCTCAGGGAAGCTCCTACGTCAAGCGGATTTGGATCCTGAGAGTTTTCTGCGAGCAACAGTGGGAGAGTGATTTCCTGTGTCATATGGAAGGTAGAGGCTACCTTAGGGACAAACCCCAGCATTGGCTTGAGCACCGCTCTATCCGGGAAGAAGGAGAGGAAGGGCTCCTTAAACCCCAGCGCGGCCATCTCGGACACCCTTCTGGCTGAGGTTACTGCCACAAGAAAGGCAGTTTTCAATGTGAGATGCCACAGAGAGACTGGAGAGGCAAAGGTGTTTGATGATAGGAAGTCCAAGATTAAGGGTAGGTCCCACTTCGGAAATCTTGGCAACTTTGGCGGTCTCAGGCGGATGGTTGCTCTGAAGAATTGAATCACCAACTTTTCAGTGGCCCATTGGACACCCAAAAAAGCAGAGATAGCAGACACATGAGTCTTCAACGTGCTTGTGGAGAGACCGAGTTCCAAGCCCGCTTGGAGGAACTCCAGGATGTGGCAGACTTTTGGCGAGTCGGGCAGAAAATCATGTCTATGAGCAAATTCCACAAACTTATTCCAGGTCCTGCTGTAGGCACTGTTGGTGCTGCTTTTCCTCGCCTTCATAAGAGTGTTTGTGACTCTAGTTGAACAACCCAGATCAGTTAACCTACGCCTCTCAAGACCCAGGCCATCAATCTCAGGCTCTCCGGAGCCGGGTGGCAGATTGGCCCCTGTTTCAGTAGGTCTGAGGATACTGGTAGAGGTCGTGGCTTCCTGATGCTCAGTGAGCGGAGTAGAGGGTACCAAGGTCTCTTGGGCCAGTCTGGAATTACTGCCAGGACAGATACTTTCTCTTGTTGCAGTCTCGGTAGGAAGCGGAGGATCACCAGAATCGGAGGGAAGGCATATGCTGTTCTGAAGTTCCATTCTGCTGTCAGAGCATCCACTCCTGCTGCTTGTGGGTGACTGAACTGGGTGAAGAACCGTGGTAGTTTGGTGTTGATGGCAGAGGCAAATAGGTCTACTTCTGGGAGGAAGGCCCAAGCCACCAAGCTCCGGAAGACCGGCGGAGACAGGGCCCATTCGTTGTTGTTCAAATCTGCTCTGGACAGGTAGTCTGCTTGCGTGTTCAGACATCCAGGCATATACACAGCCATTAGCAGATGTAAATTGGTCTGAGCCCAATTCATGATCGGGGTTACCTCCTTCAGTAGGGTACTGCTGCGGGTGCCCCCTTGCCTGCAGGGGTAGGCCACTGCCGTCACATTGTCTAGTTTCAGAAGGATAGTCGCTCCCTGGATCTGATTCTTGAAGGCCAGGAGGGCCTGGAAGGCCACCCTCAGCTCGAAGATGTTGGAGCCTACGTCGGTCGCCTGGTACGCCCAACGACCTTGGGCCCATTGGTCTTTGCATAGGGCTCCCCAGCCCGTGCCGCTGGCGTCTGATTGGATGATTTGCCATCTCTCCGAGAGTAGGGAGTGGCACCGTGTAAGATTCTGTTGACTTACCCACCAGTCTAAGTTGACGTTCATCTGGGCTGTGATCTGGATTTTTTTACCAAGATCCCTCAATCTCCATCGACTCAGGAGACCCATTTGGAAGAGGCGTGAATTCCATTGCGCCCACTTGACCATCGGAATGGTTGAGATCATTATGCCTAGGAGTCGCATGCACTCTACTGTTGGCATGTATGACTGCTTCCGAGCTTCTGACATTACTTTCAGTATGCCGGACATCTTGTCCCTGGGCAATGCTACCGATGCCATTTTGGTATCTATCTTCGCACCTAGATACACCATGGATTGAGTCGGCACAAGGTGACTCTTCTCTCGATTGATTAACCATCCGAAGTTTTCTAGTGTCAACAAAGTCGTGTTCCGGTGTACTAGGAGCGTACTCCTGTCTTGGCTCAGCAGTAAGATATCGTCCAAGTAATGGTGAATGCGGATACTTTGGAGTCGAAGATGTGCCACCAGTGCCACCAGGATTTTTGTGAATACTCTGGGGGATGTAGTCAGCCCGAAGGGAAGGCACACAAATTGGTAGTGAAGTTGTCCAATTGCGAACCGGAGGAATCTCTGGTAGTACGGGGCTATGGGCACATGGAAGTACGCATCCTTGAGATCCACTGCTAGCATCCAATCTCCTGGTTGGACGATTTTCAGAATTGTCTGGAGCGACTCCATCCTGAACCGCTCCTTCTTGATGGATCTGTTGAGACCTCGGAGGTCTATTACTGGCCTACACGTTCCCGACTTTTTTTGAACCAAGAATAGAGGCGAATAGACTCCGGAAAAACGCTCCCGCTGAGGAACTGCAATTATTGCCTCCTGATCCAGGAGGGCCTGGATGTAATTCCAAAAGACTTCCCGTTTTTCTTTTTCTGGGGGCATTTTTGTTGAGACAAAGACTCTGTGGGGTCGGTTGAGGAATTTCCAACTGTGTCCATACTTGATGGTCGACACCACCCATTGCTCCTTTATCTTTTCTGCCCACAGTTGACGGAACCTGAACAGCCTGGCTCCTACCCGGCAAGTGTGGGCCGGTGTATAGTCAAAAAGACTTCCGGGCCTGTTGTCCCTCGGAGGAGGCTGGTCTTCCAAATTTGCGGCTTGTCGCCGAGTTCGGCCATCGTCGGCGAAATTCCCTTCCTGGCTTGTAGGACCTGGTGGCCCTGCCTCTGGGTCTCGCTGTGCCTCTGAAGGTCGCTTTATTCTTAAGCAGTATCTGATCCTGTGGGATGAAACCCGATTTTCCACCTGTCACTTTGGAGATAGCTGTATCAAGCTTATTCCCAAACAGGGAGTGACCTTCAAAAGGTATTCTGCACCATCCTTGTTTGGACGCAGGATCCGCCACCCAGGGCCTCAGCCATAGGGCTCTTCTGGCCGTCACCGCATCTAGCATGACTCTAGCCAGAATCTTGATTATGTCAATGGATGCTTCAGCCATGAATGCAGCTGTTAGCTTCAAAGTTGCTAACGGGGTTGAGACCTCAGCTTTGCAAAGGTCATCTTCCACCGCCCCTTCGACATTCTGCACCCAGATCTCCATGGCCTTAGAGATGGTGGCCAAAGCCATCGTTGGTTTACATATTGCGCCGGCCAGAGTGTAGATCTTTTTAAGATCTATATCCACCCTTCTGTCTAGAACGTCTTTGAAGGTCACTACGTCGTCCAGTGGCAGGGTCACATGCCTAGCGAGGCGCATGAGCGCCGTGTCCACTACATCCGAATCTTGTGCTCCTGCTTGAGCTTCAGTCATTGGATTATTCTGAACCGTTGGACGTTCTTGGGGTGACAGGGAACGAGAGGTGGAAGGAACTGGGGCAGTTGACACTTGCGTCTGCGTTGCAAACGTCTGCAGTGTATCCTCAAACACCTTTTTTATTAATGACACTAGCTCCGCTTTATCCGATTCATGGCCCTTTGTCGCTTCCTTGAAGCAATCCGCACAAGCCGTCTTCCCGGCCAATGTCTTTTTGGGGCAGGCCCAGCAGCCTCCTGGCCTGGGTTGATCATGATGTGAATCCTGGCGGTGACGTGATGGAGATCGGTGATGTCTTGAAGGAGAGTGAGAGTGTGACACTTCTCTTCTACAGCGAGAGCGTCGATCTTCCCGTGAGTACGAACGTCTCCTATATTTCCCTGAGATTTCATCCTCTGAACGTCGTGAAGAGCCATGACTATGACCTGAGGAGCTGGAGCAGCACAGACAGGCGTAAGGCAAAAATTAGTCTGCTAGATGCAACATTATAAAGATGCATATAAACATCGGTGTCTCCCCTACCTTCTTTGTGATCGCTGATCTTTAGAGGGGGTAGGCATTTTGGTTCTGTAGAAAAAATACAACATATATTATGTCCAGCATCCATATTTAAGCAGGTGGTGTGTAGAAGTGAATCCTGTCCTTTACAAGTCATACCTGAGGAGAGGGTGTGTACAACGCAGGCAGCTTAGCACACAAAGCGCTGCACACTGCAACAGCCAGGTTTTTTTTGTTTAATATATTTTTATTGAGAAGCTATGTAGATACAACAATAGAAGCAGATACAAAGAAAATGGTACGTCGGGTTAGCAAACAAAGAAGAGTCAACCCGTTTTAGAATGAAAAACATCTTGAGTAACCCGAGTACAATGAAATGAACAATAGCTCAATTAACAGATAGGAAAGACAGGGGGAAGAGGAAGAAGAAAAGAGAAGGTAGAAGGGGGCTAGGAGAGAGGGGGGAAGGGAGGAGGGATCAGGAAGGGGAAAGGGGAAACTGGCATACCTGGCAGTAACAATGAGCAGATATCAAATGCATTTAAAGTAGGCAGGTCTTAGAGGGAGGTTAGCGCCTCCACAGTCAATATAAATGTAACAAAAACGGTACCAGGAATAGCGGTCATGTTATGCAAGAAGCTTGGGTAGCTTAAGGGGACGAGGAGATAATGTCTTTGTAGCATTGGGTGTAGAGGAAGGAGGACCAAGGAGCCCAGGTTAGGGTATGCTGTTTAGTAGTGTCTCTTGCAATGTGGGTGAGTTCCTCCATGAGACATACTTCCGAAACTTTTTGTATCCAGGACTTTATGGTTGGAGTTGTGGGTTGGCCCCAGAGGGTAGGTATGAGAGCTTTAGCAGTGTTAAGGAGATGTGGCGTGAGCGAGCGTTTATATCTACCTATGGACGTCAAGGTAGCGTGAAAGAGGACTATCCACGGATCCATAGGTAGCCTAACTTTGGTGACTTGGTGAATCAGGTCTAGCACTTCAGACCAGTAAGGGCGAATAAGGGGGCAAGACCACCATATGTGGGCATGAGTGGCATTTTGACCACAATTCCTCCAGCATAACGGAGAGTTAACAGGGAACATGCGGTGAAGTTTGACAGGCGTGTGGTGCCATCTAGTAAGAAGTTTAAAGTTAGACTCAGCCATGGAAGATGCCAAAGAGGAGACATGAGTAAGTTGGAGAATTTTGTCTTTTGTCTTGTCCGTGATAGTAGCATCCAGGTCGGTCTCCCATCTGGACAAGTAGTTTGGGTACGCAGAACTCTGCAAATTTATGATCGCTTTGTAGAACTGGGAGATACTGTGAAGAGGGGGGTCTTTATGGAGAAAAAGCTGTTCAATACCATTTAGATCTTGAATTCCCCGTAATGGCTGGGGGAGAGTCTGAAGAAAGCGTTTCAGTTGGTTATATCTCCAAGTGTCCATAAATGTAATTGGTTTTTGGCCCAATATTTCTGGCAAAGGTTTAAGGGCATTGGGGGATAAGACATGGTATAGCAGGAGAGGGCCACTGGGTGACCAGGATTGAAATCCTGGGTCGATGGAGCCTGGAATGAAGTATTTATGATGCAGCAGGGGGGTCAGTGGAGAGAAGACCATGCAAATTTTCTATGGAGACCATCCCATACGTCCAATGAGGATGTGGTGAGAGGCGAGGTGTTGTGGGAGAGTTTTCTAGAAGGGCGTGGGATCCACGGGGCCGTGGAAAGATCTGAACCACTTAAGGAGTATTCTAATTGTACCCAGAGTTTAGTAGCAGCGGCATACTTCCAGTCTGCTATACGTGCTAGAATAACAGCATTATAATAGGCTTTAAAGTTAGGAAGAGACAGCCCCCCAGAACGCTTGGCTCGGTAGAGGACTTCCCAAGAGATCCTGGGGTGACCGTCCCTCCAAACAAAGCGGGTGACCATGGTCTGCAGTAGAGTAAAGAAGCCTATGGGGACCTTCAAGGGGATCATTTGAAGAATAAAGAGGATACGGGGGAGTATGTTCATCTTGATTATATTAACCTTGCCTAGCCATGAATGTGAGAGGGAAGACCATTTCCTGAGATCAGCTCTGATATTATTGAGGAGAGGGATGTAATTATGCCTAAAAAGGGAATGTAGGCGAGGGGTAAGGTATATGCCTAGATATTTCATTCGTGAGGATTCCCAACGGAAGGAGAATAAGGGTTTCAATTGATCAGCTATTGATTGGGGTACGGTGATGTTTAGAATTTCGGACTTAGCTAGATTGATTTTAAAGTTAGATAAGGTTTGGAAGGTGGAGAATTCAGACATTAAATTTGGCAGTGAAATGCGCGGTTGTTGAATGTAAAACAAAATATCGTCAGCGTATGCTGCATATTTATGAAGTCTATTACCGACTTGGATGCCATGAATATTCCTATTGTGCCTAATGGTAGCAAGAAAAGGTTCAAGGGAAATGGCAAATAAGAGAGGAGATAAAGGGCAGCCCTGTCTAGTTCCGTTATGTAATGTGAAGGGGTCGCTCAAGGAGCCGTTTATGCGTATTTGTGCGGTCGGGTTATGGTAGAGAGAGGAAATATGGTGGAACATTTTGGGGCCAAGGCCAAAATACCTAAGGGTAGTTTTAAGGTAGTCCCAGTCCACCCTATCAAACGCTTTCTCCGTATCAGTAGAGAGAAGGAGGGTGGACTGGGAGCACCTGCGGACATGGTGGATCAAGGACAGAGTGCGGAGAGAATTATCTCTGGCCTCTCTATTAGAAATGAACCCAGTTTGGTCAGCCGAGACCCACTTAGGTAGGAGGGGAAGCAGTCTATTTGCCATTACCTTGGCATATAATTTGGTGTCAACGTTTAGGAGAGATATGGGTCTATAGCTACCACATAGTGTGGGATCTTTGTCAGGTTTGGGAATAACGGTAATGTGGGCAGATAATGATTCCGGACGGAGGCCAGATTTGTGGGAGATTGAATTTGCATAAGTTGTGAGATGGGGGAGTAAAATGTCACTGAAGGTTTTATAATATAAAAGGGTGAAACCGCCCGGGCCAGGAGCCTTACCGGAAGGAGAGGATTTTAGCGCGCGTTGGAATTCTTCTACGGAGAAGTCTGCTTCTAGGTCATTAAGGGCCGATTTTGACAGTTTTGGGAGGCTGGCGTTCTTAAGATATTTGAGGATACGCTTACGTTTTTCTGGTAATGATAGAGAAGCCAAACCTCCCTCCACATTATATAAATCAGCATAAAATTCCCTGAAGGCCTTTGAAATTTGCAGGGTAGTGTGCACTAGGTCCCCTGATGGCAATTTGATTTTGGGTATAAAGGATAAAGTTTTCTTGGCTGTAAGGGATCTAGCCAATTGTTTACCAGGTTTGTTACCCCATTCATATATTTTCTGAGATACGTAGTGAAATTTTCGCTTAGTTTCTAGGGCAAGGAGAGTTTTAAGTTCTTCTCTTTTAAGGGTGAGCGCTTCGAGGTATGAGACGTGCAACGAAAGTTTGTGCTTTTTATCTAATTCAGCAATTTGTTGTAGGACCTGTTTAAGCTGCTGACCATGTTCTCTCTTTCTCCTTGCACCCAATTCGATAAGACTACCTCTCATTAAGGCCTTATGTGCCTCCCATAGAACAGAGGGGGAGGTGTCCGAGGCATAGTTTTCTTTAAAGTATTGGGATAAAGTAGTAGAGAGGATGGAGACCTCCGTTGAGTTAGTGATGAGAGAGTCATTAAGCTTCCAGCTATTGGGGCGGAGAAATAAATCGGGCACAGTTAAGCTGACAGAAACAGGTGCATGATCAGAGAGAGTAGCCTTTCCTATGTTGGATGAGCTCAGGAGAGGGAGGTGGAAGTGATCTAGGAAAATGTTGTCTATTCTGGAGTATGAGTTGTGTGTTTTTGAAAAGTGGGAGTAGTCTCTTCCTTTAGGGTGCAGGAGACGCCAAGCGTCCATAAGTTGTAGATCTAGTAGTTTTTTTTTCACTTGTGCTAATCTTTTAAATGGGATACTAGAGCGGCCGTGGGAAGTATCTATAGTGGGATCTAGAGGCATATTTATATCCCCCGCAAGGACTAACATTCCCTCAGCGAATTGTGAAAGTTTTGTGAGGGTTTGAGTGAAAAAAGTAGGCTGATTTCGATTGGGACAGTATATATTAGCTAGGGTGCAGCAAGTATTGCCAATATATCCTTTAACAAAAAGAAAGCGACCATGATCATCCGCTAACATGTCAGTAAAACGGAATGGCGTACCTCTGCTGAATCCAATGGCCACTCCCTAGGCCTTGTTAGTGTCCGATAGACTATAGTACCATTGAGGAAAGTGTTGCGAGTATAATTTCACTGAAGTAGTATGAGTCAAGTAGGTTTCCTGAAGGAAAGCAATAGAACATGCGGAGCTCTTTAATTCTCGCAACACTTGATGTCTCTTTGCGGGTACACTGAGGCCTCTTACATTATAAGAAAGGAGCTTTAGATTAGCCATGTCATCAGCGGGAGGTAGACCACTACTTCATATAACCTTGTATGCCAGTAATACATAGGGGGAGGGGAGAGAGGAACAAAAAGAGGGGGGTGAGGAGAATCCAGGAGGGAAGGAGAAGGAGAAGGGGAAAAGAAAAAGGAGAGAGACGTATGAAAAACATTAGAACAATCTGTAGAACGAATGGGATTGAAAAAAGAGTCACGCAGAAATCTGCGGTGTTCCCAGTGGGGATGAGGGGAGCAGGCAGCCAAAAAGGTTTCCCAGAGGGAATTAACAAGGAGAAAATAAAGACTGCCAACTCCCATCAACCCCAAGAGAATAGGGGCAGGGAGCAGACGCCTTTGTGGGGGCATCTATGTGGAGCATTAAGCTCCGTCAGCTATCGGCCTGTAAAAAAAAAAGGGAATTAACATTTGTAAAGACAAGCAATGGTCAGAACATGCATGCAACACTCTCCAAACATCAGATCAACTAACAGACCCAATGTGAACATGATAACAGTTCTGTAGGAATATATCTAAGAGAGTTCAGTAAGGTAAGTCAAACTTTTTGTATGGGAGAGAAATAATTGAAGTTGAAGTGCAGGTTATCATCCAGATAAGGAGGAAAGTTATCGAGGGATGACTGTATTCAGCAGAGTACCTCAACCATTCTTCTGAGATGAACATGGAGTAGGAACACGCCTTTGCTTGGCTGGGGTTTTCCGCCACTGGGAGGAGTGGGGAGCAGAGAAAGTGGGTATGGGGTTCTGCCAGCCTGGCAGCTCCACGTGCAGCAAGTTTAGGTCTTGAAGAAAGGTGGGGAGATCCTCAGGGAACCGCAATGTGGAGGAGCGGCCATTCTTAGTAGCAATTAAGCACACGGGAAAACCCCATCGGTAGTTAGTTCCATCACCCCTTAGTTGCTCCAAGAGGGGCTTTAAAGCCCTGCGGCGATCAAGAGTCTCCTTAGATAGATCTGGAAAGATGTTAAGAATAGCACCATCAAAGTCAATGTTAGGGGTGTTCCGCATTTTGGTCATGATGGCGTTTTTGTCTTCGAAATAATGGAGACGGCAAATCACATCTCTAGGTTGGTCAGACGAGAAGTTGCGAGGTCTCAAAGCGCGGTGCACTCTGTCAAATCGCAAAGGATCCGTAACAGGATTACCCAGGATAGTATTAAAGATACCTCGGACCGAGGGTTCTAGATCATTATCTCTGGTTGCTTCCGGCAGGCCGCGTATACGCAAATTGTTTCTACGGTTGCGATTCTCGAGATCTTCGAGTTTGTATAGTGAGGCCCTATTTGCATATGCTAATTGAGTGACGGTATCCTGCAATTCTTTAATGGCAACCTCATGTGAGTCTTGACGCTGTTCTGTTTCCTCTATTCTGACGAGTAGGTGCGCCACATCCGCTCTGACTGCGGAAATCTCCTTTTTGATGGATTTTTCCATACTGTGAAACATACTCGCCATCTCCTTTTTAAGTTCATTCATCAAGGAAGACATGTCAGAACCCGTGGGGGACCCGGGTTCCTCCATTAACTCCGAGCCGCAGGAAGAGGCCGGAGAGCTCTCGCGGGCAGAAGCGGCGTGCGAGGCTGGGGAGATAAGTGATCTTGAGGCTCTGGTTTTGTTGATCCTAGTACTGGGGCTTTCTCGTTCCGCAGCTAGGAATCTTTTAATGGTTCCCACACTGGTTTGATGCAGTTTTGAAGTTTTTGCAGAACACTTTCCTAATGTTGAACGGGAGGAAGAGCCTTTGGATGGCATTGCTTGTTGCTGTGAGGCCGACAGCTGGACGGAGATCATTTCAAGCGCTGCTTTTTATCGCCATGTGTAGGCTAGCTGCCCCGTAGGGGTCGTGTAAATGGCGCAAATGTAGTAGGGGGAATGGCCGTTTGAGCTAAGGCACCCAGGTACCAAGGGAGTTGTGGAGGTTAAATAGGGGAGAGGTATAGAGGCTGTGATTAAGTTTCAGGGTGTAGCAAAATGTCCGCTGATCACTTGCTATGTTCACTTGCCTATTAAGAAGGGCACCTCTATAATGTCCGTGGGGAGGGGATAAAAGAGCAGGCCACTGTGTTTTGAAAGAATGGAGCTGGGCAACAGGAGAGCTGAAATCGTGGGGAGTTTTGAGCTCCTGGGTGTAGCAAGATGGCCGCCGTGCTCCGGGAGTAGGCCGAAGCCGCGGACTTTCCTGAGAGCGGCGTAGGAGCTCCACTCCGCACGGGCCACAGTTTCACTGCAGAAGATAGGGGACAGTTCCCAGCAGGCAGGATGGAGGTGGCAGCACAGGGATTAGCTCGGGGGTGAGGGCGAGGGGCGGTGAAGTAGCCAGGGAGTCACAGTACCTGAGGGGGGCGGCTTCAGCGGGGTCCGAAGGCCACAGTATGGCGCCGGTTCCCAGGGTGGTGGAACTGTCCTCCGGTGATCCTCCGCTCCCGCTGTATCCCTGCTCAGTGTCCTCCGCGTACACAACGGCTGTTAGACAGGCCTGGGGAATGCGATCCCTTCGTAGTACACAGCACGCTGGCTCGGGGGTATAGGAGGCTTCACAGGCCTCAAGATGGCAGCGGGCCTCAGCAGTGTGGAGCTAGACGCAGGCCAAATGCAATAGTAGCCGGATAACCTCCGTAATATCGGCAGGTACTGCAACAGGACGTGTCCATGGGTGGAAATAAGGAGTTTAAAGTGTCTCTGGATCAAAATAGAAAGAGGATGGGGAAGGATTGTCTTTGGTTATGTGGAGCACAGCACCAACACGTCCTCTCAGCTTCACGTCCGGACACGCCCCCCCGCAACAGCCAGGTTTAAACTGAACAGCAGACTTTCAAAATTTGGCTCTTTAAGAGCTTACTCCACCCCCTCCACTCCTGATTGGCTGAGTGGCAGAGCACATGTTCAGATTCGGCTTCCACATAAAAGGCAGAGAGAGAGCGCGGCCCACCCTTAACAGGCACCATAAGAATATCCAAGATGAGAGACAGGCCACACCACCAGCTCCCCCAAGCCGCCTATTTAAGGCTGCATAAAGCCACCCCGAGGATCAGCAGCGGGGTTCCCTGACCAAGCTACCGTTGGTACCTTGTACCGCAGGGACTGCATCCGGCAGCAGACACATCCGGATGGACCGCCAGTAATTTATACCAGCTAGGAGGGGAGACACCGCTAGTCCTGACCTAGGAGGAAGAAAAAGGAACACTGAGGCTGCGGTGAGCAAAAAAAATTATAGTTAAAGTCCTGATTACGTAGGGGGTGGGCGGGGCCTCACCCCCAGCTGTGCCGACATGGAGCCGTCAGGAAATATAAATAAAACTGTGTGAAATTAAAAAAAAATTCATACACTGAATACTATCGTTACAGTTATTGACTATAAACAGTTACATCATTTTTCAATTCGTTTAATTTAATTAGTTTAATTTAAAAAAAAATATGTTTAAGCCATTCCCTGAGTAAGATTTCACAGCTGAGTAGCTTATTAATTATTATTTGCATTTTCAGGTAAAATTCAGTTTATTTTGTGTTTTCACAGAAATATCATCTCCAAAGGCACCGCCCATCATACCCCCTCCTCCTCCTAAACCAGATGACGCTCCAGTTAAAGAGACTAAGAATGTTCCTGAAGTAAAATCTGCACCTAGACGACAACCCAGCAATCAAATAAGAGATATCATCAAGATGTATCAAAGCCGTCCCCAAGAAGAACCTAAACCCTATGAACCAGTCAGGTATGACACCAAATAAAGCAGAGTTTAAAGTGGAGGTAAACCCATCCATAAAACAGTTTCATTTCTGGCACGTGCCGGAAATGTAACACTCCTATTGGTTGTGCTTTCAACCAAACTGTCAAACCATCCAATGGCTGGTGTCATAACTGATCACATGTGCAGTATTATGGCAGTTGTAGATTAACCACTTGCCGACCGCCGCCTGTACATATACGTCAGCAGAATGGCACAGCTGCATAAAGTAACGTGTATATATATGTCACTTTGAATTTCGCGCCGTGCGGGTGCGCGTGCGCCCCTGCCACGAACTCCGTGACCGTGCCCCAATGGGACCTGCGGACTCAGTGTCTGCCGGTGTCTCGCGATCGTGTCACGGAGCTGCAGAACGGGGGGATGCCTGTGTAAACAAGGCATCTCCCTGTTCTGCTTTGTGACAGGACAGTGACCTTCTGCTCCCTGTCATCGGGAGCAGTTATCAGTGTCTTGTCACATGTAGCCCACCCCCCCTACAGTAAGAAACACTCAACAGGTTTCATAACCCCTTAACCCCTACAGCACCACCTAGTGGTTAACCCCTTCACTGCCAGTGTCATTTTTACAGTAATCATTGCATTTTTATAACATTGATCGCTGTAAAAATGACAATGGACCCAAAATGGTGTCAAAAGTGTCCGATGTGTCCGCCATAATATCACAGTCACGATAAAAATCGCTGATCGCCGCCATTACTAGTAAAAAAAAAAATATTCATAAAAATGCCATAAAACTATCCCCTATTTTGTAGAAGCTATAATTTTTGCGCAAACCAATCAATAAATTGCGATTTTTTTTTTTACCAAAAATATGTAGAAGAATACGTATCAGCCTAAACTGAGGAAAAAAAATGTTATTTTATAAATTTTTTGGGGATATTTATTTTAGCAAAAAATATTGCATTTTTTTCAAAATTGTCGCTCTATTTTTGTTTATAGTGCAAAAAATAAAAACTGCAGAGGTGATCAAATACCACCAAAAGAAAGCTCTATTTGTGGGAAAAAAGGACGTCAATTTTGTTTGTGGCAACAGCGCAATTGTCAGTTAAAGCGACGCAGTGCCGAATCATAAAAAGTGGCCTGGGGGCGTGGCCAAGATGGCGGACTGACCGGACGTGTTTCCTGAGCTCTCCTGGAGTGTGATCCGCTCAGTTCCCTGCACCAGCTAGCTGAGCCTGCCTGCGGAGGTCTGAAAGCCTTCTAAGGGCTCAGGGAGTCAGAGGAAGGGGAAAAAGCTAAAGTTTCCTCTGTGCCCGCCGGTAGAAAGCTCCCGCTGCCCTGTTCCCTACCTTCTCCTGCGCGTCTCTCCAATATGGCGTCGCAGACGGACCACGAGGCGGATCCTGCTCCGGCTCCCCCTGGCATTCCGGAGGTGATGGCCGAGATTACTTCATGCCAAACGGCACTTACCGCCAGCATTGAGAGGGTACAGATGGATGTTGGTCTCATCCGCCAGGACTTCGATAAAATTCGTGCCCGAGTGTCGGAGACCGAGCGTCGGGTGGGGGAGGTGGAGGACGCGGTCACGGGGCATGATGCTTCAATCCGGGCCTTACAATCCAAGGTCAGGGCCCTTGAATACCGCGCGGAGGATGCAGAGAACCGGAGCCATAGGAATAACCTCCGAATCGTCGGCCTCCCGGAGGGGGTGGAGGGCCGCGCGCCTGCACGCTTCAACGAGGATCTTCTCCGTTCCCTGCTGCCGGCGGCCCAGCTCTCCCCATACTTTGCAGTTGAGAGGGCACACCGCGTCCCTCCTAGACCCGGACCTGAAGGGGCCCCCCCGCGCACCTTTATCCTGAGGCTGCTGAACTTCCGTGACCGGGATGAGCTGCTCCATGCCTCCCGCTCTGCCGGGGACCTGCCCTACAGAAACGTGAAGCTTCTGATGTTTCCTGACTACACAGTGGAGACCCAGCGACAACGCCGTTCCTTCGATACTGTTAAGGCAGCCCTGAGACGCAAGGGTATCAAATACAGTATCCTTTTTCCGGCCAAGCTACGGGTGGTGGACGGTGAGACGATCCGGTTTTTCACCACACCTAAAGATGTCTCAGCCTGGATGGATGGCCTGCCTCCCTAGGTGGATTTCCGTGCTGATGCCCCCCAGGATGATGGGATGCCTATACGAATTCTGCGGACCGGGTAAGAAGTGAGTGTCTGTTCCTGGTTCTTCCCTTCTACTGCAGCCCTCTGAAGCCCCTATGCGGAGCTGTGGGGAACACATTGACTGCCTACGCTGCTCTCTTGCTCACTACTGTCCCGGGTTTTTCTGTTGCCTTAGGGCCCTGTTTGATTCCTCGCTTAAATAACTAAGACTTTGATCTTCCTGCTTGGTGCTGATGGTTACAGCACCAGCTTTTTGCAACAGACTCTTAAGAATGTGCCCCTGCCTGGTCAGGAGAATGTTTATGATTCCATCCGTTACTGCTTCACTCCAGAGATGCTGGGAAAAGACTTGTGCTACCTGCTCTCCTTGACCTCACGATCACTGGAGATGTTGTGCGGTTCCGCACTGGTTACACGACCCCAACCTTAAGTATTGGTTCATAGACTATGGGTTTTTTGGGACATAAGTGCTCCTCACTGTTCAGAGGTGCATGGGGTGGGGGGAGGGGGGGAGTGGCAGTTGCCGCTGATGTTTGGTTGGGTTTGGTTTTTTTTACTCATATAGTTAGAGTTGGTCTTATGTCTAAGAATTCGGCTAATCTGTGGTTAATTCTTTGGTATGACACTGTGCTGCGGTAGCTGAGCTGTCCGGACCTGATGGACCCGGGATTGGGTAATTCCCTCCCCGGGTGCGTTGACTCCGACAGAGTCCTTGATAATAATAGGTTTATTGTGATTCCTCGTCCCCCTCATGGCTAAGTGCATGGTGGTTTCGTGGAATGTGAGGGGACTTAACTCTGCTGTCAAGCGCTCCTTGGTACTTAACTATCTGAGGAAATTACACCCCCAGGTGTGTATACTCCAGGAGATGCACCTTATGGGATCTAAAGTCCTGAGTTTGAAGCGGGCATGGGTCGGTGCACACTATCATGCACCTTATTCTAACTACGCCAGGGGCGTTAGTATCCTGGTGCACAGATCCCTGCCCTTTCGGCTCTTGGATGTGAAACTAGACCAGGGAGGCAGGTACGTGCTTCTGCATGCCCTAATCTCGGACATTCCCTTTGTGTTGGTGGGGGTGTATTTGCCCCCCCCCAGCCGACCTTGATGTTTTACATACGCTTATGCAACAGATTACGTCATATAATGTTGATAATGTCCTAATCATTGGTGACTTTAATCTGGTCCCGTCTAGGGATCTGGACAGACTACACGCCTCTGGTCCCCAGCAACACGGCCTTGCCAACTGGGCATCCACTTTCCATATGAGGGATGTGTGGCGGCATTTGCATCCCTCTAATAGGGAATACACCTGTCTCTCTAGCACCTATCGGACCATGTCCCGCATTTACCTGGCATTTGCCTCCTCCGCACTTCTACGGAGAGTGGTCAGTGCTGAGATCCTCTCGAGGGGTATCTCGGACCATGCTCCGCTAGCTGTTACTATCCGTCTCTCTCAGGTAGAGGGTGTGAGGTTGTGGAGGCTGTCCAGGTACTGGATTATGGACCCTGAGATACAGGAAGAGATGCCGGAGGCACTCTGTACTTTCTGGATGAACAATGCTGACACAGTTAATCCCCTTGTAGAATGGGATGCTTTCAAAACCTGGCTCAGGGGAGACTATATGGCTTGGATAGTGGTACGTAAGCGGGAGTCTATGCAGTCTCTGAGAGATCTCGAAGACCAGGCAAAATTGCAGGAGGCGGCCTACATTCGTTCGCCTGACTCGGCGCACTATGTGCCCTGGCAAGATACCCTGAGGAACTTGTCCCTACTTAGAATAGACCTCACCAAAAAGTCCATGCTTGAGAGTTCCCAGAGAGTCTTTGAATATGGTGATAAGAACGGTCGGTTGCTGGCTTGGCTTGCCAGGGGGCAGCAGGCTGTGACCCATGTTGGTAGTTTGAGGGCGTAGGATGGTGGCTTGCTGACATCTCCTGCGGACATTGGTGCCAGATTCCTGAAGTATTATCAGGCCTTGTACTCCTCTAGAGTCAGTTATGACTACTCTGAGCTTCTCCATTACCTAGATCGGGTATCGCTCCCCTCTTTAGATGAAGAGAAAGCTAGGCAACTAGACGCAGATATTTCCCTGGAGGAGGTGCAGATGGCCCTGCACTCCATGCAGTCCGGGAAGACTCCCGGGCCGGATGGGATTCCAATCAAGTTCTATGCGACGTACCAAGAGCTTTTAGCTCCCAGATTTACATCGATGCTGCAGCAATTCTATACCCTTGGTTCCCTCCCGGATTCTATGTCTGATGCTATAGTGGTGTTGGTGCCCAAGCCTGGTAGGGACCTGGAGGAGTGTACCTCCTACAGGCCTATCTCCTTAATTAATGCTGACGCCAAGCTCCTTGCAAAAATTCTGGCCATTAGGCTTGGTAAGGTGATCGAGGACCTCATACACATTGATCAGACCGGGTTTATGCCGGGTAAGGGCACCGACATCAATATCCGTCGACTTTTCCTGAACCTGGCCATGTCCCATGATAACGGGGGTACTAGAGTCATAGCTTCTCTCGATGCCGAAAAGGCTTTTGATTCCGTTGAGTGGGAGTTCCTCTGGGTGGTGCTAAGGCGGTTCGGTATTGGGCCTAGATTTCTGAAGTGGTTGGGTATGCTTTACAAATACCCCAGAGCTAGGATCAGGGTGAATGATTTCCTTTCAGATTACATTCTCCTCCGGAGGGGGACTCAGCAGGGTTGTCCCCTGTCTCCCAGTTTGTTCGCTCTGGCTCTGGAGCCCTTGGCAGTTTTGGTCAGGGACTCGGACCGGATACTTGGACTTAGGGTCGGCCCTCTGGAGGAGAAAATATCGCTCTATGCAGATGACACCCTCCTATATCTACATGATGCTGACTCCTCGCTCACTGCGGCCCTCGAGACCTTTGATGAATTTGGTAAATTTTCGGGGATACGTATTAATTGGACTAAGTCTGTCTTGTTCCCCTTAGATGTCGCGGTGGGTGGCATGGCTCCACAGACCGCGCTACAATGGGTAGAGGTCTTCACCTATTTGGGCATTAGGGTCTCTAGGGACCTTAACTCCTTCCTCCGCCTCAATCTACTACCAGTAGTTACCCGCCTCAAGGACCACTGTTCCCGTTGGACCAACCTACCACTCAACCTCTTGGGACGTATTAATGTTCTAAAGATGATTTACTTACCTAGGTTTAATTATATCTTTCGAAACTGTCCAGTGTGGATCTCCCCTTCCCTTTTTAAAGATCTTGACAGTTGCATTGGCTCTTTTCTGTGGCGAGGCTTCTCTCCTCGCATGGCTAGATCGACCCTTCAGCTGCCCGTCAGCTGTGGTGGTCTGGCCCTCCCGACCTGATGGTGTACTATTGGGCGGCTATATTGGTCACCGTGTGATGGTGGTTCGAGCAGTCCAGGGCCAATGCGGCTGTCTGCTTGGAGGCAGCGGTGGTGGGATCTCTTACTGAACTTAGCAACCTGGTTTATAGGGGTGCCTCGGCATACCCCTCTTTGCCTGCTCCGTCTAGGACTACGCTGCGAGTGTGGGGGATGGCTAGGCGTCGCTTCTTATCCCCCAATCAGTGGTCCCCCTTTACCCCGTTGTGGGGGAATCCCTCCCTTGCACATTTCCGATCCATTCCGGATCCGCAGTTGTGGGCCCGATGTGGTATTAAGTTGTTGAGGGATATTGTCTCCAACGGGTCCCTACTCCCCTTCCGAGATCTGTCCGACCGGTTTGGCTTGCCACCCTGGATGCTGTTTCGCTACTGTCAGTTGCGGCATGCATTTCAGGCCCAGTTTCCGACGCCTCCTAGCCTACAGGCAGATGCAGTTGAGGATTTGCTGGCCCAGAGCTCCCTTGATAAGCCCCTCTCTACGCTATATCTCACAATTATCCGGAAGGATTCTCCGAAGATGGACTCGCTGTGGGGGAAGTGGGTGGGAGATATCCCGTCCCTAGACAGGGAGTCATGGGAGGAATGTTTTGAGGATAGCTACAAGTTGGTGATATCCTCTACGGACAGGTTAATACAGGCCAAGTTTCTACATAGAGTGTACCCTTCTCCTCAGAGACTGCATGGTATCTATCCGCAACGCTCTCCGAACTGCCCGCGATGCCGATCTGCTTCTGGTACAGATATTCATATGTTTTGGTCCTGTCCCAGACTTGCGGAATATTGGTCCGCCATTTTCGAGTTCATTAACATACGTCTCCACTTGGATCTCCCAGTATCTGCGGAATTAGCTCTACTGGGGATACAAGATGATGAACAGAGACCTCGCTACACTAAACTCCTGCTCTCAATGCTGCTTTTCTATGCAAAAAAAATTATTCTGTTAAAATGGACCTCTAGAGCGCCTCCTACAGTAGGGGCGTGGATGGATCTGGTCAATACTGTGTTGCCTTCATACAAACTTACATATATTAATAGAGGGTGTCCTATGAAGTATGAACGTGTGTGGGGCCCATGGACCAACCCCGTTTAACACTGTACTCCCTGATGTTTCCCTTGATTAACTATGTGCGCTCCCCTCCCCCCATTCTCTCCTCCCCCCGTCCCCTTCCTTCCCTGCCCCTCTCTCCCCCTCTTCCCCTCTCCCTTCCCCATCTCCTGCCTTCCCCCCCCCCTCCCTGCTCTCCTCCTCCCTCCATCCTCTCACCTTCTCTAATTGGATATCGGTAATTCCTCTTGAGTATGATTCTTCTTTACAAACATTTGAATTATTTGCTCTTGTAACCCTCAGCTTATCTTAGACGTTTATGTATAGTTATTCTGTATCCTTTTTTTTGTTTCCCTTTTTTTTTTTCTTGATGACTGTACTATGTCATGTACCATTGATTCATTAATAAAGACCAACCTTGTTGTTAAAAAAAAAAAAAAAAAGTGGCCTGGTCTTTGACCAGCGAAATGGTCCGGGCTGAAGTGGTTAAAGATGGAGGATGCAAGCTAACTCATAGGAATGCAAAAGACATGCAAAAGACACAAACTGAATCCCTGGCATGTGTATGTAGACAGCAGAGTGTTAGAGAGATTTTGGGAGCTATTTAATGCAGGAAAGAATGGCATACTGGAGGACAGATAAACAGGGGATGGCATCAGTTAAAGCGGTAGTAAACTGCTGCTGCAAAAAAAAGCTTTCCCCTGTAAGACAAATGTATAATGTGCTAGTACTAGCACATTATGCAAGACTTGCCTTCAAACGAAGCCCTCCAGCGGCACGCTGTCACAGCTGACAGGGCTTCCATCTTTACCCAGTCTTCCTTCCGGTTTCGTGGCCTCCAGCTACATTAGTACAAACAAATGGCCACTGCCCTCACCTATAACTGGCCTTTGCAGCAAGGAGCACGTGGAAGGGCAACGCATGTAAAAAAAAAAAAGAAAACAGAACTTCTTGCTCTACTTACTGAACAGCCTGCAAACAAACAAATTTTCTTGTCTGAGGCCGCGTACACATGACCGGTTTTCTCTGCAAAAAACGACAAGAAAACTGCCGGGAGAGCCTTCTTGCTGAGAAAACCGGCTGTGTGTACGCGGGTTTCAGTTTTCTCATCAAGAAAACTGCCCAGATTCCCCGACGAGAAAAAAGACGACCTGCGGTCTTTTTTCTCGTCGAGAATCTCATCGGCCTGTTTCTCGACGAGAAACCCGAGCGTGTGTACACTTACCTGTCACCGTGGAAACCCGCGCATGCTCGAAATGGCTTCCTAGGCATAGGGTGTAGCAAGATGGCGGCGACAGCATCGAATGTGACGAGCGACGCTTGTCGTAGTCGATGACGTCACCCCGTTCGTGCCATTCAAAAGAACGGCGGTTCTTTTGAATCGTACGTGTGTACACTCGGCCGGGTCAAGTTTCTTGTCAAGATTCTCGTCAGGAAAAACAACGTTTTTTTCCTGACGAGAATCTCGGCCGCGTGTACAGGGCTTTACAGTATGCGTTAAAAACAAGGGTTTAGTCTGCACACGTGCAAATATGCAAAGGCCAGTTATAGGTGAGGGCAGTGGCCATTTGTTTGTACTGTTAAATATTGGTGAGAGGACGCACTGGACACCTTTGCTGCCATAGTGCTATGTGCTGTGTGTCCAGTGCGTCCCTGTGCCTTTAAGGAGGGGTGGACTACCTCCAGGCTCACCTGCCCTCTGCCTATTCATTATAATGCATGTGCTTCTACTCTAGAGGCTCTCAAAATTTAGAGTTAGGAGTACAGAAAATAACAGGGTGCCTTGATGGGGCTCTGTAGCTTATGCATGTATTTGCAAATGTGTGCAGACATTTGTTTTTAACGCATACTGTTAGACAGGAAAATTTGCTTGTTTGCAGGCTGGTCGGTAAGTTGAGCAGGAAATTCTCTGGTTTTGTTTTTCCGGCTACATGAGTAGCCGGAGCCACGATGACGTCGCTCCCGCGCATGTGTATGGGAGCCCTCATTTACAGCACGGCTCTGAAGGTCTGGCACGGTATGCCGAACCATCAGATCGCATGCACTGCTGACGTCACTGGCTGCATGCAGTGTGAATATCTCCTAAACCAGTGGTCATCAACCCTGTCCTCAGGGCCCACTAACAGGCCAGGTTTGCAAGATAACTGAAATACATGACAGGTGATATCATTTGCTGCTCAGTGATTGCATTATTCTAGTCTGCATCTCCCCAAGGTAATACATAAAACCTGACCTGTTAGTGGGCCCTGAGGACAGGGTTGATGACCACTGACCTAAACAGTGCAAGTTTTTGAGATATTCACTATACCTACAGGTAAGCCTTATTATAGGCTTGACATGTTAAGGACAGATCCTCAGTCATAACCCACCTACTATACTTAAATCTCCCCAACTCCCCCCAAATGCCCAATAAAACAACTGACAAAGTTGTGGAGTAAAAATTGGCCTTGCAGCCTATTTATTTAACAATTTCTAAACTTAAAATAAATAACCATTTTTAAATAACATCAGACAAACTTTTTTCCATATCTTGGTGGTCTTGGAGGCAACGACACCCAACTTGGTCACTGGGACAAAACGTATTTAACTTAGGCCTCAGTCACAAGACACCGACTCAGAGACAGTACACGTGTCCGCAGTGACCTACAATTTTACCCCTTCCTGGTTAAACCCTCGTTAACCGGAGGGTACCCGATAACCCCATACCACAGATGGGTACCACCATTTTACAAAATATTCCAGCCTTTTTCTCCCCTTCCAGAGACCCAGCACTGCCACAAACCATTCCGGCCTACCAACTGCATCCCCCCCGCCTACAACCTAGGGTGGGTGGGTGGGAAGCTTCTTCCTCTGGTAATGGAGGACTAACGATACCTCACTTCCTCCCACTGACTAAACACTGGGAACCACCTCTAACCCCCCGGGCCACCCCCCTTTTCTTAAAGGGGGAACTACATACTTCTACTCCTCCTGTACTGTCCCACCCTGTCATGCAGTCCCTTCGCCTATCTGTTCCCTTTCTGCTCTGGAACTCTCTTTCCTGTAGGTACAAGTCAAAAAACTAAGTTTACTAAGTTTACTAAGTTTAAGCAAAGACAGGTATGGTCAGATATGGAGGAATTCTTTAGGAGACTGAGGCTCAAAGAATATTTTCACAGTAATGAAAGGAATCCTAGGACAATAGGAGGTGATAAAAAGAAAAAGAACAGCAACTTCACACCTCCACAAGGACGCAACCCCAAACTGGATACCTATATTGACAGCTTCAGGCTGCGAGTAACATCTCTGATATCCACCCAGCAAAAGAAAATATTATACAACCTTTCACCACTGGAGCGAAGAGCTGTACACGATCTGCGCAAGAATCAGGCCATAACCATCAAACCAGCAGATAAAGGGGGAGCAGTCGTTGTGATGGATACAGACAAATATATACAAGAGGGTCAGAGGCAGCTGGCAAATACTACTTACTACAAAAAACTGGATTATGATCTGACCCAGGATTTTACTAAGCAATTAAAAGGTCTGATTGCGACCATACCAAGCCACCTGCATTCAGAACTCATCAATGCGATTCCAGATAATCCAGATATTGGAGACTTCTACATGCTGCCCAAAATTCACAAGCCAGGAAATCCAGGCAGACCCATTATAACAGGTATGAATACACTTACCGAACATATCTCAGGCCTTGTAGAAAACATGTTAAAACCGTTAGTCATGAACACTACTAGTTTCCTGCAAGACACCACTGATTTTCTGAACAAGCTTAACAATATACAACAATTACCACCAAATACACTTCTAGTCACTATGGATGTAGAATCTCTGTACAGTAACATCCCTCACAAGGATGGGTTGGCAGCATGTCACAGATTCTTATCATCCACACCAAACCACAAATACACGGCTGAGGATGTTACACAGCTCATCGAATTTATTCTTACACACAACTACTTCACTTTCAACAATGACATCTATCTCCAATGTATGGGTACTGCTATGGGAAGCAAAATGGCACCCCAATATGCAAACTTATTTATGGCTGACCTGGAGGACAAATTCCTGAACAGCATACAACAAAAGCCATACAGATATTATCGCTATATTGATGATATCTTCATGACATGGACTGAAGGTGAAGAAAATCTAAACCAATTCTTCTCATTGATCAACACTTTTCACCCATCTATCAAACTAAAAATGGACTATTCGAACACACATGTCAACTTCCTAGACACTACAGTATACATCAGGGATGACAAGCTTCACACTTCCATATACAGAAAACCGACTGACCGATGCAGCTATCTTCATAGTTCCAGTTTTCATCCCCAACACACTAAACGAGCCATCATACACAGCCAGGCCATCAGATACCACCGAATTTGTTCAGACCCAGAAGTCAGAGATAAACATCTCAGAACACTGGCAGGCTCTTTCCAGAAGAAAGGATATAAAGACAAAACCATCAACAACAGCATAAACACAGCCTTGAAAACCCGAAGAGAAAATCTCCTCCAATACAAAGAGAAAAAAACAAATAACAGAGTACCTCTAGTCACCACATACAACCCAACACTAGAAGGGATCAAAAAGATAATCAAAGATTTACAGCCCATTATAACAGAGGATGAAACTCTGAAAGAAATATTCCAACAACCCCCATTATTGGCTTTCAGACAACCACCCAACCTCAGACACAAACTAATCAGCAGGAAACGTCACTCTGATTATGAAGTCACAAATAATGGAAGCAAACCCTGCAATAAAAAACGCTACAAACTGTGCAACCAGATCAATCCATCCAAAAGTGTCACACACACAAATGGGACCTTCACCATCATGGGATCTTACAACTGTACCTCCAGTAATGTTGTGTACCGCATCCAATGCAACAGGTGTGGCAAAGGATCTTATGTTGGTGAAACAGGACAGAAGTTGCAAGCGAGGATGAATTTTCACAGACATACCATCAAGGAACATAAAGAAGAGAGTTTCTGCACACCTGTGGGACATCACTTCTCACAACCAGACCACACTATAGAAGACCTCAATGTTTTAGTTCTTAAAGGGAATTTCAGAACTATCCAGGAAAGGAAAACATTTGAACTAAGAATGATAATTCTTTTTAACACAAAAACGAATGGCCTAAATTTAGATATTGGTTTCCTTACCCATTATACTAAGGTTTTATGACCCCCTCTGTGACTAGCATCTCCCCCCTCAAGTCTATAGCTCTCCCTCTGTCTTATCTCACTAACTCTGTCTTATCTCACTAACTCTGCTGCTATCTTTATTACCATTGATTTGTATGTGTTTTTTTTTCCTTTCCCTCTGAGATTTTTTTCTTGTTTTGTTTCAACATTCTGCTAAAAAAATTGTGAATCAGTACTGCTTGGACCTTGAAGAAGGGGACATACCCCGAAAGCTTGTCCTGAAAAATTCTATGTTAGTGCAAATAAAAAAAGTATCACGGACAGTACTTAATTTTCTCTTTCTTCGAATGAATGCCGCTATGGTTTGTGTGATCCTTTGTTGTATTGTATTGTAGGAGAACAGCCCATACCTTCTTAAAGAAGAAAGATCCCAAAGAGGAGGCCCTAGAGAGACTCCGGAACGCTGCTCCCCCTCCAGATGGGGTAAGGCCAATAAGAAATACTGCAATATTCAATAAGACATTGTAAAGAGCAGTTGGGATGTGAAAGTTCATTAATGCAAGAAACAATATGATTGTTTGATATAACAGCTATTTTGATAAAAGTATCCTCTCTGTCAGAAATTGAGTGGTTTAATCCATACATGATCATTTTCACTGAAAAGTAACAATCAGCCCTGGTAACAGCAGCAGAGGGGGCACAAAGCCATTACTCCTCATGTCGCTGTCAGTCACACATTACTGTGTAAATTAAAACAGGACTTTTATACTAACTGTAAAATCAATTTCTAGGAGTCCACTGAGGAGCACAGCCCAATAATAAATAATCAACCTAGGGTTATACTGTACTGCTGCCTAAGGAAGAAATGAACGCTGGGCACATAGAAAACTGAAGGCCAGCCCCTTTGAGGCTATGAGCCTTCTGATCTCACACATTTTAAGTTTTTGATGACAGTCCAAGAGAAAACAATAACATATAGGAGGAGGGAGCTGTGTCCCTCAAAGGACTCTAAGAAAAGGATTGTATGTTGAGTACCAAAATCCTAATTTCTTTATCGGCCATTGAGGGGCTTGATGATAAGAAAACAACCTAGGGATGTCCAAAAGCAGTCCAAAAAAAAGAGAGGGGCAAGCACATCAAAACAAGTGCAGGCGAACCATTTCAACAAGGAGAAAACAAAGAAAAAGGGAAACCAAGGACGTTAAACAGCCGTTGAAGAACCTTTCGACCAAATTTGAAAGGTTGAAAGCCCAAGAAGCTCTCATAGCCCTAGTGGAGTGGGCTTTACCATGAAGAGGAAGCACTTCATCTTGCAATTCATAAGCCTGAACAAGAACCAAAGACAAATAGTTTAATTATATACTCTACACCAGGGATCTTTAAATTACGGCCCTAGAGGTGTTGCGGAACTAGTTTGAAGACCCCTGCTCTACACAAAAGGGACTTTTAGGGTGCCAAACAATAAACTTCACATATTTATATAAAAAAAATTGAATTGTATTTAATAATTAAAAAATAACAATTGATACAAAAATTACTTGTGCAAACAGCAGGTCCAACTTTTATCATCATACCTGCTCTGTGCAATAGTTTTGCACAGAGCAGCCCTAATCCTCCTCTTCTCGAGTCTCCCAACAGCACTCCTGGCAACCCCCCCCACGAGTGCCCCCATAGGGGGGCAACTGTGCGGGCTTACTCCCACATTGACACAGTGGGACTCTGGCCTGTCCCTAGCTCTCCCTGTCTCTGGCTGTGATAGACAGCAGCAGGAGCCAATGGCTCTCGTTGCTGTCTCTGAGCCAATGAGGAGGGAGAGAGCAGACAGAGCCTCTGCTCTTATGTACATCAGTGGACTGAGATCAGGCTCAGGTAAGTATAAGGGGGGCTGGGGGGGGACTACATGCAGAAGGTTTTTTACCCTAATGCTGAAAATGCATTAAAGTAGAAGTTCACCCTAAAACTAAAATCTCTAAATCTACAGACATCCACAACCTAAGACTAACCTATCTAGCCCTGTAAAGAAGAAATCGCAATACATACCTTTTTTGAAGCTGGTCCGGTCTCCAGCATCAGCAGGGCAGAGCACTGGGTGTCAGCAGGACAGAAGATTAGGCGTCAGGGCAATGGACTGGGCGACAGCAGGGCAGAGGACTGGGCAACAGCAGGGCAGAGGACTGGACAACAGCAGGGCAGAGGACTGGGCGACAGCAGGGCAGATGACTGGGTGACAGAAGGGCAGAGGACTGGGTGACAGCAGGGCAGAGGACTGGACGACAGCAGGACAGAGGACTGGGCGACAGCAAGACAGAAGACTAGGTGTCGGCAGGGCAGAGGACTGGGTGTGGGCAGGACAGAAGACTAGGTGTCAGCAGGGCAGAGGAGTGGGTGTCAGCAGGGCAGAGGACTGAGCGACAGCAGGGCAGAGGACTGGGCGTCAGCAAGACAGAAGACTAGGTGTCAGCAGGGCAGAGGACTGGGCATCAGCAAGACAGAAGACTAGGTGTCAACAGGGCAGAGGACTGGGCAACAGCAGGGCAGAGGACTGAGTGCCGGCAGAACAAAAGACTAGGTGTCAGCAGGGCAGAGGACTGGGTGTCACCAGGGCAGAAGACTAGGTGTCAGCAGGGCAGAGGACTGGGTGTCACCAGGGCAGAAGACTAGGTGTCTCCAGGGCAGAGGACTGGGTGTCAGCAGGGCAGAGGACTGGGTGTCAGCAGGGCAGAGGGCTGGGCGTCAGCAGGGCAGAGGGCTGGGCGTCAGCAGGGCAGAGGGCTTGGCATCAGCAGGGCAGAGGGCTGGGTGACGGCAGGGCAGAGGGCTGGGCGTCAGCAGGGCAGAGGACTGGACTCGATTTCTCACAGTTAGGACAGTGCTACGAGAAAAAAACAGATACCATTTTGATCTTTGTCAGCTAACATGACTTTTTTACTTCTAACATCTAAATTTCTAAAGATAGAAGTAAAAAAGCTAACCAAGATCAAGATGGTATCTGTTTTTGCCTGTAGCACTGTCCTAACTGTGAGAAATTGGGCAGAGCAGTTTTCTACCCAATTTCTCAAAGTCCAGTGGCTGCATAAAATAAATACTGCCATTTTCAGAGACATTTTTTATTTTTTTTACCTCCACGTTGCTCTCTGCCTCAGGAGGACCGCACGATCATCCCTGAGGCCGGCCCCCAGCCCCACTACTTACGAGAGCGACAGGCGGGATCACCCCTTGGCTGGCCACACCCTCTCACAAGTCCCAAAATGAAGGAGACGGGCATCAGCTCCTCTGCATTAATCAGAGCCCTGAGCCACTGAACAGGTCTGCAGCTGGGGGAGCCAGAGGAGGGATCTGTCAGAGTGCCGCATGTGATAGTTCCCACCCACCTGGCAGCACTCAGTTGATGGTGAGCTCAGCTGCCCATGACAAAGCGTCATTTTCGGGACTCACACCGGGACGTTTGTCAAATATTCGTGAATGTTCCGGGCAATTCGGGACTGTTGGCAACCATGCAGATGAACTTCCACTGCTCTGGTCCTGATAACTCTGCAAAATAATCTCCAAAGAATTCTGACCTGCCTTAAATAGCAGAGTCCTGTGCTAACTGAAACTAAGGCAGGTTGTCACTACTGACTGCAGGACCATTGCAGTGAGAACACCAGTATACTTTATGAATAGGGAAATATCTGCGCTCATTGGCTAACTAGATAGACTTCCAGGAGTTTCAATATCTAACCTAAATCTACCAGTAGCTATTAATAATAGTAGAAAAAACTCTTCAAATTCAAGCAAGAAATACAGCAAAAAGAAAAAAGATATTCATTCTCCAAAGGACACTAAGTGAAATTGAGCAGGTGTGAGGGGTTATAACATCTGATCTTGTTAGTGTGGTACTGGAATTAGCCAATTTAAAGTAGAACTATAGAGTAATTAGTAAGTTGAGTAATGCCCTGTACGCACGATCGGTTTTTCCGATGAAAAAAGTCAAATGGACTTTTTTCATCGGAAAAAACTATCGTGTGTGGGCCCCATCGGAAAAAAAAAACGATAGGAAACTCCGATCGTCTGTGTGGAACTCCAACGGAGAAAAAACCCAAGCATGCTCAGAATCAAGTCGACGCATGCTCAGAAGCATTGAACTTCATTTTTCTCGGGTCGTCTGAGTGTTTTACGTCACCGCGTTTTGGATGGTCGGAATTTTGTCTGATAGTGTGTATGCAAGACTGATGGAAGTCAGCATCACCGGAATTTTGACGGAAAATTCCATCGGATTTTATTCCATCGGAAATCCGATCGTGTGTACAGGGCATAAGGGAGGGTTATAACCCCTGTAAGGTTTATTTTTTCCATCTTTGTCCCATTGAGATTTCCCTTCACTTTCTGTCCCATAGCCAAAAAAAGTGAGAGGAAATCCTTGCAAATTAAGGGAATCTCTTGGAACCCCCAAGGTCACCAGAACTAGTGTCCCCATTTGAAGATTTCCCCTCTGTTACTGTTCTGGGGACAACCCAATTTGGGATTTGCTTTTACTTAATTTTTTATTTTTTTAAAGCAACCTTGTCATCTAACTAAAAGTGCCATTATACGCTGTCCCTGCAAGGAAAAAAGTGAATGCTTATCTTTCCTGCTGCCCAAAGATCTGAATGCTGCTCAGTTGAAGGGAGCTCCCTGAATGAAATTTGTTTTGAAATCAACACATTTGTAACAGCATTGCACAAAACAAATAAATCCTTTTTCTTTTTTTTTTTTTAAGAACGCTATAAAGCCGCCACCACCACCACCTCCTCCATTTTCTTCTACAGAAAAGAGTGAGCCGACAAATTCTATTCGAGAGAAGCAAAAGCCACTTTTAGGGCTCTTTGCATCTAGTTTGATACCACCGGCCCCAGAAGTTCAGGCTCCAAAGGGTGCAGGTAAAAAGAAACTGCAAGATTTTCTGAATAACTAATTTTTTTCTAAATGTCCTGTAATTCCCTTTTCAAAAGCATTCCGTTTTATTTATTTTAACAATTGAACTTCCTTTGCTTTCAGGGAGAACTCTTGAAGGTGACCACTCCACCAAGTCAGCTCTCATCAAACATAGTGCCAGTGTTTACTTCTCCTACAGTGATGTGAACTGGAGACTTTATGTGCGGAAGGAAGTAAGTTTATAGAGAACGTTTTTAAAATTAGGCACTGTCCAATTACAAGGGGGAAGTGCCAGTGCAATGTATTCATTCAGTTTACTATAGGACACTGATATATACATATCGTATGTGGGGCCAAACCATGACTTCCAGGACTCCTTGTTCTTCTTTACGCTGAAGATAGTTTCTAATGTTTGGGGTCATGTCCTGCTGCAGAAAAAATTTGGGGCCAATCACACGCCTCTCTGATGGTATGGCACGATGAATAAATATCTGTTTGTATTTCTCAGCCAGTGGCAGCTGGTGCTAAAAAATTTGGGGGGGGGCGCAAACAAACTAAAAAAAATTGGAGAAAAAAAACATCAATTGCTGCCACTGTGCCATTAAATGCAGCCACTGTGCCATCAAACGCTGCCACTGTGCCATCAAATGCTGCCACTGTGCCATCAAATGCTGCGACTGTGCCCATCAAACGGTGCCACTGTGCCATCAAATGCTGCCACTGTGCCATCAATTGCAGCCACTGTGCCATCAATAGCAGCCACTGTGCCATCAATAGCAGCCACTGTGCCATCAAACACAGCCACTGTGCCATCAAATGCTGCCACTGTGCCATCAAATGCAGCCACTGTGCCATCAATTGCAGCCACTATGCCAACAATTGCAGCCACTGTGCCATCGAATGCAACCACTGTGCCATCAAATGCTACCACTGTGCCATCAAATGCTGCCACTGTGCCATCAATTGCAGCCACTGTGCCATCAATAGCAGCCACTGTGCCATCAAAAGCTGCCACTGTGCCATAAAGCGCTGCCACTGTGCCATAAAGTCGCTGCCACTGTGCTATCAAACGCAGCCAATGTGCCATCAAACGCAGCCACTATGCCATCAAACGCTGCCACTGTGCCCATCAAACGCTGCCACTGTGCCATCAAATGCTGCCACTGTGCCATCAAATGCTGCCACTGTGCCATCAATTGCAGCCACTGTGCCAGCAATTGCAGCCACTGTGCCATCAAATGCAACCACTGTGCCATCAAATGCAGCCACTGTGCCATCAAATGCAGCCACTGTGCCATCAAAAGCTGCCACTGTGCCATCAAACGCTGCCACTGTGCCATCAAAAGCTGACACTGTGCCATCAAATGCTGCTACTGTGCCCATCAAACGCTGCGACGGTGCCATCAATTGCAGCCACTGTGCCATCAATTGCAGCCACTGTGCCAGCAATTGCAGCCACTGTGCCATCAAATGCAACCACTGTGCCATCAAATGCAGCCACTGTGCCATCAAATGCAGCCACTGTGCCATCAAACGCTGCCACTGTGCCATCAAAAGCTGACACTGTGCCATCAAATGCTGACACTGTGCCATCAAATGCTGCTACTGTGCCCATCAAACGCTGCGACGGTGCCATCAATTGCAGCCACTGTGCCATCAATTGCAGCCACTGTGCCATCAAACGCTGCCACTGTGCCATCAATTGCAGCCACTGCGCCATCAAATGCTGCAACTGTGCCCATCAAATGCTGCCACTGTGCCAAATGCTGCCAGTGTGAGTGTGCCCCCCCCCGCGCCCGCTCGCCATCTGCCCGGCACTTACCCTGCCTTGTGGGGCAGTGGGTGACGGTGATGAGCGGGGTCCTTCATGTCTCCTGCACTCCCCTCTTCTCCTCCCGTTAGGCGCCCAATAGCGGCGCCTGTTGTTTCAGCCAATCAGGTGACAGGTAACCAGACCTGAGCAACCTGATTGGCTGAGAGGCGTGTCAGTGTTAGGGAAACAATGTATCGCTTCCCTAACACACCACTGAGTAATCAGCAAACGCACAGCAGTGCGCCCGCTGTTTACCCTTTTGGAAGCCTATTAGAGCCCACAGGCTCTAATCAGGAAGCCTATTAGAGCCTATGGCTCTAATCAGGCGCTTCCAAAACACACTCGCCGCTGTAATTCATATGCCCGGCGCCCGAGAAGGGGCCAGGCACATGAATAGGAGGTTGTAGCGGCGACCATACCTAGGAGGTGACAGCGGCCGCCCCCCCTCTCTTGTCACTCTCTCTCACCATCTATCTATGGTGAGAGAGAGTGACAAGAGAGGGGGGGCGGCACTCCTGCGGCCTTTATGGACGCACCAACGCTGTTCTCAGCATTGAGGACACCATTGATCCTGACCAAATCTCTAACTTCATTTTCAGAAAAGCAGCCCCAAACATGCAAGGAACCTCCACCATGCTTCACTGTTTCCTGCAGACACTCATTATTGTACTGCTTTCCAGTCCTTTGGTGAACAAACTGCCTCCTGCTACAGCCATATATTTCACATTTTGACTCATCAGTCCAAAGCACCTGCTGCCATTTTCCACCTCCCCAGTTCCTATGTTTCCATGTATACTTGAGTCAGTTAGCTATGTTTCCATGTCGGAGGTATGACTTTTTAGCCACAATACTTCCATGAAGACCACTTCTGGCCTAACTTCCCTGGACAGTAGATGGGAGTACCTGGGTCTCACTGGTTTCTGCCAGTTCTGTGCTAATGGCACTGTTGGACATCATTTGCTGCATTACGTTTACTTGACCAACCCCCTACATTTATGGTTCTCAACCTTGCCCAATCAATGGTGTTCTCAGTGGCAGATACTTATCCATCATGCCATACCATCAGGGAGGCATGTGATTAGCCCCAAATGTATTCTGCAGCAGGACAATGACCTTAAACATACAGCCAATGTCATTAAGAACTATCTTTGACATAAAGAAGAACAAAGAGTCGTGGAAGTGATGGTTTGGCCCCACAAAGGCCTAATCTGGGATTGTATGAAGAGACAGAAGGGTTTGAGGCAGAGGCGTACTAAGTGGGGGGTGGGGGGGGCAAGCCGCACCGGGGTGCCACACACTGGGGGGGTGTCAGGCCGGTGCCCCCCTGTGACTGAAGCGGTGACAGCATCAGCGCCGCAGACTCGGAGTGATTAGCAGTGGCAGTCAGCGATACCGTGATACAAGGGGGGGGAGGGGGTGCGGGGTGACACCGCTGCACCATATAATCTATAGCAGCCAATAAGAGGGTACTGCTGGTCCTCGTGTATGGGGCCTGGGCAGCTGACAAACAGAAGGAAGGGGGGGGGACCTGGGCAGGAGGGGGTGATCGGTGCCACAGAGAGGGGGGCATTATCTTGTACTGATCCCCTGTAGTTCTCCCGCTGGCTTATCCTCCTCTCCCTCCTGCCAGCATGCAGCTGCTGCAAGGGGGAATTACAGGGAATTGTTTCTAGTAATTGCCACCCGCCGCACCATTCACCTCCTCCTGTCCAGGTTCCCCTTCACTCTCCTGCCTGGGGCCCCCTGGTCCCCCTTCCCTCTGCAACGTTGGTGGCTTCCTTTCCTCTCCTCCCACTGGCTGCTGCAGGTGTTTCAGAATGGAGAGCGTGGTGGGGCCGGTAAATATGTAATATTTATTGGCCCTTTCAATTTCTGAATGAACATAGTGAGTGATCGGTACTGATCACTTACTATGTTCATTCATAACTGAAGCACAGTAAACTTACAGAGCTATACCTGTCCATTCATTCTGTGCAGCTGGGTCTGCAGAGATATAGATTGAGGATTGTGTACTCAGTCACTTTCTCTGTCTCAAAAGTGGGATGATATTTCACCAGAGCCCCCCCCCCCAGGGCTCTTACAATAATTGCAAAAATTTATAATAAACACAATTGTAAAAAAAAATTAAATAATATTGTAAAAAAATAATAAACACATAATTAAGGGCCCATTCACATGGGTTCTCTGGCCCATACAGTGTTAATGAGTGGTTTGTTTGTGCTGCTGGAGACACCTGTTACTCTACGGGGATGCAGCGGCTGTATAAACATAGCCGTGGGTTCTAATTTGTTAAATGTACAGGTTTGGGTGAGTGGCCCCAAATGCAGTTTGTCTGTGTTTCGGGCCGCAGACCTGCAACCACGTGCTTGTCAAATTAGGACCTGTGGCTGCATTTGTACAGCTGCTACATCCCCATAGAGAGACATAGGCTACCTGCACATAGCTCCAGCCCATGTGAATGAGCCCAAAGACCTAGCATGATTTAGCAGGAATTTTGTTAGTTACCGGTATGTTGTGTTTGTGTCCACTAATGATTTTAGTGTATTTTTAGTAAAAATATTATTTAGATTTGTTTTGATTGATTTATGGGTGGGGGGCGGTTTGTTAGGGGAGCCTGTCAGAAAGTGATTTCTAGTTCTTATGGGTGCACATTGGAACCCTGTATAACACATAGTTAAGCAGGGGTGGCAATGAGTTTTGAGGTGCTGCAACAGTGGAATGGAGCAGTGGTCAGGGACACTAAAAGTTGGGATAGACCAAAGAGAACCAAATAGCTATCCACCTGAAGTAAATTATGTTTTTATTTTGTTTGTTTTTTAAGCATATAAGAGCAACTTCCTAAGTGATGTTTACATTGTTATCTTCTAATTGTGAATCATTTTCTTTGCAGATCTTCTATCCGAAGGAAAAATTCACTCATCCATATTATTTGAACCTTCTGTGTGAGCAGGTGAATGATAGTACCAGATGCAGTCTTTTTTTATTTGTAAATTTTTTCCATGTGTGTGAATATTATACCCAGATCTGCAATTATCAAGCTTCAAAGAAAAACATATATGCAAGAGAGTTTTGGGCATCACACAGGTGAATCTGAAATGTCAAAGACAACTAACCAGTACTTCGATGAACAAATATGACGCACATCCGCTCAGCTACAGCAAAACTTTCCATATTCTATGTTATAAAAGTATCTTGCATGATTGAGGCATCATCTAGTGGCCAAAATGCAGTATTTGTTTTTGAATGCCTCAATACGAAAAAAAAGGAATTTAGTTTTTTTTTTTTACAAGATAGTAATGTTAATAACATTATATTGAATGTAACAGAAACCTGTGTTCAAAAAAGAAACCAGAAAAACATATTCTGAATAAATCACTAGAAGCAGATGGCTTACACTGGAAATTTCGCAAAGAACTCCTAGAGAATCCCAAATTTTAAGGACAGCTTGCTAACTAGAATGATACCAGCTGATTGGTGAAAAGTAAATGTGATACCAATATTCAAAAAAAGGTCCGAGATATAAACCTGGAAACAGACCAGTCAGCCTAGCATCAATAGTATGTAAACTATTGGAAGGAATGATAAGGGACCATAATCCAAGAATTTGCTGATGAAAATAGTAACATTAGTAGTAACCAACATGGATTTATGAAATATTGTTCTTCCCAGACCAACCTCTTAACATTCTATGGGGAGGTGAGCTGTAATTTGGATAGTGGAAGTCCTGTGGATGTAGTGTATCTAGATTTTGCCAAGGCATTTAATTCAGTACCCCATGAATGCTTAATTTATAAATTCAGGTTTTTTGGAATTGACAGCATTGTATGTACCTGGATAGAAAAATGGTTGCAGGAGCACATCCAGAGGGTGGTGATAAATGGTATATTTTCTGAATGGTCTGGAATGGTAAGTGGGGTGCCCCATGGCTCTGTCCTGAGACAATCCTGTTGAACTTGTTCATAAACGGTATAGAGGTTGGAATAAATAGTTCAATCTCAGTGTTTGCTGATGATACAAAACTAAGCAGGGAGATAACTTTACAAGAGGACATAGCAAATTTACAAGAAGACCTACTGTAGGTAAAGCGGTTCTCCACTCTAAAAAAAAAAGAAAATCAGGAGCAGGGCCGCCATCAGGAATTTTGGGGCCCCCTAGACCACAGCTTCAGGTATGGGCCCCATGGAGCAGAGTACAGGGGGGGGTGCTGCCTCTGCAAATTGAGATGCGGGGGGTGCTGTCGCCGCAAAATATTGAGGTCGGGGGGCTTTGGGTGCTAACGAGCAAAAAAAGGGGGGTTCTGGGGACCTCTGGGTCCCTTACAAAAAAAAAGGGGGGTTGCCATCCATGCCCCTTACAGGTGTACTGCCTGTACCCCCCTGATGGCGGCCCTGATCAGGTGCTACAAACCGTGTAGCTTCTGACTTTTAATAAACAAACACTTAGTTGTTCAGGGATCCAGCACCATCCTCACCCGGGCTAGTTCTTCACTAGCCTTCAGGTTCCTAGCATCGGAATCCTAACTGTGGACAGCTGGCTATGCTGTTTGCGGCGTCACAGCTGGCTGCCCACTGTGCATGCACAAGCCACACTGTGCTTTTTGAATGGTCCTGCAGCCTTCTGGGAACTGTGACTTGTCCCAGAAGACTGCGGGGATGGAGGGAGGAAGGAGAACTATCTGAGCGGAAGTGGTAGCAGGTATCTGTCAAAACTAGGTACCCCCCCCCCAAAAAAGATTTTCCAAATATGGTAGAGGAGGTTGTAATGGACTTGGGAACTAAAATCTAAATGCAAGTTTCTTGCTAGGGCGAGAATCTCTCGGGGAATCAAGGATGCAAAAGGATCCCAGGTTGCTAGTAGATCAAAGGCTCAGCAAAAGCATGCAAAGCCAAGCTGCATCGAGCAAGGCCAGTAGACTATTAGTATGCACTAAAAATTGAATTTTCTCACGAGATGAGACTTTAATTCTACCACTTTAAAAAACTCAGGTTCGGACACATCTTGAGTATGCAATCCAGTTCTGGTCACCAGTCTTCAGTAGGGATGTGCTGGACCTAGAAAGTGTCTAGAGAAGGACAACGAGCTAATAAGGAGGCTGGAGGACCTCAATTATGAGGAATGACTACAAACATTAAATGTATTCTTCCTGGAGAAGAGGCGCTAAAGAGGGGATATGATAGCGATATACAAATATCTAAATAGTCATTCTAGCATTTGGAGGAAACTATTTAATTTTAGGTCCCTAAACAAGACACACAGCCACACAATGAAGTTGGACAAGAAGCAGTTCAGTCTTAAACATTCTTTACTATTAAAGCAGTAAGAATATGGAATTCCCTTCCATAGTTTGTGGTGTCAGCGGGGAGTTTAAATAAATTCAAATAACTTTTAGATGTGTTTCTTAGCAAATGGTAGCACATGGAAAAAGGTAGTGAAATAAACACACACACTTGAACTGGATGGACCAGTGTCTTTATTCAACCTTACCAACTACGTAACTAATTAATAAAAATACAATCATGTAAAAATAAAATTCTCAGCTCATAGGTTGCTTATGAAATAATATCTGTTTCATGTATGCTAGGAAACATGGCAATTAGGCAATACGTTTTTTTGCTGAGCCTCAAATTTGAACAGATTGTGGAGCGAGATAAGAAGAGCCATGCATGAATAGAAAGTCCTGGAAAATCTAGCTGGTAGAATAGGGTGACCAGACGTCCCTATTTTCTGCGGACAGTCCCCGGATTGAAGACATGGTCCCCTGAGCCTGTCTGTCCCCGGATCTGTCCCCAGATTGGAGGGGGTGTGTGCCCGCGGGATCTCCCTGGGGCTAGCCGCTAGTAGTTCTCTTCCCGACTGTATACAGAGGAGAGGGGAGGAGCCTCTGACCCGGGCAGCTATCGGCAACAGTGTACAAGCAGAGCGACTCACTTGTACACTGAAGAGTGATGCCTTTACATGCCCGGGTCAGAGGCCCCTCCCCTCTCCTCTGTATAAAGTCGGGAAGAGAGCAGTTTCTGGATCCATGCAGCAGAGCGGTATCAGTCAGGAGGCAGCAGGGAGGAGGAGGAGGGGGGAGCCGGGCAACAGAGGTAAACCGACTGGGCACATTCTTTAAAGTGGCCAGGGCATGGCATGGGCAGAAGGGAGCGGTATTAATCTTTATTGAGAAGGGCACACTGAGAATTTCAGCATTCTCCTCCTCACTGAACCGGCAGACTGTCATCCTTCCTCGGTCTCACGGCACAATGTATTCCCCAACTCCTCCGTTCCAGCAGCCCAATCTCTTCCTTATCTCTCCTATGTCTTGCAACTATTAATCACTCCCCTCCTTCACTAAGCTCCACTCTGCTGTCAGCTTGCTTTCCTTCTCCGTGTGAGTCACTCTCACTTTGTCCAGCTCATTTCACCTCCACCCTCCCTGTATGTACTCCTCTCTCTGTCTTCCCTGCAAAACCCTAACCATTTAGTAAGTCAGCACTGATCCTCCTGTTTTATCTCTCTATTTTCTGTCTTCTCCATAAACCTGCAGTACACACATTCTGCAGCCTCCTGTCTCAGCTCTGGGCATTCCACAACCCATCCGTATGACACCCTTTCCATCCCAGTTAACTTCTATCTCTACTAACTGTCCTGTCACCATCATGCAGTCTAGCACATTCTCTCCTGTCCGTTGCTCTCCTCCTGTAAAACTGCCTCCCTACTGTCTCGCTGCCCCTTTCCTGTCCCGCTGCCCTCCTCCTGTCTCGCTGCTCCCCTTCTGTCTCTTTCCTGTCCCGCTGCCCCCCTCCTGTCCCACTGCTTCCCTCCTGTCTCGCTGCTCCCCTCCTGTCCCGCTGCTCCCCTCCTGTCTCGCTGCTCCCCTCCTGTCTTGCTGCCCCCTCCTGTCCCGCTGCCCCTTTCCTGTCCCGCTGCCCCTTTCCTGTCCCACTGCCCCTTTTCTGTCCCACTGCCCCATCCTCTCCCGCTGCCCCCCTCCTCTCCCGCTGCTCTCCTCCTGTCTCGCTGCCTCTTTCCTGTCCCGCTGCCCCTTTCCTGTCCCGCTGCCCCTTTCCTGTCCCGCTGCCCCTTTCCTGTCCCGCTGCCCCCCTCCTCTCCCGCTGCCCCCTCCTGTCTCGCTGCTCCCCTCCTGTCCCGCTGCTCCCCTCCTGTCCCACTGCCCCCCTCCTGTCTCGCTGCAACTCTCCTGTCCTGCTGCCCCCCTCCTGTCCCGCTGCTCCCCTCCTGTCTTGCTGCCCCCTCCTGTCCTGCTGCCCCCTCCTGTCTTGCTGCAACCTTCCTGTCCCACAGCAAACCCTCCTGTCTCGCTGAAACCCTCCTGTCTCGCTGCCCCCTCCTGTTTTGCTGCCCCCCTCCTGTCCAGCTGCCCCCCTCATGTCCAGCTGCTCCCCTCCTGTCCCGCTGCTCCCCTTTTGTAACGCTGCCAACCTCCAGTCTCACTGTCCCCCTCCTGTAACACTGTCCCCCTTCCTGTCCCTCTTCCCACCTCCTGTGATGCACTATCAATCTGCCCCCCAGTTAGTCCAGAGACCAATGAGCCACAGTTGACTGGCAGGGGCAGCCCCACCCCCCACATGTCTTGTGTTTTCACTCTAGCAGTGCATAGTCTGCTCAGGGTGTCGTGGTGAAGTCTGTATGAGGGGTCCAGAAATGGGGGAGGATCCACCTGCATGAGGAATCCAGGGATCCGGTGAGTCCAATGATGAGGAGGATCTGTCTGTCTGCACACATTACAATCTGCATAGGGTCACATGACTGCTCTGTCTATCACTCACACTGTGGCACTCACATATACATACTCACTCATACCCACGCACACATATTCTCACAAACATGTAACCATGCATAAACACACATGCCCATACATACATAGGATGTCCCAATCATGCCTTAGAGTGCCAGGATTGGGACACTCCTCTCCTGCACATACTACCCACTGCCATACATTCCACACTCCTCTCCTGCATATACTACCCACTGTCATACACTCCTTTGCTGGGCACTGGTGAGGCTGCATTTCTGGGCACTGGTGAGGCTGCATTTCTGGGCACTGGTGAGGCTGCATTTATGGGCACTGGTGAGGCTGCATTTATGGGCACTGGTGAGGCTGCATAGATGGGCACAGCTGAGCCCCGCATTGTTTATGTAGTGCACTCTTGAACTCTGCACTCTACTCTTGATACTCTAAGAAGTATCTTTTTTTGATCTTTATTTATAGACGAAATGTGAGAAATAACGTATATATCATATAATCATTCCATAAACACATACATTACATCTATCATTTGAGGAAAATATGCTTATAAAATAGTTAACCATTTGTCAATAAAAAAAAATGTCCCCGAATTTCATTTTAAAAATCTGGTCACCGTATAGTAGAAGAACAATGATCAATTGTTGAAAGCGTTGGATCTGTTGATCATGGGCACTGCAGTCCGTGTCCTAATATGAGAATAGTGTTTCAGAATGTCTGCTCTGCTGTAACAGATTTCGTAGAATTTGGCCAGGACAGGGCATTGATCCTAAGCTTTGTTTTTACCAATATCATAAGCTGCTCTTCACAGTATCCAAAGCCCATATATTAAACATTGTTGAGTCTGTTCTATCTTGTTGTTTTGTAGCTGTCAGATCTTTAGTAACTTGCGACTGGGTAGCTGGTAATTATGAATATAGGATTTGATGTGCACAATAGTCATGTAGGTTTCTGTTGTGATAGATAATCCGAGACACATTCTCAGACACTGGTTTCAAGCTGTCTAAAGAGGAGAGACGGAAGATGAAAGACTTCTTAAGTAAGTACAAAGAAAATGTATGGGATTTACCTGCCCACATCCTTTGTCTTCCCTTCCTGTGATTAGCCAGCTAGTGTTGTCCCTTGCTAAGCAGTAAGCTTTGGACTATCAAAGTGGTCAGGTGCTTGGAGCCTTTAGATCCAAACTCTAGCGAGATATGAAAAGCAAGGTGACAGCAGCTGCTCCTTCACTGTCCATTTATAGGCCGGGGTAAGTCTTTGGCAAAGCTGTACTGCTTAGTTGCTGTGGATCAAACAAATATGGCAGATCAGGTCATGTTGTCTGACAGGAGTGTGTGGATCGTCAAGACTTTAAAAAAATGTATATCTCTAGTTCAACTTCTTATTTAGCTGTTTTTTGGATTTAAAGTGGAATTCCAGCTTAACCCTAACTACTGTAGCGCTACCCATACAGGAGCCACTTAGTTGATTGGGTCCTCTGTTCTTTGCCTCAACTCAGTGAATAACCTTCGGCTCTTTGGCACACCTGGTTGAATGAAAACTGCTGCAAGCACTTCTAAGAACACCAATAACAATACCTTTTAACTTGACTGTGAGTAAGTGTCAGGAAATAGACGCAAGACCATTTAGTGTACAATTAATAGAAATATGAATAATAAAACTATAACTAACCTAGAGTGCACCCTAGGAGATAGGCTAGGATATGTTCCGGTGTCCCTGAGAGGTATCACTTAGCATAAGCATAGATGAAGGTCTTGCTACAGCATTGGTTAAATGGCAGTTTTTAGTCCTAACTAGGGATGAGCCGAACACCCCCCAGTTCGGTTCGCAGCAGAACATGCGAACAGGCAAAAAAATTGTTCGAACACGCGAACACCATTAAAGTCTATGGGACATGAACGTGAAAAATCAAAAGTGCTAATTTTAGAGGTTAATATGCAAGTTATTGTCATAAAAAGTGTTTGGGGACCTGGGTCCTGCCCCAGGGGACATGTATCAATGCAAAAAAAAGTTTTAAAAACGGCAGTTTTTTAGGGAGCAGTGATTTTAATAATGCTTAAAGTGAAACAATAAAAGTGAAATTTTCCTTTAAATTTCATACCTCAGGGGTGTCTATAGTATGCCTGTAAAGTGGCGCAGACATTTAAAACTACTCACGGCTATAATGAATTGTCGGGTCCCGGCAATACAGATAAAAGTCATTGAAAAAAACAGCATGGGTTCCCCCACAGTCCATTACCAGGCTCTTTGGGTCTGGTATGAATATTAAGGGGAACCCCGAACCAAAATTGAAAAAAAAAATTGTGTGGGGGTCCCCCCAAATTCCATACCAGGCCCTTCAGGTCTGGTATGGATATTAAGGGGAACCCTGCGCCATTTTTTTTTTTAAATGGCGTAGGGGTCCCCCTCAAAATCCATACCAGACCCTTCAGGTCTGGTATGGATTTTGAGGGGAACCCCGTGCCAAAATTGAAAAAAAATGGCGTGGTCCACACAAGACCCTTATCCGAGCACGCAACCTGTCAGGCTGCAGTAAAATAGGGGGGGACAAGAGAGCACCCCCCCTCCTGAACCGTACCAGGCCACATGCCCTCAACATGGGGAGGATGTTCCCATGTTGATGAGAACAAGGGCCTCATCCCCACAACCCTTGCCAGGTGGTTGTGGGGGTCTGCGGGCGGGGTGCTTATCGGAATCTGGAAGCCCCCTACCGCGAGTAGTTTTAAATGACTTTTTTTCCTTCAGAAATTACATTTTGTGCAGGGACAGTTCTAAACACGGGAAACATGTGCCACTTTACAGGCAAACTATAGACACCCCCCAAGGTACGAAATTTAAAGGAATATTTCACTTTTATTGTTTCACTTTAAGCATTATTAAAATCACTGCCATTTTTTCAAACTTTTTTTTGCGTTGATACATGTACCCTGGGGCAGGACCCAGGTCCCCAAACACTTTTTATGACAATAACTTGCATATTAACCTTTAAAATTAGCACTTTTGATTTCTCCCATAGACTTTTAAAGGGTGTTCCGCAGCTTTTGAATTTGCCGCGAACACCCCAAATTGTTTGCTATTCGGCAAACAGGCGAACACCCGATGTTCGAGTCGAACTTACATTCGACTCAAACATCGGGCTCATCCCTAGTTCTAACTCTTTAGCCAGCTAGCGTTGGGGCCCAGTTGTACTGTTGGTGCACATGAGAACAGTCCCAGTTCAACCTGCAGGCAGCAAAAAGGCTACTGGATGGCTGTATGGTAAGTTCTTAAATGGCTCAGTCTCTCTAGCAGCAGATAGCCGATCATGCCGGCGGTCCCCCTGTCAGAACACAATAGTTCAGCGGGGGGATCTCTGTACTAACATCACATCGTTAGTACAGGATCTCCTCACAAGCTCCTCAGTTTTTATTTTTTTAGTCAGCCTGCTGGGTTGAATGTAAAAAAACTGATAGTGTGCACAAGGTTTAAGTCAGACATGCAGATGAGCATGTACAGTATTTACAGCAGAAATTATTGTGTGTGTAAGTGACCTTTTTCTGATTTCTGTTGACCAGGTGAGCACCAAGTAAGAAGTGATGCCAGCTCAATCACAGAAGATTCTATTAAGAAACGTATTGTTATAGCTGCTCGGGATAACTGGGAGAATTATTTTTCCCGCCTCTTTCCTGTCACGGTGAGTAAAATAAACCTTATAGTTTTGTAACTGAGTACATTTCTTTATGCGGTGATCTCCTTTACTTTACTTTGTCTGTCTGTCTTGCTAAACCAATGGCTTTTATGTTTGGACTTCGAAAAATATACAGAGTTCTGGCTTGGTGCAGGCTTGTTCTAGGTCAGTGATACAGGAAGTACTGAGGTCAGAATTTGCAGGCCACATCTTTCTTCCATGACAGGTTCATTTAATTGTTTTTTTAATTTTTTTATTTTCCAACATCTATCCCTCATTTCATTATTCATTTATTAGTAGCGCTTTTTCATTATGTGTTGAAGTTTAAAGCCCTGTACACACGATCGGTTTTACCGATGAAAACCGTCCGATGGATTTTTTTCATCTGACAAACCGATCGTGTATGGGACCCATCGGTCTTTTTTCCATCGGTTTTAAAAAATAGAACATGTTTTAAATTTTTCCGATGGATCCAAAACCGATAGCAAATTCCAATCGTCTATGGGCAAGTCCATCGGATAAAAAACCCACGCATGCTCAGAATCAAGTCGACGCATGCTCAGAAGCATTGAACTTCATTTTTCTCGGCTCATCTGAGTTTTTTACGTCACCGCGTTTGGAATGGTCGGTTTTTTGACTGATGGTGTGTAGGCAAGACTGATGGAAAACAGTTTCATCGGATATCCGATGGACAAATCCATCAGACTAGAATCCATAGGAAATCCGATCGTGTGTACAGGGCTTTACTGTTTAATTATAAAGCAAACCTGAGTTAAGCACTGAAAAACAGGCAGCAAGATGTGGGCCACAGCACCAGGGTGCTAGGTTTGTAATTTTTGACTGTAAACTCCAAACACATTGGTCAATACATAGTGAACCCCTTTGTTTTGGGGACTCAAGTTGCTCAGGAAAATTGAAGCTGTCAGAAGATATGTATTTCTGTCCATCCAGTCCTGATATTTACACAGCCCTGCCACACAACACAGCCAGGAGGATGGCACCACTTTATCTGCTACAGTTTAGACTGTGTAAGAGATAGTGGTTTCATCTTCCCTACCCCCAGCCTGCTAATTGGACAGTGAAGGAGTAGCAACAGACCAATAAAATCATCTATTTGGAAAGAACAGGACCCCTCAGGCTAGTCATCATGAACACCAAGGTAATTTTAGAACAATAAATATTTAAAGCAGAAATAAAGCCCCACAACAAAAATAACCAGGAGATATAGTTTTTTTCAATAGAAAAGACTTGCAGAGTCTGTTTTACCAAAAGAAGCTCTTCCCCAACTCCTGGTGTTTTTTTTGTCTTCGGTGTACACTGCATGGCACATGCATCGCGCAATGTACATCCTGGCTCTTTTCTCAGTGTGCTAGGTGTTGGCACATTCTCAGGAGTTACATCATCAGTTGCCTTCTAATGGCCCAAACAAATTGCTACAGAAGCTAAAAGAAACAGTGGCGATGGGGAACAAAGTGGTGACAGGATCCTGGATCCATCATTACTGGAGGACCGCACAGTAGAGCTAGATGTGCCATAACGCGCACATATAACACCAACAAGAGTTGTTACTAAACCCACAAAGTAAAATCAGTCTGTATATGCAGTAAAGTATGCTTGTTACTCTCACTGTGTAACCTAAGGGGTTAATCCTCTGCATTGTGTAAAAAAGCTGCTTGATCTTGTATGTACAGATCCTCCCCTCCCTGCATTGTCCCCCTGGATAAGGCCGGATAAGACAGAGGCTTTGGAGTCAGGCTGCACATGCTCAGTTTGATGTGTATTGCTAGAGAGGTTTTTATTTTTCTTGGGAGAGTGCATGTGATCAGCACAGGGCCAATCAGCACTGTCCAGACAGAGGGTCAGGAGCCCTAAAGCCTTATAGGACAGTTCAGTGAAGTATGAAAACTCCTCCTGGAAGCTTCACCAGGAACTGATAGAAGTCACAAGACTGCTATATACTGCTGATGAGAAAAGGTATTTAGCTGTTTATATTTACTAAAATAATTGCATTTCCATGTTATGTACTGTGGGAGACCAGATATAGTGAATGCAGGGTCCTGGGTTTAGTAACACTTTAATTCCACTTTTGGTTATCAACCTGACAGTTGGGATTAAAAAGAAAAAGAAAAACAAGGCTGGAGTTTAACCCCTTCCTTACTGGGCACTTATACCCCCTTCCTGCCCAGGCGAAATTTCAGCTTTCAGCACTGTCACGCTTTGAATGACAATTGTGCGACGTGGCTCCCAAACAAAATTGACGTCCTTTTTTTCGCACAAATAGAGCTTTCTTTTGGTGGTATTTGATCACCTCGGCGGTTTTTATTTTTTGCGCTATAAACAAAAATAGAGCGACAATTTTGAAAAAAATGCAATATTTTTTGATTTTTGCTATAATAAATATCCCAATTTTTTTTTAAATGTTTTTTTTTCCTCAGTTTAGGCCGATACGTATTCTTCTACATACTTTTGGTAAAAAAAAATTGCAATCGGCGTTTATTGATTGGTTTGCGCAAAAGTTATAGCGTTTACAAAATTTTTATAATTTTTTTTTTTTTTATTATTAATGGCAGCGATCAGTGATTTTTTTTGTGACTGCGACATTATGGCAGACACATCGGACACTTTTGACACTATTTTGGGACCATTCACATTTATACAGCGAACAGTGCTATAAATATGCACTGATTACTGTATAAATGTGACTGGCAGGGAAGGGGTTAACACTAGGGGGCGAGGAAGGGGTTACATGTGTTCCCTGGAGTGATTGTTACTGTGGGGGGAGGGGAGTGACTGGGGGAGGTGACCGATCTGTGTCCCTATGTACAAGGGACACAGCATCGGTCCCCTCTCCCTGACAGGACATGGATCTCTGTGTTTACACACAGAGATCTACATCCTGCCTCTGTAACAGCCTCTGTAACAGCCGATCGCGGGTGCATGGTGGACATCGGCATTGCAGTGACGCGCCGGGCACGTGCGGGCGCCGCCGGCGGCGCTCGCGCGCCCCCAGTGGCCAAATTAGAGGAGGCCGTATAATAACGGCCTCCCGGCAATTGACAACCACCTTGCGGCCTTATATACTCGTACGGCGGGCGCGAGGTGGTTAAGCTGTAACACATCTCAAGGGCATATTTGATAACTCTTTACACAGTTTCCTTTTTTTTCTGTTTTGCAGTATACTATTTTCCACCCCCTTCTTATTTACCAACATTTTGCCCTTTTCACAATTTTAGCTGGATGATGATATGGAAAAACTGCTTTTGGGGGTTTCTCACCGAGGGATCCGGCTTCTGAAGGATGTATATTCAACAGGAATCCAACAGAGATACCTGAAGACTCTGCAAAGCTACAGGTGGGCCATAACACAACCCAATGGAAGATAAGTACGGTAAATCTTGGAAGGAATCTTTCCATGAACATTTTCATTTCTTTATCCTGCAGTTATGTAGATATCCTGTCCTTGGAAATGTCAGATTCTCGCACTTTGCGCTTTTGTCTGCGTACTGAGGACCTGAGTTTGCGCTCCGACAGAGCACAGGCACTCAAAAGCTTGGTGGAACTGTTTCTGCAGGAACTGATGAAGGTGATCGAGGCAATCAAACTACAGCAATTGGCCTAGTATTATAAAAAAGAAACTCCCTGATAAAAGTGTCCTTTTGTTGGTGTTTTCACAGGAATCCAATCATGTGGTTGCGCTACGTAGCCATTTTACTGATGATAAAAGTCTACTTCAGTTCAAGAAGGGTGACATTATCAAAGTGATGCCAATGGATGGATTGGAACCAGGTAATTACAGCAATTATTTGAGTTACTTGGTTTTGTGTGACGTGCATAGAAACAAAGAGGCCGGTACATGGTGGTCAACCTATTTACAGAGTACCTGTTTGTGTTACTCTGTGACTTTGTGCAATACCTAATTCTAAGCCCTGAGCTTCAGGGGTCAGGATTAAGTAATGCTCAAACTTCAGCATTAAGTAACATAGAGATGTAATGCTAACCCACATAAAAGCCCCTGAAAATATGCCCAGGTTCTTTTTCCCCAGTAATTGCCCCATAGCCAGGCACACAATCACGGTCACTTTTTGGTCCAGGGGTGTTCTTTTTAGTGTTTATAATTTTGGGGTAACTTGGATAGGGTTGGGGAATGGAATGGGATACTCCAAAAATAACTAAGTACAAGATGAGGACAGTAAAATTCCTTCTGTAGAACTGAAGCAAAAGTCTTTGCAAAGCAGACTGTGGACTTGGCTTTGAAGTAGTAGTAGCTGAAGGCACAAAAACCTCCTTCTTTGAGCAATTAGAGCAGAGTTTCTTCACAGAGTTAGACCGAGCTCTTCAGGACACCAGCCGGTGTCCCCCTTTACACACACACAGCTGACTCTCTAGCAGCAGAAGGGTGGCAGCAACCCACAGCCTCTAAGATCTCTCACTGCAGTCTGTACTCACAAAATGTCCAAGGAAAGTTGGTTGCTTCCTTCCAACATCCATGCAATGCCTTTTTTCCTGTGATACCAGACTACATGTTCAGAAGACAGCCCCATAGTCAGCTTTCAGTAGTTTCTAGCAAAGCAGGCCCTTAGGTCGCCAACCTGAGGCCTCTCGAACAGCAAGCACATGGCTTGCCTAAGGGGGCAGCCAGCCCCTCTTAGGATGCGTTTCTCTCCTACACAAAGAGACCTGGGTGCTCTGTGTCTCAGAGTATTTATACAGACTCCTAGCAGCCATCTGAGCCACCCTCCCAGGGATTGGCCAGGGCTGTATAAATATTCATGCTACTCACTTGCTCCACAGCTATGTTCTACTTTAGAGAGATCCACAGTTCTCCAAAAAGCAGAGACCGTAATCAAACCTGCAGCAGGTGAAACACTGAACAGACCACAATAAACAACACAGCTTCACGTATTACAGTGAGCAACGCTAAATTTACCTAATCCCAAACTTACTAAAGAACTAAATTGATCTAATCCTAGTACCTATTTAGGAGGATGCTACAGAGATTTCAGAGGTTATTGTTTAGAGTCCAGGGATCAGTTAATCAGCAAAGTATTCACAGATTGTTGGTTGTGCCAGCTCTGCCATCCCTGGGCCCTGCCTTGTTCTGGGGAGCCAGGTTGTATAGGATTAACTTTGCTGTGTACAGGCTCCAACTCATCACACTGTGCAAACATCAGTTCAAAGCAGCACGGCTGAAGTGGTCTGCGTGTGCATGGCAGCATGAATGGCCACGCACACATGGAGTGCTCTAGTGGCACCATTTTTTAGCTGATGCTTTAGCAGTGTGACAAGTTGGAAGATTGGCACAGCAAAGTTTGTTATGTTGGACTTTTATACAGATAATCAGTTGTAATGACGTAAAATATATTTGAAGAAAACCTAACATGGGAGACACATGGATTCTGCCATTGCTGACCTTTCCTTCTGATGCTTGTTAGCAGTTATCTTATTATCAGCACACTGACATCAGTGACAATAATATAACTCAATAAGCAGTTAAAGTAGATGTAAACCCTAACTGAATGATAATTGCTCCTAGGTGGATACTACACCATTTTCTGCACACTGGGGAGTATTTATAAAGGGTATCATGGATACCCTTTAGAATTATGTTGGGACGAAGCACCAAAAGTGATGGTAATTGCGGGCAATTCATGTACCTGTCACAGACAGGTACATAAATCTGTCATTGCCGTCACTGAGATCGGAGTGTCCATACTGGGCATTCCTTCCTCAGTGCAAGCCGTCACGCCCTCCCTGGCCACTGCACCTGTCACACTGACTAAGAAGTTTTGTACTAGGGGTGGATAGAGCTTGATGGGGGGGAACTGATAGACTAGTTCCTCATCAGGTCTGCTTTTAGGGCCCTTACACACTTATTTGCTTTGACATGCTTTTGTGCAGCTTAAAGCAGAGTTCCGGACACATTTTTTTTTTAATTGATCCTAGCATAATTCATTATTAAATAAAAAAACGATTATACAATGTTAATAATAGATGTTGCTAAAATATTAATTTAATACTCACAAGTTTGTCCCTCCTGTTGTGGCTGTTGCCATCATGATTGTGGGCATGTGAAGCCCAATCGATAACTTTTCCTGGATAAGCGTAGGAGAGGTGCATGCTGGGTAACCAGCATGCACCTCTCGATCTCACGCATGCGTGATTCACCGGCGGCCGTAGCGCCGATTGTTTCTAAAGTTACCATAACAACGAAAAAAATTCAGGGTGGAACTCCACTTTAAGGGCCCTTTCACAGTGATACACTTTTGATGTGCTTTTGTGCAGCTTAATGGCTCTTTCACACTGATGCACTTTTGATGCATTCCCATGCCTTTTTTGGTACAGTTTTGAAAAACTGCACAGAATATGCAGCATGTGCCTGTGATTGACAGTGAATGGCAGTGAGCAAATTTCAAAGCTGCTATTGGAAGAAAATAGCTACCTTTGTGGCAGGTTCACCAAGTATTGCTTTATTGAGAGCTGAAGGTCTAAAAATACAAAAATACCTTGTTTTAATAAAATTTAAATGTTAAGGCTGGGTTCACACCATTGCAAATTGGATGCAGGTTTCCCGCATCCAACTCGCAATAGCAAGATAATTTTGACCGGCTCCCTATGGAGCCTGATCACTTATCTTCCATGTGGCTCTGTTGCAAATTTGCACAGGAGTCCTGTGCGTCTTTTGGTCAGTTTCAGATCTGAATTCAGCCAAAAATTCGGGCTGAAATCGGACCTGAAAGGATGAACCGGGACGCACCAGACCCCTGCTGGAAGCCGCATGCGGCAATGGTGTGAACCCAGCCTTAAGCTTACAAAAGATTTCAGATATTGGCTTTGCATCTACTGTCAAAGACGATCTCTGGGCATATTTTAACCCCCCTCACATTCCCCTTCTCCTACCTATCCCTAGCCCTTTTTTTCCCTATACCTTGTGAAGAATGATAAACTCACCTAAGTCCTCCGTCCAGGTCCCTCACCACGGCCATATCAGGATGCAGGAGATCACTAATCCAGAGCTGAAAATGTGCATATCCAGCCGGATCGTCTTTTCTGGATCCTGGATATTTGCTCAGAGATGGGTTTTACATCCCCCTGCTATTACGTCTCTCAGAAAGCTTTAAGAATTCCCGCCTTAGCTTCCATCTTGCACAGATGCATGGGCATCTCTTCTATACTAAAATTGCTTACTGTGATATCACTGAACACTGTAAGATTCCCACTGTATGCATTAGAATCTGCAGCAAGTTAGATAGAGCCTGTCCAATTCCTGGCTGGAGCACACCCTTCAACATCCAGCCTTGTTCTCTCAATTTAACTGACTGTTGTAAAGATCCTTGCATTTTTATTGTTTTTACTTCATTTCTGACTTCTTTAATTTCTGTCTTTCAGGCTGGCAGTTTGGTTCTCACGGAGGATACTCAGGTCTTTTCCCATCCCGATTTGTGCAGCCAGCTGCAGCCCCAGACTATTACTCTCCAGTGGACAAAAGAGAAAACCAAAGCCAAAACATCAAGCCCCGCCCTGTGGGTCTCCGCAGAACCATCAGCACGGAGGTGAGAGAGCAAATACCACCACATTTTGCAGTTAAGAAGAACCTACCCCTTATGGAAATAATACTTTCCTGGGGTATATTTAAAGTGTGTATATAGCCAAAACATGAGCACAGGACGCCTTTCACCTTTGGGTTATACTTCTGCCTACAGGAGGATTGTAAACAGGCAAATTTAAAAAACTGTATGCCAGCCCAGGATACTACCAGCATACCTCTGGCTTTTGCTAGCATCCTAGGAGAGAAGACAACTTTTCTTCAGCTCTGATGTGTACAAAACTAGTCTCATTTTGCTTGCCCCTTTTTTCTTTTTTGGTGTGTCGTGTCTGGACCCGGCTGGACTGGATGATGCAGGGATTGCTTGGAAGTGACTTTCAGGCACTGAGTTCCACATTAGGTACTTTCCAGTCTCAGTTCTGGGAACAAATTAGCCACAGAGTGCTTTCCAGATCCAGAGCTGCTGGCATTGCACTTACCTTGGATCTGAAGACAAAACTCGGATGGCTGCACACTCACACGATGCAATTTTGGCTTTATTCAATAATACAAAATCCTTTTAAAAACACCCAAACACAGACAGGCAGGGTTGGTACAAGGGTGACGCGTTTCACACGCAATCCATGTTCTATCAAAACCACTTAGAGAGTGGGCCAGTCAGGCCGAGCATCGGGAACTACATCATTTACTTAGGTCACAGGGTGCCTTTACAATTTTCAATTTCCTGACAGTTTCCACCTCAGAAGGGTTTAACAATGTAGGAGTTCAGATATCTGCTGTATTCTTCTTTAGCTCTGTGGGGTGCTGTCAGCTCCTATGCCCTTTCAGCTGAGGATTTTATTACAGTCATGCAAGACTTTGAGGTTAGCCTCTCAGGTCGATGATAAGAAGCTGTACCTGATCGATGGACAATGTGAACATGAAATAATAATATTTCAAGTAATCAAACAACAAATAAGGGGTGCCCCTCAAGGCTCCAGCTGAGTCCTATCCTGTAGTACACCACTGGAAGTGCTGGCAAGGACAGAGCTCATCCCAGCGCCAATGAAACAACAAATAAAAAGGACCTTTGTGCCACACATCACTGTTAGACCCTGTGGATATGTGAAATGACAGCATCAGCCTAGGCTCAGGCAAGCCACGCCCCCCAACACGTTTCACTCAGCTTATTCAGGGGAAAGCTTAATCATGGGGAAGAATATAAAACCTTTTTGTCAGATAGTCATATAGTACATACTTTAAATATGTAAACTATTTTGATTATACAGTATGTTTGCAATATTATAATCAACTGCAGCAATTATCAATAATTTTTCATTATCATTTTCATTGGTTTTGACAAATTTTGCATGATCAATTTGAAGATAAATATATCAGATGTTTGGTAATCTTTCAATTGTTATCAAATGAATTGTTTTGTAAAATGGTCAATGTGTTTTGTTGTTTACTTTTTTCAGTATTTTCTTAACATTCATGTGGATTTGACTGACATGGACAAATTTACGATGAATCAAAATATCAATTAAGGCATTGGATTAAAATACCGTAATCAAATTGAACAGTAAATCTCAAGAAACATTGGTCACCAAAATAAGTGTATTAAAAGGCTTAAAAAAATTGACTAGTTTCTCATTTTAAAGAAATGTCAATTGCTTTTAATTAGACTTCAAGATTGTGGAAATTATAAGAAGGTAAATGTGTCTTATGGTGATCTGTTTTATCAGAGTGGCAAGGTGAGCGAGCGATCATTCCAATATCAGAGTCCTTCACCTTCACCTTCACCACAACCCATTGATGCAACACATTACACCATGGTGGAGTTCGCACTGAAATATTTCCGGGAAGCACAGAGCATGTGAGTAAAGTTCCAAGTGCTCTGTTTTCAAAGCTTGTAAAAATGTAAATGGTTATTATGATTGGAGTTACTGTATTACCGTTATTCATATATACATCCAAAAACATGATTGATAGCCCATGTAATAAATGCAATACATACTACTATACCGCCAGTGTAATGTATCTAATCTCTATCACTTGTAAAAATGTTATGCCCAGGGTATAGTAAACTACAACTGGCCATGGAAATGCATGTATCTTCCCTGGGAACAATGTGCAGGGGGATATTTGCTCATCCTCACATGACTTATATGAGAACTTGTACCTGTCTGATCCATCCTAATCATCCTGATGTAGACGGCAATACATGGGCAAGTTTCTGCTCCTTCACTGTTGTCCTTAGAGTAAAATATTGTCCCTGGTCTCAAGAAGGATTTTAATTTGTTCCAAGTGCCCCCAACTGCCTTAATTGAATGTTAATAGCCTGGCCACAAGTTATTTACATATTCTTAGGTGGTAGTATAGCCTGCTTGGTAATTTTTACCTACAGGTAGGTCTATTATAAGGCTTGCTTGAAGGTAAAATGAATATCTCCTAAATGTGCACTGTTTAGGGGATATTCACCCTGCATGCAGCCAGTGACATCACTGGTGCATGCGCTCTGAAGGTCCGGCATACCTTTCCGGAACTTCAGAGCTTCATGCCTGGCGCATACGCGAGTGACGTCATCACGGCTCCGGTCAATCACATAGCCGGAGAGCGCAAACCCGGAAGAAAGACTGGGGGAACATGTGAGACGTCTCAGCGCTGACAGTACAGCGCTGGAGGGCTTTGTTCCAAGGAAAGTATTTCATAAGGTGCTAGTATGCGATGCATACTAGCACATTATGCCATTGCCTTGCAGTTCTTTCTTTTCTTTTTTTTACAACAACCACAGTTTACAACGGCTTTACCAGTAAGTAAATAAGTATTAAAATAGGGCCACTCTGACCTGTGTAACTGCAGACACTGTGGAGCAATCCATCCTCCTAAATCTTCCTCCTAAATCTTCAAAAATAGACGAAGACTGTAAGGCTGGCAAGTCACTGCTAAAGAAGTGTGGGAAGGACTAGATGATAGACATGTGCAATTTAGGGATGAGCTTCGAGTTCGACTCGAACATGAGTTCGACTCGAACATCGGCTGTTCGATCGTTCAACAAAGATCGAACATTATGGGCCGTTCGCGCCAAATTCGAGCAGCGTCATCGCAGTGCATTGCTGGCTGATGATTGACCCGCATGCTTTGGCCAATCACAGCGCCGTCAGCACAGAGAGCCATGATTGGCCAAAGGCAGAGTGCCTTTGGCCAATCATGGCTCAAGGGGATAAAGTACACGCCCCACACTATATAAGGCCGCCTGCGCGTCGGCCTTGTGTAGTGTGTTGCCGCGTTCAGAGAGAGAAAGTGAGTGTCATTTCATTTCAGTTAGCTAGATTGAGCAGGCAGTTGATTAAGTTAGATCCAGTATATTTAGTATATATATACATTCCAGGCTTTGTATATATATATATATATACATATATATACTGTATACTGTTTAGCTAGATCTCACTGCAGAGCGTTCCTGTTGTTCTCTTCCTAATATACTACAGGCATGGGCGTCCGCTCCATAGGGCAAGGGGGGGTCAATTGCCCCCCCCCTGGAATCGTAAGAGTGTTGAAGTCAGAGTGAAGACACTTGCCCCCTGTGTTGCAATGGCCGCCGCGGCAGCCGTGGACTCTTTTTTCTAAGTCTGCTGCTGACCTGGGGGCTGGGGCTGCTCTCAGTCTTTTCCGACTACACATCCGTCCCTCCCTCCTCACCCCTGGCCCGAGCATCGGATTGGCTCTGCCGCTCGGGCCTCTGCTTAACATCACCGTGACCCGGCTGTTCCGTGATTGGCTGCTGCCTCAACCTGCCTCTGCCTGTGTAAATGTATGTTGTGCCTATGCCGATCCGGCCGGCACGGCGCCGGATTCTCCCACAGTTGCGTGGCTTGCAGTGGCCGAGACAAGAGAGAATACGCTGCCAGTGCCTGCCCTGGGCCTATCGCTGAAGAACTACAGGTAACAGCAGTGCCTGTGCCACGACACCACTGTGTACATCTTTTTGTATTGCAATGTATTGCAATACATCTGTGTTGTGGGTGGCCATATTTTGATCTTATACAGTATAGGCTGTTTTCATAAAGATCAAAATATGGCCACAACAGATGTATTGCAATACATTGCAATATAGAAAGATGTACATTCTCTAGGCTATATTTATATGGACATGGAGTGAAGCTGAATTATCCTCAAGAGCTATTTCACACTGCTAGCTGGCCGCGTTATCGGTAAAGCACCGCTAGTTTTACCATAGTTTTAGTGGCGCTATTCGGCCGCTAGTGGGGTGCTTTTAACCCCAGCTAGCAGTTGAAGACAGGGTTAAATGCAACTGTGTATCGCCGCTGCCGAAGCCAAAGCAGCGGTGCCCAATGGGCAGGGGGCGGTGGAGGAGTGGTGTATACAGCGCTGCTCCACTGCCCCAAAGATGCATGGATGACCTTAAAATGATGCCTCCCCCTGAAAAAAGTTCAGCGGACGCCCATGACTACAGGCAGGCAGTTGATTCAGTTAGGTGCAGCATATTCAGTCAGTATACTGTATCCTGTGCAGCTAGATCAGTGCAGAGCGTTCCTGTTGTTCTCTTCGTAATATACTACAGGCAGGCAGTTGATTCAGGTAGCTGCAGTATATTCAGTCAGTATACTGTATCCTGTGCAGCTAGATCACTGCAGAGTGTTCCTGTTGTTCTCTTCCTAATATACTACAGACAAGCAGTGGATTCAGGTAGCTGCAGTATATTCAGTCAGTATACTGTATCCTGGGCACAGTGTGCAGCTAGATCTCACTGCATAGCGTTCCTGTTGTTCTCTTCCTAATATACTACAGGCAGGCAGTTGATTCAGGTAGCTGCAGTATATTCAGTCAGTATACTGTATCCTGTGCAGCTAGATCACTGCAGAGCATTCCTGTTCTCTTCCTAATATACTACAGGCAGGCATTTGATTGTGGTAGCTGCAGTATATTCAGTCAGTATACTGTATCCTGTGCAGCTAGATCACTGCAGAGCGTTCCTGTTGTTCTCTTCCTAATATACTACAGGCAGGCAGTTGATTCTGTTAGGTGCAGTATATTCAGTCAGTATACTGTATCCTGTGCAGCTAGATCAGTGCAGAGCGTTCCTGTTGTTCTCTTCCTAATATACTACAGGCAGGCAGTTGATACTGGTAGCTGCAGTATATTCAGTCAGTATACTGTATCCTGTGCAGCTAGATCACTGCAGAGTGTTCCTGTTGTTCTCTTCCTAATATACTACAGACAGGCAGTGGATTCAGGTAGCTGCAGTTTATTCAGTCAGTATACTGTATCCTGGGCACAGTGTGCAGCTAGATCTCACTGCATAGCGTTCCTGTTGTTCTCTTTCTAATATACTACAGGCAGGCAGTTGATTCAGGTAGCTGCAGTATATTTAGTCAGTATACTGTATAGTGTGCAGCTAGATCTCACTGCATAGCGTTCCTGTTGTTCTCTTCCTAATATGCTACAGGCAGGCAGTTAATTCAGGTAGCTGCAGTATATTCAGTCAGTATACTGTATAGTGTACAGCTAGATCTCACTGCATAGCGTTCCCATTGCTCTCTTCATAATATACCACAGGCAGGCAGTTGATTCAGGTAGCTGCAGTTTATTCAGTCAGTATACTGTATCCTGTGCAGCTAGATCACTGCAGAGCAATCCTGTTGTTCTCTTCCTAATATACTACAGGCAGGCAATTGATTCCGGTAGCTGCAGTATATTCAGTCAGTGTACTGTATCCTGTGCAGCTAGATCACTGCAGAGCATTCCTGTTGTTCTCTTCCTAATATACTACAGGCAGGCAGTTGATTCAGTTAGGTGCAGTATATTCAGTCAGTATACTGTATCCTGTACAGCTACATCAGTGCAGAGCGTCCCTGTTGTTCTCTTCCTAATATACTACAGGTAGGCAGTTGATTCAGGTAGGTGCAGTATATTCAGTCAGTGTACTGTATCATGTGTAGCTAGATCACTGCAGAGCATTCCTGTTGTTCTCTTCCTAATATACTACAGGCAGTTGATTCAGGTAGCTGCAGTATATTCAGTCAGTATACTGTATAGTGTGCAGCTAGATCTCACTGCATAGCATTCCTGTTGTTCTCTTCCTAATATACTACAGGCAGGCAGTTGATTCAGGTAGCTGCAGTATATTCAGTCAGTATACTGTATCCTGTGCAGCTAGATCACTGCAGAGCGTTCCTGATGTTCTCTTCCTAATATACTACAGGCAGGCAGTTGATTCAGGTAGCTGCAGTATATTAAGTCAGTATACTGTATCCTGTGCAGCTAGATCAGTGCAGAGCGTTCCTGTTGTTCTCTTCCTAATATACTACAGGCAGGCAGTTGATTCCAGTAGCTGCAGTATATTCAGTCAGTATACTATATCCTGTGCAGCTAGATCACTGCAGAGCGTTCCTGTTGTTCTCTTCCTAATATACTACAGGCAGGCAGTTGATTCAGTTAGCTGCAGTATAATCAGTATATATATACATCCCAGCTTTGTGCAGGCCATTCCTGGTGTACCTATTCAAATACATTACAAATACATCAAATACAGTATGTCTGGAAAGCCAACAAGGACAGGCAGATGCTCACAGGCCAATAAAAGAGGGCAAGCAGGCTCTGCTTCTACAGCCAACAGTGCTGGTCATGGACACAATGCATCCTCAGCATGTGGCCGTGGGGCACGCTTGTCCTTTTTTTCGGCACACAACATGTAGAAGAGTTGGTAGAGTGGATGACCAAGCTGTCCTCATCCTCCTCATCCTCTGTCACCCAGGCTCAGAGTACTTTGTCTGCCAATGCAACTGCCAAAGCAGCCTATTCCATCGGCTCCAGGTTATCATTTACTCCTTCCCTAGCCCCACTATCATGTACGGAGGAGTCCCCCGAACTGTTCGACCACAGTGTTGGGTACATGTTGCAGGAGGATGCGCAGCGTTTTGAAGGCTCCGATGATGGTACCCAGCTTGAGGAAGGCAGTAACGTGAACCCAGAGAGAGGGGGTGTCCAAGAAGGACAATAACTGGCAGTCATGTTCCCCCAGCTGCAGCATACTGCCAGGTTTGCTCCAGTGATGAGGAGGGAGGGGATGATGAGGTCACTGACTCTACGTGGGTGCCTGATAGGAGAGAGGAGGAGGAGGAGGCACATCTCCAATGAGGCAGGATGCCCTCAAGGGGCCAGCTTAAGGGCAGCCAACCGACTGCATCACACCACAGAGCTCCGCATGTGCAGGGCGCTGCTGACTCCGCGCGTTTTTCCAAAAGTTCTTTGGTGTGGGACTTTTTTGAGACGTGTGCAGCAGATCAAACCGTTGCTATTTGCAACATATGTCTGAAGCGTATCAAGCGTGGCCAAAACAGCAGCCGCTTGGGCACCACATGCTTGACCAGACATGTGTCGAAGTTCCATGCAGTCCGTTGGCAAGCGTATTTAAATAACACACACCAAAGAAAATGGCGGACCTCTCCTTACTCCTCATCAGCTGGGATCTCCAACCCCACTATGCCTTCAGTTCTCTTAGAAACCTGCACTGAGAGGAATGAAGGTGTAGAATTAGGTGTGACAAGTACTTGCGGGCAATCTCCTATCGCTACACCAACGTCCGATTGTAGCAGGCAAATTTCCCTACCCCAGTTGCTAAACTAAGAAATTTGCTCCCAGCCATCCACATTCCTAGCCGTTAAATGCTAGCTTGGCTAAATTGCTAGCACTCCAACTGCTGCCTTTTCAGCTGGTAGACTCTACCCCCTTTTTGTGAGTTTGTGGAATGTGCGGTACCTCAGTGGTAGGTTCTAAAACGCCACTTTTTTTCATGGACGGTGATTCTGGCTCTCTACCGGCATGTGGAAGGCAATGTCTTGGCCTCGCTTGACGGGGCGGTCAGCGGTAAGGTGCATATTACCACTGACTCATGGTCCAGCAGGCATGGACAGGGACGTTACCTATTTTTCACGACGCATTGGGTGACTCTGCTGGCAGCTGGGAAGGATGCAGGACAGGGTGCAGTAGTGTTGGAGGTTGTTCCGCCACCACGCCTCCAAAATGCTACTACTGGTGATTCTGACACACCTCTCTCCTCCACCCCTTCCTCTTCTTCTTTCTCTATGGCCTCTTTCTGTGCTGATTTGTCCTCAGAACCAGCGGTGCTCCGTAGGCGTTCAAGAGGCTATGCAAGCACTCAGGCAAAGAGATGCCATGCAGTGCTTGAGCTGGTGCGTTTAGGGGACAGGAGCCACACTGGGGCAGAGATTCTGTCAGCTCTGCAGGGGCAGGCTCAGAGGTGGTTGACGCCACGCCAGCTTTAGCCAGAAATGGTGGTTTTTGACAATGGCACCAACCTCCTCTCTGCCCTCCGACAGGGACATCTGACACATGTGCCCTGTTTGGCTCACGTCCTTAACTTGGTGGTGCAGCGGTTCTTTTGCAGGTACACAGGCTTACAGGATCTCCTGAGGCAGGCCAGAAAAGTTTGTGTGCATTTCCGCCAGTCATATAATGCCAGTGCTTGGCTGGCTTACCTCCAAAAGGAATACAACCTGCCCAAGAACCGCCTAATCTGTGACATGCCCACCAGGTGGAACTCAACGTTGGCCATGCTGCAGTGGCTGCATACGCAGCAGAGGGCCATCAATGAGTACCTGTGCGACTATGGCACCAGGACTGGGTCAGGGGAGCTTGTTTTTTTTTCTCCACGCCAGTGGGGCATGATCAGGGATGCATGCACTGTCCTGTCACCATTTGAGGAGGCCACGAGGATGGTAAGCAGTGACAGTGCATGCATAAGTGATACTGTCCCTCTTGTCTACCTGTTCGAGCACACGCTGCGTGGAATAATGGACAGGGCACTTGAGGCAGAACAGAGGGAGGAAGAGGAGGACTTCCTTACCTCTCAAGGCCCCCTTTATTCAGACAGTGTTCCTGCGGGCCCGCCGATCATACAGGAAGAGGACGAGGAGGAGGAGGAGGATTGTGTCAGCATGGAGGTGGAGCCTAGCACTCAGCATCAGCAGCAGTCTTCAAGGGATCGTTTACAGTCCCCAGAAACCCATGGACTTGTATGTGGCTGGGAGGAGGTGGCTGTGGATCATGTCCTCCTTAGTGACCCAGAGGACTCCGGACCGAATGCCTCAGCAAACGTACGCTGCATGGCCTACCTGATCCTGCAAAGTCTGCGAAAGGATCCTCGGATTCTTGGTATCAAGGAGAGGAATCATTAATAGCTGGCAACCCTCCTTGGTCCACGTTACAAGGGTAAGGTTGCGGACATTATCCAGCCATCACAGAGGGAGCAGAGGATGAAACATCTTCGGGAGGCCTTGCAGAAAGGTTTGTGCAACGCATTTCCAGAGCCTGGGAGGTTACAAATTCCTCGTCCTGGACAACGTGTTGCTGAAGCTTCGGTCAGTCACAGAAGGAGCGGTGGAGAAGGTGGCCGTCTGACCGATGACTTCAGACAATTTTTTAGTCCGCAGTCCCAAGGTCTGGTTGGTTCCAGCAACCATCGCCAGCGTTTGACTTACGTGGTGCAGGAATACCTAGGGGCAAGATCAGACTTGGAGACCTTTCCAACCGAAAGTCCTCTGGGTTACTGGGTCTTGAGGATGTATCACTGGCCAGAGCTTGCACAGTATGCAATTGAGCTACTGGCCTGTCCTGCATCCAGCGTTCTTTCAGAACGCACATTCAGTGCTGCTGGAGGCTTTGTAACCGATCACAGGGTGCACCTGTCCACGGACTCAGTCAATCGGCTCACCTTCATAAAAATAAATCAGTCTTGGATCACCAGCTACCAAGCACCTGATGATGATGTAACTGAATCATTTTTGTATGAATGTGAGATCCCTTCATCAGTCATCGCCTGCCATTGACGTCACGTCCGGTCGCCGAAGCTGACTGCGCTCCAGCGTGAACCGCACGCTGCACGCCGCGGGGAACTGAACGTTCACACCGTTACAGAGTGACAGTGTTTTACATCCATCGCTTCACTGCTACCTCCCCATCGCTGCAGCAATATTACAATGCACTTTTACACCTTGGCAGCATTCCACAACTGGGAGACCACAGATGCACGGATTGACTCATGCCCTCCGCAGACAACTTACAGAGAGAAATATATCTATGCCTGTACTCCACTTCCACCTTGTGAGTAGCCATTTGGCTGTTATTTTAACCTTTTTTTAAAAATAAATTACTAACATACTGCACTTAGTAGGCGCATTGTTTTTCTTCTCTTTACTGCATACAGAGTTTGCTTCGCTCTACAATTGCTGCCAACAGTGCATATGTTTTAAAGACTTGTATTTTTAGCATTCTCATCATATGGACTTCTTAATAGAGAGACTTTATATTCCAAATCCCATTGATTTTCATCTGATTCATTTATCAGTTAGGTTTTTGTTTCTTTCTTTTGCGCCGTCATTTGTATTGTAATTTGAGATCCTTTCAAGACTGCCTATGCTGATGCTGAGTGACTATCCTGTTATGCTGAACGACTATCCTATTCCTCCTCAATGTTCATGTTGATGGCTTGTAAGAACATTTTTGGTTCTGGGCACCACTACCAGTGGCTAAGGCCCAATTTTTCTGCCCCTGTTTAACAGGGGCGTGTAATTAAAATGTTTGCTGTAATATTTTGCAGCAGGGCTCATTCCTGCGCTCCAACTAGAGTATCTGTGAGGGGTTGCAGTGTTGTGGCACCAGCACCAGTGCCTAAGGCCCACTTTTTCTGCCCCTGTTTAACAGGGGCGTGTAATTAAAATTTTTGCTGTAATATTTTGCAGCAGGGCTTGTTCCTGCACCCATAAAGGGAAAAAAATTGCGCTTACTGTATTTAAATAAATAAATTGAACCGCAGCAATAGTTGTGGGATAAACACAGTAGAAATAAAAAGAAAAAACTGCGCTAATGAGTCCAAAATAATGATAAAGGTATAGTCCAATGAAGTATACTGGTATAAAAACTCAAAGAATTCCTGGGTCCTAAGTCAACCTGATAAAATGCATGCTTACCAGAAAGTAAGCCAATATTGCAGATGGCTATAACCCAGCCCAGGCCTTTGGTCAACACACCAGTGCTAACTTCTCCAGTATTGATGGGTTCCAGCAGATGAAAAAATGACTCCACAATGTGCGTAGATGTTCAACCACAAAATAAAAAGGAGTAAGAAAGAAAAAACATAGCGTGATACTGACAAAAATGGTGACCCTATGATAGGATCAATGCTATAGGGTTGGGAGACAAACTACACCCAGTGTGTGACAGCTAGTATGTGTGGACCACCTCCGCATAAAGAGTCTCCTTACCAGACAGCATGTATTAAGCAGTTGTAAAAACAATGACACCCGAATCACCACAATGTGGACCGCCACCATACAGGGGATCTCCTTACCAGACTGAAGCAATTTAAGGCATTTAAAATATGTCCAGATCAACCACAGACAAGTGGATGGATGGATGGATCACTCTCCCTGTTAGGACCATGAACTCCGTATGACTCTAAATAGGGACTGGATAGTGTAATAACATCAGAGCATTTATTAAAAAAAGGAATAACACTGTTCCTGCACCCACCAAGAGTAACTGTGAGGGCTTACAGCATACCTCCCAACAGGCACGGATTCTGCGGGTTTTTCCCGCACAGCACCCTCCTTCCCGCATTCCCGCGAGACTTGATTAATTCCCGCACAGCAGGAAGTGGAGGAACAAGCAGCGTTGGAAGCAGGTAAGACAGCGGCGAAAAATCCGACAACCAATCCTCCCCCCTCAACAACTTTCGTTGGCAGGGACGATTTTTTTTTTAAATGTCCCGCAGCACCCCCCCAATCCCCCCCGCGCCTAACAACTTTCGTTGGCAGGGAAGAGGGGAGATCTGAATGTCCCACGGTGGGACTTTTAAAAGTTGGGAGGTATGCTTACAGTGTTGTGGCAACACCACCATACCGCCACCAAAGGCCCAATTTTTCTGACTCTGTTTAACAGGGGCATGTAATTACAATTCTTGATCTAATATTTCACAGCAGGGCTCGTTCCAGCGCCCACTAAGAGTAGCTGTGAGGGCTTACAGTGTTCTGGTACCACCAACACCTAAGGCCCAAATTTCTGCAGAGTATAAAAGGCAGGCCCCTACTTTCAAACATCCGACTTACAAATGACTCCTACTTACAAACTGAGGGACACAACAGGAAGTCAGAGGAAATCTACCCCTAGGAAGGGAAATTCTCTCCTGTAAGAGTTAATATGGGAAAAAGGTGTCTCCTCTCCACTGATGCTTTATCACCAATCCTTGTTTCCCTAAAAACCCCAAATTTTCAAAATCCAATTGTCATTGGGACAGAAAGTGAGGTGAAATCTTATGAACAGGGGCACAGACAGAAAAGCAAATGTTACAGGGGTGATAACCCTTCCCTATGTTATCCAAAAAGCTCTAAAATTGATTTTTTGGCTGGAGCTACACTTACAAAATGTACCTGTTCCAAATTACAAACAGATTCTACTTAAGAACAAACCTACAATCCCTGTGTTGTTTGCACCGCCTGTATACTGCTGTTCAGAGTATATAGGGCCTGGGGGCCCCACGCCTTTTCTTTTTTTAATTTGGGTGCGGGGTTCCCCTTAATACCCATACAAGACCCAAAGGGCCTGGTAATGGGCTGGGGGGTACCCATGCCGTTTTTCTCAATGATTTTCATCCATATTGCTGGGACCCAACATTACATTAAAGCCGCAAGCAGTCTTAAATGACTTTTATTGCTTTAGAAATGTCATTTTGTGCAGGGACTGTTCTAAACACGGGAAACATGCGCCACTTTACAAGGAATACTATAGACACCCCCCAGGTACGATATTTAAAGGAATATTTCACTTTTATTTTTTCACTTTAAGCTTTATTAAAATCACTGCTCCCGAAAAAAACGGTAGTTTTTAAAACTTTTTTTTGCATTGATACAATGAAAACGAATGAAACGAAAACAAATACATTTTTCGGCATTGCCCATGTCTACTAGATGAGGTGCAGTGAAAATGACTAGATCGAGTTCAGTGCTTTTGTTGTGGAATCTGAGGACGAATTGCTCCACAGTAGCTACAGCTTGTTTTGAAGCTTACTTACTGCTTCCTAAAAAAATACATCAATAAACTCTATAGTCTGGCCACATATTTACTTTAACCCCTTGGTGATGGCACCTCTCAGCCCTTTAAAGGGTTTGAGATCCCGGGAGGAGGGACGGGGTTTATGATCATGTGACAGCTGTGATTGGCTGTCACAGCGGTCAAATGCAAGTAGCATGTGGATTAGGAGCTTTCCGTTAGCTGCCGGTAACTGTGTCAGGAGCAGTGGCAGTGCGTCCATAGAGGGCGCAGGAGCTCCGCCCCCTCTCTCCTGCACCCGTCAATCAACAATAGATAGATTCATGCATTGCATGAATCTATCTATTGTCGCCACTGCCGCCTCCTATTCAGGTGTCCGGCCCCTTGTCGGGCACCAGGCATCCGAATTACAGCAGCAGGGGTATATTTGGAAGTGCCTGATTAGAGCCGTCGGCTCTAATATACAGCCTGATTAGAGCCATGGGCTCTAATAGGCTTCCAAATCGTTAAACAGCGGGCGCACTGCTGTGTGTTCGCTGTTTACACAGTGCTGTGTTAGGGAATTGAATAAATCGCTTCCCTAACATTGACCCGCCTCTCAGCCAATCAGGTGCACAGGGTCTGGGTTACCTGTCACCTGATTGGCTGAAGCGACAGGCGCTGTGATTGGATGCATATCAGGCGCCCAATCAAGGCAGAAGAGGACAGGGTAAGACATCGAGGACTCGGAGGGAGCGTGGAGGAATGCGTTGACCCGAGACAGGTAAGTGCCGGGCGGGGGGATCACACTGGCAGCATCTGATGGGGCAAACTGGCAAACTGGTGGCAATTGATGGGGCAAACTGGTGGAAATTGATGGGGCAAACTGGCGGCAATTGATGGTTACAGTAGCTGCAGTTGCTCCAGAGCTTAGTAAATGAGGTAAAGCTTCACTTTACAATACAATACCCAATCACGTGCAAGGAAAATTAAAAAAAGAACAGCATTTTTGCTTACACATGATTGGATGATGGAAGTCAGCAGAGCGTCTGCTAATTTACTAAGCTCTGAAGCAACTTCTCTTGCAGAGTGCATCTGCAATATGCAAAGTGCACAGTCTATTTGCCTTTAGTAAATCAATCCCACTATGTCTGTAGGAAGAGATTTATCTTCCACAGATTGAAAGGCTTCTTCACTGTAAAGCCCCGTACACACGATTGGTTTGACTGATGAAAACCGTCCGATGGATGGTTTTCATCAGACCAACCGATCGTGTATGGTACCCATCGGTCTTTTTTCCATCTGTTTAAAAAATAGAACTTGTTTTAAAATTTTCCGATGGATCAAAAACCGATGGTAATTTCCGATCGTCTATGGGCAAGTCCATCGGTTAAAAAACCCACGCATGCTTAGACTGAATTAGGAGACGGGAGCGCTCGTTCTGGTAAAACTAGCGTTCCTAATGGAGAGAGCACATTCGTCATTCTGCAAGTTATTGCTTCGTTTAATGCAGCGCATGTTTTTTTTGCTTTAGAACAGTGTTTAAAATGTCATTTTTGCTGCAGATCTTTATCACGAGTTCTGACAAACTTATGTTTTTCTTCTTTCTTGTGATCTTAGGAATAATTAGTTTAATTCTTAAAGGCCGACCTCACAAATTACACCAAACTTTTTTTTTTTGGTATTTAAATTTGTTTGGTGTGTCAATTTCTCACAACAACATTTTTTATTTTATCGTTTCCTCATGGAGGTTGGTGTCCCTTGTTATTAATTACACATTGTATTTATGAAATGTTATTGCTACTCCAAAAAAAACCCACATCAGGCATGTATGTTGGCTGAAATCAAATTTCCATTTATTTAGGAAAAAAAAGCAAACAAAAAACGAAGGGCAACTATTCCGAAATTAGCAGAAAATATCAAGTCATTAGATCCCAAATGCAGACATGACTATGATGAATAATAAAATCAACAACAGCATGAAATCAGGAGCAGCAGCCAAAGACATACATCATCCCAAGCTGTGGTACTCCATCACCCTGCAACTTCTGGAAGAGCAGCTCGAGGCCAGAGAATCACCTCCTGCTCTTCCCTGTAGCCTTCCTTCCACGCTTCCCTGCAGCGTTCTCTCCACGGCCTCGTCCACGCACCCTTGCAGGCTGGGCCACTGTGGGTGGTGAAGTGGCAGAAGGAGGAGGAGAAGGAGGAGAGGGATTGGCCTGATGTGACAGATGGGTGGCCTCAGTCAGCTGCCCCCTCGCCCCCATGTGTACGGCCGTGTAAATAAGGTGCTCACAGAGGGCCCGTTGTCCCGCCTCCATTTGGAGCAACTTATCTGCCAGGTAACTACTGAAACCCTCCGTAGGGTTGAGGGGGGCCTTCATGATGGCAGCAGCCTCACGAATCATCTTTAGTGACTCCTCCTCCACTTGTGTCATCCGCCGATGTTTTGGCGGTCTGACGTGGAGGGGAGCCACTTGGGAGACTGTACTGCCACTAGGCCTGGGGACCCGCTGAGTCCCACTTGGCCCTGCCTCCTCCTGCCTGCCACACTCCTGAGCCTCTTCCTCCTGGCTTGCCTCATCCTGTTTTTAAAAAATAAATAAAAATTGTATTATTTGGGGAATCTATCACACACAATTTGGATATCATGACTGGTGCATATTTTCTTTTGGGGGGGGATGTTATCATTTTGGGCTAATCCAACCATTTCATCACAATATTACTTAGTGGACAATAATTATGTGCTAAAATACTATACCTGGCTGAAGATGCGAAGATCTGGCTCTTCAAGTTCAGGAGGCTCCTCCTCCGCCTCTGCAGGGGTGGAGGGAATGGTGGAAGGAACGCTGGAGGGAAGGGTGGAAGGAAGGGTTGAGGGAAGGCTGGAAATAGATTCCCTGGCCTCGATCTGGTCATCCAGAAATTGAAGATGTTTGTAGTACCACAGCTTGGGCTGTACTACATCGTCGGCTGCTGCTCCTGATCTCTTCGACTCGCACACTTCCTTGTATTTTTTTTTATAGGAATTACGCAGGTTGTTGATTTTATTATTGATCATAGTGTAGTCTGCATCTGGGATCCATGGCTTCATATCCTCTGCTAATTTGGTAATAGTTGCCCGACGTACATCACTCTTGTGGTACGCTGGGTGTTTCAGTTCCCACAGGTTGCGCTGTTCCTTATATTTGTCTATAAAAATCAGCATCACCTCCGGCTCATGTAGTTTATGCATCTTTTGTGATCAGCAAGTAAAAAAACAAGGAAAAAAAATGACAGATCAGATTTGATTCTCCTCAACTTATCACAATATTGGCCTTTACAATCATGAACCATTATAGGCCACTGCAGGCCCGAGTTCCCTTCTTACCTTAGTTGAGCTCGTTTGTTCACTTCCGGTCGTCCTTACTCCGCGCATCCCTAAAAACGTCTTTCCCCTTTTTATACCCTGCGCATGCGTGTAACTCTGCCCTCGTCGCCCGCCCATGACGGACTTTTTCTGCATTTCCCCGCCCCTTAATGATCGGCGCACAGTGTGAGACAGCGACATGTCGCAGACACAGGTGGCTTCTTTAGTAGAAATTACCGACGAGGAAAGCCCGGAGACGGAAACGTCCCGATCCAGTAAAAAAAGATACAAGGCGACTAATATGTCTTTTGCTGAGATGGCGGAGATGGTGGACATTCTGCGGAGGAAGGATTACGACGGCAAGCATGGCCCATACCACACCCCTAATCTCCGGAAATCACAAATTATGGACAAAGTGGCGAAGACTCTCTATAAAAAATATGGGGTCAGGAGATCCAAGGAACAACTCCGTAAAAGGTGGTCTGACCTCAAGCTGAGGGAGCCGGAGCAGTATAGGAAGCTTCTAAAAAGCATAGAAAAAAGTAAGTTTTTTTTTACTGTGTTCTTTCACATTGTAATATGTATTCTTCCATGTTTTGCACCATGTACTTGGCTTGACTGGTTTCACATTTTAAAATGTCAACTTTTATGTTAAGTTGAGAGTCCACTTATTTGGTAAATGTGTGTTTAAAAAAACTTGCTGCTCTTCCCCCAAACATGTTTGGCACATATCCACGTAAACTACATGTGGGCATGCCTCATTTTACTTAAACAATGTTTATCTACACATTGTTGGCTAGATGATGTGTTGTAAGTAAAACTAGAATGTGAATGAAAGGCTAAACTGTATTCTGGGTAAAGGAGATGACACTCCAGCAGTTGTGTACTCAGCTTTTTTTTCTGGATCAAGATACTATAGTCTGGGCCACATGACCAAATTTCTTAACGGTGTCACACACAGGTGGTCCAGTGGATACCTTGGTGGTTATCCAAGTGTATTTGTGAGTGACCTAAAAAAAAACATGTTGCTTTGTAGAGTTCGCAAGATTTCATATGTTCATCTTGGAACTCAAGGCCAAATATCAATTGTACCCCACTTCCAAACAATAAATCCATTTTCAGGCCTAAAATCTCTGTGTGCTAAAGGATACATTATTTTTGACATTCCCATAGGGGAGAGGAGACTGGGAGGACACCATGCTCAGGAGACGAGGAACCAAACACCACAGAAACTCCCTGAAGATCACAAAGCAGACCAAGATCAGCATGTTCAGGAAGCGGAGGTGGAGGAAGCGGAGGTGGAGGAAGGGGAGGTGGAGGAAGGGGAGGTGGAGCTTATCAGCACAACAGGTCAGTGTCTGTCACCACAACTTCAAGGTAAATACAGATGTAGGCCTGCATAGTTCAAATTTTTGTTTTTGTTTTTAGGGACTGAACGTGGGGGAAGGAAGTCAGGAAGTCCAAATCCTCCATTCTTGAGTGCCAGCGCCAAAATAATCATTCAGGAAATCATGGAATGCAGTAGCGAAATGGACATTATGAGAAAGAGAATGAATGTGATTGAGCAAAAATATAAAAACATTATAGATATTTTGGGGAGAATAGTGTGAACCCCCCCCCTGTTTTGGTGTTTTGTTATGCGTCACAAATTTGCAATGTGATTTCCACCAGCCCAAATGTGAAGTTGCACACAGTGACTCAACATGTGCCATCTGCCGTCACAGGATATCTATGTCCCTGTTTTGGGGGTGCAACCTCTTCCTCCCTATTCAAGTAGGTGAGAGGAAGGGTTTTCACCCCCAAAGCACGTCCATTGATCCCCCATGATGGCAGATAGCACATGTTTACCTTAGCCATGGGATCATGTTGAAGATACCCATTTGAGCCCCAAAAAGAAAGTGTGGTTCTTCACATTTGGGATGGATCAGGGGTGACATTACCCCATCTCATGTTTGTCTTTTTCACTGTGTTATTTTTTTACTTTTTGCAAAAAAAATTTGGGGATTTTGACCCATGCAGGTTTCTGCAAAAAAAGCCGGCCAAAAAAAAAAAGGCTTAATATCGAAAACCACCAAAAAATGTGGTGCAAAAAATAAAAACATTCGGGAAGTCTAAAAAAGGTGTGGCTTGTTCTTTCTATGCTCAATAGCAGTTCTGAAGATGCAAAAACAAGGTTTTTACCTGTGAGAATTGAGGCTATTTACTAAGGACAAATACACTTGGCACTACTAGAACCTGGGAGACACATAAACCCAAAATACAAGAATGACAACACAAGTTTGTAGTAAATATAATTTTTTTTTTATTTTAAAAATGGTATAAAAGGTCAGATGTGGTCTGGCATTGCGATGGCCCCCCTACCCGTGAAGTACTCTACGTATTTCTGACGTACTTCACGGGCACTTTGGGGGGCCAAGCCAGTACGGGCAGTGTTAAGGCCGGTCAGAATGGTCATTTCGGATGGACCGGCCTGAGGCCCAACTGATGACACATAGGTAGAAGAGAATTGTCTTAGAAAGTTGTGCAATAAGCAGCAGCAGTAGACAATGTTGTTCAGTTTGTATTCCGCCAAATGGATAGCTGTCTGAAACAGGCGGAACCGGCTGGCCATTATCCCGAAGGCATTCTCCACAACTCTCCGGGCTCTGGCCAGACGGTAATTAAAAACCCTCCTCTCCGGGGTGAGGGTGCGTTGGGGAATTGGCCGCATGAGGTGTGGTCCAAGTCCAAAAGCTTCATCCGCGATGAAAACGAACGGTAGCCCTTCCACGTTCTCTGCATCTGGAGGCAGTGCAAGACCCCTAGCCTGCAGACGGTGAGTGAACTCCGTCTCTGCGAATACTCCGCCATCGGACATCCGGCCGTTCTTCCCCACGTCCACATACAGGAACTCGTACCGTGCCGACACCACCGCCATTAACACAATACTATTGAAACCTTTATAGTTAAAATAGTATGACCCCGAACGGGGTGGCGGCACTATGTGGACGTGCTTCCCATCAATTGCCCCTCCGCAGTTGGGGAAGTCCCACCGCTGGGAAAATTGATCTGCCACAGTCAGCCATTCCTGTGGTGTGCTAGTGAACTGTGGAGTCAAACAAAAACAAGACATTAGTACGGTTTATGCTTACAGTGCAAGCAGATTACACACAAAAACATTGTTGACCAACATCATTCTAACATTATTATTTAAGGGAGTATTTCCTACCAATAAACAAAGGCCCACTTAGCAGATGCCTCACCCCCGCTGAGTGGACATTCTAAAATTATCTAAGGGGGAGGGGGCTTGAGGTGATTGTGGGGGATCCAAATAAAGGCTCTACCACTCTGCTGAACTTGATTGAGAACTAAAACTATTTTTACATCCTTAGGGGGGGGAGGGAGGGTTGTCAAACTACAAGGGCACTGACCCCAAACATTTTAAAAGGAAAATAGAAGGCTAGCTGGGTTTGGGCCCAGGAAAGCATGCTGGAGAGGTTAGTGAAGGGAAATAGGCATGTAGGGCCCAAAAAAGGCCTTTACAGGTAAAAACATGCATGGTGAAAATGGGGACATTTCCAGGATATTACAAACAGGCAAATTTGGGTTAGGAGGCTAAAAATTTAGAACATTATCAAACAATACAAACATATAATGTGATGTTAAAGGTGAAAAATTACCTTCATATAGTCCTTCTGCAGGACCTGAATAATGGCCAAACACGTTTCAGGGATAATGATCCCGAGAGCCTGGGGGGAGATGCCTGTTGTGAACTTGAGGTCCTGCAAGCTTCTCCCAGTCGCCAGGTATCTCAACGTAGCAATAAGCCTCTGCTCGGCAGTGATGGCCTGGCACATCACAGTGTCCTGCCTCGTGATATAGGGGGACAGCAAATCCAACAGACAGTGCAATACGGGGTCCGTCATCCTGAGATAATTCCTGAAATCATCAGGATTATTCTCATGGATTTCCCGCAGCAGAGGCATATGAGAGAATTGGTCCCGCTGGAGCGACCAATTCTTAGTCCATGAACTCCTCCTCACCCTGTTCACAGACTGAACTCGGGTTACAGTGTTAACTGCAACACCAAGTCCAAAGCCAGCACGAGCTCGAGAACGAGAACGCACTTCAAACATGGTTTTAAACCGGTCGGCTGGTCAGAACGAACTCAAACAGAACGCACCGTGGAACAGCAAGGCCTGAGAAGAACAACCTGAAAAACAGTAAACGAACGGCCAAGAAGGCACTGCAAGGCAGTAACGACCTGACTGCACGCACTGAATAACAAATACGAACCCACAAGCACAAACTGAACACCAGGAAACGATCTGCAAAGCACGGAGACTGAAAAGAGCGAATCGGCTCTCACCAAACTTTTACTAACACGCGATAACACGAAATCAGCAAAAGCAGCCCAAGGGGTGGCACCATTAGATTTGTTAGGCCCTTTTATAGAGCGTCGTACGTGTTGTACGTGCCGTAGTTTTCTTGCCGTTGGTTTTTTGACTGATGGTGTGTGGCCAAGACTGATGAAAAACAGTTTCATCGGATTTCCGATGGTCAAATCCATCGGACGAAAATCCATAGGTTATCCGATCGTGTGTACAGGGCTTAAGAGCTGTGAAAATGTGGAATAGACTCCCTCCAGAGCTGGTTCTGGCAAGTTCAATAGATTGTTTTTAAAAAAAGAGCTGGATGCATTCCTAAATGCACAAAAAATATAACTGATCATTAACGATTGTATAGTGCCTTGAAAAAGTATTCATACCCCTTGAAATTTTCCACATTTTGTGATGTTAAAAAAAATGTAAATGTATTTTATTGGGATTTTAGATGATAGAGCAACACAAAGGGGCTGATTTACAAACCGTTTGCGCCATGAGTATTGGCGCATCAGCGGGCGCAACGGCAGTTTTGGTATTTAAGAAACATTGGCGCCGGTAACGCAGCGCTATTTACTATAGTGTTCTCGGCACACGGGAGGAGGCGCTCAGTGCGCTACTATGGACCTGGCGCACGGCATCTTCAAATTAAAATATAAAGAAGCTGGAAGTGCCAATATAATGGGGTGATGTGGGGTGATGTGAGGAAGTTTAGTGACAACTGCCCAAGTAACAAATATGCCCAAAATAGAATGAGAAAGTAACTTTTTCTGAACCAGCCCGCGGCGCCGGCAATTACGATTATAACTGCGAGAGATCTTTTTATGCGCTGCGGGGCAATTTTACTCGTTCAAATGCGCCGGTTCACTGCACCGGCAAAATCTTAGTAAATGTCAAGTCACGTAAATCAACTTGTATAAGTTGAACAGGCGCAGCTCTGACCAGACTTGCCATTATATAACAGTCATTTCTAAAGGAAAAAAAAAGGCATTTAAAAGCACTCACGGCTATAATGAATTGTCGGCTCCCGTCAATATAGAGAAAAGTCATTGAAAGTCTTTGAAAAAAAAAAAATGCGTGGGGGTCCCCCAAAATTCCATTACCAGGCCCTTCCGGTCTGGTATGGATATTAAGGGGAAATCCGTGCCAATTTTAAAAAAAAATGACGTGCGGGTCCCCCTCAAAATCCGTACCAGGCCCTTCATGTCTGGTATGAATTTTAAGGGGAACCCCCGCGCCAAACTTAAAAAAAAATGGCGTGGGGGTCCCCCTAAAAATCCACACCAGACCCTTTATCCGAGCACGCAACCTGGCAGGCCGCAGGAAAAGAGGGGGGGACGAGAGAGCAGCCCCCCTCCCTCCTGAACCGTACCAGGCCACATGCCCTCAACATGGGGAGGATGTCCCCATGTTGATGGGGGACAAGGGCCTCATCCCCACAACCCTTGCCCGGTGGTTGTGGGGGTCTGCGGGCAGGGGGCTTATCAGAATCTGGAAGCCCCCTTTAACAAAGGGGACCCCCAGACCCCCCCTCCCCTGTGTGAAATGGTAATGGGGTACAACTGTACCCCTACCATTTCACAAAAACATTTGTCAAAAATGTTAAAAATGACAATAGCCGGTTCCTTTATTAATGTCTTCTTCTTTCTTCCATCTTCTTCCATCTTCTTCTTCCATCTTCTTCTTTTCTCTATTCGGGTTTCTTCCTCCATCTTGTTCTTCATCGTCATCTTCCTTCTTCCTTCTTCCTTTGGTGTTCTCATCCGCATCTTGCTCCAGCTTCTTTTTCCCCTCTTCTTTCTCCAGCCGATCCGCTTGAATTCGAGGTTCCCGCTGTGTGACGCTTCAGTTCATCAGTTCTCCTCTAGGTCCGCTGCCACCCGGTGACCCCGCCTCCCTCTGACACCACGGGGAAAGTCCCTGTGAAATCCATGTGCGTCAGAGGGGGGCAGGGTCCCCGGGTGGCAGTGGACTCAGAGGAGAACTGATGAACTGAAGCCTCACACAGCGGGAACCTCGAATTCAAGCGGATCGGCCGGAGAAAGAAGAGGGGAACATGAAGCCGGAGCAAGATGCGGACGAGAACACCGAAGGAAGAAGGAAGAAGGAAGATGAAGAACAAGATGGAGGAAGAAACCCGAATGGAGAAAAGAAAAAGATGGAAGAAGAAGAAGATGGAAGAAAGGAGAAGACATTAATAAAGGAATTGTCAAAAACCGGCTATTGTAATTTTTAACATTTTTGACACTTTTTTTTGTGAAATGGTAGGGGTACATTTGTACCCCATTGCCATTTCACACAGGGGGGTGGGATCTGGGGATTCCCTTTGTTAAAGGGGGCTTCCAGATTCCGATAAGCCCCCCGCCCGCAGACCTCCACAACCACCGGGCAAGGGTTGTGGGGATGAGGCCCTTGTCCCCATCAACATGGGTACATGGTGCTTTGAGGGGTCACAGACCCCCAAAGCTTCCTCCCCATGTTGAGGGCATGTGGCCTGGTACGGTTCAGGAGGGGGGAGCTCTCTCGTCCCCCCCTCTTTTCAAGCGGCCTGCCAGGTTGCGTGCTCGGATAAGGGTCTGGTGTGGATTTTTAGGGGGACCCCCCACGCCATTTTTTTTTAAGTTTGGCGCGGGGATCCCCTTAAAATCCATACCAGACCTGAAGGGCCTGGTACAGATTTTGAGGGGAACCCCCACGCCATTTTTTTTTAAATTTACCGCGGAGTTCCCCTTAATATCCATACCAGAACTTAAGGGACTGGTAATGGAATTTGGGGGAACCCACACGCATTTTTTTTTTCAAAGACTTTCAATTACTTTTATCTGTATTGACGGAAACCAGCAATTCATTACAGCCGCGAGTACTTTTAAATGACTATTATTTTACTTTAGAAATGTGATTTTGCTCTCGAACTGTTATAAACATGGAAAAGATGCACTACTTTACAGGCATACTATAGACACCCCCCAGGTATGATATTTAGGGCCCGTTCACCCTGGATGCAGTGCAGTGTGTTTTTTTGATGCATGAAAAACGCAAAGAAAGTTGATCACATTAATGCCAATGGCATAGTTCACACCACTGCAGTCCGTTCCAGTGCGTTTCAGAAAGGAAAAAAAAATTGGTCATGCTGCATTTTTTATGTACAGAATTGTACTGGACCACAGTAAAACACATCAAAAACGCTATGGAACTTACCAAAAACACTGCAACACACTTGTCCTAAGTGAAAAGAGGGGGGAAAAAGCACTGGACTGCATCAAAAAAGCACTGGAACGCGTCAAAAACGCATCCAGACTGCGTTTCTATGGTGTGAACTGGTGTGAATGTCACCAATTTGGACAACACCAAAAACAAAACTTCCTGGTGCTTTTTTGGTACGTTTTTGATGCAGTCCAGTGCGTTTTTTTCACCCCTCTTTTTTATTAACCATAGATAAGGACAAGTGTGTTCCAGTGCATTTTTGGTGCATTTAGGTGTGTTCTGATGCGTTCCAGAGCATTTTTGATGCGTTTTGCAGTGTTCCAGTACAGTCCAGTGCAGGTAAAATGCAGCATGTTCTACTTTTTTTGTGGAACTGGAACGCACTGGAACAAACACTGCCATTTAGAACCATATAACCAACTTTCCATGCATTTTTGATGCATAAAAAACGCAATGCACTGCATGTGGTGTGAAATGGCCCTTAAACAATTTGGCATATTTAAAGGCACTTCTCCTTGTTTTGTTTTTGATGTTGTCCAAATTGGTGACATTGATATATGTCCCTTAGGGTGGGACCTGGGCCCCCATTTTAAGGCCAATAACTAGAAGAAAAGCCAGCCAAGTGGGGACTAGCAAAATTAACAAGTCAGTTCCCATAGACTGCAATGGTATTTGTTGTATAACTTTTGCCCATGTTAGTCTCTTTGTTTGCCCCCGGGCCGGGGGGTGTTTGTCCCGTCTCTAATTTTGTAGCATGCTGGATGATGTGCTTAATTTTGAACGGGGGGGGGGGGGGGTGGCTTATTTACTGCTAGCTGCATTTGTGTTGGTCTGAGCATGCTCAGAAACTTAGGGTTTTTTTTGGTGCTTTTTGTGTGTGAACAGCACCTGGATATTTCTGGGCATGCTCAGAGAGAATGTGTTTTTTGGGTTAGTAATTGAAGGACATCCTTAACAGGTGTACCCACTTTTAAGTTCAGCCTCTACATTGGGTGAACTTGCATTTTGGGTGTTTCATGGACTGTGCATGTGTTTTCAATTGCCTCATTAGCACACAAACCTATGTTATATAAAGCTTGCAGATAGCATTCTCTCCCTTGCCCTGAAATGAGACAAGATTGTGTGTGTGGCGCCGGCCGGCAAAATGTACATTTTGGTGTCCTTATCGAGTTTGTAACATGCATTTTATTTGTTATGTCTTTGCAAAACAGATGTTTGTTTTACTTTTGTTGATTGTTTTTTTTGTGTGGGGGATATGTTCCCCTGAAATATTTTTGATGTTAATGTGTGTCGTTTGTTCACTTTGATTTAATTGTCTGTGCTGCATTATTTTGCTAAATCTTTCTCAAGATGTGACTAATGTTTCAAATTTACCTTCATGTCTTTTTTATTTATTTTTTTGCTTCCCTTTGTGTTTTCCAAGTCCTGTTTTGTTGACCAATAAAATTTGATGCAAGTTTGATGTTTGTTTTTTTTGTTTTCTATGCAACAAATGTGATAGCTGTAGCTTAACTATGCTTATTGGCCTGTCAAAACAAAACAGGTGGGATTTGTCTACCCTGGTGCCTTTTTTGGTAGTGTAGCGGTAGCCTCAGCTTAACCACCTCGCGCCCGCCGTACGAGAATATACGGCCGCAAGGTGGTTGTCAAATGCCGGGAGGCCGTTATTATACGGCCTCCACTATTTGGCCACTGGGGGGCGCGCGCACGTGCCCGGCGCTTCACTGCAATGCCGATGCGCGTGCCTGGCGGCCGCGATGTCCGCCAGGCACCCCCGATCGGCGGTTACAGAGACAAGGACATGGATCTGTGTGTGTAAACACAGAGATCCATGTCCTGTCAGGGAGAGGGGACCGATGCTGTGTCCCTTGTACATAGGGACACAGATCGGTCACCTCCCCCAGTCAGTCCCCTCCCCCCACAGTAACAATCACTCCCAGGGAACACATTTAACCCCTTCCTCGCCCCTAGTGTTAACCCCTTCCCTGCCAATCACATTTATACAGTAATCAGTGCATATTTATAGCACTGTTCGCTGTATAAATGTGAATGGTCCCAAATTAGTGTCAAAAGTGTCCGATGTGTCCGCCATAATGTCGCAGTCACAAAAAAAAAATCACTGATCGCCGCCATTACTAATAAAAAAATATATATATATAAAAATGCCATAAAACTATCCCCCTATTTTGTAAACGCTATAACTTTTGCGCAAACCAATCAATAAACGCTGATTGCGATTTTTTTTACCAAAAATATGTAGAAGAATACGTATCGGCCTAAACTGAGGAAAAAAAAACATTTAAAAAAAAATTGGGATATTTATTATAGCAAAAATCAAAAAATATTGCTTTTTTTTCAAAATTGTCGCTCTATTTTTGTTTATAGCGCAAAAAATAAAAACCGCCGAGGTGATCAAATACCACCAAAAGAAAGCTCTATTTGTGCGAAAAAAAGGGCGTCAATTTTGTTTGGGAGCCACGTCGCACGACCGCGCAATTGTCATTCAAAGCGTGACAGTGCTGAAAGCTGAAATTTCGCCTGGGCAGGAAGGGGGTATATGTGCCCAGTAAGGAAGGGGTTAAGAGGGCTGCTTGTTTGTTTGGGCCCCGTAATGCACCGCTACCAACCCCCGGCAATCGGCTCTGACTTCTCTCGTGACACAGTTAGGAAACAGGGAAAGTAATGGTATAACTGTATTATCTTTGATACTATCATGGAGTACAACCCCCCCCCCCCCTTCTGTATACCAGCACAGTAATGGACTCACACAACCAAATTACTCAACTATAACTCTTTACTGTAGGCAAAAATGTAAAACGGTAATTTGGTTACAATATCTTATGCAGATCCCTGCAATATAGGTGTGCACATAAAAAGGGTATGACATTCAGTAATGCAATGAATACACTTAGCCCCGCTGCAGCTATCCTCCCTCGTTAACATAGGTTAATGGTGCCCAGCAATGTCCTATACTACCCAGTCAGGCCTGACTATAACTTTGGGGTATAGTTAGTTGAAGAATCTTCGCTAGCAACTGTCGGTGGTGCACATAGAGAAACAAATTGTAATCCAACAAGGGGTTGCAGATAATCGCTAACTCGGCAAAGCTGAAGAGACTGACAAACTCAGTTCAGCATAACAGTCTCTCCAAAGTATAACTGCGATCAATGATGGGCCTAGACAAAGTTAATAGGCAACAAAGTTATTGGGATGTGATTCTGAGCTGGCGCTCTCTCACCCAGACCGGACCGACTCCCGTCTGGTTCCTCCGCTACTGTGAGTGGCTTCACAGTGCCCACGATGTACCAGGTCTTCGGTCCTCCAGAAGATGATGGCACCTCGGGTGGATCGGATGCTCCGCAGGCTCCTCGGCGGAACAGAAAGGTCTCTGGAACAAAGTGTGAGGCCCCGTATTCAGGCCTAACACGCGCAGCGGGTAAGTGCAGGGGATCCTCTTGCAAGGAGGGCGGCGTTCCAAGAGAAAGTCCAAAGCCCCTCCTCCTCCTTTTAAAGTCCACCCCAGCAGTCCTTGCGCGGGGAAATGCACCCTGGGTGCCTCAAAGCTTGCTGGGAACTGTAGTTTTGCGGGTGAAACCGATACCCAGCTACAGTAGCATATGCATGTATTGTGTGCTGCCATGGATAGTCACCAGGAAATAAAAAATACAGAGCGGTTAGTTTTCAATTTTCTTTTTTACTGCAGTGGTTCTCAGCCTCAGTCCTCAAGTACCCCCAACAGGACATGTTTTGGGAATTTATCTTATTGAGAATTGCTGTCCAAAATACCAAACCATTGACTGTTATTTAAAGCACATGTGCAAGATGAAGGAAAACCTGCAAACATGGCCTGTTGGGGGTACTTGAGAAGCACTGATTTAGAGCACTGCACTTAAAAATAGCTCAAGGCAATACGATTCTAATTGTGGGCATTTTGAGGGAAACCAAGTAAGTGTTAGAACCCCTGCTTGTTCTGTTTTTTTTTTAGGTTGGGCTTTGTGTCCCTTTTAGTAAAATTGGCTTCACTTCCCGTCACACAGCTAAACAGGAAGTGAAGGTAAAACCCTACCAATGTCTTTTCTTGGGGACACAGATCAATCTAACTAGTGTCCCCATTAAGCAAATTGCACTCTAGCACTTTGTTGTGTACACCCCCAAATCATTGGGTAGTTTGGGGTTTAGTAAAGGCAAATCCACTCTACAGTACAAGTGTAGTTGCTGAAAATCTGAGGGGAAGCACTGGTGATTGTAACATCCAATCAGGTAAAAGCAAAGATGGTGTTTTTTTTGTTTGCTTGCATGTCCCCCTCGGATATCCAGCAAGTGCACTTGTAGTGCAAAGTGGATTTGCCTTTAGTAAATAAACCCCAAAGTCCAAAATACCTAATAATTTGGGGTGTACCCAGCAAAATACTGGAGTGCAATGTACATAATGGGGAAAGTATTTAGATTGACCTGTGTGTCCCCAAGGAAAGACATTGGTAGGGATTTCCCCTCACTTCCTGTGTGGATATGTGACAGGAAATGAATCATTTGGAAGGATAAAGTGGCCAAATTTGGTAGTTGTCTTCACCCTTTAAGGGGTGCAGACATCCCCAAAAACTGTCTAGACTTCTAATCCCTCTGCACTCTATCCCCAAGCAAAAATAAGAAAAAGGATTTCATTTAGTTTAACTTTGCAAAGACACATTCCTAAATTGAATTGTGATGCATGTCAATGGCCCATTTAGACCCTCTTTAATCACTTGAGATCAGCGCTATAACTGATCGACGGCCACAGCACGGTCCTCAATTGCCGGGAGTCCGTCAATAGACGTCCTCCCCTTTGCGCGCGCGCTGTGGTCACCGAGTCACTGAGACTCGGGTGATGACAGATCCGAGTAAGGGGCCGATCCCTGCCCCTTACCACGTGATCAGCTGTCAGCCAGTGATATAAACAAAAGCTCGATAATGGTTTTTGTTTTCTCCTTGTGCTGACAGCGTGAGCATAAAAAAAGGCAATCACCGGCTTATGTGCAAGGGACATCGGGCCCGAAGAGGAAGAGGCAATTCTGCATCATCTGTGACAATCAGTAGCCCCTGCCAGTGCCACCTATCAATGCCCACCACTGGTGCCAATCAGTGCCACCTAGCAGTGCTGCCTATCAGTGCCCACCAGGGCCAACTAGCAATGCCACCTCTAAGTGCCCACCCTTGCCACCTTATCGGTGCCGATCAGTGCAGCCTCATCAGTGTACATCAATGAAGGAGAATTTTTTTTAAACTAAATATTAACCACTTCCCTACCGCCCACCGTCAAATGATGTCCTTGACTTTGTGCGGTGACATCTGAATGATGCCTGCCGTTGCAGGCATCATTCAGATATCATTCTTTTCAGCTGGCAATTCTGTGCACGATAAAAATGATCATAGTGGCAGTTCCGCTGCTTGATCATTCTTATAGGCGGCGGGAGGGGACGTCCCCCCCCTCCCGCTGCCATCCGGTGCTTCTCCGGGCTCTCCCGTGCCATCGGGGGCCCAGAGAACGAATTGGCCGGCGCCGGATGGGAAGCATGGAGATGACTGGCGACGTTATGACATCACGCCGGGTTCCCGTATGTAAACAAAGCCATGATCTTGGCTGTCAGCATGAGATCGGTGAATATTATTTACCGATCTCATGCTTTCCAGCCTGAAGGAGAGATGTGGGGTCTTATGCATCTCTCCATAAAGAGGACCTGTCACAATAGATTCCTATTACAAGGGATGTTTACATTCCTTGTAATAGGAATAAAAGTGATCAAAAAAACTAAAAAGTTTAAAAAAGAGTAAAAAAAAAAAATTATAATAAAAAAAAATGTAAACCGCCCCTGTCCCCGGTAGCTTGCGCTCAGAAGTGAACACACACGTAAGTCCCACCCACATATGTAAACGCCGTTAAAACCACACATGTGAGGTATTGCTGCGTGCATTAGAATGAGTGCAACAATTCTAGCACTAGACCTTCTCTGTAATGCGAAAATGGTAACATGTAAAAAAAATTCAAGCATCGCCTATGGAGATTTTTAAGTACTGAAGTTTGGTGTCATTCCATGAGTGTGCGCAATTTTAAAGCGTGACATGTTAGGTATCTATTTACTCAGCATAACAACATCTTTCACATTATACAAAAAAATTGGGCTAACTTTACTGTTTTGTAATTTTTTAATTCATGAAATCATTTTTTTTCCAAAAAAAAGGCGTTTGAAAATTTATTGCGAAAATACCGAGAGAGATAAAAATTTGCAATGACCGCCATTTTATTCCCTAGGGTGTCTGCTAAAAAAAACATATATATAATGTTTGGAGGTTCTAAGTAATTTTATAGCCATAAAATTATGATTTTTACATGAAGGAGAGAAGTGCCAGAATAGGCCCGGTGCTGAAGTGGTTAACCACTTGCCGCCCGCCCTATAGCGGATTGACGTCGGCAAAGTGGTTCTAAAATCCTGACTGGACGTCATATGACGGGGGCGCGCATCGCGGCGATCGTTGTTGCAGGGTGTCAATCTGACACCCCGCAACTCCGATCTAGCTAAAGAGTCTCCGTCGGAGACTCTTTACCACGTGATCAGCCGTGTCCAATCACGGCTGATCACAATGTAAACAGGAAAAGCCGGTCATCGGCTTTTCCTCACTTGCGTCTGTCAGACGCGAGTAGAGGAGAGCCGATCGGCTGCTCCTCTGACAGGGGGGGTTTGTGCTGATAGATTATCAGCACAGCTCCCCCGAGGATGCCCACTGGACCACCAGAGATACCACTAGACCACCAGGGAAGCCACTAGACCACCAGGGAAGCCCACCATTAATGGTATGCCACCCTAGACCACCAGGGATAATGGATGCCAATCAGTGCCACAATGGATGCCAATCAGTGCCCACAATGGGCACCACTGATTGGCAGGCATTATTGTTTGACACTGATTGGCATCCATTAGTACAGTACAGTGCCACCTATCAGTGCCCACCCATGCCACCTATCAGTGCCCATCCATGCCCATCCGTGCCACCTATCAGTGCCCATCCATGCTGCCTATCCGTGCCCATCAGTGCCCACCCGTGCCGCCTATCTGTGCCCACCCGTGCTGCCTATCTGTGCCCACCCGTGCCGCCTATCTGTGCCCACCCGTGCCGCCGATCGTTGCCCACCCGTGCCGCCGATCGTTGCCCACCCGTGCCACCTCATCGGTGCCCATCCGTGCCACCTCATCGGTGCCCATCCGTGCCGCCTTATCCGTGCCCATCAGTGCAGCCCCATCAGTGCCCATCAGTGAAGGAGAAAACTAACTTATTTACAAAGTTTTGTAACTGAAACAAAAAAAACTTTTTTTTTTTCAAAATTTTCGGTCTTTTTTTATTTTTTAGCAGAAAATAAAAATCCCAGAGGTGATCAAATACCACCAAAAGAAAGCTCTATTTGTGGGGAAAAAATGATAAAAATTTAGTTTGGGTACAGTGTAGCATGACCGCGCAATTGTCATTCAAAGTGCAACAGCGCAGAAAGCTGAAAATTGGTCTGGGCAGGAAGGTGTATAAGTGCCCTGTATGGAAGTGGTTAAAATATCCAAAATTTATTTTTTTAGTCGGTCTTTTGTATTTATATATAAAAAAAAACAAAAAACGCAGAGGTGATCAAATAGCACCAAAAGAAAGCTCTATTTGTGTGCAAAAAATCATTACATTTTCATTGGGTTACAGTGTTGAATGACCGCGCAATTGTCATTCAAAGTGCATCAGCGCTGAAAGTTGAAAATTGGTCTGGGCAGGAAGGGGGTTTAAGTGGCCAGTAAGCAAGTGGTTAATATAAGGCTACATGCACACGGACGTTTTCCAGCCGCTTGTTTGAGTGTTTTTTGCAGCTTAAAAACGGCTCTCCATGTTAGCCTATGGCCTCATGGCCACCATGGCGTTTTTAAGCTGTAAATGGCATAGGCGTTTTTAGGCCCCATGTACACGGGACGCTGGTGCAAAGTCTTCAGAACTAAGGTTGAAAGCGGCGTTTCTAAACGCGCGTTTTGTCGCGTTTGCATGCTGCGTTTTACCGCATTTGCGTCTATAAGCATTTAGATAGTTAACATCATAAGGAGCCGCCCTAAGCTACAAAAACAGTATTATTAACTATTTCAGCTATTTTGTGAGACCAGAGTGAGTAGCAGCAGCTGAGAGAGCAGCAGTGTACTTGTATTTAGCGTGTCACTTGCCACCAGTGTTGCCAACCCCCCGAAGTGAAATTTACTGTCAGAACGACAAAATTTACGAACGTCACACATTTTTTTGCTGCCACTGTAAAAAAGTACCTAAAATTACTGTTTTTTGTGCTAAACTGTGCAAATATCAATATTTGAAATATAAACACACAGCTAATGCTAATATCAATGTGTTTAAGTTAAACAAAAGTAAAAAAACATATTTCTCAATTTACATGAGGGTCAGGATACTATAACCCAGCCAGCACAGAGTTCCCACTTACATCAGAGTCTGCAGGATGCCCCCTTACAGTGCAAGGGAACTCTTAGGTAAAGGGGAACACTACAGATCATGATGTAAAGGGGAACTCTGATGTGGAGGGGGGCTCTGGTGAATAGAGACAACCTTCCGCAGAATGAATACACAAAGGTAAGGGGGGGGTTACTAATATAGGGGGGGACCTTTTATATCAGTGCCCTCTTACATTATTGTATTTACTCCCCTCCTTAGATCAGTGCCCCCCCCCCTCAGACTGGCCTGGCGGCGCTGTCACTGACCTGCTCTCAGGTGCACAGTGCGGGGCTCAGTCAGACGGCTCCAGCTTGGCGGCTCTGACCTCCTCTCCACAGTCCACACGTCCGTTTCTTCCCGTAACCCCCATCACGGTGCTCCCAATCTTGACATCTTTCTAGGATCCCCTCAGAGACTGCAGACATGATAAAAGACAGGAGATGGTCAGAGGCTGCGGACACGATACAGGAGGGGGACAGAGGCTGCGGACATGACACAGGAGATGGTCAGAGGCTGTGGACATGACACAGGAGGGGGACAGAGGCTGCAGAGTCATGACACAGGAGGGGGACAGAGGCTGCGGACATGACACAGGAGATGGTCAGAGGCTGCGGACATGACGCAGGAGGGGGACAGAGGCTGCGGACATGACACAGGAGGGGGACAGAGGCTGCGGACATGACACAGGAGGGGAACAGAGGCTGCGGACATGACACAGGAGGGGGACAGAGGCTGCGGACATGACACAGGAGGGGGACAGAGGCTGCGGACATGACACAGGAGGGGGACAGAGGCTGCAGACATGATAGGGTCCTCCTCACCCCCTCACAGTGGCCTCCTCCTCTGTCCACCATCATATAACTTCTCCTCCACATCATCAGTATGCTGTCCTCCTTCTGTGCCCCTTTCACCTCTCCACAGGTCAGGGCAGCTCTGACTTGTGGAGAGGTGAAGAGGGCACAGGAGGAGGACACAGCATACTGATGATGTAGAGGAGAAGTAATATGATGGTGGACAGAGAGAGCACATCAGTCTCTGTCCCTCCCCTGCATGCCATGGCCGCTTCACTCTCCGAGCTCCCACACCCATCGCAGTCCTCCTCTTACTTCATATCCCCCCCCTCCTCACCCCTGCTCGGCCGAGTCCTCTCCTTCTACTATGGCGACTGCGAGTGCACTGTAGCCCGCGAGCACTCCCGTCCTGATAGTCTATTCAAAAATGACGCTGGGCGGCGCCATTACGTTACTGCGCATGCGCCGCTCGGCCGAACGCATACAAGCTTTCCTGAGCCCGGCCGGCTTCGGAACGGCGCATGCGCAGTTGCATGGTCGGCTCGCGGCCATCTTTTTTACGGGCAGCCGATGCCCATAACGGACTTTACGTACACCCCAAAAAGGGGGTTAAATTTACGTGCTGTCCGTAAATTAACGGACGGTTGACAACACTGCTTGCCACATCACTTGCCACAAGTTGTGGATTGTCCACTTGCCACGTCACCTGGCACAAGTTGTGGATTGTCCACTTGCCATGTCACCTGGCCACGTCACCTGGCACAAGTTGCGGATTGTCCACTTGCCACGTCACCTGTCACAAGTTATGGATTGTCCACAATGCAATGGAAGCAATTACATTTTTTTTTGTATATATTTTTAATGGTTTTTCATCATTTGCCATCATTTTTGAGTTTTTCAATGTAAAAAAAATAGGTCACCTTTAAAAACGCTTCTAAACGAAAACGCAGCTAAACGCCGGTACCGCGTCTGAAAAGTGGAAATCTTTGGCGTCTGAACGCATTTTTTGGCTTTCTGAAAAACGAGGTTAAACGCAACTGCCTAAGGGGCAGTTCACACATTGGAAACGCAGTCCGGATGCATTCCAGGTGCTTTCCTGCATGCGTGTTTTTGATGCAGTCCAGTGCTTTTTTTCCCCCTCTTTTTTCTAATGCCGCGTACACACGACAGTTTTTAATGTCATTGAAAAAAACAATGTTTTTCTCGACGCGATTCTTATCAAGCCTGCCTTGCCTACACACTATCGTTGAAAAAAATGCTTGAGTAAAGCGCGGTGACGTACAACACGTACGACGGCACTATAAATGGGAAGTTCCATTCGGATGGCGCCACCCTTCATGTTAGTAAAGTTTGTTGAGAGACGATTCGCGCTTTTCAGCCTCGTGCTTTTCAGTCCGTTACAGCGTGACGAATGTGCTATCTCCATTACGAACGCTAGTTTTACCAGAACGAGCGCTCCTGTCTCATACTTGATTCTGAGCATGCGGGTTTTTTTTCACGTCGTTAAAGCCTACACACGCCCGTTTTTCATGACGAGAAAAACAACGAGGTGAAAAACGACGAGAAAAATTAGAGCATGTTCTAATTTTTTCATGGCCATTTTTCACGTCTTGAAAAATGCTCTGAAGCCCACACACGATCATTTTTAATGACCATTTTAAAAAATGTCATTTTTCTCGTCATTAAAAACGGTCGTGTGTACGCGGCATTAGGCCTCATGCCCACGGACAGACGTTTTAAAAAACTGTCTGTAAGGCTCGATTCACACTAATGAGTTTTTTGTTGCATTTTGCATAAATGCAGGGAAATTTTTTAACATGGGTTCCTATGGAACATGTTCACATCAATGCATTTTTGTGCCTCTGCGTTTTTGGAAAGGGTCGGGGACTTTTTTTTCCCAGCAAAAAACAGCGTTTGGCATGTAATAGAATTCAATGGACCCGCATCCAAAACGCAAGTACCGCGATTTTGCTGCGATTTTCGTTTTTTTTTTTTTTTTTAACCTGTTTATAGCTGGTTGTTAAAGGAAATGTAAAAAAAATAAACATTGCCGCCTATAAAAAAATAAAATAAAAAAAAATCGAGAAAAAAACAGCGTGGGATACCCCCCCCCAGGTCCATACCAGGCCCTTGGGTCTAGTATGAATTCAAAAGGAGACCCCCCACACCAAAATTTTAAAAAAATGGCATGGGGGTCCCCCCAAAATACATACCAGACCCTTATCCGAGTACGCAGCCCGGCAGGTCAGGAAAGGGGGGGCGAGCGAGCGACCCCCCTCCTGAACCGTACAAGGCCGCATGCCCTCAACATGGGGGGGTTGGGTGCTTTGGGGCAGGGGGCACCCTGCGTCCCCCCACCCCAAAGCACCCTGCCCCCATGTTGATGGGGACAAGGGCCTCTTCCCGACAACCCTGGCCGTTGGTTGTCGGGGTCTGCGGACGGGGGGCTTATCAGAATCTGGGAGCCCCCTTTAATAAGGGGGACCCCAGATCCTGGCCCCCCACCCTATGTGAATGAGTATGGGGTACATTGTACCCCTACCCATTCACCTGGTGGCAAAAAAAGTCAATAAAAAAACACAACACAGGTTTTTAAAGTAATTTATTAGGCAGCTTCGGGGGTCTTTTCCGACTTCGGGGGTCTTCTTCCAACTTCGGGGGTCTTCTTCCAACTTCGGGGGTCTTCTTCTGACTTTGGGGGTCTTCTTCTGACTTCGGGGGTCTCTTCTTCTGACTTCGGGGGTCTCTTCTTCTGCTCTCCAGTGTCGTCTCCGCGCTCTCTGGTTCTTCTCCCGCTCTCCGGTGCCTTCTCCACGATCTCCGGTTCTTTCTGCCTTCTGCCGGGCGCCCCGCTATCTTCTTCCAGCTCTTTTGCTAGCGGGGTCCTGGTCTTCATCATCGTCTTCTTCCCTCTTCTCTCCGCCCGATGTTGCCTCGTCGCTGTCTGCCGCTACAATGCTGTGTGCGCGGAGCGCAACGACTTATATAGGCATGGGGCGTGGTCACCGGGTGATGCCACCCGGTGACCCCACCCCCGTATGACGTCACAGTCCCATCATTCCCCGGGACCAGCGGCGGTGAGTCAGAAAAGCAAAGATAAAACCTCTCAGGTAGGTTGGAAATCCCAGAAGAACAACTTCCTGTGTCCACGCCACTTGTAATGGATGCTTGAAGGTTGCGGTGTCACCGTTTCAAAAGCGACAATCCTCCAGAGGATTGTCGCTTTTGAGCCATCGGATTTATCTGTGGAGGCCTTCTTTGTTTCTTTTTATTATTTATATCTGCATCTGGAGTTCCGGAGGATTGTCGCTTTTGAATCGGTGACACCGCAACCTTCAAGCATCCATTACAAGTGGCGTGGACACAGGAAGTTGTCCTTCTGGGATTTTCAACCTACCTGAGAGGTTTTATCGTTGCCTATCTGACTCACCGCCGCTGGTGTGTGTGTCCACTTTATGGGGTGAGGCCTCGTACACACGACCGAGTTTCTCGGCAAGAACCAGCAAGAAACTTGCTGGCAGAGATGTCTTGCCGAGAAATTTGTTCGTGTGTATGGTTTCTCGTCAAGAAAACCGACAAGTAATCTCGACGAGAAAATAGAGAACCTGCTCTCTATTTTCTCGTCGAGATTCTCGTCAGCCTGTTTCTCGACGAGAAAAGTGAGTGTGTACACTTTGCTGTCCTCCGGGAAGCCCGTGCATGTTCGAAATGAATTTGACGCATGCGCGGTAGCTTCCTAGGCATAGGTAGGGTATACCAAGATGGCGGCGACGGCATCGAATGTGACGAGCGCATGCTCGTCGTATTCGATGACGTCACCGTGTTCGCTCCATTCAAAGAACCGCGGGTTCTTTGAATCGAGCGTGTGTACACTCGGCCGGGACAAGTTTCTTGTCCAAGAATCTCGTCGAAAAAAACGACATGTTTTTTTCGACGAGAATCTCGGCCGTGTGTACGAGGCTTAAGAGTATTCAATCTTCTCCCCCCCCCCTGGTGTTGGAGTCACTGCCCTGGGTGTCGTATTGGTTGGACACTTTCCATGTCTGCAAGAGTATTAACATCTTAAAACTTTATATGAGATGTTTGGAGTACCGAATATTTTTATGAACTTACGTTTATGATCCACTCCCCTTGAGATTTTATGATCTGTGTTACACTATACACTGTTCCATGGACTATATACACTTCACATTTTATACTATTTGTGACATGGTATATATACAGTATGTTCTGTATCTGTATTTACCATACATGCATTTTTTCACTTTTGATTCTCCAATTGCAATAAGAGCACTGGGATTACTGTTATAGTTTTTTATGTGTTATTGCACGGTCTATCTTAAGGCCCGTACACACGGTCGGACTTTTGCCCAACAAACTTAGTTTTAAGCAAGTTGGACCAACAATCCGACCGTGTGTACGCTCCATCGGACAAACTTTTTTGAGTTTGGTTTTGTTTTCATCGGACAAAAGTTGGGTCTGCGAACGGACAAACTTTTGCCCAACAAAAGTCCTATGGAGCAAAGTCCTGCCGTGTGTACAGAAAACCATAGGACTTTTGTCCGATGGACAAAACAACCAATGTTAAAAGCAACCAACCAAAGGGTGGCAGTAAAGATCAGAAAAGAGCAGAAAAAACAAGTGATGTTGTAAGAAGTTTTAAGAAAGTTTGCAGAAAAGTCCGAGCGTGTGTATGCTATGGGTGTTCCCAACCAACTCCGTTCGGACAAAAAACCACGGAAAAGTCCGATGGAAGTCCGACCGTGTGTACAGGGCTTTAGACTCACATTTTCAATCGTTGTCCTCCCATATTTGGTTTTGTGGGCGGTTCGATCCATTTCACAGCGCTGCATCTGTTTCTTTTTTATTTTTGTATTTGCAATATGTCCTATTGTTGATGCTAGCAGCTATTATATATTTAGCGCAACTTTTTCTTCACATATTTACTGCAGGTAATAACACCAGAGTTTGTTGATCCAGGGAATATCCGATTGCCCTCTGGGGGATCAGGAAGGAATTCATGTTGCTCTGCTGGAGCAAATTGGATCGTATTTTATAGGGTTTTTTGCCTTCCTCTGGATCAACTGTGGGATTAGGATTCTGTATATAGAGTTTTTCTATTTATTTATTCTTCTATTGGTTGAACTAGATGGACTTGTGTCTTTTTTTTGCAAGCTGACTAACTGTAACTTTGTAACCTGTAATAAGTAAAATTCATATTAGCTGTTGTCTCGTAGGCTTGGGTGGAAGGGAATGGCTGCTGAAGGGAAGAAAGCAATTGAGCTGGTGCAGCACACAAAGGTAGGACATTTTTAACCCCATCAGAACACCTTAGTCTACAACACTTAGCTAGCAATGCACCAATTTGCTAAGTGTGTCATACTACACATACAGGGGCGTACCTAGAGCATTTGTCACCCAGGGCGGATCCTATATCTGGCACCCCCCACCTTAAAATGTAAAAACATCCCACTGTGCCCCCTGCATACCTCTGTATCCTTCAATATCTTTTTGTCACTACTGCGTACCCCCTCTCCACAACTGCACCTCTGGACCACTTTACATTACACAGCACCCTGCATCACTGGACCCCTTTACATTACACAGCACCCTGCACCTCATGACCCCTTTACATTACACAGCACCCTGCACCTCTGGACCCATTTACATTACACAGCCCCCTGCATCTCTGGACCCCTTTACATTACACAGCACCCTTCACCCCTTTACATTACACAGTCTTTGTACCTCTGGACCCCTTTACATTACACAGCACCCTGCACTTCTGAACCCCTTTATATTACACAGTACCCTGCACCTCTGGACCCCTTTACATTACACAGCACCCTGCACTTCTGAACCCCTTTACATTACACAGTACCCTGCACCTCTGGACCCCTTTACATTACACAGCCCTTGCACCTCATGACCCCTTTAAATTACACAGCACGCTGCACCTCTGGACCCCTTTACATTACACAGCACCCCGCACCTCTGAACCCCTTTACACTACACAGCACCCTACACCTCTGGGCACCTTTACATAGCACCCCTGGACCCCTTTACATTACACAGCACCCCGAACCTCTGAACCCCTTTACATTATACAGAACCCTGCACCTCTGAACCCCACAGCTCTGGACGCTTGCATGTTACACAGACCCCCCTACAGTGCAGACCCCCTCCCTACAGTACAGACCCCCCTAACAGTACAGACCCACCCCCTAACAATACAGACCCCCCTACCAATACAGACCCATCCCCTAACAATACAGACCCCTCTAACAATACAGACCCCTAACAATACAGACCCACCCCCTACCAATACAGACCCACCCCCTAACAATACAGACTCACCCCCTACCAATACAGACCAACCCCCTACCAATACAGACCCCCCTAACAATACAGACCCCCCTAACAATACAGACCCACCCCCTAACAATACAGACCCCCCTACCAATACAGAGCCCCCCCTACTAATACAGACCCCCCTACCAATACAGACCCACCCCCTAACAATACAGACCCCCCTACCAATACAGACCCCCCTACCAATACAGACCCACCCCCTAACAATACAGACCCCCCTACCAATACAGACCCCCCTACCAATACAGACCCACCCCCTAACAATACAGACCCCCCTACCAATACAGACCCCCCTACCAATACAGACCCACCCCCTAACAATACAGACGCACCCCCTATATTACACATCCCTTGTACCTCATGACCCCTTTACATTACACAGCACCCTGCAACTCTGGACCCCTTTACATTACACAGCACCCCACACCTCTGAACCCCTTTACACTACACAGCACCCTGCACCTCTGGACCCATTTACATTACACAGCACCCGAACCTCTGAGCCCCTTTACATTATACAGCCCTTGTACCTCTGGACACCTTTACATTACACAGAACCCTGCACCTCTGAACCCCACAGCTCCTGACGCCTGCATGTTACACAGACCCCCCTACAGTGCAGACCCCTTCCCTACAGTACAGACCCCCTACAGTACAGACCCCCCTAACAGTAAAGACCCACCCCCTAACAATACAGACCCCCCTAACAATACAGACCCACCCCCTAACAATACAGACCCACCCACTATCAATACAGACCCCCCTACCAATACAGACCCCCCCTAACAATACAGACCCACCCCCTAACAATACAGACCCCCCTACCAATACAGACCCCCCCTACCAATACAGACCCACCCCCTAACAATACAGACCCACCCTCTACAGTGCAGACCCCCCTAACAATACAGACCCCCCCTAACAATACAGACCCCCCTACCAATACAGACCCACCCCCTAACAATACAGACCCCCCTAACAATACAGACCCACCTACCAATACAGACCCACCCCCTAACAATACAGACCCCTCTACCAATACAGACCCCCCTACCAATACAGACCCACCCCCTAACAATACAGACCCACCCTCTACAGTGCAGACCCCCCTAACAATACAGACCCCCCTAACAATACAGACCCACCCCCTACCAATACAGACCCACCCCTTCAAATACAGACCCCCCTACCAATACAGACCCACCCCCTAACAATACAGACCCACCCCCTACAGTGCAGACCCCTCTAACAATACAGACCCCCCCCACAGTCCCATAATGTACCTCAGATAATCACAGCACTAGTGGACTGGTCGCGTCCCCTCCCCCTGTGTCGACATAAAGGAGGAGGGGGAGGCGGCTTCACTCTGCTCGGCTGTGCCGAGACTGATCAGAGCCGCGACCACGGAGAGAAGGGGATCCGACGGGTCAGGTGTCACACTCCGGTGCGGCTCGCACCCCTCCCCCTGCAAAGCCACTACCTCAGGTTCTCTCCGCGTGTGTTCAGCCTCACGCGCCGCTGCCTAGGCTAAACCTGCCCGCTGTCTCTCAAGTTGAACCCGCCCGCTCAGCCCCGCTGTCTCCGCTTCTGTCGCGGAGGGGGGGTGCCTGTCGCTGCCTAAACCCGCCCGCTGTCTCCGCTTCAGTCGGAGGGGGGTGCCGGCCTGACCCCCCCCTCAGTGTGTGGCACCCTGGGAACCCCGCCCCCCACTTAGTACGCCACTGTACACATACCACAATAATCTTCACACAATCAATCCATCATGTCCTCTAACTCTTCCTTGGTCTCACTCATGGTGATCATTACAGTCTTACAACTCAATTAGGCTCCTAAACATGTCCATAATCTTACACAGCTGGTCTCCTCAACATCACCAGCCATCTTTCTAAATAATGTTTGTACCACAATCATTTCTGCAAACTGTACTGCTCAAGGTTCACTCACATGAACCAATATCTAATTTTATGCTTTTCAGGTACCAATTCAGGAGTCTTTAATATTATATACTGACAAAGAGCTGAATGATCTGGCAACAAACAACTTCATGGGTATGTATTTTTATCTTAGTTACGGAAAAAATTTGTTTCTAGGAATCATTTGTAGGGTTTGGAGCTGATAAACATAATATTGCTTTAAAGTGGACACCATAAGGTGTCTGTTGTAGTGGAGAGTGGCCAAAAAACGAAACCGGTAGAGTTTTTTTGGCCACTCTCCACTACAACAGACACCTTACGGGGTCACCCGTTAGTAACAACTGCTGTTTTGAATGTGGGGTCTGGCTCATGTGTTTTTAATTTTGTATAGTTTTATGTGCAATAAATCATTTTCACAAAATTTTCTGTGTTCTTGTTATCAGTACCGAGAAAGTCCAACAAATACCCCCCTCTTCTAGGCAACTATTTATTGGTCTAGGCGGTACTAGCAGCCACCTCCATATTTTCACCTGGTCCAATTGCTCAGCTCAAAAGGCAGTTGAAATAAACATATAAACTAGTTTACCTGCAAGGGATTTGTAATTCTGCTCAGCCTTTCTTGTGATCCAGGATCCATCTCCACAGACAGCACCACTAGATTTTGGACCTCCCTGTAGACCATGCTGCTGTTATGCAATAAGGCCTGGTCCAGAAACTTCCCCAGCCTGTTAACTGGACAGTGGAAACAGCAACTCTATGTTAAAGTAGAACTATAGGCAAAAGTTTTTTTTCATTTTGGATAGAGCAAGGGAAGATTATAACCCCTGTAAGATCTTTCTTTCGCCATCTGTGTCCCATTGAGGAGATGTCCCATAGCCAAACAAAAAGTAGGAGGAAATCCCTACAAATTAAAGGAATTTCTTGGGGACCCCCCCAGGTCACCTGAACTAGTGTCCTCTTTGGAAGATTTCCCCTCTATTTCTTTTCTGGGGACAGCCCAAAATTTGTTTATTTTCTATTACTTTCACTTTCAATGATAATGGTAATCAGGACACGTAGAAAGGGTGAATCTCCCTAACGGGGGCACAGACAGCAATACAAACTGACAAGCATTCTAATCCATCTCCAATCCATCCAAAACTAAAAAACAAGTTTTACCTTTTAGTTTAGGGTGACCAGACATCCCCGGTTTCAGGGGACAGTCCCTGGATTGAGGACACTGTCCTCGGACCAAGTGTGTCACCGGTTTGGATTTGAACAGGGGCTGGGGCAATTTAAAAGACAGTCAGTGCAGAATTAAAAAAAAAAACTGAATTACACACCCCCACTCCACCGCACCTACTAGCTTAGGGGGGTGTATTTTTTCCATTATCTGTGCCCCTTTCTGATGATCATGTGCTGGTCGGAGCGGAGGGAATATTTCTTCAGTTTCGGGTGCATGCCCATTCAGCTCCGCTCGCATGTTCTTCTGCCTTGGCTCAAGTCCCGGCCAGCCGCCTGCCTATTTATCTTCTTGCCTTCCCTGGTGGAGTGATCTTCCTCCGCTCTCCACCCAGTAGAAGCCGGGGCCCAGAGAGTAAGACTTGACAGGCTGTGAGGCTGGCGGTGGTGGGGACGGGCAGAGAGAGGCAGCTGAGCTCAACTGACAGTGTCCAGCAGCAGGAACAGAGGGGAAGCGGATCCGATGGTGGGGCTGCCAGTGCCTTCAAGGTTTCAAAGCACAGGTGTGCTTTGGGGGTGTCTGTGAATAGACTACATTGCACTTTGTCTGTCTCTCTGGAATAATGGATGGTATCATAACTCACAGGCAGCAGGCACTCGATCATGGCTTTGGCTGGCTCTGTCACAGTTTGTCCCATAACATGGCTGCTGGGTGCTGATTTTGTTAACTTATTGGTCATAAATGTCAGCATCCAGCAGCCATGTCATGTGACACATTGTGACAGAGCCAGTCAGAGCCATGATAGAGTGCCTGCTGCCTGTGTGTTATCATAATACTGATGATGTTAACCAGTTGCTGATCGCCTGATAGCAGATTTACTGCTACAGGGCGGTTGCACTGCGCAGGATCACTTATATATATATACGTGATCCTGCATTTCTGGGTATCGGAGCCAACCAGCGGCTCCGGTGGACTCGATGTCCACCGGTACCCGCTGATCGTTATGTACAAAGGCAGAATGGTGGTCTGCCTATGTAAGCAAGGCAGATCGCCGTTCTGTCAGTAGGGAAAACTGATCCTGTGTTCCTGCTAAGCAGGTACAGGGATCTATGCCTTCCCTTAGTAAAAGCTCCTCCCCCACAGTAAGAAAACGCTTGTTAGGCACACATTTAACTCTTTGATTACCCTAAATGTTATCCCCTTCCCAGCCAGTGTCATTAGTACAGTGACAGTGCATATTTTTAGCACTGATCACTGTATTAGTGTCACTGGTTCCCACAAAGTGTCACTTAGTGTCCAATTTGTCCGCCGCAATATCGCAGTCCAGCTATGAGTTGCTGATTGCCGCCATTACTAGTAAAAAAATAAAAATGTCCCCGGATTTCATTTTGAAAATCTGGTCACCTTATTTTAGTTTCACTTAAAGCCAGTCATTCACTGGTATAATTTTATTCAAAATGTTTAATTTTAAGACCTTCATTTGTTTTTCTAATCATTAGTGAGGTCAGATAGGTGTTTTCTACCACAGTGATGAGAAATTTGAAAGGATGATGGATATCTTTTCTCATACAAACGAATTTCAGTGGATATGATTTTTGTTTGGGAAAGTATATTTGTTCCACAATCGAATGTTAACGTTTTCTAAAGGTTCAAGGTTTTATACCTAAATGCATTCTATGCATTAAGGTAAAAAACCTTCTGGGTGCACTCTGTATGCATCGCACTCCTGAACCCTGAACTCTGTACACAACGCACTCCTGAACCCTGCACTTGTAGGGCGCTCCTAAACTCTGCACTTTGTACGTAGCATACTCCTGCACTCTGTATAGCGTACTCCTGAATGCTGCACTCTGTACATATTGCACTCCCTAACACTGTACTCTGTACATATTGCATTCCTAAGCCTTGCACCCTGTATGTAGCACACTCCTGAACCATGCATTCTGTACATAGCGCACTCCTGAACTCTGCAATCTGTACGTAGCACACCCCTTGTCATATAGCTGGTTGGAGGCCGGAGTGCTGAGAGGGCTTTACTTGTGGCTGAGTGCAAAGCATCCCTGGAGGTGGTAACAGGGAATGCTAGGCCCAAAGAAGCAGGGGTCGCCAGCTGCGATAGGCTGAAGTGCAGAAGTGATGTACACCGGATGATGGCCAGACAAGCAGGATGCCTTGCAGGGCAGGAGCCCCTCAGATGCATCAGTAGCACTTGATAGTGGGAAGAGCTGAGTGCCAGGTCAGAAGTCAAGCCGGTAGTCATACACAGGATATAAGCTGGGAGCAGTGGCAGGAAGCAGACTCAGAAACAAGCTGGGGTAGTGCACTTCTGAACTCTGTAGTCTGTACGTAATGCACTTCTGAACTCTGCAGTCTTTTTACGTATCGCACTCCTGAATCCCGAACTTTGTACATGATGATGATATAGGATTTGTACTGCGCAGAATACGCCCCCTTGGGAGCGCATCTACATACCACACTCCTGAACCCTGTACTCATAGGGCACTCCTAAATGATGCACTCTGTATGTAGCGCACTCCCGAACCCTGCACTCCGTATATAGCACACTCCTGAACTGTGCACTCTGTACATAGCTCACTCCTGAAATATGCACTCTGTATGTAGTCTACTCCTAAACTCTGCACTCTGTCCGTAGCACATCCCTGAACTTTGCACTCTGTACATAGGGTACTCCTGAACTTTGCACTTTATACATAACACACTCCTGAACTCTGCATGGTGTATGTAGTGCACACCTGAACTCTGCACTTCATATATAGCGCACTTTTGAACTCTTCACTCTGTAGATGGCCCACTCCTGAACTGTGCAATCTGTACGCAGCACACTCCTGAACTTTGCACTCTGTATATAACATACTCCTGAACTCTACACTCTATATATAACACACTACTAAACTCTTCACGATGTATGTAGTGCACACGTGAACTGCAATTCATATGTATCGCACTTTTGAACTGCGCACGCTGTACATTGCTCACTCCTGAACCGTGTACTTTGTACGCAGCACATTCCTAAACTCTGTATTCTGTACGTAGCAGACCCCTGAACTTTGCACTCTGTACATAGCGTACACCTGAACTCTGTACTCTATGCATAACACACTCCTGAACTCTACATGGTGTATGTAGTGCACTCCTGAACTCTGCACTTCATATGTATCGTGCTTTTGAACTCTGCGCTCTGTTTATAGCTCACTCCTGAACTGTGCACTCAGTACGTAGTGCACTCTTGAACTCTGCAGTCTGTATGTATCTCACTCCTGAATCCCAAACACTGAACATAACACGCTCATGAACCCTGCACTTGTAGCATACTCCTAAACGTTGCACTCTGTACGTAGCGCACTCCTGAACACTGCACTCTTTACCTTGTACTCTTGTACATAATGCACTCCAAAGCTCTGCACTGTATACGTAACACACTCCTGAGCCCTGCGAAACAGATTTATATACACTGGTGGCGAGGCTCATAAGCTCTCATTCTCAGGTAATGGAAAGGGGTGTAGCAGTGTCCCTAAACTCTGTGGGCTGCAGTCAAACCCCTGTAATAACAACACTACTGATTCTGTGCAGGTGTTCTAGGGTTAGTCTAATCCTCAGAGGCCAAGTGAGATGTCACACCACGCTCTGAAACTCCCTCTCAAGCCTGCGCCTACAACTCACACCCATGTGGATGCTCTGTCTTATGCCGCGTACACACGATCGGAAAATCTGACAAGAAAAGTTTGATGTGAGATTTTTGGTCGGAAATTCCGACCGTGTGTAGGCTCCATCTGACTTTTTCTGTCGGAATTTCTGACAGCAAAAATTTGAGAGCTGGGTCTCAATTTTTCCAAAAAGAAAAGTTCTTGTCGGAAATTCCGATCGTCTGTATGCAATTCCGACGCACAAAAGAAGCACACATGCTCTAAATCAATTTGACGCATGCTCGGAATCATTGAACTTAATTTTTCTTGGCTCGTTGTGTGTGTTGTAAGTCACCGCGTTCTTGACGATCATAATTTTGTGTGACCGTGTGTATGCAACACAAGTTGAGCCAACATTCCGTTGGAAAAAAATCCATGGTTTTCTTGTCGGAATTTCCGATCGTGTGTATGCGGCATTAGCATTCTTCTTTCTTCCTCTATGGATTTCACAGTTCACTCCCCTGGTTGGTGACCCTCTGTGCTCTCTTCCTGTTGTGCATGCAGCACACAACAACCCTGTTCTCTCTGCCTTCTGCAGCCTCTATGCTCTGTACAGTCCTGGCCTACTCTGCAGCCTGGCAGAGTGTTCTTGGCTCTCAGTCCTGGTACCCAGAACTTTCCTCTGCTCGCATCCTGGCTAGAGTTTCCAAGATTCCTCTTGCACACTTTGTCCCCCTCTTCCCTTTCCCTAGGTCCAATATATAGGGATAAGTCTGGCTGTACCTGCAGCCAATGCTTTCCTGCTTAGCTCCCTTGCAAACCCACCTACACTTCCTCCTCTGTTTTGGCACTGGTTGGTGGAGCTGAGTGCACCGGTTGATTATGCCAATCACCTGCCTTATTCCTTCCTACTTGCTCATCATGGCTACACTGTCCAACTGGGTGGCAGGAGGCAGAGGGACAGGAAGTGGTATGGCCAAAAATGCCTGGGCTGTGCAGCTCCAGTGCCTTAAAGGGCTTCCAGCCAGGACTACATGCTTTGAAGCCCAACTGAATTATCATACCTTTTGTGATATGGGGGTTGTTTAGCTCAATGGTAAATGTGTTTTTAGTGAGCTCATCCCAGTCTGAACTGTGGTTGTAAGGCTTGCCAGCCCAATTTTATTAAAGCTAAAGTCCAAGCAAATTTCTTTACATCAAGTTTTCCAAAGCAGCAAAAAAAAAGGAAACAGAAAATGCTGAGCCACCTGTCTCACTCCTCAGCAGAACCGTTGCTCTTGTCACTGGTACCTTAGACTGTCTCACCCAGCCCTCCTTTCTCTCTGGGCTTTCTGGCTCTTTGGCTCACTCAGCCTGTAGTTACAGATCCCTGCTGAAAGGGCCCAGTCCTGGCCTCTCATTAGAGTTCTGCTGACACCCCAGGCTCTCTCACTCCTCTGAAACTTAGAGATTCCCTAAGTCCCCTGCACTTGCCTAGATTTTCTGGCCATTTCGTTATCTCAGATTCTCTCTCAGGCTCCCAGACTCACTTAGCTGTTCCCACTCTCTCAGCCCAAATGACATGGAATCTCTCCAATATGGACTACTGTCTCCTGAGTCGATCACCCCTGTCTCCTAACAGGAGCACACAGCTGTCTTCAAACTAGAGCACACCTACCTCCTGGTTGGAGCCCTGAGCTTTACCTAAGCCTCACCTATAATGAGTATGCACACCTGCACACTCACACAAACTGCAAGTCTCCAATAAGCCCTGGACACAGGATTGAAGGCCTCATCACAAATGGGTTAAAATCGCCCATGTTGCGCTGCTTCCGAATCGCTTTTTAGGCGCTTTGGGAAGCGCTGCCCATTCATGGGCAGGGGCAGTGTAGGAGCAACCACACCGCCCCAAAGATGCTGCTTGCAGGACTTTTTTTCATGTTCCGCAAGCGCACCATCCCAGTGTGAAGGCACTCAGGCTTTCACACTGGGGAGGCATAAGAGGCGCTTTTCAGGTGCTTTACATGCGCTATCAGTGTCTTAAATAGTAATATTTCAAAAAGCTCCACATGTTTCGCGGGAATTGCTTCTTCAGGAGTCATAGATACATTTTTCCAGGTCGAATAAAGAGACACCAAGTAAGTATATAATATCTATTACATTTGGTACATCAACAATGTATTTAGAATAAACTGTGTCTGAAATACAGCAACCCTAAGAGAAAATGCATGCATAAGTGAGCTGTGAGCACATGTGGGGACATAACAGATAAGAAGAAATATAAAAGAAACAGTAGAATAAACACAATAAATGTGTTAAAGGGGTTGTAAAGGTTTGTTTTTTATTTTCTAAATAGGCTCCTTTAAGCTAGTGCATTGTTGGTTCACCTACCTTTTCCTTAGATTTGCCTTCTAAATGTATTTTTTCTTTGTCTGAATTCCTCACTTCCTGTTTCTCCTCACTAAACTTCACACCATCATCCGAGTGGTGTGGAGTCACCCAGAACAGCTTACTGAACAGCTTACTGAGGAGGAACAGGAAGTGAGAAATTCAGACAAAGAAAACAAAGAAAAAAAAATTTAGAAGGTAAATCAAAGGAAAAGGTAAGTGAATCAACAATGCACTTGCTTAAAGGAACCTATTTAGAAAATAAAAAACGAACCTTTACAACCCCTTTAATTCAACATATACTGCAGAGAAACAAAAGAGGGAAGTCACACCACCACTATAACTGCTGCTGATATATACTGTATATATGGTTGAAACTAGATATAAATAGTGGCAACAGCACCAGCACCCAGTAGTTACAAAAAATACCTACCTCTGGCAAATACAGTGATGTAGTATAAAATAAAGTCTAGTAACCTGGATGCTACCGTGTTTCCCCGAAAATAAGACATACCCATAAAATAAGCCATAGCAGGATTTCTAAGCATTTCCGCAATATAAGCCATACCCCAAAAATAAAACAGTGATAGGTGTGGCTATGCGTACTGGCGTGGAGCGGTAAAGAAGACGTAAGACATAGTGGCTATGTAGCGTGGCTATGTAACGTACTGGTGCGGAGCGGTAACGAAGTCGGGCAGCCCTTCTCATCTGCCCCCATCGTGACAGTTGCTATCTCGAAGGTGACCAGAGAGGTGCCGGTAGCCCCATCAATAAGGTCGGCTCCTCCTGTCAGGTCCCGGTCGTTCTGTGAAAGTAAAAGTCTCCTCAGTGAAGTGAGGAGCATGATGCTCTGCATTGTGTGTCCTCAGGGGAAGAAGTAAAGCTGCTCCCCTACACTGACCAGCAACAGTCTGTGGGTCTTTCTCACCCCACACAAACACCAGGGGATAGGGGAAAAGCTTCAGCAAGCAGTCTGCTACTGAGCCCGGAGAGATCATCCCAGCTTCACTGTGCAGATTGGACCCAGTTATCACTGGATACCTGATAAGCCAGCCCTTACACATCAGCTTTGCTGGCCTATCTCTGTTTTTCCTGAGTATAAGACATCCCCTGAAAATAAGCCATAGTGTGTCTTCTTGGAGGAAAAATAAATATAAGACAGTGTCTTATTTTCGGGGAAACACGGTATTAGAGAGGAAGAAGACCTGGATGTGGACAGTCATTGTGACCATAAGTATAGCTGAGCATCTATAAAGAGTATAGACAAAAAGTAATAAATGTATTTGAAAAAAATTCAAAATCCAAGATCCACACACATGGTAACTAATGTGTTGTGCGCAGGGGAAGGGGAAAAAACTAGGGCAAAATAGTCTAGTCAGTTCTCACCTGAAAATAGTATAGATATAAAGTGCTATAGCCTTTAATCAGATGTATAGATGATCAATAAAAAAGCCATTATTAGAAAGGAGCTCTTCACCAATACTAAGGGTTTGTCCCAGAAAGATACTACACACTGATAACAGTCCTTCAGATCAACTCACGTCTAGACAATCTAGAAATGGGACAAGTGCAAATATTACAGTTATACAGTAAATCCAGGGGATCAAAAGGCCAGCACATCTACAGATTGCTGAAGCACTCGTACATACCTGGGAGTATATTGTGTACACCAGAATTATCCAGAGGAACCTGGAAGAGGAGCTGCCACAGTGTAAGGCTCAGTTAGACTTATATATGTCCCAATCAGGGGAGCGGCGCCAAAGGCTTTCACATCACCTGACCCGGCCAAATAGGGATGCACGCGCACCACTCCGCCATTCGCGCATGTGTGGCCAGCTGGATTGACCATCAGCCACAGAGCAGAAGCGGGGGGAACGAGCGTCCCAAAGGGGAATAGGAAATTGAGGTCCCCCTAACTAAACCTCCACACAAGTCACACCGGCCGCACATCCGCCCACATATCTCTACATGAAATTAGATTGCTGAATAACAGAGACAGACAGTACATACATATATGCCTGAAAAAGAGAAAAACTTTTTTTTTTATATAGTATACATAAAAAATACATTTACATATGTTTAACAGTTTAAGCAAGTGGAAACATCTATTCACTACTTCTTAGATGTTAAATAATAGCAACATATCATGTTAACCATTTACTACATGGGTGATCCACCTGAACAAATCCAAGTAGTCTTGCCTAAAGGGTCAATAGTAATGCTGGCACAATGCGTATAACTCCCAAAATTAATAATACAGAGTGTACAGTATATATATAGTCCTATATCTACAGAAATGCCTTATAGGATTGTACCTCATTAATTCCAGGTGGATAGGTAGCGTTAATACGTTCTATCCATTTAGTTTCTTGTTGCAAGATCTTCTTATCCCAGTCACCTCCTCTGGGATCCTGTGGATTTTTTGCCAGGACCAGAAAGGAGACCAAAGATTAATTAAATCTGTGGTAAAGGTCTAAGTGTCTGCTTACAGGTGTAATCATTTTACCATTGGTAGAGTAATAGATGTGGTCGTGAAGTCTCTGTCTAAGTTGGCGGATGGTTTTGCCAATGTAGAATGCTCCACATTGGCAGGTCATTAAGTAGACTACACCCTGGGTACCACAGTCATCCCTAAAACGAGGGTGGAACACTTCTCCGTTGGGGAGTGTGAATCGGGACCCTGTGGACACCCAGGGGCAAAGAGTACAGTGACCACATTGATACATTCCTTTACTACAGGTTTGGGTTTGTGAGGTAGTGGTATAGTGACTGTTAGTAAGGCTATCACTTAAGGACCTTGCACGTCTGAAAACAATATCTGAGCAATCACGAATATATTTAGTAAGTGTCGGGTCATTAAGGAGAATGTGGCAGTTATGGGATAAGATATTTCTGAGTTGTTGCTGCTGGTCAGAATATTGAGTGATAAATTTCACGGTGGACGTGAAGTGAGTTTGGCTTTGGATTTGTAAAGTAAATCACTAAGAGACTGTTTTAGGCCGGTGCACACCTTGATGCCTTCAGACTCCGGATCCTGATCTGGGATATAAATTCTCTATATTCACAGAGTGCCAGGGCCTAGCACTGTCACGCTCTTTATATACACAAACATATATATATATATATATATATATATATATATATATATATATATATATTAGGGCTGTGGAAATTAACTATTAATTCCTCGATTAATCGATTAATTGCTTTGATCGATCAAAATTCTTTTGATCGATCAAAATTCGATCAAAATTCTTTGGGCTTGCCGTGTGCATCTGAAGGGCTCCTTTTCTGTGCCTTCATATCTGCATACCGGCGGGACCTTACTATCTGCCACATGCAAGGGCTGTTACACTTCCCTCTATCACTTCCCTCTATCAACCTGGGATTCTACAGCCATCCACTGGGAGTTGTGATAGTTCCCTTCAGAGGACATCTACATGCCGATGGACTGATGTTAGCCCCTCCTCATCTGGATTCAGCAGTGGTATCGTTGTACACATTTTTACACCAGTATCATACTTAGCTACATGTTTTTATGACTGCTTTTGCTACCGTTTGGTATTACTCGCACCATTTTTACAGTTTATGTAGCTACATAGATTTTATCTCCAGTGCAATATTTATTTTGTTACCTACTTGAAGACTATAAAAGTTTTAATGCTATTCCCATCGAGCGCTGCCTTTGTGTGTTTTTTGTATCCTGCTATCGATTTTACCAGTGGTTGGTAGCTGCACTGGGAATCGGCCTGCAAGGAGATCAGCTAAAAGTAGTTGGATATCTATGTGCGTTATAATTAATCGAAATTAGTCGATTAAAAAAAAAACGATTAATCGAACACAAAAATTTTAATCAGTAACAGCCCTAATATATATATATATATAAATAAATATATGTGGGTCACTTTTTTAGTTCAGATTTAATTTGTGTATCCTTTTCTGTCCAGCTCTGATGAGATTCATGGGAGACCAGCAGTACCGGGAGCAGGATGATGTCAAATGTATCTATGAGATCTTGGTGGTAAGTAAGATGAATAATAGATACTTTAGCATAGATATTAATTTAAGCAACACTGTTAATAAGTATTTCTTGCAGCTGTGCAGAGAAAAACCGATGCTAAAAGATGAGGTCTACTGCCAGGTGCTGAAACAGATCACCGAAAACCCCAAACAGTGAGTACCTACAAATGTCTTATAAGTAATTTTCTGCCTAATCAGATGTACAAGAGCCCTATTTTGTACATTTGTGTCCAGGGGCATTCTGTGATTGTGGCAAAGTGAAGCAACTGCCTTGGACGGCCCTTGGCGGAGGGGGACACTGAGGCCAGAGTGTCCATACTGGACACTCCTTCCTCACTGCAGCTCAGTAACTTTGTCATTGGTTGTGCAGACGGACACCCTAAACCCTAGATGGCCTACACCTATAGCAAGGTCATTATTTAACTGAACTGCACAGTTTTTTTTTCTTTATCTAAAAACACCCCTTGCCCTTAAAGGGTGAACTAACACTTTAAAGCCAGAGGGTCAACATGAAGCTAAAAGTTTTAATTTTTCTAAAGTATTGGCAAAAATTGGGAGATTTTAGTGAAATGTTGCCTGATTGGCAAATGCATTAGAACCAAATGGGAAGGTAAAATTAAGGAGGTGGTCAGTGGACTTAAAATGGCTACTGGTGGTCATTCCTTCATCTATTGTGGACATGTTCTTGAGCCACAGAACAACCCTTCATTATATTAAAAAGCATCAAATCCAGAAAAAAGGGAAAAACACACAAATACAAAGAACATTAAATTAAATAATCAAAATTTCCCTACGTACACAAAACTCCCTCTTAATAAAGAAAAAATAATAGATTTGTTTTTAAGGAGCTTGATAAGCAAAATTGAGAGTTTTGACCTTTGCAAAAAAAATTCCACTTATCAATACTAGGGAACTAGAATTTGCATAATGAGGAGCAAGGCCGCCATTAGGGGGGGACAGCCCACACACATGTAGGGGGACCAGATGTCCCAAAGGGCCTGGGCCCCAAGTTGCCACCTCCGCTGAGTCCCAGTCTCCCACTGGCCGCCGATGTCAAAATTATTGGTTGCTAGGGCTGCCTGGCATTCTAGCAACCAATCATGTGCAGTCACAGGAGGATGTAACTCCCTCCTCCCTTCTCCACCACATACTAATGCTCCACCTCCCGCCTTTCGCCTTCCGTCCTATGGGCTCTTTATGTTTCCACAATACAGCACTCTCTATATACAGGTGATCTGGTACATGTAGGTACTCTCACAATACAGCAGTCTCCATTTACAGGCAGTCTGGTGTATTGTGGTGCTCCCACAATATAGGGCTTTCTATATACAGGCAGTCTGGTGAGTTGGTGCTCTCACAATACAGCAGTCTCTATATACTGGCAATCTGTTGTATGTTGGTGCTGCTGTCTCTTTTCTGGATTGGGCTGTCTCTTTGCTGAATATATTGGGATGTCTCTTTGCTGGATTGGACAATCTCTTTGCTGAATATATAGTGATATCCATTGGTTGAATATATTAGGTTGTCTCTTTGCTGGATTGGGCTGTTTCTTTGCTGAATAAATGGGGATGTCTTTTCGCTGAATATTTATTGATGTCTTTTTGCTGGATTGGGATGTCTCTTTGTTGGATTGGACTGTCTCTTAGCTGAGTATATGGGGATGACCCTTTGATGAATATATGGGGCTGTCTCCTTGCTGAAATATATTGGAATGTCTCTTTGCTGAAAATATGGGGCTGTCTCTTTGCTGGATTGGGCTGTCTGTTTGCTGAATATATGGGACTGACTGCTTGATGGATTGGGCTGCCTCTTTGCTAAATATGGGGCTGTCACTTTGCTGGATTGGGCTGTCTGTTTGCTGAATATATGGGACTGACTGCTTGTTGGATTGGGCTGTCTCTTTGCTGGACTGGGCTGTCTCTTTGCTGACTATATGGGGCTGTCTCTTTGCTGGACTGGACTGTCTCTTTGCTGACTATATGGGGCTGTCATACAGCACAGACAGGTTGAGACCCATAGAACTCTTCAGTATTTGTGGGGAGTAGGTCAAGACACAATCCTTTAGATAGAGCTAACCACTTTGGTGTCACCAATGGTTATGATGTATAGTCACTGCCACCGACTATATAGAACAAGAGCATATATTACCTTCGCTATCACAGCCCCTGTCAGAGAGAAGACATCCGACCAAGAGAGTTAACGGAGGCCTCTACGTCACCCGCAAATGCTGCGCTGGACTTTCCGGAGAAGTTCCGCTCACCAGCCTCCTCATCTCAGACACGGGCACCCAAGGCGTTAGGGCCCCCTCGGATTCCTCCACCCTCACTGAACCCAGTCGAAGGTACTGAGTCCCAGGCCTCCGCATTAGTACCTCACCCCAGGCTAAAGGTGCCTGGGATAGACTCCATCTCCCGCTCCGGCCAGGTCAAGGGCACCTGGGTCCGGAACTCCGGAACGCCAGCACCTGAAGGTGCCTGGGCGCGGCTGCGTCCTCCGACTCTGAACCCCAAGGTTAGGGCGTCCGCCCCTTTTATCTCCTCTCCCTTTGCGTCACAGCAGGTTCTCCGCCCTGCTGTACCAGCGCCAGGAAAGGACAAAAAGGGATGCAGTCTTGCGGTGAGTGTTCAGCTCCGGCCCAGGGCGACAGCGCCACCTGCAGGCCGCAGGGAACCTCACACCACCAGAGTCCTCCAAGAACCATAAAAGGGTCTCAGATTCCCTAACAATCAGTGCATCTGGGTTACACTACCACCCAGATGCCTCCCCTAAATTCAAATACCCGCTACACTCTCCCCCTGGTGATTTGACACTGGTACCCAGTGTCTGGTGCAAACCCATGTCTCCCAAAGAGTGGTAACATAAGTTCGACCCAGAGACCAAACTACACATAGAATCCAACCTCACAATTTAGTCATGAATTGTGCCAGGACCTAAAACGGGAAAGGGAAACAGGAATATAAAACAATGAACTTGGTTATCAAAAAAACTTTAAATGATTTTTACACATTGAAATTTCCCCCCCTCGCTATCTAAGAACCACCCCATTCTCAGCAGCCTTGACAGACGAGTCTCCTGCAGAGGGAAAAGAAAAGAAAACACACATCCTAACACAATGTATATGTTTTCTTGGAAGGAATTGGTCTATACAGGGAGAAACCCACTCGCTCCAATGATCATGGTGTATAGTGTAAAACAAACAATCGTTGCGCAACACCGCCACCTGGTGGCAATGCCCCAGTCAAGACACTTATCAAATCCAGATGAACTTTTCTCTCTTCTTTTTTTTGTTCTCTCTGTACTGTGACCCTATACTAGCTATGCCCCAAAGTCACTGATTTCTTTTCTTGATGAAAGGAGAAAGAAGGAGAACAAAACAACCATAACAGCTCCCATTTCTCCAAAGAGCAAAAACACCCAAAAAAAATATAGGGCACAGTCCCTGTGTTCCAGCAAATACTCTGGAAAGTTCAGCAACAAAAAGGGAATATAAAGGAGTCTTTTTCTCCTATAAATAAAACTTTGGATGTGGCAGGAACAAAGGCTTCAAATGCTTGTCAAAAGCCTCCACGTTGTACTCAATGTTCCCTCCATCCTTCCGACAGATAATCACCCTGTCAGCATGAATGTGTCTCCCGAGCATCCACTCTGCCTTACAGTCCTTGAATTTTCTGGTGAATGTAGGTGAACACGAGAGGTATCTGCGTGCGTGAGGTACCTTGAGCTTTGTCCAGACAAACTCGTTTTAACACCGCTGCCGCAAAACTTCCACCTCATAGACCAATTCTCGGGGTAGATATGAGTATTCCCACCCATATACTCGGGCAACCTTCTGACAAAAGAGACGCTGCAGCCTTGCCAAGGGTGGCATTGTGGCACGGTCTCCTTCTCCAGGCAGAATGATTGATTCAGGATGACGAGGTACTCCAACCACCTCGGCAGACTTGGGCCTAGAAGCCCGTAGTGATGCGCGTTGCACTCCAGCAACAGGAGCAGGTGAAACATTCGATGATTCAAGAAGCGAAAGTGTAGGCAGGGAACCAGATTCTTCCCTAGGCTCCGAGGCCTCCACCCGGGGCGTACTATCCCCAATGGACATAGGTGGGTCCCTAGTGACACGGGACAAGGGTAACTTCATCTTGTCCCATCCCTTCTTGTGGAAGATTTTATCTATCTCCCCATCATCACCGGCATCAGATAGCGACTCTAGGTCGGAGGTGTCATAACACTCTGCGGGCAGGTAATTCCCCGTAGACACGGAATCACCCCCCTCGATGGGTTTCACCGACCGTGGGCTCCCGACACCTCCAAACACACACACAGTCCCAACCCCTGGCTCACCTGGGCCTTTAGAAGAACAGGGATGTCCAGGGCTCTTCCCTCCAGATCCATCCAGGCCAGGCAAGTGATGGGGCGAAGCTCTTCCACGACCACAGGATGTACAGAGCCAACCGCCCCCGGGGCCTTAGTCTTATTCCTGTGTCCGTGATCAGAGCAGCAAAGGAAGTCATCTCCGCTGTAGAAGGAACAAAAATCCACGGAGTACTTGAGGTCATCCTGACTGGCTGCTGCTCCAATGCGCACTGACCCCTTCGCGCCGGAATCCCCACGTGTGTCCTTCCACATGGCCAGACTCCTCCCATACTCTGCATTTGTTCGCAGGCTTTCTTTTCTTCCCGCCCACGAACTGTGCAGCTATTGTGTGCCTCGTAGCGCGTTGGCCAACATGGCCGACCTACTCGGAACTCCTCCGGGCAGCAAAGTTAAAATTCGGACACAATACACATCCCGGACACGATGCCCCCACGTGTAGCGACCTCACTCCTCTCACCCCTTCTCATTCTCGGCTTGTTGGTCTTGTCTAGGGGGTTAGTACTGGGGGGAGGGATGGATGCACCACGGCCCATGTCCTCCAGAGAGACTGGAGGTGAAAGCCAGAACTATCAGGTTTTGTGTGTGTGTCCCAGAGTCAAATCCTTTCCCCGAAATGACTCCCTTTGCTCCTAGTAACCAGAGTTCCACACACTGAAAAGGTCCAACTCGTATTTATTCTCTTCCAGCAATAAATAGTCATACAGCACAGACAGGTTGAGACCCATAGAACACTTCAGTATTTGTGGGGAGTAGGTCAAGGCACAATCCTTTAAGTAGAGCTAACCACTGTGGTGTCACCAATGGTTATGATGTATAGTCACTGCTACCGACTATATAGAACAAGAGCATGAATTACGTTCGCTATCACAGCCCCTGTCAGAGGGAAGACATCCGTCCAAGAGAGTTACCGGAGGCCTCTCCGTCACCGGCAAATGCTGCGCCAGACTTTCCGGAGAAGTTCCGCTCACCAGCCCCCTCATCTCAGACATGGCACCCAAGCCGTTAGGGCCCCCTCGGATTCCTCCACCCTCGCGGAACCCAGTCAAAGGTACTGAGTCCCAGGCTTCCGCATTAGTACCTCACCCCAGGCTAAAGGTGCCTGGGATGGACTCCATCTCCCGTTCCGGCCAGGTCAAGGGCACATTCAGCCTGGGTGCTGGCGTTCCGGAGTTCCGGGCCCAGGTGCCCTTGACCTGGCTGGAGCAGGAGATTGAGTCCATCCCAGGCACCTTTAGCCTGGGGTGAGGTACTAATGCGGAAGCCTGGGACTCAGTACCTTCGACTGAGTTCCGTGAGGGTGGAGGAATCCGAGGGGGCCCTAACGCCTTGGGTGCCCGTGTCTGAGATGAGGAGGCTGGTGAGCGGAACTTCTCCGGAAAGTCCGGCGCAGCATTTGCGGGTGACGTAGAGGCCTCCGTTAACTCTCTTGGTCGGATGTCTTCCCTCTGACAGGGGCTGTGATAGCGAAGGTAATTCATGCTCTTGTTCTATATAGTCGGTGGCAGTGACTATACATCATAACCATTGGTGACACCACAGTGGTTAGCTCTACTTAAAGGATTGTGCCTTGACCTACTCCCCACAAATACTGAAGTGTTCTATGGGTCTCAACCTGTCTGTGCTGTATGACTATTTATTGCTTGAAGAGAATAAATACGAGTTGGACCTTTTCAGTGTGTGGAACTCTGGTTACTAGGAGCAAAGGGAGTCATTTCGGAGAAAGGATTTGACTCTGAGACACACACACAAAACCCGATAGTTCTGGCTTTCACCTCCAGTCTCTCTGGAGGACATGGGCCGTGATGCATCGCATCCCTCCCCCCAGTACTAACCCCCTAGACAAGACCAACAAGCCGAGAATGAGAAGGGGTGAGAGGGTGAGGTCGCTACATATATTATAACAGAAACAGAGAAAAACATTTATTTATTTTTTTTGTGGTCTTTTTTTATGGTTTATTTAGCAAAAAATAAAAAACCCAGTGGTGATTAAATACCACCAAAAGAAAGCTCTATTTGTGTAAAAAAAAAAAAATGATAGAAATGTCATATGGGTACAGTGTAGCATGACCGCGTCATTGTCATTCAAAGTGCGACAGCGCTGAAAGCTGTAAATTAGCTTGGGCAGGAAGGAGGTAAAGCGCCCAGTATTGAATTTGTTAAGCCAGCCATACATTGATTGAAATGTGTCTGGTTTAGCAGGGAGCGGACGAATTTGGATCCATGTGTGGGCAGGGAGGTTGTTCAGAAGATGATATACCAATTGATTTCTGTACTACCGCCGGCGCCCTGTCAGTTTTTTGATGCTCAGTCAGAGCTGCAGACTAGAGCCAAGAGCGTTGATCAATGCATTCTGGTGGCGGGGAAGTCTCCCCGCTGTTAGAATACAATATCTCAGCTGGATGATTCCCTCATCCATGTTGAGTGTGTGGATGGGGAACTGAGTCAGTTTTTTTCATTCAAACCACTGGGTAAACAAAAAAAAAAAAGGGCTCCTATATGGGCTGCTTTACATTGCCACTGTGTTCTCATCAGCAGGGTAGCACTTCCTATCACCCATTCAAAATCTATACCCCTCCCTTTTCATATGTATTACTAAAGTATCTTTTTGTTTCTAATTTGACAGGGAAAGCTGCAACCGTGGCTGGATTGTGCTGAGCCTGATGACTGGATATTTCTCACCTACCCCCACTTTACTGCCATGTGTTACCAAGTACCTCCAGGACACTGTTGGTGATTATCAAGGTATGTCAGTCACTGACTAGAACATCGTCTAACAAACTGTGAAAGCACATGGGTTTTACTGCTTCCAGTGACTTCTGCAAAGGTTCTTGCAGGCCAAATGCACTTGTCAATGAACTCTGAATGATTTCAGAAATGTCTCAAACTGATGTCAAATGCAAGTGGAATGCATCTAAAAGCAAGCTGCATTTGCCCATCTACACCCATAGACAAAGGCCCTAAAGATCACTGCATTAAAGTCTGCACGATAGCTCATTCCCAAGGTTGTTGGGCCAATACCTTTTTACATAAACACCTTCATGTGAATGTCTGGCCACTGTGTACATGCTGATATGGCTTGCTAATTTAGAAATCTGCAGGCCACACCATTGCCACATAACCTGCATTTTTCTGATGTAGCTCCCTGGGCATGGTTGCTAACAAATTTAGTTATGCTAGGCGGTAATTAGCCTGGCTAATTGGTAGTTATAGCCTCCTAAGCCTGAATCTGGTGCATTTCTCTCTTCTGTCAATAGGTGGCACTGCTGCCGTTGGCATTAGAATGACAAGACCACAGTGTGTTCAGGTTGTGAATAGAAATCATTTCTCAGCCAATCATATTTGTGGTTAAGCATGCTAGGAGAGTCTATTAAAGGGGAATGATTCAGGTGATAAGTGTTCTTTTAGCCCCAGGCCGAGGCCTGGGGGTCATGTGAAGCAACCAGCTTAAAGTCCCTCAACCTGTATAGCTGTCTGCCTATTTTGCCTCAGAGTCTGCCAATTACTATTGCATCTGCCTAAGGGTGTTTAGGCCCCCAGTTCTTGTTAAGAGGTAATAAATCTCTTTTGTTCGCATTCAAAAAGTGACTGGCACCCAATCATTCTATCTTTTATTACACGCTATGCCTAGTAAATCACTCTACAAAGGATGTCAGCTCTCCCTGACTCTGGAGGTCACCATTAGGCCTCTAGGGGTCGAGGCCCTTGCTACACTACCATGGCCAGTTAAACCTAGGTTTAGTGCCAAAGCAAATAAGAGAGAAGCAACAGCCTTTCCATGAAAAACATTTAGCATTTAAGGTGTCTCCTTGGGCCTAATAGTCATACACATGAAGAAGAATAATACTACGAAGAGCTGTGTTCACTTCTACTCCTTGGCATGGTCTGCCAAGCAAGTCTAAATCTGGAGGGAACACTTAATCCCATAAACCAATAAAAGCATTCCATTCCTTTCCAATTTTTCATGTGTTGGTTTTAAAATGGTTTGGTTAGGCACAGACTTACTGTGCCCCCCCCCCCCCCAACATTCAATGATCATAAGTATACCTAAAGATCCATGCAATCATGTTCTCAATGGCCAGGAACAGGCCACTGGGAGCACACTGGTGGAAGGAGGGACCAGCTCTCGGCACTGCTTGGAAATGTTGAAACGTGTTGGTTACAAAAGCCTGGGAGATCATTGAGATCCTTCATCACATGACCAGCAGTTCAACATTCTTGTGTTGGATTGAAAGCAGAATTGTAGATAAGCGGTCCTGATAGGTTAGATACACAGAGAATTGCCCCTTAGAATTTGGTTAGAGACAGGAAAAATCTCATGGCTGGAGCTTCCAGGACACGTAAGAATCTGGTTGTTATATCAGTCTAAAGTAGGGTGACCAAGTCTGTCCCCGGTTTTGTCCCCGGATTGGATTTGAACAGGGGCTGGGGCAATTTAAAAAAAAGTCAGTGCAGAATAAAAAAAAAAAATTCAAAACACACCCCGCTCCACCGCTCCTACTAGCTTAGGGAGGTGTATTTTTTTTCTATTATCTGTGCCCCTTTCTGATGATCATGTGCTGGTCAAAGCGGAGGGAATATTTCTTCAGTTTCGGGCGCATGCCCATTCAGCTCCACTCGCATGTTCTTCTGCCTTGGCTCAAGTCCCGGCCAGCCGCCTGCCTGCTTATCTCCTTGCCTTCCCTGGCGGAGTGATCTTCCTCCGCTCCCCACCCAGTAGTAGCCGGGGCCCAGAGAGTAAGACTTGACAGGCTGTGAGGCAGGCAGCGTCGGCGACGGGGAGAGAGTCGCTGATTGCCGCCATTACTAGTAAAAAAAAAATATGTCCCCGGATTATATTTTTAAAATCTGGTCACCTTAGTCTAAAGCGTTTTTTTTTTTTATTGAACCGCCACCAGAATGCACTTATCAGTGCCGCCAGCTATAGCTGGTGGCACTAATCGAGTGGCATTTATCTAACAGGCTGATTGTACAGAAGTTAAATAGTAGGTCAAGTAGTAGGACTGCTCAACCACTATCTCCATACATGGATCGAAATTTGTCTAGTCCCTGCTGAAGCAGCCAATTTTCGATCCACGTATAGTCAGCTTTAGGTGGGGCAGACCTTTATATCTTTCATGAATTCCAAATGTTTGTTTAGAAGACTTTTTATTGATACTATGCTTTATTTTTAGAAATCTCTCGGAGCTGCCAAGAACACTTGCGCCATACTGTGCTGTATCATGGCCGCCGGCATCTACCCCCACGGAATGAAGTGGAAGCTTTGCTGGTAACAGAGGATATTTAGAAAGGATGCTGAACATAGTTTGGGCTAGAAGTGCAAGATAAATTTAATGATACAGTATCTCACAAAAGTGAGTACACCCCACAAATTTTTGTTAATATTTTATTATACCTTTTCATGGGACAACACTGAAGAAATTACACTTTGCTACAATGTAAAGTAGTGAGTGTACAGCTTGTATAACAGTGTAAATTTGCTGCCCCCCCAAAATATCATTAGTGATACAAAGTCTCAGGTGTGAATGGGGAGCAGGTGTGTTAAATTTGGTGTTATCGCTCTCACTCTCTCATACTGGTCTCTGGAAGTTCAACATGGCACCTCATGGCAAAGAACTTTCCAAGGATCTGGAAAAAATAATTGTTTGCTCTACATAAAGATGGCCTAGGCTATAAGAAGATTGCCAAGACCCTGAAACTGAGCTGCAGCACAGTGGACAAGACCATACAGCGGTTTAACAGGACAGGTTCCACTTAGAACAGGCCTCGACATGGTCGACCAAAGAAGTTGAGTGCATGTGCTCAGCGTCATATCCAGAGGTTGTCTTTGGGAAATAGACGTATGAGTGCTGCCAGCATTGCTGCAGAGGTTGGGGGGGGGGGGGTCAGCCTGTCAGTGCTCAGACCATACACCGCACACCACATCAAATTGGTCTGCATGGCTGTTGTCCCAGAAGGAAGCCTCTTCTGAAGATGATGCACAAGAAAGCCAGCAAACAGTTTGCTGAGGACAAGCAGACTAAGGACATGGAAGACTAGAACCACATCCTGTGGTCTGATGAGACCAAGATAAACTTATTTGGTTCAGATGATGTCAAGCGTGTGTGGCGGCAACCAAGTTAGGAGTACAAAGACAAGTGTGTCTTGCCTACAGTCAAGCATGGTGGTGGGAGTGTCATGGTCTGGGGCTGCATGAGTGCTGCCGGCACTGGGGAGCTACAGTTCATTGAGGGAACCATGAATGCCAACATGCACTGTGACATACTGAAGCAGAGCATGATCCCCTCTCTTCGGAGACTGGGCCGCAGGGTAGTATTCCAACATAATGACCCCAAACACATCTCCAAGACGGCCACTGCCTTGCTAAAGAAGCTGAGGATAAAGGTGATGGACTGGCCAAGCATGTCTCCAGACCTAAACCCTATTGAGCATCTGTGGGGCATTCTCAAACAGAAGGTGGAGGAGCGCAAGGTCTCTAACATCCACCAGCTCTGTGATGTTGTCATGGAGGAGTGGAAGAGGACTCCAGTGGTAATCTGTGAAGCTCTAGTGAACTCCATGCCCAAGAGGGTTAAGGCAGGATTAAGGCAGTGCTGGAAAATAATGGTGGCCACATTTTCACTTAGGGGTGTACTCACTTTTGTTGCCAGCGGTTTAGACATTAATAGCTGTGTGAGTTATTTTGAGGGGACAACAAATTTACACTGTTTTACAAGCTGTACACTCGCTACTTTACATTGTAGCAAAGTGTCATTTATTCAGTGTTGCCACATGAAAAGATGTAATAACATTTTTTTTTAAATGTGAGGGGTGTACTCACTTTTGTGAGATACTGTATGTCTGGCAGGATAAACTCATTAATAATACCTTTCTTCCTTCAAAAGAATGGACGGGTGTCTCGACGTGCTGTTGTAGTTTTGCCAGGCGGAGTTGAATACACCACCAAAATCAAGACCTTTTCTGTAAGTATCAAAAGAAACTAGAAAGATACATAAACAGAATTGTACAAGACCCTGGACAGCACAGACAGATGTTGTATGTTACTTGCAGTCCATGCAGCACACTACACCTTTAATTTTTAGGGCCGGTTCATACCTAAATTGCACAGGAACCTGGTCCGCATTCCTGTGTGATTCCTTTCTGCAGTGCGATTTTCAGCCCATTCAATGCATGTACTATTTTTTTTAAAACACGGTACTGCAGTAGCATGCGATCCAGCGCAGGCAAAAGGACTGTGTTTGCGATCTGTGTTTGGGGTGTCATTAACATTATATTAAAACAGATCACACATCCAGTGAATTTTGAACACAGTGTGGAAAACACTCATGGAACATGGGTTTCCCACACAGCGTCCTGGTGTGAAGGAAACTGTAGCCTCGTTTCTCACTAGAATGTGGAGTGGGAAACCACATTCAAAACGCACTCAGTTGCGATCTGCAGTGGGTGTCGGTGTTAAGTTAAGATGAATATATGTACCAGCACACCATGGATCTTCAGTCCAAACTGTTTTTATTTCAGCATGATCACATGACAAGCAAGAGCGTGCAAAGTTCCAGAGTCACACAGGACCTCTGCGTCATGTGATCATGCATGCTGAATTAAAAACCGTTTGGACTGAAAATCTGTGATGGCAAATATTTTCATTGTGGCTTTTATGATCCAGTCTCCAGCTGGTGGTTGCTACAGCACCCAGTACCCTAGTGCTTTCCCCAGGAACATGTGCAATAAGAATATGGACTATTTCTTAGAACACCCCAAACGCAGGGTGTAAATGCAGTGCATTTGCCTGCACCGGATTGTATGGTATACATGTACCACGTGATGCAGTTGCAGTGTGTTTCCAAAAGTAGTGCATGCACTACTTTTCAAAATGAGTTGCTCGAGAACCCCCAGACGAAGACCCTTGAGTCGAAACGTGTAGGGGTACCCACGATTCTTTTTGGGATCTAGAGCCACTTCTTGTTATGAAGAAAGTCCTATTATTCTGTGCAAAATGTGTTATTTTATTATTGTCTTAAGATTGTATTTAATTAAAACTATATTTGTATTTTTATATATTTGTCAAAGTGGTGCCTTTCCAAAAGTCCCTTCCATAAACCTTTTTTCTGTATCTACTTTTCAAAAAGAATGGGCTCAAATCGCACCACACTAAAGAACAATATTTGATAGATCCAGCTGCACCTTGATGGCATGTTGGAGCTGTATGTAGTAAAAGGATTCTATGGAATTTGGGACATGCTCCTCAACATATGAGTCATTGGGTTGAAAGCAGTTGTGAACATACAATGTTATTGACACTTTCTTTTCTTTAGAAACTTTAGACAATTTTAACTATGCAGGCACCATAACTGCTTTTGTTTAGTTTCCAAAAAGATCTTTCTTATGTAGCGGCCTCTCCCCTCTTTCTGGTCTAGGCGTATGTTGTACATGAGGGTGAGATGCACTACGGCCCATGTCCTCCCCATTGCTGTGGGTGAGGTGAAGGCCAGTACCTGTTATTCTCCTCGGGCCTGTGTGTCTCTTTAAGAACCAAGTCCTACTGTACTGACACTCCCCTTTGCTCCCATTAACCAGAGTTCCACACACCGATAGAGGGTCCAACTCTTGTTTATTAACACACTCCAATAAACAGTCCTTTTCCAGCCGACTGGTTGAGACCCAATAAACAGTTCAATGCGGTGGGGTGAGCAGGTCGAGGCACTATCCTGATAAGTAAACTAAACCACTGTGGATTCACCAGCGGTTGCTAAAGCCCATGGCTTGTGAAAGAACTTAAACCTTCAGGGTCTCTACCAGCGACCCCAGAGAACAGAAACAGGAGTACCTTTGCTGCGTTGTGGCCCCTATCAGGGGGAAGATGTCCCTCCAAGAGAGTTACCAGAGGCCCCTCTGTCACCGGGTTGATGCTGCTCCGTTTCTTCAGAAGGGTGACCTCTCCGGCCTCCTCGCCTCAGATACGAGCCCCATCCACCTCAGGGACCCTCGGACAATCCCGCCCTTGCGGGACCCAGTCGAAGTCACTGAGCCCCAGGCCTCCGATGTAGTACCTCACCCCAGGCTTAAGGTGCCTGGGATGGACTCCAACACCGCTCCGGCCAGGCCATGGGCACCTAGGCCGGGACTCCGAACCGCCAGCACCCAGGCCTAAGGTGCCTGGGCGCTGGATGCAGAAGAAGAAGAAGACCTCGTGGCGAGGGCGTCTCTCCCCTTTATATCCTCCCGTGACGCCACAGCAGGTTCCCCGCCCCGCTGTACCACCGCCGGAATGGGACAAAAAGGAGACAGCACTGTGGCAATGATTCTACCTTGACCCGCGGGAACATCGCCACCCACAGGTCAAGGAGAATAGCACACCACCAAGTCCTCCACAATTTGAATGGTGTAAATCCTTTCATAATTAAAGGGGTTGTAAAGGTTCGGTTTTTTTTTTTCTAAATAGGTTCCTTTAAGCTAGTGCATTGTTGGTTCACTTACCTTTTCCTTAGATTTCCCTTCTAACTGTTTTTTTCTTTGTTTTCTTTGTCTGAATTTCTCACTTCCTGTTCCTCCTCAGTAAGCTGTTCAGTAAGCTGTTCTGGGTGACTCCACACCACTCGGATGATGGTGTGAAGTTCAGTGAGGAGAAACAGGAAGTGAGAAATTCAGACAAAGAAAACAAACATTTATAAGGTAAATCAAAGGAAAAGGTAAGTGAAGCAACAATGCACTAGCTTAAAGGAACCTATTTAGAAAATAAAAAACTAACCTTTACAACCCCTTTAACACATCCTGGATCATACTACCACCCAGGTGTACCCCCTAAATTTAGACCCCCGCTACACTTACCTTTTTTAAAAATGTTAAAAAGTTCTGTCATGTGACCATACATCTCTTTATCCTGACACCCCATGTGCCTGAAATACATCTTTCTAGCATAAGGCAAGATGCATGCTGTGCTTGAGAAGGGGCGTGTTCAAGAGACAGGCTGTGACTGGGAGGGGTGTACCAGAGGCAGGCTGTGATTGGTCAGGGGGCATGGTGGCTGAACAAACTACCCAATACAATCATGTTGTATACTTGCAAAGTGAACTGTATCTATGAAAGGAGGACTAGAGGATGCAAACTGACCACACTAATACAGATCAACTTCTGTATTTTGTGTGGTCAGTTTAGAAGAAAGGTGACTGGCAGGATCAACCAGGTACTTAAGATGGAAGAAGTCAGATGCATACCACTACAAAGCTGAAGTAAAGACCTCCTTACAAATCTTTTCACAATAAAATTGCTGTACCTAAATTAGACTTTAAAACATTAAAGGCTGACTATACTTTTAACTATTTCCGGCCCACCATATAGCAGAATGACGTGCGCAAAGTGGTTAAGTTATCCTGACTGGACATCATATGATGTCCAGCAGGATAAGCCGCAATCACGCGCCCGTCGGGGCGTGCAGCGCAGTGATTGTTGGTGCGGTGACTCAGTCTGACACACCGCATCACCAATCTCAGTAAAGAACCTCTGTCGTAGGCTCTTTACCATGTGATCAGATGTGTCCAATCACAGCTGATCACAGCATAAACACGAAGAGCCGTTTAACATTTGTAACACAGCACCCCCTCCCACCCAGCACCTCTGTAACACACATAGGTGTGTGCAGCCTGTTGCAGAGGTTGGTGTTAGTAGGACAGTGGACGGTGTCAGTAGGGCAGAGGATGGTGGTCAGTGTCAGTAGTTTTTTGGTAGTTGGGGCTCCTAAACAGTCCCCTGAAGTCACACTTTTGAGACAGAGAAAGAGACGGAGGACAGAGATTCCCCAGTCCCTTTCCCCCGCAGCCTCAGCTGCACTGGACAGTATATGAAACGTAGGTGCTCTGTGCTGAGCGGCTTCCTGTTCATTCACAAACTAAAGTATAGTAAACTCCCCAAAGTCTTCTAGTCTTAAATGTAAACTCAGAAGAAGAGCACAAGAAGAGGGGGAGAAGAATGTTGACCTGACCTGCCTAGTGATGAGTTGTGTTACCCAGGTGGTATTGGAATAGGTAGATATTAAAACAGTCTTATGAATGAAGAATTTTTCTTTCCTTCCACCAGGTAGCAGCTGATCTGGTCCCCGAGGTATGTGATCAGTTAATGGTCTCTGATCCAAATGAGTTGGAAGAATTTGCCATATTTGCCAACAAGAACAAAGGTAAATTGTGTGGTTGCTTAATGTTCAGTCATATGTATCGATCTGCTTGTATATTCTGTCGTTTAATGGAAGGAACAAGGAAGTAAATGTGACCAATTCTACTTCTGACAGGTGAGATGGTACGGCCTCTGCGTCCCGGGGATTACATTCATGACTTCCTGCTCCAGGACAATTCCGTAAACTTGGAGTTCAAAAGGGTCACATGGAAAGCGACACTGAAGGGACGTAGTGAACTTTATGTTCAAGTGCATTTCAGCCAGGTACCAAAGACTTGTTTTTCTCAAATTTTATTAAAAATTTTGAAGTAAGTTAGAAATAACATTCAGAGTGTATGTCTGAAGTTGAAATAACATCAACAAGAAAGTAGTGATACAGTGGCAGTGCATACTGTATATTTGGGTTGTGGGCACATTATTTGCTGCCCTCAGTATAAGCAATGTAGTTAAGGCCCTCATGTAGTCAGTGAACAGCTGGCTGGTTTCAGTCATCAGAGGTGTGTTTTCCAATAATCCAAAAACATTGATGCTCAGTTCACACTGGTGCTATGCGGGAACCACAGCAATTCCTGTGTCGGTTCCCGCACCTCATCTGACTCGCAGGCAGTTCACACTGCTTCTGTGCGAACCGCAACGGGTGGCAATATAAAGTTAATGACACCCTCAAATTGGTTATAAACACCCATGCGATCCGATTCCAGTGCGGACAAAAAAAAAAGGGTCCTGCACCATGGCTGAATTCGCACTGCACAGACATTGCATTTAATGTGCACAGGCTTGCGGTGCGAATCACATGCAATGTCTGGGATCGCCCCATTGTGAACCCAGCCATAGGGGTCTATTTATGAAACATTTGTTGTATTAATGTCAGAAACATTTGTGCCTGTTGAACAAAATTTCCAGTAATTTTTTTATACAGTGGAACCTTGGTTTACGAGCATAATCCGTTCCAGGAGAATTCTCGTAATCCAAAGCACTCGCATATCAATGCGAGTTTCCCCATAGAAGTCAATGGAAACGAAAATAATTTGTTCCGCATTGACTTCAATGGCATGCAGTACCACATGTGGCCAGAGGTGGGGGGGGTGCCGGGGAGCCAAGGAAATGATCGGGGACAGCTCGGCTGACCTCGGAAACACCCAGGAACTGAGTATTTCCGAACGGCTCTGCTCGGCTTTGGCACCCCCCCACCTCAGGCCAAATGCGGTACTGCACACCCCATTAGCTTGAATTCTGCAAACCGAGTCAGATTTTTTTTTTTAAAAGTTGCTTGTTTTTTAAAATGCTCGTTAACCACATTACTCGTAAACCAAGGTTCCACTGTACTTTTATCCTGTATCGTCATCTACTGTCCAAAATGCAATATCGTTTTCTGAAATACCTTGATGAGAAAACTATACATTTTTTTAATTAATAAGAATATATTGGAAAGAGAAAACTATACTACATATTGACTACTAGATGGATCTGACAATACGACAATAATGTGTTAGAGAAAAAAACAGGGCATTTCGTTCAACTTTCACAAATGCTTCTGATACAAATGTTTTATAAATGAACCCCCTTAAGTGTAGATCAAGACATTTTTTTTCTAATTTTGGATGGAGTGAAATTGGCTAGGAAACACTCTTAGGTTTTATTGCTGTGTCCTCCGTGAGGAGATTTTACTTTATTTGTCCTGATGATCATTGCCACCAAAACAAAAGTGAAGGGAAATATTCCAGTGGGGACACTTGTTGCAGTAACAGTTGCCTAGGAAGTAAAATTTCCTTTACTTTTAAAGGATTTTATCTTGCTTCCTGATGTGTCTATAGGAGAGGAACTGAAGAAAAGTATCTCAACGGGATACTGACAGTGCTGAGACAAGGTTATCTAGAGCCCAGGGCAAACTTGCCAAACTGTGCCCCCCCCAAGTGTATGAGCATTATGTGTCAGCAAAAATTCCCCTACAAAAACATTGAGCACTAATCTGCATGCATGCCCCCTAAGTACAAATCTGCCCCCATGCTGAAGTCCCCCCTCTCAGCACAAATCTTTGACCCCTCCTAGCACAAATCCTTTACCCCTAAAATTTCCCCTCCTAGTACACATCCTCTCCCCTTCAATTCAAATCCCCCCCAAGCACAAATTTCCCCCAAATCCCCCTCCTAACAAATCTTCTTTCCCCATCCCCCCTCCCAACACAAATCCCCCTAAATCATTACTCTTAGCACCCCCCACCCCAAATTTTCTCTCCTAGAACAATATGTACCCCCTGCCGCCCCCAAATTCTCCCTTCCAATAAAAATCCCCTCCCCCATCTCCTTGTGGCACCCCCCACCTCACATGATACCACAGTGCCCAGGGCAGCTGCCCCTCCTGCCCACCCTTTGTCCCAACCCTGGATACTGACAGCAAAAAATAGTGTAGTGGAACCTCACTCTCCCTCTTGCCTATTGTGAATGGCATGTGTCTAGGGGTACCTGGGAGAGGAGAGTGCAGGAACACTACGCCAAGCTCTCCCCTCGTGTGTATAAGAGGGTTGAGCAAAGTTTGTTGATTTACCTCCCGGGTCTGTCCACTGCATACGAAGCCTTGTTGTTCCATGGAAACGTGTCTGCCAATAATAGAGCCCCACACCAATCGAAAGTCCAACACTCCTTTATTTCTCGTACAATACGGTGAACACAATCAGTTGAACTTTCAATAACAGACGAACATGGGGGTGTGGGAACGGGTAGGCCCAGGCACAACTGAACTCTCCTATTCCTTTTTTCTAGCGAATAGGCCTGGTGCACAGTCTCTGCCACCAACCGTGAGTTTTGGTCGCTGCCACCGACCGGATGAACTGTTGAGGCCCCTGCCACAGGCCTAATAGCAGGTCTCTGCCACAGGCCTAATAGCAGGTCTCTGCCACTGACCTGATTGGAATAGTTGGACCGCTGCCACCGGTCATTGAACGTGGACTGAACTTCCTCTTTAAACTTGGCCCCTGTTCGGGAAAGATATCCCTGCGGGCGGTCTCCAGAGGTTCACCCGGCACTGGCAATCTGCTGCACCAGGTCTTCGGGTGAGTCCCTCCTCCAGTCCCTTACGCCTCTGGATTCGGGTGCCCCACTCCCGGGGCCCCCTAGGATGATCCCTCCCTCGCGGGACCCAGCGGAAGGTACTGGGCCTCAGGCTGAGTACCTCACCCCAGACTGAAGGTGTCTGGGATGGAACACGAACTCCAAGTGTCCAGGCCTAGGCCGCCTGGACACCGACCGCAACCACAGCCCTCAGGCTAAAGGTGCCCGGGACTCGAACCTCGTGGCGAAGATGTCCGCCCCCTTTATACCCCCTCCCAGCAAGCACGGCGGGTTCCCCGCCCCACCGTACAACCGCTGCGAGAGGTCACAAAGGGTACGGCACTGCAGCGATGGTTCAACCCCGGCCCAAAGTGACAGCGCCACCTGCTGGGCCGCAGGGAACTATGCATCACTGGTGTCCTCACCAGTTTAAAAAGTACATACCCGCTACACTAGGAGGAAAAAATAAATAAATTGGGGGTCCATTAGGAAACGCAGCGTAATGTAAAAAACTCAGGATTATACAGACGCCTACAGGAGAAATGGGCATGAGGCCAGCCCCCTACAGTCTATAGCCCCCTACAGTCTATAACCCCCTCCCACTCCAATCCTGATCAGTTGTAGCAAGTAGTTCAGGAGAGAACGATAGCATGTGAAGGATGGGAGCTGTTTCTCTCAATGGACTCAAAGAAAAAGAGTATACAAAAATCCTATTTCCTCTATCATCCTTTGGGGGACACAGCTTGAGGCCCGGTTCACACTGATGCAGTGTGGGAACCGCATGCAATTTGGACAGGAATCGCACCGCATTCCTCTTCAAATCACATGTGATTCTGCAGCAGTGCAATTTGAGCCATATATTTTGAATGGCTCAATTCGCACTGCATACGTACCAAAATCGTGCAGGACCCTTTTTTTGCAGCACCAGAATGGGATTGCATGGGTGGGCACACCCATGCGTTCTGCTTATAGAAATCGTGCTGCATTTTGCAAATCTATTTCAGGGTGTCGTTAACTTAACATACACACCCACAGCGGTGTGATTTTTAAGTCAGTGCGGAAACCGCACATTAGTGTGAACTGAGCCTGATAGTTATAAACCTAAGGATATCCAAAAGTAGTCTAAACTGAGGAGTGGGCATACCCAAGCAACACAGGCAAACCCCTCCTTCCCCCCCAAAAACCAGTTCATAAAGGAAACCAAGTTGTAGCAAGCAGTCTAAGCAAGAACAGTAGCATATGAGGGGAGGGAGCTGTGTCCCTCAATAGACTAAAAAAAAGTTTTTTTTGGAGTGTACAAAAATCGTATTTTCTCAATTGCCCATTGAGGGTCAAAGCTTTTTTTTAAACCTAAGGACGTCCAAAAGCATTCCAAACTAAGGGTGGTGCATACCCAAGCAGCACAGACATACCATACCAACAAGAAAAAATAAGTTCTAAAAGATACCCAATGGTATTAAATAGCTGCTTGCAAAACCGTGAAGAACCAAAATTAGCAGAGGCAGTGGTGGCAGACACATTAACCTTGTAAGACTTAAAAGAAAGTATGTAAGACAAATCTGTAACACCAAAAAGCCCAAAAGGCACTAGTGAGAGCTGTACCACAACACTCCTTTGAGAGAAAACCAGGGAAAAGGAGCTTGGAGTGCGCATGTACTAGCTCTTTACTCTGCTGCATCATCAAGTCCCATCCGAGAAAATGGCAGTCGGAAATTCAAGTGGTGTTTTGGGTATAAACAGTGCAACTGCCTCAGGAAGTATACCTCAGATGTACTGGCCTGACCTGAAAAGTGGAGTCCTGTGTTAACTGGAACACAGAAAGATGCCACTGCTGACTGTAGGACGATCAGAGAGAACACTTAATAAGCTGGGAAAACCTGTGAATGTTGGCTAACTGGAAACTTCTAGGATTTACATCAGTGGCGGCCGGTCCATAAGGGGCCGCCCCCCTAATCTCCATGTGCCGACCCCTAATCCCCATACGGGGCGCCAGATGCATAGATTTTTACAAGGTTTTTCTTTTTAATTTTGAAGCACATGATTAGAGCCTGAGGCTCTAATTGGCTTCAAAAAGGTTGGGCTCGGGGCACAGTGCTCTGCTACTGTCAATCAAATTCTTTAATTTGGGAGCAGGAGGTGGGGCTGAGCCCTGCTGTCTGTGTCTATGGACGCAGACAGCGGGGATCAGGAGGAAGCCTGCACAAGCACCAGTGGGAAAAAAAAAAATAAGGTTAGAATCACTTTAAAGTGTATTTAAACCCAAGAACAAACATGTTGTATATTGATTTTTCATTGTTTTTTTAATTAAATTTTTACCTGGTGATCCCGCCAGTAACGCACTTTCAGGAAGGATAGGGTGTACTCACTTGAGAGATACTGAATATCTAACAGATCAAAAGGGAAGATATTTAGAGTTAGTTTTTACATACACTTTAAAGCGGAGTTCCACCCAAAAATGGAACTTCCGCTTTTTGAAACCCTCCCCCCCTCCGGTGTCACATTTGGGGCACCTTTCAGGGGCGAGGGGGGGGCAGATACCTGTATAATACAGGTATTTGCACCCACTTCTGGGGAGAGACTCTCACGGGAGTCACTCCACTTCCCCTCCCCCGCTGCCTTCTGGGAAACACACTGGTCCCAGGAGACAGCGGGGGACCACTGGGAACGCGCTGCGCTACTCGCGCATGCACAGTAGGGAACCGGGCAGTGAAGCCACGACGCTTCATTTCCTGATTCCCTCACCAAGGATGGTGGCAGGGGCAGCCGAGAGACGAGCGATTGCTTGTCTTCTGCTGCCGACATCGCGGGCACCCTGGACAGGTAAGTGTCCATTTATTAAAAGTCAGCCGCTGCAGTATTTGTAGCTGCTGGCTTTTAATATATTTTTTTCGCAGGACCTCCGCTTTAACTTGCACCTATTTTTAACATAAAAAAAAGTAGTGTAATAAGATTAGTGCACACAAGAAAGGAGGACCCTCATCTTGCCAACGTTCAATTTAAAAAAAGGGTTGAGAAAGTAGGACCTTCTTTCTGAAAAACAGCAGACTTTCTGGGCACAACATGAGGCAATTGATGTAAAAAAATATATACAATCTTTAAAACGCGTTTCGCTAAATTTATTTGCTTCTCAGGACAGATTGGGTGGGTGGGTGCTATTATAAAGTTCAAAAATATACAAGAAAATTCACATAAGTATCATATATTGGAACAATGTATATTCATACTATCAAATATAATTATATATCTTGTTCATAAACATACAAGAAAAAAAAAAATATATATATATATATATATATATATATATATATAATATACACCCACAAGAAATTCACATAAGTATCCAATATAGGATATAAAATGCTGAACCATATCACTACATCGAATTGATATAGGTTAAAATACCAAAAGGTAGCATTGTATGTATATTAGTGCAGTTACATAGTTAGTCAGGTTGAAAAAAGACACAAGTCCATGCAGTAGTCAAAGCTGTATTTTTCCTCTAGGTGCGACTTGAGTACATGCAAGGTAAAGCTTTGTTACTGAGCCCACAAGATAAACTGGAGATGTTCGCAGGGACAGTGGCAGCCATTCTTCATAAAATAAAAGGGATGAATGCTCCTCCGGACAAGTGAGTAAAATACAGAACATATGTCCTTAAAGTATGCAGTTTGGGTACATTGATGGTGATTTTCTGAATTACTGTTGTATGAATACACACATTTAAATGCTTATTAACTTGGCCATACATTTTCAGAATTGCAGTGGAAGTGGCCAAAACTTATATTGTTCTTGTCCATTGAAGAAGGACACAGTCCTTTTGTCCATTGAAAGAAAGTCTTTAACCATCGGGTTATACTGCCACCTACAAGGGGATTGAAGACTGGCAAAAAAAAAAACTGTAGGCCAGCCCAAGATACACCTACTTACCACCAGCAGTGTTTTTCTAGTGTGCTAGGAGGCAGGGGAGGATCCAGGGGGGGCAACAGGGCAATTAATCCCCCCGAGAAAATAGCGAGCTGGTGAGCCGGCGGGTGACCGAGCGGACGGGCAGGCTGGGGAGCAGTGAGCAATCATGCCGGCGGGTTAGTGTGTGACTGAGGGAGCAAGTGTTCTGAGTCAGGAAGCCGCTCCCCATCTGAATATGCAACTAAAGTGACGTTGCGTCACGGCCATCTTGGTACACCTGCACTCGTCCACAGTAAGCCTAGTTAGAGTTAGAAGTCGGCAAGCGGACATCTTTATACACCCACCCGGAGTCTTGCTTTTCACAGTTATTTTTAACAGTAAACCCAACTTATATTTCACTATATAAGCTGAGTTTACTGTTAAAAATAACTGTGAAAAGCAAGACTCCGGGTGGGTGTATAAAGATGTCCGCTTGCCGACTTCTAACTCTAACTAGGCTTACTGTGGACAAGTGCGGGTGTACCAAGATGGCCGCAATGCAACATCACTTTGGTTACATATCCTGAAGGGTAGCAGCTTTCTGACATCTCTCACCGCCCGCCCTCACTCTGGGACACTGGCAAGTGACAATCTGCATCTTGTGGCAGGCGACAGTAGGAAGCAGGGATGGACTGGCCATAGGGACTACCAGGAGTTTCCCTGTGGGCCGATGGCTCAGTGGGCCGTTTTTTTTTGTGAGACTTTTTTTATGCAGTTCGGCGGCAGCCGGAGCGTGGCAGCAAACAGCGGGCCACAAAATTTTTTTTTTTTTTTTGTGGCCTGTTTTTTATGCAGTTCGGCGGCAGCGGGAGCGTGGCAGCAAACAGCGGCGGGGATTCGGGGAAGGTGGCCAGCGAGGAGGGCAGTTGGATGTAAAATTCTGAGGGAGAAGAGCTCCACCCCCTCCCTGACCACCGAAGAGGCGGACAGTAGCGAGCGTGGCCACCCCGGCGCTCCCAGAATCTCGATTCCTCCACCTCCTTTCTGCTCCAGGAACCATGCGGCCTGGGCCGGAGGGCAGGCTGACTGGGAGCCCGGAGGAAGAGAACATGCGCCGCTGTAAGGAGCGGAGCAGAGCAGCGTGAGCACCCCCCGGATCAAGAGGGAGATTTGGCGCTGCCCATCAGGTACCTGGCATCCTACACAAACATGCCAGAACACTGAGACAGCGGGGAGGTGAGCAGAGGAGGGACTGCAGAAAGGGACAGTGCTATGTGGTTTGTCTCAGCCCTCCCCTCTGTCTCTCTGCCCCCTCTGTCTCTCAGTCCCCTCCCTCTGTCTCTCAGTCCCCCCTCTTTCAGCCCCCTCCTCTGTCTCTCAGCTCCCCCCACTGTCTCTCAGACCCCTCCTCTGGCTCTCAGACCCCTCCTCTGTCTCTCAGCCCCCTCCACTGTCTCTCAGACCCCTCCACTGTCTCTCAGACCCCCCTCTGTCTCTCAGACCCCCCTTCTGTCTCTCAGACCCCTCCTCTATCTCTCAGCTCTCCTCCTCTATCTCTCAACTCCCCTTCTGCCTCTCAGACCCCTCCTCTGTCTCTCAGACCCCCACTGTCTCTCAGCTCCCTCCTCTGTCTCTCAGCTCTCCCCCTCTGTCTCTCAGCTCTCCCCCTCTGTCTCTCAGCTCTCCCCCTCTGTCTCTCGGCCCCCCTCTGTCTCTCAGCCCCCCTCTGTCTCTCAGCCCCCCTCTGTCTCTCAGCCACCCCTCTATCTCTCAGCTCCCCCCTCTGTCTCTCAGACCCCCCTCTGTCTCTCAGACCCCCCTCTGTCTCTCAGACCCCCCTCTGTCTCTCAGACCCCCCTCTGTCTCTCAGTCCCCCCTCTGTCTCTCAGTCCCCCCCTCTGTCTCTCAGTCCCCCCTCTTTTAGCCCCTCCTCTGTCTCTCAGCTCCGCTCTATCTCTCAGACCCCCCTCTGTCTCTCAGACCCCCCTCTGTCTCTCAGACCCCCCCTCTGTCTCTCAGACCCCTCCTCTGTCTCTCAGCTCTCCTCCTCTGTCTCTCAGCTCTCCTTCTCTGTCTCTCAGCTCTCCTCCTCTGTCTCTCAGCTCTCCCCCTCTGTCTCTCAGCTCTCCCCCTCTGTCTCTCAGCTCTCCCCCTCTGTCTCTCAGACCCCTCCACTGTCTCTCAGCCCCCTCCACTGTCTCTCAGCCCCCCCCTCTGTCTCTCAGCCCCCCTCTGTCTCTCAGCCCCCCCCTCTGTCTCTCAGCTCCCCCTGTCTCTCAGCCCCCCTCTGTCTCTCAGCCCCCCCTCTGTCTCTTAGACCCCCTCTGTCTCTCAGACCCCCCTCTGTCTCTCAGTCCCCCCTCTGTCTCTCAGTTCCTGTGTCTCTCAGTCCCCCCTCTGTCTCTCAGTTCCTGTGTCTCTCAGTCCCCGCTCTTTTAGCCCCACCTCTGTCTCTCAGCTCCCCTCTAACTCTCAGACCCCCCTCTGTCTCTCAGACCCCCTCTGTCTCTCAGACCCCTCCTGTCTCTCAGACCCCTCCTCTGTCTCTCAGCTCTCCTCCTCTGTCTCTCAGCTCTCCTCCTCTGTCTCTCAGCTCTCCTTCTCTGTCTCTCAGCTCTCCTCCTCTGTCTCTCAGCTCTCCTCCTCTGTCTCTCAGCTACCCCCTCTGTCTCTCAGCCCCCCCTCTGTCTCTCAGACCCATTCTGGCCAGTTTTCTTGACGAGAAACCTGAAAGCCTCCTACACACGACCGGTTTTCTTGGCAAGAAAGCTCTGCAAGCAGTTTTCTTGTCGTTTCTTGACGAGAAAAACGGCCGTGTGTACGAGGCTTCACAGTAGAAAGTGAGTAAACATCTCTTCAAAGTGAGGGCAAATTCCCGTTAAAGCTTAACTTCAGGAAAAACATTTATATGTGCAAATGAAGAAATGTTTTATCAAAGGCTTTGTATATTTGTCCATCCAGCCCTTCATTTTTTTTATAGCTTTGTCACACCACACAACCCTGTCTAGCAGGGGAGGGGACCTGATCTTCTTCTGATGCACTTTCACTTTCACCCACATCCTAATACCCCAAGCACCATAGAAAAGAGTAACATTCCTATTGAGAGTAGCGTATACAATTATTCTATCTTTAGGTAAAGATAAAGGATTTTCTCTTTTAGCGTGGTTTTACGCCTATTTGTGCATGTTTTAACTTGTATGTTGCACGTGCATTATGTGGAGCAACCCTTTTATTTCTAATGGGCCCCCAATGCATGTCAAAGCAGTAGACAACACGCCTGACCCTTCAACGCATAAAAGTAATACATACAATGCACAAAAAAAAAAAAATCAGGTACAATAGGTTCATAGGAATGAAATGTTTGTGATAAAAGATGTGTTTTTGTGTAGATTTAAAAAATCAGTTTTGTACAAATTATTTTCTACAGACAGGAGCTTCTGAGTTACATTCCCAGCTCTGTGCAGAATCGTTTGAACCTACAAGGTGTGCAGCAATACCTCATGCAGGAGCTGAGGTCATTGAATAACTTCAGTGTCCAGCAGGCCAAGCTCCGCTTTTTAGGTAAGGATAGATTATATATATCAGTTTATTGTATTCTTCTGTGCTGACTTATTGTTTTTTTTATGTTCTGCTAAATACATTTGTGTGAGAGTGTGCATATAAATCTAGTATAAAATAACCAGATGTTTCCAGGGGGACAGGTTATCCCTGGAAAAGTGGAGTCTTCAGGAGGTGCACTCTAGGTTAGGGTGACCAGACATCCTCGGTTTCAGGGGACAGTCCTCGAATTGAGGACACTGTCCCCGGACCAAGTCTGTCCCCAGTTTTGTCACCGGATTGGATTTGAACAGAGGCTGGGGCAATTTCAAAGGCAGTCAGTGCAGAATAAAAAAAAAAAAAATCTGAATTACACCCCCCCCCCCCCCCCCCCCGCTGCGCCGCTTTTTCTAGCTTAGGGGGGTGTATTTTTTCCATTGTCTGTGCCCCTTTCTGATGATCATGTGCTGGTCGGAGCGGAGGGAATATTTCTTCAGTTTCGGGTGCATGCCCATTCAGCTCCGCTCGCATGTTCTTCTGCCTTGGCTAAAGTCCCGGCCAGCCGCCTGCCTCTCCTTGTCTTCCCTGGCGGAGTGATCTTCCTCTGCACCCCACCCAGTAGTAGCCGGGCCCCGGAGAGTGAGACTCGACAGGCTGTGAGGCAGGCGACGGCAGGCAGAGAGTCGCTGATTGCCGCCATTACTAGTAAAAAAAAAATATGTCCCCGGATTTCATTTTAAAAATCTGGTCACCTTACTCTAGGTGGTAATGAGTTTTAGCCAGTCTCCCCGTGGTTACTATGCAGAATCACAGCTGCAGTCCTGCAGAAGACCCCTGTGAGGAGGCTCTGCCCCCTGGTGCAGGAGCCTAGAGGAAGTCTTGAAGAAGACTTTAATGTCCCAGATGGGCTTAGCTGGGGGGGGGCGATTTGCAATTCTGCATCTGGGGATCAAGTTGGTTCTGGAGAAGTTCACTGGAGAGAGCCAGAAGGAAGTTGATGGGGAAAGAGTCCAGCTGTCCTATGGTGGTGTGAGTCTCCCCCTCACTAGGAAGAGCCTAGTGGATATTGGCAAGAGTGAGTAGGAGCATATACGCCAGCGGATCCTACAGGGATACGCTACATATAGAAAAACAAGTTCACCCTTTGCAACATGTTATACCCATATTCATGTTAAAAATCCACCGGCTCCCACACCACCCCGCTGTACGGCCAAACAGTTTACACACAGAGTCTGCAAGAGCCCTGCATAGCACCCATGATCTGATGATCATGGGTGCAATGCTTTCCAGGCTCCCAATAAAAATTTTTTTTTTAAAAATGCAAATTTTTTTTTAGTGCAAAAAGATGTACATTTATTTTATTTTTTTTAAAAAGATGAACCTATCCTTTAATAAAATCAGATGTAAAAAAAAAAAAAACTCTTGCCAGCATGCTGCAGAGAAGTGCATTTGCTCTCTGCATGGAAGCAGTGTTTTCTCTGTAAAGGTCTTACACACCCCCTGCTGAGTCAGAGGTGGATGCCTCCAATCAGCTCAGGCTCCCTGGTAATTGGAGAGCTCCAGCTCTGACGCAGCATGGGGTATGTTAGACCTCTGCAGAGAGACCACTGCTTCCACCCAGAGAGAACGTGTCCTTCTCTGCAGCATGCTGGCAGGGGACTGATGTCTGTACTCAGGATGTAGCTGTGGGATAGCATTGTTAACCTTTAAAATCTATATTTAAGATTTAATATCTCAAAGATATGATGTGGGTTAAATGAGAGTTCTTTTGACCAGAAGTGAAAGAGTTAACATAATAACATTTATTATGTATTGTTAAAACGTCTATCTAATACACAGAAAATATCTATAGTCTTAAACAAGAAGGAAATAGTAGGTTAACATACAATATTTACATGTGTAGCGGGTGGTCATATTTAGGGGAAGCATCTGAGTGGTAACAGGCTCAGATGAAATAATTGTTAGGATTCATGGACCAATTTATGCCAGTGGAGATATCAATGGTGTCCAGTTCCTCGGGGTCTATAGGTGGAGCTGTCACCATAGGCCGGGGTTGAACCACCATTGGAGGGCTGTGCCCTTTGTGTCCTCTCGCGGCAGTAGTACAGTGGGGCGGGGAACCTGCTGTGCCTGTTGTGGGAGGGTATAAAGGGGGCAGACGTCTTCCGCTTGGGGTCCACGCCCAGGCACCTTCGGTCTGGGGTGAGGTACTTTCTGGAGGCCTGGGGCCCAGTACCCTCAACTGGGTTCCGCGAGGGATCGAGGGCTCCTAGGTCCCCTGGTGTGGACGCCCGAATCTAAGACGGGGAGGCCAGGGAGGTGACCCTATCCGAAGACCCGGTGCAGCATTTGCTGGTGACGGTGGGGCCTCTGGTGACCGTCCGGATGGATGTTCTTTTCCTGACAGGGGCCATCGCTTCTAGAAGGTAGTTCAAGTTCTCACGGTCGGTGGCAGCAACTGTGTGTCAAGCCTGTTGGTGTTATACAGAACAGGAGAAAACCAAGTTCAAGTTTTTGCCTGGACCTTGCTTTCCCACCTCGTCTGAACTGTATGGGATACAACCTGTCTGCTCTCACAGAGACTGGTTATTGCTACGAATAAATAAGTGTTGGACTTTCAGTGGTGTGGACAGTAACTTACTGGGAGCTAAGGGTCCTACCTCCACCTGCACGGACGGTGGGAATCATTCTCAAGAGAAGGTTTGGCTCTGGATGGAAACACAGACCCGAAGGTATAGTTTGATTAGCTCCATCTTTGCATACAGTATGGTGTGAGCTGGTGGTTCGCCACACTCTCCTCCCTGGTCCCCTAGACGAGAGCCAAGAGTCAGAAGGGAGTAAAGGGTGAGGTCGCTACACATGGAAGAATACAGAGTACCGTATTTATCGGCGTATAACACGCACCCTAACTTTAAGGGGGAAGTTTCAGGAAAAAAAAAACTTTCCACAGCCCCCTGCGTATAACACGCAGGCACAGTTTACCCTCTATTTTCAGGGTAAAAAAGTAAGTGTTATACGCCAATAAATACAGTATATTCCTTTAAAACATGAATGTACAAGCATATTCAGTTACATGTAAGACAGACCTTTTCCCATAAATACCCTTTAGTACCACCCTGCAGGCTGGCGTTCCATCAAGAGAAGCCCCCTCTCCCATCTGCTCTGACTATATCCCTCCATGCTGATGTCCCATTGGCCTAGCTAGGCTCATGATTGGAGGGCTTACTACAAAAGTCAGCCCCCTTTCATGCAAATACTGGTGACTATTCTGGACAGAAGATTTAATTGAATTTTCCAGGAGTTGCCTCCCTTCATTGCATATCCCAGCATGGGATCCTTTGAAGGGAGTAGGTGTAACAATGGAATTGTCTCTACATGGTTTGTATATACAAGTCTCAGCCCCCCATAGTCTGCTTCTTTAACAAGCGCTTCTGTGACACCATTTTACACACCTTTCATAGATGCAAGCTAAATGAAATATATTCATAATTACAATATTTTACAGCTATTAATGGAGATTTCACATAAACCCATAAGGCAACAGCTAAAGAGCTGAAAAACCATGTAGTTTCGTATTTGTTGGCTGACAACGTTTTGCCATCTGTATGCAGAACAATTTCACAGCCAACGCCCTTCGGACAAAAATCCTACGTTTTGTCCGACAGAAATGCGAACGTGTGTACGAGGCTTAAGACACCCATTGTTTTGAGGCATCAGAAACATAGGTTGCTGATTTAAATTGAAGGCTCATTAGAGCTTTAAAAGGGGTTGTAAAGGCTCGTGTTTTTTCACCTCAATGCATCCTATGCATTATAGTAAAAAAAAACTGTCACTGACTGGCCCCCCAGCCCCCCATTTTACTCACCTGAGCCCGTTCATTCCCACGCTGGAGAGAACCTCTACCTCTCGTGCCGGGGTTCTCTGCTCTTCATTAGATAGTTTGATTGCAGCCCAGCCATTGGCTTCCACTGATGTCAATCAAATCCAATGATGCGAGGGGCTGCACGGTAACCCCCAGGGAAAGTAATTCTCCTCGGGGGTTTACCGATGCGGGGGGAGCCACGGGCGCCGTTGGGGGACCCCGGAAGAGGAGGATCGGGGCCACTCTCTGCAAAACAAACTGCACAGTGGGAGGTAAGTATGACATGTTTTTGTTATTTAAAAAGAAAAAAAATCAAGGGTTTACAACCCCTTTAAGTGTACAGGCAGAAATATGAGAATTTCTACAAAAAGCGTCAACATATTTCTCAGCTCTCTAATGTACCGTTCTGCTTTGTTCTTTAGAAACGGTGTCTGCTCTCCCGCTGTTTGACTACACTATATTTACCATTCAAAGGATCAGTGAGCCTGATGTGATCTCCCCTTGCTATGCAGCGGTCAATGACCATCAACTTATTATACTCCAAAACAACAGTCAGGTAAGTGTCCAATGGTGATAGTGATATTTCCACACTAGAGGCTTTGCAGGGCCGTCTTTACCGCGGGGCAAAAGGGGCAGCTGCCCAGGGCCCCTCATTGTTGGGGGGCCCTGCACTGTCCGCCAGAGTTCGGCCACCTCAGGTGCTGGTTGCATGCTGGCTGCGAGCTACTGTCACTTGGAAATACACAAGCTCTGCTTGTGTATTTCCAAGTGACAACGCTCCTCTCCCCGCGGCCGCTCTGATCATCTTGGTGTACACACGCTCTATGAGAGCACTCAGAGTCAGAGCAGAGGAGGAAGGGGGTGGGGAATCTGCAAACAGGAAGCTGCCTCTGGAACTTTCATGCTGCATGGAGATCGGAGGACAAAATGCTGTGAGTAGAATGAGGAAAACTTTGCACTGGAATGGGGGGGGGGGGGGGGGAGCTTTGTGGGAGTGGAGTCTTGCCTTGGAGAGGAGTGGAGTGTGGAGCTCTGACTGTACTGTAATCTGGGGGGGAGGAGAGCCGTGTGCACTCTGCATCCACCTCACCTTCTGCACCCTGCACCCACCTCACCCTCTGCACCCTGCACCCACCTCACCCTCTGCACTCACCTCACACTCTGCACCCACCGCACCCTGCACCCACCTCACCCTCTGCACCCACCTCACCCTCTGCACCCACCTCACCCTCTGCACTCTGCACCCACCTCACCCTCTGCACCCTGCACCCGCCCTCTGCACCCTGTACTTTGCACCCACCCTCTGCACCCACCTCACCCTCTGCACCTCTGCATGTAGCACACCCCTTAACCCTGCACTCTGTACATAGTTCACCCCTGAACCCTGCACTCTGTACGTAGCGCACCCATGAACCCTGCACTCTGTACGTAGTGCACCCATAAACCCTGCACTCTGTATGTAGCGCACCCATGAACCCTGCACTCTGCACATAGCGCACGCCTCAACCCAGCACTCTGCACATAGCACACCCCTCAACATTGCACTCTGCACCTAGCACACCCCCAACCCTGCACTCTGTAAATAACGCATCCCTGCACTCTGTACCTAGCATTGCCCTAAACGCTGCATTCTGTACATAGTGCACCCTTCAACTCTGTATGTAGCACACCTTTCAACTATACACTCTTTATGTAGTGCACCCCTCAATGCTAGTGCAGTTTGGCCACACCCGCAATTTGATGCAGAGGTTATGATGTGCAGTAACCTCTAGCAACCAGTGAACAATAATGATTTGCAGTAACCTCTAGAAACCAATTAGTGAGCAGTAATGATGTTTAGTAACCTCTAGCAACCAGTCAGCAAGCGTAAGGCCGGGTTCACACCTATGCGAATTGGTTGCGGCTTACACCGCATCCAATTCGCATAACATTTTAAAATACATTGATTTCAATGAGGCTGGTTCACATATGTGCGATGCATTCGCACTGCGCATTGCCAAAAAAAGTGTGCGTTTTCTAGGCATTGCGGTGTGGCTCAGGTGCGAATTCAGTTCAATTATCTTCTATGGGCAAGCATCTGATGCGCAGATCTGTTTAGTTCTCATCAAGATTTCTCTCCATCACTTCACTACAATTTCCCCCTCCCCCTCCTCTCTCCCTGGTCACCAAATTCACAGCTAAAACAGAGATGATCTGCTGAACAGCTCTCTTATCTTTTTGCAGAGATAAGCGAGCTGGAATTTGCACTGCACAAGTGTGAACCCAGCCTTAATGATGTGCTGTAACCTCTAGCAGCCAATCACAATCGCTGCCTGATCTTCTGCAGTAAATTCATTTTTTTTTTGCCCAGGGTCCAATCAATATTAAAGACGGCCCTGAGGCTTTGACTCATCAAGTGTCATAAATGTACAGTATATCGCACCTAAAACTATGCTTAAAGTGTTTATTGGGTTTCTTCATATTTTCTTTATTTGAAATCATTTAATTAAAACAAAAAGAATAAATTGATCTAAAGCCAAAACCTATCAGGGTGGCTTTTGCTGTCTGTCCAATCGGGGTGATTTCCCTTAATTTCCTGTCCAGGAAGGACACAACAGAAGGCGAGAGGAGATTTCTCTGAAAGTAAAAAACTTCTCCTAGTTGTCACCAGAACAGGGCTCCCTATTGGAAGAGGTCTCTAAACTTTTGGATTTGCCATCAACCTAAAACCTTTAAACCTGATTGCACATTCTTACTAATTAACAATATCTTTTTTTTACTTGATAATGCGTACATATGTGTTTCTCCACTGACCAGTTCAACTGTACACTTGTTAATATTTAATACTAAAAACTTATTTTGGTCTTTTCTAATGCTTACAATAGAAGAAATTCAATTTTAATGCAACAGTGACAACTAGTGGCTAATAGTGTCAATTACACATTAAATTGACTCATTTATGACACCTGGTGGCTGTTTGGTATCTCTGCAGCCAAGAATACATTTTGATAAAAAATTTGGCAAGCATATGCTTGGCGACACAAAAACATGGCGATAGCTACGGCAAACTAGATAAATTCGTATGATTCTCCCCATAAAGGACACAGGCAGAAATATAAATCTGACACAGGTGCTAATCCTTTCCTACTCTATCCAATACTTTAATAAGTTTGGGCCTTTGATATAGACTTGAAATCAGTATTAAACCCAAAAGCAAACATTTATTATATTACAGCTTACCAATTCTTAGATAGTTGTATTAGTTTCCTTTTTTTAAGCTCTCTTTCTTCTATTTTCACCTGGTAAACCAGCCTGTAAGTCTGTTGTTTTTTAAAACAACAAGCTCTCCAGCAGAAATGTATCAGTTACAGGCATGATACAAACCATTTAACACTAGCAAGGGTTCATACAATGATCAGCTTTTATTTATGTATATAATACCTTTACCTCAAAATGAAAAAAAGCTTGTTTGCCAACTGCTTATAGTGTTAGCTGGAGTATAGCTTTAATTAGTGTATATAAATCTGCTAGTACATCTAACGATCCCCCCCCCCCGATATAAAAATGTAACAATGCTGCTGTCCAAATGTGCTCCTTCATGCAGAGTGGGGGCACTCTAATACAGGAGGTGCGTTACTGGCCAGATCACCAGGTGAAAAGAGAGGGAGAAAACTAATGTAAGCTGCAATAAATTACATTTTTGGGTTCAATACCACTTCAAGTCAGGTAAATATTATTATATTGCCTTTTAATATTATGCAGTCTTCTATCCAGCGAAATATACAAATCGTGACTTTCCCTGCAAAAGTCAGATCTGGCCCACCTCCTGCAAGCCTCCTTAATCCCCAGTGGGGCTGCCTATCGAGTTAAAGAACCTGGTAATCACTTCTACATGTTTTCATTGAAGGCCAATTCTTTTTGTATACGCTGTTTAAATTCCCAAGTTCATGAAATTATGATTTTTTCTTTAGGGCTAGCTTCACAATTATGCGGCTGAGCTTGATACGTTTTTCAGGCACACTTTGCTGTGCGTTTTGCATTTTTAAACCCTTGTTTTTTTATGCGTTTTGCATGCAGTTTTCATGCATTTTGCATTTTTTTTTCTCTGTAACCACTTACCGACTGCCTGCCATCATTATACGGCAGCACTTTGAAGAGAAATATCGTTGTCATCCGATTCGCATGACATGCGAGTGTGACCAGCTGTCAATGGAGCCGGTTCACACCGGTCCAGGGCGGCCGCGGTCCGCATTCCAAAAGGGTCCTGTGCCTATTTGGGTCCGGTTCAGGTGCGAATTCAGGCAAAAATTCAGACCGAATCGCACCTGAACCGGTGAACAGGAACGCACTGACCCCATGCTGGGAACCGCAGCCGCACATATGTGAACCTGGCCTAAAGGAGAATAGGACTATAGCTTATGTTTTTTATTACTGTCTGAGTCTCTGTCTTGTCTCAGTTAGGGATTGTTCAGAATAAGGGCCAGGAAGCAATAAAAGCAGGTAGTTAGGCTGTGCTTTACCGTACCACCCACGTGAACAAGGACATGCAGCCGCTCAGGGCTGTTCACAGAACGCTGAAAAAATTAAACCCCCTGTGGCATTTGGCAGTCAGTACCAGTTATTGCGGTGCACCAAAAAATTAAAAAAAATTCGCGGCACATCTGAAAAGATTTGCAATGCAGCCTCACCAGTGCCCATAAATTCAGCCTCACCAGTGCCCATAAATGCAGCCTCACCAGTGCCCATAAATGCAGCCTCACCAGTGCCCATAAACGCAGCCTCACCAGTGTCCATATAGCAGCTTCACCAGTGCCCATAAACGCAGCCTCACCAGTGTCCATATAGCAGCTTCACCATTGCCCATAAATGCAGCCTCACCAGTGCCCATAAATTCAGCCTCACCAGTGTCCATATAGTAGCTTCACCAGTGCCCATATAGCAGCTTCACCAGTGCCCATATAACAGCCTCACCAGTGCCCATAAATGCAGCCTCACCAGTGCCCATTAATGCAGCCTGATCACTGGGGCAGGGCAAATGGGGTTTTTGAGTGGGGGGGGGGTTGGGATGTGTTGGTTAGCTGGGGGTGTCAGGGTCTCTTACCTGGCAGCTCAGCTTAGCAGATCTTTGCACGCCACAGCCTCCTAGGGGGGTGATGGTCCTGGGGTAAATTTGATGCCAGCCCGCAGTCCCGTAGCCCGAGCCAGTCACACGCCCCGACTCCCTTGCACGCCTTACCTCTGGTCTCCGGGAGTTGTAGTTTCCTCTGCGCTTGAGCAGACTACAACTCCCAGAATGCAACATCGGTCAGCCGCCACGGCCGTGCTCCCAGGCTCCCCGTGGCACAACCCCAAATGTGCCTCGGCACACAATTTGAGAAACAAGTGAGAAAATTTAGCTGCACACCAACATCAGGTTTATTGAAAGACTGCCACCAGGACTAAAACAACGGCCCAAGGGGTAACAATAAAAGTAACCTTTAAAAGAAAAAAAAAGGGCAGTGAGGGAGCCAAATATTGCCTGTCAACTGCCCTTTGAAAAGTGATCCACCACTGATCACCTTTCAGAGGGGTGGCAAAAGGCTGCTGCATGTGAGAACAAGCCCTAGTTGGGACAGAGTGAGAAGTAAGATCTTCCCAACCGGTTGCAAACAGCAATGACCGTGGTATTTGTTCTTCCCTGTTCTATTACAAAAGTTGGCTGGATCTGGGCTTTAGATTTGAATGTATGGAAAAGTTTTGATGCATTATCTTGCTAGAATGGACAAAACAAGTTTTTAGCTATTTCTGGCTTTGTTCTGGACTACCCTTTTCTTCACCCAGTTCAAAAACCTGTACATATAATATAAGAGGCAGAAAAATGACTGCTGCAGATGTAGGACAAGTTTTAGTATAGAAGTTGTACCTGGATGAGCACTGCTAGGGAATGTTCTGACAACACGCACTACTATAGATCTGTGTTTGGATAATATTCTGTTACCCCAAGAACCTGGAAAGCAGAACACCCCTTTTATACTGGTTAGATCAGTGTTTCTCAAGTCCAGTCCTCAAGGCGCCCCAACAGGTCATGTTTTCAGGATTTCCCTCAGATGAAACGGCTGTGGTGATTACTAAGGCAGTGAAACTGATCAAATCACCTGTGCAAAATAATGGCGAGCCTGAAAACATGACCTGTTGAGGTGCCTTGAGGACTGGAGTTGAGAAACATTGGGTTAGATCATGCTTGGTGTTATGTCTAACCTGTAATTAATACAGGAAAAAACGGCACCGTTGTATCCCTCCTACAGAAAATATTGTCTTTTTAACTCCTGTCCATATTCTTGCTTCACTAAAGATTGCTTCTTTATTCTATGTAGAATTCTCTGATGTCTAACTAATCATATGTAGTAACCGGTAAATTTCTTCTATGTACAGAAACCGCATACCACTGTCAGCTTACAAGACGTGCAGAGCATGCGCACTCTGCGTCCTCTGGATAGCAACACACTCCCAGGGGTGGAGCTGCACTATGGCTCAGCAGCCAATCCACGCACACTATGGGTGGAGCTCCAGGAGGTAAGCACATGTGCAGTAGGTTGTATACACAAACATTGTTTAACCACGTGCCGACCGGCCCATAGTAAAACTGTGCTATTACTTTGACATTTAATACCGGGGTTATGGTAGCAGCTAGCTGCTATAACACCAGTATAATTTTTTACTATGGCAGGACAAAAGTGGTCCCGGTGGTGGATTCGGTGCAGGATGATTTTTAGAAGCACTGGGACGCCACTTCCCAGTCGTTCCCGGGCTTACCGGACCCATCGGTAAAGCCCAGAAGCGATCCGATGTGGCCATTTGCTTGGCAGGAAGTCGAGTGAAGCCAGGATGGCCGCCACTCTTCTCTATGCCCTAGGAGGACCGGAGCGATGTCTGACATCACTTCCGGTTCTCTGGGCAAAACAAGTGAGAAATGCAAAAAAAAAAAAAACATTTATTTTCCCTTTGCTTTTTAGGCACCCTTTCACACGACAAGCCCGCTTGGATCTGCCTGTCTGTTTTTCAGGCGGATCCAAGCGGGCCATCCATTGACTCTTATAGGCAGGCAGATGTCAGTGGAGATGTGTCCCGCCTGCCATCTGATCCACTAAATACAGACATATGGCAATACGTTCAGCCATCCGTCTGGTGAATCGGATGATATCTGATGAAAACAGACAATGCTGTCCGTTTTCGTCCGATCTCCCCATAGGAATCAGCGGGGCTCTCATAAGCCCCTCCCTACTCAGTCAGCAGAGACCGACCTGTCAACCCCCGATGAGCAGATCCGCCCTGTGTGAAAGGGGCCTAAATGAGATATCTAGGGTCTTTTTGACTCTCTCAATAAAGAGGACCTGTCCTCCTAATTTCTATTGCAAGGGATGTTTACATTTCTTGTAAAAGGAATAAAAGTGCAAAAAAAAAAAAAAAAAAAAAAAGGAACAGTGTAAAAATAAAAAGTAAAACAAATAAGAAAAAATCTAATTAAAATTTGCCCCATCCCTCTGTGCTTGCACGCAGAAGCGAACGCAGTAGTTTGTCGCCATTACACGAGTGTGCGCAATTTTAAAGCGTGACCCATTCGGTATCTATTTACTTGGCGTAACATCATCTTTCACATTATACAAAAACATTGGGGTAACTATTGTTTTTTTTGTATTTTTATTCATTAAAGTGTATTTTTTTCTCAAAACATTGTGTTTGAAAAACCGCTGTGCAAATACTGTGTGACATAAAATATTGCAACGATCGCCATTTCATTCTCTAGGGTCTCTGCTAAAAATATTATATAAATGTTTGGGGTTCCAAGTAATTTTTTTAGCAAACAATACTAATTTAAATTAGTAAACAATTGACTAACCTGGTCTTCTTTGATACCGATAGGTGGCTGTTCTATTGTGTGATTTAGTGTTAATTTTTTCAACTAAAACTACTAAAACGTTTTAGTCGACTGAATTCTATTTTAGTCGACTAAAATATGACTAAAACTAAAACAATTCAGGCGACTAAAATATGACTAAAACTAAAATGGAATTTTAGTCAAAAGACTAAAATGCCATTTTAGTCAAAAGACTTAAGCCCTGTACACACGATCGGATTTCCTATGGATTCTAATCCGATGGATTTTTCCATCGGAAATCCGATGAAGCTGACTTCCATCAGTCTTGCCCACACACCATCAGTCAAAAATCCGACCGTCCCAAACGCGGTGACGTAAAACACTCCGATGAGCTGAGAAAAATTAAGTTCTATGCTTCTGAGCATGCGTCGACTTGATTCTGAGCATGTGTGGGTTTTTCTCTGATGGAGTTCCACACAGATGATCGGAATTTGCTATCGTTTTTTTTCCCATCAGATAAATTTAAAACATGTTCTATTTTTTTTCACCGATGGGGAAAAAAGACCGATGGGGCCCATACACGATCGGTTTGTCAGATGAGAAAAGTCCATTGGACTGTTTTCATCGGTAAAACCGGTCGTGTGTACACAGCATAAGACTAAAACGAAATCAAAATTTGACTTCAAAATTAACACTGGTCTGTAGTGCATATTCATACCTCAATACCATAAATAATAACATATTAGATTTTTCACTCCAGCAGTATATAATGATTTTTGAAATTGTAGAGAAATGTTAACTAATGCATTACAATTTAATTACACCCATCAGATTTTAGCCGACTAAAATTTGTTTTAATCGACTAAAATATACTGGAGATTTAGTCGACTAAATACGACTAAAACTAAAACAATTGCAGAAGACTAAAATGGGACTAAAACTAAAATGTAATTTTAGTCCTAAGACTAAAGGCCGGTACACACGATCGGATTTTACGACAATAATTGTCTGATGGACATGTTGTGTCGGATAATCCGATCGTGTGTATGCTCCATCAGACAATTGTTGGTGGAATTAACGACAACAAATGTTGGCTGTTCATGCTCACCAACTGTCTGACAATAAATCTGTTCCGTCGGATTATCCGATCATGTGTACACAAGTCCGTCTAAAATCCAAAGTACTTGGACTGCGCTCTCAGCACACCACCGCAGGACCACTTTCCTGTCGTCACATTTATATATGGTTAATAATGCAATGGAAACTTTTGCTGCCACAAGACACTCAAAAAAACTAAAAATCTAAGAGAATGAAAATGAGCATCAATTGCCTAAGAAAAGTCTTGAATACAGTCAGGTCCATAAATATTGGGACATTGACACAATTCTAATCTTTTTGGCTCTATACACCACCACAATGGATTTGAAATGAAACAAACAAGATGTGCTTTAACCACTTAACGACCGCTCACTGTATATATACGTCGGCAGAATGGTACGGACAGGCACAATCACGTACCTGTACGTGCCTGCCTTCGTATGGGTGGGGGGTCCGATCGGACCCCCCTCCGGTACAGTGAGCGGCCGGGATCGCTTCGGGAGCGATCCGTGATGAGGGGGCCGCCATTCGATTCTGGCCACCCCCTCGCGATCGCTCCCGGCGAATCAAATGCTTCCTCTGCCTGTGTAGTGTTTACACAGGCAGGAGGAAGTGATGTCATCTCTCATGCGGCACTCACATATACCGAGCGCCGCATGAGAGAAGACACAGAGGTTAGTGCACATAACAGCACACTGACACCACACACATAGGCACATGATCGCCCCCCCCCAGGCCCCCCCAGATCACCCCCCAGTCACAGTGTCACTGATTGCAGTGACCATTTATTTACTGATCACTGCAATCAGTGACATTTGTGACTGTAAAAGTGTCAGGGCAGAGTGTTTTAGGTCCAGTGTAGCCCCCTAACCCCCCCTAATAAAGGTTTAACCCCTTGATCGCCCCCAGGTAACCCTTTCACCCCCTAGCACCGCTGTCACTAATCAATCATTTTTCTGATCGCTGTATTAGTGTCGGTGATGCCGATAGGTAGCCAGTTATTTTTTTTAGGTTCGCTGCAGGTTTTTATAGCGTCAGGTACCCCCATATATTACCTAATAAAGGTTTAACCCCTTGATCGCCCCCCAGGTAACCCTTTCACCCCCTTTTGCCAGTGTCACTAAGCGATCGTTTTTCTGATCGCTGTATTCGTTATGCTGGTGCCGATAGGTAGCCAGTTATTTTTTTTAGGTTCCCCGCAGGTTTTTATAGCGTCAGGTACCCCCATATATTATCTAATAAAGGTTTTAACCCCCTAATTGCCCCTAGTTAACCCTTTCACCAGTGATCACCGTATAAGTGTTATGGTGACACTGGTTAGCCAGTTAGTTAGTTTGTTATTTTGGTTCCCCGTCAGGTTTTTATATAGCGTCAGGTACCCCCATATATTACCTAATAAAGGTTTAACCCCCTGATTGCCCCTAGTTAACCCTTTCACCAGTGATCACCATATAAGTGTTACGGGTGATGCTGGTTAGTTAGTTTGCTTTTTATAGTGTCAGGGCACCCGCTGTATATAACCCAATAAAGGTTTAACCCCCTGATCACCCGGCGGGTTATGTCAATTAGGTTTTAGTGTCAGAGAGGGTCTGCGTTGCCCCAGGCAGCGTCAGGTTAGTGCCAGGAACGCTAACACCCACGCGTGAAGCATACACCTCCCTTAGTGGTATAGTATCTGATCAGATCAATATCTGATCTGATCAGATCTATACTAGCGTCCCCAGCAGTTTAGGGTTCCCAAAAACGCAGTGTTAGCGGGATCAGCCCAGATACCTGCTAGCACCTGCGTTTTGCCCCTCCGTCCAGCCCAGGCCACCCAAGTGCAGTATCGATCGATCACTGTCACTTACAAAACACAACACACATAACTGCAGCGTTCGCAGAGACAGGCATGATCCCTGCGACTCCAGTGCTGTAGGAGGTGATTTCACCACCACAGTTAAAAAAAAAAAGAGCATATATGCCGAAGCATTGGGGCAGCAGGGGCGGAGGAGCGATTTTGCGTGCATACGGTCAAAATTCCGACGGAGGCTTGCCCGTGGAAAAGTCCGACCATGTGTGTGCGGCATAACTTTTGCGGGAGGATGCCCCCATGCTTCGGCATATATAAATGGTGCATGTATGCCCATCATTAGAAGTGGGTGGATGAAGGGCGGTATTCTAATGGTGGGCATACCCACCGATCAATCTCTTTAGTTCAGCCAACAGGCTGCATGAAATAAAAGATTACAATACATGTCCAACAAGGACCAGCAACGTACTGGTATGTTGCTGGACTTTGGTTACACCAGATTGATGCCTGCGGGTTTAGGTATCATCTTGGTATCATTCTTTTCAGCCAGCGGCTGACTTTCATGTAAAAGCAATCCTAGCGGCTAATTAGCCTCTGGACTGCTTTTACAAGCAGTGGGAGGGAATGTCCCCCCCCCCCCCCCCCGGATATAAAAAACGGCATTGGGAAATTGGGAAAGTATTTTATCACACCGATCTTGGTGTGGTCAGATGCTTTGAGGGCAGAGGAAAGATCTAGGGTCCAATAGACCCCAGTTTTTTCAAAAAAAGAGTACCTGTCACTACCTATTGCTATCATATTTACATTCCCTGAGATAACAATAAAAATGATAAAAAAAAATATGGAAAGAACAGTTTAAAAATAAAATAAAATAGCGAAATTAATAATAAAAAATAAAAAAAAGCACCCCTGTCCCGCCCTGCTCTTGCGCAATGGCGAACGCAAGCGTCGGTCTGGCGTCATATGTAAACAGCAATTGCATCATGCATGTGAGGTATCACCGCGAAGGTCAGATCGAGTGCAGTCATTTTAGCAGTAGACCTCCTCTGTAAATCTAACGTAGTAACCTGTAAAGGCTTTTTTTTTTTAATCAACAAAGGTTTTTAATGAAATAAAGTCAATGTATACATACACATCAAACAGCACATGGCTCAAGTCCAGTGACATTTTTACAATCGCACATTATACAGTTATATGTAGCTATTGAACATGGATGTTCCTTCTAGAAATATGTATGACATGAAATACAATCCTTAAACAGTGTGTGGGGTACAAGGAGTAAACAATACTACATGTGGGTAGTAATCATCTCAACATTATACACAGGTATCAGAACTCTGTAGCCAGCGATCCCAGATCTTCTCATATTTAGCCGGGCATCCTCTATTTATATAGATGCAATTTTTGTAAGGTAGAGTAACATTGACCTCAGCTTTCCACTCAGATAGAGTGGGGGGTATCTGTCTCATCCATTTCCTAGCTATTATCTTCTTGACTGAAAATAAAGTCTCCTGTAAAAAATATTTTAGTGAATTTGTCTACCCCCACTGGGAAAACTCCCAGTAGGCACTGTTTCGGGTCCATTGTGAGTGGTGAGCCCATACTGTCATGCAGAAAGTCTACCACCTGTTTCCACAGAGCCTGAATCTTGATACAGGCCCACAGCAAGTGGAAGAAGGTGCCCGTCTCGGATCCACAGAGTGAGCACAGAGTGGATTGCTCTCTCTTGTATCTAGCCACTCGAAGCGGTGTCAGATACGCTCGGTGCAGGATGAAAATTTGGGACACCTGTAAAGGCTTTTAAAGGCTTTTAAAAATGTATGTAGTTTGTCGCCACTGCGCGTTTGTGCAAAATTTTAAAGCATGTCGTGTTTGGTATCTATGTACTCGGCCTAAGATCATCTTTTTTATTTCATCAAACATTTGGGCAATATAGTGTGTTTTAGTGCATTAAAATTTAAAAAAGTGAATTTTTTCCCCCAAAAACGCGTTTGAAAAATCGCTGCACAAATACTGTGTGGACAACAAAAAATGCAACACCCACCATTTTAATCTGTAGGGCCTTTGCTTTAAAAAAATATATAATGTTTTGGGGGTTCAACATAATTTTCTTGCAAAAAAAAAAAATATGTTTTCATGTAAACAAAAAGTGTCAGAAAGGGCTTTGTCTTCAAGTGGTTAGAAGAGTGGATGTAAGCTTCCTAATGTTGTGTATAAAATGCCAGGACAGTTCAAAACCCCCCCAAATTACCCCATTTTGGAAAGACACTGCAAGCTATATACTGAGAGGCATGTCGAGTCCATGGAATATTTTATATGTTGACACAAGTTGCGGAAAAAAGACAATTTATTTTTATTTATTTATTTTTTTGCACAAAGTTGTCACTAAATGATATATTGCTCAAACATGCCATGGGCATATGTGGAATTACACCCCAAAATAAATTCTGTTGCTTCTCCTGAGTACGGGGATACCACATGTGTGAGACTTTTTGGGAGCCTAGCCGCGTACGGGACCCCAAAAACCAATCACCGCCTTCAGGATTTCTAAGGGTGTAAATTTTTGATTTCACTCCTCACTGCCTATCACAGTTTCGGAGGCCATGGAATGCCCAGATGGCACAAAACCCCCCCAAATGACCCCATTTTGGAAAGTAGACACCCCAAGCTATTTGCTGAGAGGTATTGTGAGTATTTTGCAGATCTCACTTTTTGTCACAAAGTTTTGAAAATTTAAAAAAAAATTATTTTATTTCTTCATTTTCAAAAACAAATGAGAGCTGTAAAATACTCACCATGCCTCTCAGTAAATAGCTTGGGGTGTCTACTTTCCAAAATGGGGTCATTTGGGGGGGTTTTGTGCTATTTTGGCATTTTATGGTCTTCGAAACTGTGATAGGTATTGAGGAGTGAAATCAAAAATTTGCGCCCTTAGAAATCCTGAAGGCGGTGCTGGTTTTCGGGGGCCCGTACGCAGCTAGGCTCCTAAAAAGTCCCACACATGTGGTATCCCCGTACTCAGGAGAAGCAGCAAAATGTATTTTGGGGTGCAATTCCACATATAACCATGGCATGTGTGAGCAATATATCATTTAGTGACAACTTTTTGTAATTATTTTTTTTTTTTTTGTCCTTATTCAATCACTTGGGACAAAAAAAAATATTCAATGGGCTCAACATGCCTCTCAGCAATTTCCTTGGGGTGTCTACTTTCTAAAATGGGGTCATTTGGGGGTTTTGTACTGCCCTGCCATTTTAGCACCTCTAGAAATGAGATAGGCAGTCATAAATTAAAAGCTGTGTAAATTCCAGAAAATGTACCCTAGATTGTAGACGCTATAACTTTTGCGCAAACCAATAAATATACGCTTATTGACATTTTTTTTACTAAAGACATGTGGCTGAATACATTTTGGCCTAAATGTATGACTACAATTGAGTTTATTCGATTTTTCTTATAACAAAAAGTAGAAAATATCATTTTTTTTTTATAAAATTTTTGGTCTTTTTCCGTTTATATCGCAAAAAAAAAAAAATCACAGAGGCAATCAAATACCATTAAAAGAAAGCTCTATTTGTGGGAAGAAAAGGACGCAAATTTTGTTTGGGTACAACATTGCATGTCCGCACAATTTACAGTTAAAGCAGCGCAGTGCAAAATTGTGAAATCACCTCTGGTCATTATGGTCCGTATTGGTCCGGGGCTTAAGTGGTTAACTGCAGACTTTCAGCTTTAATTTGAGGGTATTTACATCCAAATCAGGTGAAAGGTGTAGGAATTACAATTCATGTTTCATTTCAAATCCATTGTGGTGGTGTATAGAGCCAAAAAGATTAGAAAAGTGTCAATGTCCCAATATTTATGGACCTGACTGTATATGTTGTACAATAGAAGGCTTTTATTATAAGAAGGTAGCATGTGCAATGATTTTATGAAAAAAGGGTGTACCTCTCACATCCTTATTAAATTCTCTAGGAGGGGGATATCCTATATAATAAGTCCCTCCACACCCTGCCCCTTCATTAAAGTATATCTTGGGTCTGAATTTATTCTTTGATTTTGGATAGAGTATAGGGAATAGGTAAAACTTTTGTCAGATGAGACTTAAAGTGGAGCTCCACCCTAAATTTTAACTTGTGCTTATCGGATTCCTCCCCCCCTCCGGTGTCACAATTGACACCTTTCAGGGGGGAGGGGGGTGAAGATACCTGTCTAAGACAGGTATTTTTACCCACATCCGGGAGTCCTCTCTCCGGGAATCTGACGTCACTTCCCCCAGACTTCCCATAGTGTTCTGGGAGACACTCGGCTCCCAGAACACAGGAGGACGAATCAGAACGGTGCAGCGCGACTCGCGCATACGCCGTAGGGAACCGGGCATGAAGCCGCAGGGCTTCACTTCCTGGTTCCCTCAGCGAGGATGGCGGAGGGAGCAGCAGAGCGACGAGCGGTCGCTCGTCCTCTGCTGCGGACGTCGCTGGACTCCAGGACAGGTAAGTGTCCAAATATTAAAATCCAGCAGCTGCTGTAGCTGTAGCTGCTGGCTTTTAATATTTTTTTTTCCGGCGGAGCTACCCCTTTAAGCCTCTTAAGCCCCGTACACACGCTCGGACTTTTGGCCAACAAAAGTCCGATGGAGCAAAGTCCGACAGTGTGTACAGAAAACCATCAGACTTTTGTCCGATGGACAAAAAAATAATGTTACAATCAACCCACAATAGCAGAAGTTGACCAAAGGGTGGCTGGAAAGAGCAGAAAAACCACGTGATGTTGGAAAAAGTTTTGGGAAAGTTTGCAGAAAAGTCCTGTGGTGTGTATGCTATGGGTGTTCCCGACCAACTCCGTTCGGACAAAAAAACACGGAAAAGTCCGATGGAAGTCCGACCGTGTGTACGAGGCTTTACACGCGATGGGATTTCCATCGGACAAATCCGTGGAATTTTGTTTTGAAGGGCGTTGGCCATAAACTTGTTCTGCATACAGACGGCAAAACTTTCTCAGCCAACAAACTACGTGTTTTTTCAGCTCTTTAGCACCACCCTTTGGGTAACTTCTGCTAACGTTGTGCTATGGTGAGCATTGCTTCTGAGCATGCGTGTTTGTACTTTGGATTTTTTTCCGACGGACTTGTGTACACACGATCGGATAATCCGACGGCACACATTTGTTGTCGGAAAATTCGAAAGCATGCTATCCAACATTTGTTGTTGGAAAATCCGACAACAATTGTTTGATGGAGCATACAAACGGTCGGATTTTCCGACAAAACCCTGCCATCACACATTTGTCGTCGGAAAATCAATCCGATTGTGTGTACGAGTCTTAAGGCTCCATGCACACTGGCATAAAAAAACGGTGCTTTTACAGGAGTTTTGCCTATAGAAGCAACTCAATGTTATCCTATGTGTCCATGCACATTATGATGTTTACAGGCTTATTTTAAGATCAACGTTGAGAGGTAGAAAAAAAAAACCTTCTCATTTGCGTTTCTGATTGGAGCTCACTGGCAGAAAAAACGTAAAACTCTCCTAAACTCGTCTAAACTTTGTACAAAAAATTCTCTCTATGGATGTTTTTTTACTCCAAAGAGAACAGACGTTTTATGGAGCCTTACAATGCACAATGACGGCTTGGTTTTGAACCCTTTTTGAGCCAAATTGAAGAAGGGCGAGTCCCTCATCACTACGCATTACGCAGAGCAGTTCTGGGAGGATCTGGAGAAAACCTTGCCATAAGTTTAGACCCATTTAAGGGGAAAGCACATTGGGACCTGTGAATATGTCTACAAGGGAGGTGAGAGCATATACAGAAAGGTGCAGGATCAGGTGGTGTTTTTTTTCTCCAAAAAGCCACACATTGAGGATTTCTACTTTCACTGGACACTTGCTTTGTGCATCTGTTTTGATACGTAACTAAAGTATTCCACATAAGAGATTTATTAATGGGAAAGTTCCCACCACCATTGCTATATATCAAGTATATGTACATCTTTTTATTAAAAAAAATTAGATTTTGGATAATGCTGGTTATTATTTGCTTTTTTCTGTATCGTTATTGCACTGTATATACAGTATCAGTTGCTAACCCAGGTTGTTTGCACGGCTACATGTAGAAGATGTAACTATTTTAATATTTATATGCAAGTTTGTTTCTTTGGATATCATCATTATTGTTTTGCGATCATATATTTATGTTCATCTTGTGCATAGAATTTTATAGGTCGTCCCTTTTCTCACCCATTTTGGGGGTCCCTCCACCATTGTTAAACACTCTTTAGTGAAGGTAGCGCTGCATTTTTTATTTTTTTGTCAACTTTTTCCATTTAGGTGTTTAGGAACACACAAAAGTGCTCTGCTGCAAGCCTTTCATTTATTTCCACTACATATATTTAGTATCGTGGTGATTACCCACTATTGCCCCTTACACACTGGACATTGAAGGATAGTGCCTCTTCAAATGGTTTCTCAATATCATTAAGGATGCTACTGGTGGCCAGGGCACTGCTCATCCCCAGTGTTTTATTTCTCACATGTGACTCCTCTCAGTGCACATGAGTAGGGCAATATGGCTATAGTGCTGAACTGTGGAGCTGTCCTGTAAGAAACATTTGATGCTCATGGCCTACGAGGGACAGCACATCTTCAAGCTGGCTCTTGATTTCAAGGATGCTGCTGATGGCAGGGCAGGCACACTCCTCATCAGAAGAAGAAAAAATAAAAAATATGGACAGCCACACTCCAAAAAAAACCTTTAGACGGTCGCCTTTATTGTAAAATGATGGAAAATTACACCAAAATACATCACAGCATAGCCGGGGTAACTGCTTACATGTTTTGCACTGAAGGTCAGTGCTTAATCAGCTATGATTAAGCACTGACCTTCAGTGCGAAACATGTAAGCAGTTACCCCGGCTATGCTGTGATGTATTTTGGTGTAATTTTCCATCATTTTACAATAAAGGCGACCGTCTAAAGGTTTTTTTTGGAGTGCGGCTGTCCATATTTTTTATTTTTTCTTCTTTATATGCTACGTGCATTGCCAGCACCCACGGTAGTCCTGTTATTACGGATTGTTGGAGTGTATCCACCTGGAGCGGTAAAAATCTCTCACACTCCTCATCAGCATAAGATGTCTAAGGAGCTTACTGTGAAGTCATCTCTGTTTGCTTCTCTGTCTCTTTTTCTTTTCTACTCCCTTAAATTCAGTGTCAAGACCCCTCAAGCAACTTGGCTCCCCATCCATCTGCAAATTCCAAAGTCTGCCAAATCCTCACATAAGCCTTTCTAGCGTAGGTGGACAATTGTTGACCTTTGCAGAAGCTTGGAAAGCTTGCATTCCAGATACGTGGAACATTCTTCCTGTGCATCCACATACACTAGTAGATCTCCATAGAACTGTCTTGTGTCTTCTAGATCAGGATGGTATTGCCCCAGGCCCTTTGACAGAACTATTTCAGGGTGTTGATCTGTTCAGTGTTCCAAAATCCACAGAGGGCATTTGCCCCATTTTGGACCTCAAGGCACAAAACGTTTACATTCAGTCCCTAAACTTCCAGATACCTGGAACATTCTTCCTGTGCATCCACATACACTAGTAGATCTCCATAGAACTGTCTTGTGTCTTCTAGATCAGGGTGGTATTGCCCCAGGCCCTTTGACAGAACTATTTCAGGGTGTTGATCTGTTCACTGTTCCAAAATCCACAGAGGGCATTTGCCCCATTTTGGACCTCAAGGCACAAAACGTTTACATTCAGTCCCTAAACTTCCAAATGAAATCCATCGGACCGGTTATTGCTTCCCTTCACTAGGAAGACTTTCTGGCTTCTGTGGATATCAAAGAAGCTTACTTACATGTGCTTATTTTCCAGGGGACCACTCAACTAGTTTATTGCCCTGCCATTCGGCCTATCCTCTGCACCTCAGGAATTTAGTAAAGTGAAGACTCTGTTGTGCTATTGTGGCACCCTTACTATGGGATACTTCCATATGAGATGACCTCCTGTTAAGGGGACAGTCAGCGAGGGTTCTGTCAGACAACATATCTCTGACTGTCCAGCCACCTGACTCTCTTTGTCCATGTTCACTCGAAACATCTGCAATGCAGTATTCTGTGAATGTAGCACAAATTGTTTCCGTCTCTGGACAGGCTGATTAGATTGACACCAAGGGTAAGGTTATCCCTGGCTTTGTGACTCTGGAGTCTGAACTCTATTATTCCCATATATTGAACGATTTCCACATTGGACACCAGCCTGTTGAGGAGACCTGGGCACCTTGTTGATGCAACTCTTGAAGTTTTGGGCAGAAGCAGGGAGGAACTAGAGGTCTCATTGCAGCAAGAGAAGTAGAGCCCATCCTGTCCTGGGTAGAACTGCACGTTCAAGCTTTGTAAGCTGTGTACATTCCAGATGTAGAAAATTGGCAGATGTTGGCAGTCGGCAGTGTCTGACCATGAAGAGTGGTCTTTACACATAAAATTTATTCAAAGACCTGTGTCACAGGTGGGGATGACTTTTAGGTTCATCAACAAACTGGACAAGGTTGTATCCAGCTGCAGGGATCCACTGGAAATGGCAGTAATGGATGTTTTGGTGACTTGGTGAGATCGTACACCCTGATTTATGCCTTCCCTCACCTTAAAACCTTTCTCGCCTGCTCCACAAGATCAAGATGGAGGGCATTCCATTGATTCTCATTACCCTGAATTGGCCCATGGAATGTGGTACTGCAACCTGGTAAAACTTTTAGCAGAAGCTTCTTTGGCCAGACCTTCCATATACAGGTGAAACTCGAAAAATTTGAATATCGTGCAAAAGTAAATTTATTTCACTAATGCAACTTAAAAGGTGAAATTAATATATGAGATAGACTCATTACATGCAAAGCAAGATAATTCAAGCCGTGATTTGTCATAATTGTGATGATTATGGCTTACAGCTCATGAAAACCCAAAATCCACAATCTCAGAAAATTAGAATATTGTGAAAAGGTGCAATATTCGAGGCTCAAAGTGTCCCACTCTAATCAGCTAATTAAAACAAGGAAAGGGGCGCCTCTGAGAAAAATATCAATATAACTTTTATTAAATAGCAATATTCACTCACATGTAGGAATGAAGTAGTTGTGTACATCTGGGTAGAGGAGTGAAGGGAAGGACTGCAGGTCACAGCAAGTCCATGAAGGCTGGCACCACAAAGAATCCTGTAGGGGAAGCGTGGGATGACAAGCACAGCAAGAAAAGTTCCTTCTCAGACCCAGTCAGTTCATACCTCATTCAGAGTAAGAGGATCCATCTGGCATTAGGTATGGGTTCCAGGGCAGTAGCTAGGGCGGGACGTCAGGGCTGGATGGATGGCTGTGCTGCGCTACGGCCGCGGGGACTCGCCTGGCTTCCGGAATTGATGAAGAGACACGGCCGTGTATTCGGTGGTCAGAGCGAGGCTTGGGCAGCACACCAGAGCACAGCGCCGAGCTGTGACGTCATCAACATGCGACACATTTCTGAGCGGGCTCGCTATTGGTGGTGGAACAGCGGCACTCCTTTATCAAGCCCCTTTCCTTGTTTTTGTTCTAGCTCACTGGAAACCTGCTTCTGGTCTTGTTGGTGGCTGCCCTGACTGACCCATCTCCATTAATGTACCTGAGAGTATAAGTCCTCATTTATACATCTTTTATTATTCTGCTCCTGGACTATCTGGTATCATACCTTTATCCATATATCGAGGTACTTGTGCACTGCGCCTTTTTTTACTTGTTTTATAATCAGCTAATTAAGCCATAACACCTGCAAAGGGTTCCTGAGCCTTTAAATGGTCTCTCAGTCAGGTTCAGTAGGAATCACAATCATGGGAAAGACTGCTGACCTGACAGTTGTGCAGAAAACCATCATTGACACCCTCCATAAGGAGGGAAAGCCTCAAAAGGTAATTGCAAAAGAAGTTGGATGTTCCCAAAGTGCTGTATCAAAGCACATTAATAGAAAGTTATGTGGAAGGGAAAAGTGTGGAAGAAAAAGGTGCACAAGCAGCAGGGATGACCACAGCCTGCAGAGGATTGTCAGGAAAAGGCCATTTAAAAGTGTTGGGGACTTTCACAAGGAGTGGACTGAGGCTGGAGTCAGTGCATCAAGAGCCACCACACACAGCCCTGGACATGGGCTTCAAATGTCGTATTCCTCTTGTCAAGCCACTCCTGAACAACAAACAACATCAGAAGCGTCTTACCTGGGCTAAAGAAAAACACACCTGGTCTGTTGTTCACTGGTCCAAAGTCCTCTTTTCTGATGAGAGCAAATTTTGCATCTCATTTGGAAACCAAGGACCCGGAGTATGGAGGAAGAATAGAGAGGCACACACTGCAAGAAGCTTGAAGTCCAGTGTGAAGTTTCCACAGTCTGTGTTGATTTGGGGAGCCATGTCATCTGCTGGTGTTGGTCCACTGTGCTTCATTAAGTCCAGGGTTAAAAAAAAGCAGTCTACCAGGAGATTTTGGAGCACTTCATGCTTCCTTACGCAGACGAGCTCTATGAGGATGCTGAGTTCATTTTCCAGCAGGACTTGGCACCTGCCCACACTGCCAAAAGCACCAAAACCTGGTTCAATGACCGTGGGATTACTGTGCTTGATTGGCTAGCAAACTCGCCTGACCTGAACCCCATAGAGAATCTATGGGGCATTGCTAAGAGAAAGATGAGAGACATGAGACCGAACAATTCAGAAGAGCTGAAGGCTGCTATTGAAGCATCCATAAAACCTCAGCAGTGCCACAGGCTAATAGACTCCATGCCATGCCGCATTGAGGCAGTAATTGCTTTGAAGAGGTCCGATATTGTTCTATGTACAATCCTTGTTTTATTGATTGCATGTAATATTCAAATTTTCTGAGATTGGGGATTTGTTTGTTTTTTAATGAGTTGTAAGCCATAATCATCACAATTATGACAAATAACAGCTTGAACTATCTTGCTTTGCATGTAATGAGTCTATCTCATATATTCGTTTCACCTTTTAAGTTGCATTAGTGAAATAAATGAACTTTTGCACGATATTTAAAATTTTCGAGTTTGCCCTGTATACTGACCCAAGGGCCAGTTTTCCACACTGCTTCTTGGTTGCTGGCTTTAACTGCATCACTGTTTAAGCCCATGTTCTAAGGAACAAGTTTACGATTCCCAAGGCTCGAAAAGTCCTCTTCCTGCAAAGTTTTTTTACTGGACGCGGAAAGCTTACTTTACTTAGTGTATTGTCTAGGGCAGTGATGGCGAATCTTGGCACCCCAGATGTTTTGGAACTACATTCACCATGATGCTCAACTACACTGCAGAGTGCATGAGCATCATGGGAAATGTAGTTCCAAAACAACTGGGGTGCCAAGGTTCGCCATCACTGGTCTAGGGACTTTCATCCCAGGAATTTCTTTGTGGGATGAAATCTTTTTTCCTGCAGTTTGGTCAGGACTAGCTCCTGGCTCTCAGCATCTAAGGTCAAGTCTCTGCTCTTTGGTTAAGACATTGGTGTTAGGTGGGGCTGGGCTGTGCTCCTATGTGGTTTCCTGTCTGCTACCCTATGCTTCCATGGGATCAGAATTTTGTTCTCTCTCCACTTCAGAAGCCACCATGTTGGCCCTAGAGATATTCCTTTTTCTTCTCTTGCCCACAACGTTGTTTTCCTTGTGGCCATTACCTCTGTGAGGCCAGTATCTGAATTGGTAGCCTTATTGTGCAAACATAGCTTTTTGACCTTGCATAGGAACAAGGTGGTGTTGAGGCCCAGGACTTCCTTTTAGTCTCTGCCTTTCACTGTATTCAGGACATTCATCTCATGTCCCTCTGTCTGACTCCAGTTCATCAAAAGGAAATTTATTTTAATGTCTGGATATGGTTTGGCCTAAAAAGTATCTCTCGGCCACTGCTTCCTTCAGAAAGACTGATTCTTCTTTACTCATACCAGACGGACACTAGAAGTGTGCCCCGACTTCATGTTTCACTATCACTAGGTGGCTCAGACAGACCATTGTACAAGCTTATGATTGGGTTTCCCCTTTTCTTAGTAAAGCTCACTGCACTAGGTCTGTGAGTGCCTCTTGGGCTTTTCATCATTATTCAATGTTTCCCTTATTTTTAAGGCTTCTACCCGATCTTCTGTTTACATGTTCTCTTACATCTACCAGTGTAAGTTTCAGCCCGACATGATTATAAGGAATGCTGAGACGCACGATACGTTCAAAAACAGTTCAACTGAGGGCTGACAACACAGCAAATTTAAACGCTAACAAGCTCACAAAGCAACCAGGTAAAAACTAGGGATGCTTACAGCTCATAGACCTTGCTTGGAAGACCTTATGATCAAAGCTTGCATCAGCTGTGCCCTGAACATGCACCTGGTAAAATGTAGCGGGTCAGCCTTGCAAATCTAGGAAAGTTTGTGATGCAGAAAGGCTAAAGAGGAGCTTACTGATTTAGTAGAGTGTGCCTTAATATGGAAAAGTGAAACCTTATCCTTAAGTGAATAGGCTTGTATGATAAGCCACATAAAAAAGGTAAAGAGAGACGCAGGCTGACCCCTACAGGGATCCTGACAAAGAGGCAGTCAGTCATTTTAAAAGGAGACATGAGAGGCAAATTCAAAAAGCTTTACCACATCCAAGCAATGGATGGAAATCTCCTCGGGATGTACTGTAGCAGGATAGAGGCACGAAAGACACCACCTTTGGGAGAAAGGAGGCTCTAGGCATCAGGACAACCTTGTCTCTGTAAAGCTCTCTGTCCTTTTTGCAGGACGGAAACCCGTCTCACACAGGTGATGACAAGGAGAAAGGCCACCTTGTGAGAGAGAGAAAACAAAGGAATAGCTCCAACAGATTCAAAAGGCAGATTTTGAAGGGCCAACCAAACCAGGTTGAGGCCCCACATAGTGACAGGTGGCTGTATAGGAAGAACAATTTAAGGAATTAGAGGTAGGCGGTCTGTGAAAAAGAATTGCTAGAGCCGAAATCTGACCTTTGAAAGTACTTAGGTCCAACTGTTGACCTAGACCAGACTGGAGAATGTGCCCCATGAAAGTTTTCTGGGATGGAATTTCCGTGCCTCAAATCACGTGAAGTACGCTTTCCAAGTGCAATGGTGGAACTAGTATTAAGTCTATTGATCCAGACCTCCGCGGCAATCATCAGAGATCCGGCTTCCCAGATTTAGGTCGTTGAGACCTTAAGCCTGTCCGACTCACTGTCATAAGATAGAAGAGTCCATCTGTTGTGGTAAGAGTACCCCATCTATTTACTCTTCAAAGTATTTGATTGAATTTTCAACAGTCAATCTGTTATTCCTGTATCTTGGGTCATTCCGTGGGAAAGAACTTCATATTGTGTGTTCACACTATACGGACTTCTTCACAGCGTTTTGAAGTCTTATACACACTACAGTATTTGGGTTCATCTATACATGGACTTTAGCAACACACCTTGGAGTTTCTTTTTATCATATTTATTTTGTTCTTCATGGTTCACTTATATTGTTTGTTTTTCATTATCATAAATTTCACAGTGGTATTTTTCCCCATTCACCATTGAAGTTGTAGCGCTGCACTATTTACCCCATTTCCTCTTTCACTTTGTTTGTTTGAGTGCTGGCAGCTTTTTTCATATATATTTTTTGTTCTTGGGTTCTAGCGCAATTTTTTCTTACCATTTATTAAGTGTATTTCCTAGCATTTTGGAGAGCGGGAATACCAGAATTGGATTAACCCTGAACTCTTAGGACATTGGTTGCAACAGTTATGCCATTAAAGCCAGTGACCGTGAAGCAGGGAAGTAAACCGGAACTTGGGATAGGAGATCTAAACAGTCTGTGAAAGCACATGGAGAGTCTGTCAGGAGTCGATTTTCTCTGAGGAGAAAAGCAGTCCATTCTCCTAGGACAGTAGCAAAAAACGGAAGCATGATGGAATTGGCAGGGGCTATACTGGCTGGCTGACATATTTGTTGTTACTAGTGTACAATTCTCCTGTAGGTGGCAGTATAACCCACACGTCTCAGAATTACTTCTTAAAGCGGAGCTCCACCCAAAAGGGGACGCGCCGCTTGTTTGCCTCCTCCCCCCACCCCTCCGCTGCCACATTTAGCACCTTTTGGGGGGCAAGGAGGGAGCGAAGTCACCTGTAAGTTTGGCCTCCTTCCTCCACGTCACCGGGCCATTCACAAAGCGCAGCGCGCTTCGCGCATGCACAGTGGGGAACTGGCTGTGAAGCCACAAGGCTGTTTCCCTTACAAGAAATGACAGCGGCAGCACCTGAGAGCCGATTGAAAGAAAGTACTGATGGATTTGTGGACAGGTAAAGTGTCCTAATATTAAAAGTCAGCAGCTACTGTATTTGTAGCTGCTGACTTAGATTTTCTCTGAAGGAGCCTGAGGCTCTGCTTTAACCACTAATCTACCAGCGGCATTTATACCAAAAAATGGGCTTTCATGTGTAAATGACACAGGCAACTGTAAACCCACCCAATAACTTCCACAGCTTGCCAATCACAACCTGTGCTCCATTAGCTTCAGTGAAGGGTAGAGGAGACATCAGGGGTCAAATAGACCCCTGATGTCTCAATAAAGAGAACTTGATATTACAGTATGCTATCAGGAGACTGTTGACCCCCTATGTGATCACAAAAAAGGTAATTGTAAAAATAAAGTAACAAATTATTATTTGCCATAACAATGTTAATTGTAAAAATAAAGTAATAACTTTTTATTTGCCATAACAATGGCAATTTTCAAGAATAAGCTCTGTAAATGCTGATTCCTTTGGCAAAAAAAAAGTGCAATAGCTTAGTGAACTGAGCATATAAAAAAAAAAAAAAAAAAAGAAGAGCACTAAAAGATTATTATTATTTTTTTTTTAAAGTTGTGTTTTTCTTTTCTCTCTACAGGCTAAAGAGCTGTACCACACACTGGCCTTGATCATAGAGAACAAGGACGCGGCTGTATAGTAGAAAGAAAAGCCTTCCAAGATCATGTATAAATACACCTTATTCAATTTGTCATTTCATGTGATCAGAAATGAATGTCTGCCTGTACCATTGAATTATCTCTGTCAAATTAAAACTGGGAATGTCCAAGCTGCCCTGTGTTTCCAGTGGCTTGCTGTGCTAGGATCAGTTGGTTAATCAATCTTTGAAAATCATCTTTGCTTTTATTTGAATGCAGGTCTAGCCATTTTAATACCTGATAGAAATGTCAATGTCAATGTAAATAGTGAAATGCCTGTTATCTGCTGTTTCTTATCTAAATCCAAAAACCAAAATGGAATATATTGCAGCTCACCAGTCCTTAGATGTGGCTGCATTTGTTTTCTTTTTTTTTAGTATAAGAACTTTTTTCTACAATTACAGAAAAATGTTTTAATTTTACTTTGCCAGAATTTTATTGTTCTTGTAACTTCCTGTGTGCTTAGAAAATATAACAAACAATAATATCATTTTTTCTTGCCAACTTCTCTGAACTGCAAAAGAATGACTCCTTATGTAATGGAGGTGAAAAGGTTCGTAGCTCAAAGTCAGAAGAGCAGCCTAGGGTGACACCAATGCTCCTCTGTGGAGATACTGTACAGTAAATTGACATGGTCACCCTAGGACAGGAAGGGTGTTACTGGCAACACCAGAAGGTGAAAATAGGGAAAATGCCTGAAAAACAAAAATAAAATAAAAAAATTACACAGAAACCACATTTAAGGACTAGTAAGGTGCAATATATTTTCTTTTTTTTTTCTTTTAGGTTTATATACATGTTAAAATAAAAAAGTAATTTATTGGGAAACATATTGTTTAATCAGAAAACAGATCAAAACTAAAATATTGATGGTTTTAGTGCTGTAATAATATTACTGTAATAATATTCTTTAATTAAAGAGAAGTCACTTATATTAGCCCTGCTTATTTGGAAAAATGATCTACATCTATATGGCTAATTGTTGCTTGAGGCTGGGTTCACACTTATGCGAATTGGATGCAGTGAAATTCCACATTCACTTCGCATGATAGCAGAGTGTGACCTGCTCTCTATTGAGCCAGTTCACACATCTCCAGGGGTCCTGTGCGTCTTAGGCTCCATTACAGGTCCGCTCCAGGAAGACGTATAACGAAACGCATAGGGTGGGGGCAAGGATGCTGACGTCAACACGCTCTCCAGGATCGTACTTGCAGCTCACATATGAACTTCAGCGACCGGAGGCAATTTGGAATACACAAATGCTTGTAATCCCTAGTGTCGGGTCTGACACTTTTAAAATGTGAGTGCAACCTATTTTTAACGCTTTTGAAAAAGTTTATATAAAACACTATCACACTATTGGAGGCTCTTTCTTCCTCTGCTTATGCATGTGGGGGCCGTGGCATGATTTTTGGAGAGGACTTTGTGCATTGCTAACAGCACCTTAGATCTAAGCATTGATTGCAAAAAGGCGCAGCTGCTGGTTTATAATCTTACCAGCCATTTGATCTGGTGAGTCAGTTTGGTATGACTGGTGTTATTATCACATTGGATAGGCATACAAGATATCACTCAATGTCACCATTATATATTTTTAATTGATGAACTGCCGTATATACGTGAGTATAAGCCGACCCGACTATAAGCCGAGGCACCTCATTTTTACCACAAAAAACTGGGAAAACTTATTGACTCGAGTATAAGCCTAGGGTGTCCATGTGCATGCCTCACTGTGTCCATGACTAGACTAACGTTTAACATGGGAGTCTATGGAAGGGGTGCATGGATTTGAAAAATTGGTGCTCCCTGGCCGTAGGTCCCCCAGACAACAATCTTTGCACACTTGTAGAGGAGAAATGGGGCTACAAGTGTGCCAAGTTTCGGGTCCAGGGGACCTACTACCGGCTGGTACCAGGTCCCCAAAATTACCAAAGAAATTACCGTTTAACATGGGAGTCTATTGAAGGGGTGCCCGGCTTTGAAAAATCAGTGCTGCCCGGCTGTAGGTCCCCCAGGCAACAAACTTTGAGAGGAAGAGTGGGGCTACATGTGTGCCAAGTTTGGGGTCCAGGGGACCTATGGACGGTCGGCCGGTACCGGGTCCCCAAAGCCCGGGAGATCAGGTGCAAAAAGGTGACTCGAGTATAAGGCGAGGGGGCATTTTCAGCGCAAAAAAATGTGCTGAAAAACTCGGCTTATACTCGAGTATATACGGTATTTTTTTAAGTTTATAAATTTGCTTATACACACATATATATGATTTTTTTCTTTTTCCTTGAAGACAATTTTTGGAGCACTTTTATGATGGACTTTGTTATTTTTATATTATGAAATTTATTATGTGTATATACATATTTTGAGCACTTTTTTCAATTTGTACACACATAAGTAATTCACTATAATTCTTGGGCTTATGTTTAGGTCCTATCCATGATCTTATTTCTCACTGTTAAGTATTATTCTATATAGTGTGTCATTTTTGATCAGCGCTGCTTCCCTTTCAGGCCTGATTTGTCCCTGAAACGGAGAACAGGGACGCACTGGACCCCTGCTGTGAGCCCAGCCTCAATCACTCCCCTGCAATATGGATATTTAGTCCTGAAGAACAATTCTCCCATTTGGTTTATTTTTTTTATTTGCAGTTAATTCTCTGGGTATGCCAACTCTGCCTCCTGACCTGCCAGTCTTTCATGTGCTGTCTACATAGCTGCCTCACCCAACACCAAATTATGAAACATGCATCTGAAAACTGTAGTAGGACTGGCCTTTCTAAAGCAACGGAGACAGTTCTTTCACACACATCAATAAATGAGGCCCCTCGTTCTTTTATGTTATTCAAAAACTCCTGGCTGGAAACGTAACGCCCTTCCACCCACCCTGGCATGTCTTTAAAAAGCTTTTAAGGCCGGGGGGGGGGGGCTTTGGTGGTGCAGGAAGGATTGGCAATCATGTGACCACTGTGATTGGCTGTGTGGGGACTGACAGCTGTCTTTAACAGCTCAGTTTCTGTGCTGGGAATGCTCAGCAAGCACGCTTCCAGCATGGAAACAGTGGCTGGACAGTGCCACATATGTGCAACAGGTGGGCTGAACTACTTTTTTTAGGCCTTAAGACAGAGAAACCATACATGTGTTAAACAATTCTTTGTGTGTGGTGTGCATTGTATAGGATAAGAAAGCATGCATGATAAGGAAAGGCATCCTCTGCAAGAGTTTAGTGAAGGCCATCCTATCCCCCCATTTCATGTAACCCTGGCTAGTTGGTTGTGAACTAGTACTGCATGCATCAGGGAAGTAGAAGGTGGTTGGAAACAAGAAGACAGACTTCAACTGGCCAAACTTTTGATGATGGGTATTAAAGGAAAGGTATGGGACTGCCGCCATTGAAGTAGGGGAGTGTGCTCTTAAATTTCCACCAACAAAAGAATCAATATTGTACATTCCTCCGGCCTTGCTACTGACCATCTATAAAGCCCAGTAATCCGATTCTACACAATTACACAGAAATCTGATTAAAGTGTTGCTACACCCAGGACCCTGCATTCACTATATCTGGTCTCCCACAGTACACAGAAATGGAATAGTTTTAGTAAATATAAAAACTGCTAAATACCTTTTCTCATCAGCAGTATATAGCGGTCTTATGACTTCTATCGGTGTCTGGTTAAAACTTGTAGGAAGAGTTTTCATTCTCCTCTGACTGTCCTATGAGGCTGCATGACCCCTGACCCTCTGGACAGTGCTGATTGGTCCTATGCTAATCACATGCACCCTCCCAAAAAAAACTCTAGCAATACACACCAAACTGAGCATGTGCAGAGTGACTCCTAGAGCTCTGTGCTATCAGCACATGGTTTGGGGACTGTGGAAGAAGAGAAGGATCAGAGAAGACAGGATCAAACAGCCTTTTTGCACAATGCAGATTAATCCCGTAGGTTCCACAGTGAGTATAACAAGCATGATTTACTGCATTATACAGACTAATATTACTGTTGTGGGTTTGGTAACACTAACATTTTGATTTGAGCAAAGTTGCTGTGCTTATTGAATGCCATTAATGCCTCACTGAATGTCTTCTCTTGTTGCCTCGATCTTCACTACCATTTTACATACTTTCTTACAATGAGAGTTGAACAAACATGCCTTTCAGTGTGTGACATCATGAAAACATTCCATCTGTGTTCACTCCCGTAGTTACATCATCCTCATTGGAAGCACAGGTAACCGACTCAACAAAAGGAAAAATGGAAGAGAACAGAACTTTTCTTTTCAGACTTGTTCATCTATGACAAACTGGACAGAAAGCCTGGTCACGTATCTTGGAGCGTTTACCAAAAACAAGAACTAGAGAATTTTTTTTTCTTATGACATGCGGAAGAAGAAAGGTGGCCATAAAGCATTCAGTTTTTTAAAAGAAGTACTGCCTACTATTCCAGCTGACCCCTGGAATATTCCAGCTGACCCCTGGAAACATTCCTAGGGCTGTTTCTTCTATTTTAGGAACATACAGTGCTCCAATTTCAGCTACCTCCTGCCCAATAAGAAGCTGGGCAGAAAATTGTGGCTGATCATCACCCTGTATCAAATCAGCTGGTGGGGTCGACTGTCAAAATACAATAGCTGCAGTGAGGGATTAATAAGGTGAATAGTGATGCGCTGTCTACCAAAACCATATCAACTCAACATGTGAAATAATAAGCGACAATAATATTGTGCTGTATTATAAATGGTAAGAAAACAAAACCCCCTGAGGAATGGGACTTTCAAAACTCCCATTCCTCAGGGGGTTTTGTTTTCTTTCTATATACCCGGATGTGGTGACTGAAAACTCTGTTTTCTGTGATCGTGGGATTCTTTTTCTCTAGTATAAATGGTAAAACACATGTGTCTCAAGGCTGGACACAATTCAATCCACACAAACTTGAAAAAGACTTAGAAATAATTGCAATATCCGTGAAACAAATAAACGGGCTTCTTTAATGAAAATGTGCTTAATGGAGTCTTGTGCAGCTATTCGTGGTGCATCCCTTCGCCATCACTTGTGAACGTCTATAATAATAGGGGACTAAATCCCTTTCTTCCCGTGTCACCTCTGTGCTCTCTGGCCTCTCACCTTAGATATGCTTAGTATAGGCATATGATGATATCTCTCTGGATGTCCTCTGTGTATTTTCCTAATGCCCCGTACACACGATCGTTTTTAATGTCATTTTTTAAACCAACGTTTTTCTCCTCGTTTTTTTTCATGTTTCCTCTCAAGCCTGCCTTGCGTACACACTATCATTAAAAAAAACGATCAAGCAAAGCGCAGTGACGTTCAACACGTACGACGGCACTATAAAGGGGAAGTTCCGTTCGAATGGCGCCACCCTTCATGTTAGTAAAGTTTGTTGAGCGACGATTCGCGCTTTTCAGTCCGTTACTGTGTAATGAATGTGCTATCTCCATTACGAACGCTAGTTTTACCAGAACGAGCGCTCCCGTCTCATACTTGATTCTGAGCATGCGCGTTTTTTTTCACGTCGTGAAAGCCTACACACTATCGTTTTTCACGTCGTTAAAAAAAACGACATGAAAAACGACGTGAAAAAAGAGAGCATGTCCGGAATTTTTAATGGCCGTTTTTCACGTCGTTAAAAATGCTCTGGAGCCTACACACGATCATTTTTAATGGCCATTTTTTAAAATGGCATTTTTAACGGCATGAAAAACGATCGTGTGTATGGGGCATTATACTCTGCTCTCTATGATGGTAATATAGACTCTGTGAGTGTTCCTAAGGGATCCTTTTCTTTTTCCTTCCAATGGGAATATATGGAAAATAATACTCTCGTTCCTTTTGCAGCGTCACTTCCGGTAAACCTCAACTCACGCCCTACTCGTTACGTCACGACCACGTGACTTCTTCCCCTGAAGAAGTCACGTGGTCATGACATAACGAGTAGGGCACAAGCAGAGTTTTACCAGAAGTGACCCTGCAAACGGAACGAGTTCAGTACTCGTGGATGTTACGCCATTTTACGGCTTTTAAATTTGAGTATTTTAGCAGGTTTGTTTTTAAATAAATCCTGTTGGAACAATATTACACTTCGAGAGTATTCTTTTCCATATATTCCCATTGGGAGGATACAAAAAAGGATCACTTAGGAACACCTACAGAGTCTATATTACCATCATAGAGAGCAGAGTATTGGGAAAATACACAGAAGACCCCCAGAGGCGACTCAACCATATTAAACTACTGCTGAAAGATATCATCATATGCCTATACTAAGCATTTCTAAGATGAGAGGCCAGAGAGCACAGTAGTGACACGGGAAGGGATTCAGTCACCTATAATTATGGACATTCACAAGTGATGGAGAAGGGATGCACCATGAATAGACGCACAGACCTCCATTAAGCACATTTTCATTAAAGGAGTATATGTTTATTCGTTTTACGAATATTGCAATTATTGGCAAGTCTTTTTCAAGCTTATGTGTGGATTGAATTGTGTCCAGCCTTGAGACACACGTGTCTTACCATTTATAATACAGCACAATATTATTGTCACTTATTATTTCACATGTTGAGTTTGATATGGTTTTGGTAGACAGCGCATCACCCTAATAATCTTTACCAATAGCCACAGATAAGCTATATAATGAGAACAGCTTTCCCACATAATTTGCACTATTTTAGATACTGTGGTAGCGCAAGAGTAACACAACATACATATTACAGTGAGAGATTCCTCCATCTGTGCTGTGTAGTATGGATGGAAGGAGGAATGTTTGATTTTTTTTTTCCGTTCAGCCTTTATGTGTATGGCCAGCTAAACAACGCCGGTTGCGTCAGATGCCTAGTCTTCCACTGCATGCTCTGGTTCCAGTATCTGACCACTGTCACTACCATGTCCATTCAGAGGTCCAGAGACACACTAGTGACATAGTGGCCTGGTGGGTGGAACCACAAGGTACAGCAGGGGAATGCAGGCATCTAACACACCCTGAAATTTGTTGGATGCTGAAGAGAACAGTGGTGGTTATAGCTCTGCAAAAGAGTGAAGATTGGGGTCAGCAGCGGTGCGGCTGGTTAGTATTCCTATGAGTAATGCCATTCGTGGCTAAAACATGCCAGCACTGTTACATCTGTGAATTTTACCCCGGGTGTTTCATAAAGAAGATATACAAGGCCAAGGATAAGTGCCTGTATTTACTTATGAGTATTACTAACTGTTTACAGGCCAATTTTTTTTTCTTATTTTTAGCAGTCATTTTAAATTTGTTTTTCAAAAAGATTTTTTTTCTCAAGTTATGTTAGCATTTATGTGCAAATAGAGCTCTTTTTAGAGCAAAACTCCAGGCAAACACAGCGGGTAAAATACGTATTGAACAGGTTACCATTTTTCTAGGTACATTTATTTCTATGTGCTATTGACATGAAATTTTCACCACATGTCGGTAACAACCCATGCAATCCACACATACAAAGAAACCAAAATAATTAAGTTCAGAAATTAAGTTATGTGTAATAAAATGGAATGACACAGGGAAAAAGTATTGAACACACGAAGAAAGGGAGGTGCAAAAGGGCATGGTAAGCCAAGACACCAGCTGAAATCTATCAGGAATTTAGAAAGCAATTCTGCCCCTCATCAGTGCAAATTAATATCAGCTGGTTCAGTCTCAACTGATTGCCTATAAAATGGTGTCTCATTACCAAGGTGTCACACAAAAATGATGGGTAAAAGCATAGAGCTCTCTCAAAACCTTTGCAACCTTATTGTTGCACAACATACTGATGGTATTGGTTACAGGAGGATTTCTAAACTTCTGAATGTTCCAGTGAGCACTTTTGGGGCCATAATCCAGAAGTGGAAAGGACATCTTTCACCATAAACCAGCCATGACCAGGTGCTCCTTACAAGATTTCTGAGGCGTGAAAAGAATTACCAGAAGAGTTGTCCAAGAGCCAAGGACCACTTGTGGAGAGCCTCAGAAAGACCTGGAATTAGCAGGTACAATTGTTTTAAAGAAAACCATAAGTAATGCACTCAACCGCCATGTGATAAAAATTGGTATATAAATAACCTATATACTTGTGGAGGCGCTATGTAAAAACACTCATAGTGAATTAATTAAATACAAACATAATATTAGGTATATATAAATTAGTGAACCAAACACCAGCCTACCTAGGCACACTAAATATACAGTGATGTACTAAATATTGCTATGCAAAATAAGTGCTGTGTTGCACTAATGTTGGTAGGGTAAAAACCTATATAGCAATACAAAACAATATGTGCCCCTGTGCACAAATAAAATATATTTGATGAAAATTAAGTGCACATAAGTAATAAAAATGTGAATGATAGCAAGTGCCAGTCAGGTCCTTAGGATCGGTGAAAAATGTTGAATAGTCTAGTATTGAATCTGGAGAGCATCATGCAAATCAAAATCCCCCAAAAAAACGACAGCTGTCAGAAGTCCACCTTCACCGACTGTAAACATATCACCCAAATGTGCTCAAATAAGGATGGCAGCTTACCAAATGAAGTTGACCCTTTTAATTAAAAAAGAGGTCAAAAGCGCTTGCAGCAAACAACCTTGCTTAGGTTAAATGGAGAAGATGATAAGTAGCGTCTGTACGTGACCTAGTACCCGCCTTGACGTACGTTTCGTATAACACGTCATCAGGAAGCTTCCTGATGACGTGTTATACGAAACGTACGTCGAGGCGGTACTAGGTCACGTACGGACGCTACTTCCGGTCCCTCTGGCTCACTACCATCGTAGGTGGAACGCACGCCAGCTACTCTTAGATGGGACATCGTCTTTTCTCTCCACGGTTACGCCATCCAGCCTCAGTGCCGGGTTTGTGGCACCCTTTAAAGTAAGCAGGCATTTGGCTTTTTAATTTTTGTATATGTTTGGCACATTAAACGGAATTACGCTATTGCCGTTTCATCTTTCATTTCCATATCCTGATCTGAGCCTCCATGATGTTAGTGGTTCTGTTCCGGTATCATCTTCTCCATTTAACCTAAGCAAGGGTGCTTGCTGCAAGCGCTTTTGACCTCTTTTTTAATTAAAAGGGTCAACTTCATTTGGTAAGCTGCCATCCTTATTTGAGCACATTTGGGTGATATGTTTACAGTCGGTGAAGGTGGACTTCTGACAGCTGTCGTTTTTTTGGTTTTGGGGATTTTGATTTGCATGATGCTCTCCAGATTCAATACTAGACTATTCAACATTTTTCACCGATCCTAAGGACCTGACTGGCACTTGCTATCGTTCACATTTTTATTACTTATGTGCACTTAATTTTCATCAAATGTATTTTATTTGTGCACAGGGGCACATATTGTTTTGTATTGCTATATAGGTTTTTACCCTACCAACATTAGTGCAACACAGCACTTATTTTGCATAGCAATATTTAGTACATCACTGTATATTTATTGTGCCTAGGTAGGCTGGTGTTTGGTTCACTAATTTATATATACCTAATATTATGTTTGTATTTAATTAATTCACTATGAGTGTTTTTACATAGCGTCTCCACAAGTATATAGGTTATTTATATACCAATTTTTATCACATGGCGGTTGAGTGCATTACTTATGGTTTTCTTTAAAACAATTGTACCTGCTAATTCCAGGTCTTTCTGAGGCTCTCCACAAGTGGTCCTTGGCTCTTGGACAACTCTTCTGGTAATTCTTTTCACGCCTCAGAAATCTTGTGAGGAGCACCTGGTCATGGCTGGTTTATGGTGAAAGATGTCCTTTCCACTTCTGGATTATGGCCCCAAAAGTGCTCACTGGAACATTCAGAAGTTTAGAAATCCTCCTGTAACCAATACCATCAGTATGTTTTGCAACAATAAAGTATATAGGTTATTTATATACCAATTTTTATTACATTTCATTCCAAACATTGGAATTTTGGAGAGCGGCTTCCATTTAATTTATTTTAGTAGGCGCAAGATTTTCTTTACATTTTTTTCACTCAACCGCCATGGCCTGTGAAATACTGGGAGAATATAGTCTGGTAAGATGAGACCAAAATTGAACTTCTTGGATGCCATAATACACACCATGTTTGAAGGTCACATGGCACATCACCCCAAAAACACCCCCATACCCACAGTGAAGTTTGGAGGTGGGTACATCATGGCGTGGGGCTGTTTTTCAGCATACGGTACTGGCAAATTTCATGTGGTTGAAGGAAGGATGAATGGAAAAATGTACCAAGACATTCTGATAATAATCTGCTGCCATCTACCAGGATGATGAAGATGAAACAAGAGTGGACATTTCAGCAAGACAATCATCCCAAACACAAAGCCAAGGAAACTCTCAATTGGTTTCAAAAAAAGAAAATAAAGCTGCTAGAATGGCCCAGCCAATCATCCGACAATGGAAAATCAATGGAAAGAACTAAAGATCAAAGTTCATAGAAGAGGTCCACGGAACCTTCAAGATTTGAAGACACACCTGAGCAACGCATGCGACTAGTTTCTCCATACAGGAGGCAGCTGTCATTTTGTATAAAGTATTAACCGCTTCAGAAGATTTGGCTGCTCAACGATCGCCCCATTTTTAGCGATACGGCACTGCATCCCTTTGACAATTGCGCGGACGTGCAACGTTGTACCCAAACAAAATTGACGTCCTTTTGTTCCCACAAATAGAGATTTCTTTTGGTGGTATTTGATCATCTCTGCGGTTTTTATTTTTTGCGCTATAAACAAAAAAAGCTATTTTTTTTCCTCAGTTTAGGCCGATATGTATTTTTCTACATATTTTTGGTAAAAAAAAAAAATCGCAATTGGTTTGCGCAAAAGTTATAGCGTCTACAAAATAGGTGACATTTATTTATTATTACTAGTAATGGTGGCGATCTGCGATTTTTATTGCGAATGCGACATTATGGCAGACACATTGGACACTTTTGACACATTTTTGGGACCATTGGCATTTACACAGCGATCAGTGCTATAAAAATGCACTAATTACTGTATAAATGTTAAGAAAGGGGTTAACACTAGGGGGCGATAAAGTGCGTGTTCTAACTGTAGGGGGAGGGGACTGACTATAGGAGATGACAGATCGTGGTTCCTAGCTATTAGGAACTCACGATCTGCCCCTCCTCACAGAACAGGGATTTGTGTGTGTGTTTACACACACACACACACACCCCTGATCCTCTCGTGCCTACCGGTCACGAGTACCCCCGCAGTGCAGCGGGCGCGCACGTCTGCTATCCCGCTTAAGAGTCAAAGTACAGCTACCACGGCTCGCGCCGACCTGCCGCAGTATAATGATGGCAGCAGGTCGGCAAGTGGTTACATAAATTCCAGTTAGCGTGGTCAATATTTTTTCCCTGTGCCCTTCGATTTTATTACACAATTTCATTTCTGAACTTGTTTCGGTGTCTTTGTATGGATTGCATGGGTTGTTACTGACAAGTGGTGAACATTTTAGGTCAATAGCACCTTTAAAAAAATATTTACCTAGAAAAATTCTGACGTGTTCAATACTTATTTTACCCGCTGTATACAAGACACATAAAAATTCAATATTATATCAACCTCATGGCGCTGGTGCCTACCGGCCCATTAAAGGGTTTAGGATGCCAGGAGGCAGGGGTGGGGTTTATGGTTGTGACTGCCAGGATTGGCGGCCACATGATCAGAAAAGCTTTCCATTAATCGCCGTTAACTGTCCCGGGAGTATTTACACTAATTCACGCAAATATGCGACCACTCTGCGATAAGGGCCACCCGCCGAGCGGCCACATATTGGCGTGAATTAGTGTGGCCGGCGCCAAGGGGTTAAATTAATTTTTGCTAATGCAAAGTGGAACCTCGGATTGCGAGTAACGTGGCTAACGAACGTTTCGCAATATGAGCACTGTATTTTTCTAAATCCTTACTCGGTTTGCGAGTGTTGTCTCGCAAAATGAGCAGGATTCAAGCCACAGTGGTGTGCAGTACCGTGTATGGCCTGAGGTGGGGGGGGGGGGGGCTCGTAAATAATCCTTTCACAAGCTTTTTCAAGGTCAGCCGAGCTGTCCTCGGCCTTTCCAATGCTCTCTGGTGCCCCCCACCTCTGGCCACATGCGGTATTGCATGCCATTGAAGTCAATGCGGAACAAATTATTTTAGTTTCCATTGACTTCAATGGGGAAACCCGCTTTGATATGCGAGTTCTTTGGATTACGAGCATACTCCTGGAACGGATTATGCTCGTAATCGGAGGTTCCACTGTAAGTACCTAAATTTGACATGGTATCAGCTATTTGCAACCTCTTGTAGAGAAGAGCTCAGACTGGGAGAGTAAGAAGCAGCTCAAGTAGCCAATCAGTTGTGCTACAATGCAACAAGCACGTTAAAAGGACGACAGAGGGAGAAAGCCCATCAGTGTGATACTTCCCCTTTAACTGTCCAGTCATGGGTTGGGGAGGGGGCAAGACTTGTAGATGTTAAATAACTACAGTAAAGTAATCAGGTCCTTTCTCTGGCAGACAGGACTGTGCTGTGTAAAACTCACAACTCTGGCAGGGTAATCAGCTCCCTTATATGTACTTTATCTGTGTATTTAGTAGTTTGCTTGGTATTCAGCTTTAGCAATTTTCATTGTGTCATGCTTATAATAAAAACTGAAAAAAAAAAATATATGAAATTGAAATAACTGTTAAAGAATAAAATTTTGCTTTATGAAGTGATTACACGCGTTTTCTTGTAATGGAAGGTTTATGTATGGCTTTTGTCACACACATGAAATATAAGGCAATTCCAACCTCTTCCAGCGTCAGATAAATAACAGTAATGTCAAACACCTATGGCTGTTAAATAAGCACCACATTCATATTGAATATGCAGAAGCAGTAATGAAGACATAATCTCTGCAAGCCTTCCTATTCAAGCAATAATAAAAGTGTCTGTTTTTGTTTTATCACTAATGTGCAAACTTTTTTTTTTCCATTGAACCCCTGAACATAAGCATTTTTTTTTCTTGTTAAAAACAAAAATGGGTATGGAAATAAAAGCTCTACTCCAGCTTCACAATTTAAATACAATTTCAATTTACTAACTCCTGTTAAAAAAAAAAAAAAAACACACAGCTTTCGCTGTAATATTCACCTTCTCCTTGAAGCTGTACCCTACAGAAAGTCTGCAGAGTCCAGTAGCTGCTGCCACACTTTCTGGCTAAACACTGAAAATGTACTTACAGAAAGGTATGGCTCCACCACTTGAAGTTCACTGCAAGGTGTAGCCATTAGCACATCTTCCCCAATTTTCCAGTGCTGACAACACATGCACCTCACCGCTGTGTGACATGGTTGCACCACTCTACTTCATCCACAGGATGTCGCTGGAGAGACGACAGGATGAGGACAGAGGACAATTGCGCACCATCTGGATGAATGTTTTTCAGTAAGAAATAAAAAAAAAAGCAAAAATGATGTGCAAGGAAGGAACGAGAGGGAAGGGGGGATATGTACTTTTAATTAAAGTCTGAATATAAAATAAACCTGTATGATGAAAAAATATTAAAGTAAGTGCTGCAGAATATGCATCATAGCTGACAGAATGTAATGGTTTTGTCAGAATACTCCTTCTCCCTGTGCTGCTGGAGACTCCTTAAAGTAGACATTAAGATTTCTAAAGCATTACATGTCAACCAATTAGGGACAAGAAATGCAGCACTAATAGTAATTACAATAGGTATTCAAATATGACCCCGATGGGGCGAGTTATGATGAAACATGTAGGGCAGAGCCAACATACGTGTTGTCGCCACACTTGTCCTGCTCTGTACACGATCTGGACCTTTCTTATGTATGGTTTTGCAACCCATGGATTTATACACTGCGTTGATTGTATTATACATTATTGGAGTATTTTTAATCACCCTTTTTTGCATCAATAAAAGCTCTTTTGCGGTTTTCTACTATATGAGCTTTTCATGGTGACACCTTATTCCATCATATCTACTGAGATGTACCTGGATTATATGTGATTTACTGGGATATCCTTGGATCATATGTGATTCCTGGAGGTTTGGAATTTTGGCTCATGTGGACACACTGTATTATGTGCATCTGACTCTGTAATAGAGTCCATGAATATCGGTAAGAGTCCATCTTGTATTGGTGGTGGAATGTGATCACCGATATGCCTATGACCAGAACCACTGTCACAATTGTACATACTACTTTTTTGGACTTTTTTCAACTTTCACTTTTATATATTTGATTACCTATTATAATTACTATTAGCTCTGCATATCTTGTCCCCAAGTCTTATTGCACAGCATGTCTGACTGTTTTTGCTAGCGGCTTTACTATTTTTGCCAGAGCGTTTTCTCCTTTTGTTTACATTGTCAAACAATTATCATGTTTAAAATAAAATAACGGTTTTATCCTTTGTTATAGCTCAGTGGCGTTTATCTCCTATAGCCTTGTTGCAGTCACTTCCTGCATGGCAGTTTTCAGAACGAGGTTAAACAGCGGGGAACATGCCAGCGTTGCATGCAGCACAGTGGCTTAAGAGCCGATTCACACTGAGGCGACTCAGCCGCCTGACAAGTTGTGCCCCGCTCTATTCAATGTAACTGTTCAAATAGGAGCGACGCAAGTCGCTCCGACTTAGAAAAAGGTTCTTGTACGACTTTGGGGGCGACTTGCATTGACTTCAATACAGAAGTCATTTTGCAAGTCGTCTTGAGATCGCCTTGCCGAGTCGCCCACAAAGTCGTGCCGCACCAGTGTGAACCGGCTATAAGGGTTAGCACTGCTGTCTTACAGCACCAGGGTCACTGGTTTGAACCCCAACCAGGACACTACCTGCATGGAGTTTGCATGTCCTCCTGTGCCTGCGTGGGTTTCCCCCCACACTCCAAATAAATGCTGGTAGGTTAATTGGCTCCTGTCTATACTATATTATGTATATGTACACATAAGTTAGGGACCTTAGATTGTAGCAGGGGCTGATGTGAATGTACAAAGTGTTGTGTAAATTGTCAGTGCTATATAAATACCTGTATCCTTGTGTGTTGAAATTACTACTTGTAGTTCCTATAAGAAATCTGGGTAATCTTCATGGCATGATCACCAGGATTTATTTTAGTGAAAGAATCGAAAATGACCTTTGAAATGACATTAACGTGTTCAATCTTATATGAGATCTAGTAACCAGGCCAAGCACTGTCACAAGAGGAATGTGCCTGACCTTTCAGAAAGTCAGTATTAGTATTACTACTTAGCCAGCCCAGTCTTATTCTATAAAAACAAGTACAGCCTGGCACCTTATGAGGTTTACTCTCCAGCACTAGTATTTTTATACTCCGTACACTTTAACAGCAAATAATTCTACTGTACATAGAATCAGCACGAAAAAGCAATAGCAGCACAACCAAGTCACTCTTTTTTGTTCAGTGATACAGTAGTATGACAAGATAGTAGTTGTGCCATCATTATTCACAAGATGGCACCACAGTAGCAGTATCTGAAAAAGAGTTGACTATTGACATCTATAAGAAGCAGCAGCCCATGCTTTAACTTTGGTTTCACCTCTATAGGAAACATCAATGTGGTGTTTGCATGGCTTCCCTAAACGTAAAAAGAATTCATAATTTAGCCAAGGAAGAACAGACCACAAAAATGTACACAGTGATGATTCTGTCCCCTCTGCTACCTCAACATCACTATTTGGTGCTGTACTGACAAGTTTATTGGAGGCGCAGCACAGAAAGAAAACAAAAAAAAGACTGGTCTAAAGCTGACGTAAACCATTTCAATGTGATGGGTAGGACAGCAGAGAACAGGCAGGACACACACAGACTGATGAGCAGTACAACAGGTGGTATGAGGTAGCTGTGTGCTCCACTGAGCGCTCTGTTAGTGCATAGATAGGTCATGTACAAGGTGGCAGCTCTTCAGTACTGGCATCAGGTGGCAGCTTGCAGCATCTCCTGCCAATCCGTCTCACTCTCACACGTTGTCCGGTTCTTAAAAAATGCCTTGATCAACCTCTGAGCTTGTTCTTTCACTAAGGAGAAGGAAGAGATGAATGAATATTCACAATCAACAAGCCTCATCAACCAAAATACCCCACCTTCAATTGCACTATACCTGGTATATCAGATCAAAGAAACTACCCCATCTTCAATTGCACTATACCTGGTATATCAGATCAAAGAAACTACCCCATCTTCAATTGCACTATACCTGGTATATCAGATCAAAGAAACTACCCCATCTTCAATTGCACTATACCTGGTATATCAGATCAAAGAAACTACCCTATCTTCAATTGCACTATACCTGGTATATCAGATCAAAGAAACTACCCCATCTTCAATTGCACTATACCTGGTATATCAGATCAAAGAAACTACCCCATCTTCAATTGCACTATACCTAGTATATCAGATCAAAAAAAAAAAAAAGTTTTTTTTAATAACAGCTTACCTGTAAAATTATTTTCTTGGAGTACACCACGGGACACAGAGCCTTAATCATTACATAGTGGGTTGTATGGATCACCAGAGGTGATTGGACACTGGCACAACCAATGAGAACAAGTCCCCCTCTATATAACCCCTCCCATACAGGAAGTACCTCAGTTTTTGTAGCAAAGCAGTAAGGTTTCCATAAGAAGGGGGGGACCTCTGTGTCCTGTGGTGTACTCCAAGAAAAGGATTTTACAGGTAAGCTGTTATTAAAAATCCTATTTTCTTTATCGTAACACCACGGGACACAGAACCTTAATCATTACATAGTGGGACGTCCCAGAGCAATGCTCAATATGAAGGGTGGGAGACACAGATCAATCAGGCCGCCAACGGAAAAGAAGCCCTAAACCGCTGCCTGCACTACACTACGCCCGAAGGCAGAATCCTCATGTCCTCTTACATCTATTTGGTAGAATTTGGTAAATGTATGGATTGAAGACCAAGTAGCAGCTTTAAAGAACTGAGCCATCAGAGCCTGGTGATGCACTGCCCATGAAGCACTTATTGCTCTGGTCGAGTGCGCCTTAAGAGAAAAAGGAGGAACCTTGTTCCTTAAACCATAAGCTTAATGAATTACTTGTCAAATCCACCTAGCAATGGTGGATTTTGATGCCGGCTGGCCCTTCCTGGGATCATTTGGCACAATAAACAATGGGGGCGTAGTACATGGGGGCGTAGTACAATTTTGTCTTTGTGACAAATTAAATAAGGTTCTTTACAAGAAAGAGCTGCCAACTCTGATACTCTTCTAGCAGAGGAGATAGCAATCAAAAAGGCCAATTTCCTGCTCAAAAGAATCAAAAGGAATATGGCGGATAGGTTCAAAAGGTTGCTTTTGCAAGACTGACAATAGCAAGTTCAAATCCCAGGGACATAAGGGAGACTTGACTGGCGGTTTATCCGCAGTACTCCCCGAATGAAAGCCCGAACTAGGGAATGAGATGCTAGTGGTCTCTGAAAAAAGACTGATGGAGCCAATTTTTGACCCTTGATGGTACTCAGGGCTAAATTCATATCCACTCCCAATTGGCAAAAGGCGAGAATCCTACTTATGGCATACTTTTGAGGATTCCACCCAAACATATGCCTTTCAGATTCTATAGTAGGTAAGCCTGGAGGCTGGCTTTCTAGCATTAATGAGTGTAGAAAGAACTAGACCCGAGAGTCCACGTTTCTTCAAAATGTAGGTATCAGTAGCCAGACCGTCAAATTTAGCTTTTGTAAGGAAGGATGGAACACCGGGCCCTGCGACAGCAGGTCGTGACAAAGCGGAAGCACCCAAGGTCTTCCTACCGCCATCTTTATGATCTCGGCGTACCAGGGCCTCCTGGGCCAATTTGGGGCCACTAGGAGTACTGGTATTCCCTCCTCCTTGATCCTGCACAGCAATCTCTGTAAGAGAGGGATCGGGGGGAATGCAAAGATCAGTGAAAACTGATTCCAAGGAATTATGAGAGCATCCGTTCCGTAGGCCAGCGGATCTCTCGTCCTGGACACAAAGTTGTCCAACTTCCTGTTGAGCCTGGAAGCTAGCAGGTCTACATCGGGGGTCCCCCATCTCTGGCATATTGCCTGAAAGACATTGGAGTGGAGAGACCACTCTCCTGCTGACAGCTGCTGGCGACTCAGATAGTCTGCTTGCCAGTTTTCTACCCCTGGAATGAAGATTGCAGAAAGACAAGGAACATGTTTTTCTGCCCATGTCAAAATCTGATTCACCTCTTTCTGAGCATGCCGGCTCCGGGTGCCTCCTTGGTAATTGATATAAGCTACAGCCGTAGCATTGTCGGATTGAATCCGAACAGGGTGGCCCTGTAACCTGTGTGTCCAGGTTCTGAGGGCTAAGTATACTGCCCGAATCTCCAGTATGTTAATGACAGGCTCTCTTCGGTCTTGGCCCAGGTACCATAGGCTGAAGCTTCTTCTAAAGCCCCATACACACGGTCGGACTTCCATCTGACTTTTCCGTGGATTTTTGTCCGAACGGAGTTGGCCGGGCACACCCATAGCATACACACCACAGGACTTTTCTGCAAACGTTCCCAAAACTTTTTGCAACATCACATGGTTTTTCAGCTCTTTTCTGCTCTTTACCACCACCCTTTGGTCAACTTCTGCAAAAGTCCTATGGTTTTCTGTACACACGGTCGGACTTTGCTCCATCGGACTTTTGTTGGCCAAAAGTTTGTCCGTTTGCAGACCCAACTTTTGTCAGATGAAAACACAAAAAAGTTTGTCCGATGGAGCGTACACATGGTCGGATTGTTGGTCCAACTTGCTCAAAATGAAGTTTGTTGGCCAAAAGTCCGACCGTGTGTACGGGGCTTTACACTGCTCCCCAGCCCAACAGGCTGGCATCCGTAGACACCACCTTCCAGGTGACTGGGAGAAAGAACCTTCCTTTCCGCAAGTTCTCGGTCTTTAACCACCAACTGAAGCTTTGGCGCACCTGTGGAGACAGGCGCATGGGTAAATCCAGAGCTTGGCTTCTCCTGTTCGAGGCAGCTAGAATACTGCCTTGCAGTAGTTTTGAATGAAACTCGGCGTAAGGAACAGCCTTGAAGGAGGCCACCATCTTCCCTAATAGCCTCATGCAAAGGCGAATCGATGGTCCCTTCTTCGCCCTGACCTTGTGGATTAATTCTCTTAGAGACTTGATCTTTGGCTCTGGCAAGAATACCCTGCTTTGGGCTGTGTCTATGATCATGCCCAAATACTCTACCCTTCTTAGGGCTTGTAGAGAGGATTTCTGTAGGTTTATTAAACCATCCTAACTGTTCCAGGTATCTAACGGTTTTGAGCACCGCGTGATCTAATCCTGCCACTGACTGATCTATCACAAGTAGATCATCTAGATAGGCTGTCACCGTTATGCCCTGTGCTCTTAAGTTTGCCAACAATGGGGCCAGAACTTTTGTAAATACCCGGGGTGCAGTGGCCAAACCAAAAGGCAGAGCCACAAACTGGAAGTGGCGATGTTCTACCGCAAACCTTAGGAACTTTTGGTGAGTGGGATAAATAGGCACATGTAAATAGGCGTCCTTGATGTTTATAGACGCCAAAAATTCCCCGCCTTGTAGGGTGGCGATCACGGACCGAATGGTTTCCATTCGGAAATGGCGAATGTTCAGAAACTGGTTTAGATCTTTTAGGTCCAGAATGGGTCTGACGTCTACATTTGGCTTTGGAACCACAAAGAGGTTTGAATAAAACCCTGCACCTTGCTCTTTTAGGGGGACTTTCTTGATTACCCCCTGAGACAGCAAGAGATCCAATCCTCGGAAGAAGGATTCTCTCTTTTACTGGACCTTTGAAGACCTTTGAACTTCGGAACCAATAAGGTGGGGTCTCTCGAAATTCCAGCTTGTACCCTAGGGATACAGCAGAAACTACCCACTTGTCCTGGATATCTGTCTGCCAAGCTGCTGAAAACTGCCAAAGCCATCCCCCCACTCAGCCGAGCGGGGGCGCCTCTTCATAAAGAAGCTTTGGGGCTTTGCTTGTTGGCTCTTTGCCCCCACTGCTTTTTGTTTTTCTGGGCCTGGCCTTGGTGTTTAGCCTTAGGGGCTGGCTGAAAATGCTGTCGCCACTGCCTGGAGGCAGATGTTCCTGGAACTGGGGGGAGAGGGCGCTTAAAAGAAGGGCGCTTGTTTTTCTTCTTCTCCGGCAATAGAGTAGTCTTGCCGCTTGATATCTTTTGGATATACTTTTCCAAATCATCCCCAAACAGGCGCTCACCATGGAAGGGAAAACTGGCCAAAAGCATTTTGCATGGAGCTTCCGCTGACCAATGCTTTAGCCAAAGAATTCTAGGCATATGCACCAGCTGGAGCGTAAGGCGAGATGCTTGTTGAATAGAATCTCTAATAGCATCCACTGTGAAACATAAGGCCCTATGCATATTCTCCCAAAATTTTATCTGATCCAGAGGCAGATCTTTCAGCCCCTGTTTCACCTGATCCTTTAAGACCTGACAAATACCAACTGCCGCTACAGCAGGTTGGGTCACTGCGCCCGCCAGGAGAAAGGAAGACTTTAGTAAAGATTCCAACTTTTTCTCCGAAGGATCTTTTAAATACCTGAGCATTGTCCACCGGACAAGTTAAGCTTTTATTTACACAAGAGATAGCTGCATCCACAGAAGGCAGACCCCACTTCTTGGTAAACTTCTCCTCCATAGGATAAAGAACTTCAAACTTCCTAGGAGGAGAAAAACGCTTATCTGGAGTTTCCCAATCTGTGTAAATCAGATTTTCCAATAAAGGATGAAATCGGAAAGGCACATGCAGCCTGTGGGGATTTTAATGAACCCAGGGAGGAGACAGGTGATTCAGTTAACTCTGAAGAAGGTAACTTGAATGCAGAGCGCTCCTCAGTGACATATGCAGGCCCAGGCACCATAGGAGAGGCTGCTACTCCTGATGGAGACAATGGCTCATCCTGTACAGGTGCATCATATATTACCGGAGAGGAAGGTGCCGAGCGGGCCCGGCTAGAGGCTCTCGTCTCAGGTGGCGATGCTTTTTTGTTTTTTTAGTCCCTGAATTTTTCCTCTGGGAAGACATACTACTAAGCAAAAATCCAAGGTACAATCAATGCATATACTCCTGTGCTAGTTAAGCAATCTACATACAGTATGCAACTAATCATACAGTTTCATGCTGAGTGGGTGTCCTCTTTTGGGAGTGCTCAATAACCAACCACATAGAGACCTTACGTGCCTGTAAGCCGCTGTGTCACCGATCAGGGGAGAGCTGCAGGTTTGTGAGGCTTTTATGTGCACTTCCTGCTTCTGAGCGCCATGGAATGATGCGCCCGCGTGCGACGCAGGGGAGAATGGCGGCGACCTGAGAGGAGGAGAGGTCCTCCTGCATCATGCTTGTGAGGACGACGGTTGCCATCCACGGCAGAGCTCTACAGCGGAAGGTGTGCTGTCTGAAAAGACCTGACACTGTACTGGAGCCTGGTGAGTACAACTCAACTCTTATCTCCCTCTAGTGGCGGCAAAAAGAGAAGACACCCACTCTTTAAAGGAAAGTTCTTAAGATACTACTTAGAACTTTTTCCCTGCTTACCTTATCCCCGCCGCAGGTTTGCTGAAAATCGGACAAAACCAATCTTCACCCATCGCGGCGGGCATGTGTGCCAACCTTCAGGGATATGGGTTCCTACTTAAAGGATGTCTCTTCCCTGGGCCTTGTAAAAGACACTGCCAGGACTTTTAGCGTTATTTAAAAAAGCGAAAGTGCTGGACCCTAGAGCCCAGTCCTCATCCAGTTTTGGCGTAATAATTTAGGCATCTTGGATGGACCCGAAGTGTAGCTCTTTTGCCCCAGGGGGCCTCTATGGTAGAGCTTCCTTTAGCACATCCTAATCGCGTCCAACACCTTAGACACTGGCGAAAAAACTGAGGTACTTCCTGTATGGGAGGGGTTATATGGAGGGGAACTTTTTCTCATTGGTTGTGCCAGTGTCCAATCACCTCTGGTGATCCATACAACCCACTATGTAATGATTAAGGCTCTGTGTCCCGTGGGGTACGATAAAGAAACTACCCCATCTTCAATTGCACTATACCTGGTATATCAGATCAAAGAAAAATACACTATCTTCAAATGCACTATACCTGGTATATCAGATCAAAGAAAATACCCCATCCTCAATTGCACTGGGAATTGATTTACTAAAACTGGAGAGTGCAAAAAGCATAGAAACCCATCAGCTTCCAGGTTTTATTGTCAACGCTTAAAGGGATTGTAAAGGAATTTTTTTTGACCTTAATGCATCCTATGCATTAAGGTGAAAAAACATCCGACAATAACGCCCCCCGAGCCCCCATTTTACTTACCTGAGCCCTCGAAAGTCCTGCGCTGCTGTAAATCACATCCAATGATGCGGCACGCCAGGGGGCGGGGCCGAGTGATACAGTGAGCGGCAATAGCCACTGGCTGTATCACTGGAGCGCGCCCGCAATCACTCACCACCAAGCTCGCTCGCTCGCATATAGGTGGTGAGTTATTGTGGGGAGGAGCTGAGACAGCCGCCGAGGGACCCCAGAAGACGTGGATCGGGGCCACTCTGTGCAAAACGAGCTGCACAGTGGAGGCAAGTGTAACATCTTTGTTTATTTTTTTCTTTACAAACCCTTTAATTGAACAAGCTGAACTTAGAAGCGGATCGGCTACCATACACAGCTGTACCAGATTTCGCACTCTCCGGTTTTAGTAAATCCACCCTATGCCTGGTATATCAGCTCAAATAAAACACTTCATCTTTAATACCTGGTATGCCAGCTAAAATAAAATTCCCTATCTTTAATTGCACTATACCTAGTACTGTATATCAACTCAAATAAAATGCCCCATCTTTATTTGTACTATACCTGCCATCTCTGATTAAACAAAATACCACATTTTTAATTGCATTATACCTGGTATGTCAGCTGAAAAAAAATACCCCATCTATAAATTGCACTATGCCAGTTTACATACATATACAAGTGTATTTTTTATAAATTAGAAATAGCAAAATATTATCAGTATAATTTTCACTCTATTAACCCTTAGCCCTCCCTCCTTCCCCCCTCCCACTTTATCTTTTCTCATAATGGGTTTTTCTAATACCTTTTCTTCAATCTTTTTCCTCTTCTCTTTCCTTTTTTTTTACACACCTTATTCAAATCTATTTTTATTTTCATTTACTTTTCCTTATACTATTCTTCTTACTACCTTTTTCTATTTTACGGGGGATTCCCTATTTTTTCCAAACACGGGTTCCACACTTTTTCAAACTCTCTTATATTCCTTCTCTTGATATACACTACTTTCTCCTTCCATATTGTTTCAGTAACAATATTAACCCAGTCTCTCACTGCCGGTGGGTTCTCTGCCTGCCATCTTTGCGCTATTAATTTTCTTGCGTGAAAAAGACATCTGAGCACTGCTTTTGTTATATTGGGTCCTCTGCTTGTTCCTTCCCCTAGTCCCAGGATACACATTCTAGGATCCATTTCTATTGCTGTCTTGTATGTCCTATTTATGCCATCTAGAACCTCTGACCAATACCTGTATAATTTCGGGCACCTCCATATCATATGTATCAGATCCCCTGTATCCTGGCATCTGGGACACCTTGCATCTGTTCTCCATCCAAACTCAAACAGCCTTTTTGGTGTGTAATATGTCCTATGTAGCAACATTAAAAATAAAAACTTCTGGGCTGGCGAAACAGTTACAAGGTGTCCACTCTCTAATACCTTTTTCCATTGCCCCTCGGATATGGGTCCTAGATCTTCCTCCCATTTCCCTTTACTTTTAAGATGTTCTGGAGCTTCGATACTTCCTTTACATATGTGCGGATATATTTCGGAGATAAGGCCCCCGGTCCCACTCTGATTACCCAATCTCTGGAGATTAGGGGATTTATACCAGACTGGTCCCTGTCTGTCAAACTGAACATTTAATGCATGTCTAATTTGAAGATATCTATAAAATGTATGTTTAGGGATAGCATATTCCTCTCTCAATGCAGTGAAAGTTTTTAGGGTTTTTCCCTCTTACAACTGGGCTAGCCTAACTATCCCCTTCGCTTCCCATTCCTTGATTTTCCCCACCAGCTTCAACTCCTGAAGATTCCTATTGTCCCAGAGGGGTGCGTATTCTGTCTCTCCTTCTTGTCCCCCTATTGCTTTCACAGCTTTCCATACCTTTATTACCATCTTAACCGTGGGGGATTTGTTTACAAATGAGTTAGCCTCCAGAGCCTCCATCACCATCTTATGTGGTGCTCCCAGTCTCATCAGTCCCCCATTTAGATCTCCTCCTAACTCTGATCTCACTCCTACATGCTGAAATTGTGCTGCCAGGAAGTAGCACCGTGGATGTGGCACCGCCATACCTCCCTCCCTTGTTGATAACTGTAGGGTCTGTAGCCTTATCCTGGACTGACCTCCTTTCCATATTAATTCTCTAAATAGTGTGTCAATTTTCCTAAACCATTTCTTATGTATCTATATTGGTGTATTATGCAATACATATAATAACTGTGGCATCCACAGCATTTTGATCAGATTGCATCTTCCTGCAACTGACAATGGGAGACGCCGCCATATTTGGATTTTAGTTTTAAATTTGGACAGGAGGGGGACTATGTTATTATTTATATATTTATTAGGGTCACATGTTATATATATTCCCAGGTATTTCATTGTATCAACTGTTTCCAATTGGGGCATTTCTACTGAAGTTTGGTTAACAATAGGGTCCACTGGCATCAAAGCTGATTTCTCCCAATTTATAACCAATCCTGAGAGTCTACCAAATTCTCTAAAGATACTCATTGCCTGCTTAAGTGAGTGATCTGTGTCCCCAAGGAAGAGGAGAACCCCATCCGCGTAGAGTGCGATTCTCTCCTCCCCGATCGGTCTTACAAATCCCTCCATTTTTGTATTCACTCTTATTGCAATAGCCAGTGGCTCCATTGCTAGTGCAAAAAGCAGGGGTGACAATGGGCACCCCTGCCTTGTGCCCCTCTCCAATTTAATCTTATCCGAATAATCATTATTGACTCTAATTTTTGCACTGGGGTCACTATACAAAATTTTTATCCATCTAATAAATGATGGGCCAAAGCCAAATGCTCCTAAAACATGCCAGATATACCCCCACTCCAAGCTATCAAAGGCCTTGACCACATCCAAGGTCATAACTGCTCTTGTACCCATATTCTGTGTTGGTGTTTGTAGGTTAAGGAATACCCTCCTAATATTCATGCTAGTTGATCTGCTAGGGATAAACCCGGTTTGATCTTGATGTATTAGTCTTGAGATAATTTTATTTAATCTGACTGCCGCTATTTTGGCCAGTATTTTAGCATCTGAACAGAGGAGGGAGATAGGTCTATAGGATGTGGTCTCTAACGGGTCTTTCCCTTCTTTATGCAGGACTATAATTGTTGCTTCTGTCATTGATTTAGGCAGTTTCCCCTCCTCCCTTGCCCAATTCAACACTTTAAGAAGTTCTGGTAGTAACACCTTCCCGTAACTTTTATAAGTTTTTAGTCCATGTTTAATTGCACTATACCAGCTATCTCAGATTAAATAAATACCCCATCTTTAATTGCATTATGCCTGGTATATCAGCTCAGATAAAATGCCCCATCTTTAAATTGCACTATACCCATCATCTAAGATCATATAAAATACTCCATCTGTAATTGCACTATACCCATCATCTCAGATCATATAAAATGTCCAATCTGTAATTGCACTATACCCATCATCTCAGATCATATAAAATACTCCATCTGTAATTGCACTATACCTGCCATCTCAGATCATATAAAATGCCCTATCTGTAATTGCACTATACCTGTCATCTCAGATCGAATAAAACACTCCATCGTCAAAGTATAAGTAAAGTCATGAGAGGCAGAAGGAGTAGCAGCACACTGCTTTGCTGTAAGCATGCTCACAGACAGACTGACAACACTGTGCAATGCCAATGCTGGTCCTCCCGCTCTAAGCTGTAGTGCTACTTTGCAGGGAATTTCAGGAAGCTGACATGAAGACAGATTTTTGGAATTATACTCATATTCTAATATAACATCTTGTAACATATAACAGCATCAAATGGTGTTTTTCTTAATATTTGCAGATGTGAGCTGAGCCTAAAGCTGGCCATACAGTGATCAAAATTCCACGTATTCAGCAGAGACTGGTCAACTCTCCATCAGTGTGTGGTCATCCCATCTCGAGAAATCAATCGCTTGATCGTCTTTTGTTGAAAGAACATGCTGGAGACCTTGATCAGCATCTATAGTGGGCACAGCTGTCATTATACAATGTCCTGGTGGGGGGGATTGATTTCTCCACCTTGTTTGTGTGGACGCAGGAATCTGTTTGTTTCACAGTGTATAACCAGCTTTAGTATATACCCTGAGACCTGACACAACACTCACTCATCAGATTTTACCCTACTTGACACCATAAACTCTGTATAGATGGATGTTCCTCCTTCTCTGAGGATATAGGAAGGCTTACCATCTTTCCGCAGAGGTTTCTTGTTATCCCCAGCCAAGTGGTGAGATAGCTGCCTTGCGAATCCTTTAAACAGGTCCTATTAGGAATGAATACATTGCATTATATTAGTGCAAATATCTGCAGTAACATTGAACTATATTTTCACACATTTATGTTTCTCTAATAAAGGAAAAACTATAACAGCAGACCCTGAGATAGAGAGAAATAGGTAAACACCCTTGTAATTTGGTGTTTGTTTACCATTGGGGAGATTTCCCTACAGTTCCTGAAGCAAGAAAATAGGGTTTTTATAACAGCTTACCTGTAAAATCCTTTTCTTGGAGTACACCACGGGACACAGAGCCAGTCATTACATAATGGGACGTCCCAGAGCAATGCTCAATGAACGGTGGGAGACACAGATCAAGCAGGCCGCTTACGGACAAGAAGCCCTATACTGCTGCCTACAGCACACTACGCCCAAAGGCGGCATCCTCATGTCCTTTCACATCTACTTGATAGAATCAAGTCATCGAGTCATCGAAGCCTGGTGATGCTTAGCTAATGAAGCACTTATCGCCCTGGTAGAGTGCGCCTTAACAGAAAAAGGAGGAATCCTGTTCTTTAAACCATAAGCTTGAATAATTACTTGTCGAATCCACCTAGAGATGGTGGATTCCGCAAATTCTTGGTTTTTAACCACCAACTGAAGCTTTGGCGCACTTGTGGAGACAGGAGCATAGGTAAATCCAGAGCTTGGATCTTTCTGTTCCAGGTGGCTAAAATACTACCTTGAAGTAGTCTAGAATAAAACTGGGCGTAAGGGACAGCCTCGAAGGAGGCCACCATCTTATCTAATAGCCTCAAGCAAAGGCGAATCGACGGACCCTTCTTTGCCTTGACCTTGTGGATCAGGTCCTTTAGAGACTTGATCCTTGGCTCTGGCAGGAATACCTTGCTTTGGGCTGTGTCTATGATCATGCCCAAATACTCTACCCTTTTTTGGGCTTGTAGAGAGGACTTTTGTAGGTTTACGATCCATCCTAAATGCTCCAGGTAATTTACTGTAGTTACATAGTTAGTCAGGTTGAAAAAAGACAAAGTCCATCCAGTTCAACCATAAAAAAAAAAAAATCATCGTACAATCCCATATACCCAATTCTATACCACAGTTGATCCAGAGGAAGGCAGAAAAAAAACAGCAGAGCATGATCCAACTTGCTACAGCAGAGGAAAAAATTCCTTCCTGATCCCCCGAGAGGCAATCGGATTTACCCTGGATCAACTTTACCTATAAATGTTAGTACTCAGTTATATTATGTACATTTAGGAAAGTATCCAGGCCTTTCTTAAAGCAATCTACTGAGCTGGCCAGAAACACCTCTGGAGGGAGTCTGTTCCACATTTTCACAGCTCTTACTGTGAAGAAACCTTTCCTGTATTTGGAGATGAAATCTTTTTTCCTCTAGACATAAAGAGAGTGCCCCCTTGTCTTTTGTACTGACCGTAAATTGAATAACTCAACACCAAGTTCTCTATATGGACCCCTTATATATTTGTACAGGTTAATCATATCCCCCCTTATTCTCCTCTTCTCAAGAGTGAATAAATTCATTTCCTCTAATCTTTCCTCATAGCTGAGCTCCTCCATGCCTCTTATCAGTTTGGTTGCCCTTCTCTGCACTTTCTCCAGTTCCCTGATATCCTTTTTGAGAACTGGTGCCCAAAACTGAACTGCATATTCCAGATGAGGTCTTACTAATGATTTGAACAGGGGCAAAATGATATCTCTCTCTCTGGAGTCCATACCTCTCTTAATACAAGAAAGGACTTTGCTCGCTTTGGAAACCGCAGCTTGGCATTGCATGCCATTATTGAGCTTATGATCTACCAAAACCCCCAGATCCTTCTCCACTACGGATCCCCCCAGTTGTACTCCCCCCTAGTATGTATGATGCATTCATATTCTTAGCCCCCAAGTGCATAACTTTACATTTATCAACATTAAACCTCATCTGCCACATAGTCGCCCAATTAGAGCATCGAGGTCGGCTTGGAAATTGGGCGACATCCTGTAAGGACGTTATTCCACTTGCATAGCTTGGTGTCATCTGCAAAGACAGAAATGTTACTTTTGATCCCAGACCCAATATCATTTATAAAGATATTAAAAAGTAAGGGTCCCAGCACTGAACCTTCTGGTACACCACTGAGAACCCTAGACCATTCAGAGTAAGAATCATTAACCACTACTCTCTGAATTCTTTTAGCCAGTTTTCTATCCATTTACACACTGATATTTCCAATCCTGTAGACTTTACCTTGCACATGAACCATGTGTGCGGACCTGTAGCGAACGCTTTTGCAAAATCCAAGTATACCACGTCCACTGCCCCCCCTCTGTCCAAGGTTTTACTTACCTCTTCATAAAAAGAAATCAGGTTTGTCTGACAACTTTTGTCTTTCATGAATCCATGCTGTCTGTTGCTTAAATAGTTTTTTTCCAGCAAGAACTCATATATGTGGTCTTTTATTATTCTCTCCAATATCTTTCCAACTATAGAAGTTAAACTAACAGGTCTATAGTTACTTGTTAAAGACTTTGTTCCCTTTTTAAATATAGGCACCACATTGGCCCTGCGCCAATTCAGTGGTACTATTCCTGTCATTAATGAGTCCCTAAAAATTAGATACAATGGCTTTGAAATTACCGAGCTCAATTCTTTTAGGATCCGTGGGTGGATGCCATCTGGTCCAGGTGCTTTATCCACCTTTATTCCATCGAAATATTTCTGGACCATATCACTTTTGAGCCATTGTGTAGTGAGCACAGCATCATCTAATCCTGCCACTGACCGATCTATGACAAGTAGATCATCTAAATAGGCGGTTACCGCTATGCCTTGTGCCCTCAGATTTGCCCACAAAGGGGTTAGCACCTTTGTAAATACCCGGGGTGCAGTAGCCACACCAAAGGGCAAAGCCACAAACTGGAAGTGGCGATGTTCTACCACGAACCTTAGGAATTTTTGGTGAGCGGGATGGATAGGCACATCTAAATATGCATCCTTGATGTCTATAGCCGCCATGAATTCTCCACCTTGTAGGGTGGCGACCAGGGATCGAATAGTTTCCATTCGGAAATGGCGAATGTTCAGAAACGGATTTAGAGATCTTAGATCCAGGATGGGTCTGACGTCTCTGTTTAGTTTTGGAATCACAAAGAGGTTTGAATAAAAACCTGAACCTTGCTCTTTCAGGGTTACTTCTGTGATCACCCCTTGAGACAGCAAGTGATCCAAACCTTTGAAGAAGGATCCTCTTTTTAGTGGATCTTTGGAAAGTCTTGAGCTTCGGAACTGAGAAGATGGGATTTCTCGAAATTCCAGTTTGTATCCTAGGGATACTGTGGATACTACCCATTTGTCCTGGATTTTTGTCTGCCATGCCGCTGAGAACTGCCGAAGCCGTCCCCCCACTCGGCCGAGCGGGGGCGCCTCTTCACAAAGAGGCTTTGGGGTTTTGCTTATTTGCTTTTGAACCCAACGGCTTCTTGTTCTTCTGAGCCTGATTTTCTTTAGCCTTTGTGGCTGGCTGAAAATGCCATCGCCACTGGCTGGAGGTAGATTTTGCGGGAGGCGGGGAAATAGAACGTTTAAAACAAGGTCGCTTGTTTTTCTTCTTCTCTGGTAATAGAGTAGTCTTTCCACTCAATATCTTTTGGATATATTTTTCCAAGTCCTCCCCAAAGAGGCGTTCGCCATGGAAGGGGAAACTGGCCAAAAGTTATTTGCATGGAGCTTCTGCCGATCAATGCTTTAGCCAAAGAATTCTGCGCATATGCACCAGCTGGAGTGTGAGGCGAGATGCTTGCTGAATCAAATCTCTCATGGCATCTACTGTAAAACATAAGGCTTTAGGCAAATTCTCCCAAAATTTGACTTGTTCCGGAGGCAGAGCCTTCAGCCCGTTTTACCTGATTCTTGAGGACCTGACACATACCAACTGCCGCTACAGCAGGTTGGGCAACTGAACCAGCCAAAAGGAAGGAAGATTTTAGTAAAGATTCCAATTTTTTTTCCGAAGGATCTTTAAACACCTGTACATTATCCACCGGACAAGTCAGGTTTTTATTTATACAAGAAATAGCTGCATCAACAGAAGGCAGACTCCACTTCTTGGAAAACGTTTCCTCCATAGTATAAAGAATGTCAAACTTCTTAGGAGGTGAGAAACGCTTATCTGGATGTTGCCAGCCTGCGTAAATGAGCTTTTCTAGTAACGGATGAACCGGAAAAGAGCATGCACCGTGCAGGGATTTTAGTGAACCCAGGGAGGAGACAGGTGATTCAATTAACTCCGAAGAGGGTAACTTGAATGCAGAACGCACTGTTTCAGCATAACATTGTACCTGTGACCTTAGCATCTGGGAAGCAGAGAAAGGTTCATCTGATATCCCTTATCCATCCGACTCCTCATCCTTATCCCCTGCAGTTGTTCCCTCATCATCCTCAGATTTTTCTGAAAGGAGATCTAGAACAACAGAAGGAGATCGGCTTCGCTTCTTGTCCTTTTGCGAGAACTTTACGATTAGCGTAGCGATTCTCCCTTCTATGTTGTCCAGAGCTGCTGCCAAAGTGTCCTCAGTGACATATGCAGGCCCAGGTACCACAGGGGAAGTTGCTACCCCTGATAGCGGCAATGGCTCATCCTGTACAGGTGCATCAGAAATTACAGGAGAGGAAGGAACCGAGCAGGCACGGCTAGAGCCACCTGTCTCAGACGGCGGTGCTTTCTTGTCTCTCTTAGTCCCTGAATTCTTTCTAAGGGAAGACATATTACTAAGCAAAAGCCAAGGTACCACAACGCATATACTACTGTGCTCAGTCTAGCAATCTACATAAAGTATGCAACTTAAACACACAGTTTCATGCATAGAGTGTAGGTGTCTCTCTTGGGAGTGCCCTGCCAACCACATAGAGCTTACGTGCCCCCGTAATGCTGCTGTGTCCCAAGGAGAGAGCTGCTGGCCTTTGAGTCCCTGTATGGCTCCTGTATTGAGCACCATCTTTGAAACCAACGTGCCCGTGCACGCTTGCGACCGCGCTCCTCCCCCTGCCAAAGCGCGCGCGACCTAGGGCTAATGGTGGCGTCCTGGGATGAGGGAAGCCTCCTCCTGCCTGACTACGTATCTGCTGCATGTCCCAATGCCTGTGAAGTTCTTACCCGGCATCTGAGGAGAGAAGCGGCGGCCATTCTCATGGCAGAGCTCTGCAGCGGAGGAAGTGTGCTTGTCTGTGGGATCTGACACTGTTTGGAGCATGGTGAGTACAACTCAGCTCTTTACTCCCTCTAGTGGCAGAAAAAGTGAAGACACCTTACTCAACATTAGGAAAGGTCCTTAAGATAATGCTTGGGACTCTTTCCTCCTACCTTATCCCCGCCGCAGGTTTTTCTGCTGAAATCAGACAGACCAATCTTCACCCATCACGGCAGGTTTTGTGTGCCAACCTTCAGGGATATGGGTTCCTACTTAAAGGAGACCTTTCCCCTGGGCCTTGTAAAGGACTCTTACCCGGACTTTTAGCGTAAGTAGCGAAAGTGCTGGACCCTAGAGCCCAGTCCTCCGAAGAGAAACATTACAGGCAATGCCTCATGCATGAGACCCGGATCCCATCCAGTTTTAGCGTAAATCTTTGGCATCTTGGATGGATCCGAAAGCATAGGTATATTTATCCCCAGAGGGTCTCTTTGGCATAGCTTTCCTTTAGCACATCCTACTCGCGTCCAACACCTTAGACACTGGCAAAAAAACGGAGGTACTCCCCTGATGGGAGGGGTTATATGGAGGGGAACTGTCTTCAATTGGTTGTGCCAGTGTCCAATCACCGCTGGTGACCCTTAACCCATTATGTAATGACTGGCTCTGTGTCCCGTGGTGTACGATAAAGAAATACAATTTCCCATACACATGTTCCAAATGTTATCACACAAAGGACCTGTGTTGGCCTGCCCTGGGAAGAGTTTCCCATTGCAGAAGTGCTGTGAAGGATTAGTACCACTCCCTTCACATAGCACACCAGAGGCCACGTTATACTATTGCACCGGGGTGAACAAGCCCTACATCTTTATTGTACGATAATTGTACCAACTGATTGGAGAAAAGCCAATGAGGTACCAATATTCAAAAAAAGGGCATAGACATATTCCTGGAAACTACAGGCCAGTCAGACTAACATCAATAGTAGGTCAATAATTGAAAGGGATGATAAGGGACTATATCCAAGAATTTGCTGATGAAAACAGTATCATTAGTAGTAATCAGCATGGGTTTACAAAGTGTCGTTCTTGCCAGACCAATCTGTGAACATTCTATGAGAAAGTGAGCTGCCATCTGGATAGGGGGAGGCCGGTAGTTGTGGGGTACCTGGATTTTGCAAAAGAATTCGATGCAGTTGCCCATAAACACTTAATCTACAAGCTGAGGTCTGCAGGCATGGACCATACGGTTTGTTCTTGGATAGAAAAATGGTTACAGGGGCGTGTCAAAGGGTAGTGATAAATAACGTGTACTCAGACTGGTCTGGAGTGGTAAGTGGGGTACCCTAAGGTTCTGTCTTGGGACCAATTCTGTTTAATTTATTCATAAATGATACAGAGGATGGGATACAAAGCTCAATCTCAGTTTTTGCGAACGACACAAGGATAAGTAGGGCAATAACTTCACATCAGAATATAGGAATTTTATAGAAAGACCTGAACAAAATAATGGAGTGGGCAACTACATGGCAAATTAGGTTTAATGTGGACAAATCTAAGATAATGCACTTGGGGGTTAAGAACATAAATGCAAACTACTCACTAGGGGGGGGGGACCTCTGGAGGAGTCAAGGATGGAGAAAAATCTGGGGGTCCTAGTAGATGACAGACTGAGCAATAGCATGCAATGTCAAGCTGCAGCTACCAAAGTCAGCAGAATTTTAGCATGCATAAAAAGGGGGGGTATACTGCAGAGATAAAACGATAATCCTGCCACTTTATAAAACTCTCGTTAGGCCACATCTGGAGTATTTTGTCCAGTTATGGGCACCAGTCCTCAGAAAGAATGTGCTGGAGCTGGAGAGAGTCCAAAGAAGGGCAATGAATATAATATGGGGAATGGAGGACCTCAATTACGAAGGATGACTACAGGCACTAAATGTATTCTCGCTGGAGAAGAAACGCTTGAGAGGAGATATGATAGCGATTTACAAATACCTCAATGGTGATCCCAGCGTAGGAAAAAATCTATTTAGTCTCAGAGGGTGTAAGAGGACACGGGGCCACACAATGCGATTGGAGGAGAATTGGTTTAACCTTAAGCTGTGCAGGGGGTTTTCCACTGTCAGGGCGGTAAGAATGTGAAACTCTCTTCCACAATTGGTGGTGTCAGCGAGGAGTATTGATATTTTTAAAAGACTCTTGGACGTGCATCTTAAAGAACACAACATACAGGGATATGGTAAATGATTATCGACACCGACACACACACGTTGAACTGGATTGACTACTGTCTTTATTCAACCTTACCGACTATGTAACTATGTACAGTGCCTTGAAAAAGTATTCATACCCCTTGAAATTTTCCACATTTTGTCATGTTACACCCAAAAACAAATATATTTTATTGGGGTTTATATGGGGTAGGGAACCTCGGCTCTCCAGCTGTTTCGAAACTAAAAAATCCCATCATGCCTCTGCCTCTAGGAGTCATGCCTGTGATTGTCAGGGTCTTGCAATGTAAGATACACCAAAAAAAGTGGCACATAATTGTGAAGTGGAAGGAAAATGATAAATGGTTTCCAATACAAATAAATATCTGAAAAGTGTGGCGTGAATTTTTTCAGGCCCCCTTTACTCTGATACCCCTAAGTAAAATCTAGTGCAACCAATTGGCTTCAGAAGTCACCCAATTGATAAATAGATTCCACCTGTGTGTAATTTAATCTCAGTATAAATACAGCTGTTCTGTGAAGCCCTCAGAGGTTTGTTAGAGAACCTTAGTGAACAAACAGCATCATAAAGGCCAAGGAACACACCAGACAGGTCAGGGATAAAGTTGTGGAGAAGTTTAAAGCAGGGTTGAGTTGAGAGTTGAGTTGAGAGGTATATTAATAAATCGCGGTCTTACCCCAAAGGGTCCCGACGCGCATAGCAGAGTTTCTGGGAGAAGAGGACCCAGGAACCAGAAGCAGCACAGAGTGGCAGAAAGGGTGGAAGGGTTAGGTTATAAAAAAAATATCCCAAGCTTTGAACATCTCACAGAGCACTGTTCAATCCATCATCCGAAAATGGAAAGAGTATGGCACAACCGAAAACCTACCAAGACATGGCCCTCCACCTAAACTGACAGGCCGGGCAAGGAGAGCATTAATCAGAGAAGCAGCCAAGAGGTCCATGGTAACTCTGGAGGAGCTGCAGAGATCCACAGCTCAGGTGGGAGAATCTGTCCACAGGACAACTATTAGTCGTGCACGCCACAAATCTGCCCTTTATGGAAGAGTGACAAGAAGAAAGCCATTGTTGGAAAAAATCCATAATAAGTCCCGTTAGCAGTTTGCAAGAAGCTATGTGGTGAGGCACAGCAAACATGCGGAAGAAGGTTCTCTGGTCAGGAGACCAGAATAAAATTTTTGGCCTAACAGCAAAATGCTATGTGTGGCAGAAATCTAACACTGCACATCACCCCGAACACACCATCCCCACCGTGAAACATGGTGGTGGAAGCATCATGTTGTGGGGATTCTTTTCTTCAGCAGGGACAGAGAAGCTGGTCAGAGTTGATGGGAAAATGGATGGAGCAAAATGCGGGGCAATTATGAAGAAAACCTGTTAGAGTCTGCAAAAGACTTGAGACTGGGGTGGAGGTTCACCTTCCAGCAGGACAATGACCCTAAACATACAGCCAGAGCTACAATGGATGGTTTAGATTAAAGCATATCCATGTGTTAGAATGGCCCAGTCAAAGTCCAGACCTAAATCCAATTGAGAACCTGTGGCAAGACTTGAAAATTCATGAAGTTCATAAAATGCATCCCAAAAGGGTGACCTGTAAATCCAGTGATGGGTGTACTAATGTGACAAATAATAGGATTTTTATAACAGCTTACCTGTAAAATCCTTTTCTTGGAGTACATCACGGGACACAGAGCGACAGTCATTACTAATGGGTTATATAGATACCGTCAGGTGCTGGCACTGGCAACTTCCAAAACCGGAAGTACCCTCCCCTATATAAGCCCCTTCCATCCGGGAGCACCTCAGTTTTGTAGCAAAGCAATAAGTGTCCCTAAAGAGGGGCGGGAGCTCTGTGTCCCGTGATGTACTCCAAGAAAAGGATTTTACAGGTAAGCTGTTATAAAAATCCTATTTTCTTTCTCGTACATCACGGGACACAGAGCGACATAGTCATTACTAATGGGATGTCCTAAAGCAATGCCAAATGAGGGGGGGGGGATACACCATATATAAGCTGAGCGCTATCAGACATGAGGATCTTTTGCGGCCTGCAACACACTGCGCCCAAAGGCGACATCCTCCTGACTTCTAACGTCCACCTGGTAGGACCTAGTAAACGTGTGTACCGAAGACCATGTTGCGGCCTTACAGATTTGAGCCAGGGAGGCCTGGTGATGCACTGCCCATGAAGTTCCAACTGCTCTCGTGGAGTGCGCCCTAACTTTGAACGGAGGCGGTCTCCTTCTCAAGCCATAGGCTTGCATAATGACCTGTCGAATCCACTTGGCTAAAGTAGATTTTGACGCTGCCTGACCCTTTCTGGGGCCTTCCGGCAGAATAAACAAAGTATCCGTTCTGCGAATCTGAGCAGTGGCCTTTAGATAAGCTTTAACTGCTCTTACTACATCCAAAGAATGCAATAACTTTTCCTCTACCGAAGTAGGTTTGGGGAAAAAAGAAGGAAGAACCACATCTTGGTTCAAATGAAACCTCGATACCACCCTAGGAAGAAAGGCTGGATGAGGACGTAACACTACTCTATCCTTATGGATAACCAGATATGGCTCCTTACAGGACATAGCTGCTAATTCCGACACTCTTTTAGCCGAACAAATGGCTACTAGAAAAATCAATTTCCTGGTGAGAAGCACCAAAGAAATATGCTGTAATGGTTCAAATGGTTGTTTCTGTAGAACCGACAGAACCAAGTTTAGATCCCATGGACATATGGGAATATTAACCGGAGGACTAATACGCATCACTCCTTATATAAAGGCTTTGACTAGTGAATGCGAAGCCAAGGGCCTTTGAAAAAATATTGACAAGGCCGAAATCTGACCCTTGATAGTACTCAAGGCAAGCTTCCTATCTACAGCCCACTGTAGGAAGTCCAGAATCCTACCTATTACGTACTTATGTGGATGCCATTTCTTGGCCTCACACCACGCGATGTACGCCTTCCAGATTCTATAGTAGATCTGCCTGGATACCGGCTTCCTGGCATTGATCATGGTAGATACCACAGCATTAGAGAGCCCTCTCTTTTTTAGAATGTGGGCTTCAATAGCCAGGCCGTCAAACCTAGGGCTGGTAAGGAAGGGTGGTATATCGGTCCTTGCGAAAGCCGGACGACGTGGGAGAGTCCAAGGACTCCCCACTGAAATTTTACAATCTCCGCGTACCACGCTCTTCGGGGCCACGCTGGAGCCACCGGAATCACCGGTTTCTTTTCTACCCTGATTCTGCGGAGTAATCGAGGTAACCATTGTGGCGGTGTGAATGCATATATCAGCTTGAACTGATCCCCACGGAACACTAGGGCATCCGAGCCGCAAGCTAGGGGATCCCTTGTCCGAGAGACAAACCTGTCCCCCTTTGCATTGAATCTGGATGCTAGAAGATCTACATCCGATGTTCCCCACCGCTGACATATTGTCCAGAAAACCTCGGGGTGAAGGGACCCTTCCTCTGGGCCTAATTGCTGGCGACTTAGAAAGTCCGCCTTCCAATTCTCCACTCCTGGAATGAATACCGCAGATATGGCTGGGACATATTTTTCCTGCCCATTTCAGGATGTAATTTACTTCCCTCTGGGCTGCACGACTCCTGGTGCCCCCCTGATGATTGATATATGCCACTGCTGTGGCATTGTCTGATTGAATTCTGACAGGGGACCCTTGGAGTTTGGATGTCCATGCTACTAGGGCATACCGGGCTGCTCGTATCTCTAAGAGATTGATGGGCAGGGCCTTTTCTGCATCCGACCATCTGCCCTGGAGAGACTATTGCTCCAGTACTGCTCCCCAGCCTATAAGGCTGGCATCTGTAGTGACCACCTTCCAAGAAATCGGACTGAAGGATTTCCTTTTTTCCAGATTCTGGAGAACCAACCACCAACGGAGGCTCTTGCGAACGGAAGGGGACAAGGACATTGTAAGTCTAGGGCCTGAACTTTTTTGTTCCAGGCTGACAGTATGGCCCCTTGCAAATTCCTTGAATGGAATTGACCGTAGGGTACTGCTTCGAATGATGCCACCATTTTTCCCAGCAGCCTCATATACAGGCGTATGGACGGCTGTCTTTTTTGTACCCACTAAGTGGATCAAATCTTTCAAAGACAACACCTTTCCTCGAGGCAAGAATATTTTTCTCTGGCCTGAATCCAACCTTAGCCCCAAGTATTCCAGACTTTTGACTGGTTTTTAGGGCTGACTTGTCTCGGTTGATAATCCAACCGTGAGATTCCAGATACTTGATCGTCTTGTGAACGACCACGTCTAGTTTTTTCACTGAGTGGTCTATCAGCAACAAGTCATCCAGATATGCCATTATCATTACACCTTGTGTTCTTAGATTGGCCAATAAAGGGCCAGAATTTTTGTAAACACTCGTGGTGCTGTGGCCAAACCGAAGGGTAAGGCTCTGAAAATGGCGCCCTTCTACTGCAAAGCGTAGAAATTTTTGGTGGACTGGAAAGATGGGAATGTGCAAATAAGCATCTTTGATGTCGATCGTGGCTAACCAATCCTCCCCTTGTAGGGCAGTGGCCACCGATCGGATCGACTCCATCGGAAAGTCCTGATATACAGGAATTTGTATAGCCCTTTTAGAATTAATATGGGCCTCCCGTCCGCGTTTGCTTCGGGACTGTAAAGAGGTTTGAGTAAAACCCGAACCCTCATTCTTCCAGGGGAACCTCCATAATTACTCCTTGGAGCAATAGTTGTTCTAGTGCCAACAGGAGGGACTCTCTCTTCCGGGGATCCCTTGGCACGTTTGACCTCAAAATGGGAAGGAGGAGAGTCTTTTAACTCCAAACTGTATCCCAAACCTACTGCGGAGAGCACCTATCTGTCTTGATCGTGTCCCGCCAGGTCTCTTGCGAACAACTGGAGTCCTCCCCCCACCCGACTGAGTGGGGGCTTCAATGAATTTAACTTTGGGGGAGGTTTTGTACCTCCCCTGACCCAGGGTTTCTCATTACCCTGCTACTGTCCCTGTTTTTTACCCCCGGGATTTAACCGAGGAGACCGTCGGAACTGTTACACAGCCGATGCCCCAGGGACTGGAGAAGCAGGCCTCTTAAAGAGGGACCTCTAACTCTGCTTTTAACCGGCAAAAGCGTATTTTTACCGCTGGAAATTTTCTGGATATATTTGTCCAGGTTTTCCCTGAATAAGCGTTCACCATGAAATGGGACGCTAACCAGCCATTCTTTACAGGGAGCTTCAGCAGACCAGTTTTTGAGCCATAGGAGCCTACGCATATGTACTATAGACAGCGTAAGGCGGGAGGCCTGATGGACTGAATCCTCTATGGCGTCAACCGCAAAGCCTAAGGCTCTAGGTAGATCAGCTAGGGCAAAGCCTGCTGATCTGTCAAGTCCCTCAAGACCTGTTTCAACTGATCCTTCACTGCTTAGCAGACCCCAATAGCTGCTACTGCTGGTTGTATCACCAAGCAGATTTTCATAAGGACTCCAATCTTTTATCTATTGGGTTCTTGAACATTTGGACATTATCCACTGGACATGTCAGTGATTTATACATACAAGAGATGGCTGCGTCCACTGTAGGGACCTTCCATTTTTTTTTTTTGATGAACTTATCCTCCATGGGATAGACCACCGGAAATCTCTTGGGGGAATAAATATTTTCTCAGGACGTTCCCAATCCTGGTAAATGAGCCCTTTCAGCCGGCTCACCTCTATATATATAGAGGCGCGTGCACGCGCACGCGCGCGGGCACGTGCGCCTTCGGCGCTAATTTCAAATATGGTAACAAGGGACAGGAGCCAGGGCCCCTCTTTGCCGCAGGCCGGGGGATGGACGAGCACTGCAACATGGCAGAGGAAGCAGTTTCCTATAAGAGAACTCACCATCTGCCTGGACTTTGCTCTGCTGAGAAGAAGCTAGTCCACATGACAAGAAAACATTCCACAGCGGCCTCTAGTGGACAAACACAGGTACCGCAGTCTAATATATTAAATATATATATAAAAAAAAAATTTTTTTTTTTTCTTGACCACCATTAAAAATTATTACATTTTTTTAGTAGTTACAGGCATGCACAGAATTTTGCGGGAATACCATTAGGTAACAGACAGAAAGACAAATTAGGCTTGGGGGTCCCCCAATAGAACCAAGTTCCTGGGGGCCCCCACTTACCTGTTCCCCGCCGCAGGACTTTGTTTGGTCCACAAAAGCCCAAACTTCACCTATCACGGCAGGCATTGTAATCAAACCTTCAGGGACCGGGTTCCCAAGGATTCCACTCCCCTGGACCTGTATAGCACCCTGCACAGAAAACATCTTGGTCGTGGGTATGACCAGAGCTCTGGATCCCAGGGTCCAGCTCTCCTAAGAGAAGCATTACAGGCAAAACCTTGCTCTTCTCTGCAAGGCCCGGGTACCGACCGTTTAGCTATGAAGCTTTTTTGGTCGGATCCGGAATAGCTTACTGAGGCCCAAAAGAACCTGTACGCAAGCTCAGTGAAAAACACATGTTTCTTCTTGGCCAACACCTTAGACACTGGCAAAAAACTGAGGTGCTCCCGGATGGGAGGGGCTTATATAGGGGAGGGTACTTCCGGTTTTGGAAGTTGCCAGTGCCAGCACCTGACGGTATCTATATAACCCATTAGTAATGACACACTGGGGATTGCAGAGTGGATCATAGGCTCACAGCTGGGACCGACGAACTCGGCGTTCGTGGATTGACGCCCATGTTCCTCTGTTTTAGAGTGAGTTCACAACTGTATGACTAGCCTATGCCCCACTACGAATTCCCACGGAGTTATGCAATTAACTTTTTCTCTTTATATTTTTTATGATACGTATCTGATATTGTGAATATTGAATCATCGCAAAGGGATCTTTACATTGCCACATTGCTGTAACTATCATCCACCTGGAGCCACTTACGCTGTCCATCTGACAGTAGGGAGGTGAGCCGCTTGCAAACACAGAGGTGTCCCACTTTGCAGGATTTCATAGCACTCCATGCTATTTTTTTGGTGACGGGACTTATTAGACTCTTTTTACTTTTTTGGCGCGACTATTGGACCTATTTGTGATTTATGTATATGTTTCTTACTTTCACAGTGTTATACATATATTTGTCACATTAGTACACCCATCACTGGATTTACAGGTCACCCTTTTGGGATGCATTTTATGAACTTTATGCATTTATATTGTTTGGTATCCCCATTCATGTCATTATTTCACACTGGATTCATTTAGGATTGTGATACACTGTGTTTGATTTTCTTTTATATGTTTTGATATCACTGCATTTACTAGGATTTATAGATTCTTTGTATGATACACTTAGTTGTGTTTTGAATAGGCTAGTTGTTTGCTTCTTCCCACCTCTTTAGCCCCCTCCCTCCCTTTCTCCCTCCCCCCCACCCTCTCGCACAGCGCAGCCACCATTACACCTCTTCATTTGCCATTTGTCTTTTAGGATTAGACGCACAGGTGCTTGCAGCAGTGCCCCTTAATTTAGTTTTTAAATAGGCCCACAGACAGCGCGAGAGTTCCTCTTTCTTTATAAGACTTGAAAATTGCTGTTCACAGACGCTCTCCATCCAATCTGACAGAGCTTGAGCTATTTTGCAAAGAAGAATGGGCAAAAATGTCACTCCCTCTAGATGTACAAAGCTGGTAAAGACATCCCCAAAAAGACTGGCAGCTGTAATTTCAGAAAAAGGAGGTTCTACAAAGTATTGACTCAGGGGGCTGAATACAAATGCACGCCACACTTTTCAGATTTTTTTTTCGAAAACCATTTAGAATTTTCCTTTCACTTCACAATTATGTGCCACTTTGTGTTGGTCTATCACATAAAATCCCAATAAAATACATTTATGTTTTTGGTTTTAACATGACAAAATGTGGAAAATTTCAAGGGGTATGAATACTTTTTCAAGGCACTGTAACTATATAGACAAAATCTATTTAAACCACATTATACTTATACAGGCATTTGAAATCACATACAAGTCCACAATCCCATGGATGTATAGAGAATATAATGTGGTCATATGGAGAAGGAGTAAAGGGATTTTTATAACAGCTTACCTGTAAAATCCTTTTCTTGGAGTACATCACGGGACACAGAGCGACTTAGTCATTACTAATGGGTTATATAGATTACCTTCAGGTGTTGGCACTGGCCAATTCCAAACCGGAAGTACCCTCCCCTATATAAGCCCCTCCCATCCGTGAGCACCTCAGTTTTGTAGCCAAGCAATAAGTGTCCCAAAAAGAGGGGTGGGAGCTCTGTGTCCCGTGATGTACTCCAAGAAAAGGATTTTACAGGTAAGCTGTTATAAAAATCCCTTTTTCTTTTTCGTACATCACGGGACACAGAGCGACTTAGTCATTACTAATGGGACGTCCCAAAGCAATGCCAAATGAGGGGAGGGATACATAAGCTGGGCGCCATCAGGCATGAGGATCTTTTGCGGCCTGCAACACACTGCGCCCAAAGGCGACATCCTCCTGACTTTTAACGTCTACCTGGTAGAATCTAGTAAACGTGTGTACCGAAGACCATGTTGCGGCCTTACATACTTGAGCCAGGGAGGCCTGGTGATGCACTGCCCATGAAGTTCCAACTGCTCTTGTGGAGTGCGCCCTAACTTTGAACAGAGGCGGTCTCTTTCTCAAGCCATAGGCTTGTATTATGACCTGTCGAATCCACTTGGCTAAAGTGGATTTTGATGCTGCCTGACCCTTTTTAGGGCCTTCCGGCAGAATAAACAAAGTATCCGTTCTGCGAATCTGAGCAGTGGCTTTTAGATAAGCTTTAACTGCTCTTACTACATCCAAGGAATGTAATAACTTTTCCTCTACCGAGCTAGGTTTGGGGAAAAAAGAAGGAAGAACCACATCTTGGTTCAAATGAAACCTCGATACCACCTTAGGAAGAAAGGCTGGATGAGGACGTAATACTACTCTGTCCTTATGGACAACCAGATATGGCTCCTTACAGGACAAGGCGGCTAATTCCGATACTCTTTTAGCCGAACAAACAGCTACTAAGAAAATCAATTTCCTGGTGAGAAGAACCAAGGAAATGTGTTGCAATGGTTCAAACGGTTGTTTCTGTAGAACTGACAGAACCAGGTTTAAGTCCCAAGGACATATGGGAATACTAACCGGAGGGCTAATACGCATCACTCCTTGTATGAAAGCTTTGACTAGTGAATGCGAAGCCAAGGGCCTTTGAAAAAATATTGACAAGGCCGAAATCTGACCCTTGATAGTACTCAAGGCCAGCTTCCTATCTACAGCCCACTGTAGGAAGTCCAAAATCCTCCCTATCACGTACTTACGTGGATGCCATTTCTTGGCCTCACACCACGTAATGTACGCTTTCCAGATCCTATAATAGATCTGCCTGGATACCGGCTTCCTGGCATTGATCATGGTAGATACCACAGAATTAGAGAGCCCTCTCTTTTTCAGAATGTGGGCTTCAATAGCCAGGCCGTCAAACCTAGGGCTGGTAAGGAAGGGTGGTATATCGGTCCTTGCGAAAGCAGGTCCGGACGATGTGGGAGGGTCCAAGGACTCCTCACTGACATTTTTACAATCTCCGTGTACCATGCCCTTCGGGGCCACGCTGGAGCCACCAGAATCACTGGTTTCTTTTCTACCCTGATTCTGCGGCGTAATCGCAGTAACAATTGTGGCGGTGGGAATGCATATATCAGCTTGAACTGATCCCAAGGGAACACTAGGGCATCCGAGCCGCAAGCTAGAGGATCCCTTGTGCGAGACACAAATCTGTCCACCTTTGCGTTGAATCTGGATGCTAGCAGATCTACATCCGGTGTTCCCCACCGCTGGCATATTGCCTGGAAAACCTCGGGGTGAAGAGACCATTCCCCCGGGCATAATTGTTGGCGACTTAAAAAGTCCGCTCTCCAATTTTCCACTCCTGGGATGAAAACCGCGGATATGGCTGGGACATATTTTTCTGCCCACTCCAGGATGCAATTTGCTTCCCTCTGGGCTGCACGACTCCTGGTGCCACCCTGGTGATTGATATATGCCACTGCTGTGGCATTGTCTGATTGAATTCTGACAGGGGACCCTTGGAGTTTGGATGTCCATGCTACTAGGGCATACCGGGCTGCTCGTATCTCTAAGAGATTGATGGGCAGGGCCTTTTCTGCTTCTGACCACTTGCCCTGGAGAGACCATTGCTCCAGTACTGCCCCCCAGCCTATGAGGCTGGCATCTGTAGTGACTACCTTCCAAGAAACCGGACTGAAGGGTTTCCCTTTTTCCAGATTCTTGGGCACCAACCACCAATGGAGGCTCTTGCGAACGGAAGGGGACAGGGACATTGGTAAGTCTAAAGCCTGAACTTTTTTGTTCCAGGCTGACAGTATGGCCCTTTGCAAATTCCTTGAATGGAATTGACCGTAGGGTACCGCTTCGAATGAAGCCACCATTTTTCCCAGCAGCCTCATGCAGAGGCGTATGGATGGTTTTCTTTTTGTACCCACTAAGTGGGTCAAATCTTTTAAAGACGACACCTTCTCTGGAGGTAAGAAAATCTTTCTCTGATTTGAATCCAGCCTTAGCCCTAAGTATTCCAGACTTTTGACTGGTCTTAGAGCTGACTTGTCCCGGTTGATAATCCAACCGTGATATTCCAGATACTTGATTGTCTTGTGAATAGCTACTTCCAGCTTTTCCACTGAGTGGCCTATTAGTAGCAGGTCGTCTAGATATGCCATTATCGTTACACCCTGTGTTCTTAGATTGGCCAATAATGGGGCCAGAATTTTTGTGAACACTCGTGGTGCTGTGGCCAGACCGAAAGGTAAGGCTCTGAACTGAAAATGGCGCCCTTCTACTGCAAAGCGTAGAAATTTCTGGTGGGCCGGAAAGATGGGAATATGCAGATAAGCATCCTTTATGTCGATCGAGGCTAACCATTCCTGCCCTTGTAGGGCGGTGGCCACCGATCGGATCGACTCCATCCGAAAAGTCCTGATATTTAGGAACTTGTTTAGCCCTTTTAGATTTAATATGGGCCTCACGTCCCCATTTGGTTTGGGGACTGTGAAAAGGTTTGAGTAAAACCCGAATCCGCTTTCTTCCAGGGGAACCTTTATGATTACACCTTGGAGCAATAGTTGTTCTAGTGCCAGAAGGAGGGATCCTCTCTTCTGGGGATCTCTTGGCACGTTTGACCTCATAAATTGGGGAGGAGTGCCTTTTAACTCCAGCTTGTATCCCAGACTTACTGCGGAGAGCACCCATCTGTCTCTGATGGTGTCCCGCCAGGTCTCTGTGAACAACTGAAGTCTTCCCCCCACCCGATTGAGAGGGGGCAACGCTTCATGCCTTGGGCGGAGGTTTTGTACCTCTCTTGATCCAGGGCTTCTTGTTACCCTGTGATTGTCCCTGATTTCTGCCCCCTGAATTTGACCGCGGAGGCCGTCGGAACTGCTTCACAGCCGATGTGCCCGGGACTGGAGAAGTAGGCCTCTTAAAAGAAGGACTTCTACCCTTGTTCTTAACCGGTAAGAGTGAACTTTTACCGGCAGAAATTTTCTGGATATATTTGTCCAGATCTTCTCCAAATAAGCGTTCTCCATGAAATGGGAAGCTAACCAGCAGTTTTTTACAGGGAGCTTCAGCAGACCAGTTTTTGAGCCACAGAAGCCTACGCATATGTACTATAGACAGCGTAAAGCGGGAGGCCTGTTGGATTGTATCCTTTATGGCGTCCACCGCAAAACACAAGGCTCTAGGGCAGGTCAGCTAGGGCAAGAGCCTGCTGATCTGGTAAGTCCCTTAAGACTTGTTTCAACTGATCTTTCACTGCTTGGCAGACTCCAATCGCTGCTACCGCAGGTTGTGTCACCATGCTTGCTGTAGAGAAAGCAGATTTTAGTAAAGACTCCAATTTTTTATCTATTGGGTCTTTGAACATTGGAACATTATCTACTGGACATGTCAGTGATTTGTTAACAGAAGAGATGGCTGCGTCCACTGTAGGGACCCTCCATTTTTTTATGAACTTATCCTCCATGGGATAGATCACCGGAAATCTCTTGGGGGGAGCAAATATTTTATCAGGATGCTCCCAATCCTGGTAAATAAGCCCTTCTAATAAAGGGTGGATTGGGAAGGAACAGACAGCCTGGGGAGCTTTTAGCGACCCCAGCGAGGAAACCGTAGTGGATGGTGGTTCCGCCAGAGGCATTTTAAATGCTGATCGGACCATGTTAGTCAGAGACTGAACCCATAATCTTTCAGCCTGAGATGCTGAGAAAGGTTCTTCCACTGTTGATTCCTCCATAACTGAATCAACCTCATCCTGATCCCCTTCAGGTAGGTCGATCTCTGTGTGGGGCTGTTCCTCCACTAACAGGCACTCTGAAGGAGGAGACGGAGATCGGACGCGCTTTTCCTGTGACAGGGAAGCAGCGATCAATGCTGTTAATCTCTCTTCCAATCCTCCCAGAGTTGAGGATAAAACCTCCTCTGTTATATATACAGGAGCAGGTGAACTGGGGACAGCCGCAGCACCAGGCACTCCTGCGGGGTTTCTACGGCTACTGACCTCTGAATTCTCAGGGGAGATTGGTGCAGTACAAGCATGCCCAATATCCTCAGAGCCCGATGGAGACCCCTTTGGCTTCCTGGAAGACCTATTTCCGGAGCGTCTGGACGACATATCCTTTAAGCACAAAGCTGAGGTATTCCCGTCGTCATACACCAATTTTTGCTGGTAATAGTCTAACACAGTTGCTGCTATATACCAGCTGGTGTCCACTAAAGTGCCTTTCTATGGGGATGCCTGCATCAACCGCCTCTGTGTGCCACTGTTTGTTGCTAGCTCTGTTTGCATTCAGCTGACACTTGTACTGTGTCTTTTATCCATGCTGGGACGCCTGCACATGCGCAGAAGCGCCGCGGCGCGCATCGAGCGTCATCCACCCGCCCCGCCCCTTTTTTTTCATAGGAGGCGCGTGCACGCGCCCGCGCCCGTGCGCCATTGGCGCCCTTTTCGAAATCAAACAGGGACTAGGAGCCAGGGCCCTTTTTGCCGGAGGGCCTGTGCGGTGGATGAGCGCAGCAACAGGGCAGAGGAAGTGGATTCCCACAGAGAAACTTACCAACTGCCTGGATCTTTTGACTTGAGAAAACCAAAGATCCACATGACAAGAAAAATGGACTACAGCGGCCTCTAGTGGTTTAACACAGGTACCGCGGTCCTTTTTTTTTTTTTTCTTGACTACTATTAAAATTTTACATTTTCAGTAGTTACAGGCATACACAGATATTAGCGGGAATACCGTTAGGTAACAGACAGAAAGACAAATTAGGCTTGGGGGTCCCCCAATAGAACCAAGTTCCTGGGGGCCCCCACTTACCTGATCCCCGCCGCAGGACTTTGTTTGGTCCACAGAAGTCCAAACTTCACCTATCACGGCAGGCATTGTAATTAAACCTTCAGGGACCGGGTTCCCAAGGATTCCACTCCCCTGGACCTGTATAGCACCCTGCACAGACAACATCTTGGTCGTGGGTATGACCAGAGCTCTGGATCCCAGGGTCCAGCCCTCCTAAGAGAGGCATTACAGGCAAAACCTTGCTCTTCTGCTGCAAGGCCCGGGTACCGACCGTTTAGCTATGAAGCTTTTTTGGTGGGATCCGGAACAGCTTACTAAGGCCCAAAAGAACCTGTACGCAAGCCCAGTGAAAACACATGTTACTCTTTGGCCAACACCTTAGACACTGGCAAAAAACTGAGGTGCTCCCGGATGGGAGGGGCTTATATAGGGGAGGGTACTTCCGGTTTGGAATTGGCCAGTGCCAACACCTGAAGGTAATCTATATAACCCATTAGTAATGACTAAGTCGCTCTGTGTCCCGTGATGTACGAAAAAGAAAATATCTCCTTGGCTGGGTAAGACACAACTCTAAGGCCCCTTTCACACTGGGGCAGGGAGATGCGCTGACGGTATAGCGGCGCTATTTTTAGCGCCGCTATACCGTCGTTTTTACCGTGATATCGGCCGATAACGGGGTGATTTTAACCCCCACTAGCGGCCGAAAAAGGGTTAATACCGCCCGCAATGCGCCTCTGCAGAGGCGCATTGCCCGCGGTATTAGCGCGGTTTCCCATTGCTTTCAATGGGCAGCAGCGGTAAAGGAGCGGTAAACACACCGCTCCTTCACCGCTGCAAAGATGCGGCTAGCGGGACTTTTGGAGCGGTCCTGCTAGCGCACCGCTTCAGTGTGAAAGCCTTCGGGCTTTCACATTGAAGACTGCAGGGCACGATTTTTTCAGGCGGTATAGCAGCACTATTTTTAGCGCTAAACCGCCTGAAAAACGTGTCAGTGTAAAAGGGGTCTAAGATTGTTGCATTTTAAAGTAAGGTAACTTTCTGTCCTCTTCACACAATCCCCCGTCTGCTACAACAGCTCCTGTAGCATGTACCACATACAGCCTCGGGTACAACAAGTCTTCAGAGACAGAGGAACATTGCCAAAGCGTAACTCAGCAAGGAATCCTCAGGTGTACTGGCCTGACCGGAACAGACAGGGTTGTCATTGCCGACTGCAGGATCCTCACAGAGGGAACGCCAGTATACTTAATGAACTGGAAAAACCTGTGCTCATTAGCTAAACAAAAAGGCCTTCAGGATTTCCAGTATCCTGCTTGAACCTACCAGTGACAGTTGATTATAGAAAACATATAGCTGAAGGGAACAGCAATTCTTCAAAGGACACTAAGCAAACCTGGCCAGGATTAGTAAGGGAGGGCTTACAGTCCCTAAGGGCTGATTTAGTAAAGGCAAATATACTGTGAAGTTGCTCTAGATCTTAGTAAAGGAGGGGAAGCTCTGCTGATTTCTATCATCCAATCATGTGCAAGCAAAAATGCTGTTTTATTTCCTTGCATGTGATTGGGTATCTTTTGCAAAGTGAACTTCTTTTTTTTTTTTTTTAACGTGGACCACAAAGTGAAAATGTTGCAGTAAACATGTAGGAATGTGAATTGTCCCTAAATAGTACCCTGAAATGTACCTTTGTTACTCCTTAAAAACACTTCCTGGTATGAGTATACCTACACCTTCATAGCTGTAGTTAGAAGGCCTGCTGCTTCTGACTGATAGTCTCATGGGATTTGGCATGAGATTTAGTCGTGTCACTACTGTGCTGTTTACTGATCTACTTTCCAGAAGCTCTGACATTAGGAAGCAAAGTCCTGCCTTTCCAAGATGTCTGCCTCCACACAGGGACACAGTGCAGAACATAGTAGGCTCCAGCCAATACCAGTGACTAGTCCTTTGCCCTGTGCCTGACTTTTTTTTTTCTTTTTAAGCACAGCTTCCAGACTTAAAGTGGAGTTCCACCCTAAAAAAATAAAATAAAAAATACACACCAAAATCCTACAAAAAAAATATTAAAAAAAAAAAAAGTTTTTTTTTACTCACCAGAAAAGGCGGTTGCTATGCGGATGTTCCTAATCTGCCTCTTCCTAGTCCGCGGCAGGTCTTCTTCCTCGTCCTCCTCGCGTTGTCTTCTGGTGAATGGGGCGCGCTACCTTCTGGCAACTGTGTGTATCCCAGATAGCAGCAGCCCATTCATACAGCGCCGCGAGACTCGCACATGCGCAGTAGGAAACGGGCAGTAAAGCCGCAAGGCTTCACTGCCTGTTTCCCTTAGTGAGGATGGCGGCGCCGGGACCTGCCAGGATCGAGAGGTCGGCCATTGGGGGGCCAACATCGTGGGTGCCAAGACAGGTAAGTGTCCTTATTAAAAGTCAGCAGCTACAGTGTTTGTAGCTGCGGACTTTAAAAAAAAATAAAAAATCGCGGGTGGAATCCCGCTTCAAGCTCCTCTTTAAGAAATGCATGTGCTGGTACATCGTGATTTGTCTTGGTGTATTGCAGCAAAATATTTTCTCCACTGAGTTGTTATGTATATAAAAAGCCTAGTACACATAGGCCGAATTGTTGGACGGCTCAATAAAAACCATCCAACATTCAGCCCGTGTGTATTGCGCACGGTCAGACAGAAGCCGGTCGGCTTTTATCAATGGAGTATGATCAAAAACGGTCTGCGAATTGGCCCTTGATCAGCGCTCTCAGCCAATGACTGAGATTGCTGACCGGAGTGTTCTGGCGGGGGCTGTCCCCCTGCCAGAACCCAATAGAACAGCAGGGGAGACTGCTGTACTAAAATCGCATGGATAGTACAGCGGCTCCTCTGTCAGGTTTTTTTCGTTGTGTGCACTAATATTTATTGCTTTATTTATTGTAATAATCCTTTAAAACCCTGAAAGTTGCCCTGCCGCCTTATTAAAAGTACCCATAAATAAAGCCTAATAACTGCAAAGAGGAAAGTGAATATTTCTCCTGTCACCTGCACTGCTGAACACCGCTTCAGTGAGGGAAAATCACAGGCTAAAGGCTTTTTTGGAAAACATTACTTCCAAGCTATTTCACTTCAATAGATCAGTGTCCAGTGGTGTGGTGGCAGGAGAGCCAAGTATTCACGTACTTCTATGTAAGTAATAGGCATTATTGGCACTTGCAAGGTATATCCACAAGAATATATTAATTATAGTCACCCTTGGATCACTCCACAGTCGGGTGGTGTCACCATAGCCAAGCCAATCTAAGCATACAAAAAGGGACCCTGGTAGGAACTACATGGGAGGAAAGCGGCTAGTATGGCAACAAAGGGTCATAATGGGGACTCGCTATAAAGATACAAAATGTAATGAACTAGTCAGTCTGCACCAAATTAGTATCGGCTAGGTCAATGAGTGACTCCACTTCCCTGGGGGACATACACATCCCGAGTGTTAGAAAATATCAACTGCTTTTTTCATACCCATCAAGCGATAATTATCTCTATGTGATTGGTATTTGGCGTCCGGACTTTTTGTTTATGTATAATTTTTTGTGTGTCCTTCTTGTCTATTATCACACTTCACTATTGTAGTGTTTAATTCTTGATCTAGTATATGTGAAGTTGCAACAATACTGCTTTCCACACTGCAAACACTTTATTTTTTTGCTTAACTTTATAACCAGTACCTATTATGACCCTTTGTTAACATAGTAGCCGCTTTCCTCCCAAATAGTTCCTACCAGGGTCCCTTTTTGTATGCCATTATTGGCACTTGCAGTATGGTGAAGGGGGTGCTTTAATAATAATGAAATATATGCAGCACTGGACTAAAAAGTTTCACTTACCTTAGAAGCAAACTTTCCATCCCGGAAAAAAGGGGTCAAATATTTCACCACAATGTCAGCAGTCTCTTTAAGAGTCACCACCTTATTCCCAGGTGGCTGTAATATTTTAGCAGTGCCTTCCTTGTCTTCACGGGAGAGATTTGGGTCAAAAGTCACTTTCTTTTTGCCAAAGCTGCTTTTCACTGGATGAGACAAAATGGAGCTGGATTTGTCTTCTATTCTTGGCCTCTTTCTGGTAGGCTCGTCAGACTCCTGGCCAAGGAAATTCAATTATACTTGTTTATAGGTATGCAATACAGCAGAAAAGAATGATTATATCATAGAAAAGGCCAACTAAAAAACTCACCTCCTCTTCTGATGCCTTCTTCTCCAACTCATGTTGGCTGGAGATAAAAAAAAAAATATTAAAGTAAACAGAAAAGAAAAAATATATATCATTATATCTAAAACAGCCAATGCTTCAAAAAAGGTTTAGAAAAAGATGGAAAAAATACAGGAGCACAAATAAAAGTAATTGTTACACATAGCACAAATAAAGTACCGTAAATGGCACACATAGAGGCTACTCAATAGGTCTGATTTGCATATACCGTAGGCCAATAGTCATAATGTGCTAGCATGCGATGCATATTAGCACATTATGCCTTTACCTTACAGGTGGAAACTGTTTTTATTTATTTTTCCTGACAGAGTTTACTATCACTTTAATACTGGTATTCCTTCTGACAATTACAGTATTAAAAAGATGACATTAAAAGGTGGCAGCTTTTATCTGCAGGATGAAGGCTTATTTCTTCAATCAAGCCTCCAGCCTGTATGTGCTCACCATGTTATAGCTGACAAATTCAATTGTATACCGTATATACTCGAGTCGAGTTTTTTAGCAAATTTTTTTGTGCTGAAAATCCCCCCTCGGCTTATACTCGTCACCTTTTTGCGCCTGATCTCTCAGACTTTGGGGACCCAGGACCGGCCGGCCGTAGGTACCCTGGACCACAAACTTAGCACACATGTAGCCTCAGTCTTTCTCTACTACTGTGCAAAGTTTGTTGTCCGGGGGACCTACGGCCGGGGAGCATCGATTTTTCAAACCCGGGCACCCCTTCCATAGACTCCCATGTTAAACGTCAGTCTAGTCATGGACACACAGTGAGGCATGGGCACAGTGAGGCATGCACATGGACGCAGTGAGGCATGCACATGGACGCAGTGAGGCAAAGTGAGGCACAGTGAGGCATGCAGATGGACACCCTAGGCTTATACTCGAGTCAATACGTTTTCCCATTTTTTTGTGGTAAAATTAGGTGCCTCGTCATATATGCGGGTCGGCTTATACTCGAGTATATACGGTACCTTCTTTCTGAAAAGTACCTTCCACTGATTGCCAGGAGTGGCTTCACCACCAATAAACAACAGGTACACCAAACCGTGTTAGGAGGCAAATCATGGTGTGTAAATAACATCCTTATCTGTAAATTGATATAGGCAAACGGGGGATTTGTGCCAACAATACTTATTTAAAGTGGATCTTCACCCTAAAAATTATTCTCTCATTCTCTCCAACCCTCCTCCAGTCCTGTACATGAATAGTGTGTAAACAGAAAAAAATAATAATTTATGGGCTGCCCAAAGTAGACCAAACACAGTGCGAATTCCTTTCCAAAGAAATTTGCACGATTCCTCCATCAACATAGACAGCGCCGACAGGGGAATCCCTCCTGCCAAGCAATTGTCTGCTCCAGGCGGGGGAAGCCGCCCCCCGTCGGGAGAAGACAGTGATTATCACTAGCGGCTATATCATGGAACAGAATCCGGCAAACTGATTGTACACAAGTTGAACGATCGATTACATTCAGCCTGCCCATTAACAGTTTGAATATTGGCTGGTTCCTGCTGAACCAGCTGAGATTCGAACCGTGTATGGCTGTCCTTAGTCTTTGCAGATTCTACGCTAGAGCAAATGTTAACACATTTATTTTCCAGACAACTAACTATGCTTACCCAAAATGGTTTTGATATTTATTGGAATTTCCAGACTCCTTTAATCTCTCCTGACATGAAGAATCAGTAGATAGTTTCTGGTTTTGTGATGGGCACAGAGTCAAGGTATCCTCAGTGCTTGTTTTAGAGATATGCATATCTTGGAGATGATCTGAAACATCCATACTGTCTGAATGATGTACAAATAAAGTGCTAGACTGGTCTTTTGTCTCCAGCGACTGTTCAGTTTTATAGTTCTCAAACAGAATATTTCTTCCCGGCATCTGGACAGTTGGGTTTTCTGAATTGTCTGTAGCTGGTAAACGTCTGACAATTTCGTCATCGCTGCTCTGCTCCTCTTTCAACACACCTGAGGTAATAGAAGAGTCTGAGTTTTGAGTGGTAGAAGTGCTTTCACATGCAGTGGGGCTGTCACTTTTTGACATTTTTGAGACCTTAGATTTTCCCTGAGAAGAAAAAAACTTGGAGATGTTTTGGGAGTCTTTGGCTGCTGCAGAGGCAAGCTCCTGTTTCTTCTTCTGGGGCTTTTTGCTTGGGCTGTTTACATTTTTACAGGTACCTGTACGGTTTGCAAGGAGTGAATTAGAATTGCTGGGTTCTGACTCTTCTATGGAGCCATGATTAGTCTGTGGTGGTTCTGCTGTTGGCATTGTGTTTTGCAGCAAACTAGATGCAGTCTGAAATAAAGACGGTGCACCCACTCTTTTTCGTTTAAACTGTATAGGAGAAAAAAACAGATCCAATAAGTATCGAGCAAAACACGGTTATCATATTTATTTTAAGCCCAGCTGAATTAAGACATGCAGTCAAATAGAAATTTTTCTTACAACCTCCATTTTCATAGACCCAGTGCAGGGAACCCAGCTGACAGCTGAATGTAAAAAAAAAAAGAATTGTCAGCAAAGAAATAATAAGAAAAAAAAACGGCGTGGGGTCCCTCCCCCAATCCATACCAGGTCCTTCGGGTCTTTGGCCTTCATACCAAAAATATTAAAACAAACCCTGGCCAGTGGTTGTGAGGGTCTGTGGGCAGGAGGCTTATCGGAATCTGAAAGACCTCTTTAACAAGGCGGCCCCCAGATACCGCCCCCTACTTATTCACTAAAGAAGGTGTCAAAAATAAACACACAGGTTTTTGTCAATTTTTTTTTTTTTTTTTACAAAGACAAGCATTAAAAGCCAATGTCCCCCGAAATAAATCTAACCATCAAGCACTGCTGACCTGAAAAATAAATAAATAATAAAAATAAGTAAGTGGTGGGGCACCCGGTGATGTCCCTGGCTGACGACGTCACAAGGGGCGGGGTCACCCAGTGTATTTAAGAACAGTTAGGTGGCAGAGCTGTCAGATGGTGGGAGCCTTTGGCAGGAGTGTAATTTATTTTATTTTTTTCTTTCTTTCTTTTTTCATGTCGGCGGTGGTGGCGAGTGTCGTGACCAACGATGGATCTACACCGAGGGGCTTTGTGTATTTTTGTTCTCCAAATAAAAGGACAGCCAAAAACTGCCTGTCATTTTTTACACTACACCAGTTTTTTTGGTGAATGAGTACCCCCATACTCATTCACGTGGGGTGGCTGGTGGGTGCGGTGAGCCGATAAGCCCCAACAACCACTGGCCAGGGTTGTGGGGAAGAGACCCTTGTCCCCAACAACAAAAGGGACAAGGTTCTGCCCCAAAGCATCCCTTGCATGTTGAGGACATGTGGCCTGGTATGGTTCAGGAGAGGGGGGGGGGGCGCTCGCTTCCCCACCCTTTCCTGGCCTGCTGCATGCTCGGATAAAGGTCTGATATGGACTTTGGGGGGGGACCCCACACCATATTTTTTTCCATTTTGGTGTGGGGTTCCCCTCAAAATCCATACCAGATCCAAAAAGGGCCATTCTTTCTTTGCCGGCAATTCTTTTTTTTACATTCAGTTGTCAGCGGGTAAACCCACTGACAGCTGATGACTCATCGGTTGTTAATGACGTCACGACTGCCCACTCCTTAACAACCGTCTATTTACAGTTTGTAAAGGAGAAACACATGAAAACCGTATATGCAAAAACGCATCAAAAATACAGGTTCAAAAACGCGCTGGAAATCCGCATCAATCGCAACCATATAGATGTGAACCTAGCCTTAGACAACCTTGTCTTTGTGAAGTATGAGGAACAGCTCCTTACAACAAAGAACTGCCAACTTAGAGACAGAATAGCAACCCAAAAGGCTACTTTGTAGGAGAGGTGATTTAAAGCGGAGTTCCACCCATAAATTTAACTTCCGCTTTAAGTGCAGGTGACCCCCTTACATGTAATTTTTTTTAGGGGGGGGTACCCTCTTTTTAGAGGAATCCAGCTCCCACTTCCTCCCGGGGCACCGCTGCGCAGGAAGGAAGTTCACCTCTCCCCCCACCCTCTCAGAAATCATCTGGAACATGTCACAGGTCCCAGATGATTGCCTGGCCAGTCACAGTGCGCAGCGTGGCTCACGCATGCGCAGTGTGTGGCCGGCTGTGAAGTTACAGCCGGACGCCCACAGTGACAATGCCCGTGCTGCAGAGAGAAGGGGGAGAGGAGCGGGGCTTCGTTCGCCCGCATCGCTGGACCATGGACCAGGTAAGTTTCTGATTAACAAAAGTCAGCAGCTACACTTTTGTAGCTGCTGTCTTTTATATGGGTGGAACTCCGCTTTAAGTACGATTTTTTGGCAGAGAAGAGGTTCATTACCTAAGTACACAAGCACAAAACTAAGGATAAGGGGTGAATTAAGGTTAAAGGGGAGGTGCCCTTGAAATCTTTGCTAGTGTCCAATCACCTGAAGGTACAAGCATATAACCCAGGGTCTATAAATACTTTGCCTGCGTCCTGTACTGTACGATTAAGATGGTAGTTCCAAATATCTAAAGCAACCCATAGACCTTAAATTATCTCAGGTCTACAGTGGCAGACAGTTTATATACAGTATATACTATGTAGATAATATATATATATTAAACTAATAATAAAGTTTTAACTAAATGGCAGGAAAACTGGTTACTTTGAGTCACATCCCAAATTCCCCTAAAGATATCTGATCTTAATGACTGATCAAAGTGGAAAATGTAAAATCACCTGCCACCCAAGTAAAGGTTTTCCCTACCCAAGCTGGCCTATGTTTTCTCACTGGTATCTACCGGTACTCAATCTGACCTTACGGATCTCTATGTGGTTTGAGTTACAGTATATCCTTGCTAGATATAACTAACAGCAAATGAGTACAAACAGCCATACAGGAAGTACAGGGCATTTCAAAATGCTTATTTAGCAGACACTGAGAATAGAAAACACGCTCATTTAACAAACTCTCTGATAATACTAATCGTTTTTTGCATGGCACCCGCTTTAAAAATATCACAAATAATTACAAAATCACAGATTTATCAGAATGGGTGTTTGCTGCAGAATACTGTAACACACCGTATGTACCTGGGACGCAGATACAAATCCATCTTCAGGTGGATCTGCTGTTTTCTCGGTTTTCCTTGAAGGTTCACCAAGCACAGCATACACCTCGCCATCCTTAGAAGCTTTGTTAATCTCAGACACCTGATACATGGATACATAAAATACAAAAGTAGGTAAGCTGTAATAATCCAGTACTGCTGCCAATGGGGACCAAGTCACAGGTATTACTTAAGTGCACCTTTCCGTAACTTTATAAGTCTTCATGAATACATTTCTGACATAAGGTACTCAATCTTCACGCTCACCTAAACCAGCAAACAAATATCTCTCTCTCTCTCTATATATATATATATCTATATCTCTCCATCTATCTATATCCACACACACACACACAGTATATATACAGCTGCAGCATTCAAAGTTACAGCGGGTAAAATACGTTTTGAACACATCACCATTTTTTTAGGTAAATATATTTCTAAAGGTGCTATTGACATGAAATTTTCACTAAATGTCGGTACCAACCCATACATACAAAGAAACCAAAAATAAGTTCAGAAATTAAGTTATGTGTAATAAAATGGAATGACACAGAGAAAAAGTATTAAACACGAACACTGAAAATTATTTAATACGTGGTACAAAATCCTTTGTTGGTAATGACAGCTTCAAGACTCCTCCTGTATGGAGAAACTAGTTTCTTGCATTGCTCAGGTGTGATTTTGGCCCATTCTTCCACACAGTCTTCAAATCTTGAATGTTCTGTGGGCCTCTTCTATGAACTCTGATCTTTAGTTCTTCCGATAGATTTTCTATTGGATTCAAGTCAGATGATTGGCTGGGCCATTCTTTGAAACCAATTGAGAATTTCCTTGGCTTTGTGCTTGGGATCATTGTCTTGCTGAAATGTCCACCCTTGTTTCATCCTCATCATCCTGGTAGATGGCAGCAGATTTTTATCATGGATCTTTTGGTACATTTCTCCATTCATCCTTCCTTCAATGATTTGACAGTACCGTATACTGAAAAACAGCCCCACACCATGATGTTCCCCACCTCCAAACGTCACTTTTGTGGGTGTTTTTGGGATGATGTGCCATTTGACCTCCAAAATTGGTGTGCATTATGTCATCCAAAGAGTTCACTTTTGGTCTCATCTGATCAGACTATATTCTACCAGTATTTCACAGGCTTGTCTAAATGTTGTGCAGCAAACCAACGAGCTTCAACATGCTTTTTCTTCAGCAATGGAGGCTTGCGTGGTGAGAGTGCATACAGGCGGTTGAGTGCAGTACTTATGGTTTCCCTTGAAACAATTGTACCTGCTAATTCCAGGTCTTTGTGAAGCTCTCCACAAGTAGTCCTTGGCTCTCGGACAACTCTTCTGATATTTATTTTCACTCCTCAGAAATCTTGCAAGGAGCACCTGGTCGTGGTCGGTTTATAGTGAAAATATGTTCTCTCCACAACTGGATTATGGCCCAAACAGTGCTCACTGGAACATTCTGAAGTTTAGAAATCCTTCTGTAACCAATGATATCAGTACGTTTTGCAACAATAATGTTTGTGAAGGTCTTGAGAGAGCTCTTTGCTTTTACCCATCATGAGATGTTTCTTATGTGACACCTTGGTAATGAGACACCTTTTTTATAGGCCATCAGTTGAGACTGCACCAGCCGATATTAAATTTGTACTGAAAAGGGGCAGGATTGCTTTTTAATTACTGATAGATTTCAGCTGGTGTCCTGGCTTTCCATGTCTTTTTGCACCTTCCTTTTTTCATGGGTTCAATACTTTTTTCCTGTGTCATTCCATTTTATTACACATAACTTAATTTCAGAATTTATTTGTTTTGGTTTTGTTGTTAGTATGGATTGCATGGGTTGTTCCTGACATGCGGTGTATATATATACCTAGAAAAACTAGGATTTTTATAACAGCTTACCTGTAAAATCCTTTTCTTGGAGTACATCACGGAACACAGAGCGGCATAGTAATTATTATGTGGGTTATAGAGCTTACCTTCAGGTGATGGACACTGGCACACCAAAGACAGGAAGTCCACTCCCAATATAACCCCTCCCATATCAGGAGTACCACAGTTTTGTAGCAAAGCAATAAGTGTCCCCAAAAGAGGGGTGGGAGCTCTGTGTCCCCTGATGTACTCCAAGAAAAGGATTTTACAGGTAAGCTGTTATAAAAATCCTAGTTTCTTTATCTTACATCACGGGACACAGAGCGGCATAGTAATTACTATGTGGGATGTCCCAAAGCAATGCCAAAATGAGGGGAGGGAGACACCATAACAAGCTGGGCGCCATCAGGCACGAGGATCTATACTGCAGCCTGCAGCACACTACGCCCAAAGGTGATATCCTCATGACCTCTTACATCCACCTTAAAAATTTAGTGAATGTGTGGACTGAAGACCAAGTTGCGGCCTTACAGATTTGAGCCAAGGAGGCCTGGTGATGCACTGCCCAAGAAGCACCAACCGCTCTAGTAGAGTGTGCTGTAATTTTAAATGGAGGCACCTTCTTTCTCAGACCATAGGCTTGAATAATAACCTGCCGAATCCACTTAGAAATAGTAGATTTCGACGCTGCCTGGCCCCTTCTGGGGCCTTCTGGCAGAATAAATAAAACATCAGTTTTACAAATCATAGCAGTAGCTTCAAGATAGGCTTTAACTGCTCTTACTACATCCAAAGAATGTAATAATTTCTCTTCCACCGAACTAGGTTTGGGGAAAAAAGGAAGGAAGAACCATATCTTGGTTCAAATGAAAACTTGACACGACCTTCGGAAGAAAGGCTGGATGTGTACGTAAAACCACTCTATCCTTATGGATAATCAAATATGGCTCCTTGCAAGACAAAGCTGCTAATTCCGATACCCTCCTGGCTGAGGATATAGCTACCAAGAACACTAATTTCCTCGTGAGGAGCACTAAAGGAATGTGGAGTAATGGTTCAAAAGGTTGTCTTTGAAGAACTGATAGAACCAATTTTAAGTCCCATGGACATATGGGAGACCTCACTGGTGGGTTGATACGAGTCACACCCTGCAAGAAGGTCTTAACTAGAGAATGTATAGCTAGTGGCCTTTGAAAAAATATCAATAAGGCCGAAACCTGTCCCTTAATAGTACTTAAGGCTAGGTTTTTGACAACAGCCCTGTGTAGGAAGTCAAGTATTCTGCCTATGGCGTACTTCTGTGGATGCCATTTCTTGGCTTCACACCATGCCACATACGCCTTCCAAACTCTATAAAATATATGTCTAGATACTGGCTTTCTAGCATTGATTATTGTAGACACCACCGTATTAGAGAGTCCTCTCTCTTAGAATGTGGGATTCAATAGCCAGACCATTAAATTTAGAGTTTGTGGGGCGTGTCCGGATGTAGAGCAGGGAAGACGTGTTGCTGAGGAGCTCCATACATCCTGACAAAATCTGCTGCCATCCTGCCTTCCCACCGCCCGGGTGAGCCCTCAAACTTACCTGGCGGGTCCCTGAAGGTCCTCTGCCTCGGACACATCCTGTATTTTTGGCCCTGGTCGCCCGATCGAGCCGTTACCGGGACTTGCGACTGGCTCTGTGCTCCCGGGTCCCGCCGCCATCTTGCGGCCTGCTGTCCTTCTTGGAGCCTCTGGGCTCGATTGCCGTGGTTCGCGGGGCTGGAGGTGCCTCATCCACGCACACCGAGGGCACCAGTGGTGGGGAAGGTGATCCGGACCGGCGCTGTGACCGCCTGGGGACCTCGGGAGGTTGATTGCCCGGACCTGCGGCCTACGCACATCTTGCGGCCTACCGCGATTTCGGAAGCCTCCGTCCTCAATTTCTGAGTGCCGCGGGACACGCGGCGGACGGGCACGTCCTCCGGAGCCACCATCCGTGCCGGGGGGGGATCGGCACCGCGTCCGACGACTTTCGGAGAGCTGCTCCTACGCATCCACGTCTGCAGCCCGCAGCCATCTTTCGGCCTCCTGACCGGCCCCATCCATCGGACGCAGGTACGCCTCCCCTCCTCCTGGGATCCTTTGGGTGATTGACTGCCTCACAATACTGCGGGGGGGGCTCCCCCACTCCTGCACCTCTCCATCCTGTCTCTGCTGTGCCCCCCCGTCCTCCTTTTTTTGGACTGGGCCCCTCTGCCCGCGAACCCCCCCCCCCCCCTCTGAACTTTCCCTAATTTTGGGGTAAGGCTTGGATGGGCCGCCCTAGGACCCGCTACTCCACAAATAAGGGCCCGAAGGCTCCTCACATACCCCCGTCAGCAGTTGTTTCGTCCCCACGGAGATCCTCGGCTGGGATAGCAGCCAATACGCAGATGGCTGTGGAGTCAGGGGTGGCGGCGCCACCCACAGGAGTGGAGATCCTGGCAGCCATCACATCCTGTAAAGAAACTCTGACATCTAAAATTGACTTTTTGACAGTGGATGTCGGTCTTCTCCGTCAAGATATGGATAAATTTCGCTCTTGCATCGCAGAGGTGGAGGACAGGGTCTCTGTGGTGGAGGATACGGTCCGGTCAGACTCCAGGGAGATACGGGCCCTCCAAATTCAAGTGAAAGCGCTGCAGGAGCGCGCGATAGACACCGAGAACCACCTCAGGCGGAACAACATCCGTATAATTGGACTGCCCGAGAGGGCCGAGGGCCCTAGGCCTGCTGAATTTACTGAGCAATTACTGACCACCCTGTTTGACCTGGGTGCCCCGGCATCTACCTTTGTGGTTGAAAGAGCCCACAGGATTCCACCGCTCCCTCCGAGACCTGGGGCCCCTCCACGCCCCTTCCTGCTGCGAATGCTGAACTACCGGGACCGGGACCGGATTCTTGCGGCGGCACGAGCCATGCCTGACATTAAGTATGAAAACACCAGACTACTTTTCTTCCCAGACTTCTCCCAGGAGGTGCAACAACGTCGCAAGTCCTTCACTGATGTGAGACGCCGGCTCCGGGAGAAGGGACTACGCTTTGGCCTGTTGTATCCCAGCAGACTGCGAGTCACTGACGGTAGCGACACTCATTTCTTTGATACCCCGGAGGTGGCAGCGGTGTGGCTAGACGCCCGTTAACCTTAGACAGCCGAGGACCAACGGTGGAGTTCACCCGGCAGGGAACAGATATGCTTCTACTATCCCATCAATGAACATCTTTCCTGTCTTCTGATGAATCCCAGCACTGCCCCCTTCTATGCCCCTAATCCCGCTTATCCCTGCTGGCTTTCACCTTTGTTCCTTCTACACAAATGTTCACTTCGGCTGATTGAACTTCCACTCACTCCTATCTACGGAGCTCCAATGGCAACTAACGAACTGCCTCGCTCATGAACCAAGGTGACTCAAGTTGTTCCCCCCTTTCCATACCTTGGACTTCCACCCAGAGTTGAGGCGGACTTCCCCGGAAACTTCTCCCTCACCTGCGGTCCTACGGGCCGACTTCTTAGGGTCGCAGTGACCTAAGGATTACATGTTTCTCTCAGTTAAGGGACAAAACCCTGCATCAGTTTTTATGGCTTTTGGGTCCCTTTTTTTTTGGCCCTTGACGCTAGGTTTGTATGGTGTTTGGGTAGGGTGTTTTATGTTATGGGGAGAAGGGTTCAATTGTTATGAAGGTCCGGATAATTACTGTATTGCTCAATTATCTTATGGGTCTCTAACCCTATTGAATAGGTGTGCCACTACTGTGTTTACTTATATGTGTTGGGTTGATGGTCTCATCCTGCTTCTATTACCCCCTGGTGTTCCTTGATGGCTCCTCCGGATGCTGAGCTCCTGACCGTTCTGTCGTGGAATGTTCGGGGGCTCAACTCGAAGTTTAAGAGGTCACTCTTATTCCAATATTTGAAAATACATAATCCCCACATAGTGCTACTGCAGGAGACACATTTAACCGGCAGCAAGGTTATGGCTCTGAAGAAGCCCTGGGTACAGAGGGCGTTTCATGCGACCTACTCTTCATATTCTCGTGGGGTGTCTATCCTGATTAGCAAACGTGTACCGTGTGTGATACACGATGTTCATCTGGACCCCCAGGGAAAGTTCGTTATGGTTGTTTTGAGTGTATATACCCAAAAGTATGTCATAGTGAATGTTTATTTGCCTCCCCCTGGTCAGGTGCAGGCTCTGTACACTCTCTATGAGAGGCTGGCTCCGCATTGCCCAGCGCAGGTTCTGTTCATGGGAGACTTTAATGCTACGCTGTCCCGTGACCTGGACAGGCCTTCCCCCCAATCCAATTTTAACTCTGATCTCGGAACGTGGGCTCAGGCCACGGGGTTCCAGGAGGCATGGAGGTGGCTTCATCCCCAAAATAGAACGTACTCTTGTTTTTCGGCCACATTTAGAACCTCCATCACCCCCTTAAATTGACCATTAGGACCACCAGGTCGCGGAACAATGCCCTTTGGAGGTTGCAACCCCATTGGATCAACAACGAGGCTGTCCACGACAGAGTTCTTTCCCCCCTGGGGGAGTATTGGGCGCACAATGCGGGGTCGGCTTCTCTGGAAATGACCTGGGACGCCTCCAAGGCTCACAGCAGGGGTCAGTATATCTCGGCTGTGGCGGCGGTAAAGGCGGAACTGGGAGACGGGGTATCTGACCTGCAGCGTAGGGTGGATGAGACGATGAATCAGTATTCAGCCTCGCCGACGGTTTCCAATTTTGAACACCTGTCATCGCTTAGGCGAGAACTACATCTCTATGTTACAGATGCCACTAGTCTTGGTATACAGGGTAGCAGACAGGCATACTTTGAACATGGAGATAAAAATAGCAAACTGCTGGCGATGCTAGCGCAGCAGGACAGGCCCTCAGCGGTTATATCGGAGATCCTCACGGCAGATGGCGCTTTAGCCACCTCTCAGGAGGACATTCTGTCTGCATTCAACACTTTCTACACTTCTCTTTATGTCTCTTCACTTCCTGACGGGTTTGATCCTGCGCCTATGATCTCCCTGCTGGACACATTGGCCCTGGGGTGGCTCTCTGACACGGAGAGGCAACTCCTTGTCTCGGAAATCACCTCAGAAGAAGTCACACTGGCCATTAAATCTTTTCCGGCAGGAAAAACCCCAGGGCCGGACGGCCTGCCCATTGAGTACTATAGGGCCCACGCAGAATTGCTCGCCCCTAAACTAGCTTGCTTGAATCAAGACTCCTTGCCACCCTCTATGAGAGAAGCCCATGTGGTTCTAATTCCTAAGCCTAATAGAGACCCTAAGTTCTGCGCCTCATACAGGCCAATTGCACTTCTCAACTGTGACCTTAAAATTTTGACCAAGTTACTGGCCACTAGACTCAATGTAGTGATAAAGTCCCTGATTGACTCCGACCAAACGGGCTTCATGCCCGGTAGATCTACAGACATTAATATACGCAGATTATTCACTAATATTCATGCCCCCCATACTAACCAGGGTACTAGAACCATTGCCACCTTGGATATAGAGAAGGCATTCGACACAGTGGAATGGGTCTATCTGTGGGAGGTGCTTAGACGAATGGGGTTCCCGTTAAAATTTATAGGCTGGATACGCACACTTTACACTGGTCCTACGGCACGCATTAAGCTGAATGGCTCCTTGTCTCCTCCGTTCTCCCTGCAGAGGGGCACCAGACAGGGATGCCCTCTCTCCCCGGCTCTGTTCGCCTTGGCCGTGGAGCCTATTGCTGAGGCCCTTAGGAGCTCGGCCGAGGTCCGTGGTCTTCGGGTGGGCTGGCTGGAGGAGAGAGTGGCTTTATACGCGGACGATATGCTCCTGTTCCTGAATGACGCTGGTGACTCTCTGCGGGGCGCACTTGGTATCATGGATGCCTTCGCCGCCTTCACGGGGCTGAGGGTGAACTGGCACAAGTCGCAATTGTTCCCAGTGGATGCGGGGGCCCGGTCCTCCTCGCCCTCCTCTTTCCCGCTTCCGTGGGTTTAGCAGTTCATCTACTTGGGAATTGTTATCTCAAGGGAGACTGGGGATTTTGTGCGGCTCAATCTCGACCCTGTCCTGGTGACCATTAAAGCCAAACTTAAGGCGTGGAGTAACCTCCCCCTTTCTCTCATCGGGCGTATTAACCTGATTAAAATGAAAGTCCTTCCTAAACTCACGTATATTTTTCGGAACTCCCCTCACTGGCTGACTAAAGTCTTCTTTAATTCCCTCAGGCAACTCTTCCTCTCCTTTATTTGGGGGGGCAGGCCACCTAGATGCAAATATTCCACCTTGACCAGGCCTGTGGACAGTGGCGGCTTGGCTCTCCCTGATTGTTACAAGTATTATTTGGCTACTCAGCTTGTGACCGCCCACTGGTGGCTGAGACCGGACCTGACCAACTCCGTGACGGTACTGGAGGCAGCCATAGTGGGGTCCCTGGAGGCACTGGAGGGACTGCTATTCAGGGGGCAAAAAAACGCCTCACAATCTCACCCCTTCCATGCGTACCACTATGCGGGCATGGAAGGCGGGTGAGGCACTAAGGGCACCCCAGCCGAACTCTTGGTCTCCTCACACCCCCCTGTGGCTGAATCCCAACCTATCACAATTCCACACTATCCCCGATCCGCAGGCCTGGGCCAAGTATAAAATACTGACCCTCAAACATATCATCACTAACGGAGATCTCACTCCCTTTCACACTTTATGTGCTAAATTCAACGTACCTGACCGAGCCCACTTTAGATATCTCCAAATTGCACATGCCTTCAGGTGCCAATTTTTGGGCAGGCCAGTCGAATTGGCATACTCAGAGTTGGAATCTACTATCCGGGTGAAAGACCTGGAGAAGCCCGCGTCTCAGATTTATGGATCCCTGCTGGTTGCTGCTATCCCCGAGCTGTCTTCCCTCCGCAGGAAATGGGTGGAGGACATACCGGGGCTGGACGCGGACGACTGGAGGGAGGTTTGGGATTATCCCTTCTCCCCTCTGATCTCAGCAAGGGACAAATTAGTCCAATATAAAATTGTCCACAGGGCTCACTACACGCCTCACAGGCTGCACCAGATGTCACCAGAGCATTCTCCGGAGTGCTGGCGCTGCTCCTTCCGGCCAGGGGGTTTCTTCCATATTTTCTGGGCTTGCCCAGCAATTGTACAGTATTGGAGTGAAGTGCTACGGGTGATCAATAAGGCCACCGGGACTTGCGTCCCATGCGAGCCCATACACTGTTTGCTAGGACTGGTTGACCAACTGCCAATACTCAGAGCCAGGAAAACACTCATATCCCTGTTGTTGTATTATGCGCGCAAAGCCATTACAATGAATTGGAAACAATCGTCTCCCCCCTCTGTTAAATTTTGGAAAAACTTAATTAATGCCAGTTTGCCCCTATATAGAGCCACGTACTTGTCTAGAGGTTGTCCGCACAAATTTGAAAAGGTATGGAACTGTTGGTTAGATGACAGAAGCACGGCAAGTGATACAGTGACCACTGTCTAGACTTCTATTGTATCATTGAAATATCGATCTATTAACCCAAATAATGTTTCCAGGCTACCTTCCTCTATCAATACCACTTTGAAGCATGACGTATATTGACTGAACCCTCTCCCCAAGCTTGGGGTTGTAGTATAGACTAAGTTAAGTTTTTTGTTATTTGTCGCCCTGTGACGGTCTGATGCCGAAACAGGGTAATGGCCCCTGCGTGGGCAGCTGTTATGCCTAGGTGTAGGCAAAATGTGTGTATGTTTTATAAAAATTCAATAAAAAGATTGATTAAAAAAATTTTTTTTAGAGTTTGTAAAGAAGGGTGGTATATCGGACCCTGCGTAAGCAGGTCTGGCCAAAGCGGAAGGGTCCAAGGCTTGCCTACAGACATTCTTACAATTTCCGCGTACCAGGATCTCCGAGGCCATGCTGGGGCTACCAGAATCACCGGCCTCCTTTCCATCCTGACTCTGCGGAGGAGTCGAGGTAGTAGCTGCAGCGGAGGGAACGCATATATTAGTGCGAACTGATCCCACGGGAACACCAGTGCATCCGATCCGCAAGCGAGCGGGTCCCTTGCTCTGGACACAAAGCTGCTCAATTTCGTGTTGAACCTGGATGCCAATAGATCTACATCTGGTGTCCCCCATCTCTGACATATTGTCAGAGATGGGGGAGATATTGACACAGCTGTGGCATTGTCTGATTGGATCCTGACAGGAGACCCATGTAGCTTGGAAGTCCATGCTTCCAGGGCCAACCGTGCCGCCCGAATTTCCAGCAGGTTGATGGGCAAGGTCTTCTCGATATTCGACCACTTTCCCTGGAGAGAACATTGCTCCAGTACTGCTCCCCAGCCTAGAAGGCTGGCATCCGTAGTTACTACCCTCCAAGAGATTGGAATGAACGACTTTCCCTTTTGTAAATTTTGGGGTACCAACCACCAACATAGACTCCTGCGTACTGAAGACGCCAGGGATATTGGGAAGTCTAGGGCTTGAACCTTTTGTTCCCTGCAGATAGGATGGCGTTTCCTTGAATGGAATTGAGCATATGGAACTGCTTCGAATGAGGCTACCATCTTTCCCAGCAACCGCATGCAAAGACGAATGGATGGCTGTCTCTTTGCACAGATCGCTTGAATTAGTTCTCTTAAGGAAGAGATGTTTGCCTGAGGCAGAAAAACCTTTCTTTGGTCTGTGTCTATGAGTAAGCCTAAATATTCGAGTCTTCTTGCTGGCTGCAAGGCCGATTTGTCCAGATTTAGGACTCAGCCCCGGGATTCCAGGTATTGTACCGTGTTGTGTACAGCAATGCTTAGGTTGGAAGCCGACTGATCTATTATCAATAGATCGTCCAGGTAGGCCCTTATAGATATTCCCCGAGTTCTTAAGTCGGCCAACAGAGGGGCCAAGATCTTTGTGAACACTCACGGAGCCGTAGCCAACGCGAAGGGTAGCGCCCCAAACTGATAATGGCGCTGTTCCACCGCAAAGCGTAGAAGCTTTTGATGACTGGGGAACATAGGAACATGTAAATAAGCGTCCCTGATATCGATGGACGCCAACCATTCTCCCCCTTGTAGGGAGGCGGCTATTGACCGAATTGATTCCATATGGAATGATTTGACGATTAGGAATTTGTTTAGACCTTTGAGATCTAGTATGGGTCTTACATCTCCGTTGGGCTTTGGAACGGTAAAGAGGTTTGAGTAAAATCCCAACCTCTGTGCCTTTACCGAGACCTCCACAATTACCCCTTGGGATAATAGTCGGTCTAACGCCGAAAGGAGAGATCTTCTCCTTATTGGATCTTTTGAGACGTTTGAAGTTATAAACCGAGGAGGAGGAAATTCCTGTAACTCCAACTTGTATCCCAAGGATACCGTGGAGAGAGCCCATCTGTCCCGTCTGTCGTCTCTCGCCAAGCCCCTGAAAACAACAGAAGTCTTCCCCCCACTCGTCTGAGTGGGGGCGACCCTTTATAGGCCGACTTGGGGGCTGGTTTAGTATTCCTTCGGTTCCAGGGCTTTTTATTACCCTGTGGCTGTCCCTGAGCTCTTCCTCCAGGATTGGATCGAGGAGGCCGTCAGAACTGCTTAGAGGCTTAAGTTCCTGGGACTGGCGAGGTGGGCCGCTTGAAGGCAGGATCCCTGAATTTCCTTTTAACAGGTAAAAGGGTACTCTTCCCACTGGAGATTTTCTGGATGTATTTATCCAAGTCCTCGCCAAATAACCGTTCCCCATGGAATGGAAATCCAGCCAGGAGCTTTTTACAGGGCGTCTCGGCTGACCAGTTTTTCAGCCATAGGAGTCTACGCATGTGTACCAACACCAGCGTAAGGCCTGATGAATTGAATCTTTAATGGCGTCAACCGCAAAACATAAAGCCCTAGGTAGATCTGCTAAATCCTGCCCCTGCTGAACTGGCATGTCTTTTAAAGCCATCTTCATCTGGTCTTTCAAGGTCTGACAGATGCCAATGGCTGCCACTGCAGGCTGAGTTAGGCCCCATGCACACGAGACGCCGGTGCAAACTCTGCTGAACACACGTTTTTAAAGGCTAAAACCGGCGTTTAAAAACGCCCGTTTTGCCGCTATTTTAGCGGCGTTTTACCGCGTTTGCGTCTATAGGCGTTTAGTTAAGAAACATCATAAGACCCTCCCTAAGCTCAAAAAACATTATTATTTAACCATTTCAGCCATTTTGGGAGACCAGCAGCTGAGAGAGCAGCAGTGTACTTGTATTTAGCGTATCACTTGCCACATCATCTGCCACAAGCTGTGGATTGTCCACTTGCCACGTCACCTGATACGTCACCTGGCCACGTCACCTGATACGTCACCTGGCCACGTCACCTGCCACAAGTTGTGAATTGTCCACTTGCCACGTCACCTGGCCACAAGTTGTGGATTGTCCACTTGCCACATCACCTGGCCACGTCACCTGGCCACGTCACCTGCCACAAGTTGTGAATTGTCCACTTGCCACGTCACCTGCCACGTCACCTGGCCACAAGTTGTGGATTGTCCACTTGCCACATCACCTGGCCACGTCACCTGGCCACGTCACCTGGCCATGTCACCTGCCACGTCACCTGCCACAAGTTGTGGAATGTTCACTTGCCACGTCACCTGACCACGTCACCTGCCACAAGTTGTGAATTGTCCACTTGCCACGTCACCTGCCACAAGTTGTGGAATGTTCACTTGCCACGTCACCTGACCACGTCACCTGCCACGTCACCTGCCACAAGTTGTGAATTGTCCACTTGCCACGTCACATGCCACGTCACCTGGCCACAAGTTGTGGATTGTCCACTTGCCACATCACCTGGCCACGTCACCTGGCCATGTCACCTGCCACGTCACCTGCCACAAGTTGTGGAATGTTCACTTGCCACGTCACCTGGCCACGTCACCTGCCACAAGTTGTGCATTGTCCACTTGCCACGTCACCTGGCCACATCACCTGCCACGTCACCTGCCACAATTTGTGGATTTCCACCTGCCACGTCACCTGGCCACAAGTTGTGGATTGTCCACTTGCCACGTCACCTGCCACGTCACCTGGCCACGTCACCTGCCACAAGTTGTGGATTGTCCACTTGCCACGTCACCTGCCATGTCACCTGGCCACGTCACATGCCACGTCACCTGCCACAATTTGTGGCTTTCCACCTGCCACGTCACCTGGCCACGTCACCTGGCACAAGTTGTGGATTGTCCACTTGCCACGTCACCTGCCACATCACCTGCCATGTCACCTGGCCACGTCACATGCCACGTCACCTGACCACGTCACCTGCCACAAGTTGTGGATTGTCCACTTGCCACGTCACCTGCCACATCACCTGCCATGTCACCTGGCCACGTCACATGCCACGTCACCTGGCCACGTCACCTGCCACAATTTGTGGATTGTCCACCTGCCACGTCACCTGCCACATCACCTGGCCACATCACCTGGCCACAAGTTGTGGATTGTCCACTTGCCACGTCACCTGCCACGTCACCTGCCACGTCACCTGCCATGTCACCTGGCCACGTCACCTGCCACAATTTGTGGATTTCCACCTGCCACGTCACCTGGCAACATCACCTGCCACAAGTTGTGGATTGTCCACTTGCCACGTCACCTGCCACAAGTTGTGGATTGTCTACAGTGCAATGCAAGCAATTACAGTTTTTTTTTTCATATTTTTTTGATGGTTTTTCATCATTTGCCATCATTTTTGAGATTTCTAATGTAAAAAAATAGGTCACCTTTAAAAACGCTAATAAACGAAATCGCGGCAAAACGCTGGTACCGCGTTTTGCGGCGTTTAGCGTCTGAAACGTGGAAAACTTTTGCGTCTGAACCCATTTTTTTTGCTTCTGGAAAAACGAGGCTAAACGCAACTGCCTAAAAACGGCAATAAACGAGACTGTGTGCATGGACACATAGGATAACATTGAATGGGTTCAGGAGCAGTTGAAAAAAGTGTCCAACTGCCTCTGAACGCGCGTTTAACAGCAAATAACAGCGTCTCGTGTGCATGGGGCCTTACAGTACCAGCTGTAGAAAAAGCAGTCTTTAATAGGGTTTCCAACTTTTTATCTGTTGGATCTTTAAACATCTGTACATTGTCCACTGGACATGTCAGGGATTTGTTCACAAAAGAGATGGCAGCGTCCACAGTAGGAAGGCTCCATTTTTTGGTTAACTTTTCCTCCATAGGATATACCACAGAAAACTTTTTGGGAGGAAGGAACAATTTATCAGGATGTTCCCAATCCTTATAGATGAGACCTTCTAACAATGGATGCCCTGAAAGGAACCATTAGCCTGTGGGGCTTTCAAAGAGCCCAATGAAGAAACCGATGTAGTTGCTGGTTCTAAAAGGGGCAGCTTGAAAGCTGACGAACCATGTCTGTTAAAGACTGAAAAAACAATTTTTCAGCCTGAGAGGCTGAAAATGGTTCCTCTAAAGTAGATTCCTCCGAGGCTGCATCATCCTCCTGATCCCCTGCAGGAAAATCAATTTCATCCTGAGACAATTGCTCTGCTGTTAGATACTCTAACGGTAGAGATGGAGATCGGGCGCGCTTTTTTCCCGGCAGGGAGGAAGCGATTAATGCCGCCAATCTTTGTTCCAATCCTCCCAGAGCAGAGGTAAAAGCCTCATCTGTCACATATACCGGAGCAGGTGAACTGAGGGCAGCCGCAGCACCTAGCATTCCTGATGGCTCCCCTCGGGTAACTACCTCTGATTTATCAGGGGAGGATATATTAGTAGGAGCAAGCCCCAAATCCTCAGAGCCCGATGGCGAACCCTTTAGCCTCTTAGGATTTTTACTCCCAGAGCCCTTGGAAGGCATAGTCCTAGCTCAAGCTAAGGACTTACAGCCAAAAATGCACCCACCACTAGCTATAGTCTAGCGTACAAGCTTGCTATGAGAGCTAGTCAGGTGACTAAACTAATGTGCCTTGGGGATGCCCACCACCTGTAGTGTGCCCAATATAATATCAAAAATAAATGTCACCAAGGAGCTCTGCTGATGTGTCCATCCTCTTACAGCATGTCTCGCAGAGGCTGTCTTTTTAAAGCAGAGGACGCCCGCACATGCGCAGAAGCGCGCCGGGCGCCAGAAACGCTCCCTGGAAGGAATGGGGAGAGGAGCAGGAGGGAGCTGCAGTTTTACATTGGAGCCTAGCTGACACTATAGAGGAAGACCACAGCGCCATGTACTAAGAACGCTATTTCCAGGTCCCCCTAGCAGGTATGGCAACATTTTTACAGATGGGTACTGCAGAGCTTGTACATAGAAGAATGCTCCTCCATCTGTCTAGGCATTACACTTATAGAAGGTATGCCCAGCTATATAGACATTCTCAAGTATCTCCCAACTGTGGCCAAACAGGGGTACTACATAATGTCCAATAGAACCATAAGAAAATACATTTCAGGTTTATCAAAGATATTTTAGGCATCAGGTACAGTGGGAAATATACCATGTAGGTAAAATACAGGCAAACACATTAGTTTTGAAGGGTCCCTGCTGGACCAAGTTCATCAGGGACCCTCACTTACCTGTCCCCGCCGCAGGACCCTGTTCGGAACAGACAGCCCAAACTTCGCCCGTTTGGCGGGCAACGTCATTTGACCTTCAGGGACCGGGGTCCTACTGAAAGGAACACCACTCCCCTGGACCTGTACAGCACCCTGCCAGAAACCTCTTGGTATTGGGTCTGACCAGAGTACTGGATCCCAGGGTCCAGCCCCCCTAAGAGAGGCATTACAGGCCAAACCTCGTAGATGGTTCACATCTTCTTCCCCGAGGCCCGGGTATCGTCCATTTTGGCATTGAAGCACTTTGGACGGATCCGGAATAGCTCGCCTTTAGGCCTCAAAGACCATACGCAGAGCTAACTTGAATACATGCTTAACCGAGACCAACACCTTTAGACACTGGCAACAAAAACTGAGGTACTCCTGATATGGGAGGGGTTATATAGGGAAGGGACTTCCTGTCTTGGGTGTGCCAGTGTCCATCACCTGAAGGTAAGTTCTATAACCCACATAGTAATTACTATGCCGCTCTGTGTCCCGTGATGAACGATAAAGAAATGGTGACAAATGTAATACTTATTTTACCCACTGTATATAACCTTGTACAGCAAATATAGTCACCAAATGTGCCGCGATAAATTACAAAGCGTGTTAATACTAATGTATAATTCATTTTTTTATCACAAATTTCTCATCATGCACTTCTGTTTGCATGATTTTTTTTTTGATTTTTTTTTACATTTTTATAACAATTGGACATTCATATTGCACTTATTTGATTTTCATTTTATTCCAATTTATTATACATAAGCATTAACACACTTTGTAATTTAGCACGGCACATTTAGGGAATACATTTATGACATGTTAGAACATACAGCAATAACAAAATTACTTTTTAACAAAAAAGTTTCACCTTTCATCATTAAAAAGTAATCTTTGAGCTCCAGTCAGTGACTTTGGCTAGGCAAAGTAGGAGGAAGCTTTTTCCCAGTCTCCTTTTACCCAGTAATCAAATGGCATCAAAGGCTGCAGCAGGGGGGGGGGGCTGATCTATGTCAGGTTTACAACTATAATACATCCTTATCTGAAGATTTCACTTTACAAAATCCATTCACCTGGCATTTTTTGCTACAGCATTTGCAAGCGAGAAGCACATTTCTACACCTTTCATTCCCTGGCATTACCTTTTTCAGCACTGCTGCTTTATAGACGTTTGACACTTTGCTGTATCGAAAAACCTCATATTCTAGGTCCACAGCAGATGAAGCTGCATCAATCCTGGAGTCAGAATATTTATATAAGTAAATGTTGGGTCAAAAAGCAAAAAGGACACAGTTAAACTAATTATTACCACACATGTCCATAAAAGCTGGTCATAAATTTTCCAGTTGGGTCACTAGGCCTAATTTAAACTTCTGCTCACCTGGTCTAGAATGTACAACTCCGGTTCCAAAAAAGGTGGCATGCTGTGTAAAATCTACATAAAAACAGAATGCAATGGATTTGCAAACCTCTTAAACACATATTTTTCTCACAATAGAAAACATATCAAATGTTTAAACTGAGAAAATTTCCCATTTTAGGAAACAAATTAGGTCATTTTGAAATTGATGGCAGCAAGGCATCTCAAAAAAGTTGGTACAGGGCAACAAAAAGCTGGCAAAGTACAACCCCAATTCCCAATAAAAAGTTGGGAGAGTGCCATGTTTACCATGGTGTAGCATTCCCTCTTCTTTTAACAAGACTTTGTAAACCACTGGGAACTGAGCAGACCGGTTGCTGAAGAATTGGGAGCGGAAAGTGGTTCCGGTCTTGTCTGAGCATATGCTGCTCTAAAACCTGGATAGATCTTTTAGCATTGAGGGTGCCTTTTCGGATGTGTAAGCTGCTTATTTCATACGCACACCCCTATTATCATCAGAGACGCGGTCTTTTTAACTGAGCACTGATAACAAGCCGGAAGGTCCTTCTCTTTAGTCTGGAGGATATGGCTCTCATGAATGCCAAAAAGAATGACAAATTTCGATCCGTCTGACCACAGAACAGTTTTCCACTTTGCAACAGACCATTTTAAAACAAGCTTTTATCAGCATTTCTGGATCATGTTCAGATATGGCTTCTTCTTTCCATGATCGAGCTTTACCTTGCATTTTTGGATGGCATAGCGAACTGTGTTGACAGGCAGTGATTTTTGAAGTATTCCTGAGCCTATGCAGTGATGCCCATCACAGAATTATGACTGTTTTTAATCCAGTGCCATTTGAAGGGCCAGAGATCACAGGAATTAAATATTGTATTTTGGCCTTGTCACTTGCACACAGATTTCTCCAGATTGTCAGAATCTTTTGACGATATTATGTAATGTAGATGATGATATATTTAAAGACTTTGCAATTTTACTTTAAGGAAAACTATTCTGAAATTGTTCAACAATTTTAAGACGTAGCTTTTCACAGATTGCTGAACCTCTGCCCATCCTTACTTCTGAGACACTCTGAGGTTGATTTACTAAAACTGGGGACTGCAAAATCTGGTGCAGCTCTGCATAGAAGCAAATCAACTTCCAGTTTTTTTTTTGTCACTGCTTAATTGAAGAAGCTTAAGTTAGAAGCTTATTGGCTACCATGCATAGCTGCACCATATTTTGCACTATCTAGTTTGAGTAAATCAACCCCTCTGACTCCCTAAAGATGCTCTTTTTTATATATACCCAATCATGTTACTGACCTGTTGCCAATTACCCCAATTCATTGCAAAATGTTCTTCCTTGTTAGTACCACTTACTTTGCCAGCTTTTTCTTGCCCTGTCCCAACTTTTTTGAGACATGTTGCTGCCATCAATTTCAAAATGATTTTTTTTTTCTTAAAATGGTACATGCTCTCAGTTTAATGATTTGATGTGGTTTTCTATTGTGAATAAAATATTGGTTTATGAGATTTTCCAATCATTGCATTCTGTTTTTATGTAGATTTTACACAACGTCCCAACATTATTTTGGCATTGGGGTTGTAAAAGGTTAACCATGCACGCACGCACACACGATGTAGCACACTGGAAAACTGGGCAATTAAGACCATCAATCTTACCTATACTGGCTGTCAGTCATTTGGGCATTTTTGTTCAGTGCTTCTTCCAGCATCTTAAGGCAATGTTCCCTAGCCTAAAATCAGAACAGGTACCAATAAAGCACAGCAAATATTCTTACTTTTAGAACCTATATTAAAAAATAAATAAAAAAATATACACACACACATACTGTATATACATATGTGCTTATCCCCTTGTCCATCAATGTACGTTTAGGCTTCCTTTTTTAAGCCGGCAATCAGCTTTCATGTAAAAGTGATCAAGCAGCTGCAGAGCTACCGAATCACTTTTACAGTACCAAAAGGGTGCTAACCCCCTCCTTCCCCCTCCTATACCAGTCATCGTGGCTCCCGGCTCTCCTGTTCCTCTGGGAAGCATAAGACAGCAGTAACCCATTGTTCGAAAAGGGGACCAAAGAACACCCATTCTCCAATCTCCTGTGCAATAAAGGAACCCCAAAGTGATGTGTATTATGTTACTTCTAGGTTCATAGCAAAGTCATTCCCTGGCTACAGTAGCACAAAATGTGCTCGATTAGGTGTAGTGGAGATTTTGAGAGTCTAATATACCACTAATGTCTTCATAATGAGAACTTGTCACCTATCTATGCTATCACATAAGGGGACACATATATGTATGTCAACAGCAATTGTGCCACACGTGAGGCATCGCTGTGAACATCAGAGTGAGCGCAATAATTCTAGAGCCATGCACTGATCACCCCCATACACAAAAAGCCCTCACTGGACCCCACCAGCATGAACAACTTAAAGCGGAGTTCCACCCAAAAATGGAACTTCCGCTTTTCGGAACCCTTCCCCCCCCTCCGGTGTCACATTTGGCACATTTCATGGGGGAGCAGATACCTGTCTAATCCAGGTATTTTCTCCCACTTCCGGGCATAGATCGGCGCAGGCTCCGCGATGATCTATGCCATGTCCGGCCCCTCCTCCGTACCCCCCCCCCCCCCGCTGTCTTCTGGGAGACACACAGCTCCCAGAAATCAGCAGGGACCAGTGGACTCGCGTATGCGCAGTAGGGAACAAGGCTGTGAAGCCGCTAGGCTTCACCTCCTGATCCCATTACCGAAGATGGTGGTGCCTCCACCCGAAAAGCCTAGGGACAGATCAGCTTCAGGTGTGGACATCGCGGGCGCCCTGGATAGGTAATTGTCCATATTTTAAAAATCAGCAGCTGCAGCATTTGTAGCTGCTGACTTTTATTTCTAAAGTTTATTTTATCTAGTCTACAATCGTCTGAGCTCCTACCTCACGGGCAACAACATTCTTGACCCCTTACAGCCTGGCTTGCGATCACAACACTCCACAAAAACTGCCCTACTATAACTCACTAACGACAAACTGCTAAAACCAGTAGTCAGTACTCCATACTCATACTACTAGACCTTTCTGCTGCCTTTGATACTGTTGCCCACCAACTCCTCCTCCACTGCCTTGGCCTCCAATACTCTGCTCTTTGCTGGTTCCCCATCTATCACAGCGTTTTTTCAGTGTTGCCTACAAATCGGTACCCTCCTCTCCACTTCCTCTTTCTGTAGGGTTCCCCTAGGGTTCTGTCCTTTGACCCCTTCTTTTCTCCATCTACACCACCTCTCTTGGTCACTTGATAAACTCCCACGGTTTCCAATACCATCTCTATGCTGATGACACCCAAATCTATCTCTCTACTCCACACCTCACCACTTCATTCTCCTCCCGCAATACTAACTTAATAACTGACATCTCATTATGGATGTCACACCGCTGCCACAAACTCATTCTTTCTAAAACTGAGCTCATATTCACCCCCGCCCATGACCCCTCCCCTTACTTCTTTATCAAGATCAATGTCAAACTATCATTCCCTCCCTCATGCCAGGGTGCTAGGTATAATCCTGGACTCTGACCTGTCCTTTCAGCCCTAAACCCAATCACTGTCTAAACCCTGTCGATTTCACCTCCATAATACACCCCTTTTTAACTGATGAAACCACTAAGCAACTCAGGCACCTCTCAGTTCCTGCCAACCCTGTCTGCCAATCCCTACAATGGCTCCCTATGGCCTTACGAATAAAATTCTAATTACTAAATTACAAATCCATTTACAACTCTGCCCCAAGCTACATCACCAATCTTGTCTCAATATATCACCCAAACCATCCTCTCAAATTTGGGTGCCATAGTTTGCCATTTCAGGAGCACATGCAATTTAAAGTCTTAACATTTTGGTATCTACTTACTTGACGCATTATAATATTTTTCAATTGTACCAAAAATTATTATATTGTGGTTTTGTGTGCCACAATTCTATTTGGTCAGTGCTTTCAGAAAATATACACAGTGTTTGGGGGTTTAAAGAGTATGTAAACCCAACAATAATAATTTCCTTCTGGGATTAATAAAGTATTCTGAATCTGAATGTGCCTGCTGTACCATGTACTTGTATAAAAAAATATCCTGTTCTCTTTGTATAGGTTCCACAGTGTGAAATCCTTAGTGTTCCCTCCAGTCCCTCTACTTTCCTATTAAAAACCACACTAAGCAAGAGAGCATAGCACGGTCAGCTCTCTAGCTGTGCTTGGAACTCAGTGTGCCCTCCTCCAATGATCAGACTTGTCCAGACACGCCCCCCCCCATAACAGGCTTTCACTGGGAAGTTCAGTGTTCTGTTGCTTCTCCTCCCCCAGCTAAGATCAGAGGGAATGTAAAAACTTATAAAAAGAGGAAAAAAGGGTATTTATATTGTTTGTTTATATCTATACACAAATGTTTTGCCCTTCATTTATTTTTTAAACTGAATGGGTTGTTTTACAAGGTGAGGGTTTACATATCCTTTAAATTTATTTTCTAGCAAGAAAATGCAGATTTTAATGTGTGCAAATTAAAAAAAAAAAGACAAGTGATTAATGACAAGCTTTTTTCATCTCTTACCTTGACTGTGAGTTTAGGAATTTTAGTATTAGCCCCATCCCTAAGTGGAGAATCCTCACCTATAATAGGTAAAAATATAGAAATCTGTAACAACTCTCCAACCAATATGATCACTGAAAAATGCAAAAAAATCAAAAGCATCAACATAACTTAATATAACAGACACTGGTCCTTACTAGGTGAACCAATGCCAAAAGATGACACATCCAAGAGAAGGCACCAGACTGGCATTTCTTTTTTTTTTTATTGGAAACCAACTTTATTGAAAAGTATGCATGGTACATAAATCAACATAAGCCAGTATGGCCAATATAATAGTACATACATGAACACAGTGAAGCATCTGTGTGTCACAAAGATAATAACAGCAGTGAAAGTAGAGCCGGTATACAACAAAAACAAAAAATCAACATGTCAGGTACACGTTTCACCATCCGCCATCCATCTGTCCCAGACCTTCTCATACTTTAGCGGACACCCTCTATGTACATAAATCAGTTTTTTATATGGGAGAGCATCGTTAACCGCCTTTTTCCAGCACTGAACGGAGTTGCAAATACCTGAAGAAAAGGCAATTGGGGAGGGAAAATTCGTCCTTCAGCATGACTTAAGGCCTGAATCGGTCATGATCTGGTGTATGTATAAGATCCCATGGCGTATCCACGCCGCGGGGTCCGGAATGGACAATAATTCTGGCAAGCATGTATTGTACCAGAGAGGGGTATGAGAGTGTACCCTTGGGGTCCCAGTTCTCTGCAGTGCCGCCCGCCATACCCTCCGGTGGTGAGTCAACATGTCTGCTGTGCGTTGGGGGGGGCGTCTTGTCAATGGGGCTCTTAGGACCGATTGAAGTGGGGTGTGGGCCGAGTCATCTGGGTGCTCACAGAGTAGTGTCTGGTATCTCGTTAGTTCATGTTTATCAAAATAATAGAAGTGGGACAGCTGGGAGGCAAAATAATAATCCTGAAAGTCAGGGAGAGCAGCTCCTCCCAACGTCACAGGGTTCTTCAGGATTCTCCAGGATAATTTGTGTCTGCCATGACCCCAAATAAATGAATTCAGGATGGATTCAATTGTCCTGAAATTTTTTTGTGGTATATAGAGGGGAGCATGCCAGACCAAATAGAGTATCTTGGGAAGGAGTATCATCTTAACCAAGCTGACGCGACCCATAACACCCAGGGGTAGTCTGGCCCAAGTCTGCGTCTTGTTCTTGATCAGAGCAAACAGGGGTTCAATGTTCAGTAGTTTATAATCTGAGAGCGATCTAGTGACCTGTACGCCAAGGTATTTAATCTGGGAGACCCTTGGGAGAGCCAGAGGAGGGGACGCGAACGAGGAGGGGAAATGGTCAATCGGAAGGATCTGGGACTTAGCCCAATTAATACTCAGACCCGAATGGCCACCCATACGTTCTATGGACTGGAGGGCTGCTATAAGAGAAGGACCGGAGTCCGCCAGATACAGAAGTGTGTCGTCGGCATACATCCCAATCTTTTCTTCCAGGTTCCCCATCCTGAGACCTCGGATGCAAGTGTCCGCACGGACCATTATGGCCAACGGCTCCACAGCCAATGCGTAAAGCATGGGGGAAAGGGGGCAGCCCTGCCGGGTCCCTCTCTCCAGCGGGAACTGGTCAGAAAGCCAACCATTCACAAACACTCTGGCCCTCGGGGATTGATAGAGGAGTTGGACCCAGCGAATAAAGCTGGGGCCAAATCCAAATCTTGAGAGACACTCCCACAGGTAGTTCCACTCCACGGAGTCGAAGGCCTTGGCGGCATCCAGCGCCACCACGACCCTCGAGCCAATTTCATTATGGGACCCCTGAATATTCATAAATAGGCGGCGAATATTCATGGCCGTGTTCTTCCCTGGCATAAAGCCGGTTTGGTCAGGGTGTATCAATGACAGAATAACCTGGTTAAGGCGGGAGGCTAGAATCTTAGCTAATATTTTAATGTCTACCTGTAACAGGGAAATGGGCCTATACGACTCCGGGTATTTAGGGTCCTTTCCGGGTTTGGGAATCACGACTATTTGGGCTTCTCGCATAGATGGGGGTAGAACTCCTGAGTCAAATGTAGATTTATACAGGTACTTAAGTTCAGGGATTAGGATTTCAGAGTAGGTGGCATAGAATTCAAGAGGTAGGCCATCCAATCCTGGGGCCTTGGATGAGGCCAGACAGGAAATGGCCTCGGAAATGTCCTCCTCAGTAATAGGGGCTTCCAGAATTTCAAGCTGGTCGTCTGTCAGTTTAGGGAATTGAACTCCCGCTAGGTAGTCCCTGGTGTCTTGGGGAGTGTGGGTGACCCTGGAAGTGTAGAGTGCACGGTAGAATCTCCCAAATTCCTCCGCCACCAGTTGCGGATCGGTGATGTCGTTCCCCTGCGGGTCGGTCAAGGACACCACCACAGGGGGACGCATATCCAAGTGGGCGAGATATGCGAGCAGTTTGCCCGATCTCTCTCCATACTCAAACACCCTCTGTCTACAGAAGAAGATACGTTGTTTAGCCTTCTCTATGTGCAATTGGGAGACCTGGCGCGCCTGAATCTTTAGATTGTTGGCCGCGCTGGGCGAGGGGTCCCGGTGGAACGCCTCCTCCAGCGCCTGCAGGTGCTCCGCAGCCTGCTGGACAATAAATGTTGATGACCGTTTAAGCCTGTTAATACGTGTGGAAAGTAGGGAACGAGCGTGAAGTTTAAACATTTCCCACACCACATCATGCGTGGCAGTGTCCCTGTTGGCCGTAAAATAGTATTGCAATTCTGTGGGGATGTCATCCTGGTCCTGCAGGGCAGTCAGCCAGAACGGGTTTAGCCGCCAAGAAGGAGCAGGGGAAGCCTTCAGGAGCTGGATCGTGACCCAGTAGGGGGCGTGATCCGAGAGTACTCTCGGAGCAAAGCCCACATCTCCTAGCTTAGGCAGCAGGGACATTGAGATAAAAACAAAATCAATTTGTGACATTGTGTTATGACTGGCTGAAAAGCATGAGAAGACTTTAGTGTGCGGGTGTCTGTGGCGCCAAGTGTCGACAAGAGCAAAGTCGGTCATTATGCGGTGCAGTCTGGTATGGGTCGGTGGGTTAAGGGGGGGATCCAGTGTGCCCAGACGGTCCAGAGTGGGGATCAGGGTCATATTGAAGTCCCCCATCCACACTGCCGGTACGGAGGGGTATTGTGTCATAAAGGCAAGGCCTTCCTGAATTACAGCTGAGTTGTACGGGGGGGGGGGAATATAGCAGGCAAGTAGCAGGATAGGAGACCCATTAATGGTGGCGTGCATAAACACATATCTGCCCTGCTGATCCGTGCGGAGCAGTATAAGCTCAAAAGGTACCCGTTTGGCAACCAGGACCGATACTCCTCTGGAATATGAGGTGTGAGTGGCATGATAAGCCCACCCCACCCAAGGTTTTTTAAGGGAGGATTGCAAGTGGCCCGTGACATGGGTCTCGACCAGTGTGATAATGTCAGCTCTCTGAGATTTGAGAAATGTCAGGACCGCTGTGCGTTTGATCTTATTGCGTAAGCCTCTAACATTCCACGTGAGGAACTTCAGGGAACTCATGGTGGGTATATGGTATGTATAATAGACCGCAGCCAAACCAGGACCAGCAGAGCAGAGAAGGACACATCAGACAGTACAGAACACATCAGCAACCAATATTGATAGTGCATGTATGACAATGACATAGTACCTTTAGCAGAAATAAACAATTGTGAACATAGTGGCAAATAAAAAACAGCCAAAACATTTCCCCTCCCTCCCAGTCCAGTGCCACCCCAACTCGGCATGAACATAGTATCCCAAAACCAGGTATCAACCGGGGACATCCAACGTGAAAAAAGCATTGGAGGCGAGGGACTTAATTTCAAAGGGACATAGATACCTGTGATGAACAGAAAACAAAAAAGGAGGAAAAAACAATCAGGTAAACGGGGGGAGTGAAAAAAGTCCATAGAGAACCTAGGGGGGCGACTTCTTCTCTGAGAAGTGCATGGGGTGTAGGGGCCACAAAAGCACAACACCATTGCAGCCTTGCAGAAGGGAGCCCCGCCTGCCATCAGGGTGGTACGTAAAGTAGGATAGGAAGTTCCAGCAACGTTCGGTAAGCTGCCCTCTACAAGCATCTCCCATGCGTGGGGAGAACGGGGAATTAACAGTTAGGTCACCCGAAGGTGGCGAACGTGCTGTGAGATCCGAGGAGGGGCGAAAAAGGCTTTTAGGTCTGTCTCCCCCGTCCCGGCGGAGGGCACCCACTAGCAACAGAGCAACCGTGAGGCGAATCACCAGGGCACGAACAGGGAGTGCCACCGGCACAGGGGGCAGCAGGGGAGAGAAAAGAAAAGTACTCACAGCTCCCAGACATCGCGGTATGCTCAATCTCGCCGATCTCTCCGGTCAATCCAAGTGGATGCCGACTCTGGGTCCTCGAAAAAGTGGGTCCGACCGTCGCACTCCACACGAAGCTTTGCAGGGTACAGCATGGCGTATTTGAGGTGTAGAGTGCGGAGGCGCTTCTTAACATCCTGGAACCTGGACCGCTGCCGTTGCACCTCATTGGAGAAGTCCGGGAAGACGGCAACACGAGCGTTGGTATGAGGGATATTCCCCTTCTCTCTGGTTAGGCGGAGGATCTTGTCGCGATCCCTGAAATTAAGGAACTTCGCTATCAGGGTACGCGGTGGAGCTCCTTGGGGAGGAGGGCGGCCAGGGATTCGATGAGCTCTCTCCACTGCAAACATTACCGAAAATGCGTCTCTGCCGAAGGTTGAGGTTAGGAGGTTTTCAAGGAAGCTCTCCGGATCGGTGCCCTCAGCAGACTCAGGAAGACCGATGAAGCGGAGGTTACATCTCCGAAGGCGATTTTCCATGTCATCCTGTTTTGCGCTAATCTGTTGTAACTGGCGGCGCACCTCATCGGTGGTATGTTGTAAAGGATGTAAGATATCCTCTGCTCTGCTAATACGGGTCTCCGTCTCCGTCACGCGGTCCCTGAGGGTAGAGAGATCCTGCCGGATAAGGGACACATCAATTTTTACCTCCTCGATCTTGGTGGTAAGCGTGCTCTGGCACATGGCGATGGCATCCAGTAATTTGTTAGTAGCCACCACAGAGTGATCCGCATCCAGGAAAGCAGCAGCGCCGTCTCTGACCTGCCGATCCCCCTCCTCAAGCCGGCGGTATCTGGCCAGTTTATCGATGGCTTCAGAATTATTTTTAGACGGAGACATGCTGTAAGGCGACAGGGAAGATCCCTGGGTGCACCAATATGGCCGCTGTTAAGAAGGCCGGGTCCTCCACAACCTCCCCCCCCACCGCTGCCCAGGGACGGCCCAACGTAGGCAGCAGGTCACTCTCAAGCAGCTGTAATGGCAACAGGCTGCATGCAGGGGAATCTGAGCTCAGGGGAGTCAGGGAGGCCTGTAATACTTGCCAAAGATGTCTCCGGGTGGAGCAAGATGGCCGCCGTTCCGGGAGTCAGGCCGAGACCGCGGTCCGCTCACACAGCAGGTGCAGAGTGCAAAGACACCCCAGCAGCTGCAGCAGGTAATCCGGGGGCCGATGCAGAAGAGGATGGAGCCCAGTGCGCCCAGGGAGGCAAGGAGAAGTGTCCAGGGCCGCCGTCGGGAGGGCCAAGATGGCCGCCGAACCAGGAACTAGTCCGAAGCCGGGGCCTTTCCTGAAGCAGATGACCGGGAAGCGCCGCGTCGGCAGTGGCGGCAAACCAGCGGGCTAACAGGCTTCAGGAACCACAGGGAGAGCAGGACACGTCCTCGGATGTAGGGGATGGCAGGAACCGAGCAGGATGCAGGCAGGATGGTAGGTTAGGAGTATGGGCAGACGGAGCTCACATCACATGCGACCTATCCCATTGCTATCCAGGCCACGCCCCACCAGACTGGCATTTCTAACATTATATAGTGCCATTAGGCTTCGGACATGCAAAGGCCTTCTTTAAGGCATTGTCTGTAGGGAACTATAGCACTTGGAAAAGGCTGTGTCTGATGGATCATATGCCCTGCAGAAGGGTGAACTGGGGTTGTTAAAAGTTATAAACAGACATTGGTCTCCTAATCTGGTGGAATACAGCTAAATAGGGAGGTGTATACCTCTTTTTAAAAGACAGATCTATCCAATGGTGCCAGTGAAACAAGTCAAGGTTTAACACCCTACTCTATTCTGTTGACTGGCAGTCTAGCGACAACATTGCCCATTCACAGTATGTTCCAACCTATGAGCTAACAATATTCAAAGTGTCCTTTTCAAATATTTTCGGTTGATGTCTCTTTTTAAAAGCAACACATTAAAAGTTGTGTCATATACCTTCTTCATTTTCATGCTGTAGAAGGGCAACAAACAATATTATACTTAATGTAGTACAGAAGGGTGTTTGTATTGCCTTGCTGTTGAGTCACACATGGTTATTTGCCTACAGGCTTAATTTGCTAAACTACAACAAAATCATTATTTATCTGTCATTCATTGAAAAACACTTCTTCATGGATGTGTTTGATGTTGCCACCGCTTAGGAGCAGGATGTTAGGTGAAACTAAACTAAAGGCACGCTTAAAGAGCGGTCCTCTGGTGGTGGCCAAACCCCCATCTGCAGTACATGACTCAATTATTTCCCAGCATCCTCAGGAGTAGGATGTGATGCATTTCCTCTTCCTTTTCTTTTTGCTTAAATTTTTGTTACTGTCAATGGATTTTTGCCATGTTTTGGAGGTTAAAGGGGCCACCATTCCCCAATGCTAGTCCTTTCTAATTTGTAGGGTTGTAGTGGCTTGAAGCACAGAGGCTCTTAATCTAGAGGACTTGGTCGTGTCTGACCAAGTTGTTTTGTCTGCCTACACAGGTTTCTGTATTTTCTGTACGCAATTCTGATAAGATAAGTGTTCCAATACAGATCCACTGGATTTTTTAATTTTTAATTAGGTTTTCCACTCATTGATTGTGGACTATTGCAGCTATCCAAACCTATAGTTTACACCAAGCACTGTCATTTTTTGTTTTCAGTTCCCCAGCATTAATCGGATGTTATCTGACAGCAGCACAGTTGAGCTTTGACCACGTCATTGTACCTTTTGTTTCACACATACACAAAAGTGGCAGATTTACAGTTATTAGTGCCCAGCTCTGCGTCATGTTTATTGCCTTCTCTCTCTACAGACAGCATCCATCCATTTTTTCCATGAGGATGCTAGGTCTCAAGGTGGCAAGCTGTCCCATACCATATGCACAACATTACACCAGACCTTTTTAGCAGGATATCCTGGCCAACCGAAACAGAGTTGCAGGATTGCTAGATCTTAACATCCGCCTATCTCTCCTGACCAAGGCATCAGTAGCTTGGTGGTTTTGGTGGCGGATTATCACCACAGATGCTAGTCTCTTGGGTGGTGGGGTGTGACGGATCAGTTATCCGTCCCTTGAGGAGTCTTCCCCTCAACATCCTGGAACTCTGGGAGGTCCATTTCTTACTTGCTTATTGGACGACACTCAACAAGAGTTGCCCAATCAGGGTGCAAACAGACATCACCATGACTAAAATTTACGTTGATTGCCAGGTCGGCACCAAGAGTTTGGCAGTGACCTGGAGGTGTCAGATTCTCAATAGGGTGGGGCTTCGTGTCTTGGCCCTATTGACAATTCACATTCTGGAAGCGAACCTCTGGCAAGCAGACTCTTAGTTGCCAGAGTCTGGACAAGGGCCAATGATCCTCACACACCACAGTATTTTTCAGAGTTGATGGTGTTGGGGGCTCCCCAGACATTGACCTCCTAAATCTAGGCTCAATCAGGTCTCCTTGGTTTTTGGCCAGGACCAAGAATCTTCGGGCGGATACTCTGGTTGTTCTGTAACTTAAGGACTCAATTTATGCTTTCCCTTCCCTGAAGCATCTTCCTACATTGTTTACAAGGATCAGGCAAGAGGGCTTCTGTATGTTCAAGTGGCTCCAGATTGGCCACGCAATACTTGGTTTGCATATCTTGTTTGGCTAGTCGCAGTCACCTTGTTGTCTTCCGCTTCGCCTGGAGCTTCTCCTGCAAGATCGGTTATTCCTCCCTGCTTACAGTCGCTGGCTTTAATGGCATGGATGTTGAGAACCACTTATTGTAGGACATAGGCCTATCCCAGCTGTTCCTTTTCAAAATGCCTTGGGCTCGAAAAGTCTACTTTTCGACTATCTATCATTGCACCTAGTAGGCCTTCCTCTTTTTGTGTTTTTTGGGGGTCATCCCTGCAAGTTTCTAGTGGCCAGCATTCTGGCTTTCCTTCAATGAGGCGTAGATTATTGTCTGACCCTCTATGGCTTCTTTATCACCTCAGAACCTAAATCTTGATTTGTCAGCCTTACTATGCTTCCTTTTGGGAATATATGGGATATTCCTTTATCAACTTTGTTACAACGTTGGCCTCCTTGGTGGGACAAGGTGGTTTTTCGTCTTAGGCTGTCTTTGTTGTCAAAAGTGGTGTTGGCCTTTCATCTCAACAAGGATATCCTCTTCCTTGTGTCCACATCCCTCTCATCCATCATAATTGATTCTTCTTTGCCTGGATGTGGTAAGGGCCTTTAAAGTCTGTCTCACAGATCCAAGCCTCCATTTGGAAGCCTGTCTTCCACTGTTTCCAACTGGGTTCGTAGGATGGTGATCTAGACCTACATTCCTCTGGGCCGCAAGGCTCCGTTCAGAACTATGGCATAATATACCAGGGTGCTTAGCGCTTACTGGGCTGTTCGTCTTTCTGCTTCTGTTGTTCAAGTTTGCAAGGCAGCCACTTGGTCATCAGTTCACAATACTACCTGGTTTTACAGGGTTGAGGTAGCTGCTTCAGCGGATGGCAGCTTGGCTGGAAAGTTATGCAGGAGGCAGTGTGGTCTTTCTGACACTGCTTTGGGACATCCCATTTGTAAAGAAGTAAAGCTATATCCTTCAATGAATGACAGAGAAAATTGGATTTATGAACTCACTGTAAAATCCTTGTCTCTGATTTCAGCACCCATCCAGTCTTTTTTTTGGCTGTCTTGGTGTTGTCAACCTGATACTGCTGGCTTCTAACTAAATCCTGTATTGCAGATGGGGGTATGGACATCACGAGAGGGCCACCTCTTAGGTGTGCTTTTAGTTCAGTTACACCTAGCGTCCTGCTCCTCAAGGTGGCATGAAGTAAAGTTGTATCCTACAATTCACAGTGAGCACATAAATCCAATTTTTACAGGACAACCATTGAACTATAAAAAATAATAATAATTGCGATAACAAATAGCTTGGAGAACTGAGCTAATTCTCTGTTAGGCCTTAGATGGGAGAGGTGGTGTGTGAAAGAAGTAAAGCTTACCATGAAACCTCACAACATATTTCTTTGAGCTTATCAGCTTATTTTCATCTCTATGGTGCCATTATAAAAATATAGCCCTTCTCAGTGAACAATGCCCTTTCAGAATACAAGGAAATGCGGTTTATGTTGGTCCATGGAAAATTAAAAAAAAAAAACTGAGCTCTGAATGAGATGATTATAAGCATTTTATCTGTCTAATAAGGTGTTTGAGTGTAAAAATTGATGAGAAGTAATTAAATGGCTGTTATCCAATAAATATAGGCATCCACATGTCACGTTTTCAGTTTCTATTAATATTAATGGATTCTTTTTTAAAACGTTTCATAATTCAAAATATTTAAAGCTCATCTACATCCAAAACAATTTACTCTTTCGTCCATGGACCGACACAGCTTCTCTATTGACAAAGTGGGTATTATCCGTTAATTAGGAGTGACTAGGCAGAAAAACGTGTAAAAAGTGTTGCATCACACCTTCTACAGTCCCGCCCAGGGGGCGGACCCCCCGGGTATATCCTCCCAGTCTGCATATCGCAGATCAGTTTTTTTCTGTCTAGCAAGGAGTAGGACATGGCTCCCTTCGGGCCCATTGGTCCGGGGGAAAAAGATATATATATATTATTTTTTTTGCTACATTTTTGTTTCCTGTGATCTTCGATCAACTGCCGACTGGGTGACAGGCTGGATCCTCGATCCTTGTAGTCTCCCCAGTTTCAGCCATCGAGCGTGTGCCGACCCTAGCTACGCGCTGGGTTTTCCACGACATGCCCGTCGCTCCACGGGTGGCCGGTGAGCCTACGCTCCAGGGCCTGCATCGGACCGCTCAGCTTCGGCTGACCTTACGGCCGAGTCGCAGCAGCCTGGCCGGTGAGCTTATGCTCCAAGGCTTGCATCGGTCCGCTCAGCTTCGGCTGACCTTACGGTCGAGTCACAGCAGCCTGTCCGGTGAGCGTCACGCTCCAGGGCATACATATGATCGTCCCTTCTGGGTCCAATCACAGCATGCCTGGCCAACAGTCACCTTCCGTGCGCGGACGATGACCTGTTTGGAATGTCTTCCAGCATAAGACATGCAGGATAGGTAAGTAAAACTCCCCTGCCTCGGCTGGGTGATTTAGCTGGACCTTCCTGGAGAGATCAAGTAAGTGGTTGTGGCCCCTTTCTTCCCTCTCTCCCTGCCTTTCCCTCCTATCTGGGCTTCTAGCTAAAGGTTGCTGGGTGCTGGGGGTCACCTAGGGGGTTCCACTGGAGCGGGGCTGGCTGTAACTAGCATTTAAAAGAAATGTCATTTCTGCTTACCTGTGTTTGTATGTTTCCTCCTCCATGCTGTCGGTGGCCATTTTGAGGTGGTCCATGCCGAGTTCGGCCTCTTGTGACTGCCCGGCAGCCATCTTCCTGTGGTTCGGCCACACCCACTGGCCCCTATCAGCTGATCGGCGGCCATGTTTGTCCACCCTGTATGCAGATATTGCCGTTCGGCGGCCATCTTTTTGTGGGCTATGGTTGCTTGACCTCTATCTTCGGTCGGCAGCCATTTTCTTAGAGCCCACATTATCTTCCATACAGATGTTTTTGGCAACCATTTTGCGAGAGCCTCCGGCCTCTAGGGTGCATTACACTGGTGCGAAAATTCACACAGGAAAGGCTGATAAAAGAAGCAGACTGACACAGCAGCAGTGGGACAGCATCACAGGCGCAGCACACGGCAGCATAGCAGTACCGGTCCAGGGTGGTGAGTCCTCTGGGTGACCCAGCCTCTCTGCAGCACAGGAGGGTGGCCTATTGATATCTTGCCTGGAGCCCTGTGAGTGTCAGCGTGTGGTCAGCATGGCATCTGAGCCAGATGTCTTCTCCCCTGAAACACCAGATTTAGCAGCTGGTGCCCCTGAGGTGTCTATGAACGCTATGACTGCAATCCAAGAGGTGTTTGCTGCCAGGGTGGAAGCAGCACACGGGAATACAGGGGGTAGTAAACGCCCCGTCCCCTGCAAGCTTCTGGGGATAATTTTGGTGCAGAACCAGGTCCAGCTACGGCACGGGGCCCAGATTCTGACGCATCAGAGACTGCAGACCGTGACCGGACAGTGAGAATGACTCAAAGTCCAGGTCAGTACGCAAGACGGCTTTGGTATCTGACCTTATTACTGCAGTGCGGGATATGCTAAAATTGGAAAATACTGCAGAAGCAGCAGAGACTCCGGTCCACTTGGGTTTCATAGACCTGCCCGCACTGCTAAGGTGTTCCCTTGTGATCCTTTTGATAAACTCTTATACAAGGAATGGGAGAACCCACTGAGGGTCTTTACAGCCCCAAAGAGGTTTGCGGTACGGTACCCCTTTTGAGGAGAGTTTTCTGAAGAAATGGACCTCTCCCCCCTATAGTGGACCCTCCGGTGTCCAGACTTAATAGAGCCACCACAATTCCTGTAGAAGGGGCTCCTGTTTTCAAGGACCCTGTGGATAAGAAGGCTGAAGCACTCGCTTGCTACCTATACTCAGTGGTAGGCTCGGCAGTACGCCCGGCATTGGCGGGGGCCCTAGTGTCTCACACACTTACTGAATGGGCAAGATTGCTACTCCAGGGGTTAAGGAGCGAGATGCTCCTCCTGATGAGATAACATTGGCCGACCTGTTGGTCCAGGGCCTTAGGTTTGTCTGGGAGTCAGACATGAATACTATTCCCCTGCTGTCTAAAACTTTGGTTTATGCAGTAGCAATACGCCGCCTGATCTGGCTCAAAGGCTGGTCTGCGGACCAGACTTCCAAGAAAGCCCTGTTGGATCTGCCTTTTAAGGGCGATAGACTTTTTGGGGCTTCTCTGGATGACATCATCAAGGATGCCACAGGAAGTAAAAGCACTTTGCTTCCCCAAATTAGCAAGGGTAAGGGGCCACGCCAAGGGCAAGGGCCCTCCTTTACTGCACGCAAGCGTTTTTTTCGTCCCCCTAGGGCGACAGGGAAAAGACCCCAGGCCGATAAAGCGCCTGCCCAAGGACAAAAGCGTCCTTGGTCCCGCATACCCAATAAGCCTGCGGACAAATTTGCGTTCGCATGAAGGTCCACCCCCACCCAGCTCTCGGGTGGGGAGACGTCTTCGCAAATTCGCGACTCAGTGGACAGCACTAATCTCCGACAGGTGGGTTTGCGAAGTAATCTCCTCAGGCTACAAGATAGAGTTTCTCTCTTGTCCACTGGACAGATTCAACACCTCCAATCTCCAGCTACTACCGACCCGTCGGTAGGCCCTGTATGGGGCGGTCCAGGGTCTACTGGAACGCGGGGTAGTTATTCCAGTTCCAGAACTGGAACGGGGTTTTTACTCAAATCTGTTCATTGTGCCGAAGAAGGAGGGGGTTCGTCCAAGCTTGGATCTCAGAGCCCTCAATTGCTTTGTGAAGGTACAAAGTTTTCGGATGGAGTCGGTTCGATCTGTAGTCACGGCTCTCCATCCGGGGGACTTTCTGGCCTCCTTGGACATCAAGGACGCATACCTGCATGTCCCCATATACTCCAGACACCAGAGGTTTCTGCGATTTGCTATCGGGAAGGACCACTACCAGTTTGTGGCCCTCCCGTTGGGCCAGCCTCAGCCCCCAGGACGTTCACCAAGGTGCTCGCTCCGATTCTGGCACTTCTAAGACAGCGGGGTATCGCTATCACAGGCTACTTATACGACCTTCTGCTGAAGGCCCCTTCAAGCTCAGAATTAGAGGTAAGCGTGTCCATTACCTGTCAGACTCTTCGAGACTATGGTTGGATACTAAACACGCAAAAGTCAGTATTGGTGCCCACTCAACGCCTAGTGTACCTGGGGTTGATTCTGGATTCCTCAGAGGCAAAGGTATTCCTCCCTGTGGAGAAGTTGCAGACCCTCCGGGCTGCAGTACAGCAGCTGACTTCCAGGAATTGGTCGTCACTCAATTTTTTTGCATGCGAGTGTTGGGCCTCAGGGTAGCCTCCTTCGAGGCGGTCCCATATGCTCAATACCACACTCGAGTGTTACAGAAGGAAGTTCTGTCCAGATGGAACAGATGTCCATCATCTCTGGATTATCAAATCCGAGTGAGCCACATAGTCAGGAGATCCCTGGTATGGTGGCTGACAGCACCGGCTCTAATGGCCGGGAAGTCATTTCTTCCGGTTTACTGGATAGTGATCACGACGGACGCCAGCCTTACAGGTTGGGGGGGAGTCTGGGGTGTTCAGTCGGCGCAAGGTCGCTGGACCCCAGAGGAAGCCCTCCTGCCGATCAATGTCCTGGAGATCCGGGCGATCAAGCTGTGCCTCTTCAAATGGTCTCAGAGGCTGCAAGGGCGTCCAGTCAGGATCCAGTCAGACAACGCCACAGCAGTGGCATATGTCAATCATCAAGGAGGAACAAGAAGCTCAGCTGCAGCATCGGAGATCGCTCGCATCCTGAAGTGGGCAGAGAGGAGCGTACCGGCACTGTCGGCCGTGTACATTCCGGGTGTGGAAAACTGGCAGGCGGACTACCTGAGATGCCAGATGCTGGACCAGGGCGAATGGTCCTTACACCCGGAGGTGTTCCAACTCCTCTGCCAAAGATGGGGCACACCAGACGTAGATCTTCTGGCTTCCCGACTCAATCGTAAGGTATTGTGGTTTGTGGCCCGGTCAAGAGACCCATGGGCAGACGCAACAGACGCGTTGGTGGCATTGTGGGGTCAGTATCGGCTAATCTATGCCTTCCCTCCCTTAAGGCTTCTTCCTCTTCTGCTCCGCAGAGTGGAGACAGAGGGAATTCCAATGATCCAAATCGCTCCAGATTGGCCTCAGCGTCCTTGGTACGCCGATCTAGTACGTCTGGTAGAAGACGTCCCCTGGCGCCTACCACTGCAGAAGGACCTGCTATCGCAAGGTCCCATACTCCATCCTGCTTTACAGTCATTGGCTTTAACGGCATGGCTGTTGAGAAACCAGGTACTGAGAGACCGGGGCCTGTCAGATTCAGTATTCTCTACGATGAGAAGTGCTCCAAAACCGTCCTCTAGGAAGGTTTATCACCGCACTTGAAAGGCCTACATCTCCAGGTGTGAGGAAATGAAATGGCATCCGCGTACTTATTTGGTTTCCAGAATCCTGCTGTTTTTACAGCATGGGGTGGACCAAAGGCTTGCCTTAAGTACGATTTAAGGGACAGATATCTGCCCTGGCTGTCTTTTTTTCAGCGACCCCTGGCGGCTCACTCTCTCGTGAGTACATTGTGCAGGGGGTTCAACATATGGCCCCTCCTGTCCGTCCCCCGCTACCTCCGTGGGACTTGAACCTGGTCCTCTCGGTGCTTCAGAAGGCGCCGTTCGAGAATATTAGAGATATTCCCCTGTTGACACTTTCTCAGAAAGTGGTCTTTTTGGTGGCTGTTACGTCAGTTAGACGAGTCTCTGAGCTGGCAGCCTTGTCCTGCAAGGCTCCCTATTTGATTTTCCACAAGGATAAGGTGGTGCTGCGGCCGCAGCCTTCCTTTCTTCCGAAAGTCGTTTCGGCTTTTCATCTCAACGAAGACATTGTACTTCCATCCTTGTGTCCTCAGCCGTCGAATTCTAAGGAGTCGGCGTTGCATTCCTTGGACGTTGTCCGAGCTTTGAGAGTATACCTATCTGCTACTTCCCTGTTCCGGAAGTCGGACTCACTGTTTGTTTCGGTGGCTTGTCCCAAGAAGGGCCAAGCAGTCTCGTTGGCCACCATCTCTAGGTGGATCCGACAGATAGTAATCCAGGCTTACGCCTTAAAGGGTCAAGTGCCCCCCTTTCCGGTCACGGCGCATTCGACCAGGGCAAGAGGTGCCTCTTGGGCTTTCCGACATCAAGTGTCTGTTTCCCAATTATGTAAAGCGGCGACTTGGTCGTCCACTCACACTCACAAAATTCTACAAAGTTGATGTAGGTGCATCTTCGGATGCCTCTTTCGGCCGCAAGGTTTTGCAAGCGGCTGTTTAGAGTTGCAGCTCCTCCGTTGGAGGAGTGCTGTTTTGTGTTTTGGGGTGAAGTTTGTTTTTATGCTGTTACCACCCCTCGTTTTTTTCTCTGACACTGCTTTGGGACGTCCCACTTTGTCAATAGAGAAGCTGTGTCGGTCCATGGACGAAAGAGTAAATAGGATTTTTTACTCACCGTAAAATCCTTTTCTCTGAGTCCATGGACCGACACAGCACCCACCCCTCCTTTTAAGTTTGTACTGCTTTTTGACGAACTGATCTGCAATATGCAGACTGGGAGGATATACCCGGGGGGTCCGCCCCCTGGGCGGGACTGTAGAAGGTGTGATGCAACACTTTTTACAAGTTTTTCTGCCTAGTCACTCCTAATTAACGGATAATACCCACTTTGTCAATAGAGAAGCTGTGTCGGTCCATGGACTCAGAGAAAAGGATTTTACGGTGAGTAAAAAATCCTATTTTTTGGGATAGAGCATGGAAGAGTTAAAAACCCTGCAAGATTTTATTTACTACTGGGGAAGTTTCCCTTTACTTCCTGAACCAGAGATGCAACAGAATGTTATAGGAACTCTACCAAAGTAAGGGAAATTGCCATTGTTTCGTCACATATGGCGGCCCATCACATTTGGCTACCCGCTTGAGTGTGCATGCGCGAGGCCGCCATATGCGTTCCAACACTTTTACGACAAAACAGCACACTAAAACCATCAGATAGTGTGAGGGAAGTGACGTCAAATACATAAAAATGCGTTCCACTTGTATTGTATTGTTGGATTGCGGGAGCGTGCCCAGCCTCAACCAATCTTAGAACCTATGCAACAAACATCAACCAATTATACAGCAGCTCTAGTAAACAGCCCATCCCACCCCATGCTGCTGCAAACGTTAACCAATGATACAGGTCCTCTAGTAAACAGCCCATCCCACTCCATGTTTATTTGTAATAGATTGTGTGTGTTTATAACGTGTTATGTATTCACATTATATGTGCAAACAGGATTAAATAGCACCCCCCCTCAACCTGAACATATAAATTAGCATTCATTGTATGTGTTCTGTAGAATAGATGATATATGATTTCTTCGTTACTAATGTTGATTTGACAGAATTTATTTCAGCTGTAGCTGTGCACGCTCCCGTCACCTTTACACATGTCTGTACTGTGCAAGATTCTTGTTAAGAAAGTATTAGTGTTGGAACACATAGCGCAGTGTTTGTATTGTCTGTAACGTCACTTCCGTGACATTATCCGACAGTTTCACTGCTCCGTATTGTCACGCATGCACAGTGCGAAATTTCTCAGCGGAATGTCACTTCCGTAGCCAAATGTGATAGGTAGGCGAATGTGACGAAACACCATCATAAACATTTCCTGGTCCTTATTTGAAGGTTTTCCTTTACCTCTGGTTCTGGAGGCATCTCTAAAATTTGGGATTTCCCCTCATTTTCTCGCTTTCGGTAACAAGTACAAATAGGATGACTTCCCCGAATGGGGACACAGTCAGCAGTAAACAAAAACTTGTAGGTCTAATCCTTCCCAACTCTATCCAAAACTTATAGAAAAGTTTTACCTGGAGATACACTTTAAAATAAAACTACTACAGTGGGAGATAATAGACTTCACCAACCTGACATGCTGCCCATTATTTCAGTGAACCAATGCTACCAACTGTTATTATAAAAGTAAACATGCGGTATATTTAAATATATTTAATACCCTAGATGTTCACAGAGGTGCAAAAATGTTTATACCCTGAAACCGGGCAGTATGTTATACAAATTGTGACGGCATCACTGAAATACTTTTCACACCCTTCCTTTTGGTACATTAATATGATGGTCAACTATAAACTAAGGTAGGCAGGAGATTCGGCCAAATAAAACCTCGGAAATAAAATTACTAATTGCTTAATAGATTGCTAGGTGTTTTGAGGACCCGAGGGGCTCAAGCAGATAAAAAAAAAACATATGGGCAGGCATAGGTGTCTGCTATCAACTTATAACATTAATAGAGTTAAATACAGCAGAGGTTTACTTGAAGTGTTTCTAGGTTAGTAATACTGAAAATTACCATAAATATAAAAAATCGAATTCCCTGTGCACATACAATCTTGCAAATTCTATTAGTACTGTATATACTCGAGTATAAGCCGAGTTTTTCAGCACTTTTTTTGTGCTGAAAATGCCCCCCTCGGCTTATACTCGAATCACCTTTTTGCGCCTGATCTTCCAGACTTTGGGGACCCGGTACCGGCCGGCCGTAGGTCCCCTGGACCCGAAACTTGGCACACATATAGCCCCACTCTTCCTCTACAAATGTGCAAAGTTTGTTGTCCTGGGGACTTATGGCCGGGGAGCACCGATTTTTCAAAACCTTCCATAGACTCCCATGTTAAACGGTCATTTCTCCGGTAAGTTTGGGGACCCAGTAACGGCCGGCCGTAGGTCCCCCGAAACTTGGCACACATGTAGCCCCAGTTCTCCTCTACAAGTGTGTCAAGTTTGCTGTCTGGGGGAATTACGGCCGGGGAGAACTGATTTTTCAAAGCCCTTCCATATACTCCCATGTTAAACGTAAGTCTAGTCATGGACACAGTGAGGCATGGGCATAGTGAGGCATGGGCACAGTGAGGCATGGGCACAGTGAGGCATGGAGATGGACACTCTAGGCTTATACTCGAGTCAATGCGTTTTCCCATTTTTTTGTGGTAAAATTAGGTGCCTCGGCTTATATTCAGGTCGGCTTATACTCGAGTATATATGGTAACTCTTTTATAAGAGGCCATATTTTGTGCATTAGAATTTTTCATTTAATGTTAACATGTACTCCATTTTCATAAAACAATCTGCATAAAAAGAAGATACCACATGACTCTATTGCTTAAATTAGCTAATAAAATAGGATACCTGACTTGCAGTAAAAATCTTTTCCTGGATACCCGACTACCTGACTTGCCGTGAAATAATTTTCCTGGAGTACATTATGGGACACAAGAGAAGCAAGATAGACTTATACTTATATTGGGGGGGGGGGGGGGGGGGTGGTAGACTGTGTCTGTGTCTCGTAACATACTCCATGAAAAGGATTTTTATTTTATTTTCTTAATCGAACATTATGGGACACAGGAATAGTAGTCATGTACATAGGAATAACCAAGAGCAGTCCAATTGAAGGTTGGGCAACACTGCAAACAAAGGTCAACAGACCCATAAAAACAAACAGGTTATCACAGCGGGCTCAGAAAATACAGAGCTGCCTCAGGAACCTTCCGACTCAAGCCAGCATCAGCCTAGAAAAACGTAAAAAGACATATGTTAACAGAAAACCGAATGGTAGCCATCGAAAATTCTTAAAAAAAAAAAACGCCTGCCACTGAAAATCCCAAGAGACGCTATCCGAGTGTGTCATAATGGGAAAAGAAGAAACCTTGTCCCTGAGAGAATAGGCTTAAATGATACATTTTTGAATCCACCTGTCAAGGACATGCTGGCCATGGCGCAGTGGCTGCCCAAAGGCAGACGCAAATGTGCATGCACGATCCCGCAGTTGTCCATCGTGCCTGGCACACAAATGTGCGCCAGCACCCGAAAATGTAAAAGCTCCAGATGCTGGAGCACAGAAGCATCTGTCAGGATATAACCAGGATCCTGAGAAATGTCCGTAAACCAGACAGCTAAAGTCCTTGCACACTAAGTAAGCAAACATGGCTGAACTATTCCCCTTAAACTCATACATATTAGCAGAGAACTCATCTGTAGATAAGCAAGATGAGTTTGTCACCCATAAAGAGGTTAAAAGAGGCCTCTGAGGAGGGTAGTGGTGGCTCACGCAGGGGCCAGAGGTCTAATCTATTGGTGACAGAACACCTAGGGGGTGCATTGCAAACTAGCCCCTTGACCCAGAATGGTTAGCAAGCCGGCAAGGCCAGAATGGTTTATGAACCGCTATAATATTACTGCAAGTGAGGGATTCCCACAAGCAATAATCACGATACACTGGAAGGGATAATGTGGTCTGTGACTAGTCGCTTAGAAAGAGCAGGGAGCCCAATCATGTTCTGAAGGATCAGAGTGCTTAAGTTGCTTACAAGTTGGTGGGAGAGAGTGAGCCAGTCTGCAAGTGTGGTCCAAAATGGAAGAGACATATGTAGTATGAGCCCCCAGTCTGTACAGCCTCAGTAACCGCGACCAAGCAGTGAGCCTGGAAAAGGCAACACAATTAAATGTGTCACAGTGCTAAAACACAAAAAAGTGTTGAAGCACCTCCCAAACGAGCAACAAAAAAGCGTCAGAGCTGGTGCTCCTAAGATCTAACACTTTGGGAACTCAAATCAGTAATCCAGACTCACAGAAAGGCCAAAGCCTTGATTTAGCACAGTGATGGACTTTAGACTCCTGCGGCCCCCACCAGATAGACAGGAAGGAGACGAGCCCCATTCAGCAGTCTTTACCCTCCCAGTGGACACACGCTCCAAGGAGTCTTCAAGGACAGAGTTCCCCTGCATGGATGAATGACAGCCCTGGATCTTTAAAGCCCTCTGCCGCTAACTCATTGCATCAAGGGAGTCTAGGTGAGCGCCCAAGGCAGATTCCAGTGCTCAAAGAGGCACATTACAGGGTACTCTACTTCTTCCCATTAGGGTCCAAGTATGGCTTCCAAGACAAAGCCAAGGATTGTAAGATCAGGAAGCGGCAAATATGACACCCCAGTGGCTTTCCAGCAACAGAAGAATCTAGCCAGTATAAAAAAAATCTTGTTACAAAGAGAATAAATAAGAAGTGGTTTACTTCTCTTAGGAGTAGAGAGAAGAGGTCTGTTCTTCTAAGGACACTAGCAAAAAATGAGGCATGCTGGAAGTAGGAGAGGTGGCAATGGGCTGCCCCTTACAGCTCTTGTCTGCAAGTGTCTATACTTCTGAAAGAAGCTGAATAACCCAATTTATTCAAGTCTCCCGTGTTCTGTAATGTATAATTAAGAAAGCCCAGCTTTTGCTCCTTTCTGAATTAGACTCACTGTTAGTAGGATCAGACATTCCCTTAAGAGGCTAAATATCCTTAACTGCTACAGTCCACGCAGAGAACCTGACAGTGGAACAGCAGTTGACATACCGTAGCTTAAAAATGTACGTAAAGACAAAATTTTTTAAAAGATAGAGCATGGAATGTTTAAGACCCTGGTTGTTTTCGGCTGTGTCTTGTCAGGAAAATTTCCCCATCACTTCCTGTCCCAGAAACATAAAAAGAAAGAAAGATAAAGTATTCTTCAAACCAGGAGAAAACGCCCTTAGACAGTTACAGAAAGAAGCTTCTTTACTGGCATATTTAACATTTACCCACATCTCTAATTTCAGGGACAGATCTAATATTCTGGATTTATCCTAAGTTTTCTGTACAGTACTGTAGAAAATAGTCACTAGGACAAATATTAAAGCAGTGTTCCGTCCAAAAAAAAAAGAAGCAGCTGCTGGCTTTTAATAAATCGGACACTTACCCGACCTGGAGTCCAGCGATGTTGGCACCGCAGCTGATGTTTCCATCAGCTGTCGGGTGCTGCCGCCGCCATTGTGGGTAAGGGAACCCGGCAGTGTAGCCTTTCAGCTTCACGCCGAGAACCCTACTGCACATGCGCGAGGCCCCGCTCCTCTCTCCTACTTGCCCGGCAACAGGGGGAGGAAGAGGGAGAAGAAGGAAGCCCCGCGGTGACGTCACGGGTCGTGGCCCGGACTCCCATAAGTGGGAACAGGATACCTGTTAAAGACAGGTGTCCTGTCCCCCCTCCCCCCCGAAAGGTGCCAATTGTGCTTTAAGGCTGAAGCTTCCCAGCAGTTTACCAACGTCCTCATGTATTAAAAACTATGGAAGGTTTAGCCTTACATACAGTAAATTTTAACCATAAATTATGTCCCAAGTGATACTAAATCAAATAGCAGCACAGAAAAGGTTGTCCTTGATTACAAAGGTAAAATCAGCCATTTTGTGGTAGCGGTTTCTAGGTAGATGTATTAGTATTAAAAATTTAAGGAAGTTTACTTCCTCTTTTGCTGTCTGCAAAGCCTGCAAATGAAAAGCATAATGGGCTAGTATGCATCGCATACTAGCCCATTTTGTGACACTTACCTGCAAAAAAATCCAACAATATCCCCTGTGTAGGCAGCGTCCATCTTCTAGCCCCTCTTCCTTCCGGGCCACGAACTCTGGTTCTGTGATTCGCCGGAGCCGCATGACGTCACTCCCGCGCATGCGCACGGAAGCCGCCACTAACGGCACAGGCTAGGGAAGAAACGACACTTAGTTTTGTTTCTTCCCTGCGCATGTGCCGTTAACATTTTCGGCGGACTACAGGTGAAATATCTCCTAAATGACGCACGTTTAGGAGATATTTCCACTACCTATAGGTAAGCCTTATTCTAGGCTTACCTATAGGTAGAAGTCCATACAAAGGGTTTACAACCACTTTAGAGAGCATAGGTTCACTTTAAGTTAAAGCAATTAAAAATCATTAGCTGTAGTTTTTTTCACCTACTTGGAGGTATGAATTCTTCCAGCTCTTTGCTCTGTGGAAAAAAGACAAAACAATAAGAATTCCTTGGGCTAAAGCACAGCTGTGTGAATTCGCTATTTAGCTATGATGCCAATAGTCATTTTTGCATGCTTGTATTAATCAATAGACAGCTAAATAAAAAAAAGTCTCAAAATAGTCCAAGTCTTCCAAATCAAATTACCTTAATGTCCCAATGTTTGCCGTATAATCAGTGCAAAAAATCAGAAATGTGAACCGTTACAAACGGATTGGCTGTTAACAGCAGTCAAAACAATCATAAGCCTTTACAGGACCACAAGTAAAATTTGAGACTCACCAGGATGACAGGCCTTAACCACTACAGAAAAAAAACTGGTCAAACAAGGCTGTAGATTGGGATAAATGGAATAATTGGAGCACAAGCTCCAAAACCTGGGTTTTACAAATCTAGTAGCAGAGATGTCCTTGTCTCCCATGTATCTCTCTGACGAATATACCACAAATAATGAAAAGGCCTGGACTAGGGATAATGTGAAATTAGTTTTGTTTAAAATGTACAACTTAAATATGTGAGGTTGAAAACTAAGCAGACCCAAATATTTTCTGCGGCATTCAGGTGACTCTCCTGGCTTCCAATCCTCTGAGAACTTAAAATTAACCAATGAGAACATTTGTGGTTTTCTTGTTGCTCTTAGGTCTTCAAATGAATTTTCCAAAATTAATAATTGCAGTTTTTTACTGGGCCCCTTTAAAAAGACTGTACACATTATTTAGGGTTTCTGGAGTATAGAAGTGTTTGCTGCAGGTTGCCGGTCTCAATGATTCCATCTGTTTTTGAGGTTTGACCCTTCCCATCTACAATCTGTATAATAATCTTCTCCACCATGGCGACCTGTTGTTAATAACAGGTTTATAAATGTTCTCGTTTTAGCCAAAACATCAGCTGCTGGCTCTCAATCCCAATGTCAGTGAAGGCCAGGGTCCCCACTGACATCAGGAGTGGTTACAGATCATATATATGAGCACCATGTCAGCTCTGACAAAGGAATCACATGCTGGCTCCATTCACAAAAATGGAAGCCTTGGGCACATCATAAACTGCATATTTGTAGACTTGTGAATACATACTCCATGGGACTTTGAACTATCCCTGTGTTTCTGCTATATGGAGTTAATGTATGCAGTAGATCAGCATTTAGGTCGCAGAGCTAAGGCCATCAGAGGTAAGGCCATCAGGCAGGGAGATAAAGGGGAGGTTCTTCCTAAAAAAAATTACTGCTTCTTCTGATGTCACTTCCGAGGGTTCCATTTTTATTTTTTTCTAATTGTAAAGACATAATTTTTTTTTACTGTAATGTATTCCCTGCATTAAGGTTAAAAATGTCCCAGTGTTTGTATCACCACTGTGCCCCCCAAATATTTTCTCAGTCCTCACTTAATCCAGCACTATGCTGTAGCAGCTCTCTCCTTGTTTTTACTGAGCAGAGGCGGCAGCCATTGGCTCCTGCTGCCATCAATCAAATCAGGTGAGCAGGGGGGGGGGGGGCGACACACAGCCTAGCTTGGGAGCCCCCATAGGAAGTGTCTTCCTATAATGGTGCATTGAGGAGGAAAAGGATTGCTGGTGAGGGACCCCAGAAGAGGAGGTTCGGGGCTTCTCTCTGCAAAATCACTGCACAGGGCAGGTAAGTATAACATGTTTATTATTTTTTAAAAATTAAGCTCAACAACCCCTTTAAAGTAATGTACCAAATAAAATCCTGATACACCTTTACCAAGGAGTAATAGATAAATTATCTAACTTGCTGAAAAGGGTTAAAAGGGAAGTTTGGCTTCTCTTGTGGGTCACAGGAGTGCACTTACGTTTGACTGACCAAGAAAGACATGGCAGAGCTACTCCAGGCTTTAGAAGGATCCCAAACATATTGTCAGGATCCACCCAGGTGCCCGAATAACAGCTGGCCTTGCCTCTCAGCGCACAGCTGAAATCCAGAACCAACTGTTCCCTCCCCTTCTCAAGCCCTGCACTCCAGAGAGTGCTGGTGGTCCGAGTCAAGGAGCGGTGACTGACAGTCACCATTCTCCACTCTGAGAAGACAGAAAACTGAGCAATCACCAGTCATGTGATTGCTCAATTCTTGGGCTTAGAGTCGATGTGAGACAGTTTCAGCATCAGATCAAGGCTGCAGCATAAAGATGAGAATGAATGTTTGTTTTTTGTAACCCGACTTCTTCTTTCATAGCCACTGAATGAGGGAAAGAAATGGGAAGAATGTGGATAGGATACAGTGGGGTTGATTTACTAAAAACTGGAGTGTGCAAAATCTGGTGCAGCTCCGCATAGAAACCAGCTTCCAATTTTTTGACAAAGCTGAATTGAACAAGCTGAAGTTAGAAGCTGATTGGCTACCATGCACAGCTGCACCAGATTTTATTCTCCACTTTTAGTAAACCAACCCCAGTAAGTAGGGAGGCAAAACTCATCCTCAAAAAGAAAATTCTACGCATACAGAAAAGTCTAGAGGTTTACCAACCCATCAATTGTACTCCCAAATAAATCAATATTTTGTCATTTCAAAGCAAGGGGAAAAAGCCTAAAGTCACTAAGCACCAAAAAGAGCAGAGAGAATATTTATTTTTATTGTTTGTGATATTTCGTATTGACAGAGAACCGGAGAACCATTACGTCAATCCCATTTAAGCCTATTTCATTGACTTTTATTAAAAGCCCTCTGTATATTATAGTGGGGTTAAAGCTTGTTTGGCTGTACTTCTTCCCATACTTATTTTTTAAAGAAACACACTTTTTATTGTTCATTTCAGGCTCCTCGGCATATTTTCTCTATCATAATAATTCTACTGCAATACAATTGTGGTTGGAGGATAGATCCACAGGGGCAGGGGACACATTAAAAAGACTGATGGAAGCTGCAGTGCTAGATCAGAGGAAATGTAAGAGACCCAGGACCCTGGAGAAGTGAGTCTCTTTAACTCACAAACAATATAACTAAATAGGACACCGTAATGTGCCCACTTGTACCGTTATTACCATGTGTGCCTGAGACACCCCCACTAGATCATGGGTGCGTTGCACTCTTGTCACTGGGACTTTAACTTCAGTAAAAACATTGAGAACTTCTGCTACCCTTACCATCCCACAAACCATTGGGAATGCCGCTATTGGCTACTGAGTCAACTTCACAACCCTCACCTTCCTTAGCTTCATCTGTTTATTAAAGAAACTGTTCCATTTCTTCTTACGTATGTCCGTTGAATCCTCCTGTCCTCCATCAGATTCATCATCCTCATCACATCTAGAAATGAGAAACAAGAATGGACAAACACATTAAAGGGCAAACATTAACGATGGGAAAAAAAAACAGCACAGCAATAAATCACCGCGCTCTGCCAATTTGCTGAACTAGTATAGATATTAACCAATAAAAGTTTCTTACCTTGCAAACCCATACCCCTTCCTGCCCCCTTCATAAAGATCTGCGTTATACCCAAATGGTCCAGGCCGAGCTCCAGGTTGCTCAATACAGGTTCTGCTTTTCCCTAGGAGCAAGGTCTGTAACTGTTCAGTCTGTTTCTTCACCAGCTGAGGGGTTTTACAACAGTCACAGCACTTGTCACACTGAGGCTTCTTGTCACCAAAATATGATGCAATGGTAGCATGGCGGCACCTGGAAAAGTAATGATAGGTCAGCTTTAATGACCAGAAAATAAGGAACAATACATACTGTAACTTCTCATACATGAAAAGGCTGACTTTAACATCTAGGATTCTTCTGTATGTGCCTGCAAAGGTCTGCAAAGTGTCTACTCCAAAAAGAGCAAGAACTCTAGGTATACGCAATGCATGCCAGTGCTGTCCTATCAACTGGGGGCTTAAAGTATATGGTAAAGTCTATTCTAATTGGATGGACTGGGGAAGAGTTTGAACCCCTGGAGAGATTTACCCTTACTTCCCATTTTGCTGACTTTTTATAGACAGGAAGTGCTAGGAACCCTGTGAGATTTTATTTATGCCTAGGTCTATATTGCAGGATATTTCCTGCTTCTGGTAAAACTGTTGTCAGTAGGAAAGGAAGTCAGGGAAAAACTCCTTCACCAAGCCTCGCATAGCAGAAAAATCTGACAGGGCTTCTAAACCTTCAACACTCTATCCAAAAGTCTTTGGCTTCACATATATTTTAAAGAGAATTTGTGGCCAGACACATTTGCATGTTCTCAACGAGCGTGAATGAGCTAGACAAAACATACACTGACCTCTGTAGCCACAGGCACTGAAGAGCAGTTTATCTTTAACATTTACAGCAGAAGCAGAGTTTTTATTTCTCATCGGCTAAACTCAGCCTGCTTTACACCTGCAAAAGTGACTAAGCAGCCTTCCAGCCTCCTAATCTCTGATATAAAACACAAAGCATGAACACTGGGAGGAGGGAGCAGGATAAGATATGCTGCTAAAATAAAAAAAAAAACCTTGGAGCATGAATTGCTCCAAAGTACCTGCAGCTGATATTTAATAGATCTATGTGCCATGGTACCACAATGGTGAAACCAAAGAACATCAATGAATACAAGTCTGTCAAGAAATACCAAATAAAAAACTTGTGCTGCCACCCAACAAAGTGTAAAAACACTGAAATTAGTGATATGAAATATAGGGTGCGCTAGTGATTAACCGTTGTATCCCACCAATACAAAATAATATATAAAACTATGTATACAAACCATCTATCAAGTGCATAAATCAATATAAAAATACATATATAACATAAATAAATATAGCAATAGCATATCATTACTCCTATGGTGCAAATCAATGTATACCAAAACGACTTCCTGAAGACGTCAGTGACAAAACACGTAGATATAGTTTTTTCCTGATTATGTGAGGAGTGGAATAAAGTGCACATTGACCACTTTTAATTAAGTGGTGACTTGTGGTCTGGTGAGTGTTTAGTGCTTATATAGTTCACAGGGTGTCGCAGCACGGCGTGGAAGAAAAACTCAGACTGGATGTGACCACAGGTCAAGGTTGTAAATGCAGTAGGCTGGATGCATTGGGTATTCCTTTCCCAGAAACAGCACAGTGGGAGTGGTCACCCGCTGTGCATTCTGGGAGAGGGTACTTAAAGGGGAGTTCCAGCCTTTTTTTATGTTTATTAAAAGTCAGCAGCTACAAAAAGTGTAGCTGCTGGCTTTTAATAAACAGACACTTAACTGCTCCACTGTCCAGCGACGCGGCCGAATGGAGATTCACTCCTCTCCCCCCTTCTCCGCAGGCGCCTCCATTCCTACTGTGGGAACCCAGCCATGACAGCTTTCGGCTTCATGGCCGGGCACTCACTGCGCATGTGCGAGCTGCGCAATCTGAGTGGACAGGCGATTGCCTGGGACCTGTCACGTGTCTTAGGTGATCGCCTACAGGGAGGGGCCCGCCTTAGGCGATATAAGACATGTCGCCTAAGCGGTCCCTGGGTGGAAGGAGGAAGTGGGACATGAAGTCCCACTCCTACTGAAGCCCCCACTGCCCCCCCAAAAAAATACATGCCAAATGTGGCATGTAAGGGGGTGAGGAGTGGTTTAAGCGTAAGTTCCAATTTCGGGTGGAACTCCGCTTTAAGGAGCAGACATCGTTTTCCCGGGTTTTCGGATCCTGACCTGACGGCCCTCCTGGCCTCAGGGATGTGTTAGCAGTTTTTCTGCCTCGGGGCCTGCAGACCCGAGGCTCCGTTACTGAGAGTAGGCCCAGGAGTTTCTGAGGCCTACTGATCCAGGGATGGTCCTGTGTCGCCTTGCCTGCAGGAAGGGACCGAACAATTGAGGGCTCAATTGGAGGACGCATCCGGATAAAAAAAATCTACCTCACAGTGCTGCCGGCTGGCTGAAAGATCCTGGCACTGTGTGTTATGTTTTCAGAACTTTATCAAGTGAGTGATTATACAAGTCTGTGGCAGAGACTTTTGAACGAGTTCGTACCCGCTGCTAGGTCAGTGAGAAAGGCCTATCTGGTGGATGCTAGATCCAGCGTGGAAGCTGTTGGTTCTCTGGATTAAGGAAGGTACTCGTGATCCGCAAAAGTAAGGTACCTGAATCTCCACTAACCCTCTATCTGGAAGTTCTTTAATAAAACCCTTGAGAAAAAGAGACTAAGTGCTTGGTGCGGACATTTGTGAACAACTCTTCAAGGAAGACCCCTAGGACGGACGTGGTGAACAATAAGGTAACGGCAGACCCAAATCTTAAACCAGCGGCCTCTGCGGGGGTGATGCTACAGATAGATAGACAGACAGATAGATCTATATATATATATATATATATATATATATATATATCTATATATATAGATATATATAGATATATATATATATATATATATATATAGATATATATCTATCTATTTATTTATTCATTTCGTACCTAATTTTTGTATCAATATGGGCTTTGCAACGGGAAAGAGCCACACCACTGTTCTTATATTTATTATTATTATTATTATATTTATATGAAAGGTAATGTTGCACTCTTTTTATTCATCATCAAAAATGTTTTCATCATTTTAGACTGATCCAACAGCATTATCTATGATAATTAGAAGAGTGATCTCCACAATGCCTATTTAAACAAATAGACACCCTTTGTTTGCATTAACCACTTCCATACTGGGCACTTATACACCTTCCTGCCCAGACCAATTTTCAGCTTTCTGCGCTGTTGCACTTTGAATGACAATTGCGCGGTCATGCTACACTGTACCCAAACTAAATTTTTATCAAAATAGAGCTTTCTTTTGGTGGTATTTGATCACCTCTGCGATTTTTAATTTCTGCTAAAAAATAAAAAAAAGACCGAAAATTTTGAAAAAAAAAAAAGTTTTATTTTGTTTCAGTTACAAAACTTTGTAAATAAGTTAGTTTTCTCCTTCACTGATGGGCACGGATAAGGCGGCACGGATGGGCACCGATGAGGCGGCACAGATGGGCACCGATGAGGCGGCACAGATGGGCACCGATGAGGCGGCACGGGTGGGCACCGATGAGGCGGCACGGGTGGGCACCGATGAGGCAGCACGGGTGGGCACCGATGAGGCGGCACGGGTGGGCACCGATGAGGCGGCACGGGTGGACACCGATGAGGCGGCACGGGTGGGCACCGATGAGGCGGCACGGGTGGGCACCGATTAGGCGGCACGGGTGGGCACCGATAGGCGGCACGGGTGGGCACAGATAGGCGGCACGGGTGGGCACAGATAGGCGGCACGGGTGGGCACAGATAGGCGGCACGGGTGGGCACAGATAGGCGGCACGGGTGGGCACAGATAGGCGGCACGGGTGGGCACAGATAGGCGGCACGGGTGGGCACAGATAGGCGGCACGGGTGGGCACAGATAGGCGGCACGGGTGGGCACAGATAGGCGGCACGGGTGGGCACAGATAGGCGGCACGGGTGGGCACAGATAGGCAGCACGGGTGGGCACAGATAAGCGGCACGGGTGGGCACAGATGGGCACGGATAAGCGGCATGGATGGGCACTGATAGGTGGCACTGTACTGTACTAATGGATGCCAATCAGTGCCAAACAATAATGCCTGCCAATCAGCGGTGCCCATTGTGGGCACTGATTGGCATCCATTGTGGGCACTGATTGGCATCCATTTAGTATATAATTAGCATCCCTGGTGGTCTAGTGTGCAATACCTATAGGTGGGCTTCCCTGGTGGTCTAGTGGCATCCCTGGTGGTCCAGTGGGCATCCTCGGGGGGGGCTGCACTGATAATGGATAAGCATAAACCCCCCCCTGTCAGAGGAGCAGCCGATCGGCTCTCCTCTACTCGCGTCTGACAGACGCGAGTGAGGAAAAGCCGATGACCGGCTTTTCCTGTTTACATCGTGATCAGCCGTGATTGGACATGGCTGATCACGTGGTAAAGAGTCTCCGTCGGAGACTCTTTACCTAGATCGGTGTTGCGGGGTGTCAGACTGACATCCCGCAGCAACGATCGCCGCGATGCGCGCCCCCGGGGGTGCGCAGCGGCTCAAAATCCTGAGGACATCATATGACGTCCAGTCAGGATTTTGAAACCACTTTGCCGCCGTCAATCTGTTATAGGGCGGGCGGCAAGTGGTTAAACAACCTCTTTGTAATCACTTACCGTATATGCAGTCTACTACATAATTAGAAGTGCCAGATTTCGATTTTTTTCTTAAAAGTTTCTCAAATTCAGATTCAGAATGACTATGTCATGCTATCTCCTCTCCTGAGCCGGCTGGCGAGGGGCTGGCACTGTGTCTCTGCCCACTGGGCGATTGTCTGCCTCTTGGACCAAGGGGGGACCCCTCCAGGCACAGTGTGATCCCATAGGGGGTGCCAGAGGTGCAACCCCCTTGGTCCGGATGCAAAGTTCTGGCTGTGAGACAAAGTCTCCTGATTTCTAGTGCCAGTCACAGGCTGTATGTTATACTCCACAACAGTTAGAGCCCATTCACACAGGGGCGTCTTTGGATCCGACTCCAAATCGCCCCAGGTCGCCCCTAGTCGCCTCAGGTCGCGCTGGCTGAAGAAATCAATGTAAGTTAATGGAGCCGTCCTTATGCACACTACTGCAGTCGCTCCGACTTCAAAAAAGGTCCCTGTACTACTTCAATCCGACTCCTAGGCGACCTGTACCCATTCCTTTCAATGGGAGTCGCTTCTCACTGTCTTAATAGGAGCGACTCTCCAGGAAGATAACATACATTTATCAGGCAAAGCTCTCCCTCCCCCCTCCCTCCCACAGAGCTGATTCTTGTTTGATTGGCCACTGGAATGTCTCCTGTCCTGCAGGCAACTTGGAGTTGCCTTGTAAATAGCTCCAGGTCGCGCTGAGTTGCCTCATAAAATCGTGTCTGAGTTGCCTCATAAAATCGCGCTGGAAGTCGTGTTGCCCCTGTGTGAATGGGCTCTTATGATCGTTTGTTTCTTAACTTTGTTTACATTTTGTTTTTTTTGTTCTTGTACAAAACTAACAAATTTTTTTTAAAGAAAAGTGCCAGATTTTTTGATGACATAATAGTTTGTAGATTGTTATGGTGTTTGGGAATGTAAGTGCCTCCGTTCATTTGTAGCTGCCCTCCCCTTACACATTCCTAATATGTGCTTGCCAAATATTTACCACTAAGCTGTGTGGAACACTAACACAGTCTGACACAAGATGGTTAAACTAATAAGAATTCCAAACCGAAAGAACAACTCCTGCAGTTTTCTGCAGAGGGTATCCTATGAATGATGAATCTAACACCCAGAGTACACTTGACTTGATTTCAGAAACTTTTATTTATCCTTCATTACTCTAAACTACTAATTTTCTGTAGTGTACTGCTCCTTGAAGAATGCTTCTCTGGGTCCTATGCTGCACTGCCTGCCAATAAAGTGAGACGCACAAAGAATTCCTCTTAGCCCCAAGTAGCTGTGTCCAAAAGCAAGGTCCATAAAGACATGGATGAGCGAGTTTGGAGTGGAGGAACTTGACTGGCCTGCAAAGAGTCCTGTCCTCAACCCGAAAGAACACCTTTGGGATGAATTAGAGCGGAGACAGGCCTTCTCATCCACATCAGTGCCTGACCTCACAAATGAGCTTTTGGAAGAATGGTCAAACATCGCCATAAACACACTCCTAAACCTTGTGGACAGCCTTCCCAGAAGAGTTGAAGCTGTTATAGCTGCAAAGGGTGGGCCAACTCAATATATATTAAAGTTCATGTGTGTGTAAAGGCAGGTGTCTCAACACTTTTAGTAATATAGTGTATCTAACAATGCTTGGCTTTGTGATCAAGGGAAGACCCACCAGGATTTGCACTACTACCACAAGCCCATTCTTCCCAGTGAAGGATGCAGATTATTCAACCACTGGAAGCTTCTATGAACAGTTCCCCAGCCAGGGGTTTCTCAATCTCTTTTACAGTCGAGGCACCCTTTAAAATAATGCAGTCTTGAGGCATTCCATTCTAAAATGCAAAAAAATGTAACTAAGGCCAGCCATACATGGAGCAAATTTCTTTCCTGCCACCCGTGGCAGGAAAGAAATTTGCTCCATTCCCCCATTAATACAGACTGCTGATGCCAGAATTCAAATTCAGATTCTGAATGACTGTATGTCATGCCTACATGTAATTTCTGTCTGCTGCCTCGTTCCTCTCCTCTGCAGCGTCGCACCGATTAGGACGGTGCCATTGATGGCAATTGCCACCAATTTGAGAAGTCCAATCGCACCAGTGTGAACCAGGGCTAAATCAGTGGTTCTCAACTCCTGTCCTCAGAACCCACTCCTGTCCTCAGGCCAGGTTTGCAAGATAACTGAAATACATCACTGCTTCTCAGTGATTGCAGTATTCTTGTCTGCATCTTCCCAAAGTAATACTTAAAATCTGGCCTGTTAGTGGGTCCTAAGGACAGAAATTGAGAACCCCTGGCATAAATTGATGAAAAAATAAAAAAATAAAAAAAATAAAAACATTTTATTGGATGCGTTTTAAAGTAGAAAGTAAATTGTTTTATTTTTTTCATAATTATTTTTTTATTGTTTATAGCACGAAAAAAAAAAACAAGCAGTGATAATCAAATACCACAAAAAGTGAAGATATGCCATGTTATAAGGAACATCTAAAAATATTATTGTGCCTAATAATTACCTTAAAAAAAATGAACCTTGTTGTGAATTTTTCCTGAAAAACTGTAATGTGCTTCCTGGTATGGGAGAGTGCCTGTAGGCCCATGGTTGTATACATAGGCGTGCGCAGGGTGTGTGCCAGGTGTGCCTGGGCACAGCCCAATCATTCTGTGTGGTGCCGATTTCCCCTACTGCCTGGGCTTCCCCCCACGTTGCCCCACGCAGTGCTGCTCTTTCCCTCCTCTCCTCTACCCTTGGCTGCTGCGGGTGATTTTTCAGGATGGAGAGTGGGGGGAAGGGGCTAGTCAATATGTAATTTACCGTCCCCTTCCTTTACTAAATGAACAGTGAATGTACACAGTGAGTGTGTTCATAGTAAACTGAGTTTCCTATGCTGCAGTTTGTGAATGAACAGAAAGAGTCCAGAGCCCTTCCCATTCATCCACTGTCCAGTGCAGCTGAGGCTGCAGAGAAAGGCGTGTGTGTTTGACCTTCGGGATGCACACCCTAATGCAATAGGCTGCGCACACCTATGGTTGTATAGGAACAGTATAAAATATAAGGCATTGTGCACATGCTTGTTATTCCCAGGATATTTGGAGTAAGATTTGGGGGTGTCACTCTTGTACAATTCACTGTTGTCCTTGCTGGTGGCTCGGACATGAAGAAGTAAAGCCTGACATCTACAAAGATGGCCGCCACCACACAGACAGTGCGGAACCAGAAATGGTAAGTCAGCAATGGGAAAGATCAGATGCAGGAAAATCTCAGGCAATACCAGTAGCTATCCCAATGCCCTCTAAGGGCTTTTTTTTGGCCACAGCTCCCAAAGTTCAGTTCCCCCAAGAAAAATATTGGTACCTTCGTACATATGAATACCTGATGATAATGGCAATCACACGCACGTGAAATGTAGCATTCAGACAGATGTTCTAGTCAATTCTCTTCAATATTATGCTTAGCCGTTCAGCAGTGGGCTGCTACATCTTATTAAGAGCCTCAGGTTAATGGTTTGAGATATCATGTTGTGCCAGTTTACTATCAAGCAACGAAGAGGTTTACACAGTTGGGCCAACCTTTTCATGAAACAAAGTATTTTTCAGTATTACTGGAACAAAACCAAAAGAAAAGACAAAGTACATAGACAACAAAGCTCTGGATACGATTCCTAGTGATAGGCAGATAGCTGCAGTTACCAAACAAACAATAAACAGGCATAATAGCAAGGTAAACTAATTCACATAGAATTCAAGAATCAGTCAGTCCAATCCAAGGATAATCTGAGTTTTGCTCATTGAGGCCAGCCATAGACAAATCAAAATTTGTCTGGATCAGAAGGAACAGGATGAGTTTCAATCCATTTATATGCAGGCTGGTTGTACTTAAGTTAATTCATCGATCAACGTCAGTACAACCAGCCTGTCGTTTTTTTTTCATGCAATTACTGCTGGTGGCTATACCTGCCGGCAGTGATCATTGTATTCTGAGGGCTGGGAAACCTCCTTCTGTCAGAATCGAATAGCTCTGACTGTGTTGATGGGGGAATGGAGCAATTTTCTTTCCTTCAACCCATCATTGAAGGAAAGAAAATCGTATAGTGTATGGCTTGCTTATGGCTGCATGGGTGTTTTTGTGGATAAGCTTGACAGCTGTGTGCGGATAACTATTCATGACTGTTTGAGCACCGACACTACAAATGTTTTTACTCCCAGCAGCTGAATGGAACAGTGGGGGAGTGAAGAAAAGGAAGTACGGCTGGGAAGAGAGGCATTAAAGCATGCCTGTTGTGATTTGCCATTCATGTTTGCTTTAAAGTGGTTCTAATGGCAAGATTAAAAATGACAAAGGATGACATTTGTCACAAACATTAACATATTGTTTTCACCTGTTGAGCCTGGTATTTTTCAACATACTGTGCAGTAAGCATGGACATTAGACGGAAAGAAACCATTTAACACCAACAGGAATGCTTTTATTAATTTATGTAAAACCTTTAAAAAACAAAACCTGTTTCACACAGGCCTCAGCTTGTATAAGAGCAGTGTGAAGAGCAAGCTTTTGCAAAGCTTTCGGTCAGCTTTATGCACCTTTCTCTAAGCCTTTAAAAGGGGTTGTAAAGGTAAAATTATTATTTTTTTAAATAACAAACATGTCTATACGTACCTACTCTGTGCAATGGAATCTCACAGAGCAGCCGGGAACCTCCTCTTTTCCGGTCCCCGGCTGGCGCTCCTGGCTCCTCCTCTCTGTCCTGTGCCCCCATGGGAAGCTGCTTCCCATGGGGGCACTCGTGCATATTCGCACCAGAGTCCTTCTGCTGCATCCATTGACACAGACAGAGGGACTCGGCCCCACGCCCTCCGCTCTGTCATCACTGGCTTTGATTGACAGCACTGATAGGTGGCACTGATTGGCGGCTGTGATGGGCACTGACAGGCGGCTGTGATGGGCACTGACAGGTGGCTGTGGTGATTAGCACTGATGATGAGTTACTGACAGGTTTTACTGATTGGCACTGTGGTGGGCATTGACTGGTACTGTGGTGGGCACCAATTAGCACCGACTTTTTTTATGGGGCACTGACTGGCAGCTTATGGGTACTTTTTAGCAGCTGATGGGCACATCTGATGGGGCTGTGCTGATAATCAATGTGCTGATTATCAGCACAGACCCCCCCTCTGACAGGGAGAGCCGCAGATCGGCTCTCCTTGTCAGCGCGAACCGAGAAATTACGTTTACGGCACTTCCTGGTTCACGTGATGATCAGCTGAATTAACTTGCTCTACTTGTTCTGGTAACCAGTGTCACCAAAAATCCAATATTCTGACTTGGTACGAGAACAGGAACAGAGAGGAAGCCTGGTCCAACGATAACTGTCTAAGAAGTGGTTTTCCTCACTTTGGAGAACTTGCTCTTATTTCCTATCTCGTCTACAGGACAGGAAGTGAAGTGAAATTTCCCCAATGGGACACAGATGGCAAAAAAGAAAAAAAACCCTATTCTTCCCTTTCAATTCAAAGAAAAATAAATATATAAAGGATTTGGTTTTGGCATACTTTAACCACTTCCCGCCCACGCTATAGCCGAATGACGGCTACAGCGCAGACCTTAAATTGCTGGGAGGCCGTCAATAGATGTCCTCCCGTGAACGAGCTGCCTGCGTGGCACACTCTCTAATTACCAAGTGAATGAGATTCGGCTGATCCCAGATCGGAGTAAGGGGCCGATCCAAGCCCCTTACCACGTGATCAGCTGTCAGCCAATGACCGCTGATCAGATGGTGTAAACAAAAAATCGGTAATCTGCTTTATTTTCTGCTCGCGCTGACAGCGTGTGCAGAAAAAAAAGCCGATCACTGGCTGAGGGACAGCGTTCCCTAAGAGGGTGAGACATCACTCAAGTATCTGTGCCCGTCAGTGCCACCTGCCAGTGCATAGGAATGCCGCCAAACAGTGCCCACCTGTTCCACCTATCAATGCCGCCAATCAGTGCCACCTATCAGTGCTGCCTAGCAGTACTCATCAGTGCCACATATCAATGCCCTTCAGTGACACCCATCAGTGCCACCTCTCAGAGCCACCTATCAGAGCTGCCTCATCAGTGCCCACCCGTGCCACCTCAGAGCCCAACAATGGAGGAGAAAAATTACCTTTTCCCAAAATTTTATAACAAACTATAAAATGGGTTTGATTGTTTGTTTTTTTTCCCTCTAAATTTTCAGTCTTTTTTTTTTTTTTGCAAAAAATAATAAACCCAGCAGTGATTAAATACCACCAAAAGAAAGCTCTATTTGTGGGGAAAAAATGATAAAAATTACATATGGGTACATTGTTGCATGACTGCTCTGAAAGCTGAAGATTGGCCTGGGCAGGAAGGGGGTAAAAGTTAAGCAAGTGGTTAACTATAGAACCACATACTACAAAGGCACTGGAGACGGGGCAAAGCTTCATTTAATATTGTGGGAGATGTCCGGCCTGTTCCTGGGAAGTAACTGCCATCTATAAGGCCACAAAGATTTCTTTCACAGCTTGACCTCAAAGAAATGGAACTCTGGGTGTCGGCTTGCAGACTGAAGAAAAGCGTCTTTCAGAGGCAATGTGTCACACACTACACAAGAAGCTTCTGTATACCAGCAACAGACACGGCAACAGATGTGCCAATAACCTGATGCTTTTCAGTGGCAAAAGGGGGTCATTTACATTTGTGTGCATCTATTCTGTTAATTAAACAGATCCTGCTCATGGTCTCTCCTGTTACATTAAACCTTGGGAACAGACAAAAGGAGGGGGGACAAGAGCAGAACTGCTGTTTTTTTGTTGCAAACTACAGCAAACTTTTGATGAGTTTCTGTGGGTGACAACTTTGTTTCTCCAGTTTTTATACAACATGCCTCTGACTTTGGTTATGCCAGGCACAAAGCATGCAAAATAGGCAGTTTTGCTGAATTGCGATTGCCAGCCTCACAGCATAGAAACAGGATGGATGACAAATACAACGTGTACAATGACAGTTACCCAGAAAAAAAGAAAACGTGACATTGACAACAGGCAAAGCATCAGTCAGTCCCAGCTGTTCTCCACTACCACCCTCTCTTACCAAAGCACACCCTCAGACAAGCCTCCTTTCCTCCCCTTTCTGGAGAAGTGGAATATAAAACCTCCCATCTCTTAGGCAACGGAATTATCCAGGCACTGCTAAGGGTAGAGCAAGCTGTCAGGGAGCACCAAGCAACTACTGGCTGTATGGGGTGACAGGGGACAGAGCAGTTCTGGAGTGCAGGGTAAGCCTCTCCGTGTGCAGCTATTACATCTTATATGCACTTTTATTTCCTATGAAAGAACTGTCACTTCACTGACTTGCAGGATTCACTTGTTTGCTGTTTGTAATACATCATGTATGGACCAGGGCTAAACAAAGTAAAGTTAAGGACTTGCAAGTAAAAGTTAAGGACTTGCAAGTAAAAGTTAAGGACTTGCAAGTAAAAGTTAAGGACTTGCAAGTAAAAGTTAAGGACTTGGAACCTGCATACTTGGAAGGCACAATATCATAAAAACACCACAAAGTATATTTTATCTCATTGTCTGCAGGTCATGTTGATTATTTTTTTATTTGCCTGAGGTCCCACAGAGCACAATAAAAGGAAGGGTGAAAGCTCCAGGCTTACAGAACATGGAATAGTAGTATGTTTACAGATCTCTTGGCTGTGTGTAGTCCCAGCATTCATTCCTGCCGAGTATGGTCAATGGAAGTCATGTACACGCCAATAGACCCTGCCAAATACTAGTGTTCTGATTTTATTACTAAAGCCCCGTACACACGATCGGATGTCCGATGGATTTGTCCATCGGATATCCGATGAAACTGTTTTCCATCAGTCTTGCCCACACACCATCAGTCAAAAAACCGACCGTTCCAAACGCGGTGACGTAAAACACTCCGATGAGCCGAGAAAAATGAAGTTTAGTGCTTCTGAGCATGCGTCGACTTGATTCTGAGCATGCGTGGGTTTTTGATCCGATGGACTTGCCCATAGACGATCGGAAATTCCCATCGGTTTTTTATCCATCGGAAAATTTTAAAACAAGTTCTATTTTTTACAACCGATGGAAAAAAGACCGATGGGTACCATACACGATCGGTTGGTCTGATGAAAACCATCCATCGGACGGTTTTCATCAGTCAAACCGATCGTGTGTACAGGGCTTAAGTGCTCGCAATATTCTGCCCCTGTGTTGTAAAGCTCCACTCAAGTTGTAGGTGCTATATAATACTACTACTCTAATAACAATGGCAAAAAAGGATTTGTATTTCTCTGAAATCTGCATCATTTTCTTTGTTGATAAAAAGTTTTAAGTCCATGGAATCAAAAAACCTTCCCAGGACTTTATGGTAGTGATTGCTTAGTGAGTGCAATAAAGATCTGGGCATACAAAAGCCTGTACATGACTTATTGCAGTCTGTGATCGTCCCGTGCAACCTATGATAGAGAACAGTTGTATATAAACAAACAATGCACTAGATCTGTTCAGTACGCTATAAACTAGCAACAGGTGTAGACAGAAGAGTGCCGCTATTCATCAATACCCAATACAAGGAAAACACAAGGCAGCGTACCCCAATAGCAGCGTAACCCAATAGGGGACAAAGAACACTCATAACAGAAAATCACAAATCTATTTAAAAGGTTATATTAGTATACAAAATTGTATTTCTGTTCATAAAAGTCCACCTGCAAGCAGGATGGATATAAATCAATGATTTATTTATTTTTAAATCTAAAAAAAAAAAAAACTTTTTTTTTTATTTAAATCGATTTAGTTTTTTAATTAAATTTTATTTTAATAAAATGCTTTAGGAAATAGTTTTCTATTTAAGAAACCTTAATAATTTTGTTTATTCAGCATGAAATGGAGCTTAGTTATGTAGCATGAGGCTGTATATTCTGCAATATATACATTTTTGGTAAACTCATTCAATGAACTCAAGCTCTGCCAGCTGAGATAACATGCACTGCATTGATGCATTCACACAATTTCACAGTAAGCATTTGATAAACCAAAGTTCAGGAATATTCTTTATCCCATTGTTTTGCAAATCTATGTACACAACAAACTGTATGATTTGAATTGGTTCTGATAACACGGTTTTACTAACCTGACAGTGTATTATTCTAATTCAGAAACCTTCATTTTGTTTACAAATATTAAAGGTTCTAACTACCAGCAAGATTGAGTCCTTACATTTAAAGAGCACCTGCCATTTCAGATCCATCATGGCAGGTAGCGTCTGTTAACGGGCATCCACTCACCTGCTGCCGCCGTGTCCCTCACCTTGTTGTGTCACTGCTGCATCACCAGCTGTCCCATTAAAGTGAATGGGACTGTCGGAGAGTCAACAGCGGTTCAGAGGAGGAGCCGCTGCGAGACAGATGACAGTTGATCTTCAAAAATTATGATTTAAATCAAATCCACCCTGCCTGCAAGTGATATTTAATTTTTATGTGGAGCCCAATGGTCAACTGGCTGCCTATATTTTGGATGCTCGCTGCTATAATTCTTATACACCTCCAAGTTGCCTTGCCCACTGATGCAAGTTTATGTTTATATATATATATATATATATATGTATATATATATATACATATTGTGAGGGGGTTAGCTCGGCAGCGGGTGTGTGTGACCCCCGGGATGGGCTCCCCACACAAAAACAGGCCCAGCAAACGGAGGTTGTGGTTTTCAAAATCAAAAAAAAGGTGCGGTTTATTTTCTATTTACAGTGACAAAATACAGCAAAGCCAAAAGAAACATATAAACAAAATAAATCCTGGTCAACTTGACCTCTGACTAAACATACAGGTTTCCTAACTAACAACTGGGATCAGCCTAGTGCTGTCCTAGTCCCTAAGTCCCTGGTTTTAAATGTCCAAGCAAATAGCCACACAGGCTTTTGTCTCACCGCACAGGGGTTCACTCTCCCTAGACAGTCCACACAGGTCTGGTTCCAGGCATGAGCTAACATCTAATGAAGCTGGGAGTTCTTATAGAGGCCTAAATGAGCTGACAAGCTTCAGCTGGCCTCATCAACTCCCTGTCTGTACGACGCCCAGCCCTCTCCCTAGAGGTATGAGTCATCCATGAGCCCACTAGCCTTATACAACTCTTCACCTAGTTGTATAAGTCGGCGTAAAGCCTGAATCTGGGCGAAATATATCTACCCCCCTGGATGCAACCAGGTGACTTTACCTTCCTGCTGTCACATACCCCCCCCTCTTGTTTTAACCTCGGGGTTGGAACACCAGCAATCAGGCATTCATGTACTCGAGACAAAGCATCCACATTCCCCATTTGAACGCCAGGGCGATGCTTTACTGTGAAGTTGAATTCCTGGAGGGCCAGGAACTACCTTTTCACTCTTCTATTTGTTTCCTTGTTTTGAGCCATCCACTTTAACGGAGCGTGATCCGTAACCATGTCAAAGTGCCTACCTAGCAGGTAGTACCGAAGGGAATCTAGAGCCCACTTCACCGCTAAACACTCCTTTTCAACGGTGGCGTAATTTACCTCATGGGACTTCAACTTCCTGCTGAGGTAAATGACTGGGTGCTCTTCCCCGTTCCAGACCTGGGACAATACTGCTCCTAACCCCACATCTGACGCATCACTTTGTACGACAAAGTCTTTAGAGAAGTCGGGTGAGTACAACACTGGCTGGCTACATAAGGCTTGTTTCAAGAATTGGAATGCTGCCTCAGCCTCGGGGGTCCATTTAATCATGACCGACCCTTTCCCCTTCGTTAGGTTGGTTAGGGGCACAGCCTTAGAAGCAAAGTGGGGAATGAATCGCCGATAATACCCAGCGATTCCCAGAAAGGCTCGTACCTGCTTCTTGCTGTTGGGACGTGGCCAACTCTGGATGGCCTCGACTTTGTTGAGTTGGGGTTTTATTACTCCCCTCCCAATGGTGTACCCAAGATATTTGGCCTCCTCCTGCCCAATGGTACACTTCTTGGGGTTAGCCGTAAACCCCGCTTCCCGAACAGAGTCCAGGACTGCTTGCACTTTTGGCAGATGTGAGGCCCAATCTGTGCTATGGACAATTACGTCATCCAGGTAAGCCGCAGCATACTTCCGATGGGGCCTCAGCATCTGGTCCATTTTCCGCTGGAATGTGGCCGGCGCATTCTGTAACCCGAACGGCATTCTTTTATATTGGAACGCCCCGTCTGGGGTTACAAATGCGGTTTTCTCTTTGGCCAATTTGGCCAGGGGGATTTGCCAATACCCTTTTGTGAGGTCAAGAGTCGTCATGTATCGGGCTGTTCCCAGCCGGTCGATCAACTCATCTATACGTGGCATGGGGTAGGTGTCAAATTTTGTAACTTTGTTCAACTGACGAAAATCGTTACAAAATCGCCAGCTCCCATCCGGTTTAGGCACCAACACAATGGGACTAGACCAATCACTTTGGGACTCCTCTATCACCCCTAAGTTCAGCATTTTCTGTACTTCCTCCCGTATTGCCTCCCGTCGGGCCTCTGGGATCCGATAGGGTTTTAACTTCACCCTTTCACCGGGCGGGGTAATGATGTCATGCTCTACCCCAAATGTTTGTCCCGGCAGCTCAGAGAATACCTCCTTGTTGCGAAGCACAAACTCCTTAACCTCCTGTTGTTGGGGTTGTGACAAGGTGGCTGCTATTCCAACCTCAGGAATCACGCAACCAGTTTGAGCTGGTGACCAAGTGTCTGCGACTAGGGACTCTCTATCCCTCCAGGCTTTCAACAGATTAACGTGATAGATCTGTTCGGGCTTTCGCCTTCCTGGTTGTCTGACCTTGTAATTCACTTCGCTCACTTTTTCCATTATCTCGTAGGGGCCTTGCCATTTGGCAAGGAATTTACTTTCAACCGTAGGGACAAGTACCAGTATCCTATCCCCCGGGGAAAAGGTACGGGTCTTGGCTCCACGGTTGTACACTCTCTGCTGTGCTAACTGCGCTTGGGCCAAATGTTCCTTCACGATGGGCATTACCTGTGCAATTCGGTCTTGCATCAGGGCGACATGCTCAATCACACTCCTGTGGGGAGAACTCTCACTTTCCCAAGTTTCCTTGGCAATATCCAACAGCCCTCTTGGGTGTCTCCCATACAGTAACTCAAAGGGGGAGAATCCCGTAGAGGATTGGGGCACCTCCCTAATAGCAAACATCAGATAAGGAAGTAGACAGTCCCAATCCTTTCCATCTCTATCCACCACTTTCTTCAACATTTGTTTTAGGGTTTTGTTGAATCTTTCAACCAGCCCATCGGTTTGGGGGTGATACACAGATGTACGTAATTGCGTCACTTTGAACAATTTACACAGCTCCTTCATAACCCGGGACATAAAGGGTGTACCTTGGTCCGTAAGCAGTTCTTTACAAATACCCACCCGGCTAAACACAAGAGATAGCTCTTTGGCTATGGTTTTGGCCGAGGTATTTCGGAGAGGGATCGCTTCTGGATAACGGGTGGCATAGTCCATTATAACTAATATGTACTGGTGCCCCCTAGCGGACTTGATTATAGGACCTACCAAATCCATGGCGATCCTCTCAAACGGGACCTCAATGATGGGTAGAGGGACCAGCGGGCTACGGAAATGTGGCATCGGGGCCGACCTCTGACACACAGGGCAGGAGGAACAATAATTTTCTATGTCCTTCATCACCCCCGGCCAATAGAATCTCTGTAATACCCTCTCTCGGGTTTTCTCTGTCCCCAGATGACCTCCAAGAATGTGCCCATGGGCCAACTCCAACACCAACTTCCTGTAAGGTTTGGGCACCACAAGCTGCTCAACGGTTTCTTCTGCCCTTTTTGCCACCCGATACAGTAGGTCCTTCTCTACGCTGAAGTATGGGTAAGTGCAGGTATTATCTGGGTTCACTAACTCGCCATCTATTTTCACTACGTTTTCGCGTGCCTTTATTAGGGCGGGGTCTTTCAACTGTTCTGTGGCAAAGTTTTCCCTGTGAACCTCAAGATCAGAAAACTCCACAGACGGTAGGTTTTCGTCTGAGGAGGTGGGCTCCTCTCCAGTTTCTTGAGTCTCCCCTGCCAATACTGATAAGGGAAATTCCGGAGAGTCCTCACCACTCTCAGGGGAGTTCTGGCTATCACATTCCTGGTACATAGGGGCACCAGTGGGGGGCTCAGGATCATCCCACAGTTCCCAGAACTTCGGAAAATCCCTTCCCACAATGGCGTCATACGGTAACTGAGATACTAAGCCCACTGGATGAGAGAGGGTACCTTTGGGGGTCTCGAAACACACTGTAGTCACTGGATACTCTCGGGTGTCCCCATGCACACAAATAACAGCTACCTTGCTATTCCCAGAGACCTCTGTTTTAACTAACTCCGCCTTTATCAGGGTCACAAGGCTACCTGAATCCAGCAATACCACAACATTTCTACCATTAACACACATTTTGCATAAATGTTTCTCAATTCCTCGAATGGCAGTGCATGCGACTGTCGCACACAGCGACTGACGTCTGCCCGTCAGAAAGTCACACTGCATGGGTTCCTCCACAACCGGGCAATTGGCTGCAATATGTCCCGCTTGCCGGCAGCAGTAGCAAACGATCCTTCTTGCCGCCTCTTGAGCCGCTGATTTCCCAGGCTGTTCTCGCCAAACTTGGGGTAGAGCTCCCACCCTCTCACTCTCTCCACCCTTACCCCTTGGAATCCTCTTATCCGCCCCTGGGGATGGTCTGGTCTTAGGGTGGAAAGTCCGAGTGTCTCTGGAAGAGGCCGTCAGGTTCTCTGTAGCCAAGTATTTCTCCACACGATCCACAAGACCATCGGCCGTCTCTGGGTCTCCATGGCTTACCCACTTTTGGATGGCAGTAGGAAGAGCTCTCAAAAACCGATCCATTACAACACGTTCCACAATCTTTGGTGCGGACAAAGTCTCTGGCTGTAGCCACTTTCTGCTCAGGTGAATGAGATCATACATTTGAGACCTGGGGGGTTTTCCAAGCTGGAAAGTCCAGTTATGCACACGCTGAGCCCGGACAGCCTGGGTGACACCCAGCCTTGCCAATATCTCAGCTTTTAGCATCACATAGTCTTTTGCTTGGTCAGGCTCTAGGTCATAGTAAGCCTTCTGCGATTCACCAGTTAACAGAGGAGCCACCAGTCCAGCCCACTGCTCCTCAGGCCACTTTTCTCTTTCAGCAGTCCTTTCAAATGTGGTCAAAAATACCTCTGGATCATCCTCTCCAGTCATTTTTGTCAATAAACGACTCACCCCAAAGGACGCGGTATTAGTGGGACGGCTTTCCTCACTGGTCTGCGGACGTTGCTGCATTACTGCTTCCATTTGTTGTAGTCTCTGCTCTTGCTTCTGTAACAGGTCTATGAAGCGGGCCTCAGATTGCTGCTGGGCTTGTTGCTGAGCTTCCAGACTCTGTTGATGAGCTTGCTGCTGGGCTGCGAAGTTCTGTTGTTGAGCTGCAAGGCTCTTTTGCAAACCTGCATTTGTCTGCTGTTGATTGGCATTTGCTAGAGCCAGCTGCTTCAGTATCTCCTCCATGCTGGCTTAAAAAAAAACTGCCACTGGTTCTCCACCAACTGTGAGGGGGTTAGCTCGGCAGCGGGTGTGTGTGACCCCCGGGATGGGCTCCCCACACAAAAACAGGCCCAGCAAACGGAGGTTGTGGTTTTCAAAATCAAAAAAAAGGTGCGGTTTATTTTCTATTTACAGTGACAAAACACAGCAAAGCCAAAAGAAACATATAAACAAAATAAATCCTGGTCAACTTGACCTCTGACTAAACATACAGGTTTCCTAACTAACAACTGGGATCAGCCTAGTGCTGTCCTAGTCCCTAAGTCCCTGGTTTTAAATGTCCAAGCAAATAGCCACACAGGCTTTTGTCTCACCGCACAGGGGTTCACTCTCCCTAGACAGTCCACACAGGTCTGGGTCCAGGCATGAGCAAACATCTAATGAAGCTGGGAGTTCTTATAGAGGCCTAAATGAGCTGACAAGCTTCAGCTGGCCTCATCAACTCCCTGTCTGTACGACGCCCAGCCCTCTCCCTAGAGGTATGAGTCATCCATGAGCCCACTAGCCTTATACAACTCTTCACCTAGTTGTATAAGTCGGCGTAAAGCCTGAATCTGGGCGAAATATATCTACCCCCCTGGATGCAACCAGGTGACTTTACCTTCCTGCTGTCACAATATATACACACACACACACACACACACACATACATACATATATACACACACACATTATATATATATATATATATATATATATATATATATACACACACACACACACACATACACACACACATACACACACACACACATACATACATATATACACACACACATTATTATATATATATATACACACACACACACACACACACACACATACACATACACACACACACATACATACATACACACATATGTACACACACACATTATATATATATATATATATATATATATATATACACACACACACACACACACACATACATACATACATACATATATACACACACACACATATATATACATACACATATATATATATATATATATATATATCGCAGGGAGTGAGGGGACCCCCTTATAATGGTCACAGTAGATGTGCAGACTTGGCAGTACTCCAGCATAGATCTTCTAAAAGAGAATGAAACTGTCAAGAGGATCTGTCTCTTCAGAATCTACCATAAGCAGCAATATCAATTCTTGGTGAACTGAGTAGTGCCATACTGACACTGGCATAATTGGCAGCTAGCATTAACAGTTAGCTTATAGCCCAACTCCAGGGTTACATCCCTTTCTCCATAGGTTTTCAGTCTCGTCCCATGATAAGACTGGTCCTCTTCCTCCAGCAGAGAGGAACACCACGTCATTACGTATCACTGCTCTACGCAGCATTTTCCTATGAGCCCAAGGCGGCTTTGATGACGTATCCCCAAGGGGGCGGGTCCCTAGGCTCACAGTAAATGGGCTAAATGACAAAAAGGGTCATTCAACCCAGAAGACGAGTGGACTTCAGTGCAGAGGACAGCACCAGAGACAAGGTCAGTATTGCAGTGAAAAATGCTTTTTCTAATTTAATAATTACCGGGTGGCAAATGTTTTTTAATCTAGAGTTGGGCTTTAAAGAGGAAGTAAACCCGTTTTTTTTTTTCCTGCAAAAAAAAAAACCCTGCAAGAGAAAGGCATAATGAGCATAGCATACTAGCTCATTATGTGGCACTTACCTGAGATCGAAGCCCCCCTCGTTCCCCTCCGCCACCATGTTGCCTACTAATCTCTTCTCTGTATCACCGTTCCGGCGATGATGTCACTCCCGCGCATGCGCGCGGGACCGGCACAGTCCCAGCAATATCCCATTCAAGACCCGGCCCGCTCAGTGCGCCTGCGCCGTTGTCTACGACGCGCATGCGCGTAGACATCGGTGCAGACTTATCCGCAAATATCTCCTTAACCGTGTAGGGTAAGGAGATATTTCTTGCACCTACAGGTAAGCCTTAATCTAGGCTTACCTGTAGGTGCAAGTTGTCAGAGTGGGTTTACAACCACTTAAGGCTGAACAATAAGGGCCCATTCACACCTGAGAGTTTCCAGCTCATAAAACACTTGTAAAACGCTCATCTCAAAAGTTCCAAAACACCCAACAAGCAAAATCCCATTAATTTCAATGGTCCCTGTTCACATCAGAGCGTTCTGTCACCTGAAGCAAAACGCCTGAAGCTCTAAAAAGTACATGAGCTTTTTAGGCAGATTACAGGCGTTTTTCTGCTTTTTACATTGGTGACCTTTTTACCTGTTTGGTGACACTATAATTGAATAGCATAATGCTTGTGTCACTCAGCGGATTCTAGGAAGAAATGTTAAAGTACAACTTCATTTTAAAGTGATTCTAAAATGTCATTCTTACCTGCTCTGTGTAATGGTTTTGCACAGAGCAGTCCCAATACTCTTCTTCTCAGGTCCCCCGCCGCCACTCCTGGCTCCTCCCCCTTAACCAGTCCATTCAATAGCAAGCCTTGCTATGGGGGTGCTGGTGCGTGCTCACTCTTGAGCTCTGCTCTATGCATCCATAAGACACAGAGCCGCGGTTCACCCCGGCGTGCCGAGAAGAGAGGGACCCCGGGGCAGCCAAGGCTCCTGTGCACATCGTTGGATCAAGAGAGGGCTCAGGTGAGTATAAGGGAGGGGCTGTGGGGGGAGCAGAACACACAAGTTTTTTTTTTACTACATTGAGATAAAAAAAAAAAACTTCAGCCTTTACAAGCACTTTAAGTAAAGTTGTCCTTAAAATGTGTCCCTGCCCGGCACCACACAGTCTTTGCAGAAGCCTAATGTCTGTCAAAGACATCATGTGCTTTAGGTAAAGTAACACTTTTTAAAAAAAAATTTAATATTTTTTATTTTATTTTTTATAAACACATAAACAATACAAACGTACAACAGCATAGCCAACAGCTGGCTAACAACATGGGCGGGACCCACGCAGAGGTCGCAAGGTAGCATTACAGAACCAAGATATGTTAGAGCATTTGTGACTACCATAATAAGCCATCAATGAGGTGGCCTGGCTCAAGCTCCAGGGGTAGGATGATAGTTTAACAAGACTTCAAGGGATGTTATCAGAATTCAGAGAAGCCTCCTAATCTGCTGCCACAGTGGAGGGTTCTGCCAACCACTTAGACCAGACCCCTGTCATATTTTTTCGGACCGCCTCTATGCCTCTATGTATATAGGTATCTTTGTATAAGGGTATCACATTATTGACAAGTGTTTTCCATAGACCTACAGAGGGAGGGGCTTTTCGCTTCCAGCATAGGACGATGGACTTCCTGGCATAGAACAAAAAGAAACATTTTACTAGAAACTTGTACTAAAAGACTTTAAAGGCAGGGTTCACACCGCCGCCGCCGCATGCGGCTCACAGCAGGGGTCCGGTGCGTGCTGGTTCACCGGTTCAGGTCCGATTTCAACCCGAATTTGGGGCTGAAATCGAACCTAAAACGCACCAAAAAAGGTACACGTTTTGCCGGCACACCGCACCGGACCCGCTGCGGAGATATGTGAACCGTTTCCATAGGGAGCCAGTCACATTCTCCTGCTATGCAAATTGAATGCGGGAAAACCGCATTCAATTCGCATAGGTGTGAACTCAGCCTAAAGGCTACCACTGAGGACTCCTCCTGAAAATGCTAGCTGCCTGGCTCTCCTGATTTTTTTTATTTTTTTTATTTAATTTCTGTGGCACTAACCTAAAACAATTCACAAGATCAGTTCTGAATTTGTGATCTGCATGACTCAGAAACTCTGAGTCTTTTGAAGACAGAGACAGCCAGGAAACTAGTATTCTAAGCACCTGTTCGTTATTCCTATAGAAGTGCAGTCAGTGAGAGCCATCTCCAGCAAATCCAAGGAGCTTCATTAATTGTAGTCGCGCAAGTTTTTTATATTTTGGTTAGTAACAAATGCCACCCATTATTGTCCTTAGCTGGATGCTGCAATCCTATTCATTATACTGGAGGAAATCTTGGGAGTAGCAAGTTCCCTGCCCTGCCTTTGGGGCATCATAGCATCAAACAAATGCAATGTGACGAAGGCAACGCACAAAGGCAAGGAGGAAACCACAAGCCCAAGGAAAGTAGAAAATACCATCACTGAATGTGACATACTGTGACAGATAATGTTCAGGAAACAGAAATAACAAATGATCATAACATTCAAATTGAAATACGGTAAGCCAGCCTTTAGAAGGAAGCAGAGTACAGGGCCTAACTGGAGAAAAATATGGCAAACATGAAGCTTACTTATAAAATGTGTGGAGGGGAGAAAGGTCTGAATAATACATAGGCAAAGCTGAAAAAAATTATGTATACAGTATATGGACAGTGAGTAATCGGGAGTGTGGACCAACGTTTCCTCCATTGTTTTATCGTACTTATACATGATTTATTTCTTGAGGTCTGGGACGAGTGCGCGTGCCACCAACGACCCGCTCCCGCTGTGATTGGACACAGCAGAAGCCAATCAGTGGGTCCGGAGGACCCGATGTCCACGGGACCCTTTGATCGTTCCCGAGGCAGACAGAATGGTGATTTGCCTATGTAAACAAAGGCAGATCACTGTTCTGTGAGAGACTGGAAGATTGAGATCTTGTTTTTCTGCTAAGCAGGAACACAAATCTCTGGCTTCCCCCAATCAAAGTATCCCCCACACAGTTAGAAAGCACTTCCAGGGAACACATTTAAACCTTTAATCGCCCCTATTAACCACTTCCCTGCCAGTGCCATTTATACAGAGATCAGTGCATTTTTTTTAGCACTGATCACTGTATTGGTGTCACTGGTCCCCAAAAAGTGTCACTTAGCCCAGGTTCACACTGGGCTGCGGGAGTGAAGCAGTGTGAGTTCAGCTGAACTCGCACGATTTCACTCTCGCTGGTAGACCCGATTTCAGCCGCGATTACAAAGACATCTGACACAGATAATCGCAAAAAGTAGTACAGAAACTACTTCTTGAAATCGGTGCCGCGCCGCAGATGCGCCATCGATTAGGACGGTGCCATTGGCCGCAATTTGCGGCAAATATCGCCAATTTGACATGTCAAATCGCATCTCAAATCGCACCAGTGTGAACCAGGGCTTAGTGTCAGATCTATCCACTGCAATGTCGCAGTCCCACTAAAAATCGCTGATCACTGCCATTACTAATAAAAAATAAAAAAAAGCCCATAAATCTATCCCATCGTTTGTAGACGCTATAACTTTTGCGCAAACCAATCAATATACACTTACTGGGATTTTTTTTACCAAAAACATGTAGCAGAATATATATTGGCCTAAACTGATGAAGAAATTCGCTTTTTTTATTGGATATGTTTTATAGCAGACAATAAAAAAGTATTTTTTTTTTTTTTTTTTTTTATTGTTTGGTCTTTTTTTGTTTATAGCGCAAAAAAAATCAAACTGCATCAAATACCACCAAAAAAAAAGCTCTATTTGTGGGAAAAGATATCAATTATATTTGGGTACAGCGCCGCACAACCATGCAATTGTCAGTTAAAGCAATGCAGTGCCGTATCCCAAAAAATTGCCTGGTCAGGAAGGGGGGTGAACCTTCCGGGGCTGAAGTGGTTAAACTTAATTTTACTTACCGTATTTATCGGCGTATAACACGCACTTTTTTCCCCTTAAAATCAGGGGGAAATCGTGGGTGCGTGTTATACGCTGATACTCCGTCGAATTCCCCTGCTGAAAACGAGCGAGAGGAGCGAGCGGAGCCGAAGTACACTCGGCTTTACTCGGCTCCTCTCGCAGTCCCGCCCATCTCTGACTGCGCCGCTGACATAGAGAAAGCCGAGTGTACTTTGGCTAGTCTCGGCTCCTCTCGCAGTCCTGCCCCTGACTGTGAGAAGAGCCGAGTCTAGCCGAAGTACACTCGGCTTTCTCCGTCAGCGGCGCAGTCAGTGGAGATGGGCGGGACTGCGAGAGGAGCCGAGTCTAGCCGAAGTACACTCGGCCCCGCTCGCTCCTCTCCACAGAAATCGGCGCCAAATTAAAAAAAACGCCGAGACTGACACGATCGCAAAGGCACTGGGCAAGGCTGCAGATGGACAGATGGACACTGGGCAAGGCTGCAGATGGACAGATGGACACTGGGCAAGGCTGCAGATGGACAGATGGACACTGGGCAAGGCTGCAGATGGACACTGGGCAAGGCTGCAGATGGACAGATGGACACTGGGCAAGGCTGCAGATGGACACTGGGCAAGGCTGCATGCTGCATTTAAATGTAAGTTTTTTTTCCTTGAATTTCCCTCCTAAAAGTTTTTTTCCTTAAAATTCTCTCCTAAACTTGGGGTGCGTGTTATACGCCGGTGCGTGTTATACGCCGATAAATACGGTACATAAAAGAGAAGTATGGGATTTTTTTTTTTTTTTAACAATTGTACTTATCTAGGTGGATGCAGCATCTTTCCCCCGCTGGCTCTAAGATTGAGAACTGAGTGATCAAAGACCGCTGAAAGCCATCTGCTACGACCCCCAACACCACAACCCCCCCCCCACCACCACACTCAATGGAGCACTGGGCTGTGGAGGGGGTGGTAGCGGCTGGCTTAAGCTCTCAGCGCCTCACTGAGAGGCTGAGCTGGGTGCCGGTCCAGGCTTGTGGGTGTATTGCAGGGATATGCAGCAGACCTCCAGCTGTTTCAAAACTACAAGTCCCATAATGCCTCTGCCTCTGGGTGTCATGCTTGTGGCTTTCAGAGTCTTGCTATGCCTCATGGGAATTGCAGTTCTGCAACAGCTGGAGGTCCGCTAATTGCATATCCCTAGTGTATAGCGATCTGCAGAACAAACTGCACTCCTGAGATCCACAGAAGTACAGCCAAACAAACTTTGGCTGTACTTCTCCTTAAAAGTCATCCAAAACTACATGTCCATTTCAACTACCCTGTCCACAGGGTAACAAGGGTGCTGTGATTTTACTTGTTTACATGTGTCCAGGCAGGCAGTCCCATTTATGTCAATTGAGATGCAGCAACTGCTCCCAATTTGTCGCTGTGTCCTAATTTGACATCTGACTGGAAGCAGGTGCATGTCCCTGAACGCAGACAGTGTGAGTTTGGGGACACATACAAGGATGTCAAATTGGGAACAGCAGCTGTGTCTGTCCCAGTTGACATGAATAGGACTGCCTGCATGTGGATGCATGGAACTCCTGTGCGGGCAAACACTACCCTCACATGGGTGTATGCATAAGTAAGCTCATGTGATACATGGGCATACAGAATTGAACAGCATTGTCACCCTGTTACAGGAAGTGGAAAATCAACTTCTACTGGCAGGATAAACAGGTAATAAATCAGAAGGAATTGTGATAGTGACAGATTGCAGCATATGTCATTTTGTCTTTTGCTAAAAATTCTACATTAAAGGAAAGCTGTAGGGTATTTTCAATAAACAAATATTATAAAGTCACTATTGCAAAACTTTTTTTTTATGTTACTTTCACATTTTTCATGCTTGCTGTACCATATTTATTTTATTGTTTTACAAATATAATTTTGTAGACTTTTCTTTAAATAGCTAACTGTATTTCATTGCAAATCACTCCACCTGCAGTATGCCACCTACATAAAGCCCAACTCAGTGCTGTGTGCTTCTCCCCTCAATTGACTCCTGCCTGTGGCCTCTGATGGCTCTGTTTTAATGTTGATTTTTTTTTTTGCATTTACCTTTTCCAAACCTACAGGCCTTCAGGGTCCTTCTCATCTCCACCTCTTCCCCAGGTATGACAGCCCTTATTGATGCAGAGATCATTGCCAACGTGATGATGCCAGCGCCACTATCCATACAGTCCGCCATCCAGTACATCATGATTCATGAATAAAGATCTCCCAAGAGGTGTCCCCTTTAGGAAGCAGGTGTCATTGAACCTGCAAGTCTGAGAAAATCTTGTGGAAAAGGAGAGGTACTGCAGGGGACAATCACATACTCATTCACATGGCCCAGATCAGCATATTTCTCTAGTGGCTATGGCCAGTTGTTTAAGTTCAGTTGCGGCCACTCAGTCTGCAAAATCAATGACAGGCTCAGAAGCTCTGCAGTTGTTTGAATGAAAACATACATTTAGAGATAACCTGGGTAAGGAACAAATGAGCAGAACTGCATAAAGAGCCATCAATCTGTCCTTAGGAACATGTAATTGTTATTTGAGCAATTACATGTAAACCACTGCGAACAGCATCAGCCTGTCATTTATTTGCATAGGCTTCCTATCCACTGCTGATCGTAAACACCAGGTCTTACCCGCAGCAGAAACACGCCAATATGGGCACTTTACAGCCACGAACATCTGTGTGAATGGGCCCCAAGGCTCAGTTCACACTACTATGACCTAAAAGGCACGTGACTTAAGGTTTCCTGGCGATTTGTTGGTGACTTGATGCGCCTTGAGTACTACTTTGATGCGACTCAGTCTTGTGCAGGTATGCAGAGATAACAGCATACAGGAAGATGTCATGCTGCCTGGGTAATCTTCCTGTAATGTCGGATCTAAATCACATCAATATAGATGAGGATCCGACTTGGAGGCGATGTCTATTAAAGCAGGGGTAGGCAACCTTAGAGAGATGGAGATCTACTTGAACAGGGATCAGGAGTGCGTTGCACTCAGAATGCAGGGATCGGGAGTGCTTCGCGCTGTTGCACTCAGAATGCAGGGATCAGGAGTGCGTTGCTCTGTTGCACTCAGAATGCAGGGATGAGGAGTGCGTTGCGCTCAGAATGCAGGGATGAGGAGTGCGTTGCGCTGTTGTGTTCAGAATGCAGGGATCAGGAGTGCGTTGCGCTCAAAATGCAGAGTTGGAGGGGAGGTCATGCCCATAACAGTGTCCACTGCCCCCTTCAGATCACCCCACCCCACACACAGTAGTGTCCTCCTCATCCCTCTTTAGCAGTGACCTCTGGACTCCTTCCTTCCCATAGCAGTGGTCCATGGCATACTTCCATTGTATCCTACCTCTACACACAGCGGAGATCGGAAGAAAGCACAGCTCTGGACACGGGGCGGGAGCTGGTCAAGTGACTTTTCATATTAACAAGCTGGTGATTGCTTGCTTAGGACCTAGCAACCAGTTAACTTGGCCAGCTCCTCCTCCTGCCCTCTGTCCTGGGCTGTGCTGGCTCTCGCTCCCCGCTGTTTACCGATTACAGCAGCGGAGGCGGGGCAGAGGTGGGGGCGGAGGCGGGTCATGGAGAGAGAGAAGAACCGAAGGCACGGCTGGTGGCAGAAAGAGAACCAGTCTGGTACCTAAAGTAGAAGATCGGGGTCGGCGGTGGAGACCTGTTTGCGGTCGACAGGTAGCCAACCCCTGTATTGAAGTCTATGGGCACAAGTTCGATAGAATTTGCCTTAAAGTAGTACAGGAACCCTTTCTAAAGTTGGAGCGACTTCAGTAGTGATAATTAAGACAGCTCTCATTGACTAACATGGGATTTCACTTGTCATGCGACTTGGGGTCTCTCACAAGTCTGATCCCAAGCTGCGGTGAGTTTGAAGTCAGGACTGTTTTTTGTTTTCAGCAACTAGGGGACCTTAAAAAAAAAAAAAAAAGTTTACCCTAGAGTTGGGCTTCAAGCAGATATAAAATTTCAGCCATATAAAGAGTGCATTGTTCTCAATCAGTCAGACCAGACTGGTAGTCTTGGATTGAGCAAAGCACAATCACTATGCAGATATGTGAAGTAGGAAATTGAGCCTGCATAAGTAATGGGTACATGCAACTACTACTGCATACATGCATCATGAACTAAATAAAAAAAAAAAAAAAAAAGCTCTTTTGAAAAGAAACACACACATGGATAAGAATATATACATAAAGCAAAATTACTTTCATATCTTAAGAAAATAAAGAAAATGTAGTTTTGGTTTGAAACATAAAATGTGTAGAAATCCTAACTGAGGCTAATAAACACAGGTATGATTGCACATAGAAAATAACAGTAAATACTCCAGAGACCCTTGACTCTTGACCCTTTTAGTAGGCTATTACTTCTGACCAAAGTTCAAGAATACAAGTCTTTGTTCAAATCCTGAAAGAGGAACTTAGCCAAAGTGGACATAAGCTTACCCCAAGGACTATATGATAAATAAACCAAAGCTTTCTTGACCTTTTGCGCAGAATAGATCCTTCTATTTGTGTCAGTCATACAATGTGCAATCTGACACAGATGTCCTTTAAGCAAACCCTATACCCTAGTCACCCCACTCCCCTAGTCACCCCACTACCCTAGTCTAGAATACAATGCACAATACCCTGCTGGCTTGCACATCTTCATTTGTTGTATATTAACTCCACTTTTGTAGAGAAATCTATGTACATTGCAAAGAGTTTACCAAACCTTGTAGCAGATTCCTACCTTTTGTTATTCTGAAGAAATAGCTGTTTGTCTGTGTCCATGTGGAAAGTGAATCTGTATGGGAGTGGTTTTATAATTATCAGTCAGCTGCTGCACCTGCAGGGTTCTAATAAAGAAATTGGCATTCCTTCAGCCGTGGTTTCCCTTTGAGGGTATCTGACCAAAAATGAAATTTTTGTTGCGGGGATGCCAAAAAGCTGACTTGTATCTCAGTGCAGACTTATGAGAAAATCAGTGAGCCAATCACACAAGCAGGAAATTGCATATCTGGGGGGCATTCTATACACCGTCTGTGTACAGAACACCTTCAGATAGCCATACTGCATTTTACAGAAAATGACAGCACTGCAGATTGAAAACGACAGGTCATTTTTAACCACTTGCCGACCAGGCGCCGTCGTTATACGGCGACAGGTCGGCACGATCCCGCGGATCGTCGTAGCTGTACGTCGGTCCCTTTAAGCAGGGGTGTGCCGATGCTCGTGAAGGGTGGTCGCGATGACCGCCTGCCACGAGCGATCGCGGGCAGGGGAGGCAGACCGGAACGTGTGTGTGTAAACATAGATAGATAGATCGTGAGTTCCTAATAGCTAGGAACCACAATCTGTCATTTCCTCTAGGTCATTCCCCCCTCCCCCGCAGTTATAAACACATTAGGGAACACAGTTAACCCTTTGATCGCCCCCTAGTGTTAACCCCTTCCCTACCAGTGACATTTACAGTACAGTTAATCAGTGCATTTTTATAGCACTGATCGCTGTATAAATGACAATGGTCCCAAAAAAGTGTCAAAAGTGTTCGATCTGTCCACCATAATGTCGTAGTCCTGATAAAAATCGCAGATCGCTGCCATTACTAGTAAAAAAAATAAAAATAATAATAAAAATGCTATAAATCTATTCCCTATTTTGTAGATGCTATAACTTTTGCGCAAGCCAATCAATATAGGTTTATTGCGATTTTTATTACCAAAAATATGTAGAAGAATACGTATCGGCCCAAACTGAGAAAAAAATTGCCTTTTAAAAAAAAAAAAAATGGGGATATTTATTATAGCAAAATTGTCGTTCTTTTTTTGTTTATAGCGCAAAAAATAAGAACCGCAGAGGTGATCAAATACCACCAAAAGAAAGCTCTATTTGTGGGGAAAAAAAGGACGTCAATTTTGTTTGGGTACAACATTGCACGATCGCGCAATTGTCAGGTAAAACGACGCAGTGCATTATCGCAAACAAATGGCCTGGTCATTCTTCCGGGGCTGAAGTAGTGAATAACTTTCAATCACAATATGACTCGCTTGTATACGTTATATTATTTTTTTTATTTGCCAATTTTTTTTCTCACGAAAGTGAAGTTACCCTTTAAAGGGGTTGTAAACCCTCAAGGTTTTTCACCTTAATGCATTTATTAGTAATAAATACTGGATTTGTGTAGAAGCTGCAGTTAGGCAACCAATGCGTTGCTGGGTTTCTACATCTTACTTTTTAGCAACTAATGAACAAAAAAAAAATAAAAAATCTAATCACAAAAGTAAATCTATCTCTTCCTCTGAGCCCAGACATAAAACGTGCCCAAGGTAAATGGAACTAAAAGCGCAGATGCCTGAAGTAATGAATGCTGGATTTGTAGAGAGGCTGCAATTTGGGAACCCAAACCATTGTTGGATTTCTATGAATAGTCTTTTGGCAACCCAATACCAAATAAAATCACAGAATCACAGAAGTAAAGCAATCTCTTCCTCTGAGCCCAGACATAAAAAGTTCCCAAGGTAAAAGTACTAAGTGCAGGTGAAGTTTTCTTGGGTGTTAAAAAGAAATGCGTGGTAAAACAAAATATGTGCATGTAGCATTGTATTGGGTTTTGATGCTTTGAGGAGGGAGGCAATTGTAAAAGCTAGCGACAAAGGTTTCCACCTTGTTAAGCAGCATTTAGGAGATTTTTACTTGTTAATGGGCCAGTCACGTCATCACGGCGCGGCAAGGCAACGGGAGGATGCAAAACCAGAAGGGTGAAGATGAAGTGGTTGTCTTGCCGCGCCGTGATGACGTGACTGGCCCATTAACAAGTAAAAATCTCCTAAATGCTGCTTAACAAGGTGGAAACCTTTGTCACTAGCTTTTACAATTGCCTCCCTCCTCAAAGCATCAAAACCCAATACAATGCTACATGCACATATTTTGTTTTACCACGCATTTCTTAGTACTTTTACAGTGGTGACAGTGTGTCACTGGAGGGCTTTGTTTTAAAGCGATTTTAAAGTCAGAAGATTTTTTATCTTAATGCATTCTATGCATTAAGATAAAAACTCTTCTGTGTGCAGCAGCCCCCCCTCAGCCCCCCTAATACTTACCTGAGGTCTCTCTCTGTCCAGTGATGTCCACGAGTGTCTCAGCCATCCGAGATTCTCCTTCCCGATTGGCTGAGACACAGCAGCGGCGCCATTGGCTCCCGCTGCGGTCAATAAAAGTCAGCTAGCCAATCAGGGGAAAGCGGGGGTGGGGTCAGGGCTCCATGTCTGAATGGACACAGGGATCTGTAACTCAGCTTGGGTGCCCCCATAGCAAGCTGCTGCTGTGGGGGCACTCGCCAGGAGGGAGGGGCCAGGATCACAGAAAAAGCACCCAAGAAGAGGAGGATCCAGGCTGCTCTATGCAATGGGTTTTTTTTCACAAGAGGGAATTAGGAGCCGAGTGAATTTCTTAAAAATCAACAGATATTATTCTGTACTTGCAGGATATTTAACTCCTTCATGTCACCGCCCAATAGCCCACTAAGTGGGCTTTAATGAGGGAGCATGGCTTCTCTATTTTGTGACCGCTGTGACTGGTTCTCACAGCAGTCACATGATTGGGAGTCCACCCCGCTGGCTCCCGATCAGAAACTGTGACCAACAGCTGTCAGTGACAGCTTGGTCAGTATGTTGAGTGCATGCAGTGAGCACGCTCCTAGTACACAACCTTAGACCTCTGTGGACACATATGTGCAATAATTGGACGTTAAAGCCCACCCTCTTTCCCGACGTGTATATGCGTTATGCGGTTGGCAAGAGGTAAATGGATAATACACTCAGTCTATGATTATGAACTTCTGAACAAGGAAATAATAGACACAATAGAAATCTAGTATGCTGTACTTCCTCATAACTTGGTAATAAACATACATGCTTTAGCTTTGTTGGCATTAGAGTACTTGGCAACTAGAGTCTGTTTGACCCCACACGGCTTTCTGTAACAATATAAATTAACAATTTGAAAAGAATAGTAATAACACAGAGCTTTGGCTCATTATGTATAGGTATTGCAGCAATCTTGATCCCTTCTTGGAGACAACGACTGTGACAACATAACCAGGACACCTGCATTAAAATAAATATGCAACGTGCCGCTGAGGACTTCTCCTGAAAATGCTACCTGCCTTGCTGTCCCATTGATCTAATGGCTTGAATAAGTTGAGTCACTGACTTGGAACGAGGTGATGAAGGACTTTAACTTCCCTGGCTGCCTTCATGTTCAGGGATTAGACATTACAGTTTGGAACTCAGAGAACGGCTGATAATTGATAGGTCCTAAAGTGCATTGCCTAAAAGAATCATACTTACCTAGGTGGATGCTGCATCTGTCTCCTGCCGGCTCTAACACTGAGAACTGAGCGATCAAACACTGCCAATCGCTTGGTTCTCAAGGCTCCCTGAGCAGAGAGCTGTTGACTGACAGTCATCACTCTCTGCTCTGGCAGAGAGCGATGACTGGCAGCTTTGGCTGTACTTCTCCTTTAAAGTGGTTTCAAAAGGGTAAAAGTTTTTTTTTAACCTTAATGCATTAAAGTGGATGTAAACCCCCCAATTTTTTTTTTAAATCAAGACTCATATCTGTTTTAGCAGAGGATGTAATTTCATCTGTGCCCAGTCTTGCCACAAAGAGTTAATCCAGCTCTGAGCAATCCTCTTATTTTTCTTCAGTAAGATAAAAACAGATACACAGAAATAGTGTCCTCCTTCCCCCTTGCTGTGAGTGACAGGTGATTCCCTTGTCTCATGCACCAGTGTGAGAGAGGCATTCTGTGTACTTCACATCCCCCCTCCTTTATTCTCCAGCTCTCCCGGGATTGGCAGCGCCACACCTCAGCATGATCGGGCATGCTGAAGTCATGTGGTGTCTTTCTTAGGTTTTGACTGGATGTTAGTGATTATGGGGCATAATCCACGAGACCAGCAGAAGTTCAGTGTAAGAAAGATTAATGCCTGGCCAAGGGGAGTGTAGAGGTGGGTGGGGAGTCTACTGACATCACGACTCCACCCACTGAGCCCTGGACAACAGACCCGCCCACAGAATCTGGAGTATTGCAGGGCTCCAAACAGCTAAAGGGGTGATATTTGACAGGTAAGGATACATGCAGGAGGCATTTATATACTAATAGATCAGCACCATGGAAGTAATTTAGAAATGATGAGAGTGGGTTTGCATCCACTTTAAGGATAAAAAAACCTTCTCTGTGCAGCACCTCCTTACTCTTACCTAAGGCCAATGTCAACTGAACTCTATGCACTTGAACAGCGTCTCTCTCCCTCCTCACAGGGCAGACTGATAGCAGTGGGAGCCATTGGCTCCCTCTGCTGTCAATAAAATCTTATGTTGAGGGGGAGGGGGGGGGGGGACTGCCGAAACCCCAATGTCTGTGTCTAAAAAGCTCCAGAAGGTCTGATTTATTTAGCAACTTGCCACATTCCAAGTACTGTATTTATTGGGGTTTAACAATCACTTTTTTACCATGAAAATAGAGGGTAAACTGTGCCTGTGTGTTATACGCAGGGGGCTGTGGAAAGTTTTTTTCCTGAAACTTCCCTCTTAAAGTAAGAGTGCGTGTTATACGCCAATAAATATGGTAATATAGTTTTGCTATGAGTTAAATAACATCATTGGTTGTTATTGGACATAGAAAGAGGGGGCGGGGGAAGAAATGTGGGACTTTATATGAGGTATGTAACCAATCGTGAGTATAATACATAAAGTGAGTAAATATATCCATATATGACAAAAATTGGGTACATAAGAACAAATGTTTTATTGTATAATACATTCCAGCCAAAAATGATAAAAATTGGAAACATTGGTCAGATAAATGCATACAATAGTATTACATTGCAACCATAGCACTCATAAGATTGTGTATTTGTAAAAACTGTTTGGAAGGGAAAAAAATACGGATAACTAAAAAACATATTGTACATGATGACCAATAGTAGATAACAGTTGAATGACTTCATAATAAAAAATAATGAAGTTCACTTCCTCAGGAGCAGGTGCAATCCATGTATCTATAAAAAAATGTATATGAACAGCAATATATCTGGGTGGTCACCAATTTACATTAAAACCAAAAAATAAAAAGGACAAAAAAAGAAAACTGTCAAAAAACACCAAAAAAACAGTAACCTTCAAGAGTTAATTTACTTATAAGTTTAGACTGTTCACATGTGGTGTTGGCAACTAGGGGCTTACTCAGAATGTCTAGTTATACGTTTTTTTTTTTTTTTTCCCAAACAGTTCTATGGTTCCAATGTAATACTGTTGTAATACATTTATCTGACCAATTTTTCTAATTTTTATTATTTTTGGCTGGAATGTATTATACACTAAAACATTTGTTCTTATGTACCTAATTTTGTCATATATGGATCTATTTAATCATGTATGTATTATACTCACGATTGGTTACACACCTCATATAAAGTCCCACATTTCTTCCCCCTCTCTTTGTATTGCTTAATAGGGATGGAGGCATATTACCATATGGCCTCATATAAAGTCCCAAACTTCCCCTCATTGTCGGTTATTGGACATAAATGAAATAAAAACACCATGATTTTTTACTTGGAGTTGAATGGTATACTAGCACATTAACAAAGCCACTGATGACAAAATATCAGAGTGCGGCCTCGTACACACGGCCGATTTTCTCGGCAAGAACCAGCAAGAAACTTGCTGGCAGAGAGGTCTTGCCGAGTAAATCGGTCGTGTGTACGCGGCTATCGGGTTTCTCGTCGAGAAAACCGACAAGAAACCTCGACGAGAAAATAGAGAACCTGCTCTCTATTTCCTCGTCGAGATTCTCCTCGGCATGTTTCTCGACGAGAAAAGTGAGTGTGTGTACACTTACCTGTCCTCCCGGAAGCCCGCGCATGTTCGAAATGAATTTGACGCATGCGCGGTAGCTTCCTAGGCATACGTAGGGTATACCAAGATGGCGGCGACGGCATCGAATGTGACGAGCGCATGCTCGTCGTAGTCGATGACGTCACCGCGTACGCTCCATTCAAAGAACCGCGGGTTCTTTGAAACGAGCGTGTGTACACTCGGCCGGGACAAGTTTCTTGTCCAAGAATCTCGTCGAAAAAAACGACATGTTTTTTTCAACGAGAATCTCGGCCGTGTGTACGAGGGCTGCGTGTTGAAAATGCGAAGCCCAATGTCTGAAAGTTGAAATTGAACCAGGTATTGATGTTTCTAACTGATCCTTAGTACACTAGCAAATCCATCAAGGAATGTCAAAATGACAAATGAAATAAAAATATATATATATATATATATATATATATATATATATATATATATATATTTAAATCAAGAGTTGAGCCTGATCAAAGCCTTTATCTGAATCTCACTGAAAGGTTATGAGGGAATTTGAAATGTGCACTTCCTGCAAGGAGACCCATAAATGTCATGCCTGAAGGAAGGCTTTTTACAAGGAGTTGATGTCAGAGATTGATAAGCAGGAATGAAAAATGCCTAACAAAAGTCACTTTTGCTAAAGTGGGAAGTACCAGTTTGAGGCCACAGCACATTTTTATACAGTACACATTACACCCACTGATATAAAATGTAGCAGCCTATAACCCAGGGTCTATGAATATCAAGCCTGTGTCCTGTACTGAATGATTAGGATAAGAACATGTTTGTGTTTTTATTCCAGTATATCACCTCTGTAGGTACTGTTAAAATGAATTCTGATCCAGTGTCTGTCTAAAAAGTACTTTGCTGCCATCGTCACATATAAAGTATTTCCGAATCCTCAGCAAGCGCAGGATTAAAAAAAAACAGAGTGGCTATTCATCATTTAATGGGCACAAAGTAACCCCTGTGGGTATTTATAGTAGTACTAACTACAGGACAGCTAGCATGGAGTCTTACCACAGATTCTTTCACACCTTAAATGTTGCCATTTCTAAGAACTAATGTTTTTTTTTTCTTCTTATATATATATAAAAAAGGAAAGCAAAAGAAAAGAAACTACTTTGCTGGGTTAATAAAAATACTCATTATATCTTGGGTGTAATTTCAGTCGAAGCATGTGGTCAAATGTTGCTTTTCAACAGCAAACACAAATCTACACATTATCCCAAAAACATATTTGCTGAATAGCTGTTCCAAGGTTACTAATATTGCTTGAGGAACACCAAGAATCCACACTCGGGCGGTTTTCAGGTGCTGTAGCACTGGCAATAGCCTCTGCTAAGCGGCTGAAAACCGCCTTCCATTCATTCCAGGTGTGACTTTTCACACTGGGGCGGTTTTCAGGTGCTTTCGCGCTGGAAATAGCCTCTGCTAAGCACCTGAAAACTGCCTCCCATTCATTCGTGTGACTTTTCACACTGGGGAGGTACGCTTGCGGGACGTTCCGAAAAGTCCTGAAAGCAGCAACTTTGGGGTGGCTTGGGAGCTGTGCATTTAGCGCTCCCAAAACGCCCTGCCCATTGAAATGAAAAGCGCCTTGGAAGCGGCACAAGTTTTTGACCCTAAAAGCACCCCCCACTATCGGCCGAAAAAACGCTGCTTAAACAGCGCCCAAGAGCCGCTAAAACGAGCAGGGCTTTAGCGCCAGCGCGGCCACGGCCCCAGTGTGAAAGGAGTCTCAATTGAACAAGGTGAAGTTAGAAGCTGATTGGTACACCTGCACAAAATTTTGCATGCTCCAGTTTTAGTAAATCAACCCCAGTGTCAGGTTAACTTCTGCCCAAGCCCCTCTCGCTTGTCATTCAACTGTCAAATGGCAGTCCAACTGGCAGCTGAAGCCCTAGTATTACAGTTATACTGTATTCGTCCACTGAGGACACACAAGGTGGCAAAAACAATTCTTTTCTAGTAAAGCGAGGGAAAATTAAAACCATTCTTAAGCTTTTTTTGCTGTCACAATGACAATGATTACTATCCCAGTGATGGTGTTTTCTGGATCAGAAAGTGAGGGGAAATGTAGACAGAGAAGAGAGCAGCAGAGTTCCACTTTGACCACATACCTTTCTTACCTGCTGACTTAATGTACAAATTGAATTTTCAAAATGATTTTCATCGCAGACTCTTGTAAACTAAGGTTTGTTTTTTTGTTTTTTTATTTAGTAAAACCACCCCTTTAGCCATCGAAAAAAAACTAAATCTAATCAAATTACCAGAATGAGTGTATATTACAGCATCTAAGCAACCAACACTACTATAGACAACCTACACAAAAAGAAAAAAAAAAAAAGAGAACGACTTTAGAAGGAGGCACTTATATAAATTCTAATATCATATTAGATTCTAGCGTTTATTGAATTGGTAATGATAATTCTGACAGGTGTGTGCAGTAGGATAAATTACAGCAAGGGATGCCCAAAGATGCTTTATCCAAATTGTATTGGTATAAATGTTGCAGTTTTCTAATCTAATGTATAGCCTACAGGTATATGACCATAGCAGATATGCCTGTAAGGTGATGTCTATCTCTCAGATATGCAATACAGGTACACTCATCCATGTGGACACAGATAACCACTGATGGACAAGCCCCATATATCACCATATCTACCGTTAGCCAAGACTGCGCACAAACCTTGGGTGATTTTCATTTTGCAAGCACCTTCTGACATTATTTAGGTTCACATAATAATTTTCTTGTCCTGAAATGCTTTCCTCCCTCCCCCTTTTTCATCATTGTGGGGTGTGATATGCCTTGTGTCATTGCAGTCTCAGCAAATGGTAGATATGGTGATATATGAGGGTTGTCCATCAGTGGTCATCTGTGTCCACATGGATGAGTGTACCCGTATTGCATATCTGAGAGATAGATATCACCTTACAAGCATATCTGCTATGGTCATATACATACCTTTTATGATTTATAATAAAAGTTTTCAACAAGTGCCATTTTGGTGCGCAGGGAAGGGCATATATTCTATTTTATCGTTGCCACAGTGAGTGTCATTAATAACACAGCTGTTTGTATATTTGCCCATTGAGTAAGCCATGTGCTGAGAGGGCACTTGCGCGGGCACACTGCTGAGTTGGGCTGTGTACATCCATTCATGTACGTGATCTGGCACAGAGTGGTCGTCGTGCCGCAGCATATCTACAGTGGGCGGTCCGCAAGCGGCTAATGCATAGAATGCGTTAAAAGGTAAAATATATATATATTTTAGAACCATTTTAACTGACACTTGCTCTAAGAATAATATTCCTTGGGGAATGCAAAGAGATCTTGATCCATTGAATATGCTGAAATAACACAGTGACAGCTGAAGAAACAACAGCTGCAAGTTAATGGCAATTCTGTCTTCACTACTGCCAGCCATTTTGCTACGGCCGATGCACAACTTATGAAAAAATTTGCCTTTATCACGACTGCAAAGTTTAAGAAAAGGTTGCCAGTATAAAGCTGCACATAGATGGGTAGTTTTTTTTCTGAAGGAAAAAATAAATAAACAGATTCATTTATCATTTCAAATAAATGGGTTGTATTAGTGTGAACCAGGGCTGATTGAACATTACCCATTCCAAGCTGAACCGGTCAAATTTTGATGGGTCTATGGCCAGCTTTAGAACCAAATATTGGTCATATATTATCACATCTATGACACTTTATTTATGTGTATGTTCCTGCAGCAGCCAAATTGTAATCCATTGATAGGCACTGAGGTAGTACAGAAGTCGATCTTCCAAGATTTTGCCTGCTCGGTCAGAGTTGCAGGCTATAGCTGGCAGCGCTGATCAGTGTATTCTGATGGCAGGGAAGTCTTCCCGCTAACAGAATACAATAGCTCGGCGAGGAGGATTCCTCCATCCACTTTAAATGCGTGAATGTGGTTATCAAGTACATTTTTTCATTCAACCCGCTGGTTGAATGGAAAACACGGGCTCATCTATGGGCTGTTTAAGGTACCATGTGAAAATCTCAGCATCTTTAAACACCAGCTTAAAAATGAGAGCGTGTTAACGAGAAGGTGACTCAACAGTTTGAAGATGCCATCTATTATTTAGAAGGTAAATTTGGCAAATTTTTATCTATAGTTGAACTAAACGCAAAATGTTTTTTCATGTTGGATAGGGTAAGGAAAGGTTATAACCCGTCAGTTTTTTTTTTTTTTGCCATTTGTGCCTCATTAGGGAGATTTCCCTGCACTCTCTAGCCCATAACCTCAACAGAAGTGACAGGAAATCTCTGAAAAATGTGGGACTCCCCAATTGTCCCCAGAGTCACCATAACTTGTGTTCCCGCCATTCCTGTTGTGTTGACAACTCTAAATTTGGGATTTTCTTTCACTTTCACTTTCACTCTGTGATAACAATAAACAGGACAAATACAGTGGGGGAAATAATTATTTAAACTGCTGTAAATTTAGTACCTTTGCTCACTTGCAAAGAAATGAAGGGTCTATAGTTTTTATCATAATGTATTTTAAATGATAGAGACAGAATATCAACCAAAAATCCAGAAAAAACACGATACAAATGTTATAAATTGAGTTTCAGTTCAGTGAGTAAAATAAGTATTTGATCCCACCAACCAACAAAAACTCTGGCTCCCACAGACTGGCTACAGTATGTGCTCATGTAGTACACAGATTAGTCCTGTCAATTTAAGAAGGTGCTCCTAACGACAACTCGTTATGTGTATAAAAGACACCTGCCAACAGAATTTTCTTTCTTCCATTCAAACCTCACCAACATGGGCAAGACCAAAGAGCTGTCAAAGAATGTCGGGGACAAGATCATAGAACTGCACAAGGCTGGAATGGGCTACAAGACCATCAGCAAGAAGCTTGGCAAGTAGGAGACATTGTCAAATGGAAGAAATACAAAATAACCATCAATCACCCTCGGTCTGGAGCTCCATGCAAGATTTTGCCTCATGGGGTAAGGATGATCATGAGAAAAGTGAGGGTGAGGGATCAGCCCAGAACTACACAGCAAGGAGCTTGGGAATGATCTCAAGGCAGTTGAAACCACAGCCACCAAACAAACCATCAGTAAAACAATACGCCTCCATGGATTGAAATCCTCCAGCGCCTGTAAGGTTCCCCTCCTCAAGAAAGCACATGTACAAGCCCATCTGAAGTTTGACAAACATCTAAATGATTCAGAGAAGGATTGGGAGAAAGTGCTGTAGTCAGATGAGACCAAAATTGAGCTTTTTGGCATTAACTCGACTCGCTGTGTTTGGAGGAAGAAAAATGAGGACTATGACCCTAAAAACACCACTCCTACAATCAAGCATGGAGGTGGAAACATTATGCTTTGGGGCCCTTTCTCTGCTAAAGGTACAAGCTGACTTTGCCACATTGAGGGGCCAATGGATGCGGCCAAGTATTGTAAAATTGTGGATGAGAACCTTATTCCCTCAGACAAAACACTGAAGATGGGTCATGGATGGGTCTTCCAGCATGACAATGACCTAAAACATACCGCCAAGGTAACAAAAGAATGGTTCAAGGAAAAGCATATTAAGGTCATGGAGTGGCCTAGCCAGTCTCCAGACCTTAATCCTATAGACAATTTATGAAGGGAGCTGAAACTTCAAGGTGCAAAGAAACAGCCAAGAAACCTTAAAAATTTTGAGAAGATCTGTAAAGAAGAGTGGACCAAAATTCCTCCTGAGATTTGTGCAAACCTGGTAACCAACTACAAGAAACGTCTGACCTTTGTGCTTGCCAACAAGGGTTTCTCCACCAAGTCATGTTTTTCTTGGGGATCAAAAACTTATTTTACTCACTGAACTGCAACCTAATTTATAACATTTGTATCATGTGTTTTTTCTGGATTTTTGGTTGATATTCTGTCTCGATCATTAAAATACATCTATATACAAAACTACAGAAAAAATTGCCTTCCAACACAGATCTTTCTTCAGAGGGCACTGCATACTTCAACGAGCCCTCAGGCTAGGTTCACACTGATGCAGTCTGCCGCATCGCATGTCATTTGTACAGGAAACGCACAGGATTCCTGTACAAATAAAATGCAAAATTCAGTGCGGTGCAAATCAAGCCATACAGTATATACCGTATGTCTCAATTCGCCCCAAAAACATGCAGGACCCTTTTTTTTTTATCCGCACATACATACCTCATGCAAACAGATGTAATGTGTTACTGCATGTAAAAGGACTTAAACTGTAAAAAATAAACATGGTGGTTAAAGACTCATATTTTGCTACTTCTTTCAACATTGTACTCCATGGTGATAAAAACTACTTGTGTGAATGGGGCTTATATAGGCACATATATTTTAGGCGAGGTGGGTTCTGCTTTAGGCCGAGTTCACTCTAAAGAATGCAGCGGCTCACAGCAGGGGTCTGGTGCGTCTCCATTCATCGTTTCAGGTCCGATTTCAGCCTGAATTTTGGGCTGAATTTGGACCTGAAACGGACCAAAAGACGCACGGGAGTCTCCATAGAGAGCCGGTCACAATCTTCTGCTATGCGAATTGGATGTGGTTTTCCCCACATCCAATTCGCAATAGTGTGAACGCGGCCTTAATATAGAGATAGATTTAAAATTGATGAAAAGATAATACAAAAAAAACCTATGGCATGCAAATACAGATTTTGATCATTTTTTTTATTATTTCAGGCAGATTCTGCCACAATACCTTTGTGGAACCATGTCTTCAACTATAAAAGAAGAGGTGGCAAAGATGGGGGAAAAATTTCTGACAAAATTAAGGCAAATCCCTCAGGCAGATACTGTGGAAATAATTTCGTTCACCATCATCCTTGTTTTTATTGGTGAGTAAAATGAATGATTATTTTAGTATGTCCATGCTGCTTATTACAATATAAATATTCTACAACATAAATTGGTTCTCATTCATGTAAAAGCATACCCCTAGCTTAACTACTTCCCACCCGGCGACTGTACATATACGGCCGGGTGGGCGCTCTCTCCTTCTAAGTGGACGTACAGGAACGTCCCTCAGAAGGAGGGGGTTCCGGCGCAGCGGCGCGATCCCGATGAGTTCGTGTCACCTGGACACGGTGCATCTGAGATCGGCAGGAGGGCTCTGTGATTGGCCCTCCTGATCACATGACGGTCGTGTCCAATCACAGCCGTCATGTGATGTAAACAGAAAGCCGGTTGCTAGGGTATCGGCTCTCCTCTCACAGAAGTTTTCGGTGAGGAGAGGAGAGCAGATCGCTGCAGCCGGCTGGTGAGAGTATGAGCTGTTTTTTTTACAGCTTTTTACTCACTGATCATTAGTCTTGTGTCCCCACAATGTAAAAACACACAAAGTTAACACACATGTCCCCAAAACAAATGGCCCAACATAGTAAAAACACCTGTCCCCCACATATGTAACAGTAAAATCACATGTCCCAATGATCATTTGCAAACATATGTCCGTGATCACCTGCGCACATCTGTACATGATCATTTGCGTACATATGTCCGTGATCACACAAACCAATTATTATACACTTAATGGGATTTTTTTTTTTTTTACCAAAAACATGTAGTAGAATACATTTTGGCTTAAATTTATGACAAAATTCGATTTTATTGGATTTCTTTTCAAATAGAATAAAGACATTTTTTTTATTTATTTTTTTATTTCTGTTCTTTTTCCACTTATATCGCAAAAAATAAGTCGTGAATAAATACCACCAAAAGAAAGCTCTATTTGTGTGAAAAAAATGATAAAAATTTAATTTGGGTACAGCGTTGCATGAGCACGCAATTGTCATTGAAAGTGCGAGAGCGCTGAAAGCTGAAAATTGGTCTGGGAAGGAAGGGGGCGAAAGTGCCCAGTATTAGTTGTAAACCCTTACATATACCCAATGAAGTGACAGTCCTCAGGTGATACCCCGAGATGCAACAAATCCTCCCATATAAGTTGTACCTGTTTATCTGCCGTCTTCTCTACATCCATTCAAAGTCCAGCATTTATAAAGTTTGCCTGAGCGGTCATAAAAAATGGGGAAGATTGCTTGAAGATACACTCTGTAGAGCTCAGTGAGGATGGCTCTAAAAGCTGATTGGAGAGAAGGGACACACTCCCCTCCACACAGGAACAAAGCGGAGTCTGTCAATCAGCTGGAGATTCCTTCCCTGTAACTTTTTTTTCTTGGTGTGAGGAATACTTGTCAGAAGTGATTCATGCTGATAGCAGAGGGTTGAAGCAGCAGACAGAAATACCACTTAGTGCTCCTAATTGAGAGAAGTACACACCATAGAGGGATATGCTTTATTCATATTTCATGTCTGAGGTTTACAACCGCTTTAAAGACTCACTTTCTGATTCAAGTACAAGTCTGTGAAAAGGTACTAAAACCCACCACTACAAACACTTGCCTTTTCGGTGACCCCGTGCAGCTCCTTCCCCTGTCATAGCTTGCACCACAATACCTGATGTTACCCACTACGTCATATGACAGTATTTAGGCTTAGCAATGGGCTGCTAGACCCAAGCACTGTCTTATAGGAGGAGGTCCCATGCTGCCCTATGCCCAGATTCATATGGTATTTTGCAGCAGCTGTTTATGTGCATTACTCAAGTTACTTACTATCATAATCTATATAATTCACAAAATAATCACTAATGCTAGAGTGTTTCTGTGCTGCTTTGTTTTAACTTTTCTGCCACTTAGCCACTATAAAAAAAAAAAAATGCCTTTTACTCATTAGAATTACCCCCTCCATCTTGTTTCCAGGAGGTAAGTTCTTCCTCATCCTGTGCTAGAGATAGGAGTAATCAGTGAGGGATCGAGACCTCTAGGTATGTTCTACCAAAACTGACAAGTTCTGCAGAAACAATATTGCAACGGTAGCTACATTTCCTAATACCTACTCTTTTACAGCTGCTATAGTTAGGCCCCGTGTACACTGCTGCTGCTAAAAGGACGTTCAGAGGCAGTTGGACACTTTTTTCAACTGCCCCTGAACTCATTCAATGTTATCTTATGTGTACATGTACACAGGTTCGTTTACTGACGTTTTTAGGCAGTTGCGTTTACAGGTCTTTTTTTGAAGGCATAAAAATTAGTTCAGACGCCGAATGTTTCCGACGTTTCAGACGCCAAACGCATCTAAACGCGGCAACCCGCGTTTCTTTTATAGGCGTTTTTCGTTTTTGGCCAGTAAAAAAAAATTTTATTTTTTTTTTTAAAACACTTCTGAATGCTAAACGCGGGTTACTATCTGTCAAGTTAAATTGTTCAGGAGAGGTTGTAAAAACTTCCCATGTACATGAAGCCTAAAAAGATAAGTGATGAGGATAGGGGCTAACAAAACAAAAAATGTGGTGTTTATTATCAACCTTCCAAAAAAAATTTAAAAATCACTAACACTTTGTTTGGAAAACAAAGAACCACTTTAGCTGTGCGTTAGAAAATGAAAACAGGTTGTTGCAATAGGCAATGCTCCAGATTCCATTTCTGGTCCAGTTCTTTGCTTCAGATTTATCATACAAATCCCTACTAAATGTTTTATATAAACACATCTGTAATTCTTTGCTAATCCACACCAATACAAACAATACAGTGACTGTTTTCTCTTCCACAGCCGCAGTGTTGGTGGTTACAATCATAGCGTGTTCCGGCTGTTGTTGCACCAATAAGAAGCGCCGTGCTACCCGGGTTCAGCCAAAAGCTGAGGTGTGAAATGGAAGAAGAAGCCCTTATCCAAATGCCTTACTTTACCACTTGGATCACTTTATCAAGTGCAGTGAAAAGAAATGTGGACTTCAAAGTGGCATAAAATGAAACACTGGACATTTTTTCTACATAAGTGTGAAAGGACTGCAGCTTTGTACTATTATATCCACTAACATAGTTGTCAGAAGAGTTTGGAGCCAAAGAAACCAAGACAGAACACAAGTCACCTACTGATACCAAAGACCACTCCATGATTCCTAAGATCTGCCCTTCTTCTGGTCTTCTCAGGGAAAACAGATATATTACCAGATAACTCCTATGCTTAATGGCCCGTACACACAATCCTAATATCGTACGACAGATCGTACGACTTTTTTCGCTTAATAGTCGCAAGTAGAAATTGAATAGGTTACTAAAGTCACGAAAATTTCCGTACGACAGAAAAAAAAGAATCGGAAGTGATGTCATTTGTTGTAATGTATTTGTATTGTATTTCTGGACAACTGTACTGACTAAATGGAAATCGTACGATCTGGTATCGTACGAGGAAAATTTTCACGCTTGTCCGATCGAATAATATCGGATGAACTGTTGTGATCGGCTCTCGAGAGTAGTGTACACATGATCCGAAAATCGTACGATTCTTCCTCGGACGACCGTTTTCGTACGATTTTCGGATCGTGTGTACGGGCCATTAGGCTCAAACAAAAATGGCAAAAGTAGGCTTGCTATTAAATTAAATATGTTGTATTACCAGAAGAACACAAAGATTGCAGGCCAATGTCGTCACTGGTTTAAAACCAACTTTATTCATGCTGCTGAGGCCCACCTTAGAACAGGCTTAATTGTAGAGACCTCTCTACACAGAATCGATGAGTAAGCCCATAAGGGTGAAACGCATCAGTGTGTGGTGGTTTTATATCAGGACTCAGCAGCATGTACATGTGGCCTAAATACATTTTATACCCAATGATGTCCTCCGTGTCTGGCCTTCTTGCTCTTCTGGTAATATGATGCATGGAGAGAGCACGTGCTTGTTGACAAGCACCCGATTCACCTGCGACTGGTGGGGATACCTATGTTTAGAGAGGTGTTACTTGCAACTATTTAAATATGTGCCACAAAATCTGTAAATAAACTTTATTATTTAGAAGTTTTTAAACTATCTGTGTTGTGATCATCTAGACTCATTTATATCTGAGATATAGATTATATATATATATATATATATATATATATATATATATATATATATATTCTTTGAATAGGGCCTGTCTCAGATATCACTGCCTACACATTTCTTAAGCACTCTTATGAGTGTATATCTATTTATGGATGTGAGCATTCAACAGCAGTCTGTAAAACTATGTACTGCAGATTAGCGACAGTGTTTTATCTACATGCCTTTTGACCAGGCTGCAACTCCATTACTGGTGTCTGAAGGCACACTGTCTTTGGTGCCCAAAGCAACATATCTCTGCTAGTAGGATGCATTTACAATGGATTTACTGTATATACTCGCGTATAAGCCGAGTTTTTCAGGTCTTTTTTTAAGGCTGAAAATACCCCCCTCGGCTTATACTCAAGTCAGTGTACCTGAAATTCTTGACAGGCTGCGGGCGTCCATTGTTTAAAAGTCGCGGTCCCCTCCTGGTCCCTTCCGTGATAGGCGTTTCCCAGCAGACACTGTGTTCAGTGTTCTGCCTATCACGGACGTCCTCTTGTCCGAGGATGAGAGAACATCCATGATAGGCAGAACACTGAACACAGTGTCTGCTGGGAAACGCCCATCACGGAAGGGACCAGGAGGAGACCGCGACTTTTAAACAATGAATGGACGCCGCAGCCTGTCAAAAATTTCAGGTACACTGACTCGGGCACAGTGAGGTTGGGCACAGTGAGGTTGCAATGGGCACAGAGAGGTTGCAATGGGCACAGTGAGGCGTGCAAATCGGCATTGTTGACCCTCTTTTCCGCTTACAGTATCTGCTGCATTCTCACCCTCGGCTTATACTCGAGTCAATAAGTTTTCCCAGTTTTTTGTGGTAAAATTAGGTACCTCGGGCTTATACTCGGGTATATACAGTATTTTTGTTTTATTTGCCCTTGGTCTAGAACATTGTGATAATGTGTACATACAACATATGGACAAAAGTTTGTGAATATTGGACCATTACACAATCCTATATGGTCAAAATGATGTAGACCTTTCCATTGTTTACAGTTAACAAATACATCTCACTGGTACGCACAGAAGATCATTTTTTTGTTCAACCCTGTGGGTCGGAAAAAAAACAATTTACAGATCGCCATACTAACACATCCGATTTTAGTGTGGCGATCTCCCCACTGAGCTATTGTGTTCTGACAGGGAGACTTGCCCTTTACCAAAACACAGTGATCAGTGAATGGGTGCTGGTTTTCCAGCAAGCTTGTTCGACAAAAGCTGGTCGTTCTGTTTGACAAGGAGCTGTACACACGGGCCGAAAGCTGGCCGGTTTCTGCCAAACTGATGGTTTTCGGACGATTTTCAGCTTCTGTGTATTCAGCTTTAGACAAGTTGGGTCTTCCAACCTTGAGGCAACAGTTTGAAGAAGGTCCTTTTTCTGCTTCAGCAGGACTGTGCCCTGTGTACACATCTGAGCTCCATAAAGGCATGGTTTTGTGGGTTTAGTGGGAAGGAATATGAAAGGCTTGCACAGAGACCTGACCTAAACCCTACTGAACATCTTTGGGATAAACTAAAATGCTGGTTGAAGGCCAACATCAGTACTGTACATGACCTCACAAATGCTTTCACACAAATTTATAGATATTTTAACATTTGTGGAAAGCCTTCCCAAAAGAGTGGAGACAGTTTTTGTTGCCAAGGGAGGGTGAGCAGCACTTTAATAATGTTTGTAGGGTGGTGGTCCTCAAAATGACTTGTGGAGGCTCAGCAATGTCCACCAGAATAAAGAAAAATATACATTGAAATGGCAGAAGAGCCCTTATGGAGCAGTAAGTGGACAGTTTTATAGGGTGTATGTGGCGTTCTAAATAGGATAAAAAATAGGATTTTTTACTCACCGTAAAATCCTTTTCTCCGAGTTCATGGACTGACACAGCTTCTCTATTGACTGACATAGTGGGTATTATCCGTTAATTAGGAGTGACTAGGCAAAAAAACTTGTAAAAAGTGTTGCATCACACCTTCTACAGTACCGCCCAGGGGGCGGACCCTCTGGTATAACCTCTCAGTCTGCATCTCGCAGATCAGTTCGTCAAAAAGCAGTACAAACTTAAAAGGAGGGGTGGGTGCTGTGTCGGTCCATGGACTCAGAGAAAAGGATTTTACGGTGAGAAAAAAATCCTATTTACTCTTTCGTCCATGGACCGACACAGCTTCTCTATTGACAAAGTGGGACGTCCCAAAGCAGTGTCAGAGAAAAAACGAGGGGTGGTAACAGCATAAAAATAAACTTCACCCCAAAACACAAAACAGCACTCCTCCAATGGAGGAGCTGCAACTCTAAACAGCCGCTTGCAAAACCTTGCGGTCGAAAGAGGCATCCGAAGATGCACCTACATCAACTTTGTAGAATTTTGTGAAAGTGTGAGCGGACGACCAAGTCGCCGCTTTACATAATTGGGAAACAGACGCTTGATGTCGGAACGCCCAAGAGGCACCTATTGCCCTGGTCGAATGCGCCGTGACAAGAAAGGGGGGCGCTTGACCCTTTAAGGTGTAAGCCTGGATTACTATCTGTCAGATCCACCTAGAGATGGTGGCCGACGAGACTGCTTGGCCCTTCTTGGGACCAGCCACCGAAACCAACAGTGAATCTGACTTCCGGAACAGGGAAGTAGCAGATAAGTATACGCTCAAAGCTCGGACAACGCCCGAGGAATGCAACGCCGACTCCTTAGGATTCGACGGATGAGGACACAAGGATGGAAGTACGTCTTCGTTGAGATGAAAAGCCGAAACGACCTTCGGAAGAAAGGAAGGCTGCGGCCGCAGCACCACCTTATCCTTGTGGAAAACCAAAAGGGAGCCTTGCAGGACAAGGCTGCCAGCTCAGAGACTCGTCTGACGTAACAGCCACCAAAAAGACCACTTTCTGAGAAAGTGTCAACAGGGGAATATCTCTAATATTCTCAAACGGTGCCTTCTGAAGCACCGAGAGGACCAGGTTCAAGTCCCACGGAGGTAGCGGGGGGCGGACCGGAGGGGCCACATGTCGAACCCCCTGCACAAAAGTACTCACGAGAGAGTGAGCTGCCAGGGGTCGCTGAAAAAGACAGCCAGGGCAGATATCTGTCCCTTAATCGTACTTAGGGCAAGCCTTTGGTCCACCCCATGCTGTAAAAACAGCAGGATTCTTTGGAAACCAAATAGGTACGCGGATGCCCTTTCATTTCCTCACACATGGAGATGTAGGCCTTCCAAGTGCGGTGATAAACCTTCCTAGAGGACGGTTTTCGAGCACTTCTCATCGTAGAGATTACCGAGTCTGACAGGCCCCGGTCTCTCAGTACCTGGTTCTCAACAGCCATGCCGTTAAAGCCAATGACTGTAAAGCAGGATGGAGTATGGGACCTTGCGATAGCAGGTCCTTCCGTAGTGGTAGGCGCCAGGGGACGTCTGCTACCAGACGTACTAGATCGACGTACCAAGGACGCTGAGGCCAATCTGGAGCGATTAGGATCATTGGAATTCCCTCTGCCTCCACTCTGCGGAGCAGAAGAGGAAGAAGCCTTAAGGGAGGGAAGGCATAGATTAGCCGATACTGACCCCACGATGCCACCAACGCGTCCGTTGCGTCTGCCCATGGGTCTCTTGACCGGGCCACAAACCTCAATACCTTCCGATTGAGTCAGGAAGCCAGAAGATCTACGTCTGGTGTGCCCCATCTTTGGCAGAGGAGTTGGAACACCTCCGGGTGTAAGGACCATTCTCCCTGGTCCAGCATCTGGCGGCTCAGGTAGTCCGCCTGCCAGTTCTCCACACCCGGAATGTACACGGCCGACAGTGCCGGTACGCTCTTCTCTGCCCACTTCAGGATGCAAGTAACCTCCGATGCTGCAGCTGAGCTTCTTGTTCCTCCTTGATGATTGACATATGCCACCGCTGTGGCGTTGTCTGACTGGATCCTGACTGGACGCCCTTGCAGCCTCTGAGACCATTTGAAGAGGCACAGCCTGATCGCCCGGATTTCCAGGACATTGATCGGCAGGAGGGCTTCCTCTGGGGTCCAGCGACCTTGCGCCGACTGAACACCCCAAACTCCCCCCCAACCTGTAAGGCTGGCGTCCGTCGTGATCACTATCCAGTAAACTGGAAGAAATTACTTCCCGGCCATTAGAGCCGGTGCTGTCAGCCACCATACCAGGGATCTCCTGACTAGGTGGCTCACTCAGATTTGATAATCCAGAGATGAAGGGCATCTGTTCCATCTGGACAGAACTTCCTTCTGTAACACTCGAGTGTGGTATTGAGCATATGGGACCGCCTTGAAGGAGGCTACCATGAGGCCCAACACTCGCATGCCAAAACGGAGTGACGACCAATTCCTGGAAGTCAGCTGCCGTACTGCAGCCCCGAAGGGTCTGCAGCTTCTCCACAGGGAGGAATACCTTTGCCTCTGAGGAATCCAGAATCAACCCCAGGTACACTAGGCGTTGAGTGGGCACCATACTGACCTTTGCGTGTTTAGTATCCAACCACAGTCTTGAAGAGTCTGACAGGTAATAAACACGCTTACCTCTAAATTCTGAGCTTGAAGGCGCCTTCAGTAGAAGGTCGTCCAAGTAGCCCATGATAGCGATACCCCGCTGTCATAGAAGTGACAGAATCGGAGCGAGCACCTTGGTGAACGTCCTGGGTGCTGAGGCAAGGCCAAACGGGAGGGCCACAAACTGGTAGTGGTTCTTCCCGACAGCAAATCACAGAGACTTCTGGTGTCTGGAGTATATGGGGACATGCAGGTATGCGTCCTTGATGTCCAAGGAGGCCAGAAAGTCCCCCGGATGGAGAGCCGTGACTACAGATCGAACCGACTCCATCCGAAATCTTTGTACTTTCACAAAGCAATTGAGGGCTCTGAGATCCAAGATTGGACGAACCCCCTCCTTCTTCGGCACAATAAACAGATTTGAGTATAAACCCTGACCCCGTTCCTGTTCTGGAACTGGAATAACTACCTCGCGTTCCAGTAGACCCTGGACCGCCCCATACAAGGCCTCCCGATGGGTCGGTAGTAGCTGGAGATTGGAGGTGATGAATCTGTCCGGTGGACAAGAGAGAAACTCTATCTTGTAGCCTGAGGAGATTACTTTGTAAACCCACCTGTCAGAGACTAGAGCTGTCCACTAAATCGCGAATTTGCGAAGACGTCCTTCCACCCGAGAGCTGGGTGGGGGCGGACCTTCATGCGGACGCAGATTTGTCCGCAGGCTTGTTGGGTATGCGGGACCAAGGACGCCTTTGTCCTTGGTCAGGCGCTTTATCGACCTGGGGTCTTTTCCCTGTCACCCTAGGGGGATGAAAAAAAAACGCTTGCGTGCAGTAAAGGAAGGCCCTTGGCGTGGCCCCTTACCCTTGCTAATTTGGGGAAGCAAAGTGCTTTTACCTCCTGTGGCATCCTTGATGATGTCATCCAGAGAAGCCCCAAAAAGTCTGTCGCCCTTAAAAGGCAGATCCAACAGGGCTTTCTTGGAAGTCTGGTCCGCAGACCAGCCTTTTAGCCAGATCAGGCGGCGTATTGCTACTGCATAAACCGAAGCTTTAGACAGCAGGGGAATAGTATCCATGTCTGACTCGCAGACAAACCTAAGGCCCTGGACCAACTGGTCGGCCAATGTTATCTCATCAGGAGGAGCATCTCGCTCCTTAACCCCTGGAGTAGCAATCTTGCCCATTCAGTAAGTGTGTGAGACACTAGGGCCCCCGCCAAATGCCGGGCGTACTGCCGAGCCTACCACTGAGTATAGGTAGCAAGCGAGTGCTTCAGCCTTCTTATCCACAGGGTCCTTGAAAACAGGAGCCCCTTCTACAGGAATTGTGGTGGCTCTATTAAGTCTGGACACCGGAGGGTCCACTATAGGGGAAGAGGTCCATTTATTCAGAAAACTCTCCTCAAAGGGGTACCGTACCGGAAACCTCTTTGGGGCTGTAAAGACCCTCAGTGGGTTCTCCCATTCCTTGTATAAGAGTTTATCAAAAGACACACAAGGGAACACCTTAGCAGTGCGGGCAGGTCTATGAAACCCAAGTGGACCGGAGTCTCTACTGCTTCTGCAATATTTTCCAACTTTAGCGTATCCCGTACTGCAGTAATAAGGTCAGATACCAATGCCGTCTCACGTACTGACCTGGACTTGGAGTGCTCCTCACTGTCCGGTCACGGTCTGCAGTCTCTGATGCATCAGAATCTGGGCCCTGAGCCGTTGCTGGACCTGGTTCTGCATCAGAATTATCCCCAGAAGCTTGCAGGGGATGGGGCGTTTACTACCCCCTGTATTCCCGTGTGTTGCTTCCACCCTGGCAGCAAACGCCTCTAGGATTGCCGTCATAGCGTTTATATGAATGAATGAATGAATGAGGGACTTGTATAGCGCTACACATGCGAACTGAATCGCCTCTAGGCGCTTTTTTTCAGCCAGTGTCTGCTTGGCTAATGCGGTCATTTTACACCGTAGGGTCTCGACACGCTTGGGACACACAGTCGTACACACATATATACAGGGACAATTTGGACAAGATCCAATTAACCTAACAGCATGTCTTTGGAGTGTGGGAGGAAGCCGGAGAACCCGGAGGAAACCCACGCAGACACAAGGAGAACATGCAAACTCCAGGCAGATGGTGTCGTGGTCGGGATTCGAACCAGCGACCCTTTTGCTGCTAGGTGAAAGTGCTAACCACTACACCACTGTGTTTATAGACACCTCAGGGGCACCAGTTGCTAAATCTGGTGTTTCAGGGGAGAAGACATCTGGCTCAGATGCCATGCTGACCACACGCTGACACCCACAGGGCTCCAGGCAAGATATCAATAGGCCACCCTCCTGCGCTGCAGCGATGCTGGGTTACCCAGAGGACTGACCACCCTGGAGCGGTACTGCTATGCTGCCGTGTGCTGCGCCTGTGATGCTGTCCCACTGCTGCTGTGTCAGTCTGCTTCTTTTATCACCACTTCCTGTGTGAATTTTCGCGCCAGTGTAATGCACCCAAGATGCCGGAGGCTCTCGCAAAATGGTTGCCAAAACGTCTGTATGGAAGATAATGTGGGCTCTAAGAAAATGGCCGCCGAGCCGAAGATAGAGGTCAAGCAGCTGCAGCCCACAAAAAGATGGCCGCCGAACGCCAATATATACATACAGGGTGGACAGACATGGCCGCCGATCAGCTGATAGGGGCAAGTGGGTGTGGCCGAACCACAGGAAGATGGCCGCCGGGCAGTCACAAGAGGCCGAACTCGGCATGGACCACCCAAAAATGGCCACCGACAGCATGGAGGAGGAAGCACATACAGGTAAGCAGAAATTACATTTCTTTTAAATGTTAATTACAGCCAGCCCCGCTCCAGTGGAACCCCTTAGGTGACCCCCAGCACCCAGCAAACTTTAGCTAGAAGCCCAGGGAGGAGGGAAAGGCAGGGAGAGAGGGAAGAAAGGGGCCACAACCACTTGGTCTCTCCACGAATATCCAGCTAAATCACCCAGCCGAGGCAGGGGAGTTTTACTTACCTATCCTGCATGTATTATGCTGGAAGACATTCCAAACAGATCATCGTCCGCGCACGGAAGGTGACTGTTGGCCAGGCATGCTGTGATTGGACCCAAAAGGGACGATCATATGTATGCCCTGGAGCGTGACGCTCACCGGACAGGCTGCTGCGACTCGGCCGTAAGGTCAGCCGAAGCTGAGCGGTCCAATGCAGGCCCTGGAGCGTAGGCTCACCGGCCACCCGTGGAGCGACGGGCATGTTGTGGAAAACCCAGCGCGTAGCTAGGGTCGGCACACGCTCGATGGCCGAAACTGGGGAGACTACAAGGATCGAGGATCCAGCCTGTCACTCAGTCGGCAGTTGATCGAAGATCGCAGGAAACAACAAATTTAGCAAAAAAATATATATCTTTTTTCCCCCGGACCAATGGGCCCGAAGGGAGCCATGTCCTACTCCTTGCTAGACAGAAAAAAACTGATCTGCGAGATGCAGACTGAGAGGTTATACCAGAGGGTCCGCCCCCTGGGCGGTACTGTAGAAGGTGTGATGCAACACTTTTTACAAGTTTTTCTGCCTAGTCACTCCTAATTAACAGATAATACCCACTTTGTCAATAGAGAAGCTGTGTCGGTCCATGGACGAAAGAGTAAAAATGTTTACATTTGATGACAATGCAAATAACCTACAAGCTGGTAGTGAAGTACAAGGCCTTCTTTCACTATCTCGGCGCTATGGTCTTATTAGGTTGTCTTTAGCAGATATCACAAAATGTTCAAATGTTTACTATATGACTTTTAAAATTATTCAAATCAGCAGCCGCTTTATACAGTGCACACTTATCCACAAATAAACAATATTAAATTCCAACAAATAACTTTAATAAAGTTATTTGTTGGAATTTACTATTGTTTATTTAAATGCAAATAACCTAATGATATAATTTTTTTTATTATTTCTGCAATTTAACCTATAAACATTTATTACAATTTTATATTTTTTATTAGCCCTGTTGGGGGGTGGCTTTGGTGAGATATCGGGGGTCTAAACAGACAGGGAAAGGGGCACAGATTCCCCATTTGCTTCCTCAGCAGCCTCAGCTGCACTGAAGATGTTTGGACAGGAGACAGCAGCTCCTGTTCAGTCATAAACTGAAGCATCATAAACACAGTGATCACTGACTCTGTGCATTCAGAAAAGGAAGGAGACAGTAAATGACAGATTTACCGGCTCCTTCCTCTGCTCTCCATCCTGACAGATCCAGGACAAGGGGGGACCAGAGGAGGATGACACAGGGGACAGTCGGGGATGACCGGTGCAGTGCAGTTACAAACAGTGTTAATTTTGCCAGCAAATTTCGATTTAGTTTTAGTCTTAGGACTAAAATGGCATTCTAGTTTTAGTCCCATTTTAGTCTTCTGCAATTGTTTTAGTTTTAGTCTACTAAATCGCCAGTACATTTTAGTCGACTAAAACCTAATGGGTGTAATTAAATTGTAATGCATTAGTTAACATTTCTCTACAATTTTGAAACGCATTTTATACTGCTGGAGTGAAAAATCTAATATGTTATTATTTATGGTGTTGAGGTATGAACATGCACTACAGACCAGTGTTAATTTTGAAGTCAAATTTCAATTTAGTTTTAGTCATATGCCGCGTACACACGACCGTTTTTCATGGCGTGAAAAATGCCATTTTTTTAATTGGTCATGAAAAACGATCGTTTTTTACGTCGTTCTTTTTAACGTTGTGAAAAACGGTAGTGTGTATGCTTTTACGAGGGTAAAAAAAATTGGATTTTTATAACAGCTTACCTGTAAAATCCTTTTCTTGGAGTACATCACGGGACACAGAGCGACAGTCATTACTAATGGGTTATATAGATACCGTCAGGTGCTGGCACTGGCAACTTCCAAAACCGGAAGTACCCTCCCCTATATAAGCCCCTCCCATCCGGGAGCACCTCAGTTTTGTAGCAAAGCAATAAGTGTCCCCAAAGAGGGGCGGGAGCTCTGTGTCCCGTGATGTACTCCAAGAAAAGGATTTTACAGGTCAGCTGTTATAAAAATCCTATTTTCTTTCTCGTACATCACGGGACACAGAGCGACATAGTCATTACTAATGGGATGTCCTAAAGCAATGCCAAATGAGGGGGGGGATACACCATATATAAGCTGAGCGCTATCAGACATGAGGATCTTTTGCGGCCTGCAACACACTGCGCCCAAAGGCGACATCCTCCTGACTTCTAACGTCCACCTGGTAGAACCTAGTAAACGTGTGAACTGAAGACCATGTTGCGGCCTTACAGATTTGAGCCAGGGAGGCCTGGTGATGCACTGCCCATGAAGTTCCAACTGCTCTCGTGGAGTGCGCTCTAACTTTGAACGGAGGCGGTCTCCTTCTCAAGCCATAAGCTTGCATAATGACCTGTCGAATCCACTTGGCTAAAGTAGATTTTGACGCTGCCTGACCCTTTCTGGGGCCTTCCGGCAGAATAAACAAAGTATCCGTTCTGCGAATCTGAGCAGTGGCTTTTAGATAAGCTTTAACTGCTCTTACTACATCCAAAGAATGCAATAACTTTTCCTCTACCGAAGTAGGTTTGGGGAAAAAAGAAGGAAGAACCACATCTTGGTTCAAATGAAACCTCAATACCACCTTAGGAAGAAAGGCTGGATGAGGACGTAACACTACTCTGTCCTTATGGATAACCAGATATGGCTCCTTACAGGACATAGCTGCTAATTCCGATACTCTTTTATCCGAACAATGGCTACTAGAAAAATCAATTTCCTGGTGAGAAGCACCAAGGAAATATGCTGTAATGGTTCAAATGGTTGTTTCTGTAGAACCGACAGAACCAAGTTTAGATCCCATGGACATATGGGAATATTAACCGGAGGACTAATATGCATCACTCCTTGTATAAAGGCTTTGACTAGTGAATGCGAAGCCAGGGGCCTTTGAAAAAATATTGACAAGGCCGAAATCTGACCCTTGATAGTACTCAAGGCAAGCTTCCTATCTACAGCCCACTGTAGGAAGTCCAGAATCCTACCTATTACGTACTTATGTGGATGCCATTTCTTGGCCTCACACCACGCGATGTACGCCTTCCAGATTCTATAGTAGATCTGCCTGGATACCGGCTTCCTGGCATTGATCATGGTAGATACCACAGCATTAGAGAGCCCTCTCTTTTTTAGAATGTGGGCTTCAATAGCCAGGCCGTCAAACCTAGGGCTGGTAAGGAAGGGTGGTATATCGGTCCTTGCGAAAGCAGGTCCGGACGACGTGGGAGAGTCCAAGGACTCCCCACTGAAATTTTACAATCTCCGCGTACCACGCTCTTCGGGGCCACGCTGGAGCCACCGGAATCACTGGTTTCTTTTCTACCCTGATTCTGCGGAGTAATCGAGGTAACCATTGTGGCGGTGTGAATGCATATATCAGCTTGAACTGATCCCAAGGGAACACTAGGGCATCCGAGCCGCAAGCTAGGGGATCCCTTGTCCGAGAGACAAACCTGTCCCCCTTTGCGTTGAATCTGGATGCTAGAAGATCTACATCCGATGTTCCCCACCGCTGACATATTGTCCAGAAAACCTCGGGGTGAAGGGACCCTTCCTCTGGGCCTAATTGCTGGCGACTTAGAAAGTCCGCCTTCCAATTCTCCACTCCTGGAATGAATACCGCAGATATGGCTGGGACATATTTTTCTGCCCATTTCAGGATGTAATTTACTTCCCTCTGGGCTGCACGACTCCTGGTGCCCCCCTGATGATTGATATATGCCACTGCTGTGGCATTGTCTGATTGAATTCTGACAGGGGACCCTTGGAGTTTGGATGTCCATGCTACTAGGGCATACCGGGCTGCTCGTATCTCTAAGAGATTGATGGGCAGGGCCTTTTCTGCATCCGACCATCTGCCCTGGAGAGACTATTGCTCCAGTACTGCTCCCCAGCCTATAAGGCTGGCATCTGTAGTGACCACCTTCCAAGAAATCGGACTGAAGGATTTCCTTTTTTCCAGATTCTGGGGAACCAACCACCAACGGAGGCTCTTGCGAACGGAAGGGGACAAGGACATTGTAAGTCTAGGGCCTGAACTTTTTTGTTCCAGGCTGACAGTATGGCCCCTTGCAAATTCCTTGAATGGAATTGACCGTAGGGTACTGCTTCGAATGATGCCACCATTTTTCCCAGCAGCCTCATATACAGGCGTATGGACGGCTGTCTTTTTTGTACCCACTAAGTGGATCAAATCTTTCAAAGACAACACCTTTCCTCGAGGCAAGAATATTTTTCTCTGGCCTGAATCCAACCTTAGCCCCCAGTATTCCAGACTTTTGACTGGTTTTTAGGGCTGACTTGTCTCGGTTGATAATCCAACCGTGAGATTCCAGATACTTGATTGTCTTGTGAACGACCACGTCTAGTTTTTTCACTGAGTGGTCTATCAGCAACAAGTCATCCAGATATGCCATTATCATTACACCTTGTGTTCTTAGATTGGCCAATAAAGGGCCAGAATTTTTGTAAACACTCGTGGTGCTGTGGCCAAACCGAAGGATAAGGCTCTGAACTGAAAATGGCGCCCTTCTACTGCAAAGCGTAGACATTTTTGGTGGACTGGAAAGATGGGAATGTGCAAATAAGCATCTTTGATGTCGATCGCGGCTAACCAATCCTCCCCTTGTAGGGCAGTGGCCACCGATCGGATCGACTCCATCGGAAAGTCCTGATATACAGGAATTTGTTTAGCCCTTTTAGAATTAATATGGGCCTCCCGTCCGCGTTTGCTTCGGGACTGTAAAGAGGTTTGAGTAAAACCCGAACCCTCATTCTTCCAGGGGAACCTCCATAATTACTCCTTGGAGCAATAGTTGTTCTAGTGCCAACAGGAGGGACTCTCTCTTCCGGGGATCCCTTGGCACGTTTGACCTCAAAAATGGGAAGGAGGAGAGTCTTAACTCCAAACTGTATCCCAAACCTACTGCGGAGAGCACCTATCTGTCTTGATCGTGTCCCGCCAGGTCTCTTGCGAACAACTGGAGTCCTCCCCCCACCCGACTGAGTGGGGGCTTCAATGAATTTAACTTTGGGGGAGGTTTTGTACCTCCCCTGACCCAGGGTTTCTCATTACCCTGCTACTGTCCCTGTTTTTTACCCCCGGGATTTGACCGAGGAGGCCGTCGGAACTGTTACACAGCCGATGCCCCAGGGACTGGAGAAGCAGGCCTCTTAAAGAGGGACCTCTAACTCTGTTTTTAACCGGCAAGAGCGTATTTTTACCGCTGGAAATTTTCTGGATATATTTGTCCAGGTTTTCCCTGAATAAACGTTCACCATGAAATGGGACGCTAACCAGCCATTCTTTACAGGGAGCTTCAGCAGACCAGTTTTTGAGCCATAGGAGCCTACGCATATGTACTATAGACAGCGTAAGGCGGGAGGCCTGATGGACTGAATCCTTTATGGCGTCAACCGCAAAGCCTAAGGCTCTAGGTAGATCAGCTAGGGCAAAGCCTGCTGATCTGTCAAGTCCCTCAAGACCTGTTTCAACTGATCCTTCACTGCTTAGCAGACCCCAATAGCTGCTACTGCTGGTTGTATCACCAAGCAGATTTTCATAAGGACTCCAATCTTTTATCTATTGGGTTCTTGAACATTTGGACATTATCCACTGGACATGTCAGTGATTTATACATACAAGAGATGGCTGCGTCCACTGTAGGGACCTTCCATTTTTTTTTTTTTTTTTTTGATGAACTTATCCTCCATGGGATAGACCACCGGAAATCTCTTGGGGGAATAAATATTTTCTCAGGACGTTCCCAATCCTGGTAAATGAGCCCTTTCAGTAAAGGGTGAAGTGGAAAAGAACAAACAGTCTGGGGGCTTCTAGCGACCCCAACGAGGATACAGTAGTGGTTGATGGTTCCGCAAGGTGCATTTTTAAATGCTGATCGGACCATGTTAGTCAGAGACTGAACCCATAATCTTTCAGCTTGAGATGCTGAGAAAAGGTTCCCCCACTGTTGATTCCTCTATAACAGAATCAACCTCATCCTGATCCCCTTCAGGCAGGTCGATCCCTGTATGGGACTGTTGCTCTGCTAACAGGCACCCTGAAGGAGGAGACGGAGATCGGGCGTGCTTTCCCTGACAGGGAGGCAGCGATAAATGTTGACAATCTCTCTCTAATCCTCCCAGAGCTGAGGAAAAAACCTCCTCTGTTACATACACAGGAGCAGGTGAACTGAGGACAGCCACAGTACCAAGTACCCCTGCGGGGTCTCTACGGTCACTTACCTCTGAACTTCAGGGGAGACTGGTGCAGCAGAAGTATGCCCAAGATCCTCCGAGCCCGATGAGACCCCCTTCGCTTCCTGGAAGATTCAGTTCCGGAGCTTCTGGACGGCATATTCCTAAGCCTAAAGCTGAGGTATTCCAGCCGTAATACACCACTTTTACTGAGAATAGTCTAGCACAATTGCTGCTATATCACAGTTGGTGTCTACTAATGTGCCTTTCTAGGGGATGCCTGTATCAACCGCTTGCTGTATGCCCTTTTTTTTTAAATGTTGCCAGCTCTGTCTCTGTACTTCAAGCTCACCACACAAAACTGTGGTTTTTACATGCTGGGATGCCCGCACATGCGCAGAAGCGCTGCGGCGCACACAGAGCGTCATCCCCCAGGCTCCGCCCCCTTTCCTGGCTCACCTCTATATATAGAGGCGCGTGCACGCGCACGCGCGCGGCCACGTGCGCCTTCGGCGCTAATTTTGAAAAATGGAGACTAGGGACAAGAGCCAGGGCCCCTCTTTGCCGCAGGCCGGGGGATGGACGAGCATTGCAACATGGCAGAGGAAGCAGTTTCCCATAAGAGAACTCACCATCTGCCTGGACTTGCTCTGCTGAGAAGAAACTAGTCCACATGACAAGAAAACATTCCACAGCGGCCTCTAGTGGACAAACACAGGTACCGCAGTCTAATATCTTAAATATATATAAAAAAAAAATTTTTTTTTTTTTTCTTGACCACCATTAAAAATTATTACATTTTTTTAGTAGTTACAGGCATGCACAGAATTTTGCGGGAATACCATTAGGTAACAGACAGAAAGACAAATTAGGCTTGGGGGTCCCCCAATAGAACCAAGTTCCTGGGGGCCCCCACTTACCTGTTCCCCGCCGCAGGACTTTGTTTGGTCCACAAAAGCCCAAACTTCACCTATCACGGCAGGCATTGTAATCAAACCTTCAGGGACCGGGTTCCCAAGGATTCCACTCCCCTGGACCTGTATAGCACCCTGCACAGAAAACATCTTGGTCGTGGGTATGACCAGAGCTCTGGATCCCAGGGTCCAGCTCTCCTAAGAGAAGCATTACAGGCAAAACCTTGCTCTTCTCTGCAAGGCCCGGGTACCGACCGTTTAGCTATGAAGCTTTTTTGGTCGGATCCGGAATAGCTTACTGAGGCCCAAAAGAACCTGTACGCAAGCTCAGTGAAAAACACATGTTTCTTCTTGGCCAACACCTTAGACACTGGCAAAAAACTGAGGTGCTCCCGGATGGGAGGGGCTTATATAGGGGAGGGTACTTCCGGTTTTGGAAGTTGCCAGTGCCAGCACCTGACGGTATCTATATAACCCATTAGTAATGACTATGTCGCTCTGTGTCCCGTGATGTACGAGAAAGAAAATGCGCGTGCTCAGAATCAAGTATGAGACGGGAGTGCTCCTTCTGGTAAAACTAACGTTCGTAATGGAGATATCACATTCGTCACGCTGTAACGGACTGAAGAGCATGAGGCTGAAAAGCGCAAATCGGCTCTCACCAAACTTTACTAATACGAGGATCAGCAAAAGCAGCCCAAAGGGTGGCGCCATCGGAATAGAACTTCCCCTTTATAGTGCCGTCGTACGTGTTGTACGTCACCGCACTTTGCTCGAGCATTTTTTTTCACGATAGTGTGTAGGCAAGGCAGGCTTGAGAGGAAACATGAAAAATCACGTCGAGAAAAACTTTGTTTTTTTCTTGACTAAAATGGCATTTTTTTGTCGTATTTTAGTCATCTCAGTAGAGTAAATAGTATTAATTTAGTAGACTAAAATGTTTTAGTTGACAACATTAACACTGGTTACAAGCACCGATCTCCCTGTATAGCTTTCAGTTAGGCAGCTCACAGATGTGGGAGGGAAATGAGAAGTGGCTGTCAGAAAAGATATACAGGGAGAGCTGTGCTTGTAACTGCACCCACCGCCCATCTGTGAGGCTGCCCGGCCCCCCCTGCTACGCTGAAGATGCCGGGTGTACTGGCCTCCCTGTCGGGAGGTATCGGATCAAGCATCGGAGCATTTGCACGAGTACAAGTACTCGTGCAAATGCTCAGCATCAGTACCGATACTAGAATCGGGGCAACCCTAGTTTGCACGTATGCAAAGTGCAGCACTCCTGAGCAAAAAAAAAAACATTGGGTTTTCTCCAGATTGTGGTATTCCCGGATTGGATTCAGAGGTTTGGAGATTTCAAAGAGTTGAGGGAGAAAAGACATCTCCAACTCAATGTCCTAGCTTTGCAGAAGATCAGAAAGGCTGTGAGTGCAGGTGCACACAGCCCTCATAATGACGGGCTCCCATCAAGAGACAGGTGTGCTTTACACAAGAGACAGCACTCCATGCTGGGAAGAGAGATTCCTTGTCCACAGGACTGGGAGAGTCACAGCAGCTAAACGAGTCTAAGACTGAGAGAGCCGGGATGACTAGGTAAGTCCAAGGGACTGAGGGAATCTGGAGGTCTTGGAGGAGTAAGAGATCCTGGGGTGTCAGGCGAACCCCTATCTAGAGGCCAAGAAGTGGGTCCCTGTAGCTGGGTGCTGCAACTGAAAGGGCTGAGAGAGCCAGGAGAGCTGGGGAAGCAGAGGTAATAATAAGATGGTTGGAGGGGCCAGAAGCCAAGAGCCAAGGTTTAAGGCCTAATTAGTAGTGCTACAGAAGAAAGAGCCAGGGGACTCAATATTATTTTTCATTTTTTGTTTTGACAATGAAAACCCCAGCATGGGCAACTACTTTTCCTGTTGACCTTTGAGTTTGTTTAATAAAATTGCGCCAACAAGCCCTAAAACACTGTTCAAACTGGCATGGACTCACTAAAGATTCTTCTACCGCTGAGCTAAAAAAAAACATATTACAGTATACCGTAATAAATAAAATGTTTGCTCACAAATTATGATGACTTCTACTCTTTCAAGAATACCACCCTGCATACAAGCACTTAACAGACCATAGTTTTGGAATGGGATGTCCAAAAGGCTTATATATTAGGTGTGCTGATCAGGTGTTTACAAATTTTTGCCCGTAAAGTGTATGCATATATTAGATACTGTAACTCTGTTTTTTTTTACTAATAGGGCAAACATCTGGATGAAAACTATACAGCTAAAAGTCACCCCTTTACCCCTGCTGTGGAAAGGAATATGTTTGCTGTGCCTAAGGAAAAATCCAGGCCTGTCTATTAAAAGAGAAGTCCAGCCTGAGCTTGTTTGGCTGGGCTTCTCCTACGGGTCACAGGAGTGCAATTCGTTTTGCACTCCTGTGAACCATTTTCAGCAGAGAGTGGTCTGAAGTCCGTTCTCCGCTGACATCACACAGATCAGTCCAGACACTGCATCATCCCACCTTTGGAAGTCTGGATCTGCCAGGTGCCTGGACTGATGGCCGTCTTAGCCTCTCAGCGATCCGCTGAGACGGCTACTCCCCGCCCCTCCACAGCTCCAGTGTTCCATTGATTGGCAGTCAGCAGCTCTCCAGTCGGGGAGGTGAGAGAACCGGGCCATCTGCAATGTTCGATGGCTCGGGGGTCAGTGCAGAGACGCCAGGGGAAAAATGCAGCATCGGACCAATACTGGATCCACTTATAAAAAAAACTTGGATTTTTTTCCGACGGATGTTGGCTCAAACTTGTCTTGCATACGTCTCCAACTTGATTCTGAGCATGCGTGGAATTTTGTGCATCGGAATTGTCCACACACGATTGGAATTTACGAGAACGGATTTTGTTGTTGGAAAATTTAAGAACCAGCTCTCAAATTTTTGTTGTCGGAAATTCCGACAGCAAATGTCCGATGGAGCCTACACATGGTCGGAATTTATGACAAAAAGCTACCATCGAACATTTGTTGTTGGAAATTCCGACCGTGTGTACGCGGCATTAGATGCATGGCATTTATAGTACATCACATAAAGTAGTATTTTTCCTGCCATCATATAAATTCTTTCAAGGAGAGCCTTATTGTATCTACACAGAATTTATAATTCTATAAAAGCCCAACTACAGCTAAAATATGACAGGAGGACAGAGTAATAATCTGACAGAGATCCTAACATCTCTCGATTTTACTCAAAAATCATATTTTGTTGCTGTCTGTGTCCCCAAATAGGGAGGTTTCTCATTATTTTAGGAAGTGATGAAAAACTTCCCCAATTGGGGCACAGATTGCAAATAAAACCTGACAGAGGTTCTAACCCTTCTCCACTCTGTCCAAAATTATTCCAAATGTTTTGGGTAGAAATTGGCTTTTCTATACAAAAAAATATATAAAGAAAGCAAGACAAGAGATAACAAAGAACGCATATGTTGTAGATACAATTAGTGGTTTTCTAGTGCACGATACATTGACATACTGTAGATCAAACTGGTGTGTTTGCAAAGTAGGTCATAATTATCTTTTTTTATTGTCCCAAGTAGAATATATCTATTCATTTTATAATTGTGTTTTCAGAAAACAATGGCAAAAGCCAAGAGAAGTGTTAAAAGGACAATATTAGGGCTGTGGTTGCACGCAAGGCTGGAAATGTTTGGCAAGAAATGTATATGCGTATGTTCATTTTAATTATAATACCTTAAATTTAGTTGACAGTTGTCAACAAGTAGTTAAATCTCTTGCTAATAAATTATTACAATCTCATGTGAAGTTGCAGCCCTACTCAGTATGACTAATTCACATAACTCTGTCTCAATGTCATTTCACACAAATTATTTATTTATTTATATTTAAAAAACACAAAAAAAATTTTTCACCGGTTCAGAAATTTAGGTGATGATTTCATGTCCAGAATAATCAATAAATCTCTTAAAAATCAGGGACTTCATTGGGAATTACGCAGTACCTAATGGCATGCACTCTGCACTCAAAGGAAAAAATGATGATTTTTTTTGTAAACAATTAGAATGTTTAGCTAGTACAATGTAGATAGAAATGTTTTTCCTAAGGCATTCCTGCAGGATGCTGTACAGGTCCAAGTGAGTGGAACCTAAACATGAAAAGGGTACCCAGTCCTTGAAGGTCCTCAAGTGACAGGAATCCACCGTGAAGGGTGAAGATTGGAAGGCAACACATGTGCAAGGAGAGGGATCAGAGGGAAAGCATAAACCAGGGAGTATTGGCTCCAGGGAATTATCAGAGCATCTGCTCTGATTGCCAGAGGATCTCTTGTTCGGGACACAAACTGCTGTAGCTTGTTGTTGAACCTGGATGCCAGTAGATCGACCTTTGACCATCCCCAACATTGGTAAATTTCCTGGAACACCCATGGGTGTAGGGACCATTCCTCTCTGCTGGTTGCTGAGATAATCTTTCTTCCAGTTCTCTATTCCCGGGATATGGACTGCCGATATAATTGGCATATGTTCCTCTGCCCAGGCTAGTATGTAGTTCACCTCCTTCAGAGCTGAACGACTCCTGGTACCGTCTTGGTGGTTTATATAGGCCAATGCAGTGGCATTGTCAGATTAAACCCCGATAGGGTAGTCCTGAAGCTCCATCATCCAGGACCGTAGGGCCAGACGTACTGCCCGTAATTCCAGGATGTTGATGGGCAAGATCTGTTCTGTCCCTGAGCATTTTCCTTGAGCTGTGAGCCCCTCTATGTTCGCTCCCAGGCCTGAGAGACTGGCATCTGTAGTCGGTACTCTCCAAGTAACCGGGAGGAAGGATCTTCCCTTTTGCAGGTTCGGTCCTGTAACCACCAGCGTAGGCTTAAGCGTGCCCGAGGAGATAACATTGGATAATCCAGGGCCTTTCCTCTCCTGTTCCAAGCCAACAAGATGTCTTGTTGTAGCGGCCTGGAATGGAACTGGGCATAGGACACCGCCTCGAATGAGGATACCATCCTCCCTAGAAGACTCGTACAGAGTCGAATGGAGAGTTGTCTAGTGTCCCTTATCTGACGCACCTGAGTCTTCAAGGCACAGATCCTTGCGGGTGGCAAGAATACTCTTGCCTGGACTGTATCTAGGATCAGACCTAAATACTTTAGATCTTAAGATAGTCTCAAGTTTGACTTATCTGTATTTATGATCAAGCCTAAGCTTTCCAAATACCGCACTGCGCATGTTATGCTCTGTTCTAGAGCTTGTAGTGAATGATTTCTGAGCAGGAGGTCTTCCAGATACCCGAGCACCAGGACCCCTTGGGCCCTTAAAGACCCAGTACTGGTGCTAGGACCTTTGTGAACATCCGGGGGGCTGTAGCAAGCCCGAAGGGTAGAGCCACGAACTGAAAGCGACGTCCCTCTACTGCAAACCGCAGGAATCTCCGATGAGGTTGAAAGATAGGTACATGTAGATACAAGCCCTTTATATCAATGGAGGCTAGAAAGTCTCTCATGTGGAGTGAGGCTACTACTGAGCAGATAGACTCCATCAGAAAGGACTTGATCAGTAGATATTGGTTCAAGGATCTTAGGTCCAAGATGGGCCTTGTGTCCCTGTTTGGTTTTTGAACCGTAAAAAGGTTAGAGTAAAACCCCATGCCCCTTTCGGGTACAGGAACCTCTACAATCACTCCTTGATGCACTAAATGATATAGTGCCTGAAGTAATAAGTCTCTTTTTGGAGGATCCGAAGGAATGTTGGATCTTCAAAACCTCTGAGGGGGAACCCCCCCTGCAACTACAGCTTGTAACCGCGGGATATAGTTGAGGTGACCCACTTGTCCTAAACAATTGTTCTCCAAATGTCTGCAAAGTGCAGCAGCCTTCCCCCCACCCGATGGAGTGGGGGCGTTTCCTCAAAAGGAGGGCTTGGTGCTGGGTTTAGAAGAATTTTGCACCCAGGGCTTTTTCTGGCCCTGGCCTTGCAGCTTGCCCCTGGCTCCATCGCTCTGTTGGCAGGGGAACCGCCTTGGTGCTGAGACGTTTGCGGAAGCAGTCCCTGAGGTTTTAAAACGAGGGACGCTTGGTGCTTTTCTTCACAGGAAGTAGAGAACTCTTTCCTACAGATATCTTTTGGATATATTTGTCCAAATCATCGCAAAATAAACGTTCCCCATGAAAGGGGAAACCTGCCAGTAACTTCTTACAAGGAGGTTCAGCTGACCAGTTCTTAAGCCTATGTATAGCCTAAGTTCTTGCGCATATGTACAGACATGAGAGCCAAACGAGAAACCTGCTGTATTGAATCCTTTAAGGTGTCAACAGCAAAACACAGCGCTTGAGGAATATTTGCCTTATTTTCAGACTGATCATCCTCCTGGTTAGGCCTGTTAGGCCGTTTGACCTGATCCTTTATGGACTGGCAAATACCAATTGCTGCAACAGCTGGCTGAATAGCTGAACTGGCCAAAGAAAAATAAGCTTTTAATAATTACTCCAATTTATCAACAGGGTGTTTCAAGCCCTGTGCATTATCCACCAGGTTCAGTTCTTGTTTAAGGAAGAGACTGCTGCATCTATGGCTGGCATGCTCCATTTCTTAGTGAACTTTTCATCCATGGGAAATAAAAGGGAAAACCTTTTAGGAGTTACAAAAATCCTGTCAGGATTTTCCCAATCAGCATACACCGCCTCTTCCAACAGGGGGTGTAGGGGGAAAACCTGCGTGGCCTGAAGAGGCCTCAGGGATCCCAAAGAGGACCAGGGAGGCTCAGTGACCTCAGTAAGAGGCAACTTAAAGGCAGAGCGAACTATTTCGGTAAGAGTCGGGATCAAGAGCCTCTGTGATTGAGAGGTAGGTACCGGCTGGATATCTTCTCGTCCAGGTTACATTCGGAAGCAGACCCATCCGTCAGGCCATCCACAGAATCCTGAGCTTTAAGCTCTTCCCCATCCTCAACCCATTCTTGCTGCAGACATGGAGGCTCCGGGGGGGCGATCTGTCACGCTTCTTGCCACCCTGTGGGATGGAGGCAATCATACCAGTAATCCTGTGCTCTAAGCCGGCTAGGGCAGAGGACAGTTCCTCCTTCGTGATAAAGGGTGAGGCAGCAGCGTTGACTGTAGGCACCATACCAGATAGGCGCAGCGGCTCAGATTGCCCGGAAGCCTCAGGTCTTTCAGGGGATACAACACTAGAGATACGACTAGGTTCATCAGGAACTACTGACGACATAGGTGTGCCCTTCCCTGTAGTGCTAGTCCCGCTCCTATTTTTTGAAGACATTTACTAGCCACAAAAAGGGAGTACTTGGGTGTAGATTTAACACATCTAGAAGGGAGACCCTTTAATAGGGCTCACCAAGCCCCTATGTAACAATTCTGCTAGCACCTTAGCCTGCCAAGCAACACTTGGTGACTCGTGTGACCCGGGTAATGAGAAATGAACTGCTGCAAGTGTCTGGTTTAGAGCCTGCTGTGTCCCACAGCTGTCTCCTGGAAACACTGCATGTTTGGCATACACAGCTTAAATAAGCTGGCTGCGCGCCAGGACTTTCTGCACCTGCGATCCCAGCAAACAGGCGTGGCCGCATTTGCATATGACACGAATCTACGTGTGCCCAATAAGGCTACTGCGCCAGTGCGGCGAAGTCGCATGCGCCTTGGCTGCCAGCAAACTGGTGAGACAAATGGTGTCTTGGGCGAACGCACGTGCGCCCTGGCCGTTTAAACACTAGTGAGTATAATGGCACCAGACAACAACTGGTGAGTATAGCAGCCTTCTTACAAATGCACATGAGCCCTGGTTTGTCGAACAAATAAACTGTTAAGTTTGTGTGCCCTGGTAAAGCCAAGGCCAAGGCGAAATGGTGCAGCGTTGTGTGCTATCATACAGGTTAAAAACAGCCAGACACAAGCAACAAGGTACACTTTGCAAACACCCACGGCTAGCCCAAAATCTCCCCCGTATGGTCACACAGGTGTCCTGCCCTTAGCTAGCTTGACTGATTGCTACAATCACTGGGACACCCCACAATATATAAAAAGGGGTTGCACTTACCAGCTCAGGCGCAGGGCAGCTTAGAAACTAAGAGCCCAACCTTCACTGTGGGTTTTCTGTCACTTGAGGACCTTCAAGGACTGGGTACCCTTTTCATGTTTAGGTTCCACTCCCTTGGACCTGTACAGCATCCTGCAGAAATGCCTTAGGAAAAAGCAGATAACCGGCACTTCCTGGTTACGATGTGATCAGTTCTGATTAGACACAGTTGATCACATGGTAAAGAGACTACGTCATAGGCCCTTTACCTAGATCAGAGATGCGTTGTGTCAGAGTGACACACCGCACTACCGATCACCACACGCGAGCGGCTAATCCTGCTGGACGTCATATGACGTCCAGTCAGGGATAATGAAACCACCGCCCGGCCGACATTTTGCTATAGGCCGGGCGGGATGTGGTTAAAGTTTCACTAAACCCACATCATAAAAAAAATATCAATAAATGGTGTATTCTATGCTATTCATACTCCGTAAAAAAAACAAAACACAAAAAATAGGATTTTTATAACAGCTTACCTGTAAAATCCTTTTCTTGGAGTACATCACGGGACACAGAGCGGCATAGTCATTACTATGTGGGTTATATAGTTTACCTTCAGGTGCTGGCACTGGCAACTTCCAAACCGGAAGTACCCTCCCCTATATAAGCCCCTCCCATCCGGGAGTACCTCATTTTTGTAGCAAAGCAATAAGTGTCCCCAAAAGAGGGGTGGGAGCTCTGTGTCCCGTGATGTACTCCAAGAAAAGGATTTTACAGGTAAGCTGTTATAAAAATCCTATTTTCTTTCTCGTACATCACGGGACACAGAGCGACATAGTCATTACTATGTGGGACGTCCCAAAGCAATGCCCAATGAGGGGGGGGGGATACACCATACATAAGCTGGGCGCTATCAGACATGAGGATCTTTTGCGGCCTGCAACACACTGCGCCCAAAGGCGACATCCTCCTGACTTCTAACGTCCACCTGGTAGAACCTAGTAAAAGTGTGTACTGAAGACCATGTTGCGGCCTTACAGATTTGAGCCAGGGAGGCCTGGTGATGCACTGCCCATGAAGTTCCAACTGCTCTCGTGGAGTGCGCCCTAACTTTGAACGGAGGCGGTCTCCTTCTCAAGCCATAGGCTTGCATAATGACCTGTCGAATCCACTTGGCTAAAGTAGATTTTGACGCTGCCTGACCCTTTCTGGGGCCTTCCGGCAGAATAAACAAAGTATCCGTTCTGCGAATCTGAGCAGTGGCTTTTAGATAAGCTTTAACTGCTCTTACTACATCCAAAGAATGTAATAACTTTTCCTCTACCGAACTAGGTTTGGGGAAAAAGGAAGGAAGAACCACATCTTGGTTCAAATGAAACCTCGATACCACCTTAGGAAGAAAGGCTGGATGAGGACGTAACACTACTCTGTCCTTATGGATAACCAGATATGGCTCTTTACAGGACATAGCGGCTAATTCCGACACTCTTTTAGCCGAACAAATGGCTACTAGAAAAATCTATTTCCTGGTGAGAAGAACCAAGGAAATGTGCTGTAATGGTTCAAATGGTTGCTTCTGTAGAACCGACAGAACCAGGTTTAAGTCCCATGGACATATGGGAATATTAACCGGAGGGCTAATACGCATCACTCCTTGTATAAAGGCTTTGACTAGTGAATGCGAAGCCAAGGGCCTTTGAAAAAATATTGACAAGGCCAAAATCTGACCCTTGATAGTACTCAAGGCAAGCTTCCTATCTACAGCCCACTGTAGGAAGTCCAGAATCCTACCTATTACGTACTTACGTGGATGCCATTTCTTGGCCTCACACCAGGCGATGTACGCCTTCCAGATTCTATAGTAGATCTGCCTGGATACCGGCTTCCTGGCATTGATCATGGTAGATACCACAGGATTAGAGAGACCTCTCTTTTTTAGAATGTGGGCTTCAATAGCCAGGCTGTCAAACCTAGGGCTGGTAAGGAAGGGTGGTATATCGGTCCTTGCGAAAGCAGGTCCGGACGATGTGGGAGGGTCCAAGGACTCCCCACAGACATTTTTACAATCTCCGCGTACCATGCTCTTCGGGGCCACGCTGGAGCCACCAGAATCACTGGTTTCTTTTCTACCCTGATTCTGCGGAGTAATCGAGGTAACAATTGTGGCGGTGGAAATGCATATATCAGCTTGAACTGATCCCAAGGGAACACTAGGGCATCCGAGCCGCAAGCTAGGGGATCCCTTGTCCGAGAGACAAACCTGTCCACCTTTGCGTTGAATCTGGATGCTAGCAGATCTACATCCGGTGTTCCCCACCGCTGACATATTGTCCGGAAAACCTCGGGGTGAAGGGACCATTCCCCTGGGCATAATTGTTGGCGACTTAGAAAGTCCGCCTTCCAATTCTCCACTCCTGGAATGAATACCGCGGATATGGCTGGGACATATCTTTCTGCCCATTTCAGGATGCAATTTACTTCCCTCTGGGCTGCACGACTCCTGGTGCCACCCTGATGATTGATATATGCCACTGCCGTGGCATTGTCCGATTGAATTCTGACAGGGGACCCTTGGAGTTTGGATGTCCATGCTACTAGGGCATACCGGGCTGCTCGTATCTCTAAGAGATTGATGGGCAGGGCCTTTTCTGCATCCGACCATCTGCCCTGGAGAGACCATTGCTCCAGTACTGCTCCCCAGCCTATAAGGCTGGCATCTGTAGTGACCACCTTCCAAGAAATCGGACTGAAGGATTTCCCTTTTTCCAGATTCTGGGGAACCAACCACCAACGGAGGCTCTTGCGAACGGAAGGGGACAAGGACATTGGTAAGTCTAGGGCCTGAACTTTTTTGTTCCAGGCTGACAGTATAGCCCTTTGCAAATTCCTTGAATGGAATTGACCGTAGGGTACTGCTTCGAATGATGCCACCATTTTTCCCAGCAGCCTCATGCACAGGCGTATGGACGGCTGTCTTTTTGTACCCACTAGGTGGATCAAATCTCTCAAAGACGACCCCTTTTCTTGAGGCAAGAAAATTTTTCTCTGGTCTGAATCCAGCCTTAGCCCCAAGTATTCCAGACTTTTGACTGGTTTTAGGGCTGACTTGTCTCGGTTGATAATCCAACCGTGAGATTCCAGATACTTGATTGTCTTGTGAACGACCACTTCTAGTTTTTCCACTGAGTGGTCTATCAGCAACAAGTCGTCTAGATATGCCATTATCGTTACACCTTGTGTTCTTAGATTGGCCAATAATGGGGCCAGAATTTTTGTGAACACTCTTGGTGCTGTGGCCAGACCGAAGGGTAAGGCTCTGAACTGAAAATGGCGCCCTTCTACTGCAAAGCGTCAAAATTTTTGGTGGACTGGAAAGATGGGAATGTGCAAATAAGCATCTTTGATGTCGATCGAGGCTAACCATTCCTCCCCTTGTAGGGCAGTGGCCACCGATCGGATCGACTCCATCCGGAAAGTCCTGATATGTAGGAATTTGTTTAGCCCTTTTAGATTTAATATGGGCCTCACGTCCCCGTTTGGCTTCGGGACTGTAAAGAGGTTTGAGTAAAACCCGAACCCCCATTCTTCCAGGGGAACCTCCATAATTACTCCTTGGAGCAATAGTTGTTCTAGTGCCAACAGGAGGGATCCTCTCTTCTGGGGATCCCTTGGCACGTTTGACCTTATAAAATGGGAAGGAGGGGAGTCTTTTAACTCCAATTTGTATCCCAGACTTACTGCGGAGAGCACCCATCTGTCTCTGATCGTGTCCCGCCAGGTCTCTGCGAACAACTGAAGTCTTCCCCCCACCCGATTGAGTGGGGGCAACCCTTCATGCATTTGACTTTGGGGGAGGTTTTGTACCTCTCCTGACCCAGGGTTTCTTGTTACCCTGTGATTGTCCCTGATTTTTACCCCCAGGATTTGACCGAGGAGGCCGTCGGAACTGTTTCACAGCCGATGTCCTAGGGACTGGAGAAGCAGGCCTCTTAAAAGAGGGACCTCTAACTCTGTTTTTAACCGGCAAGAGTGTACTTTTACCGCTGGAAATTTTCTGGATATATTTGTCCAGGTCTTCCCCGAATAAGCGTTCACCATGAAATGGGAAGCTGACCAGCAATTTTTTACAGGGAGCTTCAGCAGACCAGTTTTTGAGCCATAGAAGCCTGTGCATATGTACTACAGACAGCGTAAGGCGGGAGGCCTGATGGATTGAATCCTTTATAGCGTCAACCGCAAAGCATAAGGCTCTAGGTAGATCAGCTAGGGCAAGAGCCTGCTGATCTGGCAAGTCCCTTAAGACCTGTTTCAACTGATCCTTCACTGCTTGGCAGACCCTAATAGCTGCCACTGCTGGTTGTGTCACCAAGCCTGCTGTAGAGAAAGCAGATTTTAATAAGGACTCCAATTTTTTATCTATTGGGTCCTTGAACATTTGGACATTATCTACTGGACATGTCAGTGATTTATTCACACAAGAGATGGCTGCGTCCACTGTAGGGACCCTCCATTTTTTGATGAACTTATCCTCCATGGGATAGACCACCGGAAATCTCTTGGGGGGAGTAAATATTTTATCAGGATGTTCCCAATCCTGGTAAATGAGCCCTTCCAGTAAAGGATGGATTGGAAAGGAACAAACAGTCTGGGGAGCTTTTAGAGACCCCAACGAGGAGACAGAAGTGGATGATGGCTCCGCAAGGGGCATTTTAAATGCTGATCAGACCATGTTAGTCAGGGACTGAACCCATAATCTTTCAGCATGTGATGCTGAAAATGGCTCTTCCACTGTTGATTCCTCTACAACAGAATCAACCTCATCCTGATCCCCTTCAGGTAGGTCGATCCCTGTATGGGACTGTTGCTCTGCTAACAGGTACTCTGAGGGAGGAGACGGAGATCGGGCGCGCTTTCCCTCTGACAGGGAAGCAGCGATCAATGTTGTCAATCTCTCTTCCAGTCCTCCCAGAGCTGAGGAAAAAACCTCCTCTGTTATATACACAGGAGCAGGTGAACTGAGGACAGCCATAGTAACAGGTACTCCTGAGGGTGCTCTACGGTCACTAACCTCTGATTTTTCAGGGGAGATTGGTGCAGCCGAAGCATGCCCAAGATCCTCAGAGCCCGATGGAGACCCCCTATGCTTCCTGGGATTCTTAGTCCCGGAGACTTTAGACGGCATATTCCTAAGCCCAAAGCTGAGGTATTCCAGCCGAAATACACCACTTACTGACAATAGTCTAGCACAATTGCTGCTATATAAACAGTTGGTGTCTACTAATGTGCCTTTCTATGGGGATGCCTGCATCAACCGCCTGCTGTATGCCTTTCTAAATGTTGCCAGCTCTGTTTCTGCCTTCCATAACCAGCTGACAACACCTAATTGTGCTTTTTATCATGCTGGGACGCCCGCACATGCGCAGAAGCGCTGCGGCGCACACAGAGCGTCATCCACCAAGCTCCGCCCCTTTTTCCAGCTCACCTCTATAAATAGAGGCGCGTGCACGCGCGCCCTCGGCGCTCTTTTTTGAAAGGAACTAGGGACAGAAGCCAGGGCCCTGTTTGCCACAGGGCCAGGGGATGGACGAGCATTGCAACATGGCAGAGGAAACAGTTTCCCATCCAGAGAACTCACCATCTGCCTGGATTTTGACTTGGAAAGAAAAAATCCACATGATAAGAAAACAACGTTCCACAGTGGCCTCTACTGGTTTAACACAGGTACCGCGGTTTAACCATTTTTTTTCTTTTTTTCTTGACCACTCTTAAAATTATTAAATTTTTTAGTAGTTACAGGCATGCACAGATATTTAGCGGGAATACCGTTAGGTAACAGGCAGAAAGACATATTAGGCTTGGGGGTCCCCTAAATAGAACCAAGTTCCTGAGGGGCCCCCACTTACCTTTTCCCCGCCGCAGGTCTCGGTTTGGTCCACAGAAGCCCAAACTTCACCTCTCACGGCAGGCATTGTAATTAAACCTTCAGGGACCGGGTTCCCAAGGATTCCACTCCCCTGGACCTGTATAGCACCCTGCACAGAAAACATCTTGGTCGTGGGTATGACCAGAGCTCTGGATCCCAGGGTCCAGCCCTCCTAAGAGAAGCATTACAGGCAAAACCTTGCTCTTCTCTGCAAGGCCCGGGTACGACCGTTTAGCTATGAAGCTTTTTTGGTCGGATCCAGAATAGCTTACTGAGGCCCAAAAGAACCTGTACGCAAGCTCAGTGAAAAACACATGTTACTTCTTGGCCAACACCTTAGACACTGGCAAAAAACTGAGGTACTCCCGGATGGGAGGGGCTTATATAGGGGAGGGTACTTCTGGTTTGGAAGTTGCCAGTGCCAGCACCTGAAGGTAAACTATATAACCCACATAGTAATGACTATGCCGCTCTGTGTCCCGTGATGTACGAGAAAGAAGCAGGCGCGCAACTCTAAGTGGAGTATTCATAAAGCATAGGTTTATTCAGACACTTTGCAACTTACAATGTGATGGAAGAACGCATGTCAGACCCATCAAGGGTCGGGAGGACTGATGCACCAGGATCAGCATGGTAATGCAGGCATCCACTCAGGGGTATGAGGTAGCCGGGTGGCGTGCAGGATGCCCTTTCTCTAAGCTCAACGGATACCGACACCCTGAGCATCCCAACACCCTGCATACCACCCGGCCACCTCATATCCCTGAGGGGATGCCTGCGTAGCTATACAGATACTGGTGCAGGGGTCTTCCCGATTTCAGTGGATCTGACTTGCGTTCTTACTTCTGAATAAACCCATGCTTTATGTATACTGCACTTAGACTGGCGCACCGGTTTGTGTATTTTTTTATTCTGGTGCAGAGCTTCCTTTATCTCCTGGGACCAGCCTTGTTATTGACAATCATTGCTGAATTGTCTTTGTCCCATGGTGTGAATAACCACCCATGTTGTCACTCTGGCTCTCCTGTCTCATCCACCTTTGCACCGTCTACCACTGGTTTTGACTTGCTTGCATACTCACTTAGTGACTATGAGATTTGTTTTCTGTAAAAAAAAAAAAAAAAATGGTTAATCCTGCTGCTCTATTTCCACCTTCTGTTCATGTCCCAAATTCAGCTAGGGATTTTGCAGCTGTGGAGGCAACTCTGCACATGCTCAGTTTTTAGTGTGTTTCTATGCTGAGCATTTCCTCTCTATTACATCTGAGCAGCCCATGTGACTATAGAGTTAAACATGTGGGCGTACACACCGTGGTAAAATGACAGCCCACTCTTTCCCTCCCTTCTCCTCTATGCCCACTAACCAGCTAAACACAATAGGAGCAGGATATTACATGTAGACTGATGGAGGAATCACCTCCCTCTTATTCTAAGATACAGGCTGGAGGGGCATGACAAAGCCTGTGGCTGGCAGAAATCTGCCCACACCATATTATGGCCAAAAAACAACAATTTTATTTCAAATATATATTTGTATGACAATTTAAAACAGTTAATTGATTATAATTTTTTTTTTTTACTCTGTATTTTTTTTTTACTCCTCCCGAGAACATTGCTAGCTTTGATTGGTCATAGTGATCACATGGTACAGACAGGCCAATCACAGCCCAGTTGTACCATGTGATTAGCTGTGACCAATCACAGCTAATCACAACAATAGACACAGTTTACACACTGTCATTTAGTAAAAATATTTGCTAAAAGCAGTGAATATTACTGCTATATGCAAGGATAGTATGTAGAAATAAATAAATCCTGATCAACTCCCCAGAGTGGTACAGTGTTACTATGGTAACCCTGTATTTCTCTGGTCAAAGAAAAAAAAAAAGGAAAAGAAAATATATAAAAAATAAGAAAAATAAATATTTAGAAAAATAGGATTTTTGTACTCACCGTAAAATCCTTTTCTCTGAAGTTCATGGACGGACACAGCTCCTTTATTCTTGACCTTAGGGTTTATATGCCGTCTATCAGGAGAGGACTAGGCAGACATGTAAAACATTTAACACAGCAAAGCTGAAAAGTACCGCCCAAGCGGTCCCTCTGGCTATAACCCCTCGCCCTGCATCTAGCAGCTCAGTTCGTCAAAAAGCAGTACAAACATAAAAAGTAGGGGTGGGTGCTGTGTCCGTCCATGAACTTCAGAGAAAAGGATTTTACGGTGAGTACAAAAATCCTATTTTCTCTTTCGTTCATGGACGGACACAGCTCCTTTATTCTTGAACTTAGGAACGTCCCCAAGCAGTGTAAAAAAAGACGAGGGGTGGGAACAGCAAGCAAACAAACTTCCACCCAAAACAACCAGAGCTCCTCAACGAAGTAGTTGCAACCTTAAACAGCCACCTGCAAAACTTTGCGGCCGAAGCAAGCATCCGCAGATGCATGCACATCAACCTTGTAAAACGTAGTTACAGTGTGAACAGACGACCAAGTCGCCGCCTTACACACCTGGGAGACAGACGCTTGATGTCGGAAAGCCCAGGAGGCACCTATTGTCCTGGTTGAATTCACTGTGACAGGAAAGGGAGGCGCCCGCCCTTTTAGGGCATAAGCCTGAATCACGATCTCTCAGATCCACCGAAAAATGGTGGCCGACGAGACCGCCAGGCCCTTCTTCGACACAAACAGCGAGTCTGACCTCCGAAACGGAGCCATAGCAGACAGATACACCCGCAGAGCTCGGACCACGTCCAAGGAATGCAAAGCAACCTCTTTGGGGTGCAACGGCCGAGGACACAAGGATGGAAGCACAATGTCCTCATTTAGATGAAAAGCCGAAACAACCTTCGGAAGAAATGAAGGCTGTGGGCGTAGCACCGCTTTATCCTTGTGGAGGATCAAGTAGGGAGACTTGCAAGACAAGGCCGCCAACTCAGAAACCCTCCTGACTGATGTAATAGCCACCAGAAAAGCAACTTTCTGAGAGAGTGTCAAAAGGGGTAATCTCTCTGATGTTCTCAAACTGAGGTTTCTGAAGTACCGAGAGCACCAGATTCAAATCCCACGGAGGCAGTGGTGGTCGAATCGGAGGGGCCATATGTCTAACCCTTTGCAAAAACGTACTCACCAGCGAATGAGCCGCCAAGGGACATTGAAAGAAGACAGCCAAGGCTGATATCTGCCCCTTAATGGTACTTAAGGCAAGCTTTTGATCCACTCCACTCTGTAAAAACAGCAGGATCCTGGAAACCGAATACGTCCGTGGACGCCACTCCATCTCCCTCACACATAGAGATGTAGGCCTTCCACATGCAATGATAAATCTTCTGAGAAAATGACTTCCGTGCTCTCAGCATGGTGGAAATTACTGAATCCGACAGGCCTCGGTCCCTTAGTACCTGACTTTCAACAGCCATGCCGTTAAAGCCAGCGACTGTAAAGCAGGATGAAGTATAGGACCTTGCGACAGAAGGTCCTCTCGCATCGGCAGTCGCCAAGGAACATCCGCCACCAGGTATAATAGGTCGGCGTACTAGGGACGCCGAGGCCAATCTGGGGCAATTCGAATCACCGGAATCCCCTCGGTCTCCACTCTGCAAAGCAGACGAGGAAGACGTTTTAGTGGAGGGGGGGCATAAATTAGCCGATACTGTCCCAGCGGAGCCACCAATGTGTCTGTCGCGTCCGCCCAGGGATCTTTTGACCTGGCCACAAACCTCAATACCTTCCGATTGAGTCGAGAAGCCAGGAGATCCATGTCTGGCGTGCCCCATCTCAGGCAAAGGAGTGGCAACACATCCGGGTGTAGCGACCATTCTCCTTGGTCCAGCATCTGGCGACTTAGGTAGTCCGCTTGCCAGTTTTCTACGCCCGGAATGTATACAGCCGATAGAGTCGGCACGCTCCGCTCTGCCCACCGCAGGATGCGAGCGATCTCCAATGCTGCAGCCGAACTTCTTGTTCCTCCTTGATGGTTGACATACGTCACTGCCGTGGAGTGTTGTCTGACTGGATCCTGACTGGATGTCCCTGCAGCCTCTGTGACCATGTGGAGAGGCACAGCCTGATCGCCCGAAGTTCCAGCACATTGATCGGCAGGCGGGATTCTTCCTGCGTCCAGCGACCCTGTGTCGACTGCATGCCCCAAACTCTCCCCCAACCGGTCAGGCTGGCGTCCGTCGTGATCACCGTCCAGTGAAAGGGAAGCAACGACTTCCCGGACTGAAGGGCCGGAGACCTCAGCCACCAGACCAGGGAAGCTCTGACAAGCTGGCTCACCCGGATTTGACAATCCAGGGACAACGGAGATTAGTCCCATTTGGACAGGATCTCTTTTTGCAAGACTCGAGTGTGGAATTGAGCATACGGTACCGCCTCGAAGGTGGCTACCTTGAGACCCAGGACTCGCATGCAAAAGCGCAGCGACGACACCTGCAGGATGCCAACAGCTTCACCGCAGCCCGAAGAGTCTGCAACTTTTCCAAAGGGAGAAAAACCCTCGCCTCTGAGGAGTCCAGAATCAAGCCCAGGTATTCCAGGCGCTGAGTCTGCACCAACACCGACTTCTGGAGGTTCAGTACCCAACCAAACTCCCGAAGGGTCTGACTGGCTATAGCCACATCCTCCTCTAATTCGGAGTCTGAAGCTCCTCTCAGAAGAAGGTCGTTCAGGTAGCCCACGATAGCGATCCCTCGCTGCCTCAGCAAAGCCAGAATCGGGGCGAGCACCTTAGTGAAAACCCGTGGTGCCGACACCAGGCCAAAAGGAAGAGCTACAAATTGGTAGTGATCTTCCCTAACTGCAAAGCGTAGAAATCTTTGATGCCTGACGTATATGGGGACATGCAAGAATGCGTCCTTGATGTCCAAAGACGCCAGAAAATCTCCCAGATGGAGTGCAGCGACCACATAGCGAACTGATTCCATCCTGAACCTTCGTACTTTTACAAAGGTGTTGAGGGCCTTGAGATCCAGGATTGGACGGACCCCATCCTTTTTTGGGACTACAAACAGATTGGAGTAGAATCCCTGAAACCTTTCCGGCAGTGGCACAGGCACTATTGCCCCGCACATCAGCAGGTCCTGCACTGCCCCAAACAGGGCGTTCTGACGAGCCGGAAAAAGATGAAGGTTGGAGGGAAAAAATCTGTTTGGTGGACAAGAAAGAAACTATCTTGTACCCTGAGAAAAAAAACACTTTGCAAACCCACTGGTCGGAAAGCAGGGAGGCCCACCGAGCTGCAAACTCGCGAAGGCGACCCCCCACCCGAGAGTCGGGCGGGGGCAAACCTTCATTGCTGTCGCAGATTTGTTCGGCTTGCGAAACCAGGGATGCTTTTGTCCCTCAGCTGGCCCCTTGTCGGCCTGGGAACGCTTACCTGCAGGCCCGGGCTGACGAAAAAAACGCTTCTGAGCAGAAAAGGAGGGCCCTGGCCTACGGCGTGGCTCCTTACCTTTTCTGGATTGTGGGAGCAGCGTGCTCTTACCCCCAGTGACATTCTTAATAATGTCATCCAGCGAGGCTCCAAATAGCCTCTCTCCCTGGAAGGGCAAATCCGCCAGAGCCTTCTTGGAAGTCTGGTCCGCGGAACAGCATTTTAGCCAAATCAGGCGACATAGCACCACAGCAGATACTGAGGCTCTGGAAAGCAAGGGAGCTGTATCCAAGGCTGCATCGCAGACATACTTAAGGCCATGCACTAACTGGTCGGCCAGTTCCACGCAGACCGGGGAAGCCTGTTTGCTCTACCAACTCATGGTGCAACAATTTTGCCTATTCTGTAAGTGTCTGTGACACCAGGGCCATGGCCAACACTGGCCGCAATGCTGACCCCACCACCGTGAACATGGACTGGGCCACCGCCTCTGCCCTTCTGTCTGCAGGGTCCTTAAAGGCAGGGGTCCCCTCTACCGGAATCGTGGTTACCTTGTTTAACCTGGATACCGGGGGGTCCACAATCGGGGGAGATGTCCATTTTTTCAGGAGACTCTCCTCAAAGGACTGCCATGCGTTTTGGGACCAAAAAGGCCCGCTGCGGTCGTTCCCATTCTTTGTATATAAACTTATCAAAATAAGTTAGGTAGGGAAACACCTTAGCAGTGCGGGCCGGCTTGTGGGACCCAAAAGGAACCGACACCTCAGTAGATGTCCCCGCCGTATCCTCCAATTTTAGGGTCTCCCGCACTGCGGTGATAAGTGCTCCAACATGCGCCTTTTCCTGCGCTGACCCGGACACGGAGTCTTCCTCACTGTCCGAATGGTCCTGGTCCGCATCCTCTGACATGTCAGAACAGGGGCTGTGTGCCACAGCCAGGCCTGAGTCTGAATCAGAGCTTTCCCCAGAAGATGGTGGGGAGAAGGGGGGTTTTTTACCCCCCTTGCGCCCGCACACCGCTTCCACCCTGGTAACAAAGGACTCCAGGACTGCCGACAAAGCATCCATAGGCACTGCAGGTGCAGGGGCACTGGTTGCCATCACAGGGATGTCTGGGGAAAAAGCGCTAGCCTCTGACGCCATGCTGACCCACACTCGCCTGACAGACACTTAGGGACTAAAGGCAAGGTACACAAAAGGTCCACCCTCCTAGCTGCTACAGACCGAGGGGCCCCCCCAGAGGACTCACCACCACGACCCAGGTACTGCACAGCGCTGCGGCCCACTCTCTCCTGCACTGCCTGTGCCTGAGGTGTTCTCCTGCGTCTGAGGTGTTCTGTGTTGTTTGCGCCGTTCAGAAAGACATTCCCAGTGCTAGAGGCCAAAACTAAGCTGGAGCTACAAGAAAATGGCCGCCAGCCGCCTCAGGAAAAAGAGCACGAGCTACAAGAAAATGGCCGCCGGCTGCTTCAGCATTAAAACTAGCGCGGCTACAAGAAAATGGCGACGGGCTCCGCCAAAATGGCCTCCGGTCGTTTCTGAGGTAAGAAAAAAAGGCCGCAAACACGCTGGGCCTCCGAGCGGAGGCCCCCCACATGGCAGACCAGACAACACCCCACAATGGAGAGTGGACCCTGGACACCAAGCGCAGCCCCAAGCCAGGACACGGAGCCCCCCCGGAGGACTCCCAAACAGGTACACAGCAGGCCCAGCCACCACAGATGCATAGGGAGAAGGGAAGGGGCAGGGATAGAAGAAAGGGAGAGTGAGAGACCCCCTAGTCAACCTCCCCAGGAATGCCCAGCTGTTCCATCCTGCTGAAACAGGTGGAACCCTACTTACCCATACTGCGGGGACTGCTAGACGCATTCTGGACAGACCCATCACCCGAGCAGTACGGAGTGGCTGTCGGCCACGGCCCACTGTGACTCGGACAGCAGTAGCCCAGTCATATGTGTGCCCCGGAGCATATAGCTCACCGGCCACCCCTGGAGCAAACGGGGCATGTTGTGGCTGACGCAGCGCATAGCTAAAGGTCTGCTCACGCTCGATGGCCGGACTGGGGAGACAACAAGGATCTATATTATCCAGCCTGTCACCCAGCCGGCAGTTGATAGTAGATCTCAGGATCAAAAAAGTAGAAAAAAGCTAAAAATCTCCAGGGCCAATGGTCCCAACCGGGAGCCAGGTCCTTCTCCTATGCTAGGCAGAAAAAAACTGAGCTGCTAGATGCAGGGTGAGGGGTTATAGCCAGAGGGACCGTCCCCTGGGTGGTACTGTTCAGCTTTGCTGTGTTACATGCTTTACATGTCTGCCTAGTCCTCTCCTGATAGACGGCATATAAACCCTAAGGTCAAGAATAAAAGGAGCTGTATCCGTCCATGAACGAAAGAGAAAATATTTTTTTTTTTACATACTGTCACCAGTCAGTGTCCCTGGTTACCGCTGTACTGCACTGGTGACAGTATGTAAAAATAAATAAATAAAATGAAAAGCGTGCAAAAAATATTTTTTCTTAATTTTCCAAAAAGAGTGACAAATAATTACAACTTCCAAAACCACACCAAACCTCAGACTGTCTACTTTCTAAAAAGGTAATTTTGGGGGTATTTGTACTGTATTGGCATTTTCAGGTCTCAAGACATTAGATAGGCCGTCAATACATCAGGATTGATAAATTTTCAGATATATACCATAGTTTAAGGAAAACTTTACTACAGACTAAAAAATATACACGGATTTGGGTTATGTTCACCAAATAAATGTAGCAGAATACAATTTGGCATAAATTTATGATTTTTTGCAAAATTTTATAACAGAAACGAAGATGGACGCATTTTTTTCCAAAATTTTGGGCCTTTTTTTGCTCATTCAGCAAAAACTTAAAGACCCAGTGGTAAATAAATACCAGCAAAAGAATACTCTATTTGAAAATGATATAAATTTAATATAGGTACTGTACAGTGAGGAAGAAAAAATATTCTGGATGGCCGCACTCTGCAAAGGATGCTGGTTTATTGATAAAATCCACAAATACAGCAAAGGCACTCAAAAATAAACACAGAAGTAGGCTAACGTGTTTCACATCGTGAGATGCTTACTCGAAGCTATGAGTAAGCATCTCACGATGTGAAACGCGTTAGCCTACTTCTGTGCTTATTTATTTTTGAGTGCCTTTGCTGTATTTGTGGATTTTATCAATAAACCAGCATCCTTTGCAGAGTGCGGCCATCCAGAATATTTTTCCTTCCTCACCTAATTTTGTGCAGAGCCAGCACCTGTGTGTACTTGGAGTGGGGCGGAAGCATTACATGGATTCAGAGGCTTCAGAGCGGTGATCTTTTTTCAGGTACTGTACAGTGTTGCACAACTGTGCAATTGTCATTCAAAGTGTGACAGCCCTGAAACCCAAAAATTGGTCTGGGCAGGAAGGGGATAAAAGTGTCCTGTATTGAAGTGGTTAAAGAAGTTCATCTTTTGACAAAAAATAATAAATGCACATTTTTTTGCAGGTAAAAAAAAGTGTGTATTTATTATTTTTGTTTTGGGAGCCTGTAAAGCATTGCACCAGTGATCAGCAGACAGCCACAAAGGACCTTGTAGTTTTCCGTTCACCGAGTCTTTTTTGAATTGTAGCAGCAGACGCAGGGAGAAGATCCCCAGTTTACTGTCACAGTGGGGATCAGGGTGGCGTGGGGGCCAGTGCATTCATAACATGTGTAGCATCCTTGGTTTTAAGCCAGGGAGCGCCTCACAAAATGTACTTGCCAGGAGAAGTTACCCTGGTCATTTGATAGAGATCCATTGACTTCTCCCTAAGTTTGGCCTGGTTGCACTTTTCTCTTCTACCACTAGGTGGCAGGGTACTTGGTGGTACTAGATACGAGAAGGTATATGGGGTATCTCAGCCAATGGGCAGGGTTTTTCTTGAATCCCTTGGCCGGCTATATATTCGGGTGAGGTCAGGTGATCTATGTTCTGTGCCACCTGGACGGCTGTCTGGGTGGATGTGTGTCTTGTGCCCCGGGCTGCTAGGCCAGAGAATGGGCCTATCCGGGGGGCATCAGGCTGCCAGGCTATATGAGGGCCTAACCAGAAGGGAGCAGCGTAGGGTTGGGATTGCAGCTTTCAGTCCAACCAGAGGTGACGGTTCTGCCGGCCGGAGAACCTGTCACCGCAAAAAAGGGACCAACCACCTTTTCCAGGGACCACAGTGAGTAACTGAAGTACTGGAGTAACATTCTCACCAAACAGGGATGGTGGAGAATTGGGAAACTTCAGGCGGTGACCAAGTCAGGGACCCAAACAGCGGAGGTGATGCTTGCAGAGCAGCCTTGTGTGTCAAGCCCAGGACCGAGCTGGTCAGCAGGGGTGAAGCTTGAGAAGTATCTGGAGTGCCAAGCTAGGGATCCAGCAGGGAAGCATGGGTGACGCTTATGGGGGATACCACCACAAAGCTTGGAGGAGCTCAAGGTATTCAGAGTGTCTATTGAGAGACCGGGAGCTGGGTGTTGAAGAACTACAAGGAGAAGTTGTAGTGCAGCTGAAGGAACTGTTACGTTGAGTTAGGAACTGTTAAAGACTGTTGCCATAGGAGACAGCATTCCTGCATGTGCAGATGTGGCGCCTTGCTGGGGCCTTTCCCTGCACGGCTGTCTTCCTATTGAAGTCTCGGAGTCTGCCAAATGAAATTACAACTGCTTATGGGTGTCCGGGCCCTAACCCTCTTTCTCCCTTAAAATATAAAAAAGGACTGTTAAGAGAAATAAAACCTCTTTTTTCATCCAAGAAGTGTTTGGTGTCCAATAACTTAATCCACTTTGCACCCACTATGCCTCACAACCCACCACATACAGAAGGATGTCAGCTATCTTTGGCCCTGAAGGTTCTCATTAGACTGGAGGAGGCTAAAGACTTTGCTACACATGTTATATATTACACCCTGAATATGGGTGTAACGTGTTAGGAAATGTGAACTTATCCTTTAAGGTGGATATAGCCCAGCCAAAACAGTGATGCAAAAAGAGAAAGTGGCTGTCCTAGGAGTCATTAAAAATACTATGACACTGATGATGCAGAGACACGTGCAGTGAACAGTAGATTGTACAATAAGCAATGCAAGTGGAAAAAAACAAAACAAGAATCTGATGGTTCCAAAAAGAACATAATGGTAATGTGAGTCTCGGTGGCACTTTCAGCTGCATACAAATACTGGGACTCTGTACAACATGCCAAGTACGTGAAAGCCCTATGAAGGTCAACTTTTAAACGGCACAAATACAGCAAGTCAAAAAAGGGGGAAAAATGGGTACGTTAGTTGTGATACATAGGAATTAACCAGCAGAGATCTTCTTCAGAAGTAGTGTGGAAATATATAGTGTTGAATCTTAACCACCACAATACCGGGCACTTTCACCCCCTTTCTGCCCAAGCCATTTTTCAACTTTCAGCGCTGTCACAATTTGAATGACAATTGCGCAGTCATGCAACCCATGTACCCAAATGAAATTTTTTCCCCACAAATAGAGCTTTTTTTGTTGGTATTTGATCACCTCTGCGTTTTTAATTTTTTGCGCTATAAACAAAAAGAAGAGTTTGAAAAAACACAATATTTTTAACATTTTTCTATAATAAATATCCAATGTCTTATTTTTTTTTTAAAACAAATTTTTTCCTCAGTTTAGGCCGATATGTATTCTTCTACATATTTGTGGTAAAAAAAAGAAAAAAAAAAAAAAAAAAAATCGCAATAAGCGTATATTGATTGGTTTGCGCAAAAGTTGTAGCGGCTACAAAATAGGGGATAGATTTACAGCATTTTTATTATTATTATTTTTTTACTAGTAATGGCGACGATCTGCGATTTTTATCGTAACTGCGATATTGCGACGGACATATCAGACACTTTTGACACATTTTTGGGACCATTCACATTTATACAGCGATCCGTGCTATAAAAATGCATTGATTACTGTATAAATATGACTGGCAGGGAAGGGGTTAAATGTGTTCCCTAGGGAGTGATTCTAACTGTGGGGGGAGGGGACTGACTGGGGGAGGTGACTGGGGGAGGTGACCAATCGGTGTCCCTATGTACACACCATCGGTCTCCTCTCCCTGACAGGACGTGGATCTGTGTGTTTACACACACAGATCCACGGTCCTGCTCAGTTACTGGGCATTCACAGGTGCCCGGGGGACATCGCGGCTGCTGGGCATGCGCATCGGGTCCCCAGTGACGCGGCGGGCGCGCGCGCCCCCTCTACTGGCTTGGGACGGCAAAGACGTCATATGACGTTGGCCCAGAACGAAAGCCTCATCGTCCCGCCGTCATATGACGGCAGGCGGTAGGCTAGTGGTTAAAGTGATTGTAAAGGCTCGTTTTCTTGCTATAGAAAATAAACATGTTATACTTACCTGTTGCAGTGAATTTGCACGGAGAAGCCCCGACCCTCCCCTTCTCGGGGTCCCTCTTCTGTGATCCGGGTCCCTCCCTCCTGTTCAGTTCCCCCACAGCAAAAGCTTGCTATGGGGGGACATGAGCCGAGTTGCAGCTCCGTGTCCATTAAGACACCGAACCCCGACCTGGCCCTGCCCCCTCTTTACCCTGATTGGCTAGCTGACTTTGATTAACAGCAGAGGGAGCCAATGGCACCGCCGTGGTGTCTCAGCCAAACAGGAAGGAGTACTGACTCAGGGACATCGCTGGACAGAGAGGGACCTCAGGTAAGTGTGAGGAGGGCTGCTGCATGCAGAAGGCTTTTTATCTTAATGCAAAGAATGCATCAAGATAAAAAAAACTTATGCCTTACAACCCCTTTTAAAGTCTTGCAAGTTTGAATGTAACTGGTGATACAAGAAATAGAGAAGAAATGATACAGCACAGCTTCAGAATATACACTCACATTGACCTTGTCGGGTGCTCTTAGGATCTAGTCTGCTGGAGATTTTATGTGTGGCTGACCACGCTTGACAGAAGTCATTCATATGACGGACTTCTGTAGAATGGGCATGCTGGAAAAGTTTTGTCAATCAGTGACTATAGCCGACAATCTGTATACAACATCCCAGCAAAACCTATTCATTTTTTTTGTTCAGCCTGCTGGCTGACCAGCTTTAATGTAAAGTAGAACATGCAAATATGTTCGAATTATAGCAAAAACTACAGTGTTTGTTGGATGCTATTAAAGTGAACCTTTCCCTCACAACAGTACATTTTACATGCACCTCTCTGTGCAGCTTCCAAAACATCTGCTTGTCATCTGTAAGGCCCCTTTCACACTGGGGCAGGCAGGTGTGGTGGCGGTATAGCGGCGCGATTTTTAGCGCCGCTATACCGTTGTATTTACCGCAAAATATTCGCCCACTAGCGGTGTGGTTTTAACCCCCGCTAGCGCCCGAAAAAGGCTTAATACCGCCCGCAAATACTGGATATCACTGCATTCCAGGGATGAGGAGGTGAGCGACAATAAAATTCAGGAAGTGTTAAGACCCGTACATACGGTCGGACTTTTTGCCAACAAACTTCAAAATGAGCACGTTTTCCAAAAAATCCGACCGTGTGTACGCTCCATCGGACAAACTTTTTCGGTTTTCATCGGACAAAAGTTCGCTCTGCAAACGGACAAACTTTTCGTCAACAAAAGTCCGATGGTGCAAAGTCCGACCGTGTGTACAGAAATTCATCGGACTTTTGTCCGAAGTACAAATACGCATGCCCAGAACTAATGTTAAAATCAACCAACAGTAGCAGAAGTTGACCAAAGGGTGGCGGTAAAGAGCAGAAAAACCATGTGATGTTGGGAAAGTTTTGGGAAAAGTCCTGCTGTGCGTATGCTATGGGTGTGCCCGGCCAACTCCCTTCGGACAAAAATCCACAGAAAAGTTTGTTTGAAGTCCGACCGTGTGTACAAGGCTTTAGTTGAAATAATCCTCTGCCCTTACTGAAGATGGCCACAGGTAGGGATGAGCTTCGAGTTCGAGTCGAACTCCTGTTCGTCTCGAACATTGCCTGTTCGCACGTTCGCCGAACAGCAAACAATTTGGGGTGTTTGCGGCAAATTCGAAAAGCCGCAGAACACCCTGTAAAAGTCTATGGGAGAAATCTCAAGTGCTAATTTTAAAGGCTTATATGCAAGTTATTGTCATAAAAAGTGTTTGGGGACCCGGGTCCTGCCCCAGGTGACATGTATCAATGCAAAAAAAGTTTTAAAAACTACCGTTTTTTTCAGGAGCAGTGATTTTAATGCTTGAAGTGAAACAATAAAAGTGAAATATTCCTTTAAATTTCGTACCTGGGGGGTGTATTCCCTTGCTTAGAACTGTCCCTGCACAAAATGTCATTTCTGAAGAAAAAAAAAGTAATTTAAAAGCACTATAATGAATTGTCGGCTCCCGGCAATACAGAGAAAAGTCATTGATAAAAAAAAAATAAAAAAATGCGTGGGGGTCCCCCCAAATTCAATTACCAGGCCCTTCAGGTCTGCTATGGATTTTAAGGGGAACTCCACGCCAAATGTAAAAAAAAATGGCGAGAGAGCGCCCGCCCCTCCTGAACCGTACCAGGCCACATGCACTCAACATGGACCCCTCAAAGCACCATGTCCCCATGTTGATGGGGACAAGGGCCTCATCCCCACAACCCTTGCCCGGTGGGGGTCTGCGGGCAGGGGGCTTATCGGAATCTGGAAGACCCCTTTAACAAAGGGGACCCCCAGATCCCGGCCCCCCCTATGTGAATTGGTAAGGGGTACATTGTACCCCTACCATTTCACAAAGAAAGTGTAAAAAAAAAAAAAAAACACACAGACACTATTGAGAAAAGTCCTTTATTAAAAATAAAAAATATTAAAATAAAAAAAAACATTCCAGCGATGTAATCCAGTGTCCCACGGTGATCCGATGTCCAGCGCTGCAGTCTGCACTCCACATGAAACGTCATTGGCTGAGAGGACCTACACTGCGGAGGAAGTTCCCCATCAGATCCGCTCAGCCAATGACGTAGGCGGGGTCTGAGGTACGAGGGGGCGGGGGCGCCCTCGTATCTCAGACCCCTCCTACGTCATTGGCTGAGCTGACCTGATGGGGAACTTCCTCCGCAGTGTAAAAAATGAATAGACCCGCCCCTTCTCACATTCCCCATCAGGTCCGCTCAGCCTTACACCTACGTCATTGGCTGAGCGGACCTGATGGGGAATGTGAGAAGGGGCGGGTCTATTAATTTTTTACAACGCGGAGGAAGTTCCCATCAGGTCCGCTCAGCCAATGACGTAGGCGGGGTTTGAGATACGAGGGCGCCCCTGCCCCCTCGTACCTCAGACCCCGCCTACGTCATTGGCTGAGCGGACCTGAGGGGGAACTTCCTCCGCAGTGTAGGTCCGCTCAGCCAATGACGTTTCGTGTGGAGTGCAGACTGCAGCGCTGGACATCGGATCACTGCGGGACACTGGATTACATTGCTGGAATGGGTTTTTTATTTTTAATATAGGACTTTTCCCAACGGTGTCTGTTTTTTTTTTACACTTTCTTTGTGAAATGGTAGGGGTACAATGTACCCCTTACCAATTCACATAGGGGGGCTGGCATCTGGGGGTCCCCTTTGTTAAAGGGGTCTTCCAGATTCCGATAAGCCCCCTGCCCGCAGACCCCCACAACCACCGGGCAAGGGTTGTGGGGATGAGGCCCTTGTCCCCATCAACATGGGGACATGGTGCTTTGAGGGGTCACCCCCAAAGCATCCTCCCCATGTTGAGGGCATGTGGCCTGGTACAGTTTAGGAGGGGGGGGGCGCTCTCTCGTCTTTTCCTGCAGCCTGCCAGTTTGCGTGCTCGGATAAAGGGTCTGGTATGGATTTTTGGGGGGAACTCCGCTCCTTTTTTTTTTTTTATTTGGCGTGGAGTTTCCCTTAAAATCCATACCAGACCTAAATGGTCTAGTATGGATATTTGGGAGGAACCCCACGTATTTTTTTTTTTACATTTGACGAAGGGTTTCCCTTAATATCAATACCAGACCTGAAGGGCCTGGTAATTGAATTTGGGGGGACCCCCACGCATTTTTTTATTTTTTTTATCAATGACTTTTCTCTGTATTCCCGGGAGCCGACAATTCATTATAGCCGCAAGTGCTTTTAAATGACTTTTTTTCCTTCAGAAATGACACTTTGTGTAGGGACAGTTCTAAGCACGGGAGACAAGCCCTGCTTTACAGGCATACTATACACCCCCCCCCCCCCCCCCCCGGTACGAAATTTAAAGGAATATTTCACTTTTATTGTTTCACTTTAAGCATTAATAAAATCACTGCTCCCGAAAAAACGGCAGTTTTTAAACCTTTTTTTTTGCATTGATACATGTCCCCTGGGGCAGGACCCGGGTCCCCAAACCCTTTTTAGGACAATAACTTGCATATTAGCCTTTATAATTAGCACTTTTGATTTAGAACGTTCGAGTCCATTGTATTTAATAGGGTTCTAAAGTTTGCGCGAACTTTAGGTCTGTTCGCAGGTTCTGGTATGAACCCAACAGGGGGGTGTTCGGCTCATCCCTAGCCACAGGTAAAAGGGAATTTAACATAAACACACCAAAAGCATTCAAAGAAACAAAAAAGTATACATTTAAAAGTGAATGCAATTTTTAACTGCCATTTCATATTGTTTTTATAGGTGCCATTATTGTATTTATCACAATCAAGGTGAAGGTCAGCTTCAATGGCTAAAGATGCTGTTTCACTTGCTGCCTGGAAATGCTCTTTCTACTGAATGCCTCAGCAAAGTGGACAATGGCTATATGGTATTCTTTTCACTGTGGGATTATATCATGGCTTACTTATTTCCTTTCTTTGTTTTCTTAATTTTCTTTAAAATCAAATGAAAAAAATGAAGTAACACTATAGAAACATATTGGCTGTCACTGCTGACCCAAACCTTGTAAGATTGCAACTTATAGAGACTGTCATAAAAAAGTATGGGGGTTGCCACGGCTGACTTGTGTATTACGAATGTCAGTTCCCCGGCCATCATACTGATTTGACTTTCAATGCTTTTCGAGTTTCTGTCCCGAACAAGCATGGAGATGAGGAATTCTAATATTTTCCCAACACATTTATATCATTTACTGCATGCTTGTTTTGGGTCTCTGAGGCTGCATTCATACCCGAGCGTCATGTTTTTGAGCATTTTGTCAGCCATTTGTATGTGCGTTGCTAGACGTTTTTTACAGCGTTTTTGAGCTTTGTTTTTTTTTTTATTCTTTATTAGCCAATGGAGAAAAATCTCATCTGCTTTGATTTATCTTTTTTTTTTTTTTTTACTTTTTTCTTAGTAAAGGGTTAGGGGTTAAAGTGATTGTTATTTTTATAGGTAAAAAACCGAGCCTTTACAAACAAGTCATACTTACCTGCTCTGTTGGAGTGGATTTGCACAGAGCAGCCCGGATCCTCCTCTTCTCGGGTCTCTCTTCGCTTCTTATGGCCCCTCCCTCCTGTTTAGTGCCCCCACAGCAAGCAGCTTGCTATGGGGGCACCCGAGCTGAGTAACAGTTCCCTGTGTCCATTCAGACACGGAGCCCTGCCCCGGTCCCTCTCTCTCCTGATTGGCTAGCTGACTGACACCAGCGGGAGCCAAGGGCACCGCTGCTGTGTCTCAGCCAATCAGGAGGGAGAATATCGAACGGCTAAGACCCTCACTGGACAGAGAGGGACCTCAGGTAAGTGTTAGGGGGTGCTGGGGAGGCTGCTGCACACAGAAGGCTTTTTAGCCTAATGCATTAAGATAAAAAAAAAACCTTCTGCCTTTACAACCCCTTTAAAGGTTGTTAGGGGTTATTTTATATTTTTTTACTTATTATTTACCGGTATTTTGTTAGGTTAGGGGTTCGGGTTATTTTATTAATATTATTTTTTTTTATTTGTTTTATTCATTTATTATTTATGATGATTATTTATGTATTTGTTTCATTATTATTTATTGTTATAAAATTATTGCATTTGAGCAGAAAACCGCTCAAAATTGTGAAACAGAATGCGCCAACATGCAAATCATGCGTTTCTATGCATTTCTATGGAAAAAATAGGATTTTTATAACAGCTTACCTGTAAAATCCTTTTCTTGGAGTACATCACGGGACACAGAGCGACAGTCATTACTATGTGGGTTATATAGATACCTTCAGGTGCTGGCACTGGCAACTTCCAAAACCGGAAGTACCCTCCCCTATATAAGCCCCTCCCATCCGGGAGTACCTCAGTTTTGTAGCAAAGCAATAAGTGTCCCCAAAAGAGGGGTGGGAGCTCTGTGTCCCGTGATGTACTCCAAGAAAAGGATTTTACAGGTAAGCTGTTATAAAAATCCTATTTTCTTTCTCGTACATCACGGGACACAGAGCGACATAGTCATTACTATGTGGAATGTCATAAAGCAATGCCCAATGAGGGGGGGGGGATACACCATACATAAACTGAGCGCTATCAGACATGAGGATCTTTTGCGGCCTGCAACACACTGCGCCCAAAGGCGACATCCTCCTGACTTCTAACGTCCACCTGGTAGAACCTAGTAAACGTGTGTACTGAAGACCATGTTGCGGCCTTACAGACCTGAGCCAGGGAGGCCTGGTGATGCACTGCCCATGAAGTTCCAACTGCTCTCGTGGAGTGCGCCCTAACTTTGAACGGAGGCGGTCTCCTTCTCAAGCCATAGGCTTGCATTACGACCTGTCTAATCCACTTGGCTAAAGTAGATTTTGACGCTGCCTGACCCTTTCTGGGGCCTTCCGGCAGAATAAACAAAGTATCCGTTCTGCGAATCTGAGCAGTGGCTTTTAGATAAGCTTTAACTGCTCTTACTACATCCAAAGAATGCAATAACTTTTCCTCTACCGAACTAGGTTTGGGGAAAAAAAAAGAAGGAAGAACCACATCTTGGTTCAAATGAAACCTCGATACCACCTTAGGAAGAAAGGCTGGATGAGGACGTAACACTACTCTGTCCTTATGGATAACCAGATATGGCTCTTTACAGGACATAGCTGCTAATTCCGACACTCTTTTAGCCGAACAAATGGCTACTAGAAAGATCAATTTCCTGGTGAGAAGAACCAAGGAAATATGCTGTAATTGTTCAAATGGTTGTTTCTGTAGAACCGACAGAACCAGGTTTAGATCCCATGGACATATGGGAATATTAACCGGAGGACTAATACGCATCACTCCTTGTATAAAGGCTTTGACTAGTAAATGCGAAGCCAAGGGCCTTTGAAAAAATATTGACAAGGCCGAAATCTGACCCTTGATAGTACTCAAGGCAAGCTTCCTATCTACAGCCCACTGTAGGAAGTCCAGAATCCTACCTATTACGTACTTACGTGGATGCCATTTCTTGGCCTCACACCACGCGATGTACGCCTTCCAGATTCTATAGTAGATTTGCCTGGATACCGGCTTCCTGGCATTGATCATGATAGATACCACAGGATTAGAGAGCCCTCTCTTTTTTAGAATGTGGGCTTCAATAGCCAGGCCGTCAAACCTAGGGCTGGTAAGGAAGGGTGGTATATCGGTCCTTGCGAAAGCAGGTCCGGACGACGTGGGAGAGTCCAAGGACTCCCCACTGACATTTTTACAATCTCCGCGTACCATGCTCTTCGGGGCCACGCTGGAGCCACCAGAATCACTGGTTTCTTTTCTACCCTGATTCTGCGGAGTAATCGAGGTAACAATTGTGGCGGTGGGAATGCATATATCAGCTTGAACTGATCCCAAGGGAACACTAGGGCATCCGAGCCGCAAGCTAGAGGATCCCTTGTCCAAGAGACAAACCTGTCCCCTTTGCGTTGAATCTGGATGCTAGCAGATCTACATCCGGTGTTCCCCACCGCTGACATATTGTCCGGAAAACCTCGGGGTGAAGGGACCATTCCCCTGGGCATAATTGTTGGCGACTTAGAAAGTCCGCCTTCCAATTCTCCACTCCTGGAATGAATACCGCGGATATGGCTGGAACATCTCTTTCTGCCCATTTCAGGATGTAATTTACTTCCCTCTGGGCTGCACGACTCCTGGTGCCACCCTGATGATTGATATATGCCACTGCTGTGGCATTGTCTGTTTGAATTCTAACAGGGGACCCTTGGAGTTTGGATGTCCATGCTACTAGGGCATACCGGGCTGCTCGTATCTCTAAGAGATTGATGGGCAGGGCTTTTTCTGCATCCGACCATCTGCCCTGGAGAGACCATTGCTCCAGTACTGCTCCCCAGCCTATAAGGCTGGCATCTGTAGTGACCACCTTCCAAGAAATCGGACTGAAGGATTTTCCTTTTTCCAGATTCTGGGGAACCCACCACCAACGGAGGCTCTTGCGAACGGAAGGGGACAAGGACATTGGTAAGTCTAGGGCCTGAACTTTTTTGTTCCAGGCTGACAGTATGGCCCTTTGCAAATTCCTTGAATGGAATTGACCGTAGGGTACTGCTTCGAATGATGCCACCATTTTTCCCAGCAGCCTCATGCCCAGGCGTACGGACGGTTGTCTTTTTGTACCCACTAGGTGGATCAAATCTCTCAAAGACAACACCTTTTCTCGAGGCAAGAATATTTTTCTCTGGCCTGAATCCAGCCTTAGCCCCAAGTATTCCAGACTTTTGACTGGTTTTAGGGCTGACTTGTCTCGGTCGATAATCCAACCGTGAGATTCCAGATACTTGATTGTCTTGTGAACGACCACTTCTAGTTTTTTCACTGAGTGGTCTATCAGCAACAAGTCATCTAGATATGCCATTATCATTACACCTTGTGTTCTTAGATTGGCCAATAAAGGGCCAGAATTTTTGTAAACACTCGTGGTGCTGTGGCCAGACCGACGGCAAGGCTCTGAACTGAAAATGGCGCCCTTCTACTGCAAAGCGTAGAAATTTTTGGTGGACTGGAAAGATGGGAATGTGCAAATAAGCATCTTTGATGTCGATCGCGGCTAACCATTCCTCCCCTTGTAGGGCAGTGGCCGCTGATCGGATCGACTCCATCCGGAAAGTCCTGATATACAGGAATTTGTTTAGCCCTTTTAGAATTAATATGGGCCTCACGTCCCCGTTTGCTTCGGGACTGTAAAGAGGTTTGAGTAAAACCCGAACCCCCATTCTTCCAGGGGAACCTCCATAATTACTCCTTGGAGCAATAGTTGTTCTAGTGCCAACAGGAGGGACTCTCTCTTCCGGGGATCCCTTGGCACGTTTGACCTCAAAAAATGGGAAGGAGGAGAGTCTTTTAACTCCAATCTGTATCCCAAACATACTGCGGAGAGCACCTATCTGTTCTGATCGTGTCCCGCCAGGTCTCTGCGAACAACTGGAGTCTTCCCCCCACCCGACTGAGTGGGGGCAACCCTTCAATGAATTTAACTTTGGGGGAGGTTTTGTACCTCTCCTGACCCAGGGTTTCTCATTACCCTGCGATTGTCCCTGATTTTTACCCCCGGGATTTGACCGAGGAGGCCGTCGGAACTGTTTCACAGCCGATGCCCCAGGGACTGGAGAAGCAGGCCTCTTAAAAGAGGGACCTCTAACTCTGTTTTTAACCGGCAAGAGTGTATTTTTACCGCTGGAAATTTTCTGGATATATTTGTCCAGGTCTTCCCTGAATAAGCGTTCACCATGAAATGGGACGCTAACCAGCCATTTTTTACAGGGAGCTTCAGCAGACCAGTTTTTGAGCCATAGAAGCCTACGCATATGTACTACAGACAGCGTAAGGCGGGAGGCCTGATGGATTGAATCCTTTATGGCGTCAACCGCAAAGCATAAGGCTCTAGGTAGATCAGCTAGGGCAAGGGCCTGCTGATCTGGCAAGTCCCTTAAGACCTGTTTCAACTGATCCTTCACTGCTTGGCAGACCCCACTGCTGGTTGTGTCACCAAGCTTGCTGTAGAAAAAAGCAGATTTTCATAAGGACTTTTTTTTTTTTATCTATTGGGTTCTTGAACATTTGGACATTATCCACTGGACATGTCAGTGATTTATACACACAAGAGATGGCTGCGTCCACTGTAGGGACCTTCCATTTTTTGATGAACTTATCCTCCATGGGATAGACCACCGGAAATCTCTTGGGGGGAGTAAATATTTTCTCAGGATGTTCCCAATCCTGGTAAATGAGCCCTTCCAGTAAAGGGTGAAGTGGAAAAGAACAGACAGTCTGGGGGCTTCTAGCGACCCCAACGAGGAGACAGTAGTGGTTGATGGTTCCGCAAGTTGCATTTTAAATGCTGATCGGACCATGTTAGTCAGAGACTGAACCCATAATCTTTCAGCTTGAGATGCTGAGAAAGGTTCCTCCACTGTTGATTCCTCTATAACAGAATCAACCTCATCCTGATCCCCTTCAGGCAGGTCGATCCCTGTATGGGACTGTTGCTCTGCTATCAGGCACTCTGAAGGAGGAGACGGAGATCGGGCGTGCTTTCCCTGTGACAGGGAGGCAGCGATCAATGTTGACAATCTCTCTCTAATCCTCCCAGAGCTGAGGAAAAAACCTCCTCTGTTACATACACAGGAGCAGGTGAACTGAGGACAGCCACAGTACCAAGTACCCCTGCGGGGTCTCTACGGTCACTTACCTCTGAATTTTCAGGGGAGACTGGTGCAGCAGAAGCATGCCCAAGATCCTCAGAGCCCGATGAGACCCCCTTCGCTTCCTGGAAGATTCAGTTCCGGAGCTTCTGGACGGCATATTCCTAAGCCCAAAGCTGAGGTATTCCAGCCGTAATACACCACTTTTACTGAGAATAGTCTAGCACAATTGCTGCTATATAACAGTTGGTGTCTACTAAAGTGCCTTTCTAGGGGATGCCTGCATCAACCGCCTCTGTGTGCCTTTTTACTGTTGCTAGCTCTGTCTGTGCACTTCAATAGCCAGCTGTGATTGTGCTTTAAAACACGCTGGACGCCCGCACATGCGCAGTAGCGCCGCGGCGCACACCGAGCGTCATCCACCCGCTCCGCCCCTTTTTCCAGATCGCCTCTATATATAGAGGCGCGTGCACGCGCACGCGCGCGGGCACGTGCGCCTTTGGCGCTCTTTTTTGAAAAAAATAAGGAGCTAGATGGGAGCCAGGGTCCCTGCCGCAGGGCCCGGGGATGGATGAGCGCAGCAACAGGGCAGAGGAGACAGCTTCCCAGCAGAGAACTTACCAACTGCCTGGATTTGATTTTGGAAGAAAAAAATCCACATTACAAGAAAAAGAACCATAGCGGCCTCTAGTGTTTAACACAGGTACCGCGGTCTCCTTAGGTAACAGGCAGAAAGACAAAATAGGCTTGGGGGTCCCCCAATAGAACCAAGTTCCTGAGGGCCCCCACTTACCTTTTCCTCGCCGCAGGACTCTGTTTGGTCCACAGAAGCCCAAACTTCACCTATCACGGCAGGCATTGTAATTAAACCTTCAGGGACCGGGTTCCCAAGGATTCCACTCCCCTGGACCTGTATAGCACCCTGCACAGAAAACATCTTGGTCGTGGGTATGACCAGAGCTCTGGATCCCAGGGTCCAGCCCTCCTAAGAGAGGCATTACAGGCAAAACCTTGCTCTTCTCTTTGCAAGGCCCGGGTACCGACCGTTTAGCTATGAAGCTTTTTTGGTCGGATCCGGAATAGCTTACTGAGGCCCAAAAGAACCTGTACGCAAGCTCAGTGAAAAACACATGTTACTTCTTGGCCAACACCTTAGACACTGGCAAAAAACTGAGGTACTCCCGGATGGGAGGGGCTTATATAGGGGAGGGTACTTCCGGTTTTGGAAGTTGCCAGTGCCAGCACCTGAAGGTATCTATATAACCCACATAGTAATGACTATGTCGCTCTGTGTCCCGTGATGTACGAGAAAGAAAAAAAAACACTTAAAAAACAAACAAATAAAACCTTCTCGATTCAAGCTACAAAAAGAGCTCCAGGACTTTTTTGAGCTTCAAGTGACTTGTAGCGAAACCATCTCCAAACAGAATATTTTTTTTATCCTAGAGCATTTTGGAAGTTTGAGCTTCAACGTACAAAATGCTGAGATGTGAATGGGCCTGACTCAAGAGTAGTGAAGGCAGAAAAAGGGTCATGACAGCAAGGCAACCTACATTTTTAGAAAGAAGCCAGTACAAGTTTCCTTAAATATGTCGCACAATGCTTCAAGTTGTCAGTAAAAAATCCTGGAATATACACATACCTTTTGAAAAAAATATTCGATTTCTACAAATCATGTGTTCATAAAGCACATCAGTAAAGTCTACTGTTTTAGAATAATACAGAATTATGTACAGGGGACCTATGACCTGACTAAGGTTTAACCCCTTAATGCCAATGTAACACACATATATGCCGCCTTCTGCTTCAAAGCGGCTGTACTGGGGCGATTACCTCGGTACCGTTTTTCAGAGCCTACAATCGACTTTCTTGTAGTAACAACCGATGCGGCTGTTAATACAAGCAGCAGGAGAGGATGTCCCTCCCCTCCTGCCGGCTTTCGCCGCTCTTCCCGGGATCTTCCATCCCACCGGGAGGCCCGAGCGACCAGCCGGCATGTCAGTCGGCTGGCCGGAGACCCGAACAAAGCAGGAATCGGCTTTGATCGGGTCTCGGATCTAGTAACCCGGAAGTGATGCCATGACATCACGTCCGGTTTACTAGAGCCTTAAAGCAGAGCTCGACCCAAAAGGGGAAGCTCTCCTTTTCAAAACCAGGTATCCACACCCACTTTCGTGTAAGATCACTGCATCGTTGTGCGGTGATCTATGAAACTTCCGGACCCTCCTCCGTCACCCCGCTGCATTGTGGGAGACACACAGGTCCCAGAAGACAGCGGGACCATTCAGAAAGAGCGGCGTGACTCACGCATGCTCAGTAGGAAACAGGCTGTGAAGCTGTAAGGCTTCATTTCCTGTTTCCCTTAGTAAGGATGCTGGCACCTGCACCCGCACCCGGAGCCGATAGCTCCCTGGACAGGAAGGTGTCCTTATATTAAAACTCAGCAGCTACAATAATTGTAGCTGATGACTTTAAAAAAAAAATTCACTCAGACTGGAACTCCGCTTTAAAGGCGCAAGATTAAAAAAATAAAAATAAAAAATCAATCAGTTTTCAAAAATAGCCCAACTTGGCATTTTTAATGCTTTTAAGTGCAAAGGAGGAATCTGCGGTCTTATAGACCCCAGATCCCTCCAAAAAAATACCTGACACGTGACTATTGCTCTCACAATGGATGTTTACATTCCTTGTGACAGCAATAAAGGCGATACAAATTATATATTTTTTTTTAAAAGGGACAGTGCAACAATAAAAAAATTTAAAAGCACTCCATCTCTCTGTGCTAGCAAGCAGAAGTGAAAGCATACGCAAGTCGCGCCTGCAAAAGTAAAAAGCGTTCAAACCACATCTGAGGTATCACCACGATCGTTAGAGCGAGAGCAATAATTCTAGCACTAGACCTCCTCTGTAACTCTACACTGGTAACGGTTAAAAATGTTTAAAGTGTCGCCTATGGAGATTTATATTCTAAGTACCGTAGTTTGTCGCCATTCAACGAGCATGCGCAATTTTATAGCATGACATGTTTGGTATATATTTACTTTATTTGCATAACATCATCTTTCACATTATACAAAAAATAGGGCTAACTTCACGGTTTTGTTTTTGTTTTTTAATTTATGAAAGTGTAGTTTTTCCCCAAAAAATTGTGTTTGAAAGTCCGCTGCGCAAATACAGTGCGACATAAAATATTGCAAAAACCAACATTTTATTCTTTAGGGTATCTCTTAAAAAAGTATATATTTTTGGGGGTTCCAAGTAATTTTCTAGCAACAAAAACAGATTTTTAAGCAACAAGTGTCAGAAAAGGGCTTAGTCTTCAAGGGGTTAATAAGCCTTAGGCCCCTTTCACACTACTGCAACTTTAAAGTCGTGCGATTTTGACGTGATTTCAGGGAATGCCTGTGTAAGTCGCATCAAAGATGGGTCAAAGTAGTGCAGGGACTACTTTGAAGTTGGCACGACTTGAAGTTGTACCAATGTGAAGAGTTGTCATTGGAAATCATGGGGAACGACTTGTCATACTACTTTAAAGTCCTAAATCGTGGGACAAGTCATACAAATGTGAAAGGGGCCTTAAAGTGATTGAAAGACTTAGTTTTTTTTTAAAATAACAAACATGTCATACTTGCCTCCAGTGTGCAGTTTGTTTTGCACAGAGTGGCCCTGATGCTCGACTTCTGGGGGTCCCTCGGCGGCTCCTCCCCGCATTGTATAACTCCCAAGGAGAAGCACTCACCCGGGGGGTTACCTTGCGGACATTCTCCCGAGTACAGCATTCGGCGTCCATAGACACGAATGTAGGACTCGGCCCTGTCCCCCGCATCATTGGATTTGATTGACAGCAGCGAGGGCCAATGTCTGCGCTGCTATCAATCTATCCAATCAGGAGCAGAGGAAGAGCGCGTCTCCGGCCGAGGGAAATTCCAGGGCTCAGGTGAGTAAATTGGGGGGGGGGGGGGGGGGGGCTGGTCACTAGAAGAAGTTTTTTCACCTTGGATGCATAGGATGCATTAAGGTGAAAAAACACGAGGGTTTACAACCCCTTTAAGCAAATTAAGCTGCTATATATAAACATATGTGAACCAATGGAGTAAATGACGTCACAATACAAGAGGTATAAAGCTGCCGGACCAGCTGTATTATGTGAAAGGGTGTTTCCTCTCTCTGTACAGTATTTTGTGATCACTTTGTGGGTGCGGACACAGAAAAAAGAACAAAGCTGGAAGGAAATTATGCATTCATTTCTTTGTCAGGCAGGTTGGCACTTGCATAGGGTTTTCCCCAGAGAATTAAAAACTGAGTAACTATATATGAAGCAATTACTATAAGAAATAGGTTGTATCAAATATACAAGCACTGGCACAATAGACTCTCTGATAAATCCTGCATTTACAGATGAATACTTGTCATGTACTGGTCAATTTGTCCACAGACTTCAATGTTAACACTCATCAAGGGGCTTTTCAGTTGCACTGTGTCCCTCTCGATGCTTAAGCCTAGTACACACCACTAGTATTTTTAAGAAACGGTCAGCTCCAGTCAGAACCATTGTACTAACAATCCAATGTTAGTACAGCGATCTCCCCTGCTGTTCTATTGTGTTCTGATAGGGGGGCGGCCCTCGCCAGAACACTGCTGGTTTTCCATCAGGCTCATCTGACAGAAGCCTGTTGGACCGGCTGCCATACACATGGGCTGAACGTTGGCCGGTTTTTATTGAACATTCGGCCCATGTGTTCTAGGCTTTAGAGGCAGGTGCAGCGTTCAGCCCCACTACAGGCAGCAGTCAAAGTGGGAATAAACACTGTATCATATGGTACACAAGTCTTTTGGGTTCCATAACCTTGTGCCTGAACAGGACCCCAAACACTATTAACACTAGGGGACTGAGAAGCAGCATGAGGAACCAATCAGTTGTGCCACAGTGCATGGAGCATGCTGATAGGAGAAGAGAGGAGAGCGAAAAAGAAGAGCTCAACATTCTGCTGATTATACCCTTAGGCCCCTTTCACACAAATCAGGTCCGCCTGTTTGTTTTTTAGGCGTACAGGCCGCCCATTGACCTTTATGGGGAAGTGGGTGTTAGCGGACAATTTTTTTTTTTTTAACAAACCGTGACCAGAGCAATATAATGTTACCATAAAAACCATGCACTACTCTGGGGAAGTGATGAGGATTCTTTTTTCACACATTATGTTTGCATATAGAAATGCATTACATTACTATACACTAAGCAAGTACTTTACTGAGTGAAACAGATTCCTTCAGTCTGTTTTGTTTTGATTAGCTGTGATTGGTCAGAGCAAATCACGTGGTACAGATGGGCTGTGATTGGCCTTGTGTCTGTACCATGTGATCACACTGACCAATCACAGCTAGCAACACAGTTGAATTCAATAGATGGCATGAAAGGAAGCTATCTATTGTTTACAACTGTCATGTGACCTGCTGTGATATTTCACGGCGATCACATGGTACCAGCAACAAGCTGGTACCCCGATCCACAGGACACGGCCAGTGACAGATCGCGCTGCTGCCCCTAAAGCAACCTACAAAGTAAAGTATAGGGTGGCCCTATAGCAGGGTAAAAACAAACTTCTGCCTTTAGAATCACTCACTTCCTTCTCCTGCCTAGGACTTTATGTCCCATGAGGCATTGCTCCTCACACAATCGAAAATTCACAAGTTCTCAGGCACTTACTGACATGTATGGATGGCCTACCAAGCTGCACTGTATGTTATGATATTTAAACAAATAATGCGTTCTGTATGCAGGCCAAATAATCGGTTGATCAATGAATCGAATATGAACATAGTTATCAACTATTTTCATAATTAGGTCGATTAGTTGTTTTAGCCCTAGTTAAACAAACAATCTTGAATGTGAAAATGACAGAGGGTCAACATAATTACAAAAGCACCAACTTATGCAGAAAACGGCTTTAAACATACCTGTCAGTCCATTTGCAAAACTGCACTCTGTAGCAGTACTCCTGGAGCTGATCCAATTCTACAGATTTAGGTGTGTTGAACAGAGTGTGCCCCCCACTGGCTGTCGTGGTACCTTCCACTACCCTTATGCGCTTACTGTCATCCTGATGTGACTAGTGGTCAGCAGGGAAAGCCACAGAGACCAGAAGGGGAATCCTCTTTCTTTTTCGTACATCACGGGACACAGAGCGACTTAGTCATTACTAATGGGTTATATAGATTACCTTCAGGTGTTGGCACTGGCCAATTCCAAACCGGAAGTACCCTCCCCTATATAAGCCCCTCCCATCCGGGAGCACCTCAGTTTTTTGCCAGTGTCTAAGGTGTTGGCCAAAGAGTAACATGTGTTTTCACTGGGCTTGCGTACAGGTTCTTTTGGGCCTTAGTAAGCTGTTCCGGATCCCACCAAAAAAGCTTCATAGCTAAACGGTCGGTACCCGGGCCTTGCAGCAGAAGAGCAAGGTTTTGCCTGTAATGCTTCTCTTAGGAGGGCTGGACCCTGGGATCCAGAGCTCTGGTCATACCCACGACCAAGATGTTGTCTGTGCAGGGTGCTATACAGGTCCAGGGGAGTGGAATCCTTGGGAACCCGGTCCCTGAAGGTTTAATTACAATGCCTGCCGTGATAGGTGAAGTTTGGACTTCTGTGGACCAAACAAAGTCCTGCGGCGGGGATCAGGTAAGTGAGGGCCCCCAGGAACTTGGTTCTATTGGGGGACCCCCAAGCCTAATTTGTCTTTCTGTCTGTTACCTAAACGGTATTCCCGCTAAATATCTGTGTTTGCCTGTAACTACTGAAAATGTAAAATTTTAATAGTAGTCAAGAAAAAAAAAAAAAAAAAGGGACCGCGGTACCTGTGTTAAACCACTAGAGGCCGCTGTAGTCCATTTTTCTTGTCATGTGGATCTTTGGTTTTCTCAAGTCAAAAGATCCAGGCAGCTGGTAAGTTTCTCTGTGGAAATCCACTTCCTCTGCCCTGTTGCTGCGCTCATCCACCGCACAGGCCCTCCGGCAAAAAGGGCCCTGGCTCCTAGTCCCCTGTTTGATTTCGAAAAGGGCGCCAATGGCGCGCGCGTGCACGCGCCTCCTATGAAAAAAAAGGGGCGGGGCGGGTGGATGACGCTCGATGCGCGCCGCGGCGCTTCTGCGCATGTGCGGGCGTCCCAGCATGGTTAAAAGACACAGTACAAGTGTCAGCTGGATGCAAACAGAGCTAGCAACAAACAGTGGCACACAGAGGCGGTTGATGCAGGCATCCCCATAGAAAGGCACTTTAGTGGACACCAGCTGGTATATAGCAGCAACTGTGTTAGACTATTACCAGCAAAAATTGGTGTATGACGACGGGAATACCTCAGCTTTGTGCTTAAAGGATATGTCGTCCAGACGCTCCGGAAATAGATCTTCCAGGAAGCCAAAGGGGTCTCCATCGGGCTCTGAGGATATTGGGCATGCTTGTACTGCACCAATCTCCCCTGAGAATTCAGAGGTCAGTAGCCGTAGAAACCCCGCAGGAATGCCTGGTGCTGCGGCTGTCCCCAGGCCACCTGCTCCTGTATATATAACAGAGGAGGTTTTATCCTCAACTCTGGGAGGATTGGAAGAGAGATTAACAGCATTGATCGCTGCTTCCCTGTCACAGGAAAAGCGCGTCCGATCTCCGTCTCCTCCTTCAGAGTGCCTGTTAGTGGAGGAACAGCCCCACACAGAGATCGACCTACCTGAAGGGGATCAGGATGAGGTTGATTCAGTTATGGAGGAATCAACAGTGGAAGAACCTTTCTCAGCATCTCAGGCTGAAAGATTATGGGTTCAGTCTCTGACTAACATGGTCCGATCAGCATTTAAAATGCCTCTGGCGGAACCACCATCCACTACGGTTTCCTCGCTGGGGTCGCTAAAAGCTCCCTAGGCTGTCTGTTCCTTCCCAATCCACCCTTTATTAGAAGGGCTTATTTACCAGGATTGGGAGCATCCTGATAAAATATTTGCTCCCCCCAAGAGATTTCCGGTGATCTATCCCATGGAGGATAAGTTCATAAAAAAATGGAGGGTCCCTACAGTGGACGCAGCCATCTCTTCTGTTAACAAATCACTGACATGTCCAGTAGATAATGTTCCAATGTTCAAAGACCCAATAGATAAAAAATTGGAGTCTTTACTAAAATCTGCTTTCTCTACAGCAAGCATGGTGACACAACCTGCGGTAGCAGCGATTGGAGTCTGCCAAGCAGTGAAAGATCAGTTGAAACAGGTCTTAAGGGACTTACCAGATCAGCAGGCTCTTGCCCTAGCTGACCTGCCTAGAGCCTTGTGTTTTGCGGTAGACGCCATAAAGGATACAATCCAACAGGCCTCCCGCTTTACGCTGTCTATAGTACATATGCGTAGGCTTCTGTGGCTCAAAAACTGGTCTGCTGAAGCTCCCTGTAAAAAACTGCTGGTTAGCTTCCCATTTCATGGAGAACGCTTATTTGGAGAAGATCTGGACAAATATATCCAGAAAATTTCTGCCGGTAAAAGTTCACTCTTACCGGTTAAGAACAAGAGTAGAAGTCCTTCTTTTAAGAGGCCTACTTCTCCAGTCCCGGGCACATCGGCTGTGAAGCAGTTCCGACGGCCTCCGCGGTCAAATTCAGGGGGCAGAAATCAGGGACAATCACAGGGTAACAAGAAGCCCTGGATCAAGAGAGGTACAAAACCTCCCCCCAAGGCATGAAGCGTTGCCCCCACTCAATCGGGTGGGGGGAAGACTTCAGTTGTTCACAGAGACCTGGCGGGACACCATCAGAGACAGATGGGTGCTCTCCGCAGTAAGTCTGGGATACAAGCTGGAGTTAAAAGGCACTCCTCCTGCCCAATTTATGAGGTCAAACGTGCCAAGAGATCCCCAAAAGAGAGGATCCCTCCTTCTGGCACTAGAACAACTATTGCTCCAAGGTGTAATCATGAAGGTTCCCATGGAAGAAAGCGGATTCGGGTTTTACTCGAACCTTTTCACAGTCCCCAAACCAAATGGGGACGTGAGGCCCATATTAAATCTAAAAGGGCTAAACAAGTTCCTAAATATCAGGACTTTTCGGATGGAGTCGATCCGATCGGTGGCCACCGCCCTACAAGGGCAGGAATGGTTAGCCTCGATCGACATAAAGGATGCTTATCTGCATATTCCCATCTTTCCGGCCCACCAGAAATTTCTACGCTTTGCAGTAGAAGGGCGCCATTTTCAGTTCAGAGCCTTACCTTTCGGTCTGGCCACAGCACCACGAGTGTTCACAAAAATTCTGGCCCCATTATTGGCCAATCTAAGAACACAGGGTGTAACGATAATGGCATATCTAGACGACCTGCTACTAATAGACCACTCAGTGGAAAAGCTGGAAGTAGCTATTCACAAGACAATCAAGTATCTGGAATATCACGGTTGGATTATCAACCGGGACAAGTCAGCTCTAAGACCAGTCAAAAGTCTGGAATACTTAGGGCTAAGGCTGGATTCAAATCAGAGAAAGATTTTCTTACCTCCAGAGAAGGTGTCGTCTTTAAAAGATTTGACCCACTTAGTGGGTACAAAAAGAAAACCATCCATACGCCTCTGCATGAGGCTGCTGGGAAAAATGGTGGCTTCATTCGAAGCGGTACCCTACGGTCAATTCCATTCAAGGAATTTGCAAAGGGCCATACTGTCAGCCTGGAACAAAAAAGTTCAGGCTTTAGACTTACCAATGTCCCTGTCCCCTTCCGTTCGCAAGAGCTTCCATTGGTGGTTGGTGCCCCAGAATCTGGAAAAAGGGAGACCCTTCAGTCCGGTTTCTTGGAAGGTAGTCACTACAGATGCCAGCCTCATAGGCTGGGGGGCAGTACTGGAGCAATGGTCTCTCCAGGGCAAGTGGTCAGAAGCAGAAAAGGCCCTGCCCATCAATCTCTTAGAGATACGAGCAGCCCGGTATGCCCTAGTAGCATGGACATCCAAACTCCAAGGGTCCCCTGTCGGAATTCAATCAGACAATGCCACAGCAGTGGCATATAGCAATCACCAGGGTGGCACCAGGAGTCGTGCAGCCCAGAGGGAAGCAAATTGCATCCTGGAGTGGGCAGAAAAATATGTCCCAGCCATATCCGCGGTTTTCATCCCAGGAGTGGGAAATTGGAGAGCGGACTTTTTAAGTCGCCAACAATTATGCCCGGGGGGAATGGTCTCTTCACCCCGAGGTTTTCCAGGCAATATGCCAGCGGTGGGGAACACCGGATGTAGATCTGCTAGCATCCAGATTCAACGCAAAGGTGGACAGATTTGTGTCTCGCACAAGGGATCCTCTAGCTTGCGGCTCGGATGCCCTAGTGTTCCCTTGGGATCAGTTCAAGCTGATATATGCATTCCCACCGCCACAATTGTTACCGCGATTACTCCGCAGAATCAGGGTAGAAAAGAAACCAGTGATTCTGGTGGCTCCAGCGTGGCCCCGAAGGGCATGGTACGCGGAGATTGTAAAAATGTCAGTGAGGAGTCCTTGGACCCTCCCACATCGTCCGGACCTGCTGTCGCAGGGACCGATATACCACCCTTCCTTACCAGCCCTAGGTTTGACGGCCTGGCTATTGAAGCCCACATTCTGAAAAAGAGAGGGCTCTCTAATTCTGTGGTATCTACCATGATCAATGCCAGGAAGCCGGTATCCAGGCAGATCTATTATAGGATCTGGAAAGCGTACATTACGTGGTGTGAGGCCAAGAAATGGCATCCACGTAAGTACGTGATAGGGAGGATTTTGGACTTCCTACAGTGGGCTGTAGATAGGAAGCTGGCCTTGAGTACTATCAAGGGTCAGATTTCGGCCTTGTCAATATTTTTTCAAAGGCCCTTGGCTTCGCATTCACTAGTCAAAGCTTTCATACAAGGAGTGATGCGTATTAGCCCTCCGGTTAGTGTTCCCATATGTCCTTGGGACTTAAACCTGGTTCTGTCAGTTCTACAGAAACAACCGTTTGAACCATTGCAACACATTTCCTTGGTTCTTCTCACCAGGAAATTGATTTTCTTAGTAGCCGTTTGTTCGGCTAAAAGAGTATCGGAATTAGCCGCCTTGTCCTGTAAGGAGCCATATCTGGTTGTCCATAAGGACAGAGTAGTATTACGTCCTCATCCAGCCTTTCTTCCCAAGGTGGTATCGAGGTTTCATTTGAACCAAGATGTGGTTCTTCCTTCTTTTTTCCCCAAACCTAGCTCGGTAGAGGAAAAGTTATTACATTCTTTGGATGTAGTAAGAGCAGTTAAAGCTTATCTAAAAGCCACTGCTCAGATTCGCAGAACGGATACTTTGTTTATTCTGCCGGAAGGCCCTAAAAAGGGTCAGGCAGCATCAAAATCCACTTTAGCCAAGTGGATTCGACAGGTCATAATACAAGCCTATGGCTTGAGAAAGAGACCGCCTCCGTTCAAAGTTAGGGCGCACTCCACAAGAGCAGTTGGAACTTCATGGGCAGTGCATCACCAGGCCTCCCTGGCTCAAGTATGTAAGGCCGCAACATGGTCTTCGGTACACACGTTTACTAGATTCTACCAGGTAGACGTTAGAAGTCAGGAGGATGTCGCCTTTGGGCGCAGTGTGTTGCAGGCCGCAAAAGATCCTCATGCCTGATGGCGCCCAGCTTATGTATCCCTCCCCTCATTTGGCATTGCTTTGGGACGTCCCATTAGTAATGACTAAGTCGCTCTGTGTCCCGTGATGTACGAAAAAGAAAAAGGGATTTTTATAACAGCTTACCTGTAAAATCCTTTTCTTGGAGTACATCACGGGACACAGAGCTCCCACCCCTCTTTTTGGGACACTTATTGCTTGGCTACAAAACTGAGGTGCTCCCGGATGGGAGGGGCTTATATAGGGGAGGGTACTTCCGGTTTGGAATTGGCCAGAGCCAACACCTGAAGGTAATCTATATAACCCATTAGTAATGACTAAGTCGCTCTGTGTCCCGTGATGTACTCCAAGAAAAGGATTTTACAGGTAAGCTGTTATAAAAATCCCTTTTTTTGACCAGCCCAAGGCGTTGAACTGGATCAGTGCTGGGAGCTCTGCTACAGAACGACATTTTAGCAAAGGCCCAAATGGACAGGCCAATTCAGCTTCATAAATACAGTGAGCGAAATAAGTACTTGATCCCCTGCTGATTTTTTACGTTGGCCCACTGACCAAAAAATTATCAGTCTCTAATTTTAAAGTGGTTGTAAACTCTGTAACACCACGTCTACCTACATGTAAGCCTGTAATAACCTACTGGAGAGGAGAAACACATAATCACAAAAGTTGAAGGATGACACATGATCCTGGACCGAACCGTAGGTTACACCACCCAGGAGCCTCAGGACAGTGGCAGAAGTGTGTGGAATAAGGCCGCCAGGGTCACCGAGATGGCGCCCCCTGGTAGTCATGTGTCCCGGAACCGGATGTGATGTCATACATTTGGCGGAAGAGCACCCAAACTTTGGCTGCTGAGGGCAAACTGGAAGTCTTGGAGAGCACTCAAACCATGTCAAACCAAAGGAGAGAAGCCGGTCACCATGATGACATGTTTCAAGGGGCTTGCCCCTTCCTTTAGATTTTAGATCATCATCATCATCATCTTTTTTTTCCAGAGATTTTTGCAGTGGAAACATGACCGCTATGCAGTCCCTGTACTCTGTGGTATGAAAGCGCATTGTGTCACACATCCTGGTGTGCAGGTAAGCACTGCAATTCTATGGGACTTTGTTTCTTAGCTTACAATTGCACACTACTCATTACCTAACTGCCCTATGTTGGATCATAGTAATGTTCAATGTAGGAGCTGCTGTCTATCAATTCCTTATGACTGTCCAGGCAGGCAAGCAAGGCTGCCTGTAACGTGGACTGCTGCCTATGAGACAGGGAGCGTAGAACATGTGTTCCCTCCTAGATTGTAAGCTCCAACGAGCAGGGCCCCCTGATTCCTACCAAATTTAATTGTATTGTAACTGTACTGTCTGCCCTCATGTTGTAAAGTGCTGCGCAAACTGTTGGCGCTTTATAAAGCCTATATAATAATAATGTGTAGGCATTGCAAACATTACAAATGGGCACTGTAACCAGTATGCAGGGGTAATGACACCATTAGGAAAGAGCTACCTCTGGATAGCACTGTCACCCCAGATGAAACTGATAGAATCAAGAACTTTTTTTTTAGCAAGATAAAGCACTTGGGAAGACAAGTGGCAGCAGATCAATGCAATTTATCTGAGGGAAATATTGACAATTTTTTTTTTTTTTTACCTTTTGTAATTTAAACATTACTGTACATTTTGCTCAAAATGATTTTAAATATTTAATAATTGTACATACAATAATCTGTACAGTTTGGTAAGCCAGCGGGCATTATATTTTTGGTGACCCTTTAAGTGCATGCCCACATTAGTGCTGTAAAGTAATATGCAAAGCAGTAAACTATTGAATTGTGGTAAAATGAAAAAAAAATAGGATTTTTATAACAGCTTACCTGTAAAATCCTTTTCTTGGAGTACATCACGGGACACAGAGCGACATAGTCATTACTAATGGGTTATATAGTTACCGTCAGGTGCTGGCACTGGCAACTTCCAAAACCGGAAGTACCCTCCCCTATATAAGCCCCTCCCATCCGGGAGCACCTCAGTTTTGTAGCAAAGCAATAAGTGTCCCCAAAGAGGGGCGGGAGCTCTGTGTCCCGTGATGTACTCCAAGAAAAGGATTTTACAGGTAAGCTGTTATAAAAATCCTATTTTCTTTCTCGTACATCACGGGACACAGAGCGACATAGTCATTACTAATGGGATGTCCTAAAGCAATGCCAAATGAGGGGGGGGATACACCATATATAAGCTGAGCGCTATCAGACATGAGGATCTTTTGCGGCCTGCAACACACTGCGCCCAAAGGCGACATCCTCCTGACTTCTAACGTCCACCTGGTAGGACCTAGTAAACGTGTGTACCGAAGACCATATTGCGGCCTTACAGATTTGAGCCAGGGAGGCCTGGTGATGCACTGCCCATGAAGTTCCAACTGCTCTCGTGGAGTGCGCTCTAACTTTGAACGGAGGCGGTCTCCTTCTCAAGCCATAAGCTTGCATAATGACCTGTCGAATCCACTTGGCTAAAGTAGACTTTGACGCTGCCTGACCCTTTCTGGGGCCTTCCGGCAGAATAAACAAAGTATCCGTTCTGCGAATCTGAGCAGTGGCTTTTAGATAAGCTTTAACTGCTCTTACTACATCCAAAGAATGCAATAACTTTTCCTCTACCGAAGTAGGTTTGGGGAAAAAAGAAGGAAGAACCACATCTTGGTTCAAATGAAACCTCGATACCACCTTAGGAAGAAAGGCTGGATGAGGACGTAACACTACTCTGTCCTTATGGATAACCAGATATGGCTCCTTACAGGACATAGCTGCTAATTCCGATACTCTTTTAGCCGAACAAATGGCTACTAGAAAAATCAATTTCCTGGTGAGAAGCACCAAGGAAATATGCTGTAATGGTTCAAATGGTTGTTTCTGTAGAACCGACAGAACCAAGTTTAGATCCCATGAACATATGGGAATATTAACCGGAGGCCTAATACGCATCACTCCTTGTATAAAGGCTTTGACTAGTGAATGCGAAGCCAAGGGCCTTTGAAAAAATATTGACAAGGCCGAAATCTGACCCTTGATAGTACTCAAGGCAAGCTTCCTATCTACAGCCCACTGTAGGAAGTCCAGAATCCTACCTATTACGTACTTATGTGGATGCCATTTCTTGGCCTCACACCACGCGATGTACGCCTTCCAGATTTTATAGTAGATCTGCCTGGATACCGGCTTCCTGGCATTGATCATGGTAGATACCACAGCATTAGAGAGCCCTCTCTTTTTTAGAATGTGGGCTTCAATAGCCAGGCCGTCAAACCTAGGGCTGGTAAGGAAGGGTGGTATATCGGTCCTTGCGAAAGCCGGACGACGTGGGAGAGTCCAAGGACTCCCCACTGAAATTTTACAATCTCCGCGTACCACGCTCTTCGGGGCCACGCTGGAGCCACCGGAATCACTGGTTTCTTTTCTACCCTGATTCTGCGGAGTAATCGAGGTAACCATTGTGGCGGTGTGAATGCATATATCAGCTTGAACTGATCCCCAGGGAACACTAGGGCATCCGAGCCGCAAGCTAGGGGATCCCATGTCCGAGAGACAAACCTATCCCCCTTTGCGTTGAATCTGGATGCTAGAAGATCTACATCCGATGTTCCCCACCGCTGACATATTGTCCAGAAAACCTCGGGGTGAAGGGACCCTTCCTCTGGGCCTAATTGCTGGCGACTTAGAAAGTCCGCCTTCCAATTCTCCACTCCTGGAATGAATACCGCAGATATGGCTGGGACATATTTTTCCTGCCCATTTCAGGATGTAATTTACTTCCCTCTGGGCTGCACGACTCCTGGTGCCCCCCTGATGATTGATATATGCCACTGCTGTGGCATTGTCTGATTGAATTCTGACCGGGGACCCTTGGAGTTTGGATGTCCATGCTACTAGGGCATACCGGGCTGCTCGTATCTCTAAGAGATTGATGGGCAGGGCCTTTTCTGCATCCGACCATCTGCCCTGGAGAGACTATTGCTCCAGTACTGCTCCCCAGCCTATAAGGCTGGCATCTGTAGTGACCACCTTCCAAGAAATCGGACTGAAGGATTTCCTTTTTTTCAGATTCTGGGGAACCCACCACCAACGGAGGCTCTTGCGAACGGAAGGGGACAAGGACATTGTAAGTCTAGGGCCTGAACTTTTTTGTTCCAGGCTGACAGTATGGCCCCTTGCAAATTCCTTGAATGGAATTGACCGTAGGGTACTGCTTCGAATGATGCCACCATTTTTCCCAGCAGCCTCATATACAGGCGTATGGACGGCTGTCTTTTTTGTACCCACTAAGTGGATCAAATCTTTCAAAGACAACACCTTTCCTCGAGGCAAGAATATTTTTCTCTGGCCTGAATCCAACCTTAGCCCCAAGTATTCCAGACTTTTGACTGGTTTTTAGGGCTGACTTGTCTCGGTTGATAATCCAACCGTGAGATTTCAGATACTTGATCGTCTTGTGAACGACCACGTCAAGTTTTTTCACTGAGTGGTCTATCAGCAACAAGTCATCCAGATATGCCATTATCATTACACCTTGTGTTCTTAGATTGGCCAATAAAGGGCCAGAATTTTTGTGAACACTCTTGGTGCTGTGGCCAAACCGAAGGGTAAGGCTCTGAACTGAAAATGGCGCCCTTCTACTGCAAAGCGTAGAAATTTTTGGTGGACTGGAAAGATGGGAATGTGCAAATAAGCATCTTTGATGTCGATCGTGGCTAACCAATCCTCCCCTTGTAGGGCAGTGGCCACCGATCGGATCGACTCCATCGGAAAGTCCTGATATACAGGAATTTGTATAGCCCTTTTAGAATTAATATGGGCCTCCCGTCCGCGTTTGCTTCGGGACTGTAAAGAGGTTTGAGTAAAACCCGAACCCTCATTCTTCCAGGGGAACCTCCATAATTACTCCTTGGAGCAATAGTTGTTCTAGTGCCAACAGGAGGGACTCTCTCTTCCGGGGATCCCTTGGCACGTTTGACCTCAAAATGGGAAGGAGGAGAGTCTTTTAACTCCAAACTGTATCCCAAACCTACTGCGGAGAGCACCTATCTGTCTTGATCGTGTCCCGCCAGGTCTCTTTGCGAACAACTGGAGTCCTCCCCCCACCCGACTGAGTGGGGGCTTCAATGAATTTAACTTTGGGGGAGGTTTTGTACCTCCCCTGACCCAGGGTTTCTCATTACCCTGCTACTGTCCCTGTTTTTTACCCCCGGGATTTGACCGAGGAGGCCGTCGGAACTGACACACAGCCGATGCCCCAGGGACTGGAGAAGCAGGCCTCTTAAAGAGGGACCTCTAACTCTGCTTTTAACCGGCAAGAGCGTATTTTTACCGCTGGAAATTTTCTGGATATATTTGTCCAGGTTTTCCCTGAATAAGCGTTCACCATGAAATGGGACGCTAACCAGCCATTCTTTACAGGGAGCTTCAGCAGACCAGTTTCTGAGCCATAGGAGCCTACGCATATGTACTATAGACAGCGTAAGGCGGGAGGCCTGATGGACTGAATCCTCTATGGCGTCAACCGCAAAGCCTAAGGCTCTAGGTAGATCAGCTAGGGCAAAGCCTGCTGATCTGTCAAGTCCCTCAAGACCTGTTTCAACTGATCCTTCACTGCTTAGCAGACCCCAATAGCTGCTACTGCTGGTTGTATCACCAAGCAGATTTTCATAAGGACTCCAATCTTTTATCTATTGGGTTCTTGAACATTTGGACATTATCCACTGGACATGTCAGTGATTTATACATACAAGAGATGGCTGCGTCCACTGTAGGGACCTTCCATTTTTTTTTTTTTTTTTTTTTTTTTTTTGATGAACTTATCCTCCATGGGATAGACCACCGGAAATCTCTTGGGGGAATAAATATTTTCTCAGGACGTTCCCAATCCTGGTAAATGAGCCCTTTCAGTAAAGGGTGAAGTGGAAAAGAACAAACAGTCTGGGGGCTTCTAGCGACCCCAACGAGGATACAGTAGTGGTTGATGGTTCCGCAAGGTGCATTTTTAAATGCTGATCGGACCATGTTAGTCAGAGACTGAACCCATAATCTTTCAGCTTGAGATGCTGAGAAAAGGTTCCCCCACTGTTGATTCCTCTATAACAGAATCAACCTTATCCTGATCCCCTTCAGGCAGGTCGATCCCTGTATGGGACTGTTGCTCTGCTAACAGGCACTCTGAAGGAGGAGACGGAGATCGGGCGTGCTTTCCCTGACAGGGAGGCAGCGATAAATTTTGACAATCTTTCTCTAATCCTCCCAGAGCTGAGGAAAAAACCTCCTCTGTTACATACACAGGAGCAGGTGACTGAGGACAGCCACAGTACCAAGTACCCCTGCGGGGTCTCTACGGTCACTTACCTCTGAACTTCAGGGGAGACTGGTGCAGCAGGAGTATGCCCAAGATCCTCAGAGCCCGATGAGACCCCCTTCGCTTCCTGGAAGATTCAGTTCCGGAGCTACTGGACGGCATATTCCTAAGCCTAAAGCTGAGGTATTCCAGCCGTAATACACCACTTTTACTGAGAATAGTCTAGCACAATTGCTGCTATATCACAGTTGGTGTCTACTAATGTGCCTTTCTAGGGGATGCCTGTATCAACCGCTTGCTGTATGCCTTTAAATGTTGCCAGCTCTGTCTCTGTACTTCATAGCCAGCTTACTGCAATAATGTGGCTTTTTAAAAACCTGCTGGGACGCCCGCACATGCGCAGAAGCGCTGCGGCGCGCACAGAGCGTCATCCCCCAGGCCCCGCCCCTTTTTCCGGCCACCTCTATATATAGAGGCGCGTGCACGCGCACGCGCGCGGCCACGTGCGCCTCGGCGCTAATTTTCAAACATGGAAACCAGGGACAGGAGCCAGGGCCCCCTTTGCCGCAGGCCGGGGGATAGACGAACACTGCAACATGGCAGAGGAAACAGTTTCCTGTAGGAGAACTCACCAGCTGCCTGGACTTTGCTCTCTGAGAAGAAACTAGTCCATACGACAAGAAAAACATTCCACAGCGGCCTCTAGTGGACAAACACAGGTACCGCAGTTTAATATACTAAACATATATAAAAAAACATTCCTTTTTTTTTTTTTTTTTTTTTCTTGACCACCATTAAAAATTATTACATTTTTTTAGTAGTTACAGGCATGCACAGATATTAGCGGGAATACCGTTAGGTAACAGACAGAAAGACAAATTAGGCTTGGGGGTCCCCCAATAGAACCAAGTTCCTGGGGGCCCCCACTTACCTGTTCCCCGCCGCAGGACTTTGTTTGGTCCACAAAAGCCCAAACTTCACCTATCACGGCAGGCATTGTAATCAAACCTTCAGGGACCGGGTTCCCAAGGATTCCACTCCCCTGGACCTGTATAGCACCCTGCACAGACAACATCTTGGTCGTGGGTATGACCAGAGCTCTGGATCCCAGGGTCCAGCTCTCCTAAGAGAAGCATTACAGGCAGAACCTTGCTCTTCTCTGCAAGGCCCGGGTACCGACCGTTTAGCTATGAAGCTTTTTTGGTCGGATCCGGAATAGCTTACTGAGGCCCAAAAGAACCTGTACGCAAGCTCAGTGAAAAACACATGTTTCTTCTTGGCCAACACCTTAGACACTGGCAAAAAACTGAGGTGCTCCCGGATGGGAGGGGCTTATATAGGGGAGGGTACTTCCGGTTTTGGAAGTTGCCAGTGCCAGCACCTGACGGTAACTATATAACCCATTAGTAATGACTATGTCGCTCTGTGTCCCGTGATGTACGAGAAAGAAAATTATCGTTCATTTAACAGTAAATGCAGAAGGCCAATATTGGAAATCACCCTAAATTTACTAAAATAAAAGTCCTAGAAACAAAGATGATGCGAATTAAAGCGGTAGTAAACCCTCCAACATTACTTACAATTTTATAATATTATGAAAGACATCATAAAATCCAAAAGATTCATCCCTATCTATACACATAGTTTATCTTACTGTATTTTTACTTTATGTTTTCCCCCGTTACTCTCGTCTCCTCGCTGGCGCCATCACCACTGTGGTCTCTCTAATTTGATAGCAAAATTACTTCCGCCCATAGTATGGAATTGTCGCGGTAATCCCGCGCATGCGTAGTAATAACTTAGCCAAGCCTCTTCTTCGTTTCCGGTTCTACGGAAACGAGGCATAGGCGAGGCATAGCGAATCACAGCTTGCTCCAGATAATAGGATTTTTATAACAGCTTACCTGTAAAATCCTTTTCTTGGAGTACATCACGGGACACAGAGCGACATAGTCATTACTAATGGGTTATATAGTTACCGTCAGGTGCTGGCACTGGCAACTTCCAAAACCGGAAGTACCCTCCCCTATATAAGCCCCTCCCATCCGGGAGCACCTCAGTTTTGTAGCAAAGCAATAAGTGTCCCCAAAGAGGGGCGGGAGCTCTGTGTCCCGTGATGTACTCCAAGAAAAGGATTTTACAGGTAAGCTGTTATAAAAATCCTATTTTCTTTCTCGTACATCACGGGACACAGAGCGACATAGTCATTACTAATGGGATGTCCTAAAGCAATGCCAAATGAGGGGGGGGATACACCATATATAAGCTGAGCGCTATCAGACATGAGGATCTTTTGCGGCCTGCAACACACTGCGCCCAAAGGCGACATCCTCCTGACTTCTAACGTCCACCTGGTAGAACCTAGTAAACGTGTGTACTGAAGACCATGTTGCGGCCTTACAGACTTGAGCCAGGGAGGCCTGGTGATGCACTGCCCATGAAGTTCCAACTGCTCTCGTGGAGTGCGCCCTAACTTTGAACGGAGGCGGTCTACTTCTCAAGCTATAGGCTTGTATTATGACCTGTCGAATCCACTTGGCTAAAGTAGATTTTGACGCTGCCTGACCCTTTCTGGGGCCTTCCGGCAGAATAAACAAAGTATCCGTTCTGCGAATCTGAGCAGTGGCTTTTAGATAAGCTTTAACTGCTCTTACTACATCCAAAGAATGCAATAACTTTTCCTCTACCGAAGTAGGCTTGGGGAAAAAAGAAGGAAGAACCACATCTTGGTTCAAATGAAAACTCGATACCACCTTAGGAAGAAAGGCTGGATGAGGACGTAACACTACTCTGTCCTTATGGATAACCAGATATGGCTCCTTACAGGACATAGCTGCTAATTCCGATACTCTTTTAGCCGAACAAATGGCTACTAGAAAAATCAATTTCCTGGTGAGAAGCACTAAGGAAATATGCTGTAATGGTTCAAATGGTTGTTTCTGTAGAACCGACAGAACCAAGTTTAGATCCCATGGACATATGGGAATATTAACCGGAGGACTAATACGCATCACTCCTTGTATAAAGGCTTTGACTAGTGAATGCGAAGCCAAGGGCCTTTGAAAAAATATTGACAAGGCCGAAATCTGACCTTTGATAGTACTCAAGGCAAGCTTCCTATCTACAGCCCATTGTAGGAAGTCCAGAATTCTACCTATTACGTATTTACGTGGATGCCATTTCCTGGCCTCACACCAGGCGATGTACGCCTTCCAGATTCTATAGTAGATCTGCCTGGATACCGGTTTCCTGGCATTGATCATGGTAGACACCACAGCATTAGAGAGCCCTATCCTTTTTAGAATGTGGGCTTCAATAGCCAGGCCGTCAAACCTAGGGCTGGTAAGGAAGGGTGGTATATCGGTCCCTGCGAAAGCAGGTCCGGACGATGTGGGAGGGTCCAAGGACTCCCCACAGACATTTTTACAATCTCCGCGTACCATGCTCTTCGGGGCCACGCTGGAGCCACCAGAATCACTGGTTTCTTTTCACCCTGATTCTGCGGAGTAATCGAGGTAACAATTGTGGCGGTGGGAATGCATATATCAGCTTGAACTGATCCCAAGGGAACACTAGGGCATCCGAGCCGCACGCTAGGGGATCCCTTGTCCAAGAGACAAACCTGTCCACTTTCGTGTTGAACCTGGATGCTAGCAGATCTACATCCGGTGTTCCCCACCGCTGACATATTGTCCGGAAAACCTCGGGATGAAGGGACCATTCCCCTGGGCATAATTGTTGGCGACTTAGAAAGTCCGCCTTCCAATTCTCCACCCCTGGAATGAATACCGCAGATATGGCTGGGACATATCTTTCTGCGCATCTCAGGATGTAATTTACTTCCCTTTGGGCTGCACGACTCCTGGTGCCCCCCTGACGATTGATATATGCCACTGCTGTGGCATTGTCTGACTGAACTCTGACAGGGGACCCTTGGAGTTTGGATGTCCATGCTACTAGGGCATACCGGGCTGCTCGTATCTCTAAGAGATTGATGGGCAGGGCCTTTTCCGCATCCGACCATCTGCCCTGGAGAGACCATTGCTCCAGTACTGCTCCCCAGCCTAAAAGGCTGGCATCTGTAGTGACCACCTTCCAAGAAATCGGACTGAAGGATTTCCCTCTTTCCAGATTCCGGGGAACCAACCACCAACGGAGGCTTCTGCGAACGGAAGGGGACAAGGACATTGGTACGTCCAGAGCCTGAACTTTTTTGTTCCAGGCTGACAGTATGGCCCTTTGCAACTTCCTTGAATGGAATTGACCGTAGGGTACTGCTTCGAATGATGCCACCATTTTTCCCAGCAGCCTCATGCACAGGCGTATGGATGGCTGTCTTTTTGAACCCACTAAGTGGATCAAATCTCTCAAAGACGACCCCTTTTCTCGAGGCAAGAAAATTTTTCTCTGGTCTGAATCCAGCCTTAGCCCCAAGTATTTCAGACTTTTGACTGGTTTTAGGGCTGACTTGTCTCGGTTGATAATCCAACCGTGATATTCCAGATACTTGATTGTCTCGTGAACAACCACTTCTAGTTTTTCCACTGAGTGGTCTATCAGCAACAAGTCGTCTAGATATGCCATTATCGTTACACCTCGTGTTCTTAGATTGGCCAATAATGGGGCCAGAATTTTTGTGAACACTCTTGGTGCTGTGGCCAGACCGAAGGGTAAGGCTCTGAACTGAAAATGGCGCCCTTCTATCGCAAAGCGTAGAAATTTTTGGTGGGCTGGAAAGATGGGGATGTGCAAATACGCATCTTTGATGTCGATCGAGGCTAACCATTCCTCCCCTTGTAGGGCAGTGGCTACCGATCGGATCGACTCCATCCGGAAAGTCCTGATATGTAGGAATTTGTTTAGCCCTTTTAGATTTAATATGGGCCTCACGTCCCCGTTTGGCTTCGGAACTGTAAAGAGGTTTGAGTAAAACCCGAACCCCCATTCTTCCAGGGGGACCTCTATAATTACTGCTTGAAGCAATAATTGTTCCAGTGCCAACAGGAGGGATCCTCTCTTCTGGGGATCCCTTGGCACGTTCGACCTTATAAAGCGGGAAGGAGGGGAGTTTTTTAACTCCAATTTGTATCCCAGATTTACTGCGGAGAGCACCCATCTGTCTCGGATCGTGTCCCGCCAGGTTTCTGTGAACAACTGAAGTCTTCCCCCCACCCGATTGGGTGGGGGCAACCCTTCATGCATTTGACTTTGGGGGAGGTTTTGTACCTCTCCTGCTCCAGGGCTTCTTGTTACCCTGCAACTGTCCCTGATTTTTACCTCCGGGATTTGACCGGGGAGGCCGTCGGAACTGTTTCACAGCCGATGTCCTAGGGACTGGAGAAGCCGGCCTCTTAAAAGAGGGACCTCTAACTCTATTTTTGACCGGCAAGAGTGTACTTTTACCGCTGGAAATTCTCTGGATATACTTGTCCAGGTCTTCCCCGAATAAGCGCTCCCCATGAAATGGGAAGCTGACCAGCAATTTTTTACAGGGAGCTTCAGCAGACCAGTTTTTGAGCCATAGAAGCCTGCGCATATGTACTACAGACAGCGTAAGGCGGGAGGCCTGATGGATTGAATCCTTTATAGCGTCCACCGCAAAGCATAAGGCTCTAGGTAGATCAGCTAGAGCAAGAGCCTGCTGATCTGGCACGTCCCTTAAGACCTGTTTCAACTGATCCTTCACTGCTTGGCAGACCCCTATAGCTGCCACTGCTGGTTGTGTCACCAATCCTGCTGTAGAAAAAGCAGATTTCAATAAGGACTCCAAATTTTTTATCTATTGGGTCCTTGAACATTTGGACATTTTCCACCGGACATGTCAGTGATTTATTCACACAAGAGATGGCTGCGTCCACTGTAGGGACCTTCCATTTTCTGACGAACTTATCCTCCATAGGATAGACCACCGGAAATCTCTTGGGGGGAGTAAATATTTTGTCAGGATGCTCCCAATCCTGGTAAATGAGCCCCTCCAGTAAAGGATGGATCGGAAAAGAACAAACAGTCTGGGGAGCTTTTAGCGACCCCAACGAGGAGACAGAAGAGGAGGATGGCTCCGCAAGTGGCATTTTAAATGCTGATCGGACCATATTAGTCAGGGACTGCACCCATAACCTCTCAGCATGTGATGCTGAGAACGGCTCCTCCACTGTTGATTCCTCTACAACTGAATCAACCTCATCCTGATCCCCCTCAGGTAGGTCGTTCTCTGTATGGGACTGTTGCTCTGTTAACAGGCACTCTGAGGGAGGAGACGGAGATCGAGCGCTTTTCTCCTGTGACAGGGAAGCAGCAATTAGTGCTGACAATCTCTCTTCCAGCCCTCCCAGAGCTGAGGAAAAAACCTCCTCTGTTACATACACAGGAGCAGGTGAACTGGGGACAGCCACAGTACCAGGTACTCCTGGGGGTGCCCTACGGTCACTAACCTCTGATTCTTCAGGGGAGACTGGTGCAGCCAAAGCATGCCCAAGATCCTCAGAGCCCGATGGAGACCCCCTATTCCTCCTGGAATTTCTAGTCCCGGAGTTTTTAGACGGCATATTCCTAAGCCACAAAGCTGAGGTATTCCAGCCGAAAATACACCAGTTACTGATAATAGTCTAGCATAAATGCTGCTATAATAAACAGTTGGTGTCTACTAATGTGCCTTTCTAGGGGATGCCTGTTTCAACCGCTTGCTGTATGCCTTTAAATGTTGCCAGCTCTGTCTCTGTACTTCATAGCCAGCTTACTGCAATAATGTGGCTTTTTAAAAACCTGCTGGGACGCCCGCACATGCGCAGAAGCGCTGCGGCGCGCACAGAGCGTCATCCCCCAGGCCCCGCCCCTTTTTCCGGCCACCTCTATATATAGAGGCGCATGCACGCGCGCGGCCACGTGCGCCTCGGCGCTAATTTTCAAACATGGAAACCAGGGACAGGAGCCAGGGCCCCCTTTGCCGCAGGCCGGGGGATAGACGAACACTGCAACATGGCAGAGGAAACAGTTTCCTGTAGGAGAACTCACCAGCTGCCTGGACTTTGCTCTCTGAGAAGAAACTAGTCCATATGACAAGAAAAACATTCCACAGCGGCCTCTAGTGGACAAACACAGGTACCGCAGTTTAATATACTAAACATATATAAAAAAACATTCTTTTTTTTTTTTTTTTTTCTTGACCACCATTAAAAATTATTACATTTTTTTTAGTAGTTACAGGCATGCACAGATATTAGCGGGAATACCGTTAGGTAACAGACAGAAAGACAAATTAGGCTTGGGGGTCCCCCAATAGAACCAAGTTCCTGGGGGCCCCCACTTACCTGTTCCCCGCCGCAGGACTTTGTTTGGTCCACAAAAGCCCAAACTTCACCTATCACGGCAGGCATTGTAATCAAACCTTCAGGGACCGGGTTCCCAAGGATTCCACTCCCCTGGACCTGTATAGCACCCTGCACAGAAAACATCTTGGTCGTGGGTATGACCAGAGCTCTGGATCCCAGGGTCCAGCTCTCCTAAGAGAAGCATTACAGGCAGAACCTTGCTCTTCTCTGCAAGGCCCGGGTACCGACCGTTTAGCTATGAAGCTTTTTTGGTCGGATCCGGAATAGCTTACTGAGGCCCAAAAGAACCTGTACGCAAGCTCAGTGAAAAACACATGTTTCTTCTTGGCCAACACCTTAGACACTGGCAAAAAACTGAGGTGCTCCCGGATGGGAGGGGCTTATATAGGGGAGGGTACTTCCGGTTTTGGAAGTTGCCAGTGCCAGCACCTGACGGTAACTATATAACCCATTAGTAATGACTATGTCGCTCTGTGTCCCGTGATGTACGAGAAAGAAAACATGGCAATAGATTGGGGAGATTAGGAGACACAATTCAATGCAAAGTTGCGGATTTAGGTTTACTACCACTTTAATATATCCTCCCCTACAAGATGATGCAACAAGGTACCAGAGACAAGGAGACTAAATCAAACCATATATAGTAACATTGCTGAAATGTGGCTTTAATATGTACAAAAGAAAGCAATCATATAGAAGGCTGACACCAAAAGGGACACAAAAAAATATGCGGCTGCACACCACCAAAGATCTAATATTGATTTATTCATAACATCATGACTGCCACAGAAGAGGTGACGCGTTTCACACTTAACGAAACTCGAAGCATGAGTTTTGTTAAGTGTGAAACGTGTCACCTCTTCTGCGTCCCTCGTCTTGGTGGCAGTGATGTTATGAATAAATCAATATTGGATCTTTGGTATGCAGCCGCATCTTTTTGCCTTTCCTTATTGTAGTGGCGAGCCAGGGTTAGCATCCTGCACATTTGATCCATTGGATTCCAATGACCTGGAGCCTATATAATAATAATAATAATAATGTGTAGGCATTGCAAACATTAAAAATGGGCACTGTAACCAGTATGCAGGGGTAATGACACCATTAGGAAAGAGCTAATGTGTAGGCATTGCGTTACCTTTCTTTGGATTTACCAAAAAGGACATGACAAGAACACTCACCCCTGCTCCTCGCAATAGTTCACCATTGTCTCAAATCCAACCATTGCAGCTTTGTCTGTTGCTTTGGTATCTTTCCTTTTCGCCTGTAAAAGCAGACATATAAATTATCCTAACACGAACCTTATGTTAATTCATACAATAAGGGTTGTACAACTAGAAAAACCACTTAGTGTTACTGTATAATTGACAGAATATTAAAGCATGTAAAAAGCAAACGTTTCCTTCTATTTTGAAAAGAGAAGGAAATGGTTAGAACTAGGGTTGTCCCGATACCGATACTAGTATCGGTATCGGCACCGATACCGAGCATTTCCCCAAGTACTTGTACTCGGGGGAAATTCTCCGATGCTTCACCCGATACCTGGGCAGTCAAGGATGATCGGTGCGGCGGGGGGAATTACAAGCACTGATCTGCCTGTATACATTTCAATAAAGCCTGACAGCTTCTCCCCGGACCCCACCCCCCTTTTTAGCTGCTTTAGTGAAATTTATACAGCGGTGATCGGTACTTGTAACTCCCCCCCAACACGCACTGATCACCGCTGACTGTCACTGTATCTTTCTCCGTGCTGCTATACTCCTCCACGCTCTGTGTCCCCCTGTGTGCTGTTCTCCCCCTCCGTGCTCTGTGTCCCCCTCGGCGCTGCTCTCCCTCTCCTGTTCGTTGTCCCCCTCTGTGCTGCTCTCCCCCTCCGTGCTCCCCTTCTCCGTGTGTCCTTGTATCCCCCTCCGTGCTGCTGCTGTCGGCGCTCCGTGTCCCGTGTCCCCCTCCTGCTGCTCTCCCCCTCTGCGCTCCGAGTCCCCCCACCATGTCCTCCTCCACCCCCTCTGTCCTCGGTATCTCAGGATGGAGAGCGGAGGTAGGAGCCGCTAAAGCCGGCTCCTTCCTTTTCGAATGAACAGAGTCAGTGATCACTGACTCTGTTCATTCATATAACTGAAACATCGTAACCTGTGTTTACGATGCTTCAGTTTATGAATGGAGAGGAGCCTCCTGTCCATTCATTTTAGCTGAGGCTGCAGAGAAAGTGACTGGGGAATCTGTGTCCTCAGTCCCTTTCTCTGTCTCATAGGGGAGATGTCAGGGGTCTGTTAAGACCCACGAAATCTCACCAAAGCCCCCCAACAGCGCTAAAAAAAAAAAAAAAAAGGGAAAAAAAAATGAATTGTAAAAAATTATAAAAATTAAAAAAACACACTGGACACAATCCACTCCCCCCCCCCAAAAAAAAAATTAAAAAATAAAGCACTGTAAAAAATATTTAAAAAAATGTAAAAAAAAAAAAATACTGACACATGACATTAAAAAAAAGTATCGGTAATCGGTATCGGCGAGTACTTGAAAAAAAGTATCGGTACTTGTACTCAGTCTTAAAAAAGTGGTATCGGGACAACCCTAGTTAGAACCCCTGCCAGGTTTTAAATGAGTTTTACTTCCATCACAACTTTTGTCCTGAATACTATAATCTTTGCAGCTGCTGCTATGCTCTTTATGCAAAACATGCAGGTATGAATTAAGCCACTTAATCAACCCTAGGTAATCACTGATCCATTTAAGTACAGGGAGCATTCTTGTTCAACTTATAGCATCTGCAGCTTTCCTCTACATGCAGTTTTCATTAGCACGTCATTCCAGTAGGTATTTCCGCTGTTCTGTTCCTAATGTTTTTTGTATTAAAAGGGGTTGTAAAGGTTCATGTTTTTTCACCTTAATGCATCCTATGCATTAAATTGAAAAAACACCTGGCAATCTCGGGCCCTTTTACTTACCTGAGCCAGTTCACTTGCTCTGGGTGTCCCCGGCGTCCTCTTCTCCACGGAGTCTCAGCGTTGATTGGATAGATTGATAGCAGTGCAGCCATTGGCTCACCCTGCTGTCAAGCAAATCCAATGACGCGGCCACTGGGGGGAATGACACGGAAGCGCGCCTGCAAGGTAACCCCCCTTGGGAGAGAGCTTCCCAGAGGGGGTTAGCTATTGAAGGGAGGAGCCGTGAGAGCCACCGTGGGACCCCAGAACAGGAGGATCGGTGCCACTCTGTGCAAAACTAACTGCACAGTGGAGGCAAGTAGGACATTTTTTTTTTTTTTTAAAACAAAAAACACTGAACCTTTACAATCACTTTAATTCCAGTAGCCATTTAGTCACATTTCAACAGTTTGGTCTCTTAGTTTTTCAGTGCCCATTGCAGTAGTTAAATGGTTTTGCTTCAGTAGCTTTGTCCCTTAGGCTTTATGCACACAGAGCTTAAAAAAACGGCAGTTAATTTGGCAGAAAAAAAAAAAAAAATGTTCATATAGAGCGTTTTTTTTAGACGAGTTTAGGAGAGTTTTGCATTATTTCTGCCAGAAAGGATCAGAAATACAAACCAGAAGGTTTTTTTTTTCCTGCCTCTAAGGGCTCATGCACACTGCAGCTCAAGAAAAAAAAAAAAAAGAAGCTGCTTTTACAGGCATTTGAGCTTTTATTTTTCTGCTTTGTGCATTTTTGTGCTCTTTTGCACATTTTTATTGAGCTTTATCAAACCAACATTTTTTTCACCCCACAAACCCTCCCCTCAGCTCATTTTATCTTTATTTTCTGAATTTGCAAGCTTCTTTAAGTTTCTTTGAGCTTTAAGCTCTTTCACGCGTTTTTGGGCACTTGGGCACTGCTCAAAAGCTGCTCTCAAAAACGCGAGTTTGGTTGTTGTTTTTTTCTGCGTGTAAACTCCTGAAAAAGCCATAGTGCCCATGGATACATTGGCCAACATGGAGGGAAATTTCCAGGCAGAAAAACAATTGAGAGCTCATAAAAGCTCAAAAGCCTGTAGGAGCCACCTCTTTGAGCTCCTTTGAGATGCAGTGTGCATGAGCCCTAAACGTTGGACTTTAAAATATGCCTGTAAACGGTCTCATGTGTATGGACACATAGGATAACACTGAGTGGCTTCTACAGGCAAAACGCAAGATTCCTGTAGTAGCAGAGATTTTTAATCAAGTGTGCATGGAGCCTAAGGCTAGCCATACATGGTTTAATTTCAAAATAATTTTCTGCGTTTTGTGATCAGATGGTGCCGCCATTGATTTCAAAATTCAACCAACCTTCAATTTCACCTCCTGGTGGCTGGGAATCTTCTTTTCTTGCGCTCATGTGCATTTCTTTTCTCGATTACATTTCTCGCACGGTTCTCCCATCATCGATTAGAAAATAGTTTGTTTTTCAAAAAATTTCCAACATGTCCAATTACTTGAATTCGATGGTCGCACAAAAACCGGCTGTTGCTGCAGCCCACTTATGGTGTGAAATTCGAAGGGAAATTCTTAGATAAGATTTTTGAAAGAAAATGCTTTCGAAATTCGACCCATGTATGGCCTGCCTAAGTATGTTTTAGTACTTACTTTTTTTAGTACTTGTTCTAGTAGCAAATCATTTCTATTGCAGCAGCCTGAATTTTTTGTACGTTTTTGTACAATTGTCTTTTTAAATCAAATTATCCACTTCCCTCCCTGCTTTGTGCGGGTATATCTGAATGATGGGTGCAGCTACAGGCATCATTCAGATATTGTCTTTTTTCAGCCGGCGATTCCCTACACCATAAGATTGATCATAGTGGCTGGTCAGCTGCTTGATCGTTTTTACGGGCGGTGAGAGTCGACGTCCCCCCCTCCCGCCACCCTCTGATGCTTCTACTGACTCACCGATCGCTGACTCCGGTGAGCCGGAGAATGGATCCGCTGGCCCTGGATGTTTACCATAGAGATGGCCGGCGGACCAGATGGTCGCCGTTTAAAGAGGCTGTAAACCCGATTCATGAAATTTGAGCTGGGCACATATATCTGCAGTATTTTATCTCTCTTCAATGAGCCAAGTCCCATAGCTCTCTCCTGAACAGTTCCTCTATTATCAGCCCCATAACTCCTGACAAATTCTCGGACACTTTAACCACTTCCCGCCCAGTCAATAGCAGATTGACGTCCGGGAAGTGGTTCTGTTATCCACACTGGACGTCATATGACATCCTGCGGGATAACAGCCGCCGCGCGCCCGGGGGGGCGCGCATCGCGGCGATCGGTGGAGCGGTGGGTCAGTCTGACCCACCGCTACACTGATCTCGGTAAAAAGCCTCCGTCGGAGGCTTTTTACCACGTGATCAGCCGTGTCCAATCACGGCTGATCACAATGTAAACAGGAAGAGCCGTTGATCGGCTCTTCCTCACTCGCGTCTGACAGACGCGAGTAGAGGAGAGCCGATCGGCGGCTCTCCTGACAGGGCGGGTTCGCGCTGATCGTTTATCAGCGCAGCCCCCCCTCGGATACCCACACTAGACCACCAGGGAAGCCCCCCAGGACGCCCCAAGCATGTGGATGGCCCCCATGGCCATCCACATGTAATAAAATAAAAAAATAAAAATATGCCAATCAGTGCCCACAAATGGGCACTGACTGGCACTATGATGGCACCACCACAATGTGTGGTGGCTGGCATTGCTGGACATCAGTGTCCATCAGTGCCACCTACTAGTGTCCATCAGCGCCACCTATCAGTGCCCATCCGTGCCCACCTATCAGTGCCCGTCCGTGCCACCTATCAGTGCCGCCTATAAGTGCCCATCAGTGCCGCCTATGAGTGCCAATCAGTGCCGCCTATGAGTGCCAATCAGTGCCGCCTATGAGTGCCAATCAGTGCCGCCTATGAGTGCCAATCAGTGCCGCCTATGAGTGCCAATCAGTGCCGCCTATGAGTGCCAATCAGTGCCGCCTATGAGTCCCAACCAGTGCCGCCTATGAGTGCCAATCAGTGCCGCATACCAGTGCCGCCTATCAGTGCCCATCAGTGCCACCTCATCGGTGCCCATCAGTGTCACCTTATCAGTGCCCGTCAGTGCCGCCTTATCAGTGCCCGTCAGTGCCGCCTTATCAGTGCCCGTCAGTGCTGCCTTATCAGTGCCCGTCAGTGCCGCCTTATCAGTGCCCGTCAGTGCCGCCTTATCAGTGCCCGTCAGTGCCGCCTTATCAGTGCCCGTCATTGAAGTAGAAAAGGTACTTATTTCCCCAAAAAATTAACAGAAACCAAGAAAAACGTCGTTTTTTTTCAAAATTTTCGCTCTTTCTATTTGTTGTGCAAAAAATAAAAATCGCAGAGGCGATCAAATATCACCGAAAGAAAGCTCTATTTGTGGGAACAAAATGATAAAAAATTTGTTTGGGTACAGTGTAGCATGACCGCGCAATTGTCATTCAAATTGCGACAGCGCTGAAAGCTCAAAATTGGCTTGGGCAGGAAGCTGTATAAGTGCCTGGTATTGAAGTGGTTAAACAAAAGCAGCCTGAATCTTCAGTCCAGGGAGGTTGCTAAAATAGATTTGTAATAGGACCTGCTCACTGCTAAACACCTCTGAGAGTCTCTGCCTATGATGAGAGGGGGTGTGTGCCTTTACTCCAATCAGCAATGTTAGCTATGTTGGCTGTATGCACAGACATCACACTCTGTGTTAACCAGGAAGAGAAAATCTCCTAACACGATCTCAACTTTCTAAACAGTATATAAATGTGAAGACAGCAGATATACATGTAAAACCTATGTAGGAGGATTTGGTTCATCTATGTATCATCTGAGGCTGTTCACTTCACTGGGTGTATGGAGGGTTTACATCCACTTTAAGTGGTTAAACTTTCCTACTTTACACACAGAAGTGTATTCCTTTGATGTAAAGGACAAATTGTTACAATGTTTTGACTTAAGTTCCACTGATAAAGAATGTTGTGATACTTGGCAGACTGCCCGGATTTTTGTTTCCTTTCTTTTAAAGGCTGTGGCTTCAGGAGAGCAGAGAGAATTCTCTGCATAGAAAGATCTGGAAATACTTTGTTAAGATCGCAATGATTCTTGACGATTAATCGTGCAGGTCTACTCCATAGGGTTCAATATTGAGTTGGCCCACCCTTTGCAGCTATAACAGCTTCAAGTATGTTTGACCATTCTTCCAGAAGTGCATTTGTGAGGCCAGGCACTGATGTTGGATGAGAAGGCCTGGCTCACTGTCTCCGCTCTAATTCATCCCAAAGGTGTTCTATCGGGTTGAGGTCGGGACTCTGTGCAGTCCAGTCAAGTTCCTCCACCCCATACATGCTCGTCTTTGTACACTGGTTCAAATCATATGGTGGAGGGCGGATTATGGTGTGGGGTTGTTTTTCAGGGGTTGGGCTTTCCCCGTTAGTTCCAGTGAAGTGAACTCTTAAGGTGTCAGCATACCAAGACATTTTGGACAATTTCAGGCTCCCAACTTTGTGGGAACAATCAATCACACCCTATTGTTCCATTTTCATTTTCTAGAAGTATGTTCAGTTTATGTCCCTTCTGTGTATGTGTCAGGCAACTACACAGCCATAACTCCTTCCAATACAAACCAAGAACAAGTGGGTCATGCTGTTCAGTGTGAACCTGCTGACATCTCTGTCATTTTATAGACCTAAGGAAGGACTAACTGGAAAGCACACAAGTTCTACTATAAAGGGAAAATTTTACTATTACAGCCCTTTCAAACCCCTCTGCAAAAGTGATTTACCTGGAAGAAAATACAGTGAGCAAGATCCTCATTGTGCAGCACTGCCCAACACTGCCCAGTCTTTTCTTCAAGACAGTCCCAGTTGAATCCTCTACCTACCTCGCAAGTCACAGTCCAAATTGGGACTTACTATATTGCAGTGCTCCGCAGAAATTCAGTAAGTACTAAATACAGTTATAAGACAGCTATACAACTGAAAATATCTCAGTTCAAGCATTGCATTAATAGTGGTGTAGAGACATCTCATCTCATAAGGATGTACATGATTCTAGAGATACGGTATTGGTTTTACTGAATGAGTGTCTATTGAGAGGATATAGATTGCTTTGGCTGAGCTCTTTTCAGTTGTAGCTGTCTGTGAACATCATTCACCACTTACTGGAAAAAAAGGACTGCTATAAGTACTGTGTATATTGGAACTTACTATAATGCAGTGGCCAGCAGATATTTACTAAGTGTCTATGTACTTACCATGGTATTTTACTCCATACATTTTGTAATGAATAATATTTTTAGGGGACACAGTTCTTTTATTTTTTTTCTTTCACAAGACACAGTTCCACTAAATTACTTTTGATTACTTGCTGGAGTGTGAATTTTCATTTGGATGTGACAAGTTTTGAGGAGTGGCCTCTTATGCAGGTTTCTTGAGATTAAAGCTGCATATGCAATATATCAGGGACTCCAAACCTTGGTGGTGGTGGTTAATAGTACTAGTACTCCAGACCCGAGTGGCGATTAGTACTAGTACTCCAGACCCGAGTGGCGATTAGTACTAGTACTCCAGACCCGAGTGGCGATTAGTACTAGTACGCCAGACCCGAGTGGCGATTAGTACTAGTACGCCAGACCCGGGTCTTGGTTACTAGTACGCCAGACCCGGGTCTTGGTTACTAGTACGCCAGACCCGGGTCTTGGTTACTAGTACGCCAGACCCGGGTCTTGGTTACTAGTACGCCAGACCCGGGTCTTGGTTACTAGTACGCCAGACCCGGGTCTTGGTTACGCCAGACCCGGGTCTTGGTTACGCCAGACCCGGGTCTTGGTTACGCCAGACCCGGGTCTTGGTTACGCCAGACCCGGGTCTTGGTTACGCCAGACCCGGGTCTTGGTTACGCCAGACCCGGGTCTTGGTTACGCCAGACCCGGGTCTTGGTTACGCCAGACCCGGGTCTTGGTTACGCCAGACCCGGGTCTTGGTTACGCCAGACCCGGGTCTTGGTTACGCCAGACCCGGGTCTTGGTTACGCCAGACCCGGGTCTTGGTTACGCCAGACCCGGGTCTTGGTTACGCCAGACCCGGGTCTTGGTTACGCCAGACCCGGGTCTTGGTTACGCCAGACCCGGGTCTTGGTTACGCCAGACCCGGGTCTTGGTTACGCCAGACCTGGGTCTTGGTTAGTAGTAGTAGTACTCCAGACCTGGGTCTTGGTTAGTAGTAGTAGTACTCCAGACCTGGGTCTTGGTTAGTAGTAGTAGTACTCCAGACCTGGGTCTTGGTTAGTAGTAGTAGTACTCCAGACCTGGGTCTTGGTTAGTAGTAGTAGTACTCCAGACCTGGGTCTTGGTTAGTAGTAGTAGTAGTACTCCAGACCTGGGTCTTGGTTAGTAGTAGTAGTACTCCAGACCTGGGTCTTGGTTAGTAGTAGTAGTACTCCAGACCTGGGTCTTGGTTAGTAGTAGTAGTACTCCAGACCTGGGTCTTGGTTAGTAGTAGTAGTACTCCAGACCTGGGTCTTGGTTAGTAGTAGTAGTACTCCAGACCTGGGTCTTGGTTAATAGTAGTAGTACTCCAGACCTGGGTCTTGGTTAGTAGTAGTAGTACTCCAGACCTGGGTCTTGGTTAGTAGTAGTAGTACTCCAGACCTGGGTCTTGGTTAGTAGTAGTAGTACTCCAGACCTGGGTCTTGGTTAGTAGTAGTAGTACTCCAGACCTGGGTCTTGGTTAGTAGTAGTAGTACTCCAGACCTGGGTCTTGGTTAGTAGTAGTAGTACTCCAGACCTGGGTAGTGGAGTCCTGACTTTTTCTTTTGCCATGTATAACTCCTCGAGTATGGACCTATTCATAGGAATGAACAGGGACAGCAGCATGCATGCATAGGGGTGCAAGGTTTAGCTGGGATTGTTTAGGAGAAAAAGTTGCAGTGCCCGCCAGCACCGCACAGCAAAAATATCAGGAGTGGGGATGTGGATAAGCATTTAACCCACAAGAAAGAACTATAGAGGGGGTTCATAAAGGTACAATTTCACTAAAAGTAAATTAGTCCTTTAAATAATTTTTTCTTTTAAAATACTGTAAATCCAAGCAGCTTATGAGTAGTTTAGCCTCACCTGAGCTTTTGTGATCTCCTGTTTGATAAGAAAGCTGACTTGGTCCCTGTCAGTACGTGAGTAGTAGACACGGCAAAAAGATTGCCTGCCATCTCGACCAGCCCGTCCTGATTCTTGGTAGTAGCCAGCCAATGACTTGGCAACGTTCCAGTGAGCAACAAACCTGCCACAAATAAAAGGCAAGTTAATACAGGATTGTAATGAATAGATTTCCTACACCCTAATAAAACAATCAGAGCAACACACCTCACATTGGCTTTATCCACTCCCATTCCAAAGCTGATGGTGGCCACTATCACTGGAACAACCTCCGCCATCCACTCATTCTGGACACTCACTCTGTCTCCTGCTTTGAGACCTGATAAAGAAAAACATTTGTACTTTTGTTGAATTATGTTTTTAAAGAGTAAAGTATAATATGCAAAAAATGGTTTAATCTAAAAACTGTCACTTACCAGCATGATAGGCCTTGGAGGGGACGCCTCGCTGAGACAATTGTATTGCCACTTCCTCACAACAGTCTCTGGTTCGGCAGTACACTATTCCACAGCCGGAGAAACCCTGTGTATGAGCACACCAATGTATTATGTAGCTTACCAGAAATATATCTGTTGCCAAACTATTTAAAATGTCTCCTTATGTTTTATAACCTGCCCTAGAAAAACAAAATCCTCTGGCTTTTACGTGTTTTAACCAAAACTTCTGATCAACTTTTTTTGAAGGGACATATTGGAAAACTGCAAAAAGCAGTTGATCAGTGCAATATGACAGCAGCCGGTCAAAATGCCCTCTCAGCAGGGGGGATCATTTGTGTGTTTTGTTCTTTTTTTTGTTCAGCCAGTAGGTTGAAAAAAAGCTGACAGCGTATGACCAGCTTAAGTACTGTATGCATCCGTGGAGGGGGACAGTGGGTTAGGTTAGGTCAGCAGAAGGGGGTAAAAATTATAAATGCACTTTGTTTTAACGTGATCTTATTATTTTAAATTGTTGTCAGAACTGGAGCTTATAGATCTTTGGTCCCTATGATAGGAACCATTATAGGACGCTACAAGATTATTATTCATAGCACTTTATATACTATATTACCAGAAATATTGGGACGCCTGCCTTTACACACACATGACCTTTAATGGCATCCCAGTCTTAGTCTGTAGGGTTCAATATTGAGTTGACCCACCCTTTGCAGCTATAACAGCTTCAACTCTTCTGGGAATGCTGTCCACAAGGTTTAGGAGTGTGTCTAAGGGAATGTTTGACCATTCCTCCAGAAGCACAATTGTGAGGTGGACGGGATGACATGTGGACAAGAAGGCCTGCCTCGCAGTCATCCCAAAGGTGTTCTATCGGGTTGAGGTCAGGTCAGTCAAGTTCCTCCACCCCAAACTCGTTCATCAATGTTTTTATGGACCTTACTTTGTGCACTGGTGTGCAGTCATGTTGGAACAGGAAGGGGCCATCCCCAAACTGTTCCCACAATGTTGGGAGCATCAAGTTGTCCAAAATGTCTTGGTATGCTGACGCCCTAATAGTTGCCTTCACTGGAACTAAGTGGCCAAGCCCAAACCCTGAAAAATAGGATTTTTATAACAGCTTACCTGTAAAATCCTTTTCTTGGAGTACATCACGGGACACAGAGCGACATAGTCATTACTAATGGGTTATATAGATACCGTCAGGTGCTGGCACTGGCAACTTCCAAAACCGGAAGTACCCTCCCCTATATAAGCCCCTCCCATCCGGGAGCACCTCAGTTTTGTAGCAAAGCAATAAGTGTCCCCAAAGAGGGGCGGGAGCTCTGTGTCCCGTGATGTACTCCAAGAAAAGGATTTTACAGGTAAGCTGTTATAAAAATCCTATTTTCTTTCTCGTACATCACGGGACACAGAGCGACATAGTCATTACTAATGGGATGTCCTAAAGCAATGCCAAATGAGGGGGGGGATACACCATATATAAGCTGAGCGCTATCAGACATGAGGATCTTTTGCGGCCTGCAACACACTGCGCCCAAAGGCGACATCCTCCTGACTTCTAACGTCCACCTGGTAGAACCTAGTAAACGTGTGTACTGAAGACCATGTTGCGGCCTTACAGATTTGAGCCAGGGAGGCCTGGTGATGCACTGCCCATGAAGTTCCAACTGCTCTCGTGGAGTGCGCTCTAACTTTGAACGGAGGCGGTCTCCTTCTCAAGCCATAGGCTTGTATTATGACCTGTCGAATCCACTTGGCTAAAGTAGATTTTGACACTGCCTGACCCTTTCTGGGGCCTTCCGGCAGAATAAACAAAGTATCCGTTCTGCGAATCTGAGCAGTGGCTTTTAGATAAGCTTTAACTGCTCTTACTACATCCAAAGAATGCAATAACTTTTCCTCTACCGAAGTAGGTTTGGGGAAAAAAGGAGGAAGAACCACATCTTGGTTCAAATGAAACCTCGATACCACCTTAGGAAGAAAGGCTGGATGAGGACGTAACACTACTCTGTCCTTATGGATAACCAGATATGGCTCCTTACAGGACATAGCTGCTAATTCCGATACTCTTTTAGCCGAACAAATGGCTACTAGAAAAATCAATTTCCTGGTGAGAAGCACCAAGGAAATATGCTGTAATGGTTCAAATGGTTGTTTCTGTAGAACCGACAGAACCAAGTTTAGATCCCATGGACATATGGGAATATTAACCGGAGGACTAATACGCATCACTGCTTGTATAAAGGCTTTGACTAGTGAATGCGAAGCCAAGGGCCTTTGAAAAAATATTGACAAGGCCGAAATCTGACCCTTGATAGTACTCAAGGCAAGCTTCCTATCTACAGCCCATTGTAGGAAGTCCAGAATCCTACCTATTACGTACTTATGTGGATGCCATTTCTTGGCCTCACACCAGGCGATGTACGCCTTCCAGATTCTATAGTAGATCTGCCTGGATACCGGCTTCCTGGCATTGATCATGGTAGATACCACAGCATTAGAGAGCCCTCTCTTTTTTAGAATGTGGGCTTCAATAGCCAGGCCGTCAAACCTAGGGCTGGTAAGGAAGGGTGGTATATCGGTCCTTGCGAAAGCAGGTCCGGACGATGTGGGAGGGTCCAAGGACTCCCCACAGACATTTTTACAATCTCCGCGTACCATGCTCTTCGGGGCCACGCTGGAGCCACCAGAATCACTGGTTTCTTTTCTACCCTGATTCTGCGGAGTAATCGAGGTAACAATTGTGGCGGTGGGAATGCATATATCAGCTTGAACTGATCCCAAGGGAACACTAGGGCATCCGAGCCGCACGCTAGGGGATCCCTTGTCCAAGAGACAAACCTGTCCACTTTTGTGTTGAATCTGGATGCTAGCAGATCTACATCCGGTGTTCCCCAACGCTGACATATTGTCCGGAAAACCTCGGGATGAAGGGACCATTCCCCTGGGCATAATTGTTGGCGACTTAGAAAGTCCGCCTTCCAATTCTCCACTCCTGGAATGAATACCGCAGATATGGCTGGGACATATCTTTCTGCCCATCTCAGGATGTAATTTACTTCCCTTTGGGCTGCACGACTCCTGGTGCCCCCCTGACGATTGATATATGCCACTGCTGTGGCATTGTCTGATTGAACTCTGACAGGGGACCCTTGGAGTCTGGATGTCCATGCTACTAGGGCATACCGGGCTGCTCGTATCTCTAAGAGATTGATGGGCAGGGCCTTTTCTGCTTCTGACCACTTGCCCTGGAGAGACCATTGCTCCAGTACTGCTCCCCAGCCTATAAGGCTGGCATCTGTAGTGACCACCTTCCAGGAAATCGGACTGAAGGATTTCCCTCTTTCCAGATTCTGGGGAACCAACCACCAGCGGAGGCTCTTGCGAACGGAAGGGGACAAGGACATTGGTAAGTCCAGAGCCTGAATTTTTTTGTTCCAGGCTGACAGTATGGCCCTTTGCAACTTCCTTGAATGGAATTGACCGTAGGGTACTGCTTCGAATGATGCCACCATTTTTCCCAGCAGCCTCATGCACAGGCGTATGGATGGCTGTCTTTTTGAACCCACTAAGTGGATCAAATCTCTCAAAGACGACCCCTTTTCTTGAGGCAAGAAAATTTTTCTCTGGCCTGAATCCAGCCTTAGCCCCAAGTATTCCAGACTTTTGACTGGTTTTAGGGCTGACTTGTCTCGGTTGATAATCCAACCGTGATATTCCAGAAACTTGATTGTCTCGTGAACAACCACTTCTAGTTTTTCCACTGAGTGGTCTATCAGCAACAAGTCGTCTAGATATGCCATTATCGTTACACCTCGTGTTCTTAGATTGGCCAATAATGGGGCCAGAATTTTTGTGAACACTCTTGGTGCTGTGGCCAGACCGAAGGGTAAGGCTCGGAACTGAAAATGGCGCCCTTCTACCGCAAAGCGTAGAAATTTTTGGTGGGCTGGAAAGATGGGAATGTGCAAATAAGCATCTTTGATATCGATCGAGGCTAACCATTCTTCCCCTTGTAGGGCAGTGGCTACCGATCGGATCGACTCCATCCGGAAAGTCCTGATATGTAGGAATTTGTTTAGCCCTTTTAGATTTAATATGGGCCTCACGTCCCCGTTTGGCTTCGGAACTGTAAAGAGGTTTGAGTAAAACCCGAACCCCCATTCTTCCAGGGGAACCTCTATAATTACTGCTTGGAGCAATAATTGTTCCAGTGCCAACAGGAGGGATCCTCTCTTCTGGGGATCCCTTGGCACGTTTGACCTTATAAAGCGGGAAGGAGGGGAGTTTTTTAACTCCAATTTGTATCCCAGATTTACTGCGGAGAGCACCCATCTGTCTCGGATCGTGTCCCGCCAGGTTTCTGTGAACAACTGAAGTCTTCCCCCCACCCGATTGGGTGGGGGCAACCCTTCATGCATTAGACTTTGGGGGAGGTTTTGTACCTCTCCTGCTCCAGGGCTTCTTGTTACCCTGCAACTGTCCCTGATTTTTACCTCCGGGATTTGACCGAGGAGGCCGTCGGAACTGTTTCACAGCCGATGTCCTAGGGACTGGAGAAGCCGGCCTCTTAAAAGAGGGACCTCTAACTCTATTTTTAACCGGCAAAAGTGTACTTTTACCGCTGGAAATTCTCTGGATATACTTGTCCAGGTCTTCCCCGAATAAGCGCTCACCATGAAATGGGAAGCTGACCAGCAATTTTTTACAGGGAGCTTCAGCAGACCAGTTTTTGAGCCATAGAAGCCTGCGCATATGTACTACAGACAGCGTAAGGCGGGAGGCCTGATGGATTGAATCCTTTATGGCGTCCACCGCAAAGCATAAGGCTCTAGGTAGATCAGCTAGGGCAAGAGCCTGCTGATCTGGCAAGTCCCTTAAGACCTGTTTCAACTGATCCTTCACTGCTTGGCAGACCCCAATAGCTGCCACTGCTGGTTGTGTCACCAATCCTGCTGTAGAAAAAGCAGATTTTAATAAGGACTCCAATTTTTTATCTATTGGGTCCTTGAACATTTGGACATTATCCACCGGACATGTCAGTGATTTATTCACACAAGAGATGGCTGCGTCCACTGTAGGGACCCTCCATTTTCTGATGAACTTATCCTCCATGGGATAGACCACCGGAAATCTCTTAGGGGGAGTAAATATTTTGTCAGGATGCTCCCAATCCTGGTAAATGAGCCCTTCCAGTAAAGGATGGATCGGAAAGGAACAAACAGTCTGGGGAGCTTTTAGCGACCCCAACGAGGAGACAGAAGTGGATGATGGCTCCGCAAGTGGCATTTTAAATGCTGATCGGACCATATTAGTCAGGGACTGAACCCATAACCTTTCAGCATGTGATGCTGAGAACGGCTCTTCCACTGTTGATTCCTCTACAACCGAAATCGACCTCATCCTGATCCCCTTCAGGTAGGTCGATCCCTGTATGGGACTGTTGCTCTGTTAACAGGCACTCTGAGGGAGGAGACGGCGATCGGGCGCTTTTCTCCTGTAACAGGGAAGCCGCGATCAATGCTGACAATCTCTCTTCCAGCCCTCCCAGAGCTGAGGAAAAAACCTCCTCTGTTACATACACAGGAGCAGGTGAACTGAGGACAGCCACAGTACCAGGTACTCCTGAGGGTGCTCTACGGTCACTAACCTCTGATTCTTCAGGGGAGACTGGTGCAGCCAAAGCATGCCCAAGATCCTCAGAGCCCGATGGAGACCCCCTATTCCTCCTGGAATTTCTAGTCCCGGAGTTTTTAGACGGCATATTCCTAAGCCACAAAGCTGAGGTATTCCAGCCAAAATACACCAGTTACTGACAATAGTCTAGCATAAATGCTGCTATAAGAAACAGTTGGTGTCTACTAATGTGCCTTTCTAGGGGATGCCTGTATCAACCGCTTGCTGTATGCCCTTTTTTAAATGTTGCCAGCTCTGTCTCTGTACTTCATAGCCAGCTCACCACACAAAATTGTGGTTTTTAACATGCTGGGACGCCCGCACATGCGCAGAAGCGCTGCGGCGCGCACAGAGCGTCATCCCCCAGGCTCCGCCCCTTTTCCCGGCTCACCTCTATATATAGAGGCGCGTGCACGCGCGCGGCCACATGCGCCTTCGGCGCTAATTTTGATAAATGGAAACTAGGGACAAGAGCCAGGGCCCCTCTTTGCCACAGGCCGGGGGATGGACGAGCATTGCAACATGGCAGAGGAAGCAGTTTCCCATAAGAGAACTCACCATCTGCCTGGACTTGCTCTGCTGAGAAGAAACTAGTCCACATGACAAGAAAACATTCCACAGCGGCCTCTAGTGGACAAACACAGGTACCGCAGTCTAATATATTAAATATATAAAAAAAAAAAAAAATTTATTTTTTTTTCTTGACCACCATTAAAAATTATTACATTTTTTTAGTAGTTACAGGCATGCACAGAATTTTGCGGGAATACCATTAGGTAACAGACAGAAAGACAAATTAGGCTTGGGGGTCCCCCAATAGAACCAAGTTCCTGGGGGCCCCCACTTACCTGTTCCCCGCCGCAGGACTTTGTTTGGTCCACAAAAGCCCAAACTTCACCTATCACGGCAGGCATTGTAATCAAACCTTCAGGGACCGGGGTTCCCAAGGATTCCACTCCCCTGGACCTGTATAGCACCCTGCACAGAAAACATCTTGGTCGTGGGTATGACCAGAGCTCTGGATCCCAGGGTCCAGCTCTCCTAAGAGAAGCATTACAGGCAAAACCTTGCTCTTCTCTGCAAGGCCCGGGTACCGACCGTTTAGCTATGAAGCTTTTTTGGTCGGATCCGGAATAGCTTACTGAGGCCCAAAAGAACCTGTACGCAAGCTCAGTGAAAAACACATGTTTCTTCTTGGCCAACACCTTAGACACTGGCAAAAAACTGAGGTGCTCCCGGATGGGAGGGGCTTATATAGGGGAGGGTACTTCCGGTTTTGGAAGTTGCCAGTGCCAGCACCTGACGGTATCTATATAACCCATTAGTAATGACTATGTCGCTCTGTGTCCCGTGATGTACGAGAAAGAAAAGAACCCCACACCATAATCCCCCCTCCACCAAATAATTTGGACCAGTACACAAAGCAAGGTCCATAAAGACATGGAAGAGCGAGTTTGAGGTGGAGGAACTTGACTGGCCTGCACAGAGTCCTGACCTCAACCCAATAGAACACCTTTGGGATGAATTAGGAGCAGAGACTGCGAGCCAGGCCTTCTCGTCCAACATCAGTGCCTGACCTCACAAAGGTGCTGTGGGTGGGCCAACTCAATATTGAACCCTACAGACTAAGGCTGGGATGCCAGTAAAGTTCATGTAAAGGCAGGTGTCCCAATACTTTTGGTAATATAGTGTATCCTAATTCTGAACTCCAAGCAAATGACCAATGACACAGATCAAATGCATATATGGGAGAGGCTCTATCTGCCAAAGGATTAGTATTTTTGTCTATCCAGTACTGAGATTTACTCTCCTACCGCACAGCACAGCTGGGCTCTGTCATGACAAAACCTTGATGTGATTTTTTTAGGTTGGACTGGGATGTCATATGCGTGTAAAGGCAGGCGTCCCAATACTTTAGGTAATATAGTGTATATTCAAGCCTGGATTTTAGATTTGTTAGTGTTTTAATAAGTAACAGACATGCATGCCTTAAGGCAGTGGTTCTCAACTCCAGTCCTCAGGACCCACTAACAGGCCAGGTTTGCAAGATAACTGAAATGCATCACAGGTGATATAATTTGCTGCTCCGTGATTGCAGTATTCTAGTCTGAATCTCACCAAGGTAATACATAAAACCTGGTCTGTTAGTGGGTCCTGGGGATAGGAGTTGAGAACCACTGCCTTAAGCTTATACTGGCAATTAAAGTGAGCAGTTGGTAAATCATCAACACAATTTACCATTCCAGTTTATTTGATTGAATTTTTCTTACCCCTGTAGGTTTCTTCTCTCCTAGAGCTTTCAAACAAAAATCCTTGAGGCTCCCATAAGGATCTGACAAAAGCTCCTTCATCTGAACATCATAGAAAAGATTGAAACGAAAGCAAGGTGTTTTGAACATTGCAATTGGTTGGCGCAGCTTCAGTGATGATATAATGTCTTCCTGTACTTGCTTGGTGGCTGTGGCAGTGAGAGCAACACAGGGCGTTTGCCACAAGCGAGTTCTCAAGTTCCCCAAACGCTGGTAATCAGGACGAAAATCATGGCCCCATTCAGAGACACAATGGGCTTCATCTATGATGAGATAGGACAGGAGGCCCCGAGAAAGCAGCATGTTCAGGGTGGGCTGAAAAGATGAGGCAGCGGCCATTTCAGGGGTGATATACAGAAGCTTGGTTTTGGGGCTCTCACACTCCAGATCTTGCATGATTTGTCTGCGTTCTGCAGCGGGCAGTTTGGAGTTGAGGGAGCAGGCTTGAATCTTCAGGGCTACAAGGTGGTCTATTTGATCCTGTATATTGGAACAAAGGTGAACAAGAACTAGTTAATGTTAAACAGTTCACTAAAAACGAATACTTCTATTATTAGGCCGCATTGACACTGGATTTGCATTGATTTCAATGGGCAGGGGCGCTTTAGGAGCAGTATACACAGCGCTGCAAAGATGCGGCTAGCAGGACTTTTTTCACACCGTTCCAGTGTGAAAACCGTCGGGCTTTCACACTGGAGTGAGAGGAGAGGCACTTTCAAGGCGCCTTGCAGGCGCTTTTTTTAGCGTTATAACGCCTGCAAAGCGCCTCCATGTGAAAGTAGGCTTAAAATGGTTGTAAACCCTTACAGACCACTTTAACCTACAGGTAAGCCGAGATTAAGGCTTACCTGTAGGTGCAACAAATATCTCCTAAACCTACACGGAAAGGCACTGATGTCTACGACGCATGTGCCGTAGACAACGGCGCGCAGGCGCACTGAGCGTGCCGCTTCTATCGGTGATCATGCCGTTAGTGGCGGCGCATGCGCGGGAGTGACGTCATTGCGGCTCCGGCCAGTCACAGCGCCGGAGCCGCGGTATGCGCAAGTCACTCCTGGAGAGTTGGCGCCGACGCCGATCTCCGGTAAGTACTTCATAATGAGCTAGTATACTATGCATACTAGCTCATTATGCCTTTGTCTTGCAGGGTGTTTTGAAAAAAAAAAAAAAAAGAAGAAGAGGATTTACTTCCTCTTTAAGGCTGCTTTCACACTTTTTGAAGCGCTTTTGTGTTTAAAAAAAAAAAAGTGCACGAAAAATAAAAAAGGCTTTTAAAAATTCTATGTATTTTTTCACACTGGTCCGTTGCAGTGTAAAAAATCCTGCTTGCCGCATTTTTGGTGAAGGTTTGGTCAGTTAAAAAAAAAAAAATAACACCTTCCCATTGAATTCAATGGAAATTGCAAAAACACATCAAAAACACACCCGCGATGCGCTTTTGGGTCACATGTCCTTTAAAAAAAATGCATCACAAATGCATATGCATCTTTGCCACGCTTTTTTAGCGGATAAGTGTGCAAGTAGGCTTACTGATGTTATTATAGCAGAACCTTCCTGAACCACAGCTGAATACAATTTTGAAATATGGAAGTTGTTTTACCTGCCAGTACCGAGACTAAAGCCTCGTACACACGATCGGATTTTCCCACGGCAATTGTGTGATGACAGGCTGTTGGCGGAAAATCCGACCGTTTGTATGCTCCATCGGACAATTGTTGTCGGATTTTCTGCGGACAAATGTTGGATGGCAGGTTTTAAAATTTTCCGCGAACAACGGTCTGTTGTAGGATTATCCGATCATGTGTACACAAGTCCGTCGGACAAAAGTCCAAAGTACAAACACGTATGCTCGGAAGCAATGCTAACCATAACACAAAACATTAGCAGAAGTTGCCCAAAGGCTGGTGCTTAAGAGCTGAAAAACCACACAGTTTCGTGTTTGTTGGCTGACAATTGTGTGCCGTTAGTATGCAAGACAAATTTCTGGCCAATGCCCTTCGGACAAAAGTCCTACGCTTTGTCTCGGAAAATCCGATCGTGTGTACGAGGCTTTAGGGCTCATCTACACTAGCTTTGCTCTCTGAAGTTCAGACTGCTCTTCAAAAAGCATCTGAAAAGTGATGAGGCTGCTTTAACCCTTTGATCTCTGCACCAGCGTGCCGCAACCAACTGCACTACACAAGGTTGCGGGGTGCTTGCAGAGTGGCCCTATTCACGTTAATGGGGCGAATTCAGACTTTGCTACACAATGGCAAATTACAGGGGAAATAATTCCTGCCATAGACACGCCATATGTATAACCCTGGACACTTTCTCTACAGCTAAAAGGAGTAGTGGTTGGGGGGGCCTGTAAAAGCATGGTTCAAGTGCTGGTGAACGCACTTACACAGCTCTGGCAGACAAAACCGCCAGGTTAGTAAACCTTACTTTTCTCCACTAAAGTTACGCAACACAGCTTGGTCCCCAGCCACTTTTCCTGATGCCCCGTACACACGATCGGTTTTCCCGTTGGAAAAAGTCCGATGAGAACTTTTGGTCGGGAATCCCCGACCGTGTGTATGCTCCATCAGACTTTTTCCAACGGAAAAACTGCTGGAAAAAGATAGAGAGCAGGTTCTCTATTTTCCCATCAGGAAAAAAATCAGATCGGAATTTCTTACTGTGTGTACAAATTCCGACGCGCAAAATTCCGACGCATGTTTGGAAACAAATTGACGCATGCTCAGAAGCATAGAACCTAATTTTCTCGGCTCATCGTAGTCTTTTACGTCACCGCGTTCTTGGCAGTCAAAAGTTCACCAAACTTTTGTGTGACCGTGTGCATGCAAGGCAGGCTTGACCGGAATTCCGTCGGAAAAACCATCCATCTTCCGCTTGTGTGTACAGGGCATCATAATTAGACAACATAGCTTGGTCCCCAACCTGTGCCAAGCCTGTATTTGAGCAATTAAAAAGCAGCTTCAGAATGAAAAGTCCAACATTCTGGTCTCTCCTTCTGTCAGCACATATACATGGATCAGATATTTTTGGCTCAGGGTGCTCACTACCCCTCCACCAGTCTAAGACCTGCTTGTACAGGAAACTACAGAAGGCTGAAATTATTACAAATTCAGGTATTTAAACTATGCCTTGAGATCAGCTTTAAAACGCTGAACCAAAGAGACAACAGCTCTTATGTTTCCGAGGGACTATATTCCACAATACATATGTTACCGCAGCAGTCCTGTAGAAAGAAGCCAATGGGTGATTAAACCCAACAGACTCTATCGAAGTCTAAAAAATAATTGTAGGTGAAATGAACTACCGTAACTTATTAACTAACTAGGAGTTAATAAGAAACAGAAAAATGTAACAGGCACTGTACACAAAAGATATTACACTCTAAAAACAGCAGAGCATAGAGATATATAAAAACACACAACTATATTTACATAGGGCTTACAATTACATTTAGTAACCTGTTCATAAAAGGATATTGAACTAATGCCGCGTACACACGATCATTATTCACAGCGGTTAAAAAACCGCCGTGAATAATGACATTTTAAACGAGGGAACAGCTTGTTCCCCACACACTGTCATTTTTCTCGTCATTTTTTAAAATGACGAAAAAAACGATCGTCTATGGGAAACACTGCCGCAGAAGAAATGTCAGGAAAAACGACGAGAAAAATTAGAACATGTTCTAATTTTTCTCGTCGTTTTTAATGCCGTTTTTCACGTCGTGAAAAATGACAAAAAGACCACACACGGTCGTTTTTCTTGTTGAAAACAAAAAATGTCATTTTTCACGACGTGAAAAATGATCGTGTGTACGCGGCATCAGGCATCTTAGATTCACCGGTCAAATCTGGTTGCCCAAAAAAAATCACAACAATGAATGTTATTGGGAAACTGCCAATGTTAGGGAATGTGAACCTGCGGTGAATCCATGGTATTACCAGGGTTACACCCATCTGGATGCACTGCTTCTATCGTTAGAGTAGAAGACAGTGAAAAGTCAATTGAAGAACATAAAATAAAAGGGAAGACAAAAAGAAAACTGGTTAAGCACAGAAAACTTCTCCATAGGGGGTCCAAAACATAAGGACATTAGAAAAAAAACTTGCAGGGGGTGGGGTTAAGGGAGTACACCCAGAGGGCATACCCAGCAAAGCATGTGCCAGCGTCCAATCACCTAAAAGCCAACAGTCTATAACCTAGGGGGTCTATGAATACCCAGCTTGTGTTCTGTACTTTATGATTAAGACAAATAATGTTACTAAACCGGTTTGTCTCAGTCTGTGCAAATATGTCCAATAAGGCCCCCTTCACACGATTGACCATAGAAGTCAATGGGTTGCCCGCTCTGATCATCCGCCTTAAAAAACAAAGACAGGCGGATCCGAGCGGGCCACCCATTGACTTCTATGGGCAGGTGGATGTCAGCGGAGATGTGTCCACTGACACCCGCCTGCCATCCAATCCGACAGGATCCGCTGAAAACAGACGGATGGCGATACATTCACCATCCGTCCAGCGGATCGGATGAAAATGGACAGGGCTGTTCGTTTTCATCCGATCTCTCCATAGAGAACAGCGGGGCTCCGTCCGATCCGTTCCTGTACAGTGAGTGGAGACGGAGTTGTCATCCATCTGCTCAGCTGGGATCAACAAAGCAATCCCCCGCTGAGCCAGCGGAGTCCGTCCACTGGATCTGCTCCATGTGAACCCAGCCTAAGTAGGCACTCCTCTGCTGCAATCTCTGTCAGTAGGCAATGGTGTTGGGATTACTGGAAGTGTGCAACAATGTATGCTCATGTAAAAGGTTTACAGAAAATAGAAAATATGTAACAGTGTATGAGGTCTTGCTAACCAACACCACAAATGTGAATTTACTGTATGGGCGGTCATAGACAGTTCGCATCTTGGCCAGTTCATGATTTGAACCATGTATTGGCCAGCTGAATGTACCAAGTTAATTGATCAATCAACTTGGGTACAACCAGCCTGCTGGATTTTGCATGCGATTATCACTAGTGGCTGGTATACCCGCCAGTAATAATCACTGTCTTCTCCCGGTGGGGGTGGCTTAAACTGGTTAATATAATGGTGGTTGCAGGAAATAAATTTGCTCCGTGTATGGCTTGCTTAAGGGTTTCTGTCATTACCTGAATCAGTGCAATGAGTGGAGAAATAACAATAGTAATTCCCACTGATAGAACAGCAGGAAGCTGATAACAGAGAGACTTGCCGGCTCCAGTTGGCATGCACACGAACACATCTTTGTCACCTGAAAGAGACATCACACAATATGATAGAAGTAATAAAAAAAAAATAAAAAAAAAAAGAGTAAGGGCTCATTGATTAGAACTTTATTGAGATGTCTCAAATGACAATTCATTTACTTCTACTGCCTGCAGCATGGTGCGAGGCAGTGGATTGTGCTACACCATGCTGTGCTGGAAAAAGTACTTCATGCAGTACTTTTTTTCAGTACACACCACAGTGATGTGAACTAGCCTCATGCGATAACAAAGGTTTTCCCTTGGCATGTGTTAGAACTACGCTGGAAAAGGTTGCTTAACGCAGTCCCAACACACCTGGAGTGAACAAGCCTTAAAACAGCTAAATTATAATCCAACTAGATGATCAACCTATGCACTTCTGGCACTGGATAGCCTCAGGTAGTCCGGTTCTTGTGTGTGTCACAGTTGAGGGAAGATAACCACGCTTCTCTTGCCGATTAGGTGCTGCCCCCATCCTCCCTTTGTTTCTTATTTTTTTGGGTGGGAGTTATTGGGTCTTTTTTTTTATATTATTTCAAGTCAAGTCTTTATTTTTTTCTGCTAGGAAAAGGTGGGTGTTTGGGGTTTAGTGTTTAATCTGGTTTTTGTATAAAATATTTTTTATTTTTCTTGGGGTGAGCAGCACATACTATTGAGGTCCAGTTTATTGAACCAAGTCACCACATTGTTAAGTATCACATTCTCAATCCCATAATGCCATGGGTGATAATAAAATGAGGCAATCGCATCTTCACCATGTCTAGGAGTTCTAAAGGGAGAGGCAGAGGTTCTTCACGTGCTGCTAGTAAGGGGAGAGAGGGTTCTGTATTTGAAGGCTAAAGTGGTGATCAGGTCGCACTTTTGAAAGGGAGGACACATCTGTTTTTCCTTTCTAGCAAGTGGATGTGTTCTAAAGAGCTCATGGAGGAGGTGAGGGAATGGGTAACCAAGCCTTTAGCATTATCCTCTTCCTCCTTCTGCCAGGCACACAGTAGCACAGGGTCATCAACAGCTGCAAAAGTTCCCCCTTCTTCCTCTTTTACAGCTAATCTTCAAGGTATCACCAAAATTGGTATTGAGAATCAGCTGAAGTATTTGCGTACACCATCAGTAAATTGCTGCAGGGGGATTAACTGGGATTCATTTTATACAATGTTGAGGAAAGGAAAGCCAGGAACATAGAGTGAGGTGACAACAGGCAGAGAAAAAACAATAGCCAGTTTCTTCTGCAGCTTAATGCCAAGTGGGCTTAGGCAATGATGTGGGTGGAGATAATGAGGTGGCAGACCATACCTGTGTACCAGAGACTGTAGGAGGAGGAAAATGAAAGAGAACAACGTCAGCAAGGCAGGATGTCATCTAGTGGGCAGCCTGCAAAGGAGTGACGGAAGCAGACACCCTATTTCACGGAATGGCACTGCTCCATAGGTGCAAACCACTGGTATTCCCAAGTCCACTACACACAGCTCAGAAATTTTGGCCTTTTTTCACACATCTGCTGCAAACACTGTAGTGGTTTGCAGCCTCTGCCTGCAGCTTATCAAGTGTGGTAAATTTAGAAGTCAATTGGGTACCACATGCATGAGGAGAGAGAAGAATGTTCACCACAAAGCTCCGTGGGCACAACACAGAAATAATATCAGTCAACAGCAAAAGGCCTGAACTCCTCGTTCTCACAAGCCATTTTCTACCTCTCCCTGCACTACACAAGAATTTCTATCTGCATCCACTGCAACATCTACAGCCTCAAGCAATAAGAATGGAAGTCTTATACCTTAAGGATGGGTACACACGGGCCGAAAAATCGCTTGATATGCAAAACTGCCCTCATGCTGGATCTCGACCTTGGCCATGCTACAGCAGTTGAACTTGCATCAGTAGGATGCCAATGAGTATTTTATGGAGTAAGGGACAAAAGCAGGCTCTGGGTTTTTTTTCACCATGGCAATGGCTCATCACTCAAGACTTATCTATCGTCTTGTCACCACTTACAACCAGAACGGTGAGCCGTGACATTGTGGGGGTCAGAAATGAAATCCCTCTGGCGTTCCAGCTGGAGCAAGCACAATGTGTTGTACACGATTGGGCATGCAAGGTACAGCAACAGGAGGAAGAGGAAGATTTCCTGCCATCTCATAGCCCGCCTTATTTTGAATCCATTCCTATGAGGCAGCACCAAACACAGGAGGAGAAGTAGGGTTGAGATGCCAGCAGTGAGGACGACATGGGCTAGACTTCCAGGGGAACTTTTTTTTTACCCCTGCCAAACTTTACATGTTGTACATGAGTGAGGTAAGATAGTTGTGGACAACATTGTCCTCAGCAACACTGAGGGTCAGGTTCCACTGCAGTCATAAATTTGTGGCAGATGGGCTCATTCAACCTGCAGTGATTTACCTTTACTGTGTAATGGTTTTGCACAGAACAGCCCCGATCCTTCTCTTCTGTGTTCCCGCACAAGCACTCCTGGCTACTCCCCACACGCTAAGTGCCCCCAGTGGAAGCTTCTTCATAGGGGGGCAGTCGTATATGCTCACATCCGAGCCCAGCTGTTTGTGTCTATTTAGATTCACAGCCTGGCTCGGCCCCACCCTCCACTCTCTGCTCACAGGTTTGACTGACAGCAATATGAGCCAATCGCTCCTGCTGCTTTCAGCCAAGCCTGTAAGAGCTGGGAAAGGAGGCAAGGGGAGAAGATCTGCTGCAATAGTGCACAGCACTAGATCAAGATCGGGCTCAGGTAAGTATTAATGGGGGACTGGGGGGTTTGTATTAAAAATAGGATTTTTATAACAGCTTACCTGTAAAATCCTTTTCTTGGAGTACATCACGGGACACAGAGCGACATAGTCATTACTAATGGGTTATATAGATACCGTCAGGTGCTGGCACTGGCAACTTCCAAAACCGGAAGTACCCTCCCCTATATAAGCCCCTCCCATCCGGGAGCACCTCAGTTTTGTAGCAAAGCAATAAGTGTCCCTAAAGAGGGGCGGGAGCTCTGTGTCCCGTGATGTACTCCAAGAAAAGGATTTTACAGGTAAGCTGTTATAAAAATCCTATTTTCTTTCTCGTACATCACGGGACACAGAGCGACATAGTCATTACTAATGGGATGTCCTAAAGCAATGCCAAATGAGGGGGGGGATACACCATATATAAGCTGAGCGCTATCAGACATGAGGATCTTTTGCGGCCTGCAACACACTGCGCCCAAAGGCGACATCCTCCTGACTTCTAACGTCCACCTGGTAGAACCTAGTAAACGTGTGAACCGAAGACCATGTTGCGGCCTTACAGATTTGAGCCAGGGAGGCCTGGTGATGCACTGCCCATGAAGTTCCAACTGCTCTCGTGGAGTGCGCCCTAACTTTGAACGGAGGCGGTCTACTTCTCAAGCCATAGGCTTGTATTATGACCTGTCGAATCCGCTTGGCTAAAGTAGATTTTGACGCTGCCTGACCCTTTCTGGGGCCTTCCGGCAGAATAAACAAAGTATCCGTTCTGCGAATCTGAGCAGTGGCTTTTAGATAAGCTTTAACTGCTCTTACTACATCCAAAGAATGCAATAACTTTTCCTCTACCGAAGTAGGTCTGGGGAAAAAAGAAGGAAGAACCACATCTTGGTTCAAATGAAAACTCGATACCACCTTAGGAAGAAAGGCTGGATGAGGACGTAACACTACTCTGTCCTTATGGATAACCAGATATGGCTCCTTACAGGACATAGCTGCTAATTCCGATACTCTTTTAGCCGAACAAATGGCTACTAGAAAAATCAATTTCCTGGTGAGAAGCACCAAGGAAATATGCTGTAATGGTTCAAATGGTTGTTTCTGTAGAACCGACAGAACCAAGTTTAGATCCCATGGACATATGGGAATATTAACCGGAGGACTAATACGCATCACTCCTTGTATAAAGGCCTTGACTAGTGAATGCGAAGCCAAGGGCCTTTGAAAAAATATTGACAAGGCCGAAATCTGACCCTTGATAGTACTCAAGGCAAGCTTCCTATCTACAGCCCATTGTAGGAAGTCCAGAATCCTACCTATTACGTATTTACGTGGATGCCATTTCCTGGCCTCACACCAGGCGATGTACGCCTTCCAGATTCTATAGTAGATCTGCCTGGATACCGGTTTCCTGGCATTGATCATGGTAGACACCACAGCATTAGAGAGCCCTCTCTTTTTTAGAATGTGGGCTTCAATAGCCAGGCCGTCAAACCTAGGGCTGGTAAGGAAGGGTGGTATATCGGTCCCTGCGAAAGCAGGTCCGGACGATGTGGGAGGGTCCAAGGACTCCCCACAGACATTTTTACAATCTCCGCGTACCATGCTCTTCGGGGCCACGCTGGAGCCACCAGAATCACTGGTTTCTTTTCTACCCTGATTCTGCGGAGTAATCGAGGTAACAATTGTGGCGGTGGGAATGCATATATCAGCTTGAACTGATCCCAAGGGAACACTAGGGCATCCGAGCCGCAAGCTAGGGGATCCCTTGTCCAAGAGACAAACCTGTCCACCTTTGCGTTGAATCTGGATGCTAGCAGATCTACATCCGGTGTTCCCCACCGCTGACATATTGTCCGAAAAACCTCGGGATGAAGGGACCATTCCCCTGGGCATAATTGTTGGCGACTTAGAAAGTCCGCCTTCCAATTCTCCACCCCTGGAATGAATACCGCAGATATGGCTGGGACATATCTTTCTGCCCATCTCAGGATGTAATTTACCTCCCTTTGGGCTGCACGACTCCTGGTGCCCCCCTGACGATTGATATATGCCACTGCTGTGGCATTGTCTGATTGAATTCTGACAGGGGACCCTTGGAGTTTGGATGTCCATGCTACTAGGGCATACTGGGCTGCTCGTATCTCCAAGAGATTGATGGGCAGGGCCTTTTCTGCATCCGACCATCTGCCCTGGAGAGACCATTGCTCCAGTACTGCTCCCCAGCCTATAAGGCTGGCATCTGTAGTGACCACCTTCCAAGAAATCGGACTGAAGGATTTCCTTTTTTCCAGATTCTGGGGAACCAACCACCAACGGAGGCTCTTGCGAACGGAAGGGGACAAGGACATTGTAAGTCTAGGGCCTGAACTTTTTTGTTCCAGGCTGACAGTATGGCCCCTTGCAAATTCCTTGAATGGAATTGACCGTAGGGTACTGCTTCGAATGATGCCACCATCTTTCCCAGCAGCCTCATATACAGGCGTATGGACGGCTGTCTTTTTTGTACCCACTAAGTGGATCAAATCTTTCAAAGACAACACCTTTCCTCGAGGCAAGAATATTTTTCTCTGGCCTGAATCCAACCTTAGCCCCAAGTATTCCAGACTTTTGACTGGTTTTTAGGGGTGACTTGTCTCGGTTGATAATCCAACCGTGAGATTCCAGATACTTGATTGTCTTGTGAACGACCACGTCTAGTTTTTTCACTGAGTGGTCTATCAGCAACAAGTCATCTAGATATGCCATTATCATTACACCTTGTGTTCTTAGATTGGCCAAGAAAGGGCCAGAATTTTTGTAAACACTCGTGGTGCTGTGGCCAAACCGAAGGGTAAGGCTCTGAACTGAAAATGGCGCCCTTCTACTGCAAAGCGTAGAAATTTTTGGTGGACTGGAAAGATGGGAATGCGCAAATAAGCATCTTTGATGTCGATCGCGGCTAACCAATCCTCCCCTTGTAGGGCAGTGGCCACCGATCGGATTGACTCCATTGGAAAGTCCTGATATACAGGAATTTGTATAGCCCTTTTAGAATTAATATGGGCCTCCCGTCCGCGTTTGCTTCGGGACTGTAAAGAGGTTTGAGTAAAACCCGAACCCTCATTCTTCCAGGGGAACCTCCATAATTACTCCTTGGAGCAATAGTTGTTCTAGTGCCAACAGGAGGGACTCTCTCTTCCGGGGATCCCTTGGCACGTTTGACCTCAAAAAATGGGAAGGAGGAGAGTCTTTTAACTCCAAACTGTATCCCAAACATACTGCGGAGAGCACCTATCTGTCTTGATCGTGTCCCGCCAGGTCTCTTGCGAACAACTGGAGTCCTCCCCCCACCCGACTGAGTGGGGGCTTCAATGAATTTAACTTTGGGGGAGGTTTTGTACCTCCCCTGACCCAGGGTTTCTCATTACCCTGCTATTGTCCCTGTTTTTTACCCCCGGGAATTGACCGAGGAGGCCGTCGGAACTGTTACACAGCCGATGCCCCAGGGACTGGAGAAGCAGGCCTCTTAAAGAGGGACCTCTAACTCTGTTTTTAACCGGCAAGAGCGTATTTTTACCGCTGGAAATTTTCTGGATATATTTGTCCAGGTTTTCCCTGAATAAGCGTTCACCATGAAATGGGACGCTAACCAGCCATTCTTTACAGGGAGCTTCAGCAGACCAGTTTTTGAGCCATAGGAGCCTACGCATATGTACTATAGACAGCGTAAGGCGGGAGGCCTGATGGACTGAATCCTTTATGACGTCAACCGCAAAGCCTAAGGCTCTAGGTAGATCAGCTAGGGCAAAGCCTGCTGATCTGTCAAGTCCCTCAAGACCTGTTTCAACTGATCCTTCACTGCTTAGCAGACCCCAATAGCTGCTACTGCTGGTTGTGTCACCAAGCTTGCTGTAGAAAGAAGCAGATTTTCATAAGGACTCCAATCTTTTATCTATTGGGTTCTTGAACATTTGGACATTATCCACTGGACATGTCAGTGATTTATACATACAAGAGATGGCTGCGTCCACTGTAGGGACCTTCCATTTCTTTTTTTTTTTTTTTTTTGATGAACTTATCCTCCATGGGATAGACCACCGGAAATCTCTTGGGGGAATAAATATTTTCTCAGGACGTTCCCAATCCTGGTAAATGAGCCCTTTCAGTAAAGGGTGAAGTGGAAAAGAACAGAGTCTGGGGCTTCTAGCGACCCCAACGAGGATACAGTAGTGGTTGATGGTTCCGCAAGGTGCATTTTTAAATGCTGATCGGACCATGTTAGTCAGAGACTGAACCCATAATCTTTCAGCTTGAGATGCTGAGAAAAGGTTCCCCCACTGTTGATTCCTCTATAACAGAATCAACCTCATCCTGATCCCCTTCAGGCAGGTCGATCCCTGTATGGGACTGTTGCTCTGCTATCAGGCACTCTGAAGGAGGAGACGGAGATCGGGCGTGCTTTCCCTGACAGGGAGGCAGCGATAAATGTTGACAATCTCTCTCTAATCCTCCCAGAGCTGAGGAAAAAACCTCCTCTGTTACATACACAGGAGCAGGTGAACTGAGGACAGCCACAGTACCAAGTACCCCTGCGGGGTCTCTACGGTCACTTACCTCTGAACTTCAGGGGAGACTGGTGCAGCAGAAGTATGCCCAAGATCCTCCGAGCCCGATGAGACCCCTTTCGCTTCCTGGAAGATTCAGTTCCGGAGCTTCTGGACGGCATATTCCTAAGCCTAAAGCTGAGGTATTCCAGCCGTAATACACCACTTTTACTGAGAATAGTCTAGCACAATTGCTGCTATATCACAGTTGGTGTCTACTAATGTGCCTTTCTAGGGGATGCCTGTATCAACCGCTTGCTGTATGCCTTTAAATGTTGCCAGCTCTGTCTCTGTACTTCATAGCCAGCTCACTACAATATTGTGGTTTTTTTAAACTGCTGGGACGCCCGCACATGCGCAGAAGCGCTGCGGCGCGCACAGAGCGTCATCCCCCAGGCTCCGCCCCCTTTCCCGGGTCACCTCTATATATAGAGGCGCGTGCACGCGCACGCGCGCGGCCACGTGCGCCCTCGGCGCTAATTTCAAAAAATGGTAACAAGGGACAGGAGCCAGGGCCCCTCTTTGCCGCAGGCCGGGGGATGGACGAGCACTGCAACATGGCAGAGGAAGCAGTTTCCTATAAGAGAACTCACCATCTGCCTGGACTTTGCTCTGCTGAGAAGAAGCTAGTCCACATGACAAGAAAACATTCCACAGCGGCCTCTAGTGGACAAACACAGGTACCGCAGTCTAATATATTAAATATATATATAAAAAACTTTTTTTTTTTTTTTTTTTTTCTTGACCACCATTAAAAATTATTACATTTTTTTAGTAGTTACAGGCATGCACAGAATTTTGCGGGAATACCATTAGGTAACAGACAGAAAGACAAATTAGGCTTGGGGGTCCCCCAATAGAACCAAGTTCCTGGGAGCCCCCACTTACCTGTTCCCCGCCGCAGGACTTTGTTTTGGTCCACAAAGGCCCAAACTTCACCTATCACGGCAGGCATTGTAATCAAACCTTCAGGGACCGGGTTCCCAAGGATTCCACTCCCCTGGACCTGTATAGCACCCTGCACAGAAAACATCTTGGTCGTGGGTATGACCAGAGCTCTGGATCCCAGGGTCCAGCTCTCCTAAGAGAAGCATTACAGGCAAAACCTTGCTCTTCTCTGCAAGGCCCGGGTACCGACCGTTTAGCTATGAAGCTTTTTTGGTCGGATCCGGAATAGCTTACTGAGGCCCAAAAGAACCTGTACGCAAGCTCAGTGAAAAACACATGTTTCTTCTTGGCCAACACCTTAGACACTGGCAAAAAACTGAGGTGCTCCCGGATGGGAGGGGCTTATATAGGGGAGGGTACTTCCGGTTTTGGAAGTTGCCAGTGCCAGCACCTGACGGTATCTATATAACCCATTAGTAATGACTATGTCGCTCTGTGTCCCGTGATGTACGAGAAAGAAAGATTTTTTTACCTTAATATGAGAATGCATTAAGGTAAAAAAACGTTTAACTTTACAACCACTTTAAGTCCCGGCACTAACTCTACTAGGAAATAAGAATAGCGTATAAAAACGTCAGTCACCTCTAACCACAGTACGAGTTGCATTCTCCTGTAGATCAGACCGAAAAGAGTCAAATCCAAAAATCTTCTTCAGGGCAGACTGTACCCTGCACTTTGGTCGTGCTGATGATGAGGAACACTCTGCACTCATCTTTTAGAGAAGAAAAAGGCATCTAATCCTCCTGCAGGAAAGAAATCAATTATTCAAATCACAGAGAAAATATCTAAACAATGACAAAAATCAGAGCTGTGCAGCAACTATAGGTTGTGCAATTAAGAAGAACGATAAAGGCAACTGAGCTTTTAGAGATTCATGTCAATATAAAAGCCACTAAATCCATGACAAAGAAGCAGACTGTACACAAATGAAACCAACTATTTTTTTATGTTTGTTTGTCAGACAAATATTTAACTTTGTTGTCATATTTTTGATATATATAATGGGGTTTACTGCAATTTAAAAAAGGGATTGTGTTGTAAGAACATTTAAGCCTCGTACACACGATTGGACTTCCATCTGACTTTTCCGTGGATTTTTGTGCGAAGGGCGTTGGCCGTGAACTTGGTATGCATACACATGGCAGAACATTTTCAGCCAACATTCACCAAATCACATGTTTTTTCAGCTCTTTATCGCCACCCTTTGGGCAACTTCTGCTATTGACTGATGTTTATCATTGGTTCGGAGCATGCGTGTTTGTACTTTGGATTTTAGTCCGATGGATTTGTGTACACACGATCGGATAATCCGATGGAACACATGTTTTGTCGGACAATTTGAGAGCATGCACAGCCAACATTTGTTGTCAGAAATTCCGAGAACAATTGTCCGAAGCATACAGACGGTCGGATTGTCCGATAAAACACATCCGTCGGACCCTTGTTGTCGGAAAATCCGATCATGTGTATGGGCCTTAACAGAAAACAGTTGTGTTGCTCACAGGATAGCAGCATCTACACCTTTCAAATTACTGATTTAAAATCATTGTAAATGCACTTATTTTTAGATCAAACATGTTTTACTTACCTGCTCCGTTTAATGGTATTACATAGTTACATAGTAGGTGAGGTTGAAAAAAAGACACAAGTCCATCCAGTTCAACCTATGTGTGTGTGTGTTAATGTTCATAGTACATTGTATACACTGTATGTTGTGGTCTTTAAGGTACCCAGCTAATAGTTTTCTTTTTATATTATCGATGCTCCCCGCTGAAATCACTGCTTGTGCATGAGAACTCCACATTCTTACCACTTTGACAGTAAAGAACCCTTTACACAGTTTAAGGTTTAACCGCTTTCTTTTCTAATATTTGTGAATGGCCACGTCTTTTTATGTTTCAATGGTTTTTATTCAAGTTTTTGTACAATACAAAGTATGGACTATGGCATTGATTGTAACAGTGCATAGTTTTCATAAACAAAATAGTATACAGTGCTATCCCGAATAACCCACCTCTCTCTCAGAAGAGGGGGGGCGATACTTTTGTTTCAATAATTTTGTATTGAATTTTCATATAGAAAATATAACAAAAATATCTAATCTTTTCATCGTACAATCTACAACCATTGCACAATGGTCTGCGAAGAATAAACCAGTGGATAAACCTAAAACGTAAAATCTCGATCCATACCTCAGAGTATAGAGGTATTTAGAATTAGAGGTAGAGGAGAAAGGAAGGAGGAGAGAGATCAAAGAAAATAGGATTTTTATAACAGCTTACCTGTAAAATCCTTTTCTTGGAGTACATCACGGGACACAGAGCGGGATAGTCATTACTATGTGGGTTATATAGTTTACCTTCAGGTGCTGGCACTGGCAACTTCCAAACCGTAAGTACCCTCCCCTATATAAGCCCCTCCCATCCGGGAGCACCTCAGTTTTGTAGCAAAGCAATAAGTGTCCCAAAAAGAGGGGTGGGAGCTCTGTGTCCCGTGATGTACTCCAAGAAAAGGATTTTACAGGTAAGCTGTTATAAAAATCCCTTTTTCTTTTTCGTACATCACGGGACACAGAGCGACTTAGTCATTACTAATGGGACGTCCCAAAGCAATGCCAAATGAGGGGAGGGATACATAAGCTGGGCGCCATCAGGCATGAGGATCTTTTGCTGCCTGCAACACACTGCGCCCAAAGGCGACATCCTCCTGACTTCTAACGTCTACCTGGTAGAATCTAGTAAACGTGTGTACTGAAGACCATGTTGCGGCCTTACAGACTTGAGCCAAGGAGGCCTGGTGATGCACTGCCCATGAAGTTCCAACTGCTCTTGTGGAGTGTGCCCTAACTTTGAATGGAGGCGGTCTCTTTCTCAAGCCATAGGCTTGTATTATGACCTGTCGAATCCACTTGGCTAAAGTAGATTTTGATGCTGCCTGACCCTTTCTGGGGCCTTCCGGCAGAATAAACAAAGTATCCGTTCTGCGAATCTGAGCAGTGGCTTTTAGATAAGCCTTAACTGCTCTTACTACATCCAAAGAATGCAATAACTTTTCCTCTACCGAGCTGGGTTTGGGGAAAAAAGAAGGAAGAACCACATCTTGGTTCAAATGAAACCTCAATACCACCTTAGGAAGAAAGGCTGGATGAGGACGTAATACTACTCTGTCCTTATGGACAACCAGATATGGCTCCTTACAGGACAAGGCGGCTAATTCCGATACTCTTTTAGCCGAACAAATGGCTACTAAGAAAATCAATTTCCTGGTGAGAAGAACCAAGGAAATGTGTTGCAATGGTTCAAACGGTTGTTTCTGTAGAACCGACAGAACCAGGTTTAAGTCCCATGGACATATGTGAATACTAACCGGAGGGCTAATACGCATCACTCCTTGTATGAAAGCTTTGACTAGTGAATGCGAAGCCAAGGGCCTTTGAAAAAATATTGACAAGGCCGAAATCTGACCCTTGATAGTACTCAAGGCCAGCTTCCTATCTACCGCCCACTGTAGGAAGTCCAAAATCCTACCTATTACGTACTTACGTGGATGCCATTTCTTGGCCTCACACCATGTAATGTACGCCTTCCAGATCCTATAATAGATCTGCCTGGATACCAGCTTCCTGGCATTGATCATGGTAGATACCACAGGATTAGAGAGCCCTCTCTTTTTCAGAATGTGGGCTTCAATAGCCAGGCCGTCAAACCTAGGGCTGGTAAGGAAGGGTGGTATATCGGTCCTTGCGACAGCAGGTCCGGACGATGTGGGAGGGTCCAAAGACTCCTCACTGACATTTTTACAATCTCCGCGTACCATACCCTTCGGGGCCACGCTGGAGCCACCAGAAATACCGGTTTCTTTTCTACCCTGATTCTGCGGATTAATCGCGGTAACAATTGTGGCGGTGGGAATGCATATATCAGCTTGAACTGATCCCAAGGGAACACTAGGGCATCCGAGCCGCAAGCTAGGGGATCCCTTGTGCGAGACACAAATCTGTCCACCTTTGCGTTGAATCTGGATGCTAGCAGATCTACATCCGGTGTTCCCCACCGCTGGCATATTGCCTGGAAAACCTCGGGGTGAAGAGACCATTCCCCTGGGCATAATTGCTGGTGACTTAAAAAGTCCGCTTTCCAATTTTCCACTCCTGGGATGAAAACCGCGGATATGGCTGGGACATATCTTTCTGCCCATTCCAGGATGCAATTCGCTTCCCTCTGGGCTGCACGACTCCTGGTGTCACCATGGTGATTGATATATGCCACTGCTGTGGCATTGTCTGATAGAATTCTGACAGGGGACCCTTGGAGTTTGGATGTCCATGCTACTAGGGCATACCGGGCTGCTCGTATCTCTAAGAGATTGATGGGCAGGGCCTTCTCTGCTTCTGACCACTTGCCCTGGAGAGACCATTGCTCCAGTACTGCCCCCCAGCCTATGAGGCTGGCATCTGTAGTGACCACCTTCCAAGAAACCGGACTGAAGGGTTTCCCTTTTTCCAGATTCTGGGGCACCAACCACCAATGGAGGCTCTTGCGAACGGAAGGGGACAGGGACATTGGTAAGTCTAAAGCCTGAACTTTTTTGTTCCAGGCTGACAGTATGGCCCTTTGCAAATTCCTTGAATGGAATTGACCGTAGGGTACTGCTTCGAATGAAGCCACCATTTTTCCCAGCAGCCTCATGCACAGGCGTATGGATGGTTTTCTTTTTGTACCCACTAAGTGGGTCAAATCTTTTAAAGATGACACCTTCTCTGGAGGTAAGAAAATCTTTCTCTGATTTGAATCCAGCCTTAGCCCTAAGTATTCCAGACTTTTGACTGGTCTTAGAGCTGACTTGTCCCGGTTGATAATCCAACCGTGATATTCCAGATACTTGATTGTCTTGTGAATAGCTACTTCCAGCTTTTCCACTGAGTGGTCTATTAGTAGCAGGTCGTCTAGATATGCCATTATCGTTACACCTTGTGTTCTTAGATTGGCCAATAGTGGGGCCAGAATTTTTGTGAACACTCGTGGTGCTGTGGCCAGACCGAAAGGTAAGGCTCTGAACTGAAAATGGCGCCCTTCTACTGCAAAGCGTAGAAATTTCTGGTGGGCCGGAAAGATGGGAATATGCAGATAAGCATCCCTTATGTCGATCGAGGCTAACCATTCCTGCCCTTGTAGGGCAGTGGCCACCGATCGGATCGACTCCATCCGAAAAGTCCTGATATTTAGGAACTTGTTTAGCCCTTTTAGATTTAATATGGGCCTCACGTCCCCATTTGGTTTGGGGACTGTGAAAAGGTTTGAGTAAAACCAGAATCCGCTTTCTTCCAGGGGAACCTTCATGATTACACCTTGAAGCAATAGTTGTTCTAGTGCCAGAAGGAGGGATCCTCTCTTCTGGGGATCTCTTGGCACGTTTGACCTCATAAATTGGGCAGGAGGAGTGTCTTTTAACTCCAGCTTGTATCCCAGACTAACTGCGGAGAGCACCCATCTGTCTCTGATGGTGTCCCGCCAGGTCTCTGTGAACAACTGAAGTCTTCCCCCCACCCGATTGAGTGGGGGCAACGCTTCATGACTTGGGGGGAGGTTTTGTACCTCTCTTGATCCAGGGTTTCTTGTTACCCTGTGATTGTCCCTGATTTCTGCCCCCTGAATTTGACCGCGGAGGCCGTCGGAACTGTTTCACAGCCGATGTGCCAGGGACTGGAGAAGTAGGCCTCTTAAAAGAAGGACTTCTACTTTTGTTCTTAACCGGTAAGAGTGAACTTTTACCGGCAGAAATTTTCTGGATATATTTGTCCAGATCTTCTCCAAATAAGCGTTCTCCATGAAATGGGAAGCTAACCAGCAATTTCTTACAGGGAGCTTCAGCAGACCAGTTTTTGAGCCATAGAAGCCTACGCATATGTACTACAGACAGCGTAAAGCGGGAGGCCTGTTGGATTGTATCCTTTATGGCATCCACCGCAAAACACAAGGCTCTAGGCAGGTCAGCTAGGGCAAGAGCCTGCTGATCTGGTAAGTCCCTTAAGACTTGTTTCAACTGATCTTTCACCGCTTGGCAGACTCCAATCGCTGCTACCGCAGGTTGTGTCACCATGCTTGCTGTAGAGAAAGCAGATTTTAGTAAAGACTCCAATTTTTTATCTATTGGGTCTTTGAACATTGGAACATTATCTACTGGACATGTCAGTGATTTGTTCACAGAAGAGATGGCTGCGTCCACTGTAGGGACCCTCCATTTTTTTATGAACTTATCCTCCATGGGATAGATCACCGGAAATCTCTTGGGGGGAGCAAATATTTTATCAGGATGCTCCCAATCCTGGTAAATAAGCCCTTCTAATAAAGGGTGGATTGGGAAGGAACAGACAGCCTGGGGAGCTTTTAGCGACCCCAGCGAGGAAACCGTAGTGGTTGATGGTTCCGCCAGAGGCAATTTAAATGCTGATCGGACCATGTTAGTCAGAGACTGAACCCATAATCTTTCAGCCTGAGATGCTGAGAAAGGTTCTTCCACTGTTGATTCCTCCATAACTGAATCAACCTCATCCTGATCCCCTTCAGGTAGGTCGATCTCTGTGTGGGGCTGTTCCTCCACTAACAGGCACTCTGAAGGAGGAGACGGAGATCGGACGCGCTTTCCCTGTGACAGGGAAGCAGCGATCAATGCTGTTAATCTCTCTTCCAATCCTCCCAGAGTTGAGGATAAAACCTCCTCTGTTATATATACAGGAGCAGGTGGACTGGGGACAGCCCCAGCACCAGGCACTCCTGCGGGGTTCCTACGGCTACTGACCTTTGAATTCTCAGGGGAGATTGGTGCAGTACAAGCATGCCCAATATCCTCAGAGCCCGATGGAGACCCCTTTGGCTTCCTGGAAGACTTATTTCCGGAGCGTCTGGACGACATATCCTTTAAGCACAAAGCTGAGGTATTCCCGTCGTCATACACCAATTTTGCTGGTAATAGTCTAACACAGTTGCTGCTATATACCAGCTGGTGTCCACTAAAGTGCCTTTCTATGGGGATGCCTGCATCAACCGCCTCTGTGTGCCACTGTTTGTTGCTAGCTCTGTTTGCATCCAGCTGACACTTGTACTGTGTCTTTTATACAAGCTGGGACGTCTGCACATGCGCAGAAGCGCCGCGGCGCGCATCGAGCGTCATCCACCCGCCCCGCCCCTTTTTTTTCATAGGAGGCGCGTGCACGCGCCCGCGCGCGCGCCCGTGCGCCATTGGCGCCCTTTTCAAAAACCAAACAGGGACTAGGAGCCAGGGCCCTTTTTGCCGGAGGGCCTGTGCGGTGGATGAGCGCAGCAACAGGGCAGAGGAAGTGGATTCCCACAGAGAACTTACCAACTGCCTGGATCTTTTGACTTGAGAAAACCAAAGATCCACATGACAAGAAAAAATGGACCACAGCGGCCTCTAGTGGTTTAACACAGGTACCGCGGTCCTCTTTTTTTTTTTTTTTTTCTTGACTACTATTAAAATTTTACATTTTTCAGTAGTTACAGGCATACACAGATATTAGCGGGAATACCGTTAGGTAACAGACAGAAAGACAAATTAGGCTTGGGGGTCCCCCAATAGAACCAAGTTCCTGGGGGCCCCCACTTACCTGTTCCCCGCCGCAGGACTCTGTTTGGTCCACAGAAGCCCAAACTTCACCTATCACGGCAGGCATTGTAATTAAACCTTCAGGGACCGGGTTCCCAAGGATTCCACTCCCCTGGACCTGTATAGCACCCTGCACAGAAAACATCTTGGTCGTGGGTATGACCAGAGCTCTGGATCCCAGGGTCCAGCCCTCCTAAGAGAGGCATTACAGGCAAAACCTTGCTCTTCTGTTGCAAGGCCCGGGTACCAACCGTTTATCTATGAAGCTTTTTTGGTGGGATCCGGAACAGCTTACTAAGGCCCGTAAAAGAACCTGTACGCAAGCCCAGGAAAACACATGTTACTCTTTGGCCAACACCTTAGACACTGGCAAAAAACTGAGGTGCTCCCGGATGGGAGGGGCTTATATAGGGGAGGGTACTTCCGGTTTGGAAGTTGCCAGTGCCAGCACCTGAAGGTAAACTATATAACCCATTAGTAATGACTAAGTCGCTCTGTGTCCCGTGATGTACGAAAAAGAAATCCTATTTTCTTTCTCGTACATCACGGGACACAGAGCGGCATAGTCATTACTATGTGGGACGTCCCAAAGCAATGCCCAATGAGGGGGGGGATACACCATACATAAGCTGGGCGCTATCTTAGACATGAGGATCTTTTGCGGCCTGCAACACACTGCGCCCAAAGGCGACATCCTCCTGACTTCTAACGTCCACCTGATAGAACCTAGTAAACGTGTGTACTGAAGACCATGTTGCGGCCTTACAGATTTGAGCCAGGGAGGCCTGGTGATGCACTGCCCATGAAGTTCCAACTGCTCTCGTGGAGTGCGCCCTAACTTTGAACGGAGGCGGTCTCCTTCTCAAGCCATAGGCTTGCATTATGACCTGTCGAATCCACTTGGCTAAAGTAGATTTTGACGCTGCCTGACCCTTTCTGGGGCCTTCCGGCAGAATAAACAAAGTATCCGTTCTGCAAATCTGAGCAGTGGCTTTTAGATAAGCTTTAACTGCTCTTACTACATCCAAAGAATGTAATAACTTTTCCTCTACTGAACTAGGTTTGGGGAAAAAGGAAGGAAGAACCACATCTTGGTTCAAATGAAACCTCGATACCACCTTAGGAAGAAAGGCTGGATGAGGACGTAACACTACTCTGTCCCTATGGATAACCAGATATGGCTCTTTACAGGACATAGCGGCCAATTCCGACACTCTTTTAGCCGAACAAATGGCTACTAGAAAAATCTATTTCCTGATGAGAAGAACCAAGGAAATGTGCTGTAATGGTTCAAATGGTTGTTTCTGTAGAACCGACAGAACCAGGTTTAAGTCCCATGGACATATGGGAATATTAACCGGAGGGCTAATACGCATCACTCCTTGTATAAAGGCTTTGACTAGTGAATGCGAAGCCAAGGGCCTTTGAAAAAATATTGACAAGGCCGAAATCTGACCCTTGATAGTAACTCAAGGCAAGCTTCCTATCTACAGCCCACTGTAGGAAGTCCAGAATCCTACCTATTACGTACTTACGTGGATGCCATTTCTTGGCCTCACACCAAGCGATGTACGCCTTCCAGATTCTATAGTAGATCTGCCTGGATACCGGCTTCCTGGCATTGATCATGGTAGATACCACAGGATTAGAGAGACCTCTCTTTTTTAGAATGTGGGCTTCAATAGCCAGGCCGTCAAACCTAGGGCTGGTAAGGAAGGGTGGTATATCGGTCCTTGTGAAAGCAGGTCCGGACGATGTGGGAGGGTCCAAGGACTCCCCACAGACATTTTTACAATCTCCGCGTACCATGCTCTTCGGGGCCACGCTGGAGCCACCAGAATCTCTGGTTTCTTTTCTACCATGATTCTGCGGAGTAATCGAGGTAACAATTGTGGCGGTGGGAATGCATATATCAGCTTGAACTGATCCCAAGGGAACACTAGGGCATCCGAGCCGCAAGCTAGGGGATCCCTTGTCCGAGAGACAAATCTGTCCACCTTTGCGTTGAATCTGGATGCTAGCAGATCTACATCCGGTGTTCCCCACCGCTGACATATTGTCCAGAAAACCTCGGGGTGAAGGGACCATTCCCCTGGGCATAATTGTTGGCGACTTAGAAAGTCCGCCTTCCAATTCTCCACTCCTGGAATGAATACCGCGGATATGGCTGGGACATATCTTTCTGCCCATTTCAGGATGCAATCTACTTCCCTCTGGGCTGCACGACTCCTGGTGCCACCCTGATGATTGATATATGCCACTGCCGTGGCATTGTCTGATTGAATTCTGACAGGGGACCCTTGGAGTTTGGATGTCCATGCTACTAGGGCATACCGGGCTGCTCGTATCGCTAAGAGATTGATGGGCAGGGCCTTTTCTGCATCCGACCATCTGCCCTGGAGAGACCATTGCTCCAGTACTGCTCCCCAGCCTATAAGGCTGGCATCTGTAGTGACCACCTTCCAAGAAATCGGACTGAAGGATTTCCCTTTTTCCAGATTCTGCGGAACCAACCACCAATGGAGGCTCTTGCGAACGGAAGGGGACAAGGACATTGGTAAGTCTAGGGCCTGAACTTTTTTGTTCCAGGCTGACAGTATGGCCCTTTGCAAATTCCTTGAATGGAATTGACCGTAGGGTACTGCTTCAAATGATGCCACCATTTTTCCTAGCAGCCTCATGCACAGGCGTATGGACGGCTGTCTTTTTGTACCCACTAGGTGGATCAAATCTCTCAAAGACGACACCTTTTCTTGAGGCAAGAAAATTTTTCTCTGGTCTGAATCCAGCCTTAGCCCCAAGTATTCCAGACTTTTGACTGGTTTTAGGGCTGACTTGTCTCGGTTGATAATCCAACCGTGAGATTCCAGATACTTGATTGTCTCGTGAACAACCACTTCTAGTTTTTCCACTGAGTGGTCTATCAGCAACAAGTCGTCTAGATATGCCATTATCGTTACACCTCGTGTTCTTAGATTGGCCAATAGTGGGGCCAGAATTTTTGTGAACACTCGTGGTGCTGTGGCCAGACCGAAGGGTAAGGCTCTGAACTGAAAATGGCGCCCTTCTACTGCAAAGCGTAGAAATTTTTGGTGAACTGGAAAGATGGGAATGTGCAAATAAGAATCTTTGATGTCGATCGAGGCTAGCCATTCCTCCCCTTGTAGGGCAGTGGTCACCGATCGGATCGACTCCATCCTGAAAGTTCTGATATGTAGGAATTTGTTTAGCCCTTTTAGATTTAATATGGGCCTCACGTCCCCGTTTGGTTTCGGGACTGTAAAGAGGTTTGAGTAAAACCCGAACCCCCATTCTTCCAGGGGAACCTCCATAATTACTCCTTGGAGCAATAGTTGTTCTAGTGCCAACAGGAGGGATCCTCTCTTCCGGGGATCCCTTGGCACGTTCGACCTTATAAAATGGGAAGGAGGGGAGTCTTTTAACTCCAATTTGTATCCCAGACTTACTGCGGAGAGCACCCATCTGTCTCTGATCGTGTCCCGCCAGGTCTCTGCGAACAACTGAAGTCTTCCCCCCACCCGATTGAGTGGGGGCAACCCTTCATGCATTTGATTTTGGGGGAGGTTTTGTACCTCTCCTGACCCAGGGTTTCTTGTTACCCTGCGATTGTCCCTGATTTTTACCCCCGGGATTTGACTGAGGCGGCCGTCGGAACTGTTTCACAGCCGATGTCCCAGGGACTGGAGAAGCAGGCCTCTTAAAAGAGGGACCTCTAACTCTGTTTTTAACCGGCAAGAGTGTACTTTTACCGCTGGAAATTTTCTGCATATATTTGTCCAGGTCTTCCCCGAATAAGCGTTCACCATGAAATGGGAAGCTAACCAGCAATTTTTTACAGGGAGCTTCAGCAGACCAGTTTTTGAGCCATAGAAGCCTGCGCATATGTACTACAGACAGCGTAAGGCGGGAGGCCTGATGGATTGAATCCTTTATGGCGTCAACCGCAAAGCATAGGGCTCTAGGTAGATCAGCTAGGGCAAGGGCCTGCTGATCTGGCAGGTCCCTTAAGACCTGTTTCAACTGATCCTTCACTGCTTGGCAGACCCCAATAGCTGCCACTGCTGGCTGTGTCACCAAGCCTGCTGTAGAGAAAGCAGATTTTAATAAGGACTCCAATTTTTTATCTATTGGGTCCTTGAACATTTGGACATTATCTACTGGACATGTCAGTGATTTATTCACACAAGAGATGGCTGCGTCCACTGTAGGGACCCTCCATTTTTTGATTAACTTCTCCTCCATGGGATAGACCACCGGAAATCTATTGGGAGGAGTAAATATTTTATCAGGATGTTCCCAATCCTGGTAAATGAGCCCTTCCAGTAAAGAATGGATTGGAAAGGAACAAACAGTCTGGGGAGCTTTTAGCGACCCCAACGAGGAGACAGAAGTGGATGATGGCTCCGCAAGGGGCATTTTAAATGCTGATCGGACCATGTTAGTCAGGGACTGAACCCATAATCTTTCAGCATGTGATGCCGAGAATGGCTCTTCCACTGTTGATTCCTCTACAACAGAATCAACCTCATCCTGATCCCCTTCAGGTAGGTCGATCCCTGTATGGGACTGTTGCTCTGCTAACAGGTACTCTGAGGGAGGAGATGGAGATCGGTCGCGCTTTCCCTCTGACAGGGAAGCAGCGATCAATGTTGTCAATCTCTCTTCCAGTCCTCCCAGAGCTGAGGAAAAAACCTCCTCTGTTATATACACAGGAGCAGGTGAACTGAGAACAGCCACAGTACCAGGTACTCCTGAGGGTGCTCTACGGTCACTAACCTCTGATTTTTCAGGGGAGATTGGTGCAGCCAAAGCATGCCCAAGATCCTCAGAGCCCGATGGAGACCCCCTTTGCTTCCTGGGATTCTTAGTCCCGGAGACTTTAGACGGCATATTCCTAAGCCCAAAGCTGAGGTATTCCAGCCGAAATACACCACTTACTGACAATAGTCTAGCACAATTGCTGCTATATAAACAGTTGGTGTCTACTAATGTGCCTTTCTATGGGGATGCCTGCATCAACCGCCTGCTGTATGCCTTTCTACATGTTGCCAGCTCTGTTTCTGCCTTCCATAACCAGCTGACAACACCTAATTGTGCTTTTTAACATGCTGGGATGCCCGCACATGCGCTGCGGCGCGCACAGAGCGTCATCCACCAAGCTCCGCCCCTTTTCCAGCTCACCTCTATAAATAGGAGGCGCGGGCAAGTGCGCCTTCGGCGCTCTTTTTGAAAAGGAACTAGGGGCAGAAGCCAGGGCCCTGTTTGCCACAGGGCTGGGGGATGGACGAGCATTGCAACATGGCAGTTTCCCATTCAAAGAACTCACCATCTGCCTGGATTTTGACTTGGAAAGAAAAAATCCACATGACAAGAAAACAACGTTCCACAGCGGCCTCTAGTGGTTTAACACAGGTACCGCGGTTTAACCTTTTTTTTTTTTTTTTCTTGACCACTCTTAAAATTATTACATTTTTTAGTAGTTACAGGCATGCACAGATATTTAGCGGGAATACCGTTAGGTAACAGGCAGAAAGACATATTAGGCTTGGGGGTCCCCCAATAGAACCAAGTTCCTGAGGGGCCCCCACTTACCTTTTCCCCGCCGCAGGACTCTGTTTGGTCCACAGAAGCCCAAACTTCACCTCTCACGGCAGGCATTGTAATTAAACCTTCAGGGACCGGGTTCCCAAGGATTCCACTCCCCTGGACCTGTATAGCACCCTGCACAGAAAACATCTTGGTCGTGGGTATGACCAGAGCTCTGGATCCCAGGGTCCAGCCCTCCTAAGAGAAGCATTACAGGCAAAACCTTGCTCTTCTCTGCAAGGCCCGGGTACCGACCGTTTAGCTATGAAGCTTTTTTGGTCGGATCCGGAATAGCTTACTGAGGCCCAAAAGAACCTGTACGCAAGCTCAGTGAAAAACACCTGTTACTTCTTGGCCAACACCTTAGACACTGGCAAAAAACTGAGGCGCTCCCGGATGGGAGGGGCTTATATAGGGGAGGGTACTTCCGGTTTTGGAAGTTGCCAGTGCCAGCACCTGAAGGTAAACTATATAACCCACATAGTAATGACTATGCCGCTCTGTGTCCCGTGATGTACGAGAAAGAAAGTAAGGTTGGGGGGGAGGGTAAGAGCCACGGCCCCATGCCCTGTGAGCCCACTCACGAAAAGCAACCTAGAGAGCCAGAGTCCGGGGGTCATGTGTTAGATATCTAATCCATGGGTCCCACACTTTGTGGAACACCTTCATCTTGTCCTGCACCAATGCCGTCAACCTCTCGTTTAACAGAAGCCACGATAATTTGCCCTTGAGCTGATCAAAGGGTATGACAGCGGATCTCCAATTTCTGGCTATAGTAATTTTTGCGGAGATAAATATGAAGGTCTAAAGCCTCTGTTGGAATTTGGAGGCCTCCACTACCCCGTCCCCCAGAAGAGCATGCCTTGCAGATTTGGATAAATTGAGTCGGGTGAGGGAATATATGAAGTTATAGACCCTGATCCAAAACCTCCTGACCTTAGGGCATGACCACCAGATATGATATATAGTTCCAGTTTGACCGCAAGCACGGAAGCAGTTGGAGGTAGCTCCCGGTACAAAGGCGGCCACCCTGGCCGGTACCATATACCATCTTAATAAAACCTTATAGTTTGCTTCTATAATCGATGTATTGATGAGTGAGCGAGATGCAGTTTTTGAAATCTTGTGCCATTCTCCCAAATCTATGGATTCCTCCAAATCCTTTTCCCATTGAACCATATAGTTTAATTTTGTCGATACACTCATCAATATCGGGTATATGGCTGTTCTGTGGCCTATAATTTTATCATAGTAACTACATAAATATTCCATGGGGATCAATCCCGCTAGGTCGCCCTTACGGGCCAAATTTTGCACAAAATGGTGTATCTGGACATATCTATAGTATTCTGTAGGGCAGTGATTGGGAAGGAAAGCCTCGGATCATCAATGAGGCCGACGGCGTGTCGTACAGTGTACGGAGTAGGGTCAGAAAGCGTTCGCCAAATCCAAAACAGCCCAGTACATCAAACAAGTAGCCCCAAGAGAGGGAATTGAACGCTTTCTGAACATCAAATGAGAGCAACATCCCGCCCCTGGGGCCCTTTCTGTCCCAGTCTGATTGAACCGCCGAGATCAAATTTATTACCCGACGAGTTTGATCCGATGCCTGTCTGTTTGGGACAAAATCTGCCTGGTCAGGATGGATGTATCTTGGGAGGAAAGTATTTAGTGCCAGGACTTTAGTTAAGATTTTTAGATCCGTATTAATTAACGAGATCGGACGATAATTGGTGCAGTCCCCATGGTCCCTTCCCGGTTTCGGTATGAAAGCTGCATTTTCATGGTTAGGGAGCTTAGTACCCCCTTTTAGGTCATTAAAGTAGCTACATAAGTGGGGGGTCAAAGAGTCCCTATATTTCCTATAGTAATGGCCTGGGAAACCGTCCGGTCCTGGGGCCTTAGAGGGATGGATAAATTTGATGGCTTCCAAAATTTCGGAGTCCGAAAAATCTTTGTCCATCAATTCCACATGGTCTCTTGTCAACGTAGGTATGTAAAGGTTGCGGAAGAACGTCTCTACCTTACGGGAATTGATTGTGCTAGGTGCACTATATAGTTTCTCATAAAACTTTTGAAATTCCCTAAGGATCAGTTCCGGGTTTTGGGTGGGATGGCCAGTAGATAGCCTTAGTTTAGGTAGGGTCGGCGTATAATGCCAGGGCACTAGTTTCCTAGCCAGCATCGTAGTTGGTTTGTCTCCCATAGTACAGAACCTATGCTTGGACCAGCTAAGCCACGTGTCTTTTTAAACTCCCTTTCACTGAAAAGTTTGTTCACAATGCTAGGGTCCCAAGTACAGTATTTGTACATCAACATTATATCCCCTCTCAAGTGGGACTAAGTTCAACGCTTATAGTCTTTCCCCATAGCGGAGATCCTCCAGTCCCTTAATTAGTTGCCCTTCTCTGAACTCCATTTCCAGCACATCCCTCCTGAGGACTGGTGCCCAGCACTGGACGGCATACTCCAGGTGCGGCCGGACCAGAGTCTTGTAGAGTGGGAGAATTATATTGTACAGAGAGGCCCGATCCTCCTCTTCTGGGGTCCGCCGCCGCTCTTGGCTCTTCTCAGTGCTCCCCCATAGGAAGTGGTTTCCTATGGGGCACACATGCAGGATTCCTCCTGATTTCGCTGTGTGCGTCTATCTATTGACACACATAGCACGGCTCAGTCCCAATCCTGTTCCCCTTCTCACAGAATTTAATTGACAGCAGATGGAGCCACTGGCTCTCAGCTTGTGAGAAGGGATAGAGAGAACCAGACTTGCATAGTGCTGGATCAATCCAGAACTCAGGTAAGTATCTGGTTCTTGTGAACCGGCCAAGATTCAAACCATGTAGGGCCTTACACTCAAGTAGGATGTGTTCCTAGGTGAAACCATTCTTTGTCTATGTCCCCTCCACCCCCCTAATCTTCTGCTGTGGTGGGGTTAATAAAATGAAGGGGCTGTCACAGGCTGTCATTAAGAGTACCTGACTATCCCCTCCTCTCCGCCCAGTTCCACTATTCATAGAAACTGTACTGCTACTGCTTGTGTGAATAAAAAAGGATCTATGAATAGAGTAGGCAGACCTATCAATTATCCTCCAGTCTTTCATTCATAGATCACTTTTCATTTATAAATGCTGTAGAACAGCTTTGAAAAATAGTGGAGCTCGACAGAAAGAATAGGCATAGTCAGGCACTTTTGAGAAGAGGCCGCAACAGCCCCTTAGTTCTGTTAACACCTGCCTCAATGGAAGGGGGCATGGACAGAGGAGCATTTCACCTAACAGAAGAAGAGTCAGCACAAAAGACACATCCTACTGACTGTAACTTATGTCCCTTGTGCAGATTTATTTCTATTTTTTACAGTCTAAAAAATGTATGTGACATGCATTGTTGTGACTGCAAGGTTACGAAATATTGTATAACAATGAGGGACATGTTGGTGCTTTAAAGCTAATCTGTAAGCAAACTGCTAAAAACCCAGATGAAATGCATATGTGGGAGCTGATGTACCTGCCAAAGGATTTGTATTTTTGTCGATCAAGTTCTGAGATTTACACGGTTATGCCACACAGCACAGACATGTCTGGCAGGGCAAAAGGCCTGCATTTTCTCCCTTAGCCTGTAATAGGAGAAGCAACAAACTGATAAGCTCATCTCTATTACTCTATTCTCACCTGTCAGCATGCTCATGACATTTTTTCCCCATGAGCACTACAACACAATGTACTGGTTCTTTTTGCTGCTTCTCCCTCTCCCAGTCAGAGATCAAACCCTTCCCATCTGTGTGCTACGTGTAGGGCAGCCCATTTATTTCAATGGTCATTCCTGCCCACAGAAACACAGAGAAAGAAGTTCCCTTTTTTTTGTATTGCACCACACCGAAAACGCACCATGTTAGCTGATGCGTGTGGGTACCATTAACAATTGATGACACCCTTGCATGCCAGCTAAGGAACAGCGCATTGCTAGCATATCAGGAACATGAACGATTTTGCGTGTATTTCTTGACACGCAGTAAGGTGAACCTAGCCTAAAGGCCCATACACACTATTAGATTTTCTGCAAATTTTTGTCTTCAGATTTACCCTAACCATGTAGTGCAAGGACCTGCCTGATTGCATACAAATTTAAACTCTTAAAGCCTCGTACACACGATCGGATTTCCCGACAACAAATGTGGGATAGCATGCTTTAAAATTTTCTGACAACAAATGTGTGCCGTTGGATTATCTGATCGTGTGTACACAACAAGTCCATTGGAAAAAATTCCAAAGAACAAACACGCATGCTCCGAACCAATGCTAACCATAAAAGACAACATTAGCAGAAGTTGCCCAAAGGGTGGCGCTAAAGAGCTGGAAAAACACGTAGTTTCGTGTTTGTTGGCTGACAGTTTTGCCGTCTGTATGCAGAACAAGCCGATTGGTTTCTGTGCAGAGCTGCACTAGATTTTACACGCTCCAGTTTTAGTAAATCAACCCCAATATGTATTTAATGGGCAAAGTAACAGATGACTTTAATTTTATAAAATTTTTAAACAGATGACTTTAGGATCAGTGCTGCACAATGTCCAACACTGAAATGATCATTACGACATAGTAGAAATGTTCCAGTAACGCAGATTCTGACTGTGGAATATTATTTTCACAGTATTCAGTGCTTCTGTTTGTCTTTCACATCACACTGGAGACTTCTTCTAACAGCTGCTTTTCTTGGACATCCGCTTTCCCTTACCAGCCAAGACTACCCCTTCAGATTCCTCACGCTCTCCTATGGAAATTTCAGTGAAGGGAACTTAATTAACCTAAAGACAAATTGCCCAGTAGTTACAGCAGCAGAGGCTGGTGCAGGAACCCCATTCACTGAGAAGGCAGATGAATGCAAGGCCAGCCATAGATGAGTCGAAAACCGAACATTCTGTCACTGAAAAACTGAAAAACTAAAATGGAGCATACGATTGTCATTTTTCTTTAGAAAATCCAGCATGCTGGATCAGGTACTTTTGATTGTGCCACAAAAATCGTGTGTCGCAGCTGGCACACTAATGATGTGAAAAACGAATGATTGTCAAGAATTTTCCTTCGTTTTTTGACTCATCTATGGCCTGTTTAAGCAGTCAGCCTCCGAGTGTTATATAGCAATTAGGGACTTTGGACCAGTGGTAGTTTTTAAGCCAAATATGATTTGGTTTTAGTTTAGCCTTTTGACTAAAACGTTTTTTTAATCATCTGAATTGTTTTAGCTTTAGTAGTATTTTAGTAGACTAAAATAGTGTTAATTTTGTCTAAGAAATTAACACTGCTTTGGGCGCTGTTGTTTTAGTGTGCACTTAGAGATGTATGGGAATTCATATTTTTTATTTTTTATCATACTTACCTAGGTGGATGCAGCATCGGTTCGATGCTCCATCTGTCCCCCGTCGGCTCTAAGACTCAGAACCGAGCGATCAAACACTGCCGATCGCTCAGTTCTCAGGACTCCCTGAGCAGAGAGCTGGTGACTGTCAGTCAATGAGATGAGGGAGACACCAAAAATAAAGCAAGGCACCATCAGACGTGAGGATCTATACTGCAGCCTGCAGCACACTGCGCCCGAAGGAGATATCCCCATGCCTTCTTCCATCCAGCTGATAGAATTTAGTGAATATATGGACCGAAGACCAAGTTGCGGCCTTGCAGATCTGAGCCATAGAGGCTTGGTGGTGCACTGCCCAAGAAGCACTAACTGCTCTGGTAGAGTGCGCTTTAATCTTAAAGGGAGGAACCTTGCCCTTCAAACCATAGGCTTGAACAATAACCTGTTGAATCCACATGGAAAGGGTAGATTTTGATGCTGCCTGATCCTTCCTGGGTCCACCTGGCAGCACAAATAAAACATCTGTTTTTCGTATCTGAGCAGTAGCCTTCAGATAGACCTTAACTGTTCTCACTACATCCAAGGAATGTAATGACTTTGCTTCTGCAGAACTAGGATCTGTAAAAAAGGAAGGAAGGGAGAACCACATCTTGGTTCAAATGAAAACTCAATACTACCTTAGGTAGAAAAGTAGGATGAGGACGCAAAACCACTCTATCCTTGTGCATAATTAAATATGCTCTTTACAGGAAAGAGCAGCTAGCTGAGGATATGGCTACCAAAAATACAAATTTCCCTGATCAAAAGGACTAAGGGAATGTGGAGTAAGGCCCCATGCACACGAGACGCTGTTATTTGCTGTTGAACGCGCGTTCAGAGGCAGTTGGACACTTTTTTCAACTGCTCCTGAACCCATTCAATGTTATCCTATGTGTCCATGCACACAGTCTCGTTTATTGCCGTTTTTAGGCAGTTGCGTTTAACCTCGTTTTTCCAGAAGCAAAAAAATGGGTTCAGACGCAAACGTTTTCCACGTTTCAGACGCAAAACGCGGCAAAACGCGGTACCGGCGTTTTGCCGCGATTTCGTTTATTAGCGTTTTTAAAGGTGACCTATTTTTTTACATTAGAAATCTCAAAAATGATGGCAAATGATGAAAAACCATCAAAAAAATATGAAAAAAAAACTAATTGCTTGCATTGCACTGTAGACAATCCACAACTTGTGGCAGGTGACGTGGCAAGTGGACAATCCACAACTTGTGGCAGGTGATGTTGCCAGGTGACGTGGCAGGTGGAAATCCACAAATTGTGGCAGGTGACATGGCCAGGTGATGTGGCAGGTGGAAATCCACAAATTGTGGCAGGTGACGTGGCCAGGTGACATGGCAGGTGACGTGGCAGGTGGACAATCCACAAATTGTGGCAGGTGATGTGGCAGGTGACGTGGCAGGTGACGTGGCAAGTGGACAATCCACAACTTGTGGCAGGTGACGTGGCCAGGTGACGTGGCAAGTGAACATTCCACAACTTGTGGCAGGTGACGTGGCCAGGTGACGTGGCAGGTGATGTGGCAAGTGGACAATCCACAAATTGTGGCAGGTGACGTGGCCAGATGACGTGGCCAGGTGACGTGGCAGGTGACGTGGCAAGTGGACAATCCACAAATTGTGGCAGGTGACGTGGCCAGATGACGTGGCCAGGTGACGTGGCAGGTGCACAATCCACAAATTGTGGCAGGTGACATGGCCAGGTGACGTGGCCAGGTGACGTGGCAGGTGGACAATCCACAAATTGTGGCAGGTGATGTGGCAGGTGACGTGGCCAGGTGACGTGGCAAGTGGACAATCCACAACTTGTGGCCAGGTGACGTAGCAGATGACGTGGCAAGTGGACAATTCACAACTTGCGGCAGGTGACGTGGCCAGGTGACGTGGCCAGGTAACGTGGCAAGTGAACATTCCACAACTTGTGGCAGGTGACGTGGCAGGTGACATGGCCAGGTGACGTGGCCAGGTGATGTGGTAAGTGGACAATCCACAACTTGTGGCCAGGTGACGTGGCAGGTGACGTGGCATGTGGACAATTCACAACTTGTGGCAGGTGACGTGGCCAGGTGATGTGGCAAGTGGACAATCCACAACTTGTGGCCAGGCGACGTGGCCAGGTAACGTGGCAAGTGAACATTCCACAACTTGTGGCAGGTGACGTGGCAGGTGACATGGCCAGGTGACGTGGCAGGTGACGTGGCAAGTGGACAATTCACAACTTGTGGCAGGTGACGTGGCCAGGTGACGTGGCCAGGTGATGTGGCAAGTGGACAATCCACAACTTGTGGCCAGGTGACGTGGCCAGGTAACGTGGCAAGTGAACATTCCACAACTTGTGGCAGGTGACGTGGCAGGTGACATGGCCAGGTGACGTGGCCAGGTGACGTGGCCAGGTGATGTGGTAAGTGGACAATCCACAACTTGTGGCCAGGTGACGAGGTGGCAGGTGACGTGGCAAGTGGACAATTCACAACTTGTGGCGGGTGACGTGGCCAGGTGACGTGGCCAGGTGATGTGGCAAGTGGACAATCCACAACTTGTGGCCAGGTGACGTGGCAGGTGACGTGGCAAGTGGACAATCCACAAATTGTGGCAGGTGATGTGGCAGGTGACGTGGCCAGGTGACGTGGCAAGTGGACAATCCACAACTTGTGGCCAGGTGACGTAGCAGATGACGTGGCAAGTGGACAATTCACAACTTGCGGCAGGTGACGTGGCCAGGTGACGTGGCCAGGTAACGTGGCAAGTGAACATTCCACAACTTGTGGCAGGTGACGTGGCAGGTGACATGGCCAGGTGATGTGGTAAGTGGACAATCCACAACTTGTGGCCAGGTGACGTGGCAGGTGACGTGGCATGTGGACAATTCACAACTTGTGGCAGGTGACGTGGCCAGGTGATGTGGCAAGTGGACAATCCACAACTTGTGGCCAGGCGACGTGGCCAGGTAACGTGGCAAGTGAACATTCCACAACTTGTGGCAGGTGACGTGGCAGGTGACATGGCCAGGTGACGTGGCCAGGTGACGTGGCAGGTGACGTGGCAAGTGGACAATTCACAACTTGTGGCCAGGTGACGTGGCCAGGTGATGTGGCAAGTGGACAATCCACAACTTGTGGCCAGGTGATGTGGCCAGGTAACGTGGCAAGTGAACATTCCACAACTTGTGGCAGGTGACGTGGCAGGTGACATGGCCAGGTGACGTGGCCAGGTGACGTGGCCAGGTGATGTGGTAAGTGGACAATCGACAACTTGTGGCCAGGTGACGAGGTGGCAGGTGACGTGGCAAGTGGACAATTCACAACTTGTGGCGGGTGACGTGGCCAGGTGACGTGGCCAGGTGATGTGGCAAGTGGACAATCCACAACTTGTGGCCAGGTGACGTGGCAAGTGGACAATTCACAACTTGTGTCAGGTGACGTGGCAGGTGACATGGCAAGTGGACAATGCACAACTTGTGGCAGGTGATGTGGCAAGTGAACATTCCACAACTTGTGGCAGGTGACGTGGCAGGTGACATGGCCAGGTGATGTGGCCAGGTGACGTGGCCAGGTGACGTGGCCAGGTGACGTGGCAAGTGGACAATCCACAACTTGTGGCCAGGTGACGTGGCAGGTGACGTGGCCAGGTGACGTGGCAAGTGGACAATGCACAACTTGTGGCAGGTGATGTGGCAAGTGAACATTCCACAACTTGTGGCAGGTGACATGGCCAGGTGACATGGCCAGGTGACGTGGCCAGGTGACGTGGCAAGTGGACAATCCACAACTTGTGGCCAGGTGACGTGGCAGGTGACGTGGCAAGTGGACAATTCACAACTTGTGGCAGGTGACGTGGCCAGGTGACGTATCAGGTGACGTGGCAAGTGGACAATCCACAGCTTGTGATGTGGCAAGTGATACGCTAAATACAAGTACACTGCTGCTCTCTCAGCTGCTGGTCTCCCAAAATGGCTGAAATGGTTAAATAATACTGTTTTTTGAGCTTAGGGAGGGTCTTATGATGTTTCTTAACTAAACGCCTATAGACGCAAACGCGGTAAAACGCGGTAAAACGCCGCTAAAATCGCGGCAAAACGGGCGTTTTTAAACGCCGGTTTTAGCCTATAAAAACGTGTGTTCAGCAGAGTTTGCACCGGCGTCTCGTGTGCATGGGGCCTAAAGGTTTAAAGGGCTGCTTCTGCAGCGCCAACAAAACCAAATTCAAGTCCCATGGACACAAAGGAAGTTTAACTGGTGGATTGACCCATGTTACCCCCTGCAAAAAAGTTCACACCAGAGAGTGCGACGCTAGTGGCCTTTAAAAAAAATATCGATACGGCCGACACCTGACTCTTGATAGTACTCAAGGCCAAATTCATAATCTACACTCAACTGTAGGAAGTCAAGAACTCTGCCAATGACAAACTTACGAGGATGCCATTCTTTAGCCTCAGACCCTATAATATATAGGTTTCTGGAAGCTGGCTTCCTAGCATTAATTAGGGTCGACACTACTGAACCAGAGAGTCCCCGATTTTTTAATATGTGGGACTCAATAGCCAAACTGTCAAATTTTGAGTTAGTAAGGAAGGATGGAATATGGGTCCTTGTCACAGTAGGTCTGGACAGAGCGGAATGGTCCATGGGTCCCCCACGGACAACCTTATGATCTCTGCGTACCAGGACCTTCTGGGCCACCAGAATTACCGGCTTCCCCTCCAACCTGATCCTGCGAAGGAGCCGAGGTATAAGCTGGATTGGGGGAAACGCATATATCAGTGAAAACTGATCCCATGGAGTTACCAAGGCATCCGCCCCGCAAGCGAGTTGGTCCCTTGTTCGTGAAACAAAGCTGTTCACCTTCTTGTTGAATCTGGATGCCAACAGATCTACATCCGGTGTCCCCCATCTTTGACATATGGCCAGGAAGATGTCGGGTTGAAGTGACCACTCCCCCGGACACAACTGCTGGCGACTTAAGAAGTCCGCCTGTCAATTCTCTATTCCCGGAATAAAGACTGCCAATATGCAAGGAACATGCCTTTTTGCCCAGGTTAGGATCTGATTCACCTCCCTTTGGGCCGCGTGACATCTGGTACCTCCTTGGTGATTGATGTAGGCCACAGCTGTGGCATTGTCGGATTAAATCCTGACAGGGCAATCCTGTAACTTGAACGTCCAGGCCTTCAGGGCCAAGTAAACTGGCCGAATTTCCAAGACGTTGATGGGCAAGGTTTTCTCCAAACGGGATCACCTGCTCTGGAGAGTCAAATTTTCTAGGACTGCACCCCAACCCGAGAGACTGGCATCTGTATTCACTATCTTCCAGACTACTGGAGAGAAAGACTTCCCTCTTCTTAGGTTTCTGGGCACCAACCACTAGCAGAGGCTTTGACGTACCTCCGGGGTCAAAGTCATAGGGAAGTCCAAGGATTGCACACTTTTGTTTCAGGCCGAGAGGATGCGATTTTGCAACATCTTGAATGGAACTGGGCATAAGGGATGGCTTCGAACGAGGCCACCATCTTCCCCAATAACCGCATGCAAAGATGAATGGATGGATCTTTTTGCCCTGACTACCTTGATTAGATCTCTTAAAGAACTGATCTTTGTCTGGGGTAGAAAAACTGTCTTTTGGTCTGTATCTATGACCAGACCCAAATACTCCAACCTCTTAACCAGTTGCAGGGTCAATATTTCTCGATTGAGAATCCAACCCAACGATTCCAAATACTTGACCGTGCTGCCTACCACCTGATTTAGGCTGGCTATTGACTGGTCCACCAACAGTAGATCGTCTAAGTATGCCATAATCATTATGCCTCGAGCTCCAAGTCTGGCCAAAGGAGGGCCAGAAACTTTGTAAACACCCGAGGTGCCGTGGCCAGGCCACAAACTGATAATGCTGCTGTTCTACCTTAAGAGCTTCTGGTACATGCAGATATGCGTCTTTGATGTCGATTGACCCTTGTAGGGTAGAGACTACTGACCGGATTGACGCCATGTGAAAGGAGCGGACGTTTAGGAACCGGTTCAGACCTTTGAGGTCCAGGATAGGTCTGACGTCCCAGTTTGGTTTTGGAATGATAAAAAGGTTTGAATAAAAACCTAAGCCGTGCTCCTCTGCTGGAACCTCTGCGATTACCCCCTAGGATAATAATCCGTCCAGTGCCTAAAAAAAAAAAAAAAAGAGCTTCTCTTTGCCGCATGAACATTTGACCTTAGAAAACGAGGTGGAGGAAATTCTCGTAACTCCAGCTTGTACACTAGCGACACCGTGGAGAGGACCCAACTGTCCTGAATCTCCTCCCGCCAAGTCCCTGAGAACAATCAAAGCTTTTCCCCTACCAGATCGAGTGGGGGCGTCCCCTCAAAGTACTTAGTTGGTTTACGCCCCCAGGGTTTCTTGTGGCCCTGGGCTTGACCTTGAGATTTCCCTCCAGGCACAGACTATGGAGGCCGTCGAGACTGCCTGGAGGCCGAAGTTCCAGGAACCGGAGAGGTAGAACGTTTAAAAGAAGGACGCCTACTCCTCCTTTTAACTGCCAGCAGAGTACTTTTTCCATTGGAAATTTTTTGGATATACTTGTCCAAATCCTCTTCAACAATCGTTCCCCGTGAAAGGGAAATCCAGCCAAAAGCTTTTTGCAGGGTGTCTCGGGAGACCAATTCTTTAACCATAAGAGCCTACGCATATGCACCAACAGGAGCGTCAAGCGTGAGGCCTAATGAATTGAATCCTTAATGGCATCCACGGCAAAACATAATGCCCTTGGCAAGTCGGCTAAGTCCCAAGCTTGTTGAGCAGGGATATCTTTGAAAACCTGCTTCATCTGGTCCTTCAGGGCCTGGCAGACTCCAATAGCTGCTACCACTGGCTGGGCTACTGCCCCATATACAGAAAAGGAGATCTTTAATAAAGTTTCCAAATTTGTATCCGTTGGATCCTTAAAGATCTGAACATTGTCCACCGGACACGTTAGACTTTTATGCACACAGGAGATAGCCGCATCCACTGCAGGCACACTCCACTTTTTGGTGAATTTCTCCTACATAGGATAAAGAGCAGCAAATTTCTTAGGAGGAAGGAAATGCTTATCCTCATAGATAAGCTCCTCTAGTTAAAGATGGGTAGGTAAGGTACAACTAGACTGCACAGCCTTTAACGAACACAAGGAAGAGACGGGCCTCCCCACTGGCTCTGTTAGGGGAAACTTAAATGCTGCACTAACCATTTTAGTAAGGGACTGTACCATCAACTTCTCAGACTGAGAGGCTGTGAAAAGCTCTTCTACCGTAGATTCCTCAGAGGCAGACACATCAGAATGTGCTTCCTCCTGATCCCGAGGGTAAATCAACCTCCTCTGGGTATTGCTGCTCGGCTATCAAGGAGCCCGTGGGGGGAGAGAAGGGATCTGCTACGCTTCTTACCTGATAAGTCGGCAATTAAATCCGACTTATCAGGGGAGGAAGGTACAGTGGAGGTCTGACCAGGATCCTCAGAGCCTGATGGGGAAACCCTTAGCTTCTTAGGAGGCTTAGCCCCAGACCCCTTGGAAGGCATAGTCCTAAGCACAAAAGCAGAGGTACTTGTTCCAAAAGAAAATAAAAAAAATAATCGCATCTACTGCTGAAAAATAGTCCAGATAAATGCTGCTATCCAAATCAGCCTGATGCAGAGCACTTACGTGTCTATAGGGATGCCTGTACCAACATGTACCTGTAAGCCTTCCAATGCTACTGTGTCCCTCAGTCAGCCAGAATGCCTGCACACGCGCGCGCACACACACACTCTTGTGAGCTAGGGCTGGCTGCGCCTGCGCTGTCCCTCAGCCGACGCTGGGCACGCTATGGCACCGCGCAAGCCCCGCCCCCTAATCTTCCTTCCCGATTTAAGTTTCCTGCACGTAACGCCGCAAGCGCTATGGAGGAGGGAGAGAGCCCAAGCAGGTATGATACCGCCATCTAGAGGCAGGCACAGACATGACACCGTATGCTCAATGGAAGGTTTCCTGAGTGAACCAAGTTCATCAGGAACCTTCACTTACCTTTCCCGCCGCAGGACTCTGCTAAAGAGACAGATAGTCAAATCTTCACCCAGCACGGCGGGTATGTCATTAGACCTTCAGGGACCGGGTTCTTTTTAGGATATCCACTCCCCTGGACCTGTAGCGCATCCTGGCAGTAACTTTTGGTATTTGGCATAACCAAAGAACTGGAACCCAGGATCCAGCCCTCCTAGGAGAGGCATTACAGACAAAACCTTGCTCTTCTCAACCGAGGCCCGTGTGTACCGTCCACTTTGGCCTCAGTGGCACTTTGGATGGATCCAGTATATAGCTTGCTTGGTCCGAAAGGACCTTCCAGCGAAGCTTCTTCTTACACATCCTAACCGTGACTAACACCTTAGACACTGGGGAAAAAACTGAGGTACTCTCGGTATGGGAGATGTTATATAGGGGAGGGGACTTCCTGTCTTGGGTGTGCCAGTGTCCATCACCTGAAGATAGGCCTATAACCCACATAGTTATTACTATGCCGCTCTGTGTCCCGTGATGTACGAAAAAGAAAGAAGAGTTTACTACCACTTTAAAAGGAGGCAGAAAAACACAGTAAGAAATTATTTCATAAAAACAGCTAAGACTGTCCAAATAAAATTATCATTATTCCACCTTCCTTATTACACACATACATACCATCACCTCCTCACTGCCTGTCAAATGCCTTTGAAAAGTGTGCTGAGCATGGATCACTTTTTAGTGGAGTGATAGTGCCTGCTGCATGTGTGAACAACCCTTTGGGTTCACACTGGTATGCTGTTTGGTCGCAGTGGTGGTGTACTTGCAGTTTTCCTGCATGCTACACCTGCAGTCCCATAGACTACGATTAGGTTGTGCATTTTTGACACATTTTCTGAAAGCGCACCAAAAGCCCTGCATGCTGCATGTTGGGGGGGTTTTAAAAAAACACTATAGAAACGTGCAACTTAAATAATTTTAGTTAACTAAAATGTACTGCAGATTAAGTTGACTAAAACAATTGCAGATCACTAAAATGGGACGAAAGCTAAAATGCCATTTTAGTCAAAAGACTAATGCCACGTACACACGCAATTGTTTAGATTGGTTGTGAAAAACGGTCGTGTGTATGCTCCATAGCATTTTTTGCAACGAGAAAACTGCCCGAAAAAAATTAGAACCTGCTCTATTTTTTCTTGTCGTTTTTCACGTCGTGAAAAACGATCGTGTGTATGCTTTTAGGAGGGGGAAAAAAACGCGCATGCTCAGAATCAAGTATGAGACGGGAGCGCTCGTTCTGGTAAAACTAGCGTTCAGAATGGAGATAGCACAATCTTCATGCTGTAATGGACTGAAGAGCACGAGGCTGAAAGGCACAAATCGTCTCTGACCAAACTTTACTAATACGAGGATCAGCAAATGCAGCCCAAAGGGTGGCGCCATTCGAATGGAACTTCCCCTTTATAGTGCCGTCGTACGTGTTGTACGTCACCGCGCTTTGCTCGAGCATTTTTTTTTCATGAACGTGTGTATGCAAGGCAGGCTTGAGAGGAATCACGAGGAGAAAAACGTTGTTTTTTTGGAATGACATGAATAACGGTCGTGTGTACGCAGCATAAGACTAAAACTAAATCTAAATTTGCTGCCAAAATTACCACTGCTGTCAGTCACTGCTCTCTCCCTCCATCGCTCACTGGAGCACCGGGCTGGAGAGGATAGGGGTGCGCTGAGAGGCAGAGTCAGCTGGCAGTCAGCAGCAGGGTGGATCCTGACAATATGGTGAGGATCTTTACATAGACTGAGGTGACTATGTGATGTCAGCTGACAGTAAGTGCACTACTGTGACCCAGAAGAGAAGTATGGCCATAGCAGTATTAAACACAACAGCAAACATTTATTATATTGCAGCTTACCAATTCTGCCAATCAGTGATTGCTGTATTCGTTTCTTTTTTTTAACTTTTCATCTGGTGATCTAGCTAGTAAATCTCTTGTTTTTCAAAAGCTCCAGCAGAATGTATCTGTTTACATGGATGAGAAAAAAACACAGTTAACACTGACAGGGGTGATTAAAATTATCAGCTTTTATTTATTCATGTAAAAGCTTCATCCAAAAAGGAAAAAAAACGGGCTGTCATAACTGTTTAAAAAGTGTGAGCCGGAGTTTGGCTTCAAATAGTTAGTGTAAATAAATCTGCTAGTACTTTTAACACTACCTTCCCCCACCCAGACTGATAATGATGCTGTCTTCTGTGCCTCCTATTCTCATTCCTCCAGAGTTGTGTCTCACTAATACAGGAGGTATGTTACTGACCAGATCACCACATTTAATGACTGGTAAGCTGCAATATATAAAAATTTTGGTTTTGGGTTTAATACTGCCTTAAAAGGGGTTGTAAACCCTATTTTTAAACTTTATGCTACAGGTAAGCCTATATTAAGGCTTACCTGTAGCTAACCAGGATATCTCCTAAACCTACACCTACACGGTATGTGCTGATGACATTGGCACATGCGCACTAGAGAAAACTGACGCAATGGCACCTATGTGCCGCTGCATCAGTCTGCGTGCCGTTACCGGCGTCTCCCGCGTGCATGCGCAGAGTGACGTCATCACGGCTCCGGCCAATCGCAGCGCCGGCAACCCAAAAGTAACCCCCGGGAGAGATGTCTGCGGCCGGAGGGGGAGACGAGGATGGCTTTGGGGGCTTCGATCTAAGGTAAGTAATTCATAATGAGCTAGTATGCTATGCATACTAGCTCAATATGCCTTTGTCTTGCAGGTTTTTTGGGGGGGTTTTTTTTCAAGAGTTTACTTCCTCTTTAAATATAAATGACAGCTAGCCATCTACCATGTTCAGGAGGCGAGGTCAGCGATATCAGCCCTGCACTTCTAGCCCAAAATTGGAACTTACACATTAAGCACTCCTCGCCCCCTTACATGCCACATTTGGCGTGTCGTCATTTTTTTGAGGGGGTGGCGGGTACCTAGTTTTGACAAGTACTTCCTGTCCCATTTTCTGCTTCTGTCCCCTCGCCGCCTAGCCAACTCTTCCTCTCCCCCTCCCTCTCTGCAATCTTCTGGGACAGGTCACACGTCCCAGAAGATTGCCTGGCCACTAAGAGAGCGCACAGCGACTCGAGCATGCGCAGTGGGCACCAGGCTGTGAAGCAGCAAGCTGTCACATCTGGGTGCCCACACTTGCAATGACGGCACCGTGGAGAGGAGGGTGGCTTCGGGCAGTGGCATCGTGGGACAGGCGAGTGTTTGTTTATTAAAAGTCAGCAGTTACACTTTTTGTAGCTGCTGACTTTTATTAAATGTACAAACGAGTGGAACTCCGCTTGAAACTCTATCATTTTTAGGCAGTGAAGGTTGGAGGAGAGAGATGTTCATATAGCTTACAAAATGAGGAAAGCACAAAAAGACCTCACTGCCCTATTCCCAGGCAGGTGACACCAAGAAGCTACAAAGCAGGAACAGGAAAAAGTACTGTCGCCTTCCTGGCTACGCAGTGTAGGAGGGGTGTTTGAATCACAAGTGAGTATAAACAGAATTACAAATATTTAGGCATGCAAACAGTTTAAACCCATTTATTTAATTCAACTGTGTATTTATCAGTTTAACAGGAGGTCTACTTTACAAAAACATACATATTTCATACACAATTCTTACCAAATAATAATTCTTTATCCTAATCTCATGGTGTATCAGCGTGTTACTAAGGGGAAAGTAAAAAAATCAATTAGCAGTAAAACTGGATTATGATACTACAAGCAACAGAATGTATTAAATATACTTTACAACCATAAATGTTCCTTGCACTTGGGATCAGTTTAACTGTGTTTAGAGGAAACAGAATTCTGTGCATCCGGGGTCCAATTGGATACTCTTCAAAAGCAGGAACAGCTAAACTCAGGAAATCTGGGAGACAAGAAAATCGTTTCTACTTCCCAGGTGACGTCTGTGTTTGAAAAACCACTTTATCTGCCAAGGATCTGTGCATTATAAACATTTGCTTAATACTGTTTTTACTTTTTTTTAATCATTGATTTTGACATCTCATTGCTGCCTGTGGCCTTTTTGCAGCCACTTCCTGTCTACATGCACTTCTTCCAGTGTCAGCTGCATATCATTGCCTGGGATAAGATTGAGATTAATTGATGGTGGCAATGCTGTTTAGGGCCCGTCCATAACTATGTGCTGCATTTAATGCACACGTTATCACAATGCACAGAAAACAGACTGAACATGAGGTTAGTGCCTTGTGGTGCCCTATTTACAGTACATTATTGATGGCTTTAATACCCCAAAACAATAAATTGGTGCAGTTTTCTGTAATGCGTTTAATTATCACATAGCATAGCGTGCAACGCATGGCATGCCTGATTTTCTTGTAAAATTACTAAAGAAATGGTGCCAATAAATACTGAAGACTGGTTGGGAATATGAATTTTAAAAGGGGGCAGTACAAGGCAGTCACCATACTATCCAATTTTTGGTGGCCACTCAGCACTACAGATAGGCCTCGTACACACGGCCGAGATTCTCGTTGAAAAAAACATGTCGTTTTTTTCGACGAGATTCTTGGACAAGAAACTTGTCCCGGCCGAGTGTACACACGCTCGTTTCAAAGAACCCGCGGTTCTTTGAAAGGAGCGTACGCGGTGACGTCATCGACTACGTCGAGCATGCGCTCGTCACATTCGATGCCGTCGCCGCCATCTTGGTATACCCTACGTATGCCTAGGAAGCTACCGCGCATGCGTCGAATTCATTTCGAACATGCGCGGGCTTCGGGGAGGACAGGTAAGTGTACACACACTCACTTTTCTCGTCGAGAAACATGCCGAGGAGAATCTCGACGAGAAAATAGAGAGCAGGTTCTCTATTTTCTCGTCGAGGTTTCTTGTCGGTTTTCTCGACGAGAAACCCGATAGCAGCGTACACACGACCGATTTACTCGGCAAGACCTCTCTGCCAGCAAGTTTCTTGCTGGTTCTTGCCGAGAAAATCGGTCGTGTGTACGAGGCCATAGGGATTTTGTGTAAGTGGCATTGAGTGGAGTGAAGGACAGCAGTAGTGAACACAAGCTCATTATGCTGGATGGCATAGTTATGCACTATATTTGCCTCTGCCAATAAGAATTGTTCTATATGGTTGTGACATTTGTGTTAGTGGCATGAGTATGTATCATATATGCCTCTGCCAATAGCAACTGCTCTATATGGTTGTGACATTTGTGTTAGTTATGGCTGAGCTCCGTTTATTTGCTCTATTGTATAATCCAATATGCTGTGTCATTCCCAACACTCGCTGTACAGATATAAAGGGGTGGGAGGCTGGTGATGTCAGTGCCCTTATATGGACACATGCCCTGATGTCACCAAAACCCCACCCCTTTGTTTATGTGTGCTGTGGGGAATAAACAGGATCTGCAGCTCAGTGGACTAGAAAATAGCAGAAAGAGGTGGCTACAGCAGTACCATGGGAATTGCTTATGGTCTATGGGGGGGGAATTAATCAAAACTGGCAACCACCCAGCTTCTATCTTCAGCTGGTTCAGCTAACTCCTTCTGGACCGCCTAGGGTTGCCACCTGTCCAGGATTTGCCCAGGCAGTACGAGTTTTGAATCATGTGTCCGGGTTTCAGTCCGCCTGAAACCCAGACACAATATTCAAAAGGAAATGTGGCTCAGAACAGGGGCTGACAGAATGGTGAGGGGGCACTATGCACGCTGCATTACTATTCTCTTTGGACTGTCCAAAGGTGTCCCAGGTCTGTTACACTCTTATAGTGTATGCTACAAAAAGAAAATTGCTGTGCGCCGCTTAGGTGTTAGGGTTTGACTCGAAGAAAAAGTGGCAACCCTAGGACCGCCCCATGCAGATATACTGCAGCAGGGCAACCCTCCTGCGCAAAATCACATACCTGTACGTGATTTTGTAAAATGGGTTTGGGGCGCGCAGCCGGCGACCCACTCCCGCTGTGAATGGACACAGTGAGAGCACATCAGCGGGTCCGGCAGACCTGATGTTCACCAGCACCCAGCGATCGTTCTCAGGAAAGGCAGAACGGCGATCTGCCTATGTAAACAAGACAGGCCGCCGTCCTGTAAAAAGGGAAGATGGAGATCTTGTGTTTCTGCTAAGCAGGAACACTGATCTCCATCTTCCCCCCAGTCAAAGCACCTCCCCCACAGTTAGAAAGCACTCCCTAGAAGCACATTTAACCCTTTGATTGCCCCTGATGTTAACCCCTTCCGTGACAGTGTTATTAGTACAGTGCATTTTTTTTTTAGCAATGATCACTGTATTAGTGTCACCGGTCCCAAAAAAGTGTCACTTAGCCTAGGTTCACACTACTGCTATGTGATGTACTGCGAATTTAATCAGTTTTTTTTGTCCTGTGTGAGGTGCGTTTGAGGTAGACAGGTGCAATTTTACCCCAAATTTACTGCAAATTTCAGGAGACAGATAGTTAACAATTTGCAGAGATGTGTAGGGCTGCAACTAACGATTATTTTCATAATCGATTAGTTGGCCGATAATTGTTTCGATTAATCGACTAATCGGTTAATAAACGCTAAAAAAAAAAAAAGGTAATTTTGCTGCGATTTGCATTTTTTCTTTTTTTTGGCCAATTTGTTGTTGAGCAGATTACAAAAACACAAATTACCACAAAAACACCTTACATGCTTTTCTGCAGCTTCTCCATTGAAGTATATTAACCACTTAAGCCCCGGACCATTTGGTAGCTAAAGGACCAGAGGTGAATTCAGAATTTTGCACTGCGCTGCTTTAACTGTAAATTGTGCGGACATGCAATGATGTACCCAAACGAAATTTGCGTCCTTTTCTTCCCACAAATAGAGCTTTCTTTTAATGGTATTTGATTGCCTCTGCGATTTTTATTTTTTGCGATATAAATGGAAAAAGACCGAAAATTTTGAAAAAAAATGATATTTTCTACTTTTTGTTATAAGAAAAATCGAATAAACTCAAATTTTAGTCATACATTTAGGCCAAAATGTATTCAGCCACATGTCTTTAGTAAAAAAAAATGTCAATAAGCGTATATTTATTGGTTTTCGCAAAAGTTATAGCGTCTACAAACTAGGGTACATTTTCTGGAATTTACACAGCTTTTAATTTATGACTGCCTATCTCATTTCTTGAGGTGCTAAAATGGCAGGGCAGTACAAAACCCCCCCAAATGACCCCATTTTAGAAAGTAGACACCCCAAGGAAATTGCTGAGAGGCATGTTGAGCCCATTGAATATTTTTTTTTTGTCCCAAGTGATTGAATAATGACAAAAAAAAAATAAAAAATTACAAAAAGTTGTCACTAAATGATATATTGCTCACACATGCCATGGTTATATGTGGAATTGCACACCAAAATAAATTTTGCTGCTTCTCCTGAGTACGGGGATACCACATATGTGGGACTTTTTAGGAGCCTAGCCACGTACGGGACCCCGGAAACCAAGCACCGCCTCCAGGATTTCTAGGCACAAATTTTTGATTTGACTCCTCACTACCTATCACAGTTTCGAAGGCCATAAAATGCCAAAATAGCACAAACCCCCCCCCAAATGACCCCATTTTGGAAAGTAGACACCCCAAGCTGTTTGCTGAGAGGCATGGTGAGTATTTTACAGCTCTCATTTGTTTTTGAAAATGAAGAAAGGACATTTTTTTTTTCTTTTTTTTTTCAATTTTCAAAACTTTGTGACAAAAAGCGAGATCTGCAAAATACTCACAATACCTCTCAGCAAATAGCTTGGGGTGTCTACTTTCCAAAATGGGGTCATTTGGGGGGGTTTTGTGCCATCTGGGCATTCCATGGCCTCCGAAACTGTGATAGGCAGTGAGAAGTGAAATCAAAAATTTACACCCTTTAGAAAGCCTGAAGGCGGTGATTGGTTTTTGGGGTCCCGTACGCGGCTAGGCTCCCAAAAAGTCTCACACATGTGGTATCCCCGTACTCAGGAGAAGCAACAGAATGTATTTTGGGGTGTAATTCCACATATGCCCATGGCATGTTTGAGCAATATATCATTTAGTGACAACTTTGTGCAAAAAAAAAAAAAATTTTCTTTTTTCCGCAACTTGTGTCAACATATAAAATATTCCATGGACTCGACATGCCTCTCAGTATATAGCTTGGGGTGTCTACTTTCCAAAATGGGGTCATTTGGGGGGGTTTTGAACTGTTCTGGCATTTTATACACAACATTAGGAAGCTTACATCCACTCTTCTAACCACTTGAAGACAAAGCCCTTTTTGACACTTTTTGTTTACATGAAAACATTTTTTTTTTTGCAAGAAAATTATGTTGAACCCCCAAACATTATATATATTTTTAAAGCAAAGGCCCTACAGAATAAAATGGTGGGTGTTGCATTTTTTTTTTCTACACAGTATTTGCGCAGCGATTTTTCAAACGCATTTTTTGGGGAAAAAATACACTTTTTTTAATTTTAATGCACTAAAACACACTATATTGCCCAAATGTTTGATGAAATAAAAAAGATGATCTTAGGCCGAGTACATAGATACCAAACACGACATGCTTTAACATTTCGCACAAACGCGCATTGGCGACAAACTACATACATTTTTAAAAGCCTTTAAAAGCCTTTACAGGTTACCCTGTTAGATTTACAGAGGAGGTCTACTGCTAAAATTACTGCCCTCGATCTGACCTTCGCGGTGATACCTCACATGCATGGTGCAATTGCTGTTTACATATGACGCCAGACCGACGCTTGCGTTCGCCATTGGGCAAGAGCAGGGCAGGACAGGGGTGCTTTTTTTTTATTATTTTTTTTTTATTATTAATTTTGCTTTTTTATTTTATTTTTAAACTGTTGATTCCATATTTTATTTATTTTTTTTATCATTTTTATTGTTATCTCAGGGAATGTAAATATCCCCTATGATGGCTATAGGTAATGACAGGTACTCTTTTTTGAAAAAACTGGGGTCTATTGGACCCTAGATCTTTCCTCTGCCCTCAAAGCATCTGACCACACCAAGATCGGTGTGATAAAATGCTTTCCCAATTTCCCAATGGCACTTTTTATATCCGGGGGGGGGGTCATTCCCTCCCACTGCTTGTAAAAGCAGTCCAGAGGCTAATTAGCCACTAGGATTGCTTTTACATGAAAGCCGGCCGCTGGCTGAAAAGAATGATACCAAGATGATACCTAAACCCGCAGGCATCATTCTGGTATAAACATTCAAAGTCCAGCAACATACCAGTACGTTGCTGGTCCTTGTTGGACATGTATTGTAATCTTTTTTTTCATGCAGCCTGTTGGCTGAACGAAAAAAAAAGATTGATCGGTGGGTATGCCCATCATTAGAATACCGCCCTTCATCCACCCACTTCTAATGATGGGCATACATGCACCATTTATATATGCCGAAGCATGGGGGCATCTTCCCGCAAAAGTTATGCCGCGTACACATGGTCAGACTTTTCCACGGGCAAGCCTCCGTCGGAATTTCGACTGTATGTACGCGGCATTAGGAGCAAAATCGCTCCTCCGCCCCTGCTGCCCCAATGCTTCGGCATATATGCTTCTTTTTTTTTTAACTGTGGTGGCGAAATCACCTCCTACAGCACTGGAGTCGCAGGGATCAGGCCTGTCTCTGCGAACGCTGCAGTTATGTGTGTTTTTGTTTTGTAAGTGACAGTGATCGATCGATACTGCACTTGGGTGGCCTGGGCTGGATGGAGGGGCAAAACGCAGGTGCCAGCAGGTATCTGGGCTGATCCCGCTAACACTGCGTTTTTGGGAACCCTAAACTGCTGGGGACGCTAGTATAGATCTGATCAGATCAGATATTGATCTGTTCAGATACTATACCACTAAGGGGGGTGTATGCTTCACGCGTGGGTGTTAGCGTTACTGGCACTAACCTGACGCTGCCTGGGGTGTGACGCAGACCCTCTCTGACGCTAAAACCTAATTGATATCACCCGCCGGACGATCAGGGGGTTAAACCTTTATTGGGTTATATACGGCGGGTGCCCTGACACTATAAAAAGCAAACTAACTAACCAGCGTCACCCGTAACACTTATATGGTGATTACTGGTGAAAGGGTTAACTAGGGGCAATTAGGGGGTTAAAACCTTTATTAGGTAATATATGGGGGTACCTGACGCTATATAAAAACCTGACGGCGAACCTAAAAAAAAATTACTGGCTACCGATCTTCATCACCGACACTAAGACAGCGATCAGAAAAACGATCGCTTAGCGACAGTGGTGATAGGGGGTGAAAGGGTTACCTGGGGGGCGATCAGGGGGTTAAACCTTTATTAGATAATATATGGGGGTACCTGACGCTATAAAAACCTGCGGCGAACCTAAAAAAAATTACTGGCTACCGATCTGCATCACCGACGCTAAGACAGCGATCAGAAAAATGATCGCTTAGCGACAGTGGTGATAGGGGGTGAAAGGGTTACCTGGGGGGCGATCAAGGGGGTTAAACCTTTATTAGGGGGGGTTAGGGGGCTACACTGGACCTAAAACTAAATGTACTGACACTTTTACAGTCACAAATGTCACTGATTGCAGTGATCACTAAATAAATGGTCACTGCAATCAGTGACACTGTGACTGGGGGCTGGGGGGTGATCTGGGGGGGCGATTTATGTACCTATGTGTCCTGGTGTCAGTGTAGTGTTGTGTGCACTAACCTGCATCTTCTCCTGTACGGCGCTCGGTATATGTGAGCGCCGCAGGAGATGACATCACTTCCTCCAGCCTGTGTAAACAAGCACACAGGCAGGGGAAGCTCTCATTCGCCGGGAGCGATGGAGAGGGGGTGGCCGGAATCGAACGGCCGTCCCCTCATGCCGGATCGCTCCCGAAGGTAAAACGACCGCTCACTGTAAAGAAGGGGGTCCGATCGGACCCCCCAACTATACAAAGGCAATCACGTACATATACGTGATTCTGCCTGTCGGTGCCATTCTGCCGACGTATATTTACAGTGGGCGGTCGTTAAGTGGTTAAACCAAAAAATCAAAATAGCACCGTTTTGCGTTAAAAAAAGTCCTTGCCCTTTCCAAATACGCAGCAGCTGAAAAAATCATGGATGTGAAAGTGTCCCATAGGAAACCATGTAAATGAACTGTAGTGTGTTTCTGCAAAAAGCACCAAAAAACACAGAGGTGTGACCCAGGCCTGAGAGGTTTAGTAACATAATGGGGTTAAAAAAAACTAAAATTAGTACAAAAAGAGCAAATAATCGCTACTGAAAGGGGTTAATTTTTTACTGTGGGACAGTGAAAGTAATATTTACAGTAGCGATTTGCTCTTTTTGTATTATAAAGGGCTAATTTTTTTTTTGTTAACCCCATTATGTTACTGGCCGATTAATCGATTATGAAAATTGTAATCGATTAATTTCATAATCCATTAGTTGTTTCGGCCCTAGAGATGTGAACTGTGTGCTGCGAGTTTACTGCAAGTTCAATTGAAGCCTATGAAGATAAAATTTGCACTGCACCATAGGAATTCGCAAATCGAATTTGCATCGCACCCACAGTCAACACGCGCAGAACCCTTTTTTTCCCCCTTGCACCAAATTTGTAACGCATAGATGTGAACCAAAGCCATGGAATACTATGCTTTTTACGTTACCTGCAAATCTGTGTGTTCCTAAATGCATCAAACCCACTGTAAATTTGCATCAGTGTGAACCCAGGCTCAGTGTCAGATTTGTCCGCTGCAATCTCGCAGTCGCACTAAAAATCGCTGATCCCCGCCATTACTAGTAAAAAATAAATAAATAGAAATTCCATAAATATATCTCATAGTTTGTAGACACGATAACCTTTGTGCAAACCAATCCATATACGCTTATTGGGATTTTTTTTATACCCAAAACCATGTAACAGAAAACATATTGGCCTAAATTGATAAATAAATTAGATTTTTTTTTAATTATTGGATATGTTTTATAGCAGAAAAAAAAAATTGTGCGTTTTTTTTCCCCAAAATTGTCGGTCTTTTTTTGTTTATAGCGCAAAAAATAAAAACCGCAGAAGTGATCAAATACCACCAAAAGAAAGCTCTATTTGTGGGAAAAAATGAATTTTATTTGGGTACAGTGTCGCACGACCACGCAATTGTCAGTTAAGAGTAATGCAGTGCTGTATAACAGAAAATGGCCTGGTCATGAAGGGGAGTAAACCTTTCAGGGCTGAAGAGATTAAAGTGGTTTTAAAGTCACTACTCCCAAATCCTGGAATTCCCTCCGTTACAATAATATTAACTGTGCAGTATCTGTGTATTTTTTAAATTATGCAGCGGAATACTTTCTTTTACAGCGCACACACACACACACACACTCCTGAGCTGACAGGCAGGGAGGGAGGGGGAGAGAAGCGGAATGACTGAGGCACATAAACTGACCACTAGTGATGAGCTTGGGCATGTTCGGATTGAACCCGCCAGGAAGCCATCACTGCACACTGCCAATCATAGGCACTGAGGCATTTTCTGACTGGCAGCTGCATGTACACATACTGCCTATGATTGCCACTATGCCGTACTGGCTTCCTGGCAGGTTTGATTCAAATGCGCAGAAGCCCATCCCTACTGCCCACAGTATCATGGATCAGCAGCAATGATTACTATGGTCAACACACTAAGAGGGACACAGGAACAGGCATAATCAACCAGGTATTTTACAGCATAGAGAGGGACAAATTACACCACACAAGCACTATGCTGTATATCCTGCTTTAAAAAAAATAGGATTTTTTACTCACCGTAAAATCCTTTTCTCTGAGTCCATGGACCGACACAGCTTCTCTATTGACAAAGTGGGTATTATCCGTTAATTAAGAGTGACTAGGCAGAAAACTTGTAAAAAGTGTTGCATCACACCTTCTACAGTACCGCCCAGGGGGCGGACCCTCTGGGTATATCCCCTCAGTCTGCATCTCGCAGATCAGTTCGTCAAAAAGCAGTACAAACTTAAAAGGAGGGGTGGGCGCCGTGTCGGTCCATGGACTCAGAGAAAAGGATTTTACGGTGAGTAAAAAAATAGGATTTTTTGTACTCACCGTAAAATCCTTTTCTCTGACATCCATGGACTGACACGGTGTCTCTTTACACTTTACACGTAGGTTTATGTCCCTGCTTGCAGGAGAAGACCTAGGCAGAATGTGAGATGTTATACATACATTCTAAAAGCCAGAGCTGAACAGCCCCACCCAGGGGGCGGTCCCTCCAGACATAACCCTCCCACTACAGTCAGCAGACTTCAGTTCGTAACAAAGCAGTACAAACTTAAAAGGAAGGGTGGGTGCCGTGTCAGTCCATGGATGTCAGAGAAAAGGATTTTACGGTGAGTACAAAAAATCCTATTTTCTCTTATCATCCATGGACTGACACGGTGTCTCTTTACACTTTACACGTGGGATGTCCCAAAGCAGTGTCAAGAGGGATGGGAGCAGTATAAATGGAAAAACCAAAACTTCACTCCAAGAAGGCAGAGCTCCTCAACGGAGGAGTCGCAACTTTAAACAGCGGCCTGCAGCACCCTGCGGCCGAAGGAAGCATCCGAAGATGCAGCCACATTAACCTTATAAAACTTAAAAGGCATGAACAGACGACCAGGTCGCCGCCTTGCACACTCGTGCAACCGACGCTTGATGTCGGAAAACCCAGGAAGCACCAATTGCCCTGGTGGAATGCGCCGTAACCGGAAAGGGAGGCGCCCGCCCATTGAGAGCATAGGCTTGAATGACGGTTTGTCTGATTCCCCTAGAAATGATGGCAGACGAAACCGCTTGGCCCTGTTATGGACCAGAGACAGTCACAAACAGTGAGTCGGACTTCCGAATAGAAGCAGTAGCAGACAGGTACACCCGTAAGGCTCGTACCACATCCAATATGTGCAGCGCAAACTCTCTGGGATGCGATGGGTGAGGACACAAAGACGGGAGGACAATGCCCTCATGTAGGTGAAAGGTCGACACCACCTTTGGCAAAAAGGAAGGTCGCGGATGCAACCCCACCTTATCCTTATGGATGACCAAATATGGCGACTTGCAGGACAAAGCCGCCAACTCAGACACCCGTCAAACAGAAGTGATTTCCACTAAAAGGCCACCTTCTGAGACAAGACAAGAGGGGAATATCCCGGATATTCCCAAAAGGAGGTTCCTGGAGGACCGAGAGCACCAAATTCAGATCCCACGGTGGGAAAGGAGGCTTGACAGGAGGGAGCACATGGCGAACCCACAACACAAGGTGCTAACCAAGAAATGACCCGCTAGAGGTCGCTGAAAGAAGACGGCCAAGGCCGAAATCTGATCCTTGATGGTACTCAAAGCAAGCTTTTGGGTCACTCCACACTGCAGAGGACGCAGGATTCTGGGGACGGAATACGTCCGAGGACGCCAGTCCAGCGCTTCGCATATGGCGATATAAGCTTTCCAGGCACGGTGATAGATCTGCCTGGAGGAAGACTTCCGTGTCCTTAACATGGTCAAAATGACCGAGTCCGAGAGATCTCGGTCCCTCAACACCTGGCTTTTAACAGCCCTGCCATTAAAGCCAGAGACTGTAAGCCGGATGAAACATAGGACCTTGAGACTGAAGGTCCTCCCTCATCGGCAACCGCCAGGGAACGTCCACGACGAGACGTACCAGATCAGCGTACCAGTGATGCTGAGGCCAATCCGGAACAATTAGGATCGCCGGAGTTTATATCAGGCGATAAGGACCCTATGGGGCCACCAACGCATCCGAGGCATCGCCCAAGGATCCCTGGATCTGGCCACAACCTCGACCCTTGCGATTGAGTCGAGAGGCCATCGGGTCCACATCCGGCGTGCCCCACCGTCGGTAAAGGAGTTGAAATATGCAAGGACCACTCTTCTTGGTCCGGCGATTGGCGACTCAGATAGTCCGCCTGCCCATTGTCTATGCCCAGAATGTAAAATGGCCTACAGAGCCGGCACGTTTCTTCCGGCCCACTTCAGGATACGGACTACCTCGGAAGCCGTAGCTGAGCTCCGAGTTCCCCCTTGATGGTTTACATACGCCACCGCCGTGGCGGTGTCCGACTGGCTCCTGATGGAGCGACCCCGTACTCTCTCCGACCTGAGGAGAGACACAGTCCGATGGCCTGTATTTCCAGAACAGTGATTGGTAAACGGGCTCGTCCGGAGTCCAAGGCCTGAGCCGACAGGACCCCCCAGGCTCCACCCCAACCCGTCAGGCTGGTGTCCGTCGTGAGTACCGTCCATTGGATGGGAGGGGAACGACTTTCTGGACCGAAGAGCCGAGGATCTCAACCACCATGTCAGGGGCGCCCTGACCAGGTGAATCACCTGGATCTGAAGATCCAAGGACAACGGGGATTTGTCCCAGGTGGACAAGATCTCCTTCTGCAATGCCCTGGTGTGTGATTGGGCATACGGAACGGCCGCAAAAGGAGGCCACCACGAGTCCCGGGACTCTCATGCAAAAAACGTATTGACAACCATTTTTGGGATGTCAGCACCCGCACCGCAGACTGAAGTGTCAGCAACTTCTCCAGAGGTAGGATACCTTTTGCCTCCAAGGAGTCCAGAATCAGAACTAGATACTCCAGACACTGAGTCGGGACCAGGACTGACTCCTGAATGTTCAGGAACCACCCGAGTCCCTGAGGGTCTAATTGACGATAGTCACCTTTCCTCTAAGTCTGATCCACTTTCTGCTCTTAGCAGAAGATCGTCCAGATAGCCCACGACAGCAATACCTCGCTGTAACAGAAGGCTAGAACCGGAGCAAGCACCTTGGTAAACACCCTTGGTGCCGAGGCTAGGCCGAAAGGAAGAGCCACAATCGATAGTGGACTTTGCTGATCGCAAAGCGCAGAAACTTCTGGTGACTTGCGCAGATCGGAAAATGCAAGTAGGCGTCCTTGAAGTCCAAGGACGCCAGAAGAAAATCCCTTTGGTGGAGTGTAGCGATCACCGTGCGAATGGATTCCATGCGGAATTTCTGCACCTTCTCGAAGGCATTCAGGGCCTTGAGGTCCAGAAGAGGTCGAACCACGTCCTATTTTTGGGACGACAAACAGATTCGAGTAGAATCCCTGAAAACTCTCCTGTGACGGAACCGGCACAATCACTCCGGACCTGATCAAATCCTGTACAGCCCCCAAGAGGGCTGCCCGACAGGTAGGAAGGAGAGGGAAAGAATCTGTCTGGGGGCCAGGATCGGAATACTATCCTGTATCCTGAGGTGACCACCTCGCACACCCACCAGTCGGAGATTCGGGAGGACCACCGATTCGTGACCTGCAAAGTCGCCCCCCCACCCCAGAGTCGGGCGGAGGCAAGACTTCACGCGGAGGCGGGCTTGGGAGCCGCTTGTTCGGCTTACGCACCCAGGGGCACTTGTGCCCACCAGCCGCACTGCCGTCAGTCTGAGAGGGCCTACCCGTGGACTCTGACGAAAAAACCCCGTTTTGCTGGAAAGGAAGGCCCCTGTTTGCGGCGGGCCTCCTCACCCTTGCTAGTCTAAGGAAGAAGAGTGCTTTTACCTCCCATGACATCCATGACGATGTCATCCAGAGCAGCACCGAAAGGTCTACCACCTTTAAATGGCAGATCCGTCAGGAGCTTCCTAAGGCTAGGTCAGCACTTCAACCAGATAAGACGACGCAATACCACCGCCGAGACAGAGGCCCTGGATATTAAAGGGGCCGCGTCAAACGTGGCGTCGCACACATAAACCAGGCCCTGAACCAGTTGGTGGGCCAGAGCAACTGTGTCTGGAGGAAGATTATGATCCTGTACAGCTAGGTGCAACATTTTTGCCCAACCTGTAAGCGTTTAAGACACAAGGGTCGCCGCTACCACAGGCCGTAGGGCGGATCCCAACAAGGCAAACATGGCTCTGCCCACCACTTCTGACCTCCTGTCATTGGGGTCCTCAAATGCAGGAGTCCCCTCCATCGGGAGAGTGACGGCCTTGTTCAACCGGGCGACTGGAGGGTCGACCCTGGGGGAGAAGCCCACTTTTTAAGTAGGGCATCTTCAAGGGGTATCTGATAGACAAACGCCGCGGGACCATAAAAAAATTCTTCTGTGGCTTTTCCCAGACCTCATCAATGAGCTGGTCAAAGAAAGTACATATGGAAAAACCTCTTTAGAAGGCCTGGCCTTAAAAGAACCAAAGGAGACTGTATCCGCCTGAGGTTCTGCAACCGCAGCATTTTAGCTTGAGAGTGTCCCTCACCGCAGTCATGAGTACACTAACAAGCGCCCTGTCATTTACTGACTCAGAACTGGAGTTTTCCTCATAAGGAATGTCCTGTTCAAAACCATCCAATACATTCAGAACTAGGGTCCTGAGCGGTAGTGGCTAGGCCCATATCTGAATCAGCGCACTGCCCTCATGTAGTAAAGTGGGGAGAGGGCGCTTTTTTGCTCCCTTGCGCTTGCACACAGCTCCCATCCTGGTCAGAAATGATTCCAGGACTGCCCACAACTGGTCCCTAGGGACCGCAGGTGCTGAAGCACTGCTTGTTGTCCACTGACATTTAGGGGAAGCTGGTGACAGAGACTCCATAGATAAAAAGTCCACCCACAGGCTGTGCTGACTGAGGAGGGGGCGCCCAGGGGACTCACCAAACCAGACCAGGGACCGCTCAGTTCCGCTGTCTGTACCGCGCTGTGTCAGCGCTGGTGAGCTGTGAGGAGATTCGCGCTGTTACAGCAGCGCTAGAGGCCAAAACTAGTGCTGAAGAGCGCGCGGGCTACAAGAAAATGGCCGCCGCACTTCACTGAGGCGATCCGCGGCAAGATGGCCACCATGACTCAGCAAAAGTGGAAAAAAAAACAGCACACACACAGCCCCACTCAGCGCTCAGGCCCCAAAACACACAAAAAAGGCCCCAAGCATATCTGCAGACCAGCATTAGCCCCTCTAAGAACAGTGTGACCCCCAGGCACCCCACACAGCACAGCGCCAGCAATGGTGACAGAGAGTGACAATGAAATACAGGGGGAGACAGGGAAAATCCCCCACAGAGAAACACACAGCCTTTTGTACTCACCTGCAGGCAGGAGAGACTACTTACCCGTCCCCTGAGGGACCCACTGGTGTGTTTCTGACAGAACTATCACAGTGCAGTACTGAGTAGCTGTCGGCCCGGTCCACCGCGAAAGATACACAGTCAGTCAGGAACTGTTCAGTCTTGAGAGGACCGTGGGAGCATGAAAGCAAACCCGGCCACCCCTGGAGTCATGGGGCCTGTCGTGAACTGAGTCTCACGCACACAAGGCGAGGATCAGCACGCTCGATGGTCGGACAGGGAAGACTACGAGGATATCTTGTACCCAACCTGCTGCCCAGCCGACAGATGATAGAAAATTCTCAAAAATAAAATAAAAAAGAATTCCAGAAAAGAAATAAAAATAGGTCAGGAGACTGGCTCCTGAGTAAGCCACGTCTTCTCCTTCTGCTAGGCAGAAAAAAACTGGAGTCTGCTGACTGTAGTGGGAGGGTTATGTCTGGAGGGACCGCCCCCTGGGTGGGGCTGTTCAGCTCTGGCTTTAAGAATGTATGTATAACATCTCACATTCTGCCTAGGTCTTCTCCTGCAAGCAGGGACATAAACCCACGTGTAAAGAGACACCGTGTCAGTCCATGGATAAGAGAAATCCTATTTACTCTTTCGTCCATGGACCGACACAGCTTCTCTATTGACAAAGTGGGACGTCCCAAAGCAGTGTCAGAGAAAAAACGAGGGGTGGTAACAGCATAAAAATAAACTTCACCCCAAACACAAAACAGCACTCCAACGGAGGAGTTGCAACTCTAAACAGCCGCTTGCAAAACCTTGCGGCCGAAAGAGGCATCTGAAGATGCACCCACATCAACTTTGTAGAATTTTGTGAAAGTGTGAGCGGACGACCAAGTCGCCGCTTTACATACTTGGGAAACAGACGCTTGATGTTGGAAAGCCCAAGAGGCACCTATTGCCCTGGTCGAATGCGCCGTGACAGGAAAGGGGGGCGCTTGACCCTTTAAGGCGTAAGCCTGGATTACTATCTGTCGGATCCACCTAGAGATGGTGGCCGACGAGACTGCTTGGCCCTTCTTGGGACCAGCCACAGAAACAAACAGTGAGTCTGACTTCCGGAACAAGGAAGTAGCAGATAGGTATACTCTCAAAGCTCGGACAACGTCCAAGGAATGCAACGCCGACTCCTTAGGATTCGACGGATGAGGACACAAGGATGGAAGTACAATGTCTTCGTTGAGATGAAAAGCCGAAACGACCTTCGGAAGAAAGGAAGGCTGCGGCCGCAGCACCACCTTATCCTTGTGGAAAACCAAATATGGAGCCTTGCAGGACAAGGCTGCCAGCTCAGAGACTCGTCTAACTGACGTAACAGCCACTAAAAAGACCACTTTCTGAGAAAGTGTCAACAGGGGAATATCTCTAATATTCTCAAACGGTGCCTTCTGAAGCACCGAGAGGACCATGTTCAAGTCCCACGGAGGTAGCGGGGGACGGAGCGGAGGGGCCACATGTCGAACCCCCTGCACAAAAGTACTCACGAGAGAGTGAGCCGCCAGCGGTCGCTGAAAAAAGACAGCCAGGGCAGATATCTGTCCCTTAATCGTACTTAGGGCAAGCCTTTGGTCCACCCCATGCTGTAAAAACAGCAGGATTCAGGAAACCAAATAGGTACGCGGCTGCCATTTCATTTCCTCACACATGGAGATGTAGGCCTTCCAAGTGCGGTGATAAACCTTCCTAGAGGACGGTTTCCGAGCACTTCTCATAGTAGAGATTACTGAGTCTGACAGGCCCGGTCTCTCAGTACCTGGTTCTCAACAGCCATGCCGTTAAAGCCAATGACTGTAAAGCAGGATGGAGTATGGGACCTTGCGATAGCAGGTCCTTCCGTAGTGGTAGGCGCCAGGGTACGTCTGCTACCAGACGTACTAGATCGGCGTACCAAGGACGCTGAGGCCAATCTGGAGCGATTAGGATCATTGGAATTCCCTCTGCCTCCACTCTGCGGAGCAGAAGAGGAAGAAGCCTTAAGAGAGGGAAGGCATAGATTAGCCGATACTGACCCCACGATGCCACCAACGCGTCCGTTGCATCTGCCCATGGGTCTCTTGACCGGGCCACAAACCTCAATACCTTCCGATTGAGTCGGGAAGCCAGAAGATCTACGTCTGGTGTGCCCCATCTTTGGCAGAGGAGTTGGAACACCTCCGGGTGTAAGGACCATTCTCCCTGGTCCAGCATCTGGCGGCTCAGGTAGTCCGCCTGCCAGTTTTCCACACCCGGAATGTACACGGCCGACAGTGCCGGTATGCTCCTCTCTGCCCACTTCAGGATGCGAGCGACCTCCGATGCTGCAGCTGAGCTTCTTGTTCCTCCATGATGATTGACATATGCCACTGCTGTGGCGTTGTCTGACTGGATCCTGACTGGACGCCCTTGCAGCCTCTGAGACCATTTGAAGAGGCACAGCCTGATCGCCCGGATTTCCAGGACATTGATCGGCAGGAGGGCTTCCTCTGGGGTCCAGCGACCTTGCGCCGACCGAACACCCCAGACTCCCCCCCCAACCTGTAAGGCTGGCGTCCGTCGTGATCACTATCCAGTAAACCGGAAGAAATGACTTCCCGGCCATAAGAGCCGGTGCTGTCAGCCACCATACCAGGGATCTCCTGACTAGGTGGCTCACTCGGATTTGATAATCCAGAGATGAAAGGCATCTGTTCCATCTGGACAGAACTTCCTTCTGTAACACTCGAGTGTGGTATTGAGCATATGGGACCGCCTCAAAGGAGGCTACCATGAGGCCCAACACTCGCATGCAAAAACGGAGTGACGACCAATTCCTGGAAGTCAGCTGCCGTACTGCAGCCCGGAGGGTCTGCAACTTCTCCACAGAGAGGAATACCTTTGCCTCTGAGGAATCCAGAATCAACCCCAGGTACACTAGGCCAGGGCTCGACAATCCCCGGGCGCCAGGTCGCCATTGCGACTAGAATTAGTGACCTAGCATCTGGGGCAACACAGCTGGGGTATCCTGTGTCTCCGTGAACCCCCCCCCCTGCGCCATCGCGTCAGGCCGGCCGGTAATTGAGGCCGCGGCTTTGCGGCCTTCTGCAGGCCTATGCTTCTCTGTATGTAGGCCTATGCTTCCTTCTGTGATCAGGCGCCATCTTGTGGTGGCCGTTGGTATGACATACAACCAGCAATGCTAATGGAGTTTCCCTGTCTGTTTTCACTGCCATCTCCTTCCCCCTAATTACAACCCCCAAACATAATATATATTTTTTATTTTAACACCCTAGAGAATAAAATGGCGGTCACTGCAAAACTTTCTGTCACACCGTATTTGCGCAGCGGTCTTACAAGCGCACTTTTTTGGGAAAAAATACACTTTTTTTTTTTATTAAAAAATAAGACAAAACAGTAAAGTTAGCCCAATTTTTTTTTTATATTGTGAAAGATAATGTTACGCTGAGTAAATTGATACCCAACGTGTCACGCTTAAAAATTGCATCCGCTCGTGGAATGGCGACAAACTTTTACCCTTTAAATCTCCATAGGCGACGTTAAAAAAATTCTACAGGGTGCATGTTTTGAGTTACAGAGGAGGTCTAGGGCTAGAATTATTGCTCTCGATCTACCAATCGCGGCGATACCTCACGTGTGGTTTTAACACCGCTTATATATGCGGGCGCTACTCATGTATGCGTTCGATTCTGCGCGCAAGCTCGGCGGTACGGTGCGTGTTCCTGGCTCCTAACTTTTTTAGCTGGCTCCTAGATTCCAAGCAAATTTGTCAAGCCCTGCACTAGGCGTTGAGTGGGCACCAATACTGACTTTTGCGGGTTTAGTATCCAACCACAGTCTCGAAGAGTCTGACAGGTAATAGACACGCTTACCTCTAATTCTAAACTTGAAGGGGCCTTCAGTAGAAGGTCGTCCAAGTAGCCCATGATAGCGATACCCCGCTGTCTTAGAAGTGCCAAAATCGGAGCGAGCACCTTGGTGAACGTCCTGGGTGCTGAGGCAAGGCCAAATGGGAGGGCCACAAACTGGTAGTGGTTCTTCCCGATAGCAAATCGCAGAAACCTCTGGTGTCTGGAGTATATGGGGACATGCAGGTATGCGTCCTTGATGTCCAAGGAGGCCAGAAAGTCCCCCGGATGGAGAGCCGTGACTACAGATCGAACCGACTCCATCCGAAATCTTTGTACTTTCACAAAGCAATTAAGGGCTCTGAGATCCAAGATTGGACAAACCCCCTCCTTCTTCGGCACAATGAACAGATTTGAGTAAAAACCCTGACCCCGTTCCTGTTCTGGAACTGGAATAACTACCCCGCGTTCCAGTAGACCCTGGACCGCCCCATACAGGGCCTTCCGACGGGTCGGTAGTAGCTGGAGATTGGAGGTGATAAATCTGTCCGGTGGACAAGAGAGAAATTCTATCTTGTAGCCTGAGCAGGATTACTTCGCAAACCCACCTGTCGGAGACTAGAGCTGTCCACTGAGTCGCGAATTTGCGAAGACGTCCCCCCACCCGAGAGCTGGGTGGGGGCGGACCTTCATGCGGACGCAGATTTGTCCGCAGGCTTGTTGGGTCTGCGGGACCAAGGACGCTTTTTTCCTTGGGCAGGCGGTTTATCGGCCTGGGGTCTTTTCCCTGTCGCCCTAGGGGGACGAAAAAAACACTTGCGTTCAGTAAAGGAGGGCCCTTGCCCTTGGCGTGGCCCCTTACCCTTGCTAGTTTGGGGAAGCAAAGTGCTTTTACCTCCTGTGGCATCCTTGATGATGTCATCCAGAGAAGCCCCAAAAAGTCTGTCGCCCTTAAAAGGCAGATCCAACAGGGCTTTCTTTGAAGTCTGGTCCCCAGACCAGCCCTTTAGCCAGATCAGGCGGCGTATTGCTACTGCATAAACCGAAGCTTTTGACAGCAGGGGGAATAGTATCCATGTCTGACTCGCAGACAAACTTAAGGCCCTGGACCAACTGGTCGGCCAAAGTTATCTCATTAGGAGGAGCATCTCGCTCCTTTAACCCCTGGAGTAGCAATTTTGCCCATTCAGTAAGTGTCTGAGACACTAGGGCCCCCGCCAATGCCGGGCGTACTGCCGAGCCTACCACTGAGTATAGGTAGCGAGCGAGTGCTTCAGCCTTCTTATCCACAGGGTCCTTGAAAACAGGAGCCCCTTCTACTGGAATAGTGGTGGCTCTATTAAGTCTGGACACCGGAGGGTCCACTATAGGGGGAGAGGTCCATTTCTTCAGAAAATTCTCCTCAAAGGGGTACCGTACCACAAACCTCTTTGGGGCTGTAAAGACCCTCAGTGGGTTCTCCCATTCCTTGTATAAGAGTTTATCAAAATAAGACACACAAGGGAACACCTTAGCAGTGCGGGCAGGTTTACGAAACCAAAAAGGGGACTGGAGTTTCTGCTGCTTCTGCAGTATTTTCCAACTTTAGCGTATCCCGCACTGCAGTAATAAGGTCAGATACCAAAGCCGTCTCGCGTACTGACCTGGACTTGGAGTCATCCTCACTGTCCGATCGGTCACGGTCTGCAGTCTCTGATGCGTCCGAATCTGGGCCATGAGCCGTAGCTGGTTCTGCATCAGAATTATCCCCGGAAGATTGCAGGGGACGGGGGCGTTTACTACCCCCTGTATTCCCGTGTGCTGCTTCCACCCTGGCAGCAAACGCCTCTAGGATTGCCGACATAGCGTTCATAGACACCTCAGGGGCACCAGCTGCTAAATCTGGTGTTTCAGGGGAGAAGACATCTGGCTCAGATGCCATGCTGACCACACGCTGACACCCACAGGGCTCCAGGCAAGATATCAATAGGCCACCCTCCTGCGCTGCAGAGATGCTGGGTTACCCAGAGGACTCACCACCCTGGACCGGTACTGCTATGCTGCCGTGTGCTGCGCCTGTGATGCTGTCCCACTGCTGCTGTGTCAGTCTGCTTCTTTTATCAGCACTTCCTGTGTGAATTTTCGCGCCAGTGTAATACAACCTAGAGGTCGGAGACTCTCGCAAAATGGCCGCCAAAAACGTCTGTATGGAAGATAATGTGGGCTCTAAGAAAATGGCCGCCGAGCCGAAGATAGAGGCCTAGCAACCGTAGCCCGCAAAAAGATGGCCGCCGAACGGCAATATATACATACAGGGTGGACAAACATGGCCGATCAGTTGATAGGGGCCAGTGGGTGTGGACTACAAGAAAATGGAGCCGAAACCACAGGAAGATGGCCGCCGGGCAGTCACTAGAGGCCGAACCCGGCATGGACCACCCCAAAATGGCCGCCGACAGCATGGAGGAGGAAGCACACACACAGGTAAGCAGAAATGACATTTCTTTTAAATGTTAGTTACAGCCAGCCCCGCTCCAGTGGAACCCCTTAGGTGACCCCCAGCAAACTTTATCTAGAAGCCCAGGGAGGAGGGAAAGGCAGGGATAGAGGGAAGAAAAGGGCCACAACCACTTACTTGATCTCTCCAGGAATGTCCAGCTAAATCACCCAGCCGAGGCAGGGGAGTTTACTTACCTATCCTGCATGTCTTATGCTGGAATACATTCCAAACAGATCATCGTCCGCGCACGGAAGGTGACTGTTGGCCAGGCATGCTGTGATTGGACCCAAAGGGGACGATCATATGTATGGCCTGGAGCGTGACGCTCAACAGACAGGCTGCTGCGACTCGGCCGTAAGGTCAGCCGAAGCTGAGCGGTCCGATGCAAGCCTTGGAGCGTAAGCTCACCGGCCAGGCTGCTGTGACTCGGCCATAAGGTCAGCTGAAGCTGAGCGGTCCGATGCAGGCCCTGGAGCGTAGGCTCACCGGCCACCCGTGGAGCAACGGGCACGTCGTGGAAAACCCAGCGCGTAGCTAGGGTCGGCACACGCTCGATGGCCGAAACTGGGGCGACTACAAGGATCGAGGATCCAGCCTGTCACCCAGTCGGCAGTTGATCGAAGATCGCAGGAAACAAAAAATGTAGCAAAAAAAAAATATCTTTTTCCCCCGGACCAATGGGCCCGAAGGGAGCCATGTCCTACTCCTTGCTAGACAGAAAAAAACTGATCTGCGAGATGCAGACTGAGGGGATATACCCAGAGGGTCCGCCCCCTGGGCGGTACTGTAGAAGGTGTGATGCAACACTTTTTACAAGTTTTCTGCCTAGTCACTCCTAATTAACGGATAATACCCACTTTGTCAATAGAGAAGCTGTGTCGGTCCATGGACGAAAGAGTAAACAGGATATTTTTATTTATTTTTTTGCAGGGTTACAACCTCTTAAGGCCATGAAAATAAAATATGGAAGCTGATTGGTTGCCATGCACAGCTGCTCCAGTTTTGATAGACTTCCCTCTGTGTCATCCTATAATGAGTCGATTATTTTTAACTTTTATATAGTATTATACATTTACAAGACTTTTTTTGATAGATGGCATTTCTTGGCACCTCTAATTTGATATTGTATACCTTTATAAAAAGGGATGTGGTGCCCTGTAGACCCATCAATCCAATAAATATTTGTTTCATGTCTGATTTGTAGCACACTTTCAAAATGAATGGGCTGCCCTAATACATTGTACTTCATTGAGGGAGATTTACCAGAATTGGAGCACACAGAATCTGAGGATGCTGTGCATAGTAACCAATCAGTTACATTGTCAAAAGTTAAAGTTTAACTAAAGGCATTTTTTTTTAGTTTTGAACAGAGTGGAGATGGATTAGAACGCTTGCCAGTTTTTATTGCTGTCTGTGTCCCCGTTGAGATCCACCCTCTCTATTTGGCCTGTTTACCATTATCATTGAAAGTGAAAGTAATAGAAAAAGAAAATCCCAATTCTTGAGTTGTCCCCAGAAAAATAATAGAGGGGAAATCTTCCAATGGGGACACTAGTTCTGATGGCCTGGGGGGACCCCAAGAGATACCCATATATTTCCTCTCACTTCCTATTTGGCTTTGGGATAGCAAGTGAAGGGAAATCTCCACAATGGGACACAAATGGATAAAAATCTGACAGGGGTTATAACCCTCCTTACGCAATACAAAATGTAAAAAAAAAAAAAAAAAATTGCCTATCGTTCTGATTAACCTGGTTTACCCCCCCCCCCCCCCCCCTCACGCCCAGGCCATTTTTTGCGATACGGCACTGAGTTAATTTAACTGACAATTGTGTGGTCGTGCAACATTGTACCCAAATAAAATGAATGTCCTTTTTTTCCCACAAATAGAGCTTTCTTTTGGTGGTATTTGATAACCTCTGAGTTTTTTTTTTTTTTTTTGCGCTATAAATAAAAAAATAGCGACAATTTTGAAAAAATATATATTTTTTTTTACTTTCTGCTATAAAACATTCCCAATAAAATAATAATAAAAAAAAATAAAAATCGAATTGCTTCATCAATTTAGGCCAATATGTATTTTGCCACATGTTTTTGGTTTGCGCAAAAGTTATAGCCCGGCCAATATGGGATATATACTGGAATTTTTTTTTTTATTTTTTTTTTTACTAGTAATGGTGGCGATCATCAATTTTAGGCGGGATTGTGGCAGACAAATCAGACACCCAACTGACAATTTTTGGGGACCAATGACGCCAATACAGTGATCAGTGCTTAAAAAAAAAAAATTATAATAATAATTAACTGTCACTGTACTAATGACACTGGCAGAGAAGGGGTTAACATCAGGGGCGATCAAAGGGCCAAGTGTGTCCCACGCTTTGACTGGAGGAAGACAGATTTCCATCTTCCCCTCTGGCAGAACGCCAATCTGCCTTGTTTACTTAGGCAGACCGCCGTTCTGCCTCTCCTCGGAACGATTGGCGGGTCCCGGCGGACCAGCAGATTGGCTCCTGCTGTGTCCAATCACAGCAGGAGCAAGTCGCCGTCGGTTACAGGTACATGATTTCACACAGGAGGGCCGCCCTGCCGCAGTATATCTGCGTGGGGCAGTCAAGAAGCGGTTAACTGAACAAGCTGATATTAGAAGCCGATTGGCTACCATGCAGAGCTGCACCAGATTCTGAGTCCTCCTGCTTCGGTAAATCTCCCCCATTGTATTAATGCTTGTATATTAAACACAAAGGATAGTTTGAATGTGCCCATGGATAAAAATCAAGTCAGGACTGTGTAGACAGAAATTAACACAGCGTGACATTTTTACAGGTTTGTTAAAATTCTAAACATTGCGCTCACTGATGCCAAGTACAAACGCCACCCAGAACACTGGATGTGAGATGTCACTGAACAGGAGGGGAAGTTCCAGCCAATCACTGTCCACCTATAAGGCCCCTTTCACACTAGCGGACCGTATGTCTGCTTTTTCATCCATCCGTTTACGGATGAAAAAGGGACATACATTGGTCCCTATGAGATAGCGGGTGTCAGTGGATGAACATCCGCTGACACCCGATCTCCTCCGTGTCCACAATCCCCCGATTCTGCAAATGGAGGAAAATCCTATTTTTCAAACCGACTGCAGAGCGGATCGAATGAACACGGACAGACGGTCCGTGTTCATCCCATCCCCCCATAGAGGAGAGCGGAGATCTGACAGGGCGGTCCCTGCACAGTGTGCGGGGACTGCCCTGTCATCTGCCGGCTCAGCGGGGATCAACGGAGGATCACGGGGCGGATCTTCACGGATCCATCCCGTGTGAAAGGGGCCTAACAGAAATGTCATCAGTTACCTATACACTGACCCTTTCCCATTACATGTGGTGGAAGTGGCTAATATCAACTAATAAAAAAAAGTTAAACAAAGAAAAAGTCATTTTTTGTATCAATTTGATGTGGAATCACTAATTTCAGGCAGAATGCCAACCAACTACAAAAGACTAAATATTGTATGTCAGGTTTCAGTTGAATTCCACCCACTTCCTGTCTCTGTGACACCAGGACAAGAAATTGGGGAAGTGGTTGTCACAGGGGCAGTAGGGCACAGACAGAAATAAACACAGTAGGGTTGACATACTAAAGACAATTAGACTGTTTGCTTTGCAGGGGAATTTGATCCAAGGCTTTGTGAATGTGGGGAAGCTCTGCTGACTTCCACCATCCAATCATGTGCAAGTAAAAAAAATACAGTTTTTTTTTTCCTTGCATGTGATTGGCCAGGAAAAAATTTCCTTGGAAAGTACAGATTTCGTTTTTTTGCAAAGTGGACAACCTGTTTGCCTGTACATCAACCCCATTGTGAGAAATCTTAATCTTTCCTCAATGTGGTAAAATGGATCGTTGTTTTTTTTTTTTTTGCATGCATCCCCCTTGGAGAGATTTTCCATCTTGTCCTGAGAGGAAGTGAGGGGAGATCTCCCCAATGGGATGACAGTAAAAAAAACTGACAGGGGCTCCAACCTTTTTCAAATCTATATAAATTGTCTTGGCTGGAGTTCAGGATCCTATTTACTCAGTAAAGCCCATCTTGTTTGTCCTATTTACTGTAGAGAGAACGTGAAAGAAAATCCCCAAATTTTGAGCAATCACCAGAACAGGAATAGAGGGAAAATCATCCAATAGGGAAAATAGTTCTGGTGACAACCAGGCATTCCCTCACTTCCTGTTTGGCTATGGGACAGGAAGTGAAGGGCAATCTCCCCATTGGGATACAGGTGGCAATACAAACCTGACAGGGGTTATATCCAAATCTATCCAAAAGTTTGAACTAAAAAATAAAAATAAAGTTTTGCCTTTAAAGTTGCAGCTCCAGGCTGAAGGGAAAACAATCCTCACTATGGGTGGATTTCCCCTTCACTTCCTGTTTCAGTTACAGAACAGGAAGTGAAGGGAAATCTCCCCAATTGGAGACACATAGGACAAAAAACTGACAGGGGCACAAACAGCAATAAAAATGTGACAGGCGTTCTAATCCCTATTTGCTCTATACATAACTAAAAAAATAAAAAGTCAGAGCAGAGGCGACCAGCCACACTGACATAGGAAGAGTAAGGTGTCTCCTTCTACCTCTGCTATGGACAGCCAGCTTGTCCCCCCGGAGAACACCAACTGTACAGACGTGTATCATCTCCCCGCAAACTTCCGCCGGCGCGGCGCACACTGATGACGAAGTCAGACCCGGCCTCTGTTGCTATGGGATTACGTTCACAAACACCTTCCTTCCGCTTGTCGGACATGAGTCATAGGTGCGACGGGAGCGATGGCGGCGAGTAGGAAGAATGTTTTGTCGTCTCTGGCCGTGTATGTGGGGGACTCGGAGCCTGACCAGGAGAGTGACGGGGAGACGGAGGGTAAGACACGATCGGGGGACTGAGGGGGAGAGCGGTGCCAGTGTGACTGTACTTCCCGGAAATAGCCCTGAATCCTAGTGATGTCCATCTCTATGGTATAGGACATCTATAGGCTGGACTGGGTTCCTAGGATTGTCCCTAGTGTTGTCCATCTCTATGGTACTGGACATCTATAGGCTGGACTGGGTTCCTAGCAATGTCCCTAGTGTTGTCCATCTCTATGGTATAGGACATCTATAGGCTGGACTGGGGACCAGAGCTTCAGCCTTGTGTTCCTAGTGTTGTCCATCTCTATGGTACTGGACATCTATAGGCTGGACTGGGGACCAGAGCTTCAGCCTTGTGTTCCTAGGATTGTCCCTAGTGTTGTCCATCTCTATGGTACTGGACATCTATAGGCTGGACTGGGGACCAGAGCTTCAGCCTTGTGTTCCTAGGATTGTCCCTAGTGTTGTCCATCTCTATGGTATAGGTCATCTATAGGCCGGACTGGGGACCAGAGCTTCAGCCTTGTGTTCCTAGGATTGTCCCTAGTGTTGTCCATCTCTATGGTACTGGACATCTATAGGCTGGACTGGGGACCAGAGCTTCAGCCTTGTGTTCCTAGGATTGTCCCTAGTGTTGTCCATCTCTATGGTACTGGACATCTATAGGCTGGACTGGGGACCAGAGCTTCAGCCTTGTGTTCCTAGGATTGTCCCTAGTGTTGTCCATCTCTATGGTACTGGACATCTATAGGCTGGACTGGGGACCAGAGCTTCTGCCTTGTGTTCCTAGGATTGTCCCTAGTGTTGTCCATCTCTATGGTATAGGTCATCTATAGGCCGGACTGGGGACCAGAGCTTCAGCCTTGTGTTCCTAGGATTGTCCCTAGTGTTGTCCATCTCTATGGTACTGGACATCTATAGGCTGGACTGGGGACCAGAGCTTCAGCCTTGTGTTCCTAGGATTGTCCCTAGTGTTGTCCATCTCTATGGTATAGGTCATCTATAGGCCGGACTGGGGACCAGAGCTTCAGCCTTGTGTTCCTAGGATTGTCCCTAGTGTTGTCCATCTCTATGGTACTGGACATCTATAGGCTGGACTGGGGACCAGAGCTTCAGCCTTGTGTTCCTAGGATTGTCCCTAGTGTTGTCCATCTCTATGGTATAGGACATCTATAGGCTGGACTGGGGACCAGAGCTTCAGCCTTGTGTTCCTAGGATTGTCCCTAGTGTTGTCCATCTCTATGGTATAGGACATCTATAGGCTGGACTGGGGACCAGAGCTTCAGCCTTGTGTTCCTACGATTGTCCCTAGTGTTGTCCATCTCTATGGTATAGGACATCTATAGGCCGGACTGGGGACCAGAGCTTCAGCCTTGTGTTCCTAGTGTTGTCCATCTCTATGGTATTGGACATCTATAGGCCGGACTGGGGACCAGAGCATCAACCTTGTGTTCCTAGGATTGTCCCTAGTGTTGTCCATCTCTATGGTATAGGACATCTATAGGCCGGACTGGGGACCAGAGCTTCAGCTTTGTGTTCCTAGGATTGTCCCTAGTGTTGTCCATCTCTATGGTATAGGACATCTATAGGCCAGACTGGGGACCAGAGCTTCAGCCTTGTGTTCCCAGGATTGTCCCTAGTGTTGTCCATCTCTATGGTATAGGACATCTATAGGCTGGACTGGGGACCAGAGCTTCAGCTTTGTGTTCCTAGAATTGTCCCTAGTGTTGTCCATCTCTATGGTATTGGACATCTGTAGGCTGGACTGGGGACCAGAGCATTCGCCTTCTGTCCATAGAATTGTCCCTAGTGTTGTCCAGATCTATGGTATTGGACATCTGTAGTCTGGACTGGGGACCAGAGCGTTCGCTTTCTGTCTGTAGAATTGTCCCTTGTCCCTAGTGTTGTCCATCTCTATGGTATTGGATATCTGTAGGCTGGACGGGGGACCAGAGCATTCACCTTCTGTCCGTAGAATTGTCCCTAGTGTTGTGCAGATCTATGGTATTGGACATCCGTAGGCTGGACTAGGGACCAGAGCATTTGCCTTCTGTCCGTAGAATTGTCCCGTGTCCCTAGTGTTGTCCAGATCTATGGTATAGGTCATCTGTAGGCTAGCTTGAGGACCAGAGTTTCAGTCTTGTGTCTCTGAATCCCAATATTGTCCAGCTCTATGGTATTATTTTTTTTTTATTACAGGTATTCATATATTGCTGTTCATTTACAGAGAGCTTTACATACTGTACAGTCATATCAGTCTCTGACCTCAAGGAGGTTACAATCTAAGGCTCCTACTTCACATACACACACACAAACTAGGGCCAAATTAGACAGGACACAATTAACCTACCAGCATGTCCTTGTAGTGTGGACATAAACCCATGCAGCCACAGGGAGAACATGCAAGCTTAGTGCAGATGGCGTTCTGCCTTGTAAATGAACTGAGAACCCCAGTACTGCAAGACAGTATTAACCACTAAGCCATTGTGCTACCTATAGATTATCATTAGGTTGTCCTGGACACCAAAGTGATCAGTGTCGGCCTGGTGTCCTTAGAAATGTCCCTGCTTGGTGATGATGGTATTATTGTAGAACTTATCATTAGTTTGTCCTGGGTAACAGTGGTCAGTGTCAGCCTTGTGTCTTAGAGATGACGCTGGTTCCTAGTATTGATGGTGTAACTGATCAATACGTGAGTGATCAGTGTCAGCTTTCTGTCCTTAGAAATCACTCTGGTCCCTGGTGTTAATGTTCTGGTTCATATTTAGGCAGAACAGGATGTTTTAAAGAGGACTAGTAATTGGCATTCCTAAAAAGTATTATGGGTAATGAACGCTGACAGGGGTTCTAGCCTTCAGCTACTCTACTAAAGAAAAAAATATATTTCCGTTGTTGTTGCTTTTAGAGATTTTCCCTCCATTCCTGTTTGGTAAAACCATTTTTACCTACACAGTAAGTGAGGGGAAATCTCTCTAACAGTACCCTAGAGAGTAGAGCTGCATGTTTATGGATAAAATGAGAATCCCAATTTTTTGCTTGGAATAAAGATTGTGATTCTCTCACGATTCCCCTGCGCATTAGGTTATCAAACAACTGTCAGAATACTCCCTAAGGTGCCTGGATCCTAGCGCTCAATGGAAAAAGATAGTAATCTGCAGTAAAGCAGCTATTACATAATGATCAAATGTATTAAACATATGCTTATTTAAAAGTATAAATTAACAGCGCTAAAATGAAAGTAAAAAACTCCACTGATAATATGTTTCCATATATTGCAGTATAAAAACAGTCTTATGTGCTCCTCTAATCTATAGTGAAATTTCACAATAAACCGTATGAAGCCAGGGAAAACCAATAAGAACAGTAATATTTCTCTGCTCCAAAGCTGAGTAAGCCCACGTTCACACTGGGGCTGCAGGAGTTAAGCCGTGCGAGTTCAGCTGAACTCGCATGATTTCACTCCCGCTTGTCAGTCCCGATTTCAGCCGCGATTTCAAAGACATCTGAAACAGATGTCAATGTAAATCGCGGCTGAAATCGCAAAAAGTAGTACAGAAACTACGGTACTTTTTGTAATCGGTGCAGCGCCGCAGATGTGGCGTCGCACCGATTAGGACGGTGCCATTGGCCGCAATTTGCGGCAAATTTCGCCGATTTGACATGCGATTTGACATGTCAAATCGCACCAGTGTGAACCAGGGCTAAAGGTCAAATGCTCATCCGGTTCTTATAAGCCACTCTAAACAGTTCATATAATCAAGGACTGAAGAATGCAGGTGCTTCTAATCCACACAGATCATCCTCTCTGTCCCGTCCCTGATTCCATTTCTGCACTCCCCTATGGTAATCTACTCACTGGATGATGAGTTGATTGATGCCTGTAAAATCCTCTCTGCATGTGTGATGATCCTGGTTTCAGGCTGTTTGCGTGCAGCAGTGCAGGTCAGAAGATGTTTGAATGCAGCAGTGCGGGCATGTGAGAATACAAAGGGATGCACTACATAGTGTAAACCGTTTATTAAACTGTAAAAGATCCCCCTGCATACAAGTGATTGGATGGATTTTACAGGCATCAATCAACTCATCATCTGGTGAGTAGATTACCATAGGGGGAGTGCATCAATGGAATCAGGGACGGGACAGAGAGGATGATCTGTGTGGATTAGAAGCACCTGCATTCTTCAGTCCTTGATTATATGAACTGTTTAGAGTGGCTTATAAGAACCGGATGAGCATTTGACCTTTAGCCCAGGTTAACACTGGTGCGATTTGACATGCTATTTGACATGTCAAATCGGCGAAATTTGCCGCAAATTGCGGCCAATGGCACCGTCCTAATCGGTGCGACGCCACATCTACTTATTGCGATTTCAGCCGCGATTTACATTGACATCTGTTTCAGATATCCCTGTAATCGCGGCTGAAATCGGGACTGCCAGCGGGAGTGAAATCGTGCGAGTTCAGCTGAACTCGCAGGCTTCACTCCCGCAGCCCCAGTGTGAACGTGGGCTTAGGCCTGGTTCACACTGGTGCGTTTTAACATGTCAAATCAGCGCCATTTGCCTGCAATTGCAGACAATGGCACCATCCTAATCGGTGCGATGCCGCATCTGCACCAATTTCAAAAAGTAGTTTCTGTACTACTTTTTTGCGATCTCGAGCCGCGATTTACATTGACATCTGTGCAGAAAACTGCACAGATGTCTCGGAAATCGCGTCCGAAATCGGGACTGACAAGCGGGAGTGAAATCGTGTGAGTTCAGCTGAACTCGCACGGCTTCATTCCTGCAGCCCCAGTGTGAACGTGGGCTTACTCAGCTTTGGAGCAGAGAAAAATGACTGTTCTTATTGGTTTTCCCTGGCTTCATACAGTTTATTGTGAAATTTCACTATAGATTAGAGGAGCACATAAGACTGTTTTTATACTGCAATATATGGAAACATATTATCTGTGACAGCAGGAAGGTAAAGTCACCTGGTTGCATCCAGGGGGGTAGATATATTTCTCCCAGATTCAGGCTTTATGCCGACTTATACAACTAGGGAGTTGATGAAGCCCAGCTGAGGCTAGTGGGCTCATGAATGACTCATACCTCTAGGGAGAGTGCTGGGCGTCGTGAGACAGGGAGTTGATGAGACCAGCTGAAGCTTGTCAGCTCATTTAGGCCTCTATAAGAACTCCCAGCTTCATTAGATGTTAGCTCATGCCTGGAACCAGACCTGTGTGGACTGTCTAGGGAGAGTGAACCCCTGTGCGGTGAGGCAAAGCCTGTGTGGCTATTTGTTTGGACTTTTACTAAACCAGGGACTTAGGGACTAGGACAGCACCAGGCTGATCCCAGTTGTTAGTTTAGGAAACCTGCATGTTTAGTCAGAGGTCAAGCTGACCAGGATTTATTTTGTTTATGTTTCTTTTTGCTTTGCTGTGTTTTTGTCACTGTACATAGAGAAATAAACCGCACCTTTTGATTTTGAAAACCACAACCTCCGTCTGCTGGCCCTGTTTTTGTGTGGGGAGCCCAACCAGGGGGTCACACACACCCGCTACCGAGTTAACCCCCTCACAGTTGGTGGAGAACCAGTGGCAGTTTTTTTTAAGCCAGCATGGAGGAGATACTGAAACAGCTGGCTCTAGCAAATGCCAATCAACAGCAGACAAATGCAGGTTTGCAAAGGAGCCTTGCAGCCCAGCAGCAAGCTCATCAACAAGCCCAGCAGCAATCTGAGGCCCGCTTCATAGACCTGTTACAGAAGCAAGAGCAGAGACTACAACAAGTGGAAGCAGTAATGCAGCAACGTCCGCAGACCAGTGAGGAAAGCCGTCCCACTAATACCGCGTCCTTTGGGGTGAGTCGCTTATTGACAAAAATGACTGGAGAGGATGATCCAGAGGTATTTTTGACCACATTTGAAAGGACTGCTGAAAGAGAAAAGTGGCCTGAGGAGCAGTGGGCTGGACTGGTGGCTCCTCTGTTAACTGGTGAATCGCAGAAGGCTTACTATGACCTAGAGCCTGACCAAGCAAAAGACTATGTGATGCTAAAAGCTGAAATATTGGCAAGGCTGGGTGTCACCCTGGCTGTCCGGGCTCAGCGTGTGCATAACTGGACTTTCCAGCTTGGAAAACCCCCCAGGTCTCAAATGTATGATCTCATTCACCTGAGCAGGAAGTGGCTACAGCCAGAGACTTTGTCCGCACCAGAGATTGTGGAACGTGTTGTAATGGATCGGTTTTTGAGAGCTCTTCCTACTGCCATCCAAAAGTGGGTAAGCCATGGAGACCCAGAGACGGCCGGTGGTCTTGTGGATCGTGTAGAGAAATACTTGGCTACAGAGAACCTGACGGCCTCTTCCAGAGACACTCGGACTTTCCACCCTAAGACCAGACCATCCCCAGGGGCGGATAAGAGGATTCCAAGGGGTGAGGGTGGAGAGGGTGGGAGCTCTACCCCAAGTTTGGCGAGAACAGCCTGGGAAATCAGCGGCTCAAGAGGCCGCAAGAAGGATCGTTTGCTACCGCTGCCGGCAAGCGGGACATATTGCAGCCAATTGCCCGGTTGTGGAGGAACCCATGCAGTGTGGCTTTCTGACGGGCAGACGTCAGTCGCTGTGTGCGACAGTCGCATGCACTGCCATTCGAGGAACTGAGAAACATTTATGCAAAATGTGTATTAATGGTAGAAATGTTGTGGTATTACTGGATTCAGGTAGCCTTGTGACCCTGATAAAGGCTGAATTAGTTAAAACAGAGGTCTCTGGGAATAGCAAGGTAGCTGTTATTTGTGTGCATGGGGACACCCGAGAGTATCCAGTGACTACAGTGTGTTTCGAGACCCCCAAAGGTACCCTCTCTCATCCAGTGGGCTTAGTATCTCAGTTACCGCATGACGCCATTGTGGGAAGGGATTTTCCGAAGTTCTGGGAACTGTGGGATGATCCTGAGCCCCCCACTGGTGCCCCTATGTACCAGGAATGTGATAGCCAGAACTCCCCTGAGAGTGGTGAGGACTCTCCAGAATTTCCCTTGCCAGTATTTGCAGGGGAGACTCAAGAAACTGGAGAGGAGCCCACCTCCTCAGACGAAAACCTACCGTCTGTGGAGTTTTCTGATCTGGAGGTTCACAGGGAAAATTTTGCCACAGAACAGTTAAAAGACCCCGCCCTAATAAAGGCACGGGAAAACGTAGTGGAAATAGATGGCGAGTTAGTGAACCCAGATAATACCTGCACTTACCCATACTTCAGCGTAGAGAAGGACCTACTGTATCGGGTGGCAAAAAGGGCAGAAGAAACCGTTGAGCAGCTGGTGGTGCCCAAACCTTACAGGAAGTTGGTGTTGGAGTTGGCCCATGGGCACATTCTTGGAGGTCATCTGGGGACAGAGAAAACCCGAGAGAGGGTATTACAGAGATTCTATTGGCCTGGGGTGATGAAGGACATAGAAAATTATTGTTCCTCCTGCCCTGTGTGTCAGAGGTCGGCCCCGATGCCACATTTCCGTAGCCCGCTGGTCCCTCTACCCATCATTGGGGTCCCGTTTGAGAGAATCGCAATGGATTTGGTAGGTCCTATAATCAAGTCCGCTAGGGGGCACCAGTACATATTGGTTATAATGGACTATGCCACCCGTTATCCAGAAGCGATCCCTCTCAGAAATACCTCGGCCAAAACCATAGCCAAAGAGCTATCTCTTGTTTTTAGCCGGGTGGGTATTTGTAAAGAACTGCTTACGGACCAAGGTACACCCTTTATGTCCCGGGTTATGAAAGAGCTGTGTAAATTGTTCAAAGTGACGCAATTGCGTACGTCTGTGTATCACCCCCAAACCGATGGGCTGGTTGAAAGATTCAACAAAACCCTAAAACAAATGTTGAAGAAAGTGGTGGATAGAGATGGAAAGGATTGGGACTGTTTACTTCCTTATTTGATGTTTGCTATTAGGGAGGTGCCCCAATCCTCTACGGGATTCTCCCCCTTTGAGTTACTGTATGGGAGACACCCAAGAGGGCTGTTGGATATTGCCAAGGAAACTTGGGAAAGTGAGAGTTCTCCCCACAGGAGTGTGATTGAGCATGTCGCCCTGATGCAAGATCGAATTGCACAGGTAATGCCCATCGTGAAGGAACATTTGGCCCAAGCGCAGTTAGCACAGCAGAGAGTGTACAACCGTGGAGCCAAGACCCGTACCTTTTCCCCGGGGGATAGGATACTGGTACTTGTCCCTACGGTTGAAAGTAAATTCCTTGCCAAATGGCAAGGCCCCTACGAGATAATGGAAAAAGTGAGCGAAGTGAATTACAAGGTCAGACAACCAGGAAGGCGAAAGCCCGAACAGATATATCACGTTAATCTGTTGAAAGCCTGGAGGGATAGAGAGTCCCTAGTCGCAGAATCTTGGTCACCAGCTCAAACTGGTTGCGTGATTCCGGAGGTTGGAATAGCAGCCACCTTGTCACAACCCCAACAACAGGAGGTTAAGGAGTTTGTGCTTCGCAACAAGGAGGTGTTCTCTGAGCTGCCGGGACAAACATCTGGGGTAGAGCATGATATTATTACCCCGCCCGGTGAAAGGGTGAAGTTAAAACCCTATCGGATCCCAGAGGCCCGACGGGAGGCAATACGGGAGGAAGTACAGAAAATGCTGAACTTAGGGGTGATAGAGGAGTCCCAAAGTGATTGGTCTAGTCCCATTGTGTTGGTGCCTAAACCGGATGGGAGCTGGCGATTTTGTAACGATTTTCGTCAGTTGAACAAAGTTACAAAATTTGACACCTACCCCATGCCACGTATAGATGAGTTGATCGACCGGCTGGGAACAGCCCGATACATGACGACTCTTGACCTCACAAAAGGGTATTGGCAAATTCCCCTGGCCAAGTCGGCCAAAGAGAAAACCGCATTTGTAACCCCAGACGGGGCGTTCCAATATAAGAGAATGCCGTTCGGGTTACAGAATGCGCCGGCCACATTCCAGCGGAAAATGGACCAGATACTGAGGCCCCATCGGAAGTATGCTGCGGCTTACCTGGATGACGTAATTGTCCATAGCACAGATTGGGCATCACATCTGCCAAAAGTGCAAGCAGTCCTAGACTCTATCCGGGAAGCGGGGTTTACGGCTAACCCCAAGAAGTGTACCATTGGGCAGGAGGAGGCCAAATATCTTGGGTACACCATTGGCAGGGGAGTAATAAAACCCCAACTCAACAAAGTCGAGGCCATCCAGAGTTGGCCACGTCCCAACAGCAAGAAGCAGGTACGAGCCTTTCTGGGAATCGCGGGTTATTATCGGCGCTTCATTCCCCACTTTGCTTCTAAGGCTGTGCCCCTAACCAACCTGACGAAGGGGAAAGGGTCGGTCATGATTAAATGGACCCCCGAGGCTGAGGCAGCATTCCAATTCTTGAAACAAGCCTTATGTAGCCAGCCAGTGTTGTACTCACCCGACTTCTCTAAAGACTTTGTCGTACAAAGTGATGCGTCAGATGTGGGGTTAGGAGCAGTATTGTCCCAGGTCTGGAACGGGGAAGAGCACCCAGTCATTTACCTCAGCAGGAAGTTGAAGTCCCATGAGGTAAATTACGCCACGGTTGAAAAGGAGTGTTTAGCGGTGAAGTGGGCTCTAGATTCCCTTCGGTACTATCTGCTAGGTAGGCACTTTGACATGGTTACGGATCACGCTCCGTTAAAGTGGATGGCTCAAAACAAGGAGACAAATAGAAGAGTGAATAGGTGGTTCCTGGCCCTCCAGGAATTCAACTTCACAGTAAAGCATCGCCCTGGCGTTCAAATGGGGAATGTGGATGCTTTGTCTCGAGTACATGAATGCCTGATTGCTGGTGTTCCAACCCCAAGGTTAAAACAAGAGGGGGGGGTATGTGACAGCAGGAAGGTAAAGTCACCTGGTTGCATCCAGGGGGGTAGATATATTTCTCCCAGATTCAGGCTTTATGCCGACTTATACAACTAGGGAGTTGATGAAGCCCAGCTGAGGCTAGTGGGCTCATGAATGACTCATACCTCTAGGGAGAGTGCTGGGCGTCGTGAGACAGGGAGTTGATGAGACCAGCTGAAGCTTGTCAGCTCATTTAGGCCTCTATAAGAACTCCCAGCTTCATTAGATGTTAGCTCATGCCTGGAACCAGACCTGTGTGGACTGTCTAGGGAGAGTGAACCCCTGTGCGGTGAGGCAAAGCCTGTGTGGCTATTTGTTTGGACTTTTACTAAACCAGGGACTTAGGGACTAGGACAGCACCAGGCTGATCCCAGTTGTTAGTTTAGGAAACCTGCATGTTTAGTCAGAGGTCAAACTGACCAGGATTTATTTTGTTTGTTTCTTTTTGGCTTTGCTGTGTTTTTGTCACTGTACATAGAGAAATAAACCGCACCTTTTGATTTTGAAAACCACAACCTCCGTCTGCTGGCCCTGTTTTTGTGTGGGGAGCCCAACCAGGGGGTCACACACACCCGCTACCGAGTTAACCCCCTCACAATCAGTGGAATTTTTTTATTTAATTTTAGCGCTGTTAATGTTTTTTTATATTTTTAAAGAAGCATACGTTTTTAATACAGGTTATCAAACAAGATGGCAATAAAATAAGACCTAATACTGTTTGCTTCAATCAAATTGAAAGAAACTTTTATGAAAAATAATGTAATGTGTTAAGAAATATTAGGGTTTTTCATTTATTTTTTTAGTACTCGCCGATACCAATTACCGATATCTGCCGCAACCATTTTGTTTACACTTCAGCTGTCAACAATGGTACAAAGCATTGAAGTTTATTTTACAAATGAAATGACCAAATACATTATTTTATTTTGCGTTTTTTTTTTTTTTTTTTTTTTTAAATGTGAATTGTGTAAATGTATGTTAACCACTTCAGCCCCGGACCATTTAGCTTGCCAAAGACCAGGCCCCTTTTTGCGATTCGGCACTGCATCGCTTTAACTGACAATTGCGCGGTCGTGCGACGTGGCTCCCAAACAAAATTGACGTCCTTTTTTTCCCACAAATAGAGCTTTCTTTTGGTGGTATTAGATCACCTCTGCGGTTCAAATTTTTTTGCACTATAAACAAAAATAGAGCGACAATTTTGAAAAAGTTCAATATTTTTTTGCTATAATAAATATCTCCAAAAAATATATAAAAAAAACAAACCTTTGTTTTTCCCCCAGTTTAGGCCGATACGTATTCTACTACATATTTTTGGTAAAAACAAAATCGCAATAAGCGTTTATTGATTGGTTTGCGCAAAAGTTATAGCGTTCACAAAATAGGGTATAGTTTTAAGGAATTTTTATTCATTTTTTTTATTTCACTAGTAATGACGGTGATCAGCGATTTTTATCGTGACTGCGACATTATGGTGGACATATCGGACACTTTTGACACATTTTTGGGACCATTGTCATTTTCACAGCGATCAGTACTATAAAAATGCACTGGTTACTGTGAAAATGACACTGGCAGTGAATGGGTTAACCACTAGGTGGCGCTGTAGGGGTTAAATGTTCCCTGCATTGTGTTTCCTTACTGAGGGGGGTCGGGCTATGTGTCGCATGTACATGGAGCGGAGATCGGTGTCATTGTTACTAGGCAGAGCAGGGAAATGCTTGTTTACACGAGCATCTCCCTGCTTCATACCTCCGTGAGACGATCGTGGGGATCCCCGCGGCCCGACTCACGGGGAAGGCAGGGGTGTCGCGAGCGCGTCGCCGGCGGCGCGCGTGTCCCCCACGTCGGGCAGTTTAAGGTTACGTACGAGCCATTCTGCCAACGTATATATATACAGTGCATGGTCGTTAAGTGGTTAAAGAGCAACCGTCATCTCTGTCCTGTGTCGGCTCCTCCTCTGAACCGCTGTTGACTCACCAACAGTCCCACTCACTTTAATGGGGACGGCTGGTGATGCGGCAGTGACATAACAAGGTGAGGGACGTGGCGGTAGCAGGTGAGTGGATGCCCGCTAACAGGTGCTGCCATGATGGATCTGAAATGACAGTTGCTCTTTAAATGTAAGGACTCAATCTTGCTGGTAGTTTAGAATCTTTAATATTTGCAAACAAAATGAAGGTTTCCTATTTAGAATAATAAGCTGTCAGGTTAGTAAAATGGCCATATCAGAACTGATTCAATCATACAGTTTGTAGTGTACATAGCTTTGCAAAACAATGGGATAAAGGAATCTTCCTGAACTTTGATTTATCTCATGGTTACTGTGAAATTGTGTGAATGTATCAATGCAGTGCATGTTATCTCAGCTTGCAGAGCTTGGATTTATTGAATAAGTTTACCAAAAATGTAAATAATGCAGAATATACAGCCTCATGCTACATAACTAAGCTCCATTTCATGCTTAACCACTTAACGACCGCCCACCGCCGATTTACATCGGCAGAATGGCACCGACAGGCAGAATCACGTAGATCTACGTGATCGCCTTTGTGCATCCGGACCCCCCTTCACTGCAGTGAGCGGCCGTTAAGTGTTCGGGAGCGATCAGGCATGAGGGGGCGGCCGCTCGATTCCGCCCCCCCCTCGCGATCGCTCCCGGCCAATGAAAATGCTTCCTCCGCCATGTGATGTAAACAAGGCTGGAGGAAGTGATGTCATCTCCCTCGCCGCGGTCTTTTCGTTCCCGGGGCCGAGCAGAGAAGAAGCAGGTTAGTGCACCAACAGTCCACTGACACGTAGGTACACATAGGCACACAAATCACCCCCCAGGTCACCCCAAAGCCCCCAATCACAGTGTCACTGATTGCAGTGATCATTTATTTTACTGATCACTGCATTTAGTGTCATCTGTGATTGTAAAAAGTTGCAGGGCAGTTAGGATTAGGCCCCTTTAGGTCCAGGGTAGCCCCCTAACCCCCCCTAATAAAGGTTTAACCCCTTGATCGCCCCCCAGGTAACCCTTTCACCCCCTAACGCCAGCGTCACTAAGTAATTGTTTTTCCGATCGCTGTATTCGTGTCGCTGGTGTTTTAGATAGGCAGTTATTTTTTTTTAGGTTCGCCGCAGGTTTTTATTAGTGTCAGGTACCCCCATATATTATTTTAACCCCCTGATTGCCCCTAGAGTTAACCCTTTCACCAGTGATCGCCGTATAAGCGTCACTGGTGTCACTGGTTAGCCAGTAAGTTATTTAGTTATTTAGGTTACCCGTCAGGTTTTTATATAGTGTCAGGTACCCCCATATTTAACCTAATAAAGGTTTTAACCCCCTGATTGCCCCTAGTTAACCCTTTCACCAGTGATCACCATATAAAGGTTACGGGTGACGCTGGTTGATTAGTTTGCTTTTTATAGCATCAGGGCACCCGCCGTATATAACCCAATAAAGGTTTAACCCCCCTGATCGCCCGGCGGGTGAGATCAATTAGGTTTTAGCGCCAGAGAGGGTCTGCGTCGCCCCAGGCAGTGTTAGGTTAGTGACAGTAACGCTAACACCCACGCGCAAAGCATACACCCCCCTTAGTGGTATAGTATCTGATCAGATCTATACTAGCATCCCCAGCGGTTTAGGGTTCCCAAAAACGCAGTGTTAGCGGGATCAGCCCAGATACCTGCTAGCGCCTGCGTTTAGCCCCTCCGCCCAGCCCAGCCCACCCAAGTGCAGTATCGATCGATCACTGTCACTTACCAAACACAACACACATAACTGCAGCGTTCGCAGTGCTTGGTTTTTGGGGCCCTGTACGCGGCTAGGCTCCCAAAAAGTCCCACACATGTGGTATCCCCGTACTCAGGAGAAGCAGCAGAATGTATTTTGGGGTGCAATTCCACATATAACCATGGCATGTGTGAGCAATATATCATTTAGTGACAACTTTTTGTAATTTTTATTTATTTTTTTTGTCATTATTCAATCACTTGGGACAAAAAAAAATAATATTCAATGGGCTCAACATGCCTCTCAGCAATTTCCTTGGGGTGTCTACTTTCCAAAATGGGGTCATTTGGGGGGGTTTTGTACTGCCCTGCCATTTTAGCACCTCAAGAAATGAGATAGGCAGTCATAAATTTAAAGCTGTGTAAATTTCAGAAAATGTACCCTAGTTTGTAAACGCTATAACTTTTGCGCAAACCAATAAGTATACGCTTATTGACATTTTTTTTACTAAAGACATGTGGCTGAATACATTTTGGCCTAAATGTATGACTAAAATTGAGATTATTCGATTTTTCTTATAACAAAAAGTAGAAAATATCATTTTTTTTCAAAATTTTCGGTCTTTTTCTGTTTATATCGCAAAAAATAAAAATCGCAGAGGCAATCAAATACCATTAAAAGAAAGCTCTATTTGTGGGAAGAAAAGGACGCAAATTTCATTTGGGTACAACATTGCATGTCTGCACAATTTACAGTTAAAGCAGCGCAGTGCCGAATCCCAAAAACAGGCCTGGTCCTAATGGCCCGAAATGGTCCGGGGCTTAAGTGGTTAATAAACTCAATTTTTTAATCTATCTTAAATGGAAAACTTTCTTTAGATTTTATTCCAAAAGCATTTTATTAATATAAATTTTAATACAAATACAATTTAACTGCTTAACGACCTCTTCACGCCGATATACGTCGGCAGAATGGCTCGTACAGGCACAATCGCGTACCTGTACGTGGCCCTTTAACTGCCGATGTCGGGGGCACGCTCGCGACCCCCTTGCCTTCCCCGTGAGTGGGACCGTGGGTCCCGTGGACTAGATCGCCGCGGGGATCCCCGCGATCGTCTTACGGAGGCTCGGAGCGGGGAGATGTGTGTGTAAACACGGCATCTCCCCGCTCCTCTACTGACAATGTCAGCGATCTCCGCTCTGTGTAATCAGAGCGGAGATTGGTGACGTGTCAGTCGTAGCCACGCCCCTAGGCACACTTAACCCCTCCAGCGCCCCTAGTGGTTAACCCCTTCACTGCCAGTGTCATTTTCACAGTAACCAGTGCATTTTTATTGCACTGTTCGCCGTGAAAATGACAATGGTCCCAAAAATGTGTCAAAAGTGTCCGATGTGTCCACCATAATGTCGCAGTCACGAAAAAAATCGCTGATCGCCGCCATTACTAGTAAAAAAAAAAAAAAAATTAATAAAAATGCCTTAAAACTATACCCTATTTTGTAAACGCTATAATTTTTGCGCAAACCAATCAATAAACGGCGATTGCGATTTTTTTTTTTTTTTACATTTTTTTTTTTGACCAAAAATATGTAGAAGAATACGTATCGGCCTAAACTGAGGGAAATTTTTTTTTCTTTTTTTATATTTTTTGGGGATATTTATTATAGCAAAAAGTAAAAAATATGTCATTTTTTTTTCTTCAAAATTTTCGCTCTATTTTTGTTTATAGCGCAAAAAAAATAAAAACCGCAGAGGTGAACAAATACCACCAAAAGAAAGCTCTATTTGTGGGAAAAAAAGGACGCCAATTTTGTTTGGGAGCCACGTCGCACGACCGCGCAATTGTCAGTTAAAGCGACGCAGTGTCGAATCACAAAAAGGGGCCTGGTCTTAATGGCCCGTATTGGTCCGGGGCTTAAGTGGTTAAATAAAGAAAATCAGAATTCGATTTTTTTTTTTTATTATTATTTTTTTTATAATTTTTTTTTTTTTTTTTTTTTTATTTTTTATCCACCCTGGCAGCTTTACTAGAGAGCAGTAAAAAAGCCTGACAATTTGTAATTCTTTCCCACTCTATACAAAACATTTAGAGACAAAGTTGGTTGCTGAGGGTGGACTTCCTAATTTCCCATATCTCCATACCTGTTTTGAGGTCAGTGATTCCCGGCCCTTTGCACATTTTATACGCCTCTTGCAGCTGTAGGAATTTTGCTTGGAGAAGTGGTCAAACATTTCAGCAAGTTGATGTCAGAAAATAGTGGGTAGTTCTGGGACACCTATGTAGATTAGTTTGCCTGTGGCCAGATGTACTGTGAGATCTAACATTTTTAAACTGCTCACTAGATAGCTCGTTTCCCTTTTTATACACACACACACACACACACAGTTGCAATGGGGAAAATCTTTCTGTTCAAATCGCATGTGATTCTTTGCAGTGAGATATGCATTTTTTTTTTTCTTTTGTATTGACGCAAATCGCATTGTAAAGTATCGGTACTCGTTATCGGCGAGTGCTTGACCGAAAAGAAAAACAATATCAGTGCAATTCTAGTATTTGGTGAAGGAATAATACAAATTATGTGATGGCGAGGGATAATTAAGTGTAAAGATATGGACAATGTACTTTTCCACCTTTGCCAATAAAAATGTCACTTGCCATTTTAGATGACAAGGGAAGTCTGGTGCCCCTTTCATATGGACAGGATGATACATCCAGAGTGGAAGAAGATGGATCCAACAAGGAAGATGATGATGCTAGCCCACATTCTGTAAGTACATTTGTGAAGAAGGCACTCTGGCCACCAATGATTCTCAGTTTAAGCTGAACTCTAGGTAAACAGCTGAATACTCGGGTGAATTACATATGTGGGAACTGTTTAACATGCCAAAGAATTTGTATTTGTGTGCATCCGGTTCTGAGATTTCCACAGCTCTGCCACACAGCACAGTGTTATCTGGCAAGGAAGGATCCCTTTTTTTTTCCCTTTTGTGTATATTACAGGCATACCCCACTTTTAAGTACACAATGGGTTTTATTTACTAAAGCTGGAAAGCCCAAAATCAGGCTCACTTCTGCATAGAAACCAATGAGCTTCTAACTCCAGCTTGTTCAATTAAGCCTGGTAATAAAACCTGGAAGCTCATTATTTTTTATGCAGAAGTGAGACAGATTTTGCGCTTTCCAGCTTTAGTAAATAAAACCCATTGTGTACTTAAAAGTGGGGTATGCCTGTAACACTAAGGCCCCTTTCACACTGGGGCGTTTTTTATGCGGTTTAGCGCTAATATTAGCGCTATTATACTGCATGAAAAAATCATGCCCTTTAGCCTTCAATGTGAAAGCCTGAAGGCTTTCACACTGAAGCGGTGCGCTAGCAGGACCGCTCCAAAAGTCCTGCTAGCCGCTTCTTTACAGCGGTAAAGGAGCGGTGTGTTCACCGCTCCTTTACCGCGGTCTCCCATTAAAATCAATGGGACAGCGCGGTAATACCGCCCGCAAACCGCGGCAATAGCCGCGGTTTGCAGGCGGTATTAACCCTTTTTCGGCCGCTAGCGGGGGTTAAATTCACCCCCCTAGCGACCGCATACCGCGGTAAGAACGACGGTATAGCAGCGCTGCAAATCGCGCTGCTATACCGCCACCGCTCCTGCCCGCCCCAGTGTGAAAGGGGCCTTACTGGGGTTTTCCCTCTCCCAGCCTGTGATTGTACAGTGAGGGAGAAGTAACCGGACTGATGAGATCATCCCTCAATCTCCACTTAATGGCATGTTCCTTGCTTACATATGTACTGATTGGCTGCTTGTGCTGTTTTTCTGTATCCCATTCTAAACCCTTCTGTACAGTAGATGGTAAGAGGTTGAAGCCGAGTCAAATTCAGTTACTTGCACTGCTTGCATTGGAAATTACATTTAAAGTGATACTAAAACTTTGTTTTAAAAAACAAAAACAAAAAATAAATAACAAACATGTCATACTTGCCTCCGCTGTGCAGCTTGTTTTGCACAGAGCGGCTCTCGCAGCTCCTCCCCGAATTAGATAACCCCCTGGGAGAAGCACCCCCCGTGGAAGTCCGTGGAAATCGTAAGAATCGGATTGGATGAAAACAGACAGGCGGTCCGTTTTCATCCGATCTCCATAGAGGAAAGTGGGGGCTTTGACAGGTCCGTCTCTGCACAGTGAGTGGAGACAGACCTGTCACCCGCCTGCTCAGCGGGGATCAGCCCTGCTGAGCAAAGCAGAGTCCGTACACGGACAAGCCCTGTGAAAGGACCCTTAGAGAAGACCGTTAAGCATGTATGATGGCAGGATCTTGTAGAACACTGTAGTAGATGTGCTGTATGTCCTGTGATCAGATCTGTAGGTGGCAATGATAACCCATGGGCATTTTCTACTATGATTGCTTCCCACACACCAGTATTCCAGTGATTAGACTATCATATACAGTTGGTACATATGATGGTTCTTACAGATCCTTGTTTATGTACATATTACTGTGACCATAGCCTAGGAGTTAGGCAGGGGACTTGTATCAAGTGCTTGTGGATCATGGTGGAATGTCAGTTTAAAGGCAATTTGTGTTGTGTTTTTCATGAGGTCTGTACTACACGGCATGATATTTCCTGACACTAAAGGTGTTGTTAGTTCTAGGTAGTTCTGTAATATTTTAAATACAACAGCTCAAAGCCTGAAGTTTCAAAAGCTACATAAGCTAGTTCTGAGGCAGATATGGTTGTTTTTGGCTTATAGGCTTCAATGGGAACGCTTGTAAACACTTGAATCAAGCGTTTTTCAGTGGTGTTTCCGCCATTTCTTTTTTTGCCTTGCTAGAACGCCTTACACACGACCGTTTTTCATGACGAGAAACATGCCATTTTTTAAATTGGTCGTGAAAAAACGGTCGTGTGTATGCTCCAAAGCATTTTACTTGACGAGAAAAATGGCCATTAAAAATTTAGAACCTGCTCTATTTTTTTCTCGTCGTTTTTCACGTTGTCGTTTTTCTCGTCGTGAAAAACGGCCGTGTGTAGGCTTTAACGACGTGAAAAAAACGCGCATGCTCAGAAGCAAACTATGAGACGGGAGCGCTCGTTCTGGTAAAACTAGCGTTCGTAATGGAGATGGCACATTCGTCACGCTGTAACGGACTGAAAAGCACGGAGACTGAAAAGTGCGAATCGTCTCTCACCAAAACTTTTACTAACACGCGGTAACATGAAATACGCAAAAGCAGCCCAAAGGGTGGCGCCATCCGAATGGATCTTCCCCTTTTTATAGTGCCGTCGTACGCGCTTTGCTCGAGCATTTTTTTCACGATAGTGTGTATGCAAGGCAGGCTTGAGAAGAATCACGTGGAGAAAAACGTTTTTTTTTTTTCAGTGACATTAAAAACGGCCTTGTGTATGCGGCATTAGTGTTTTCTATTGGCTGAAACAAAAAACACCTGAAGCTTGAATACACATTTGAAATATGCTTCTAACCACTTCGGCCCCTTTCACACTGAGGCGCTTTTGCAGGCAGTATTGCGCTAAAAATAGCGACTGCAAAGCGCCCTGAAAAAGCCGCTACTTTGTATCCAGTGTGAAAGCCCGAGGGCTTTCACACTGGAGCGTTGCGCTTGCAGAAGGGTAAAAAAAACTCCTGCAAGCCGCGTCTTTGAGGCGCGATAGGAGCGGTAAAAATACCGCTCCTATAGCGCCCCTGCCCACTGAAATCTATGGGGTAGCGCCTCCAAAACGCTGCAAAGAGGCGTTATTGCGGGCGTTTTTTGGTCGCTAGCGGGGTTAAAATCACCCCAATAGCGCCCGCAAATCGCGGCAGTGCTTCAGTGTGAAAGTAGCCTAAAAGACCACAATACGTATATATACACGTGCACTTGTAGTGGTTTACCAGGGTTGTGGCTGAAGCTATCAGCCATTGCCCCGGTGTTTCTTTTTTCAGCTGGCGGCTGGCTTTATCGTGAAAGCTTTCCGAGCAGCTCATGAGTCGGTGTCTCCCGGGATTGCTGTTTCCGCCTGCTCGCCTGTGAAACGATCTGTTGGTGTGGCTGGCTGGTCCTAGAGGCCATCGAAGACTAGATCTCTATGGGCTTGGAGGACAGGAGCGACGTCAGGCTGGAAGTAAACAAATTATATATATATAGGGGGGAGGTGTGTTAAAAAAGGCCCAATATAACACACACTTAGCGCCAGTTCAAACCAACAATGATTAGCAGTAGCACACCTAAAGTGATATGATAAAATATTTTTCTCAAAATATTCTAAAATCCTAAGCTGCTGTTTAAAATAGGAATCACAATGAAAAAGAGGTAAAATAATAAGGTAGAGCAAATTGCTGGGATATTAATTTACACCAAACAGCGCTATTTGGTGTAAATTAATATCCCAGCAATTTGCTCTACCTTATTATTTTATCTCTTTTTTTTATTTATATATATGTGTGTGTGTGTGTGTGTGTGTGTGTGTGTGTGTGTGTGTGTGTGTGTGTGTGTGTGTGTGTGTGTGTGTGTGTGTGTGTGTGTGTGTGTGTGTGTGTGTGTGTGTGTGTGTGTGTGTGTGTATGTATGTATGTGTATATATATATATATATATATATATAATTTTTTTTTTTTTTTTTTGCTTTTAAAGGTAAAATAGAGATTTGGGGTCTTTTTGACCACAGACCTCTTTTATTTCTATTACAGGGACAGTCTAAAAAAGTAAAATGAATAGGAGAAAGAATTTGAAAGCGCCGACATCCTTCCGTGCTCGCGCACAGAAGCGAACGCCTACGTAAGTGGCGCACGCATATGTAAACTGTATTCACACCACACATGTGAGGTATCGCCGCAAACGTTCGAGTGGGAGCAATAATTCTAGCGCTAGACCTCCTCTGTACCTCTCAACAAGTTACCTATGGAGATTTTTAAGTACCATAGTTTGTCGCCATTCCACAAACGTGCAAAATTTTACAGCATGACACGTTTGGTATCTGTTTACTCAGCATAACATGATCTTTCACATTTTACAAACAAATAGGGGTAAAGATTCTGTTTTATTTATTTATTTTTGTTCAAGTGTATTTTTCCCCAAAAATCCTGCTGCACAAATACCGTTTGACATAAAAAAAAAATTGCAATGATCACCATTTAATTTCCTAGGGTCTGCTAAAAAGAGAGAAGTATAATATTTAAGGGTTATAAGTAATTTTCTAGCAAAAAATACTGATTTATAAACAAAGTGCCAGAAAAAGCCTGGTCTTCAATCTGAAAATTGCTCTGCCTGGCATTTAGGCATTCACCGGAGCATGTGACTGTGACGTCATGAGAAGCCTATATTAATGCGGAGCGGAGCGAACAGCCAGTATTACAGCGGAAGGAAGCGACGCGTCAACATCGAGGAGGAGAAGAGAGAAGAAGACGGCGACGGGAAGACCGGCCCCTCCACTAGCAAAAGAGCTACCAAGAAGTTAGTGGAGGGGCCGGCAGAAGGACAACGGAGAGCCGGACGGGAAGACCGGGCCTCCGCTAGCAAAAGAGCTAAAAGAAGTTAGCGGAGGCCCGGCGGAAGAAAGAACCGGAGAGCGGGAGAAGAAGAAGGCGACGGAGAAGACCGGGCCCTGCTAGCAAAAGAGCTAAAATAAGTTAGCGGAGGCCCGGCAGAAGAAAGAACCGGAGAGCACGGAGACCCCCGAAGTCGGAAGAAGACCCCGGAGCTGTGCAATAAATTAATTTAAAAAGCTGTGTTGTGTTTTTTCTTGACATTTTTTTTCCACCAGGTGAATAGGTAGGGGTACGATGTACCCCATACTCATTCACATAGGGTGGGGGGCCGGGATCTGGGGGCCCCCTTATCAAGGGGGGGCTCCCGGATTCCGATAAGCCCCCCGCCCGCAGACCCCGACAACCAATGGCCAGGGTTGTCGGGAAGAGGCCCTGTCCTCATCAACATGGGGGCAGAGTGCTCTGGGGTGGGGGGGCCGCAGGTCGCCCCCCTGCCCCAGAGCACCAAACACCCCATGTTGAGGGCATGCGGCCTGGTACGGTTCAGGAGGGAGGGGGGGCCGGTCTCTCGTCCCCCCCTCTTCCCCTGCGGCCTGCCAGGTTGCGTGCTCGGATAAGGGTCTGGTTTGGATTTTGGGGGGACCCCCACGCCGTTTTTTCAGCGTAGGGGGTTCCCCTTCAAATCCAGACCAGACCCAAGGGCCTGGTATGCTCTTGGAGGGGGAACCCATGCCGTTTTTTTTATTTAAATTTGGTGTGGAGTTCCCCCTGAAGAGCAGCACAGCACAAGTCGCATGCCAAAGTCGGATCATGCAAGACTGCGGTCCGACTTTGATCTGACTTCAATGATAGTCAATGGGCTGAAGTCGGATCAAAGTCGGACCAAAGTAGTACAGGGAGCATTCTCAAAGTCGGACCGACATGTATCGGACCAATTAAGACGGCTCCCATAGGGAAACATTGATTTTCACACGTCATGTGACATGAGCTCCCAATGTCGGAGCGTTTGTCGGACCAGTGTGAACCAGGCCTAAGTCAGGGCTCTGGCTGGGCCATTCAAGAACAGTCACAGAGTGGTTGTGAAGCCACTCCTTCGTTATTTTAGCTGTGTGCTTAGGGTCATTGTCTTGTTGGAAGGTAAGCCTTCGGCCCAGTCTGAGGTCCTGAGCACTCTGGAGAAGGTTTTCGTCCAGGATATCCCTGTACTTGGCTGCATTCATCTTTCCCTTGATTGCAACCAGTCGCCCTGTCCCTGCAGCTGAAAAACACCCCCCACAGCATGATGCTGCCACCACCATGCTTCACCGTTGGGACTGTATTGGACAGGTGATGGAATTAAGGCCAAAAAGTTCTATCTTGGTCTCATCAGACCAGAGAATCTTATTTCTCACCATCTTGGAGTCCTTCAGGTGTTTTTTAGCAAACACAATGCAGGCTTTCATGTGTCTTGCACTGAGGAGAGGCTTCCGTCGGGCCACTCTGCCATAAAGCCACGACTGGTGGAGGACTGCAGTGATGGTTGACTTTCTACAACTTTCTCCCAACTGCATCTCTGGCGCTCAGCCACAGTGATCTTTGGGTTCTTCTTTACCTCTCTCACCAAGGCTCTTCTCCCCTGAGACGGCCAGCTCTAGGAAGGGTTCTGGTCATCCCAAACGTCTTCCATTTAAGGATTATGGAGGCCACTGTGCTCTTAGGAAACTTAAGTGCAGCAGAAACCTTGGCCAGATCTGTGCCTTGCCACAATTCTGTCTCTGAGCTCTTCAGGCAGTTCCTTTGACCTCATGATTCTCATTTGCTCTGACATGCACTGTGAGCTGTAAGGTCTTATATAGACAGGTGTGTGGCTTTCCTAATCAAGTCCAATCAGTATAATCAAACACAGCTGGACTCAAATGAAGGTGTAGAACCATCTCAAGGATGATCAGAAGAAATGGACAGCACCTGCGTTAAATATATGAGTGTCACAGCAAAGGGTCTGAATACTTAAAATGAGAAAAAACCTCTAGTTGGTGGGATTTTGGAGGCAATATAAAAAATATGAAAAAAACTCAATTAAAATTTTGAAATATTTATTTATACACATGCCACATAACGCGGACACATATATGAAAAAAGAACAAATGGTACAAAAAGGCACATATATATGAAAATTCTACAAAAACTACATAGATCTGACATGATACAAATCTTCCGAAGATGAATACAATAGCCTGAGTTGACCGCTCCAGCCAGAAGCAGATCAAAGGAGGCTTGTCCAACGCGTTTCAAACTGTAAACGTCCTTCTTCAGGGAATTCAAATGCATTCACTTCTACAAGAATAAATTTTCTATTAAATACAGAAACAATAAAATAATTTTCACTTTAATTTCAACTGTTATATGAAATACAGCGAAACAGCAAAAAAACTTACACAAAAAAAAAACTCATATGAAAAAATGTTCCATCAATGTTCCCATATGTGCATCCCAGGTTCCAGTAACACTGTGTTGTGGAATCCCCGATACCCTCAAAGTTCCAGGAAAACTTTTCCATCAGAAACAAGTCCATATAAGAAGTACGGACATATGAAAAAATTGGTCCAAGATAGGTGCCTTAAATAAAAAATAACATACATAGGTATGAAAGTAATTCCATTGGGGAGTAAAATAAATCTCCCTAAAGAAAATGGATATGGTACCTGTAGATGGAAAGTGGAAATCTACAATTCGGATTCATCAGGTAATATAACTCATATAGGAGGACAAAAAACCAGTGGATTCTTGAGTCCAAAGATATATGTCCTAAAACATCAAAAAATATATATGAAATAGGATAAAAATTATTCTATCCATCAAAAAGAGAGAGAAGAAATTCCTCCCTCTCCTAGGTGGAACTTTTAGAATATTACCTGTCAAGAGGATCAAGAATCACGATTGATATCCAGAAAAGGTTCCATGCAACAGAGGTCCATACAAAAACATCCTCTGCCTACCAGCAGAGGGAGAGAATGACACCATATAACTTCTTTGGCGTCCTATATATCCCTCTGCTGTGTCTGATTGGTCCAGACAGGGTCACATGACGCACCTGCTCATAGAGCAGAGCGTCATGTTGCCATGGATACGCCGCATTTGCCACGCCAGATCACGTCCAGCGCCGGTCACATGACGCAACAGCACCAATCAGCGGCGCGTCTGCCATCGGCGCATAGAGGCAGCAAAATAGGCAGCGAAGCCAGAAAACTGGTCCACGGTCCCATTACATGCCCGATGTGATGCCATCCATCGCGCCCCGCTGAAGAGAAGGGCATGATGAGTGACCACAGAAGCCCGATCAGCCCCAATTCTGGTCCGTTCCGCACCGCAGGAAGTGCAGAGATGGCCATCTTGAATGTGGGCAAATTTAGGGGATACCGATATAAAGGGTAAAAAAGATGGTACTGGGTTGTGATGGGACAGTCAGACATGGAGTAACAGTGTGAGCTGGTACCCAGGATATAGATCCTTCCCCCAGAACAATAATATGGACGGGGAGCGGGCCATGGACTATTACCACCGGTGCCGTTTTTAACCTATGATAGGAATATGTCCCTAACAAGGAAAAAATTGATAGGGGGCAATTTCCCATGGGGAAAACCCCCTCCCCGGCACCGGATATGAACATGTAAAATCGGAAAAACGGGAATACTGGATAGAAATAACGGGCCACCCCAAAGACATGCCTCTGGTTGTGTCACTGACCAATTGGATGCATGCATGGGAGCATATCAAGAAATCCGTTCCGCCCAAGGGATCATATATACCTCCGCAGAAAGGACTGTTAAGAACATTCAACATACAAAATACATATAAACAACAATCTATATTGGGATTTGGGATGATGGCAATTACATGTTGGGTTGCATGAGGTGTTACATTTTTTCAAGGGTCTGAATACTTAGGACCATGTGATATTTCAGTTTTTCTTTTTTAATAAATCTGCAATAATGTCAACAATTCTGTGTTTTTCTGCCAATATGGGGTGCTGTGTGTACATTGAGGAAAAAAAATGAACTTAAGTGACTTTAGCAAATGGCTGCAATATAACAAAGAGTGAAAAATGTAAGGGGGGTCTGAATACTTTCCGTACCCACTGTGTGTATGTGTGTGTGTGTGTGTGTGTGTGTATATGTGTGTGTATATATATATATATATATATATATATATATATATATATATATATATATATATATATATATTCGTATTCATTCTCTAAAACTGTTCAGCCAGTCTTGTGATTTAGGCCCTCTTTGTCTCTCTGCACGATCATGTAGTTCCGTTTTGTTTTGTTTTTTTTTTTTTCTACTGCAGTAAAAGTGAGTTTGATAAAGAAAAATCAACTGGGTTCTCTCAGAAACCACATTGGGCTTTCCTGCATCGGAAGCATGGGTTTTCAAATCACCAGATTAACAACAAAAAAGGAGGCTTTGTGCAGTACAGCAATGCCTGGAAGGTCTGACGTGCTAAAGTATGCCCATACACCTATAGATGTTTCTGCTCAGCCTGCAGGCTGAATGAAAACAATATAAATGACTCCATCCACGCTTTACCGCACAGATGGAGAAATGTCTCATTGCAGCTATTGTTTCTGAACAGCACCTACATTGGATTCAGTCTTTGTTCAGCTGACAGGCTTGTGTCCAGCTCCTTTGATTTTTCTGTTGAGTGATGTTGGGCTAGACGCAGCCTACAGTGCCGCCCGCTCATCACCCTCATCAGGATCTGGAAGAAATTGGAACAGTGTATGACCAGCTTAAGCATGTAGATTCTTCTCTCTATAGGCAGTTCAATGCTTATTGTCAACTAAAGTATACCTTTCAAAAATGGCTCGTTATGTGGTGTCACTCCAGGTCAGTCCCAGCTTGCCCACCATAATCCAATGCTTACACAGTTCATCTTTGGCAATCGCTTTTACAGAAAAGATAGATGCACACCAACATAGTCCAGAGCATCTTCTATTACACAGTCTACAAGCAGAAACCTCTAACACAAATATAGTGTACCTGTGCCCAGATTATAGACATTAAAACTGAACCCCCGAGCACAAAAATATTCATTTAAAGTTATATCTTAATTAGCACTGATGATATAAATCCACTTTGTGTGTACCAAATGCCTTTGCACACTCAGTACCCTGTAAAATATAGCAGCAATATCATCACTGTGCTCCTCATTGCCTGTGCAGAGAGCAGAGTTGTGGGAGGGATCCAATAGGCCCCACTCACTATTGGCTGCCTGCTGAAAACTACAGGAGGGGGCGGAGACTAGACCAGTCACCCTGCACAAGGAGAGAGAGAACAGCACCGACTGGTCCTTATTACAGGAAGCCCCTGCACAGAGGAAAAAAAATACACAAAGTACACCAGTGTAATAATTTACCATTTGTGCCAAAATAATTCTTGTAATGTGTGTAATGTCTGTTTTTTATGTGTTGCCTTTTACGGGCTTAATGTAACGTTTCTCTAATATTTGTTTTGTAGCGGACCCCCAAAATTGGGGTCGCTGTGCCTTAAATTAAAGGGCAGCCTGGGCAATAGTTTGGCTCGGGTTTTCTGAATTTTGGATTGGACTCTGCTGTGGTGTTGCCTGGGTGTATAGTTCCCCTTGACCTGCGGGTGGCGCTGTTGCCCAGGTCTTGGGTCGAAGCACAGGTGGCATTGTAGTGTGAGTGGGTTTCCTCTCTCAGCAGCCATACAGTGGGCGTGGTCTACCTGCTGTGCATGCCGGGAGAGCGTACATAAGGGGCAGACACAATCAAGCGGAGAGATTGGCTGGGGGATTCCACGGGGGACCCCTGGTGGCGAGAGTCGCGTCCTTTGGCCCTGCTGGCCAGGGGTGCGTGAATTGGTCGAGAAGTCTCGGGCACCTTTAGCCCGAGGCTATAGTGTTCCAGGTAGGCTCAGTACCTTCAACTGGGTCTACAACCAAACCATCGGAGTCCCAGGGTACCCGTGGGAGGGTGGCCCGCTCTGAAAGAGAGGAAACCAGGGAGGACCTGCCCGGAGGATCGGTGAAGGAAGTCACTGTCTCAGGAGAGGCTTGGTTGCCTATCAGAGGGAAGGATTCCGTGAGTTGTACAATAGCACCTGTGATGTGCCCCTTGGCACTTATGGTTTCTAGATTTGCGGGCGATAGAGAGTTCTAGATTCAGGAACTAAAGGATTCTGTGGCAGAGGATCTCCTGAACTTGTCCTTGAAGGGGACTAAATCTGAAGTAACTGTTCGTGTTTCACTCCGGCTGCTAGAACCGTGAGAGGGATCTATCCGGGTGAGCAATACCCACTCAGGCTTGAGTGGAGAATAGGGTAAAAGGTTCAGGCACGCGGCACCCAATCTCCCTACCCAACTCTATTTCTATCTTCAACTTTTTCCCACTAAGTTCCAAGCAAGAAAAATAAACTTGTTTGTTGGAGTTTAAACAGTCTGGATATTGGCCTTCTTTTAAGAGAAAGAATAGACTTTTCCCTACACTCTAGGGACGAGAACCAATGGAGGGAGGTAACTCGCTGCAGGACCCAAAAATTATATGAACACCGCTCAACCTCTTATACCAGGAGGATACGGGCATGTGGCATGGTGTGCCCTACTCTGCAGGTGGAGGTAAGCAGGAGAAAAAGGGTCTGTGTGTTACACGTTCTTAACAGAATATAGCTGTAAGAGCATTTAAGCAGAGGAGGTAAAGAACATTTGATTAATTGAGAAACTAGTGCAACACTAAAAACATTCAACCAGAAGAGGAATAATATCAGAGCAGAGCGGGCACATGACACGTCTGTGTCCACTCAGTTTATGCAGAGCTGACCCGGACTCTACAGGTGGCCAGGAGTAAATGGACTGCACTGTCAGTTTACACTCAACTATCCGCTATGCCTAAACGGAAGAGAACTCTTTTATGTTTTGTAGTGGACCCGGTGGTAGGCAAGTGTAATTATACACAAGTCTGTTTACACCCATCTGTCCATGGAGATGAATGGACTTTCTAATGAGTTACACCTGATTGGAATGGGAGCATAAAAGGGGCCTAATGCCTCGTACACACGACCGGTTTTCCCGGCAGGAAAAAAAGCAACGCTTTTCCCGACGGGATTTCTCTCAAGCCTGCCTTGCATACGCACGTTCAGGCCAAATACCGCTGAACTTTTGACTGCCAAGAACGCGGTGACGTCAAAGACTACGACGAGTCGAGATAATTACGTTCTATACTTCCGCGCATGCGTCGAATTGTTTACAAGCATGCACGTTTTTTTCCCCCTCGGGAAAGCATACATACAACGGTTTTCACGACGGGAAAAAGACGGGAATCCCGCGGGAAAAAAGAGAACACGTTCTCGTAGGGAAAATTGCGATAGAGCATACACACGGCCGGTTTTCCCAGCCAAAAGCTGTCATGGCAGTTTTCACCGACGGGAAAACCGGTCGTGTGTACGAGGCATAAGGCTCGGTTCACACTGCTGCGCTGTGAATTTGTTCTGTTTTTTTGTCCTGTGTGAGGTGCAAATTTACAGCGATTTTACCGTGAATTTCAGGAGTTAGACATGGCTGCGATTGATGTTCTAGCCAATGGAATCCTAATGTAAAAAAAAAAAAAGTGTTAATTTCCTGTGTACTTCCTGTTTTTTGTGCAGAGTAGTGTGGTGGAATTTGCACACATGTGAACCATCAATGCGATTCCAGAACGATTTACATTGATGTCTATGGAGACTAAATTCGCAACGCTGTAAACTTGCACAAGACCCTTTTTTGTATCTCATCGCATTCGTAGAGGAATCGCAACGCATGTATGTGAAGGACCGTTATTGAAAACAATGACTTTATGGATGACATGCGAATTTAGAATGTGTTTTTGACGCGTTCACATTTGTTATGAACTTGCATCAGTGTGAACTGGGCCTTAGGCTACATTCACAGCGCGATTGGGCCCAATGCGAATAGTAGAGGGAGGAATCGGGTTTCTGCTGCGACTTTCAGCGGCTAGGTGGAACTGTCAGCCCCTGTAAACTATGACAGGTCACTGGTGGGCTGCAGCTATCTGGTGCTGTCCACCCAGCCAGTGGTTACTGCTGGACCCACTTTGTGTGCATCCAGCAGTGGTCACCGTAGGTAATTGCTGGCTGTGCAGAGCAGCAATTGGGTAAATCTGTCAAACATTCTGTGTCTGCAACATTGTATCATTGCTGTGTACCAGATCACACTTCATTTACTGTGATCATCAGCTCCACCTAGTGGTCATAATGAAGTATGATCTGATTCACGCTAAGGCTTCGTTCACATGGCTGTAAATATTTTACCGATGTTATTATACATGTGTTTTTAAGGAGGAAAGTTCCTGTGTATCGAAACTTGCTTATAGATGCGTGAAGACGTGCATGATCCATTTATTTTTCCCCTTTGTTTAGACTTAAAGGGGTTGTAAAGGTTTGTTTTTTATTTTCTAAATAGGTTCCTTTAAGCTAGTGCATTGTTGGTTCACTTACCTTTTCCTTAGATTTCCCTTCTAAATGTTTTTTTTCTTTGTCTGAATTTCTCACTTCCTGTTCCTCCTCAGTAAGCTGTTCTGGCTGACTCAACACCACTCAGATGATGGTGTGAAGTTTACTGAGGAGAAACAGGAAGTGAGAAATTCAGACAAAGAAAAAAAACATTTAGAAGGTAAATCAAAGGAAAAGGTAAGTGAAGCAACAATGCACTAGCTTAACCACTTAACGACCGCTCACTGTATATATACGTCGGCAGAATGGCACCGACAGGCACAATCACGTAGAGCATACGTGATTGCCTTTGTATAGTTGGGGGGTCCGATCGGACCCCCCTTCTGTACAGTGAGCGGTGGCTAAGTGTCCGGGAGCGTTCCGGGATGAGGGGGCAGCCATTCGTTTCTGGCCACCCCCTCGCGATCGCTCCCGGCGAATGGAAATGCCCCCTCTGTCTGTGTCAGACAGAGGGAGCAGGAGGAAGTGATGTCATCTCTGGTGCGGCGCTCACATATACCGAGCGCCGTACAAGAGAAGATATCAGGTCAGTGCACACAACACTACACTGACACCAGGACACATAGGGACATAAATCCCCCCCCAGACACCCCAGATCACCCCGCAGATCACCCCCCCAGCCCCCAGTCACAGTGTCACTGATTGCAGTGACCATTTATTTACTGATCGCTGCAATCAGTGACATTTGTGACTGTAAAAGTGTCACCAAAGTTTAGTCTTAGGTCCAGTGTAGCCCCCTAACCCCCCCTAATAAAGGTTTAACCCCCTGATCACCCCCCAGATAACCCTTTCACCGCCTATTACCACTGTCGCTTAGCGATCATTTTTCTGAACGCTGTCTTAGCGTCAGTGATGCCGATCGGCAGCCAGTAATTTTTTTTAGGTTCACTGCAGGTTTTTATAGCGTCAGGTACCCCAATATATTATCTAATAAAGGTTTAACCCCATTGATCGCCCCCCAGGTAACCCTTTCACCCCCTATCACCACTGTCGCTAAGCAATTGTTTTTCTAAACGCTGTCTTAGTGTCGGTGATGCAGATCGTAGCCAGTAATTTTTTTTAGGTTCGCCGCAGGTTTTTATAGCGTCAGGTACCCCAATATATTATCTAATAAAGGTTTAACCCCCTTGATCGCCCCCCAGGTAACCCTTTCACCCCCATCACCACTGTCGCTAAGCAATCGTTTTTCTAAACGCTGTCTTAGTGTCGGTGATGCAGATCGGTAGCTGGTAATTTTTTTTAGGTTCGCCGCAGGTTTTTATAGCGTCAGGTACCCCCATATATTATCTAATAAAGGTTTTAACCCCCTGATTGCCCCTAGTTAACCCTTTCACCAGTGATCACCATATAAGTGTTACGGGTGACGCTGGTTAGTTAGTTTGCTTTTTATAGTGTCAGGGCACCCGCCGTGTATATAACCCAATAAAGGTTTAACCCCCTGATCGCCCGGCGGGTGATATCAATTAGGTTTTAGCGTCAGAGAGGATCTGCGTCACACCCCAGGCAGCGTCAGGTTAGTGCCAGTAACGCTAACACCCACGCGTGAAGCATACACCCCCCTTAGTGGTATAGTATCTGAACAGATCAATATCTGATCTGATCTATACTAGCGTCCCCAGCAGTTTAGGGTTCCCAAAAACGCAGTGTTAGCGGGATCAGCCCAGATACCTGCTGGCACCTGCGTTTTGCCCCTCCGTCCAGCCCAGGCCACCCAAGTGCAGTATCGATCGATCACTGTCACTTACAAAACACAACACACATAACTGCAGCGTTCGCAGAGACAGGCCTGATCCCTGCGACTCCAGTGCTGTAGGAGGTGATTTCACCACCACATTTAAAAAAAAAAAGCAAATATGCCGAAGCATTGGGGCAGCAGGGGCGGAGGAGCGATTTTGCTCCTAATGCCGCGTACATACGGTCGAAATTCCGACGGAGGCTTGCCCGTGGAAAAGTCCGACCGTGTGTGCGGCATAACTTTTTTGCGGGAGGATGCCCCCATGCTTCGGCATATATAAATGGTGCGTGTATGCCCATCATTGGAAGTGGGTGGATGAAGGGCGGTATTCTAATGCTGGGCATACCCACCGATCAATCTCTTTTTTCGTTCAGCCAACTGGCTGCATGAAATAAAAAGATTACAATACATGTCCAACAAGGACCAGCAACGTACTGGTATGTTGCTGGACTTTGAATGTTTATACCAGAATGATGCCTGCGGGTTTAGGTATCATCTTGGTATCATTCTTTTCAGCCTGCGGCCGGCTTTCATGTAAAAGCAATCCTAGCGGCTAATTAGCCTCTGGACTGCTTTTACAAGCAGTGGGAGGGAATGCCCCCCCCCCCCCCCGGATATAAAAAGCGCCATTGGGAAAGCATTTTATCACACCGATCTTGATGTGGTCAGATGCTTTGAGGGCAGAGGAAAGATCTAGGGTCTAATAGACCCCAGTTTTTTCAAAAAAAAGAGTACCTGTCACCACCTATTGCTATCATAGGGGATATTTACATTCCCTGAGATAACAATAAAAATGATTAAAAAAAAAAATACTTGGAAGGAACAATTTAAAAATAAAATAAAAAAGCAAAATTAATAATAAAAAAAAAAAGAAAAAAAAAAAGCACCCCTGTCCTGCCCTGCTCTTGCCCAATGGCGAACGCAAGCGTCGGTCTGGCGTCATATGTAAACAGCAATTGCACCATGCATGTGAGGTATCACCGCGAAGGTCAGATCGAGGGCAATCATTTTAGCAGTAGACCTCCTCTGTAAATCTACTGGGGTAACCTGTAAAGGCTTTTAAAGGCTTTTAAAAATGTATGTAGTTTGTCGCCAATGCGCGTTTGTGCGAAATTTTAAAGCATGTCGTGTTTGGTATCTATGTTCTCGGCCTAAGATCATCTTTTTTATTTCATCAAACATTTGGGCAATATAGTGTGTTTTAGTGCATTAAAATTAAAAAAAAGTGTATTTTTTAACCCAAAAAATGTGTTTGAAAAATCGCTGCGCAAATACTGTGTAGAAAAAAAAAATGCAACACCCACCATTTTAATCTGTAGGGCCTTTGCTTTAAAAATATATATAATGTTTGGGGGTTCAACATAATTTTCTTGCAAAAAAAAATGTTTTCATGTAAACAAAAAGTGTCAAAAAGGGCTTTGTCTTCAAGTGGTTAGAAGAGTGGATGTAAGCTTCCTAATGTTGTGTATAAAATGCCAGAACAGTTCAAAACCCCCCCCAAATGACCCCATTTTGGAAAGTAGACACCCCAAGCTATATACTGAGAGGCATGTCGAGTCCATGGAATATTTTATATGTTGACACAAGTTGCGGAAAAAAGACAATTTATTTTATTTTTTTTATTTTTTTGCACAAAGTTGTCACTAAATTATATATTGCTCAAACATGTCATGGGCATATGTGGAATTACACCCCAAAATACATTCTGTTGCTTCTCCTGAGTACGGGGATACCACATGTGTGAGACTTTTTGGGAGCCTAGCCACGTACGGGACCCCAAAAACCAAGCACCGCCTTCAGGCTTTCTAAGGGTGTAAATTTTTGATTTCACTTCTCACTGCCTATCACAGTTTCGGAGGCCATGGAATGCCCAGATGGCACAAAACCCCCCCAAATGACCCCATTTTGGAAAGTAGACACCCCAAGCTATTTGCTGAGAGGTATTGTGAGTATTTTGCAGATCTCGCTTTTTGTCACAAAGTTTTGAAAATTGAAAAAAAAAAAAAATATATATATATATATATTTTCTTTCTTCATTTTCAAAAACAAATGAGAGCTGTAAAATACTCGCCATTCCTCTCAGCAAATAGCTTGGGGTGTCTACTTTCCAAAATGGGGTCATTTGGGGGGGTTTTGTGCGATTTTGGCATTTTATGGCCTTCGAAACTGTGATAGGTAGTGAGGAGTGAAATCAAAAATTTGCGCCCTTAGAAATCCTGAAGGCGGTGCTTGGTTTCCGGGGTCCCGTACGCGGCTAGGCTCCCAAAAAGTCCCACACATGTGGTATCCCCGTACTCAGGAGAAGCAGCAAAATGTATTTTGGGGTGAAATTCCACATATAACCATTGCATGTGTGAGCAATATATCATTTAGTGACAACTTTTTGTAATTTTTTTTTTTTTTATTTTTATTTTTTTAGTCATTATTCAATCACTTGGGACAAAAAAATAAAAAATTCAATGGGCTCAACATGCCTCTCAGCAATTTCCTTGGGGTGTCTACTTTCCAAAATGGGGTCATTTGGGGGGGTTTTTGTACTGCCCTGTCATTTTAGCACCTCAAGAAATGAGATAGGCAGTCATAAATTTAAAGCTGTGTAAATTTCAGAAAATGTACCCTAGTTTGTAAACTCTATAACTTTTGCGCAAACCAATAAATATACGCTTATTGAATTTTTTTTTACTAAAAACATGTGGCTGAATACATTTTGGCCTAAATGTATGACTACAATTGAGTTTATTCGATTTTTCTTATAACAAAAAGTAGAAAATATCATTTTTTTTCCAAATTTTCGGTCTTTTTCCGTTTTATATCGCAAAAAATAAAAATCGCAGAGGCAATCAAATACCATTAAAAGAAAGCTCTATTTGTGGGAAGAAAAGGACGCAAATTTCGTTTGGGTACAACATTGCATGTCCGCACAATTTACAGTTAAAGCAGCGCAGTGCAAAATTCTGAATTCACCTCTGGTCCTTTAGCTACCAAATGGTCCGGGGCTTAAGTGGTTAAAGGAACCTATTTAGAAAATAAAAAACGAACCTTTACAACCCCTTTAATATACAGATTTAAAAATGCATATACATGTTTTTTATACGTGTAAGTAGATTTTTCGATTCTGTTATGGATCTGAATTCCGTGCATGTTTGCACATCTGTGTGTACGGCTCCATTTAACCTCTTCCCGACCAGTTGCCGTCATACAGCAGCAGGTTGGCTCTCTTGGGAGAAGCTCTATGTCGGCTTGCGCAGTGGCGGGCACGCACTGCACACTGCGGGAGCTTGCCTGTGCGTCTGGCGGACTCGATGTCTGCTGGCGACCCGCAATCGCCTAGTACAGAGGCAGAATGGAGATCTGCCAGTGTAAACAAGCGGCTCCCCGTTATGTCAAATGTCCTGACGGAGATCTACTGTCCCCAGTGATCGGGAATAGTGATCTCTGTCATGTCCCTGGCAGCCCATCCCCCCCCCCCTACGGTCACAACACACTGAGGGAAACACACTTAACCCCTTGATCGCCCCCTAGTGTTAACCCCTTCCCTGACGGTGTAATTTTTACATTGATCCGTGCATTTTTCTAGCACTAATCAATGTAGTAATGTCACTGGTCCCCAAAGTGTAATTTGGGGTCAGATTTGTGCACTGCAATGTCGCAGTCCCGCTAAAAATCACAGATCGCCACCATTACTAGCAAAAACAATAAAAAAATCGAAGTCCCTAAATCTATCCCATAGTTTGTAGACGTGATCACTTTTGCGCAAACCAATCGATATACTCATATTGGGATTTTTTTTTTTACCAAAAATATGTAGAATACATATCGGCCTAAACTGATGAATAAGTATGTATGTATGTATGTATGTATTGTGAGGGGGTTAACTCGGTAGCGGGTGTTTGTGACCCCCTGGATGGGCTCCCCACACAAAAACAGGCCCAGCAGACGGAGGTTGTGGTTTTCAAGATCAAAAGGTGCGGTTTATTTCTCTATTTACAGTGACAAAAACACAGCAAAGCAAAAAGAAACATAAACAAAATAAATCCTGGTCAGCTTGACCTCTGACTAAACATGCAGGTTTCCCTAACTAACAACTGGGATCAGCCTGGTGCTGTCCTAGTCCCTAAGTCCCTGGTTTAGTAAATGTCCAAACAAATAGCCACACAGGCTTTGTCTCACCGCACAGGGGTTCACTCTCCCTAGACAGTCCACACAGGTCTGGTTCCAGGCATGAGCAAACACCTAATGAAGCTGGGAGTTTTTATAGAGGCCTTAAACGAGCTGACAAGCTTCAGCTGGTCTCATCAACTCCCTGCCTGCACGACGCCCAGCACTCTCCCTAGAGGTATAAGTCGGCATAAAGCCTGAATCTGGGAGAAATATATCTACCCCCCTGGATGCAACCAGGTGACTTTACCTTCCTGCTGTCACATACCCCCCCCTCTTGTTTTAACCTTGGGGTTGGAACACCAGCAATCAGGCATTCATGTACTCGAGACAAAGCATCCACATTCCCCATTTGAACGCCAGGGCGATGCTTTACTGTGAAGTTGAATTCCTGTAGGGCCAGGAACCACCTATTCACTCTTCTATTTGTCTCCTTGTTTTGAGCCATCCACTTTAACGGAGCGTGATCCGTAACCATGTCAAAGTGCCTACCTAGCAGATAGTACCGAAGGGAATCTAGAGCCCACTTCACCGCTAAACACTCCTTTTCAACCGTGGCGTAATTTACCTCATGGGACTTCAACTTCCTGCTGAGGTAAATGACTGGGTGCTCTTCCCCGTTCCAGACCTGGGACAATACTGCTCCTAACCCCACATCTGACGCATCACTTTGTACGACAAAGTCTTTAGAGAAGTCGGGTGAGTACAACACTGGCTGGCTACATAAGGCTTGTTTCAAGAATTGGAATGCTGCCTCAGCCTCGGGGGTCCATTTAATCATGACCGACCCTTTCCCTTTCGTCAGGTTGGTTAGGGGCACAGCCTTAGAAGCAAAGTGGGGAATGAAGCGCCGATAATAACCCGCGATTCCCAGAAAGGCTCGTACCTGCTTCTTGCTGTTGGGACGTGGCCAACTCTGGATGGCCTCGACTTTGTTGAGTTGGGGTTTTATTACTCCCCTGCCAATGGTGTACCCAAGATATTTGGCCTCCTCCTGCCCAATGGTACACTTCTTGGGGTTAGCCGTAAACCCCGCTTCCTGGATAGAGTCTAGGACTGCTTGCACTTTTGGCAGATGTGAGGCCCAATCTGTGCTATGGACAATTACGTCATCCAGGTAAGCCGCAGCATACTTCCGATGGGGCCTCAGTATCTGGTCCATTTTCCGCTGGAATGTGGCCGGCGCATTCTGTAACCCGAACGGCATTCTCTTATATTGGAACGCCCCGTCTGGGGTTACAAATGCGGTTTTCTCTTTGGCCGACTTGGCCAGGGGAATTTGCCAATACCCTTTTGTGAGGTCAAGAGTCGTCATGTATCGGGCTGTTCCCAGCCGGTCGATCAACTCATCTATACGTGGCATGGGGTAGGTGTCAAATTTTGTAACTTTGTTCAACTGACGAAAATCGTTACAAAATCGCCAGCTCCCATCCGGTTTAGGCACCAACACAATGGGACTAGACCAATCACTTTGGGACTCCTCTATCACCCCTAAGTTCAGCATTTTCTGTACTTCCTCCCGTATTGCCTCCCGTCGGGCCTCTGGGATCCGATAGGGTTTTAACTTCACCCTTTCACCGGGCGGGGTAATAATATCATGCTCTACCCCAGATGTTTGTCCCGGCAGCTCAGAGAACACCTCCTTGTTGCGAAGCACAAACTCCTTAACCTCCTGTTGTTGGGGTTGTGACAAGGTGGCTGCTATTCCAACCTCCGGAATCACGCAACCAGTTTGAGCTGGTGACCAAGTTTCTGCGACTAGGGACTTTCTATCCCTCCAGGCTTTCAACAGATTAACGTGATAGATCTGTTCGGGCTTTCGCCTTCCTGGTTGTCTGACCTTGTAATTCACTTCGCTCACTTTTTCCATTATCTCGTAGGGGCCTTGCCATTTGGCAAGGAATTTACTTTCAACCGTAGGGACAAGTACCAATATCCTATCCCCCGGGGAAAAGGTACGGGTCTTGGCTCCACGGTTGTACACTCTCTGCTGTGCCAACTGCGCTTGGGCCAAATGTTCCTTCACGATGGGCATTACCTGTGCAATTCGATCTTGCATCAGGGCGACATGCTCAATCACACTCCTGTGGGGAGAACTCTCACTTTCCCAAGTTTCCTTGGCAATATCCAACAGCCCTCTTGGGTGTCTCCCATACAGTAACTCAAAGGGGGAGAATCCCGTAGAGGATTGGGGCACCTCCCTAATAGCAAACATCAAATAAGGAAGTAGACAGTCCCAATCCTTTCCATCTCTATCCACCACTTTCTTCAACATTTGTTTTAGGGTTTTGTTGAATCTTTCAACCAGCCCATCGGTTTGGGGGTGATACACAGACGTACGCAATTGCGTCACTTTGAACAATTTACACAGCTCTTTCATAACCCGGGACATAAAGGGTGTACCTTGGTCCGTAAGCAGTTCTTTACAAATACCCACCCGGCTAAAAACAAGAGATAGCTCTTTGGCTATGGTTTTGGCCGAGGTATTTCGGAGAGGGATCGCTTCTGGATAACGGGTGGCATAGTCCATTATAACTAATATGTACTGGTGCCCCCTAGCGGACTTGATTATAGGACCTACCAAATCCATTGCGATCCTCTCAAACGGGACCTCAATGATGGGTAGAGGGACCAGCGGGCTACGGAAATGTGGCATCGGGGCCGACCTCTGACACACAGGGCAGGAGGAACAATAATTTTCTATGTCCTTCATCACCCCAGGCCAATAGAATCTCTGTAATACCCTCTCTCGGGTTTTCTCTGTCCCCAGATGACCTCCAAGAATGTGCCCATGGGCCAACTCCAACACCAACTTCCTGTAAGGTTTGGGCACCACAAGCTGCTCAACGGTTTCTTCTGCCCTTTTTGCCACCCGATACAGTAGGTCCTTCTCTACGCTGAAGTATGGGTAAGTGCAGGTATTATCTGGGTTCACTAACTCGCCATCTATTTCCACTACGTTTTCCCGTGCCTTTATTAGGGCGGGGTCTTTTAACTGTTCTGTGGCAAAATTTTCCCTGTGAACCTCAAGATCAGAAAACTCCACAGACGGTAGGTTTTCGTCTGAGGAGGTGGGCTCCTCTCCAGTTTCTTGAGTCTCGCCTGCCAATACTGACAAGGGAAATTCTGGAGAGTCCTCACCACTCTCAGAGGAGTTCTGGCTATCACCTTCCTGGTACATAGGGGCACCAGTGGGGGGCTCAGGATCATCCCACAGTTCCCAGAACTTCGGAAAATCCCTTCCCACAATGGCATCATGCGGTAATTGAGATACTAACCCCACTGGATGAGAGAGGGTACCTTTGGGGGTCTTGAAACACACTGTAGTCACTGGATACTCTCGGGTGTCCCCATGCACACAAATAACAGCTACCTTGCTATTCCCAGAGACCTCTGTTTTAACTAATTCAGCCTTTATCAGGGTCACAAGGCTACCTGAATCCAGTAATACCACAACATTTCTACCATTAATACACATTTTGCATAAATGTTTCTCAGTTCCCCGAATGGCAGTGCATGCGACTGTCGCACACAGCGACTGACGTCTGTCCGTCAGAAAGTCACATTGCATGGGTTCCTCCACAACCGGGCAATTTGCTGCAATATGTCCCGCTTGCCGGCAGTGGTAGCAAACAATCCTTTTGGCTGCCTCTTGAGCCCCCGACTTCCCAGGCTGTTCTCGCCAAACCCTGGGCAGAGCTCCCACCCTCTCACTCTCTCCACCCTCACCCCTTGGAATCATCTTATCCGCCCCTGGGGATGGTCTGGTCTTAGGGTGGAAAGTCCGAGAGTCTCTGGAAGAGGCCGTCAGGTTCTCTGCAGCCAAGTATCTCTCTACACGATCCACAAGTTTACCGGCCGTTTCTGGGTCTCCATGGCTTACCCACTTTTGAATGGCGGTAGGAAGAGCTCTCAAGAAACGATCCATCACAACACGTTCCACAATCTCCGGTGCGGCCAAAGTCTCTGGCTGTAGCCACTTCCTGCTCAGGTGAATGAGATCATACATTTGAGACCTGGGGGGTTTTCCAAGCTGGAAAGTCCAGTTATGCACACGCTGAGCCCGGACAGCCAGGGTGACACCCAGCCTTGCCAATATTTCAGCTTTTAGCATCCCATAGCCTTTTGCTTGGTCAGGCTCTAGGTCATAGTAAGCTTTCTGCGATTCACCAGTTAACAGAGGAGCCACCAGTCCAGCCCACTGCTCCTCAGGCCACTTTTCTCTTTCAGCAGTCCTTTCAAATGTGGTCAAAAATACCTCTGGATCATCCTCTCCAGTCATTTTTGTCAATAAACGACTCGCCCCAAAGGACGCGGTATTAGTGGGACGGCTTTCCTCACTGGTCTGCGGACGTTGCTGCATTACTGCTTCCATCTGTTGTTGTAGTCTCTGCTCTTGCTTCTGCAACAGGTCTATGAAGCGGGCCTCAGATTGCTGCTGGGCTTGTTGCTGGGCTGCGAAGCTCTTTTGCAAACCTGCATTTGTCTGCTGTTGATTGGCATTTGCTAGAGCCAGCTGTTTCAGTATCTCCTCCATGCTGGCTTAAAAAAAAACTGCCTGCATTCTCCACCAACTGTGAGGGGGTTAACTCGGTAGCGGGTGTGTGTGACCCCCTGGATGGGCTCCCCACACAAAAACAGGCCCAGCAGACGGAGGTTGTGGTTTTCAAGATCAAAAGGTGTGGTTTATTTCTCTATTTACAGTGACAAAAACACAGCAAAGCAAAAAGAAACGTAAACAAAATAAATCCTGGTCAGCTTGACCTCTGACTAAACATGCAGGTTTCCCTAACTAACAACTGGGATCAGCCTGGTGCTGTCCTAGTCCCTAAGTCCCTGGTTTAGTAAATGTCCAAACAAATAGCCACACAGGCTTTGTCTCACCGCACAGGGGTTCACTCTCCCTAGACAGTCCACACAGGTCTGGTTCCAGGCATGAGCAAACACCTAATGAAGCTGGGAGTTTTTATAGAGGCCTTAAACGAGCTGACAAGCTTCAGCTGGTCTCATCAACTCCCTGCCTGCACGACGCCCAGCACTCTCCCTAGAGGTATGAATCATCCATGAGCCCACTAGCCTCAGCTGGGCTTCATCAACTCTCTCCCTAGTTGTATAAGTCGGCATAAAGCCTGAATCTGGGAGAAATATACCTACCCCCCTGGATGCAACCAGGTGACTTTACCTTCCTGCTGTCACAGTATGTATGTATGTATTTTTTTTTTTACTAGTAATGGCAGCGATCTGCGATTTTAATCGGGACTGCGACATTATGTCGGACACTTTTGACACATTGTTGGGACCATTGGCATTTATACAGCGATTAGTGCTATAAAAATATACTGATTACTGTAAAAATGTCACTGGCAGTGAAGGGGTTAACACTAGGGGTGATCAAGGGGTTAACGGTGTTCCCTAATGTGTGTTCTAATTGAAGGGGGATGGGACTGACAGCACACTACCGCTGTGCAGTTTTTGTGTTTGTTAACCCCCAAAAAAATGATTTTCTGGTACCTTGAAGCAGATTAAACAGCACAGTGCTTGTGCTGTGTAACCTGCCCTCCTCTAAATCTATAAAAAAAAAAAAACCCTGAATCTGGAACTTCCTGTATCCCCTTCAGCTCCGCCCTGGTCACCATGGTCTAATTGCAGCCCTCCGTCATACACTGATGTCCCCTCTGCTCTCCTCTACCTACCCCCCCCCCCTACCGCTTCTAGTAAAATGTATTTTGCTCACTGACAGCCCCTCTATGATGATATACTGGCAGAGCACACTGCATTATTCTTTTAGAAAACGAGCGCTGTAAATAACTTTTTAGAGCTGTCTTCAGGCCGGTCACGTAACTCTCAGCTACTGCAGGAGAGGCTGAGCGCCCATGTGATCTCCCCAGCTGACATCAGAGGGAGATCACGGCCCCTCCTGCAGTATTGATCCATCTGAGCTGTACAGCGGCCGCAAGTTATGTGACCGGCCTGAAGACTGCTCTAAATGGCTATTTACAGCACTCGTTTTTCTATAAGACAGGTACAGTGTGCACTGCCAGGCTCTAATAGAGAGTCTGGCAGTGTTTTTAAGTTTTTTATATGGGTTAACAAACCCTTTTAATGTCTAAACTGCTGGCATCAAAAGTGAGTACACTCCTAAGTGAAAATGTCCAAATTGGGACCAAAGTGTCATTATTTTGTGTGGCCTCCATTATTTTCCAGCACTGCCTTAACCCTCTTGGGCATGGAGTTCTCCAGAGCTTCACAGGTTGCCACTGGAGTCCTCTTCCCCTCCTCCATGATGACATCACGGAGCTGGTGGATGTTGGAGACCTTGCGCTCCTCCACCTTCCATTTGAGGATGTCCCACAGATGCTCAATGGGGTTTAGGTCTGGAGAAATGCTTGGCCAGTCCATCACCTTTACCCTCAGCTTCTTTAGCAAGGCAGTGGTCGTCTTGGAGGTGTGTTTGGGGTCGTTATGTTGGAATACTTCCCTGAGGCCCAGTCTCTGAAGGGAGGGGATCATGCTGTGCTTCAGTATGTCGCAGTACATGTTGGCATTCATGGTTCTCTCAATGAACTGTAGCTCCCCAGTGCTGGCAGCACTCATGCAGCCCCAGACCATGACACTCCCACCACTATGCTTGACTGTAGGCAAGACACACTTGTCTTTGTACTCCTCACCTGGTTGCCGCCACACACACTTTACACCATCTGAACCAAATAAGTTTATGTTGGTCTCATCAGACCACAGGACATGGTTCCAGTAATCCATGTCCTTAGTCTGCTTGTCTTCAGCAGGGGGCTTTCATCTTTAGAAGAGGCTTCCTTCTGGGACAACAGCCATGGAGACCAATCTGATGCAGTGTGCGGCGTATGGTCTGAGCAGTGACAGGCTGACCCCCCACCCCTTCAACCTCTGCAGAAATGCTGGCAGCACTCGTACGTCTATTTCTCAAAGACAACCTCTGGATATGACGCTGAGCACATGCACTCAACTTCTTTGGTGGACCATGGCGAGGCCTGTTCTGAGTGGAACTTATCCTGTTAAACTGCTGTATGGTCTTGGCCACCGTGCTGCAGCTCAGTTTCAGGGTCTTGGCAATCTTCTTATAGCCTAGGCCATCTTTATGTAGAGCAACAGTTCTTTTTTTTAGATCCTCAGAGAGTTCTTTGCCATGAGGCGCCATGTTGAACTTCCAGTGACCAGTATGAGAGAGTGAGAGCGATAACACCAAATTTAACACACCTGCTCCCCATTCACACCTGAGACTTTGTAACACCAACGAGTCACGTGACACCGGGGAGGGAAAATGGCTAATTGGGTCCAATTTGGACATTTTTATTTAGGGGTGTACTCACTTTTGTTGCCAGCGGTTTAGACATTACTGGCTGTGTGTTGAGGTATTTTGAGAGGACAGCAAATTTACACTGTTATACAAACTGTACACTCGCTACTTTGCATTGTAGCAAAGTGTCATTTCTTCAGTGTTGTCACATGAAAATATAGCAAGATCCCAGGCCTCCTTTGGTCTAATGATAACCTCCAGAGACAGCTGACATCCTCCTTTTTATGTAGTGGGTTGCAAGGCATAGTGGGTGCAAAGATGGTCAAAGTCATTGGGCGCCAGACACTTCTTGAATGCAGAAAGAATATTTCTCTTAACACACTTTTCTGGGGGAAAGAGGGTTCGGGCCAGGACACCCTTAGGTATTTTCAAGTTCAATTGGCAGGCTCTGAGACGTCTACTAGAGGACAGCCATGCAGGGAAAGGCATCCAGCAAGAAGCCACATCTGCATGTGCAGGAATGCTGTCTCCTATGGCAACAGTCTTTAACAGTTCATTAATCTTCCACTACAATCTCTCTCCTTGTAGTTCTTCAGCTGAGCTCCCGGTCTCTCACTAGACTCACTGATTCACTGCCACTGAATCCCTTGAGCTCCTTCAATCTTCACGGTGGTATCTTCCTCAAGCGTAATCCCCGCTTCTCTGCTGGGTTCCTAGCTTGGCACTCTAGATACCTCTCAAACTTCACCCACGCTGGCCGGCTCCCTCCCTAGTTTGATACACAAGGCTGCTCTGCAAGCATCACCTTCGCTGGCTGGGTCCCTGGCTTGATTCCCACTGAAGTTCCCCGATTCTTCACCGTCCCCGGTTGGTGTGAATACTGCTCCGATACTTGCTTCAGTTACTCACTGTGGTCCCTGGTATTAAGGCAGATAGTCCCTTACTAGCGTCAGCTTCCCCTCTACCACCGACCACTGACAGGTTCTTCGCCGACAGAACCATCACTTTTGGTTGGACTGCAAGCCGCAATCCCAACCCTGCGCTGCTCTCTGGCTTCTGAATAGGCCCTCACACAGCCTGGCAGACTGATGTGCCCAGAATAGACCCAAACTACGGCCTAGCAGCCCGGGCCAGTACAACACACGTCCACCCAGACAACCATCCGGGTGGCCCAGAACCCCAATCACCTGACTCCACTCAAATATATAGGTTCTCCCAGCAGGCCAAGGGATCCAAGAAAACTCCTGCCCGTATACCCCATATACTCATAACCTGACCTTGGGTTGGCCTTCTCATATCTCATACCACCAAGTACCCGGACACCTAGTGGTAGAAGAGAAAACTGCAACAAGGTCAAACTTAGGGAGAAATCGACAGATCTCTAAAGCCTCGTAGCCACCCGTTGTTTTTCTCGACGAGATTCTTGTCAAGCTTTCCTTGCATACACACTGTCAATTCCAAATCTCGTCATTGTAAAGCGCGGTCACGTACAACACGTACGATGGAAGTACAAAGGGGAAGTTCGATTCCACCCCTTGAGAGCTGCTTTTGCTGATCTCGTGTTACCGCGTGTTAGTAAAAGTTTGGGGAGAGACGATTCGCGCTTTTCAGTCTTCGTGCTTTTCAGTCTTCGTGCTTTCAGTTCGTTTTAGCGTGACGAATGTGCTATCTCCATTACGAACGCTAGTTTTACCAGAAGGAGCGCTCTTGTTTTATACTTGATTCTGAGCATGCGCGATTTTTTTAAGACTCGGAAAAGCATACACACTACCGGTTTTCTCGTCTGGAAACAGGCCGACAAGAAAAAACGAGAATCCTGACGAGAAAATAGAGAGCAGGTTCTCTATTTTTCTCGTTGAGATTCCCGGCATTTTTCTCGACAAGAAACCATACACACGAACGGTTTTCTTGGCAAGAAAGCTCTCTCGGCAGTTTTCTTGTCGTTTTTTGACGAGAAAACCGGTCGTGTGTACGAGGCTTAACAATCAACCAGGATAACTACTCCTGGCAAGTAAATTTGTGAGGAGCTCCCTGACTAAACATCAGGGTTCTGCAAAAAGATATAATAAAATATTTACAAAAATGTGAGGGGTGTACTCACTTTTGGGAGATACTGTATTCCTGACCTGTCTGGTGTGTTGCTTGGCCTTCATGATGCTTTTTGTTCACAAAGATTCTCTAACAAACCTCTGAGGGCTTCACAGAGCAGCTGTATTTATTAGGAGACTTCTGAAGGCAATAAGTTCCACTAGATTTTAGTTAGGGGTATCGGAGTAAAGGAGACTGAATACAAATGTACACCCCACTTTTCACATATTTATTTGTAAAACATTTATCATTTTACTTCCACTTCACAATTTTATGTGCCACTTGTGTTGGTCTATTACATAAAACTGGAACACAATCCATTTTAGGAACATACATCTCTGTGAAAATAACAATTGCTGTTTTGTTTTCTTTCTCGTACATCACGGGACACAGAGCGACATAGTCATTACTATGTGGGTTATATAGATACCTTCAGGTGCTGGCACTGGCAACTTCCAAAACCGGAAGTACCCTCCCCTATATAAGCCCCTCCCATCCGGGAGTACCTCAGTTTTTTGCCAGTGTCTAAGGTGTTGGCCAAGAAGTAACATGTGTTTTTCACTGAGCTTGCGTACAGGTTCTTTTGGGCCTCAGTAAGCTATTCCGGATCTGACCAAAAAAGCTTCATAGCTAAACGGTCGGTACCCGGGCCTTGCAAGAGAAGAGCAAGGTTTTGCCTGTAATGCTTCTCTTAGGAGAGCTGGACCCTGGGATCCAGAGCTCTGGTCATACCCACGACCAAGATGTTTTCTGTGCAGGGTGCTATACAGGTCCAGGGGAGTGGAATCCTTGGGAACCCGGTCCCTGAAGGTTTGATTACAATGCCTGCCGTGATAGGTGAAGTTTGGGCTTCTGTGGACCAAACAGAGTCCTGCAGCGAGGAAAAGGTAAGTGGGGGCCCTCAGGAACTTGGTTCTATTGAGGGGACCCCCAAGCCTAATATGTCTTTCTGTCTGTTACCTAACGGTATTCCCGCTAAATATTCTGTGTATGCCTGTTACTACTGAGAAAATGTAAATTTTTTTATAGTAGGCAAGAAAAAAAAAGAAAAAAAAAATGTAAGACCGCGGTACTTGTGTTAAACACTAGAGGCCGCTATGGTTCTTTTTTTCTTGTAATGTGGATTTTTTTCTTCCGAAGTCAAATCCAGGCAGTTGGTAAGTTCTCTGCTGGGAAGCTGTCTCCTCTGCCCTGTTGCTGCGCTCATCCATCCCCGGGCCCTGCGGCAGGGACCCTGACTCCCATCTAGCTCCTTGTTTTTTCAAAAAAGGCGCCGAAGGCGCACGTGCCCGCGCGCATGCGCGCGCCTCTCTATATAGAGGCGATCTGGAAAAAGGGGCGGAGCGGGTGGATGACGCTCGGTGTGCGCCGCGGCGCTACTGCGCATGTGCGGGCGTCCAGCATGTTTAAAGGCAATCAAGCTGGCTATGGAAGTGCACAAACAGAGCTAGCAACAGTAAAAAGGCACACAGAGGCGGTTGATGCAGGCATCCCCTAGAAAGGCACTTTAGTAGACACCAACTGATATATAGCAGCAATTGTGCTAGACTATTCTCAGTAAAAGGGGTGTATTACGGCTGGAATACCTCAGCTTTGGGCTTAGGAATATGCCGTCCAGAAGCTCCGGAACTAAATCTTCCAGGAAGCGAAAGGGGTCTCCATCGGGCTCTGAGGATCTTGGGCATGCTTCTGCTGCACCAGTCTCCCCTGAAAATTCAGAGGTTAGTGACCGTAGAGACCCTGCATGAGTACCTGGTACTGTGGCTGTCCTCAGTTCACCTGCTTCTGTGTATGTAACAGGGGAGGTTTTTTCCTCAGCTCTGGGAGGATTAGAAGAGAGATTGTCAACATTAATCGCTGCCTCCCTGTCGCAGGGAAAGCACGCCCGATCTCCGTCTCCTCCTTCAGAGTACCTGTTAGCGGAGCAACAGTCCCATACAGGGATCGACCTGCCTGAAGGGGATCAGGAGGAGGTTGATTCTGTTATAGAGGAATCAACTGTGGAGGAACCTTTCTCAGCATCTCAAGCTGAAAGATTATGGGTTCAGTCTTTGACTAACATGGTCCGATCAGCATTTAAAATGCACCTTGCGGAACCATCAACCACTACTGTCTCCTCGCTGGGGTCGCTAAAAGCTCCCCAGACTGTCTGTTCTTTTCCACTTCACCCTTTATTGGAAGGGCTCATGTACCAGGATTGGGAACATCCTGATAAAATATTTACTCCCCCCAAGAGATTTCCGGTGGTCTATCCCATGGAGGATAAGTTCATCAAAAAATGGAGGGTCCCTACAGTGGACACAGCCATCTCTTGTGTGAATAAATCACTGACATGTCCAGTGGATAATGTCCAAATGTTCAAGAACCCAATAGATAAAAGATTGGAGTCCTTATGAAAGTCTGCTTCTTTCTACAGCAAGCTTGGTGACACAACCAGCAGTAGCAGCTATTGGGGTCTGCTAAGCAGTGAAGGATCAGTTAAAACAGGTCTTGAGGGACTTGACAGATCAGCAGGCCTTGCCCTAGCTGATCTACCTAGAGCCTTAGGCTTTGCGGTTGACGCCATAAAGGATTCAGTCCATCAGGCCTCCCGCCTTACGCTGTCTAGAGTACATATGCGTAGGCTTCTATGGCTCAAAAACTGGTCTGCTGAAGCTCCCTGTAAGGAATTCCTGGTTAGCGTCCCATTTCATGGTGAACGCTTATTCAGGGAAAACCTGGACAAATATATCCCCCAAAGTTAAATTCATTGAAGGTTGCCCCCACTCAGTCGGGTGGGGGGAGGACTCCAGTTGTTCACAAGAGACCTGGCGGGACGCGATCAAGACAGATAGGTGCTCTCCGCAGTATGTTGGGGATACAGATTGGAGTTAAGAGACTCTCCTCCTTCCCATTTTTTTGAGGTCAAACGTGCCAAGGGATCCCCGGAAGAGAGAGTCCCTCCTGTTGGCACTAGAACAACTATTGCTCCAAGGAGTAATTATGGAGGTTCCCCTGGAAGAATGAGGGTTCGGGTTTTACTCAAACCTCTCTACAGTCCCGAAGCAAACGCGGACGGGAGGCCCATATTAATTCTAAAAGGGCTATACAAATTCCTGTATATCAGGACTTTCCGATGAAGTCGATCCGATCGGTGGCCACTGCCCTACAAGGGGAGGATTGGTTAGCCGCGATCGACATCAAAGATGCTTATTTGCACATTCCCATCTTTCCAGTCCACCAAAAATTTCTACGCTTTGCAGTAGAAGGGCGCCATTTTCAGTTCAGAGCCTTACCCTTCGGTCTGGCCACAGCACCACGAGTGTTTACAAAAATTCTGGCCCTTTATTGGCCAATCTAAGAACACAAGGTGTAATGATAATGGCATATCTAGATGACTTGTTGCTGATAGACCACTCAGTGAAGAAACTAGACGTGGTCGTTCACAAGACAATCAAGTATCTGGAATCTCACGGTTGGATTATCAACCGAGAAAAGTCAGCCCTAAAAACCAGTCAAAAGTCGGGAATACTTGGGGCTAAGGTTGGATTCAGGCCAGAGAAAAATATTCTTGCCTCGAGGAAAGGTGTTGTCTTTGAAAGATTTGATCCACTTAGTGGGTACAAAAAAGACAGCCGTCCATACGCCTGTGCATAAGGCTGCTGGGAAAAATGGTGGCATCATTCGAAGCAGTACCCTACGGTCAATTCCATTCAAGGAATTTGCAGGGGGCCATACTGTCAGCCTGGAACAAAAAAGTTCAGGCCCTAGACTTGCAATGTCCTTGTCTCCTTCCGTTCGCAAGAGCCTCCGTTAGTGGTTGGTTCCCCAGAATCTGGAAAAAGGGAAATCCTTCAGTCTGATTTCTTGGAAGGTGGTCACTACAGATGCCAGCCTTATAGGCTGGGGAGCAGTACTGGAGCAATAGTCTCTCCAGGGCAGATGGTCGGATGCAGAAAAGGCCCTGCCCATCAATCTCTTAGAGATACGAGCAGCCCGGTATGCCCTAGTAGCATGGACATCCAAACTCCAAGGGTCCCCTGTCAGAATTCAATCAGACAATGCCACAGCAGTGGCATATATCAATCATCAGGGGGGCACCAGGAGTCGTGCAGCCCAGAGGGAAGTAAATTACATCCTGAAATGGGCAGAAAAATATGTCCCAGCCATATCTGCGGTATTTATTCCAGGAGTGGAGAATTGGAAGGCGGACTTTCTAAGTCACCAGCAATTAGGCCCAGAGGAAGGGTCCCTTCACCCCGAGGTTTTATGGACAATATGTCAGCGGTGGGGAACATCGGATGTAGATCTTCTAGCATCCAGATTCAACGCAAAGGGGGACAGGTTTGTCTCTCGGACAAGGGATCCCCTAGCTTGCGGCTCGGATGCCCTAGTGTTCCCTTGGGATCAGTTCAAGCTGATATATGCATTCACACCGCCACAATGGTTACCTCGATTACTCCGCAGAATCAGGGTAGAAAAGAAACCAGTGATTCCGGTGGCTCCAGCGTGGCCCCGAAGAGCGTGGTACGCGGAGATTGTAAAATTTCAGTGGGGAGTCCTTGGACTCTCCCACGTCGTCCGGACCTGCTTTCGCAAGGACCGATATACCACCCTTCCTTACCAGCCCTAGGTTTGACGGCCTGGCTATGGAAGCCCACATTCTAAAAAAGAGAGGGCTCTCTAATCCTGTGGTATCTACCATGATCAATGCCAGGAAGCCGGTATCCAGGCAGATCTAATATAGAATCTGGAAGGCGTACATCGCGTGGTGTGAGGCCAAGAAATGGCATCCACATAAGTACGTAATAGGTAGGATTCTGGACTTCCTACAATGGGCTGTAGATAGGAAGCTTGCCTTGAGTACTATCAAGGGTCAGATTTCGGCCTTGTCAATATTTTTTCAAAGGCCCTTGGCTTCGCATTCACTAGTCAAAGCCTTTATATAAGGAGTGATGCGTATTAGTCCTCCGGTTAATATTCCCATATGTCCATGGGATCTAAACTTGGTTCTGTCGGTTCTACAGAAACAACCATTTGAACCATTACAGCATATTTCTTTGGTGCTTCTCACCAGGAAATTGATTTTTCTAGTAGCCATTTGTTCGGCTAAAAGAGTGTCGGAATTAGCAGCTATGTCCTGTAAGGAGCCATATCTGGTTATCCATAAGGATAGAGTAGTGTTACGTCCTCATCCAGCCTTTCTTCCTAGGGTGGTATCGAGGTTTCATTTGAACCAAGATGTGGTTCTTCCTTCTTTTTTCCCCAAACCTACTTCGGTAGAGGAAAAGTTATTGCGTTCTTTGGATGTAGTAAGAGCAGTTAAAGCTTATCTAAAGGCCACTGCTCAGATTCGCAGAACGGATACTTTGGTTATTCTGCCGGAAGGCCCCAGAAAGGGTCAGGCAGCGTCAAAATCTACTTTAGCCAAGTGGATTCGACAGGTCATAATACAAGCCTATGGCTTGAGAAGGAGACCGCCTCCGTTCAAAGTTAGAGCGCACTCCACGAGAGCAGTTGGAACTTCATGGGCAGTGCATCACCAGGCCTCCCTGGCTCAAATCTGTAAGGCCGCAACATGGTCTTCAGTACACACGTTTACTAGGTTCTACCAGGTGGACGTTAGAAGTCAGGAGCATGTCGCCTTTGGGCGCAGTGTGTTGCAGGCCGCAAAAGATCCTCATGTCTGATAGCGCTCAGCTTATATATGGTGTATCCCCCCCCCTCATTGGGCATTGCTTTAGGACATCCCATTAGTAATGACTATGTCGCTCTGTGTCCCGTGATGTACGAGAAAGAAAATAGGATTTTTATAACAGCTTACCTGTAAAATCCTTTTCTTGGAGTACATCACGGGACACAGAGCTCCCGCCCCTCTTTTGGGGACACTTATTGCTTTGCTACAAAACTGAGGTGCTCCCGGATGGGAGGGGCTTATATAGGGGAGGGTACTTCCGGTTTTGGAAGTTGCCAGTGCCAGCACCTGACGGTATCTATATAACCCATTGGTAATGACTATGTCGCTCTGTGTCCCGTGATGTACTCCAAGAAAAGGATTTTACAGGTAAGCTGTTATAAAAATCCTATTTTTCGGGCAGTCCCACCATATATGAAGCAAGGGGCCGCGGAGGCTGCAGTCTCTCCAGCAGCGATCAGATACGGCGGGGTAAATGCGCGAGAGCACAGCTGGCACCCTATACCACCTTGTCAGTAACTTATAGTTTTGTTTCTTGAGTTTTGTTTCTTGCGTTCTAGACTCTATAGAGCTAGAATGGGTCAGGCGGTACAGGGGAGCCAGCTGCGCCTCTGAGATCTCCCTCCCCAGGTCTCGCTCCCACTCCCTAATGTAGGCCGGCTTGGTTTCTGCCACGGACAAAACCCAAAAGCTGGTAGAGATCATGTGGGAGATGGGCTTGTCTGCCACAAAGAGAAGCTCGAGAGGTGTAAGTTGAGAGGGTGTTTGAATGGGTGTGTCCTGCGTAGAAAAAAATGTCTAAGCTGCGTATGTCGCCAAAAGTCCATCGGGAACTGCCATGGCGTGCCCTAAGAGATTCCAGCGTGGGAAGTTTCCCACCCTCCAAAAGTTTACCGCAGGGGGCATTCGGGTCATCTACCCATTTCCTAAAAAAGGCCCTTTGCCCCCCCGGAAGGAACCAGCGGAAGCCCCCCAGTGGGGCAAAAGGGGAAACCCGGGGGGCGCCAAGAAGTATAAAGCGTTAATCCTGTCCCAAAACCTAAGGGCTTGCCTCGTTAGAGGAGACGTCATATCTGACAACCCCCTATGCTCCTTCGCAAGCCATGGAGCATAGGCTAAGTCCCTGCCAGCCATGCACTTTTCCAGGGGAACCCATAATCTAGTGCAGGTGTGGAACCGCCAATTCAGACTCCGTTGGAGGACAATAGCCTCCTTTCAGGCGGATGTCTGGAATCCCCAAGCCCCCAGCCCTCTTAGAGCGTTTCAGCACCCTCATGGCTATTCTAGGCCTCTTTGCACTCCACACAAAATCTATGAGCATGCTGTTAAGTGAAGAGAAAAAGGTACAAGGTAGGGGAATCGGCAACATCTGCAGATAGAATAGAACTCTGGGAAGCACATTCATCTTAATCATGTTCACCCGCCCAAGCCAAAAGAAGGCCGTTTTAGTCCAGAGGGAGAGGTCAGTTTTGATAGTTGTCAGCAAGGAGGGATAATTGGCATGATAGAGAGTCTGATAACGGTCAGTCATTTGAAAACCCAGGTACTTTATAGAGGATCTAGCCCATGTGGAGGGGAACGCCGCTTTCAGGCTATCTTTGAGTGATAAAGGGAGCACTATCGGTAAGATTTCAGACTTTGAGTAATTAATTTTAAAATTGGATAAAGCTCCAAACTCGTGAAGTTCTTTCATGAGATTTGGCACCGAGATAAGGGGCTCAGTGAGATGAAACAAAACATCGTCTGCATATGCAGAGAGCTTATGCTCCATATTTCCTACTGCCAACCCTTTGATGTCCTGGTTAGCTTTCACCCTGCGCAATAAGGGTTCCAAGGTAAGGGCAAACAGGAGGGGCGAGAGGGGGCAGCCCTGTCTCGTGCTGTTTTTAATTGGGAACCTAGGGGAAAGGATGCCATTCACCTTGACCTGGGTGCTTGGAGTAGAGTAGAAGGCCATGATCCAGGTCAACATAAATGGGCCTAGGCCCACAGTCTCAAGGACCGCTAGGAAGTGGGAGCTGGGTGCCTTCTAAAACGAGGGTATCCGCTCCCCCCCCCCCAAAAAAAATGACATGCCAAATAGACATGTGCAAAAGGAAAAAAACAATTTGTTTTGTTTTAATTTGTTAATTAATTTCGTTTAGTTAGATTCGTTAAATTCGTTTTCGGATTTCGTTTAGTTTTCGACCGAATTCGAAAAATCGGTCGCATTCAAAAAGATTTCAACCGAATTCGAAATTATTTCAACATGATTCGAAACTAATTCAACCAGATTAGATATTTCAATCGGATTTTTTGCAGATTACTATTTTATTTCCATCAGATCTCCTGCAGTATATTAACGTCTATTTGATTTTTTTTTTTTTTTTGCAGGTCTCATCCGAAACAAATAGTAATCTGCAATAAAAATGAAATAATATCTCTATATTCTATTCTGTTGTTCTATTGTTTTTCTAGTCTATTTTCTATTTCTATTCTAAACTTTTCTAATTGGAATTCGAAAAATCGGTCGCATTCGAAAATATTTCTACCGGATTCGATAACATTTCATCCGCATTCGTTAATATTTCAACCAAATTCGAAAATATTTCTACCGGATTCGAAATTATTCCAACCAAATAGAAAAGATTATAATAAACCATGTTCCGACATTCAAATTTCGTATAGAATTAATTCAAATTCCAATTAGAAAAGATTAGAATAGAAATAGAAAATAGACTAGAAATAGACTAGACTAGGGAAATGGCTGCTAATAGTTTGAAGGAGACCTGCAAAAAAAAAAAAATGAAATGGATGCTTAGAGTCTGCAGATCTGATGAGAAAATGAAATAGATACTAATAGTCTGCAGGAGATCTGCAAAAAAATTATATAAATGCTAATAGTCTGCAGGAGATCGGATGGAAATAAATAGTAATCTGCAAAAAAAAAAAAAATGAAATGGATGCTAATAGTCTGCAGGAGATCTGCTGAAATAAAGGAAATGGCTGCTCTAATGCAAAAAAAGAAAAAGAAAATAAAAATGAAATAGATGCCAATAGTCTGCAGGAGATCTGCAAAAAAAAAGAAATAGATGTTAATATACTGCAGGAGATCTGATGGAAATAAATAGCATCTATTTCATTTTTTTTTTTGCAGATTACTATTTATTTCCATCAGATCTCCTGCAGTATATTAACATCTATTTCATGTTTTTTGCAGATCTCCTGCAGACTTTTAGCATCGATTTCATTTTTCTTTTTCTTTTTATGCATTAGAGCAGCCATTTCCTTTATTTCAGCAGATCTCCTGCAGACTATTAGCATCTATTTCATTATTTTTTTTGCAGATTACTATTTATTTCCATCCGATCTCCTCCTGCAGACTATTAGCATTTATATAATTAGTATCTATTTCTATTTCATTTTCTCATCAGATCTGCAGACTATAATCTATCCATTTCATATTTTTTTTATTTTCTTTGCAGGTCTCCTGCAAACTATTAGCAGCCATTTCCCTAGTCTAGTCTATTTCTAGTCTATTTTCTATATCTATTCTAATCTTTTCTTATTGGAATTTGAATTCATTCTATACGAAATTCGAATGTCGGAACATGGTCTTTTCTATTCGGTTGGAATAATTTCGAATCCGGTTGAAATATTATCGAATTTGGTTGAAATATTAATGAATGCTGATGAAATATTATCGAATCCGGTAGAAATATTTTCGAATTTGGTTGAAATATTTTCGATTGCGACCGGTTTTTCGAATTCCAATTAGAAAAGATTTGAATAGAAATAGAAAATTGACTAGAAAAAAAATAGAATATAATATATATATATATATATATATATATATATATATATATATATATATATATATATATATATATATATTTGTATTTTATTCTATTCTGTTCTATTGTTTTTCTATTCGATGCTTTCCAATATTTTCGATTCTATTCTAATTGTTTTCAAATTTGATTCGACTAGAATTTTTTTCGAATTCGATTCGAATTTCGTCCGTGGTTTTTCGATTCGAAATGTTATTTCGGATTCGGTTGAATTCGTTTAGCATTGTAATTCGTTAATTCGGATGCATCCGAACGTCCGAATAATGAAAATTCATCCGAATTTCGATTCGGAACGAAACGAAATGCACATGCCTAATGCCAAATGTGGCATGTGAGGGGGTCACCGTCTCTTAAAGCGGAAGTACAATTTTTGAGTGGATGGCTTTAAGTAAGAAAATCTCTGAGAAGAAGAGGGTGGGGGGAGTCGTCATAAAACTGTTGGATAGTTAGTCCATCAAATTGTTAAGAGAACACTCTTGGGCCTAGTAAGTTCCGATGAGCACATTTTAGGTCTGCATCTTTTTAGAATCTTGTTGCCTTTTATTATTAACCTCATTTTACTCTAAGGCCCCTTTCACACTGGGGCGGGCAGGTGCGGTGGCGGTATAGCAGCGCGATTTTCAGCGCTGCTATACCGTCGTTCTTACTGCGGTATGCGGCCGCTAGGGGGGTGAATTTAACCCCCGCTAGCGGCCGAAAAAGGGTTAATACCACCCGCAAACCGCTGCAATTGCCGCGGTTTGCGGGCGGTATTACCGCGCTGTCCCATTGATTTCAATGGGCAGCCGCGGTAAAGGAGCGGTGAACACACCGCTCCTTCACCGCTGTAAAGAAGCGGCTAACAGGACTTTTGGAGCGGTCCTGCTAGCGCACCGCTTCAGTGTGAAAGCCTTCGGACTTTCACATTGAAGGCTACAGCCACGAATTTTTCATGCGGTATAATAGCGCTAATATTAGCGTTAAACCGCATGAAAAACGCCCCAGTGTGAAAGGGGCCTAAATGGAAATGTAGGCGCTATCTTCCATTATTTTGGCCTCGTGAAGCACCCATTGAATTTTTTTATTTTTGATCCCTGTGTTATAATTGTACCAAGTCATTATCAAGGACCTACTCTTGAGGTTTTAAAGAACCAGTCCAGTAAGTAGTCTGCCTATACTAGCCAGGAGTCATTGTAGCTATGCTCAATGTGACCATGTTCTTTTTTGTAATTTGCAGAAACCACTGACAAATATGAGCTATTCAGAACAAAACTAAACAGTGCGTTATCATTGGCAAACAACTGATATTCTCCAATGGAGTGCTGCCAACTTGTTTCTTGCACAGCATAGAGAAGGTGACGCTAGACTGTCTCACACAGCCTCTATGTCAGACATCTTCCCGTGACATTTGTGTAGGGCAGTAAGTGTATATCTGCAGCAAAGGGAAATTATTAGGAATGGGGATCAGGACTGACAAACAAAAAAAAATTGATTCAGGTGCAGATTTTTTTCCTAAATTCGCACCTGAACTGGACCCAAAATGCACAGGACCCTTTTTTGAAACCGCGTTGTGGCCTCCCTGGACCTGTGTGAACCGGCACCATTGAGAGCCGGTCACATTCACATATCATGTGAATTGGATGCGGTTTAAAACACATCCAATTCACATATATGTCAACCCAGCCTGAATCGTATGCAGCTGAGCAGCCCCAAACACTTTCTGGCCGCATTCGGGGGCCACACATCTGCACACCTGTGATATTAGGATGGATGTCTGTGTCCATGCAGCCTCATAGGCTTGAATGTGCATGGCAACTGCTGGCTAGGGATAGATAAACAGACGGCCACTGTTTATGGGCCTCGGTGCCCCTGTGAGCCAGGCTTTAGGGAAAAGGAGAGTGCATTTAAAACAGCTGATGCAGCAGGTTTTTAGGGTACCCCTATGTTTTCATGCTTAGAGCATGGAAAGGTTCACTTACTGTGGAGGTTTTTTTGTTGCGTATAATCCAGTGTAGCCAGATTTCAGAGACATTCTAAGGCTTGAAAATGATTGCCCAGAATTTAGCACCAAAATTGGTTGCATCTGGCTTTCTGTATGCCAATGACAGCAAGAATTTGGATGGTGGGTGTGTTTGGGAATGCCTAACTCTGACTACAAAGAGGTGTTCCCAGATCACTGACCAGGGAGAGAGTTAGCCTGGTACACTACAGCCATGCATGCACGTGAAATGCAGTTCCTGCTTTTCAAAGCTTCATTTTCAATTTAGACTGGAGTGGAGCTTTACCAATAATCTGTCACTTTGTGTCAATGCCCTCTGGCTACAAAGCATTGTATTTTATCCCACTTATTTCTGCAGTTGGGCTAACAGGTTACTTTTCTAATATGTGTGCTCTATGTCCGCTTCTGTTCCTTACATCATCTGCGTGCTGTCATTCCAAATACTGGCTCTGATTGTGGATTGTGACAGCCCATTTCCTAAACCTTGTGAATTTCTGTCTTTATAGGGAGAGGACGATTCAGAGAATGAGACTCAGGAGACTGGTGACATAAAGGTATTTTTGGGAGAGGGTTGCAGACTTTTAACTGCATGGCTAACACTTGTATGCCCTCTGCCTTGCTAACAATCCTTCCTGTCTTGTGTGGGAGCAGAACGCTCCTGGAAATGAAATGCAGTGTTGGATACATCCGGGTGTACCAACTGTATGCCCTCTCACTAGTGTTTGCTACAGCCAAGTCCACCTCGTCTCTGTCCTGTTCACTATGTTGATCTAGGCTTATGCTATGTCTGTCCAAATACATCCAACATTACACGTGCCTGTATAGATCTAGTGCTTAAAATTATACCTACAGTATAAAGCACATAAAATATATATATGTATGTGTGTGTGTGTGTATATATATATATATATATATATATATATATATATATATATATATATATATATATATATATATATATATATATTTATTCTCACAACCCCTCACATTCTTGTAAATATTTTATTATATCTTTTCATGTGACAACACTGAAGAAATGAATCTTTGCTACAATGTTATATAGTAAATGTACAGTGTGTACACCCCTAAGTGAAAATTGTCTAAATTGTGCCCAGTTTAATTTTATTTATTTATTTTTTCCTCCCCCGTGTGACTCGTTAGTGTTACAAGGTCTCAGGTGTGAATGGGGAGCAGGTGTGTTAAATTTGCTGTTATCGCTCTCACTCTCTCATACTGGTCACTGGAAGTTCAACATGGTACCTCATGGCAAAGAACTCTCTGAGGATCTGAAAAAAAAGAATTGTTGCTCCACATAAAGATGGCCTAGGCTATAAGAAGTTTGCCAAGACCCTGAAACTGAGCTGCAGCAGGCCAAGACCATACATCGGTTTAACCGGACAGGCTCCACTCAGAATAGGCCTCGACATGGTCGACCAAAGAAGTTGAGTGCATGTGTTCAGCATCATATCCAGAGGTTGTCTTTGGGAAATAGACCTATGAGTGCTGCCAGCATTACTGCAGAGGTTGAAGGGGTTGGGGGGGATCAGCCTGTCAGTGCTCAGACCATACGCCGCACACTGCATCAGATTGGTCTGCATGGCTGTCGTCCCAGAAGGAAGCCTCTTCTAAAGATGATGCACAAGAAAGCCTGCAAACAGTTTGCTGAAGACAAGCAGACTAAGGACATGGATTACTGGAACCATGTCCTGTGGTCTGATGAGACCAAGATAAACTTATTTGGTTCAGATAGTGACAAGCGTGTGTGGCGACAACCAGGTGAGGAGTACAAAGACAAGTGTATCTTGCCTACAGTCAAGCATGGTGGTGGGAGGGTCATGGTCTGGGGCTCCATGAGTGCTGCCGGCACTGGGGAGCTACAGTGCATTGGGGCAACCATGAATGCCAACATGTACTGTGACATACTGAAGCAGAGCATGATCCCCTCCCTCCGGATACTGGGCCGCAGGGTAGTATTCCAACATAACGACCCCAAACACACCTCCAAGACGACCACTGCCTTGCTAAAGAAGCTGAGGGTAAAGGTGATGGACTGGCCAAGTATGTCTCCAGACCTGAACCCTATTGAGCATCTGGGGAGCATCCTCAAACAGAAGGTGGGGGAGCGCAAGGTCTCTAACATCCACCAGCTCTGTGATGTCATCATGGAGGAGTTGTGATGTCATCATGGAGATTCCAGTGGCAACCTGTGAAGCTCTGGTGAACTCCATGCCAAAGAAAATAATGGTGGCCACACAAAATATTGACACTTTGGGCCCAATTTGGACATTTTCACTTAGGGGTGTACTCACTTTTGTTGCCAACGGTTTAGACATTATTGGCTGTGTGTTGAGTTATTTTGAGGGGACAACAAATTTACACTGTAGAGAAAGGAGAACTGTGGGACTTTGAGTGAGGCTACCACCATGTCAGATATTCAACAGAAACATAAAATTTACAGTACATAATTTATTGTTACATCGTAAAAACTATTATATCAAATAAATAGGTAGTCACATGACTTACACTAAATATGCTGCTATATAGCATGCAATACAAAAAGGAATTCAACATAATAACTGTACATAATAAGGTAAATGGGTTGAAAAACATTTTAGGGACAGATAACTTGGGGCGTCTAGGGGCACTCAATGCGTTTCCTGGCATTACAGCCATTCATCAGGAGTGTTGTAGCATATTATACTGGAAAGGAAAAGGGACAAGGATTAATAATGATACTCTTAGAATAAGGGAGGACAGAGAGAATGTGTCCCAACAAAGTGGGGACAATCTGGGATACTCACTGCGCAGCCCCAAGGCCAGGCCCGGTGTCCACCAGGGAAGATGGGGGTGACAGGCATGATGTCTCCAATTCACTGCTCTAACAAATTTACCCTGTTATACAAGCTGTACACTCAGTACTTTACATTGTAGCAAAGTGTCATTTCTTCAGTGTTGTCACATGAAAAGATAGAATAAAATATTTACAAAAAAAATGTGAGGGGTGTACTTGCTTATGTGAGATACTGTGTGTGTAAAATATATATAATGTATAAAACTCACCTGCAAAGAATGTGTGCTGACCCCTGATTGAGCAGTCTTCAGTACACATGCAGTGTATGTATTGGGCTCTCACAGTCACCTACCCTCAGCTTCTAACCAGACAGGAGGGTTATGTGACCTGCTTCACAAGCATATGCATCAAACTCTCAGTGCTAGATATTTGCACATGTGCATTAACCCCTCAGTGATCTGTCACCAGAAAAGCATTAACACCTTAGTGCTCATTCCAAAGCTCATGTTTTAACCTCTCGGCTCCCATTCTCTGCACATATATGTTTATCCCACCAACCCCTATTTCTCAGCCAATGTGCATTATCTTCTCAATGCTCAGTCCCCCAGGTTCTTTTTTTTTACTTCCCTGTAGCCAGCTCATGAAAGTTAACCCCCTCAGCACTTGGTAACCAATGTATGTGCTTTTAAACTCTCATCGCCTTTTCTGTTTGTGTGCGTTATTCTCTCAGCATCCAGTGCCCAGCGCATGTGCATTTAGCTCTCAGCAGCCAGTCATCTGCCACATGTTTTTACCCTCAGCAACCAGTCAATAGCACATGTGTATTAACCCATCTGTCCCCAGCTCCTATGAGTTAACCCCTTGGCACCCAGTCTGCTGCACATGGGGGATAATCCCTCACATTTATGCATCCCACCACTCCAGTCTCTTCTTCACTGACTCTAGTCGGTGGTAATGTCAGCTGCACTGCTCCATTTCCTGCTGCCCTGCCCCATCTCTCACATCCCCAGGACCACCTCCACTGTTTTCTGGACTCAATGACCTTCTAAATGTTGGTGCATCCTTTCCAGCCTAATTTGTTCCCAATTCCACAGACATGTTCCTCCTGTTTTTATTGTCCTCTTCACCACCTTCACAGTCCAGTGTTGGAGAGGCCACCTTTACTGGGGAAAATAATGGCCTTCTGGTGTTTTTCCTATTACCGTATATACTCGAGTATAAGCCGAGGCACCTAATTTTACCACAAAAAATGGGAAATCGTATTGACTCGAGTATAAGCCTAGGGTGTCCATCTGCATGCCTCACTGTGTCCATGTGCATATCCCACTGTGCCCATGCCTCACTGTGCCCATGCCTCACTGTGCCCAATCTCCCTACCTGATCTCCTGCGCTGTGTGACTAGAAAGACGTTTGTAACGGCACCCCAAATACGAAAGGGGCTTAACGCTGTTTAGATCTCTTCCCTCTCCTGGACACAGATTCACTGTCGATCCTCCACAGCCAGACGACCCCTTCCCATAGGAATTACTCCTTCTGAAAGAACGAGATGCACTCTGTATCTTTCTAGGATAGACTGACTTTATTAAGAAAAACATTGTAACTTTTATACACATCCAATACTGCATTAACCTGAATGCACAATGGTCCAGCTCCACCCACCAAGACCCAATACACATTATTTTGACACCTGTTAGGAGACAACAGGTTCTAATCCCCTTTTAGTTTAAATGACTAAATGACTTGTTAGGCTAGCTTTTGTCTCCCAATCAAAAGACTTTACACAATAGAAACCTAACGACCTTCAATACACATCTCACAATGAAAGGATTTGTAGCCTGTCTGTCTGAGTACAATTCACACAAGTATAGAATTAATTATCCCTATTCACACTAAAAGGGTCTTTAGACGCCCTTCTAGATTAATTTACATCACAACTGGCAGGTAACACATCTCTCAATTAACCTGTTGAGTTCAGAATAAAACAAACAGTACATATTGTGGACTAATATTACTATTTCAATTTCAAGCAATCCAAGCCATATTCTTAATGTCCATGGTTTCCTGGCTCACCCTGTGTCCAAAGTGACCCCCCTGTCACAACGTTTAACATGGGAGTCTATGGAAGGGGTGCCCGGGTTTGTAAAATGGGTGCTCCCTGGCCGTAGGTCCCCTGGACAATAAACTTTGCATTCTTATAGAGGAAGAGTGGGGCTACATGTGTGTCAAGTTTTAGGTCAGGCGCACAAAGGTTAAGATGGACACAGACTCAAGTATATTCGAGGGGGGCATTTTCAGCACAAAAAGTGTGCTGAAAAACTCGGCTTATACTCGAGTATATACGGTAATAACATTAGCAACAAGTTAAATTTTTACTGGCAATGATGATAAAATACCGGGCACAACCATAATACCGCTGACACCCTTCCCATCACTCCACTTTTTAGTCAGCTCCTCTCCTGGACATAGATTTTAATCTTTATTTTTCCCACATAAACCCCCCCCCCCCCATGTGTGAAGAGCACTTTTAGAATTGGTCATTTTTGGAAATGGGTACTTAAGTACATATTAAGGCACACTTCCCCCTCCCGTCCTTCACGATTACCTGTATGGGTATGACCATATTTTATAATGATTTTGTTGCTAATTTTGGAAAGATCAGTATGAACTATTTATGAGTCAAAAAAAGAACTGTTCTACTGGTCATCATGCACTCCATAGTCATCGTCCTGCACGTACCATCTACTGTCATACCCTCCAAACTCCTCTCCTGTACATACTGGGGGTTATTTTACTAAAGCTGGAGAGTGCAAAATCTGGTGCAACTCTGCATTACTATGCATTACTAATCGGCTTCCAGGGTTTATTGTCAAAGCTGAATTTAGAAGCTGATTGGTTACTATGCACAGCTGCACCAGATTCTGAGTGCTCCAGTTTTAGTAAATCTCACCCACTGTCTGCTGTCCTACCCCCTCTGTACTCCTCTCCTGTACATACTGCCTGCTTTCATACCCTTTACACACTCCTCTTGCACATGCTGCTCACTGTCATACCCTCCACACACCTCTCCTGCGCATGCTGCTCACTGTCATATCCTCCACTCTCCTTTCCTGCACATACTGCTCACTGTTATACCCTCCACACTCCTTTCCTGCGCATACTGCTCACTGTCATATCCTCCACTCTCCTCTTCTGCGCATACTGCTCACTGTCATACCCTCCACAGTCAGGGCTGGACTGGGACAAAAATTTGGCCCTGGACTTCATCCAGACCGGCCCACTTTAATTCAATAAAATGCTGCCCCCCACCCCCCCAAAAAATCACGCCCACCAAAAGGCCCCTACATCCATTATTGTATATCATGAGAGGGTGAGCGAGAGAGGGGAATGAGAGAGAGAGAGAGGGGTTGAGGGAGTGAGTGTAAAAGAGAGGGGGTGAGTGTAGGACCCCTTTCACACTGAGGCGTTTTTCAGGCGCTTTTGGGCTAAAAATAGCGCCTGTAAAGCGCCTGAAAAATGCCTCCGCTGCAGTCCCAGTGTGAAAGTCCTCCAAGCAGCATCTTTGGGGCGGTGGAGGAGCGGTGTACACACCGCTCCTGCCCATTGAAATGAATGTCTGAGAGACAGAGGAGGGGTCTGAGAGACAGAGGAGGGGTCTGAGAGACAGAGGAGGGGTCTGAGAGACAGAGGAGGGGTCTGAGAGACAGAGGAGGGGTCTGAGGGGCAGAGGGGGAAGGGGACTGAGGGGCAGAGGGGGAAGGGGACTGAGGGGCAGAGGGGGAAGGGGACTGAGGGGCAGAGGGGGAAGGGGACTGAGGGGGAAGGGACTGAGGGGGAGGGGGCAGAGGGGGAGGGGGCAGAGGGGGAGGGGACTGAGGGGCAGAGGGGGAGGGGACAGAGGGGGAGGGGACTGAGAGACAGAGGGGGCAGAGAGACAGAGGGGAGGGCTGAGACAGACCACATAGCACTGTCCCTTTCTGCAGTCGCTCCTCTGCTCACCTCCCCGCTGTCTCGGTGTTCTTACATGTTTGTGTAGGATGCCAGGTACCTGATGGCCAGCAGCGGCAGCGCCGAGTCTCCCTCTTGATCCGGGGGGTGCTCACGCTGCTCTGCTCCTTACAGCGGCGCATGTTCTCTTCCTCCGGGCTCCCAGTCAGCCTGCCCTCCGGCCCAGGCCGCATGGTTCCTGGAGCAGAGAGGAGGTGGGGGTTCTGGGAGCGCCGGGGTGGCCGCGCTTGCTACTGTCCGCCTCTTCGTTGGTCAGGGAGGGGGTGGAGCTCTTCTCCCTCGGAATTTTACATCCAACTGCCCTCCTCGCTGACCACCTTCCCCAAATCCCCGCCGCTGTTTGCTGCCACGCTCCTGCTGCCGCCGAACTGCATAAAAAACGGGCCACAAATTTTTTTTTTTTTTTTTTTTCCACACTCCTCTCCTGTACATACTGCTCACTGTCATATCCTCCACACTCCTCTCCTGCGCATACTGCTCACTGTCATATCCTCCACACTCCTCTCCTGCGCATACTGCTCACTGTCATATCCTCCACTCTCTCCTCTCCTGCGCATACACACACACACTCTATTAGTTTGTGTTTAGTGCTGTCGTAATAATTGTCTCTTTATAATAAATTGGAATCTTCATATGCAGTATTGTATTTGTAATGCTTTGCTAATAGCCTCCAGCTCAGTGTCTGCTTTATTCATTAACTCCTGGTCATGTGCCTGCTATGTCAGTCCTGACATTGTGATCACATAAAGACTAGAGGCTTCACTGACAAAATAAAAGCCTTAATTTAAATCTGCAGATACAATGTCACCCCATCTAATAGAAGTGTAAAAGCTTTACATGGATTTAAAAAAATATATAAACTTTTATTTAGTTGTGCAAATGAGTCACAGACTTATTGCTAGGTTAACTGACACATACAGTCACTGCAAAACTGCATGTAGACACCCATGTCCTCTGTTCATAAAGGTATTACAAAAATTCCTGATGCTACTGCCTTGTTCAGGCAGTTCTTTTATAGGGTGACTACAGTTTGTCCCTGTCTCCAATTTGTAAATTGGAGAATTTATGTGGCTGTTTTTACTAGCATGGCACAGATTACGCCATCAGGAAGGCTGTGAAATGCCAAGTATCCATCACTGGAGTGCATGCAAAGTGGTAGCTTCAAAGAGCCTGCAGGAGAGCTGCAGTGCTGATATGCAACAAAGGACAGGAAAAAGTGAACCAGACAACATGCCAGTTGTTAATTTTATGGCGTTAGAGCATTCTGATGGAGTAGTATTCAGGTGATCTGTACTAGGAATCCATTCAAAACTTGTAAGGCTGCTTTTTCTTTTTCGTACATCACGGGACACAGAGCGACTTAGTCATTACTAATGGGTTATATAGTTTACCTTCAGGTGCTGGCACTGGCAACTTCCAAACCGGAAGTACCCTCCCCTATATAAGCCCCTCCCACCCGGGAGCACCTCAGTTTTTTTGCCAGTGTCTAAGGTGTTGGCCAAAGAGTAACATGTGTTTTCACTGGGCTTGCGTACAGGTTCTTTTACGGGCCTTAGTAAGCTGTTCCGGATCCCACCAAAAAAGCTTCATAGCTAAACGGTCGGTACCCGGGCCTTGCAGCAGAAGAGCAAGGTTTTTGCCTGTAATGCCTCTCTTAGGAGGGCTGGACCCTGGGATCCAGAGCTCTGGTCATACCCACGACCAAGATGTTTTCTGTGCAGGGTGCTATACAGGTCCAGGGGAGTGGAATCCTTGGGAACCCGGTCCCTGAAGGTTTAATTACAATGCCTGCCGTGATAGGTGAAGTTTGGGCTTCTGTGGACCAAACAAAGTCCTGCGGCGGGGAACAGGTAAGTGGGGGCCCCCAGGAACTTGGTTCTATTGGGGGACCCCCAAGCCTAATTTGTCTTTCTGTCTGTTACCTAACGGTATTCCCGCTAATATCTGTGTATGCCTGTAACTACTGAAAAATGTAAAATTTTAATAGTAGTCAAGAAAAAAAAAAAAAAAGAGGACCGCGGTACCTGTGTTAAACCACTAGAGGCCGCTGTGGTCCATTTTTTCTTGTCATGTGGATCTTTGGTTTTCTCAAGTCAAAAGATCCAGGCAGTTGGTAAGTTCTCTGTGGGAATCCACTTCCTCTGCCCTGTTGCTGCGCTCATCCACCGCACAGGCCCTCCGGCAAAAAGGGCCCTGGCTCCTAGTCCCTGCTTGGTTTTCGAAAAGGGCGCCAATGGCGCACGTGCACGCGCCTCCTATGAAAAAAAAGGGGCGGGGCGGGTGGATGACGCTCGATGCGCGCCGCGGCGCTTCTGCGCATGTGCAGGCGTCCCAGCATGTATAAAAGACACAGTACAAGTGTCAGCTGGATGCAAACAGAGCTAGCAACAAACAGTGGCACACAGAGGCGGTTGATGCAGGCATCCCCATAGAAAGGCACTTTAGTGGACACCAGCTGGTATATAGCAGCAACTGTGTTAGACTATTACCAGCAAAAATTGGTGTATGACGACGGGAATACCTCAGCTTTGTGCTTAAAGGATATGTCGTCCAGACGCTCCGGAAATAGGTCTTCCAGGAAGCCAAAGGGGTCTCCATCGGGCTCTGAGGATATTGGGCATGCTTGTACTGCACCAATCTCCCCTGAGAATTCAGAGGTCAGTAGCCGTAGGAACCCCGCAGGAGTGCCTGGTGCTGCGGCTGTCCCCAGTCCACCTGCTCCTGTATATATAACAGAGGAGGTTTTATCCTCAACTCTGGGAGGATTGGAAGAGAGATTAACAGCATTGATCGCTGCTTCCCTGTCACAGGAAAAGCGCGTCCGATCTCCGTCTCCTCCTTCAGAGTGCCTGTTAGTGGAGGAACAGCCCCACACAGAGATCGACCTACCTGAAGGGGATCAGGATGAGGTTGATTCAGTTATGGAGGAATCAACAGTAGAAGAACCTTTCTCAGCATCTCAGGCTGAAAGATTATGGGTTCAGTCTCTGACTAACATGGTCCGATCAGCATTTAAAATGCCTCTGGCGGAACCATCAACCACTACGGTTTCCTCGCTGGGGTCGCTGAAAGCTCCCCAGGCTGTCTGTTCCTTCCCAATCCACCCTTTATTGGAAGGGCTTATTTACCAGGATTGGGAGCATCCTGACAAAATATTTACTCCCCCCAAGAGATTTCCGGTGATCTATCCCATGGAGGATAAGTTCATAAAAAAATGGAGGGTCCCTACAGTGGACGCAGCCATCTCTTCTGTGAACAAATCACTGACATGTCCAGTAGATAATGTTCCAATGTTCAAAGACCCAATAGATAAAAAATTGGAGTCTTTACTAAAATCTGCTTTCTTTACAGCAAGCATGGTGACACAACCTGCGGTAGCAGCGATTGAAGTCTGCCAAGCGGTGAAAGATCAGTTGAAACAAGTCTTAAGGGACTTACCAGATCAGCAGGCTCTTGCCCTAGCTGACCTACCTAGAGCCTTGTGTTTTGCGGTGGACGCCATAAAGGATACAATCCAACAGGCCTCCCGCTTTACGCTGTCTGTAGTACATATGCGTAGGCTTCTATGGCTCAAAAACTGGTCTGCTGAAGCTCCCTGTAAGAAATTGCTGATTAGCTTCCCATTTCATGGAGAACGCTTATTTGGAGAAGATCTGGACAAATATATCCAGAAAATTTCTGCTGGTAAAAGTTCACTCTTACCGGTTAAGAACAAGAGTAGAAGTCCTTCTTTTAAGAGGCCTACTTCTCCAGTCCCTGGCACATCGGCTGTGAAACAGTTCCGACGGCCTCCGCGGTCAAATTCAGGGGGCAGAAATCAGGGACAATCACAGGGTAACAAGAAACCCTGGGTCAAGAGAGGTACAAAACCTCCCCCCAAGTCATGAAGGGTTGCCCCCACTCAATCGGGTGGGGGGAAGACTTCAGTTGTTCACAGAGACCTGGCGGGACACGATCAGAGACAGATGGGTGATCTCCGCAGTAAGTCTGGGATACAAGCTGGAGTTAAAAGACACTCCTCCTGCCCAATTTATGAGGTCAAACGTGCCAAGCGATCCCCAGAAGAGAGGATCCCTCCTTTTGGCACTAGAACAACTATTGCTCCAAGGTGTAATCATGAAGGTTCCCCTGGAAGAAAGTGGGTTCGGGTTTTACTCGAACCTTTTCACAGTCCCCAAACCAAATGGGGACGTGAGGCCCATATTAAATCTAAAAGGGCTAAACAAGTTCCTAAATATCAGGACTTTTCGGATGGAGTCGATCCGATCGGTGGCCACCGCCCTACAAGGGCAGGAATGGTTAGCCTCGATCGACATAAAGGATGCTTATCTGCATATTCCCATCTTTCCGGCCCACCAGAAATTTCTACGCTTTGCAGTAGAAGGGCGCCATTTTCAGTTCAGAGCCTTACCTTTCGGTCTGGCCACAGCACCACGAGTGTTCACAAAAATTCTGGCCCCACTATTGGCCAATCTAAGAACACAAGGTGTAACGATAATGGCATATCTAGACGACCTGCTACTAATAGACCACTCAGTGGAAAAGCTGGAAGTAGCTATTCACAAGACAATCAAGTATCTGGAATATCACGGTTGGATTATCAACCGGGACAAGTCAGCTCTAAGACCAGTCAAAAGTCTGGAATACTTAGGGCTAAGGCTGGATTCAAATCAGAGAAAGATTTTCTTACCTCCAGAAAAGGTGTCGTCTTTAAAAGATTTGACCCACTTAGTGGGTACAAAAAGAAAACCATCCATACGCCTGTGCATGAGGCTGCTGGGAAAAATGGTGGCTTCATTCGAAGCAGTACCCTACGGTCAATTCCATTCAAGGAACTTGCAGAGGGCCATACTGTCAGCCTGGAACAAAAAAGTTCAGGCTTTAGACTTACCAATGTCCCTGTCCCCATCCGTTCGCAAGAGCCTCCATTGGTGGTTGGTGCCCCAGAATCTGGAAAAAGGGAAACCCTTCAGTCCGGTTTCTTGGAAGGTGGTCACTACAGATGCCAGCCTCATAGGCTGGGGGGCAGTACTGGAGCAATGGTCTCTCCAGGGCAAGTGGTCAGAAGCAGAGAAGGCCCTGCCCATCAATCTCTTAGAGATACGAGCAGCCCGGTATGCCCTAGTAGCATGGACATCCAAACTCCAAGGGTCCCCTGTCAGAATTCAATCAGACAATGCCACAGCAGTGGCATATATCAATCACCAGGGTGGCACCAGGAGTCGTGCAGCCCAGAGGGAAGCGAATTGCATCCTGGAATGGGCAGAAAGATATGTCCCAGCCATATCCGCGGTTTTCATCCCAGGAGTGGAAAATTGGAAAGCGGACTTTTTAAGTCGCCAGCAATTATGCCCGGGGGAATGGTCTCTTCACCCCGAGGTTTTCCAGGCATATGCCAGCGGTGGGGAACACCGGATGTAGATCTGCTAGCATCCAGATTCAACGCAAAGGTGGACAGGTTTGTCTCTCGGACAAGGGATCCCCTAGCTTGCGGCTCGGATGCCCTAGTGTTCCCTTGGGATCAGTTCAAGCTGATATATGCATTCCCACCGCCACAATTGTTACCTCGATTACTCCGCAGAATCAGGGTAGAAAAGAAACCAGTGATTCTGGTGGCTCCAGCGTGGCCCCGAAGAGCATGGTACGCGGAGATTGTAAAAATGTCAGTGAGGAGTCCTTGGACCCTCCCACATCGTCCGGACCTGCTGTCGCAAGGACCGATATACCACCCTTCCTTACCAGCCCTAGGTTTGACGGCCTGGCTATTGAAGCCCACATTCTGAAAAAGAGAGGGCTCTCTAATCCTGTGGTATCTACCATGATCAATGCCAGGAAGCCGGTATCCAGGCAGATCTATTATAGGATCTGGAAGGCGTACATTACATGGTGTGAGGCCAAGAAATGGCATCCACGTAAGTACGTAATAGGTAGGATTTTGGACTTCCTACAGTGGGCTGTAGATCGGAAGCTGGCCTTGAGTACTATCAAGGGTCAGATTTCGGCCTTGTCAATATTTTTTCAAAGGCCCTTGGCTTCGCATTCACTAGTCAAAGCTTTCATACAAGGAGTGATGCGTATTAGCCCTCCGGTTAGTATTCCCATATGTCCATGGGACTTAAACCTGGTTCTGTCGGTTCTACAGAAACAACCGTTTGAACCATTGCAACACATTTCCTTGGTTCTTCTCACCAGGAAATTGATTTTCTTAGTAGCCATTTGTTCGGCTAAAAGAGTATCGGAATTAGCCGCTATGTCCTGTAGGGAGCCATATCTGGTTGTCCATAAGGACAGAGTAGTGTTACGTCCTCATCCAGCCTTTCTTCCTAAGGTGGTATCGAGGTTTCATTTGAACCAAGATGTGGTTCTTCCTTCTTTTTTCCCCAAACCTAGCTCGGTAGAGGAAAAGTTATTACATTCTTTGGATGTAGTAAGAGCAGTTAAAGCTTATCTAAAAGCCACTGCTCAGATTCGCAGAACGGATACTTTGTTTATTCTGCCGGAAGGCCCCAGAAAGGGTCAGGCAGCATCAAAATCTACTTTAGCCAAGTGGATTCGACAGGTCATAATACAAGCCTATGGCTTGAGAAAGAGACCGCCTCCATTCAAAGTTAGGGCACACTCCACAAGAGCAGTTGGAACTTCATGGGCAGTGCATCACCAGGCCTCCCTGGCTCAAGTCTGTAAGGCCGCAACATGGTCTTCAGTACACACGTTTACTAGGTTCTACCAGGTGGACGTTAGAAGTCAGGAGGATGTCGCCTTTGGGCGCAGTGTGTTGCAGGCCGCAAAAGATCCTCATGCCTGATGGCGCCCAGCTTATGTATCCCTCCCCTCATTGGGCATTGCTTTGGGACGTCCCATTAGTAATGACTAAGTCGCTCTGTGTCCCGTGATGTACGAAAAAGAAAAAGGGATTTTTATAACAGCTTACCTGTAAAATCCTTTTCTTGGAGTACATCACGGGACACAGAGCTCCCACCCCTCTTTTTGGGAGACTTCTTGCTTTGCTACAAAACTGAGGTGCTCCCGGATGGGAGGGGCTTATATAGGGGAGGGTACTTCCGGTTTTGGAAGTTGCCAGTGCCAGCACCTGAAGGTAAACTATATAACCCATTAGTAATGACTAAGTCGCTCTGTGTCCCGTGATGTACTCCAAGAAAAGGATTTTACAGGTAAGCTGTTATAAAAATCCCTTTTTCTTTGCTATTACTTAGGCCTCGTACACACGAACGGTTTTCTCGGCAAGAAACGACAAGAAAACTGTTGGGAGAGCTTTCTTGCCGAGAAAACTGTTCGTGTGTATGGTTTCTCGCCGAGGAAACTGTTGTGAATCTCAACGAGAAAAAAAGAAAACCTGCTTTCTTTTTTCTCGGCGGGAGTCTCGTCAGACTGTTTTTGGACGAGAAAACCGTTCGTGTGTATGCTTTTTCGAGTCTTCAAAAACCGCGCATGCTCAGAATCAAGTATGAGACGGGAGCGCTCCTTTTTGTAAAACTAGCGTTCGTAATGGAGCTAGCACATTTGTCACGCTGTAATGAACTGCAAGCACGAAGACTGAAAAGCGCGAATCGTCTCTCACTAAACTTTTACTAACACGCAGTAACACGAGATCAGCAAAAGCAACCCAAGGGGTGGCGCCATGAGAACGGAACTTCCCCTTTATACTGCCGTTGTACGTCACCGCGCTTTAGACCGACGATATTTTGGATTGACAGTGTGTATGCAAGGAAAGCTTGACAAGAAACCCGTCGAGAAAAACAAACAACTTTTTTTTTTTTGCGGCAAGATTCACGTCCGCGTGTACTAGGCTTAAGTCCTTAAAAATTTCTTTGGGAAGAATGGATTAAATCCGGCTTAAAGCGGAGGTCCCACTAAAAAAATATATATATATTAAAAGCCAGCAGCTACAAATACAGCAGCTGCTGACTTTTAATACATGGACACTTACCTGTCCAGGGCACCCACGATGTCGGCAGCCGAAGCCGATCTGTCGCTCGAGGATCGGCTGCTGCCACTGCCATACTCGGTAAGGGAAGCATTGCGGCTTCACTTCCCGGTTCCCTATTGCGCATGTGCGAGTCGCGCTGCGCGTCCTTACTGGTCCCCGCTGTGTTCTGGGACCTGTGTGTCTCCCAGAAGGCAGCGGGGGGGACAGAGTAGGCGCTGTAAGTGGCATAGATCACCGAGGTGATCTATGCCAGGAAGTGGGAGCAAAATACCTGGATTAGACAGGTATCTGCTCCCCCCTGAAAGGTGCCAAATGTGACACTGAAGGGGGGGTGGTTTCCAAAAAGTGGAAGTTCCATTTTTGGGTGGAACTCCATTTTAAATGAAAATTTCTTACTGAATACAAGACACATTTATCATTAATATTGTCAGTTGCATATAGTGTCCACTAGGTGGCGACATAGTTATATAAGTGAGTGTACTGTGCTTAGTTTGTAATGCATGGGGGTGTGAAAGAGGTTGTAAAGGATGATGATGATTATTATAATAATATAATCAAATACTTCCCCCCCCCCCCCCCCGCTCTATGAATTGCATTTTCTTTTATACATTTGTGATCTTTACTTTAGGGGCTGTAAAAGTGTGTGTGTGTGTATGTATAATATATATATATTTAATGGTAGGTTTATTTTAACAGTGAGAGACAGAATAACAGCAAACAAATCCAGAAAAACGCATTTTCAAAAAAGTTCTAAATTGATTTGCATTTTAATGAGTGAAATAAGTATTTGACCCCTTCACAAAACATGACTTAGTACTTGGTGGCAAAACCCTTGTTGGCAATCGCAGAGGTCAGACGTTTCTTGTAGTTGGCCACCAGGCTTACTTTTCACACACCTCAATTTTGTCCCACTCCCCTTTGCAGATCCTCTCCAAGTCATTAAGGTTTTGAGGCTGACGTTTGGTAACTCGAACCTTCAGCTCCCTTCACATATTTTCTATGGGATTAAGGTCTGGAGACTGGCTAGGCCACTCCAGGACTTTAATGTGCTTCTTCTTGAGCCACTCCTTTGTTGCCTTTGCCGTGTGTTTTGGGTCATTGTCATGCTGGAATACCCATCCACGACCCATCTTCAATGCCCTGCCTGAGGAAAGGAGGTTCCCACCCAAGATTTTGATGGTACATGGGCCCCGTCCATTGTCCTTTTGATGCAGTGAAGTTGTCCTGTCCCCTTAGCAGAAAAACACCCCCAATGCATAATGTTTCCACCTCCATGTTTGACGGTGGGGGATTGTCTCGTCCTCGTCCTCCTCCTCCGTCCTCCGTCTTCCGTCTTCCTCCCTCCTCATCCTCGTCCCTCCTCCCATTGAGTTGATGCCAAAGAGCTTGATTTTGGTCTCCTCTGACCACAACACTTTCACCCAGTTCTCCTCTGAATCATTCAGATGTTCATTAGAAAACTTCAGACAGGCCTGTACATGTGCTCTCTTGAGCAGAGGGACCTTGCAGGCACTGCAGGATTTCAGTCCTTCACGGCGTAGTGTGTTACCAATTGTTTTCTTGGTGACTGTGGTCCCAGCTGCCTTGAGATGATTGATAAGATTCTCCTGTGTATTTCTGGGCTTATTCCTCACCGTTCTCATGATCATTGAAACTCCACGAGGTGAGATCTTCCATGGATCCCCAGACCGAGGAAGATTGACAGTTATTTTGTTATTCTTCCATTTGCAAATAATGGCACCAACTGTTGTCACCCTCTCACCAAGCTGCTTGGCGATGGTCTTATAGCCCATTCCATTGTGTAGGTCTACAATCTTGTCCCCGACATCCTTTTACAGCTCTTTGGTCTTGGCCATGGTGGAGAGATTGGAATCTGATTCTGTGGACAGGTGTCTTTTTTTATACAGGTAACAAGCTGAGATTAGGAGCATTTCCTTTAAGAGAATGATCCTAATCTAAGCTCATTACCTGTATAGAAGACACCGGGGAGACAGAAATCTTGCTGATTGATAGGGGATCAAATACTTATTTCACTCATTAAAATGCAAATCAATTTATAACTTTTTTTAAATATGTTTTTCTGGATATTTTCGTTCTTCTGTCTCTCACTATTAAAATAAACCTACCAATAAATTATAGACTGATCATTTCTCTGTCAGTGGGTACAAAATCAGCAGGAGATCAAATACCTTTTTCTCCTCGCTGTATGTAGAAACTCTGAAAATTCACAAATGTCCGGCTCAGATTGCCGCAGCGCATCTGACCATTGGTGGGAGCGGGGATCTGTCATAACCAGGATGGAACTTCCCCTTTTGGATGGAGTTCTGCTTTAAGGTCTGAAGAGGTGGCTGTCACTGCTGTACATGTGGAGACGACACCTGACCTTTACCACTCACCCGTGGTCTTCTTGCCCTTCCTCTCACCCATTCACAAAAAGCCTTGTACTCTATGAAAAAAAAATATTAGGCCTTTTCTGAATGGCTGAAGAAAGCAAGTGACTCCCTTTTTTAATTACACGAGCCATAAGTCTCAGTCTGAGCTGCTGAAGCGCATAACTAACAACTTCGTCTTTGGCACAATAGAAATAACGTATTTAGCATCTCCAGCCATCCTCCGGATGTGTTTGGCAAAGGATTGTATGTAACTTCTCTGGACTTTTCACAATAAAAATAGTACGTTTCCTGGAGTTTAGCATGAGGTGGAGGAGGAGGAAACGGGGAACGCAAAATTATAAGCAGATTAAACTTCACCTTTAAATCAAAACCACAACCCAAATGTAGGTAATGCTGACACTGTGCTTATGAAACGCACACAATGAGGCCGTCAGAAAGCCCGTTCATGTTCAGGCATGTGTCTCTATGTAGAAGCTGCTGATAGTGCTGTGTAGCTGTCAGCTATTATTATATTACATTTAGTGAGCATAGCTGCAGATGTTGGGTTAGAAACACTGCCATAGCATTTCAAAAGGTAAAGTCAAATACTGCTGAAGAAAATACTTTTATAATATCATTAGCACCCCAGTTAACGCGGAGTACCTCCCAAAAGTGGAACTTCCGCTCATCGAATCTTCCGCCCCCCCCCTCCGGTGCCACAATTGGCACCTTTTTTGGGAGGTGGGGGGCAGGATACTTGGTCTTTGACTGGTATCCTTTCCCACTTCCGGAAGTCCGGGCCACGGCCCGTGACGTCAGCGTGGGGCTACCTCCTCCTCCCTCCCCCGGCCTCGCGCATGCGCATTAGGGTTCCAGGCATGAAGCCGAAAGGCTACACTGCCGGGTACCCTTACCCGCAATGGCGGCGGCAGCAGCACCTGACAGCTGATGGAAACATCAGTTGCAGGTGCCGACATCGCTGGACTCAAGGACAGGTAAGTGTCTATTTATTAAAAGCCAGCAGTTTTTTGGGCGCTTTTTAAAGTGATTCTAAAGTGTGTTTTTTTTTTTTTTTTTGTTTTTTTTTTTTTAATAACGAACATGTCGTACTTTCCTGCTCTGTGCAGTGGTTTTGCACAGAGCAGCCCCAATCCTTATTTTTTTTTTTTTAGCTCCCCTGCCAGCACTCTTGGCCCTTCCCCTTCACCGAGAGCCCACCATAGCAAGTTGCTTGCTATGCGGTCACTCTTGGGGGTCGCTCCCAAGCCACATCTGTGTGTTCCATAAGACTGCTCCCTCTTCACTGGATGTGACTGATGGCAATGGCTTCTGTTGCTGTTAGTAAGCCAATGAAAAGGGAGAGAGCACTCGGAACGTTTTTTTTTTACCTTCATGCATAGGATGCATAAAAGTAAAAAGCCTTCGGCCACTTTAAACCTGTCTAGACCCCAATTTAGCAGTTGTGCAGGGGGCTTGTGGTGTTTAGCTGTGGATAGATGGGTATCATCCAGCCCTACTGCTGGCAGCCTGTCAAACTCTATAAGGTCCCGTTCACACTGGGGCGGGAGGTGCAGTGGCGGTAAAGCGCTGCTATTATTGGCGGCGCTATATAGTCGAATTTGCAGCGGTATTCGGCCGCTAGCGGTGCGGTTTTACCCCCCACTAGCGGACGAAAAAGGATATACCACCCGCAATGCGCCTCTGCAGAGGCGCATTGCCGGCGGTATAGCCGCTGTGTCCCATTGCTTTCAATGGGCAGGAGCGGTAAACACACCGCTTCAAAGATGCGGCTAGCAGGACTTTTTTTGTCCTGCTAGTGCACCGCTCCAGTGTGAAAGCCCTAAGTGTTGACCGGTGCACCTAGCATTATTATGAACATTTAGGGGTGTATACACCCAGGGATGAAGGCCCAGAACACAAGTCTGTTTTTTCATACTTTTATACCTGGACACATACTGTACTACAGTAGATATTAGTACCACTTCATGCACCATCCAGCCACAGCAGCTGTTGGGCTCTCATAGAGTTTGACAGGCTGCCAGCCACTGGGCTGGGTGATGCCCATCCATCCGCAACTAAATGCCATAGCCCCATGCACCATAACTAAAGTGTGCATGGACCCTTAAAGCTGCTGTTAATATGGAATGTATCGTCTGCCTGAAATGATACCTTCCCTGGTCATGCTCCTGCTCCGAAAAAGGATGCCAGTGATGAAGATGCGGGATAGATGTTGGGTGCAGGCACAAGCATCTGACATACCTGAAAGTGTTACATGCTAAAAATTTTAGTGGCAACTCTAAATCTGTAAGTGAGCAGACATGGGATACAATAGAGGTGCTTTAGAAATTAAATGTATTTTATAAAGCAGTATTTGATTAAAGTGTCGCTAAAACCACATAATAAAAAACTATCAATAAATGCTCTATGCTGATCATTTCCTCCCTATCACATCTGAGCAGCCCATGTGACTATAGAGTCACATGTTGTTGGTGTATACACAGTGGTAAATAGCCTTCTCCCTCCCTCCTCTATACCCGCTAACCAGCTAAACACAATGGGGACGGGATATTACATGTAGATTAATGGTGGCTTCACCTCCCTGTTCTAACACACAGGGCGGAGGCCTGTGAGTGGCAAAAATCCACTCGCACCAAGTTGTTTCCAAAAAAGATTTGAGTTTAAATTATTTATCTGTATGCCAAATTGAAGCAGTTTATTGATATGAATTATTTATTTGTACTTTGAATTCCAAAAGCTGCGCTTTTTTCTTTTTTTCTTTTTTTTTTTTTAAACATGTGACCAACAGCAGAGGTCTTGAAGCTCCCCTCCTGCTTATGTTTCCCTGCAGACAGGCTGGGAAAGATCTGGGTCAAGTGCCAGCTGTATATCCATTAGGAAAAAGGTACTTAGATTTATTTTTAATTAAAATAATGACAGTGTCACCATCCATATACAGAAATAGGAAACAATGTAAATTAAAGTGGTTGTAAACCCTTACAAACCACGTTTCACTACAGGTAAGCCTAGAAATAAGGCTAACCTGTAGCTACCGTGGATATCTCCTAAATCTGCATGGATATGCTGTATCGGCATATATGCCAACATCAGCACATTGGCACTGAAGAAACGGCTCGTTCGTGCTGTTGCTTCAGCTAATGTGCCGTTACCGGCATCTCCTGCGCGAATGCGTGGGAGTGACGTCATCGCGGCGCCGGGGCCTGCGAACCTGGAAGTAACATTCCCGAGACATGTCGCCAGTTACATCGGGGGCTTTGATCTAAGGTAAGTATTTCATAATGAGCTAGTATACGTGCATACTAGCTCATTATGCCTTTGTCTTGCAGGTTTTATTTTTTGGATGGGTTTACAACCACTTTTAAACAGTGTGTGTTTAGTATCACTTTTACCACCCCCCCCCCCCCCCTCCTTCCTTCCTGATCTTTCGCATGGCATTTACCCATTTCACATTTGTTTTAGGCACATCTACAAGTTTTTATTAGCTTTAAGCATTTGGTATGTGCCCCAACACCTAGGTAAATGTTGGCAGTGGTTTCTCGCACAAGCCTTGCCCTGGGGAGATGCATAGAAAACCTGGTTGTATTTAGTATATAAAAGAAATGTTATCACAAGGTTGCCTGGATTCATGTGTTCCTCCCTACAAGTAAGGCGACTCTTGAAACTTCCCTGCCAAAGGGAGTGAACACAACTTCAGTCTCCTTTTTATTAATTTGGCTGCTCTGGGTGGCGGGTGTCAAAGGCCTTTCCTCCCGCGAGAGCCTGTACTGGGAAGTGTTTCTAAGAGAAAATCTAATTACTGTAGGATCAGGATAAAAGGGGAATATAATAAAAGGCATTGTTGTAATGCTTTTGATTAGAACATCTTATAGTAGGAGGTACTGTGCCAGATCCTTTGTACCGTGAAGATGGTTCTGTTTTCTACCTCTTGGGATCATAGGAGGTATGAAGGGTAAATAAGATCCTCCTCTGTGTTCGGATTCTTCTTGTACAGCTGCTGCATGATCACTCATGGTTTGTAAACACCACCTGGTTATCACCATTCGCATCTCTGCGTTTCCATGCAATATAATGAATTTTATTTATGCATTGTTGGCACATACTGGGGTTGGTTTACTAAAGGGTAGAGACTGTTCACCAAACTTATTAAAGTGGTCATTTCAATGGGCAGGGGCATTTTGGGAGCGCTATTTATAGTGCTCCCAACCGCCCCAAAGATGCCGCTTGCAGGACCTTTTCTAACGCCCCGCAAGAGTGCCGCCCGAGTGTGAAAGCAACTCATTGCAATGAATGGAAGGCAGTTTTCAAGTGCATTTCAGAGGCTATTTCTAGCGCTAAAACGCCTCAAAACTGCCTCAGTGTGAAAGGGGTCTTGAGGTAAAGGGGGGGGGGGTGGGAATGAAGAAAAAATTTAATAAAAATTATTTAAAAAATTTAAGCATCTGTGCTCATTACCCCCTCCCCCGACCCGTCAATTCTAGATACATACAAAAACAAAGATGCGTAGGTCCCACACATGTTTTTTAAGAGTGATTGCACCACACGTGGGAAGTATCGCCACAACCATCAGAGCGAGAACTAAAATCCTAGGGGCATTGTTCATGGTTAACTCTGCAAAGATAACCTCTAAAGGTTTTCATTTTAGGTGCCGTAGTTTGTCGTCATTTCTTGGGCGCACCCAATTTTGAAAGGGTTGTAAACCCTCGAGGTAATGCATTCTGTGCATTAAGGTGTAAAACCTCCTGTGCTGCAGCTTACCCCCCTTTTACTTACCTGAACCCGGTCTTTCCAGCAACGGGGACGAGCACACCAGCTCCAGCCGGTGTCTCAGGTCCTGATTGGATAGATTGATGGCAGCGCAGCCATTGGCTCCCGCTACTGTCAATCAAATCCAATGTCGTGGGAGCCGGGTGGAGGGGCCGAGTCCTGCTGTCTGTGTCAATAAAAGCAGCAGCAAGACATGGGATCGTACCCACACAAGTATAAAGGGGAAAGAAACTGCGCTAATGAGCATAAAAATGAGTAACAAATATAACTAATAGGTGAATAGACCAGTCCAACAGCAGCAATTTAAACGTGGGATATAACACAAATACAATAGGAAGGATAAGATTGCGCTAATTGAGAGTACCCACACGAGTGCCCTGAGGGAGAGTTGTTCTCCAAAGGGGTACTCGAGAAGAGGAGGAGCCAGGAGTGCGCCACTGAGGGACTCCAGAAGAGGAGGTTCGGGGCCACTCTGTGCAAAACCAACTGTACAGAGGAGTATGACTTGTTTGTTTTGTTTTGAAAAAAACTAACTTTTAGTTACCCTTTCAAGTCTTGATATGTTTGGTATCTCTTTACTTGATGTACCATCATATTTATTTTTTTAATTTTTTTTTATCAAAAAATTGGGTATTGTGTTTGCACTAACATTCATTCTAGTGTATTTTTTCCTGAAAATGTGCATTTGATAACTTGCTGCACAAATATATCGTGCAACGTAAAAACTTCAACAGTCACCATTTCATTCTTCAGGGTCTCTGCTTTCAGAAAATATATAATGTTTTAGGGGTTTTAACTACCGTATAAACTCGAGTATAAGCCGAGTTTTTCAGCACACTTTTTTTGTGCTGAAAATGCCCCCTTCGGCTTATACTCGAGTCACCTTTTTGCACCTGATCTCCCGGACTTTGGGGACACGGTACCGGCCGGCCGTAGGTCCTCTGAACCCCAAACTTGGCACACATGTAGCGCCACTCTTCTTCAAGTGTGCAAAGTTGGTTGTCCGGGGGACCTATGGCCGGGGAGCACCGATTTTTCAAAGTCGGGCACCCCTCCCATAGACTCCCATGTTAAACGGTCATTTCTCCGGTGATTTTGGGTAGGCGGTACCGGCCGGCCGTAGGTTCTCTGAACCTCAAACTTGGCACACATGTAGCCCTATTTCTCAGAGTCTGTGTCCATCTTCAACTTTGTGCGCCTGATCCCGGCCAGCCGTAGGTCCCTTGGACCCCAAACTTGGCACACGTGTAGCCCCACTTTTCCTCTAGAGGTGTGCAAAGTTTGTTGCCTGGGGGACCTACGGCCGGGGAGCACCGATTTTTTTCAAAGCCAGGCATCCCTTCCATAGACTCCCATGTTAAACGTCAGTCTAGGCATGGGCACAGTGAGGCATGGGCACAGTGAGGCATGCACATGGACACAGTGAGGCCCAGTGAGGCATGCAGATGGACACCCTAGGCTTATACTCGAGTCAATACGTTTTCCCATTTTTTGTGGTAAAATTAGGTGCCTCGGCTTATACTCGAGTATATACGGTATTTAAAATAAAAAAAAATGATGATGGGAAAAAAAAATAAAAAATTTCCAAGACATCAGGTGGTTAAAGAATGACGATCCTGTATATCTAATGTGACGTTTGTATGTAATGGCTACAGCAACCCTTTGATATATATTTTTTAGATTATTTTATTATGACCGAGGGCTGTACTGTAACTGGGAAGGTTAAAGTACGCAGAACTTCTCACCTAGCTGTAATGTTCCTGAGAACCCAGCCCTTCCGCTATACCCGCCTCCATGATTACTCACCCCAGCAATCATTAACCTGCGGGCTCTGATTACAGCTGTGATTAAATGGTCTGTCCCAGACAGCACACCACACCCAGCACTCTCCCTCCTGCAGCACCTGTTACAGTCACAAAAAAACCTCTTGGAGGGTCATACAGTATGATAAGAAGGTTGGCCAGCTTTGGAGCACTCTTAAGATCCTTGTTCCAGATAATCAGAAGTACCCAGCTCTTGTTCCCTGAGATATGAGAATGTCTTTACACTTCTATGTATATAGATGGGTATAGCTGTAGATACACACAAACATATATGTAATATACATAAACACATTTAGTAATGCCCATATAAGAAATCTACCATCCAGTATTTGTGTCTATGGTGACTGCTGGCAGTGAAATGGTGAATGGGTGAGCCATATCTGGCAATGTTGGGTTGCCCGGCAGGCGTGTGCATGCTTTTGCATTCCTTCCCTGCAGCGCTGAATACCTGCCATTGCTCATACAGGCGTGTCTCTGCCACTGCATGCAGACAGCGGGACGGAAGCCTGTCTATACTTCAACAACATGATAATGGGCACAGCTTACTAATATATTGAAGTGATGGTTACAATGTGGTGGGTTTTTAAATGGGACGTTGTTGTGCAGGGAGTTAATGTAGAAGTCACTGAGTATAATGAGTTAAGTCTTTAACTACTGGACACAAGCCACCGATATGCAAGCCTGATAGTTTGCAGAGTCTGTGCAGCAAAGAACGGGAGATGATGGCCCTGCACAGCAACAGTGCTTTAGGTTTCTGCACAGTTATCTGGTGGCTTGAAGTGTGTAGACATCACAATCATTTTCAAAGTGGACCTAGATATGTATCCAAGTCAAATCCATGCAAATGTGCAAGCATAAGGCAGGCCATAGATGTTGCAATTTTCTTTCTCGTACATCACGGGACACAGAGCGACATAGTCATTACTAATGGGTTATATAGTTACCGTCAGGTGCTGGCACTGGCAACTTCCAAAACCGGAAGTACCCTCCCCTATATAAGCCCCTCCCATCCGGGAGCACCTCAGTTTTTTGCCAGTGTCTAAGGTGTTGGCCAAGAAGAAACATGTGTTTTTCACTGAGCTTGCGTACAGGTTCTTTTGGGCCTCAGTAAGCTATTCCGGATCCGACCAAAAAAGCTTCATAGCTAAACGGTCGGTACCCGGGCCTTGCAAAGAGAAGAGCAAGGTTCTGCCTGTAATGCTTCTCTTAGGAGAGCTGGACCCTGGGATCCAGAGCTCTGGTCATACCCACGACCAAGATGTTTTCTGTGCAGGGTGCTATACAGGTCCAGGGGAGTGGAATCCTTGGGAACCCGGTCCCTGAAGGTTTGATTACAATGCCTGCCGTGATAGGTGAAGTTTGGGCTTTTGTGGACCAAACAAAGTCCTGCGGCGAGGAACAGGTAAGTGGGGGCCCCCAGGAACTTGGTTCTATTGGGGGACCCCCAAGCCTAATTTGTCTTTCTGTCTGTTACCTAATGGTATTCCCGCAAGATTCTGTGCATGCCTGTAACTACTAAAAAAATGTAATAATTTTTAATGGTGGTCAAGAAAAAAAAAAAAAAAAAAAAAAAGTTTTTTTATATATATTTAGTATATTAGACTGCGGTACCTGTGTTTGTCCACTAGAGGCCGCTGTGGAATGTTTTCTTGTCATGTGGACTAGTTTCTTCTCAGAGAGCAGAGTCCAGGCAGTTGGTGAGTTCTCCTATAGGAAACTGCTTCCTCTGCCATGTTGCAGTGCTCGTCCATCCCCCGGCCTGCGGCAAAGAGGGGCCCTGGCTCCTGTCCCTGGTTTCCATGTTTGAAATTAGCGCCGAGGGCGCACGTGGCCGCGCGCGTGCGCGTGCACGCGCCTCTATATATAGAGGTGAGCCGGGAAAGGGGGCGGAGCCTGGGGGGATGACGCTCTGTGCGCGCCGCAGCGCTTCTGCGCATGTGCGGGCGTCCCAGCAGGTTTTAAAAAGCCACAATATTGTAGTAAGCAGTACAGAGACAGAGCTGGCAACATTTAAAGGCATACAGCAAGCGGTTGATACAGGCATCCCCTAGAAAGGCACATTAGTAGACACCAACTGTTTATTATAGCAGCATTTATGCTAGACTATTATCAGTAACTGGTGTATTTCGGCTGGAATACCTCAGCTTTGTGGCTTAGGAATATGCCGTCTAAAAACTCCGGGACTAGAAATTCCAGGAGGAATAGGGGGTCTCCATCGGGCTCTGAGGATCTTGGGCATGCTTTGGCTGCACCAGTCTCCCCTGAAGAATCAGAGGTTAGTGACCGTAGGGCACCCCCAGGAGTACCTGGTACTGTGGCTGTCCTCAGTTCACCTGCTCCTGTGTATGTAACAGAGGAGGTTTTTTCCTCAGCTCTGGGAGGACTGGAAGAGAGATTGTCAGCATTAATCGCTGCTTCCCTGTCACAGGAGAAAAGCGCTCGATCTCCGTCTCCTCCCTCAGAGTGCCTGTTAACAGAGCAACAGTCCCATACAGAGGTCGACCTACCTGAGGGGGATCAGGATGAGGTTGATTCGGTTGTAGAGGAATCAACAGTGGAAGAGCCGTTCTCAGCATCACATGCTGAGAGGTTATGGGTTCAGTCCCTGACTAATATGGTCCGATCAGCATTTAAAATGCCACTTGCGGAGCCATCCTCCACTTCTGTCTCCTCGTTGGGGTCGCTAAAAGCTCCCCAGACTGTTTGTTCCTTTCCGATCCATCCTTTACTGGAGGGGCTCATTTACCAGGATTGGGAGCATCCTGACAAAATATTTACTCCCCCCAAGAGATTTCCGGTGGTCTATCCCATGGAGGATAGGTTCATCAGAAAATGGAAGGTCCCTACAGTGGACGCAGCCATCTCTTGTGTGAATAAATCACTGACATGTCCGGTGGAAAATGTCCAAATGTTCAAGGACCCAATAGATAAAAAATTGGAGTCATTATTGAAATCTGCTTTTTCTACAGCAGGATTGGTGACACAACCAGCAGTGGCAGCTATAGGGGTCTGCCAAGCAGTGAAGGATCAGTTGAAACAGGTCTTAAGAGACTTGCCGGATCAGCAGGCTCTTGCCCTAGCTGATCTACCTAGAGCCTTATGCTTTGCGGTGGACGCTATAAAGGATTCAATCCATCAGGCCTCCCGCCTTACGCTGTCTGTAGTACATATGCGCAGGCTTCTATGGCTCAAAAACTGGTCTGCTGAAGCTCCCTGTAAAAAATTGCTGGTCAGCTTCCCATTTCATGGGGAGCGCTTATTCGGGGAAGACCTGGACAAGTATATCCAGAGAATTTCCAGCGGTAAAAGTACACTTTTGCCGGTTAAAAATAGAGTTAGAGGTCCCTCCTTTAAGAGGCCGGCTTCTCCAGTCCCTAGGACATCGGCTGTGAAACAGTTCCGACGGCCTCCCCGGTCAAATCCCGGAGGTAAAAATCAGGGACAGTTGCAGGGTAACAAGAAGCCCTGGAGCAGGAGAGGTACAAAACCTCCCCCAAAGTCAAATGCATGAAGGGTTGCCCCCACCCAATCGGGTGGGGGGAAGACTTCAGTTGTTCACAGAAACCTGGCGGGACACGATCCGAGACAGATGGGTGCTCTCCGCAGTAAATCTGGGATACAAATTGGAGTTAAAAAACTCCCCTCCTTCCCGCTTTATAAGGTCAAACGTGCCAAGGGATCCCCAGAAGAGAGGATCCCTCCTGTTGGCACTGGAACAATTATTGCTTCAAGCAGTAATTATAGAGGTTCCCCTGGAAGAATGGGGGTTCGGGTTTTACTCAAACCTCTTTACAGTTCCGAAGCCAAACGGGGACGTGAGGCCCATATTAAATCTAAAAGGGCTAAACAAATTCCTACATATCAGGACTTTCCGGATGGAGTCGATCCGATCGGTAGCCACTGCCCTACAAGGGGAGGAATGGTTAGCCTCGATCGACATCAAAGATGCTTATTTGCACATCCCCATCTTTCCAGCCCACCAAAAATTTCTACGCTTTGCGGTAGAAGGGCGCCATTTTCAGTTCAGAGCCTTACCCTTCGGTCTGGCCACAGCACCAAGAGTGTTCACAAAAATTCTGGCCCCATTATTGGCCAATCTAAGAACACGAGGTGTAACGATAATGGCATATCTAGACCACTCAGTGGAAAAACTAGAAGTGGTTGTTCACGAGACAATCAAGTATCTGGAATATCACGGTTGGATTATCAACCAAGACAAGTCAGCCCTAAAACCAGTCAAAAGTCTGGAATACTTGGGGCTAAGGCTGGATTCAGACCAGAGAAAGATTTTCTTGCCTCAAGAAAAGGGGTCGTCTTTGAGAGATTTGATCCACTTAGTGGGTTCAAAAAGACAGCCATCCATACGCCTGTGCATGAGGCTGCTGGGAAAAATGGTGGCATCATTCGAAGCAGTACCCTACGGTCAATTCCATTCAAGGAAGTTGCAAAGGGCCATACTGTCAGCCTGGAACAAAAAAGTTCAGGCTCTGGACTTACCAATGTCCTTGTCCCCTTCCGTTCGCAGGAGCCTCCGCTGGTGGTTGGTTCCCCAGAATCTGGAAAGAGGGAAATCCTTCAGTCCGATTTCCTGGAAGGTGGTCACTACAGATGCCAGCCTTATAGGCTGGGGAGCAGTACTGGAGCAATGGTCTCTCCAGGGCAGATGGTCGGATGCGGAAAAGGCCCTGCCCATCAATCTCTTAGAGATACGAGCAGCCCGGTATGCCCTAGTAGCATGGACATCCAAACTCCAAGGGTCCCCTGTCAGAGTTCAGTCAGACAATGCCACAGCAGTGGCATATATCAATCGTCAGGGGGGCACCAGGAGTCGTGCAGCCCAAAGGGAAGTAAATTACATCCTGAGATGGGCAGAAAGATATGTCCCAGCCATATCTGCGGTATTCATTCCAGGGGTGGAGAATTGGAAGGCGGACTTTCTAAGTCGCCAACAATTATGCCCAGGGGAATGGTCCCTTCATCCCGAGGTTTTCCGGACAATATGTCAGCGGTGGGGAACACCGGATGTAGATCTGCTAGCATCCAGATTCAACACAAAAGTGGACAGGTTTGTCTCTTGGGCAAGGGATCCCCTAGCGTGCGGCTCGGATGCCCTAGTGTTCCCTTGGGATCAGTTCAAGCTGATATATGCATTCCCACCGCCACAATTGTTACCTCGATTACTCCGCAGAATCAGGGTAGAAAAGAAACCAGTGATTCTGGTGGCTCCAGCGTGGCCCCGAAGAGCATGGTACGCGGAGATTGTAAAAATGTCTGTGGGGAGTCCTTGGACCCTCCCACATCGTCCGGACCTGCTTTCGCAGGGACCGATATACCACCCTTCCTTACCAGCCCTAGGTTTGACGGCCTGGCTATTGAAGCCCACATTCTAAAAAAGAGAGGGCTGTCTAATGCTGTGGTATCTACCATGATCAATGCCAGGAAGCCGGTATCCAGGCAGATCTACTATAGAATCTGGAAGGCGTACATCGCCTGGTGTGAAGCCAAGAAATGGCATCCACGTAAATACGTAATAGGTAGGATTCTGGACTTCCTACAATGGGCTGTAGATAGGAAGCTTGCCTTGAGTACTATCAAGGGTCAGATTTCGGCTTTGTCAATATTTTTTCAAAGGCCCTTGGCTTCGCATTCACTAGTCAAAGCCTTTATACAAGGAGTGATGCGTATTAGTCCTCCGGTTAATATTCCCATATGTCCATGGGATCTAAACTTGGTTCTGTCGGTTCTACAGAAACAACCATTTGAACCATTACAGCATATTTCCTTAGTGCTTCTCACCAGGAAATTGATTTTTCTAGTAGCCATTTGTTCGGCTAAAAGAGTATCGGAATTAGCAGCTATGTCCTGTAAGGAGCCATATCTGGTTATCCATAAGGACAGAGTAGTGTTACGTCCTCATCCAGCCTTTCTTCCTAAGGTGGTATCGAGTTTTCATTTGAACCAAGATGTGGTTCTTCCTTCTTTTTTCCCCAAGCCTACTTCGGTAGAGGAAAAGTTATTGCATTCTTTGGATGTAGTAAGAGCAGTTAAAGCTTATCTAAAAGCCACTGCTCAGATTCGCAAAACGGATACTTTGTTTATTCTGCCGGAAGGCCCCAGAAAGGGTCAGGCAGCGTCAAAATCTACTTTAGCCAAGTGGATTCGACAGGTCATAATACAAGCCTATAGCTTGAGAAGTAGACCGCCTCCGTTCAAAGTTAGGGCGCACTCCACGAGAGCAGTTGGAACTTCATGGGCAGTGCATCACCAGGCCTCCCTGGCTCAAATCTGTAAGGCCGCAACATGGTCTTCGGTACACACGTTTACTAGGTTCTACCAGGTGGACGTTAGAAGTCAGGAGGATGTCGCCTTTGGGCGCAGTGTGTTGCAGGCCGCAAAAGATCCTCATGTCTGATAGCGCTCAGCTTATATATGGTGTATCCCCCCCCCTCATTTGGCATTGCTTTAGGACATCCCATTAGTAATGACTATGTCGCTCTGTGTCCCGTGATGTACGAGAAAGAAAATAGGATTTTTTTAACAGCTTGCCTGTAAAATCCTTTTCTTGGAGTACATCACGGGACACAGAGCTCCCGCCCCTCTTTGGGGACACTTATTGCTTTGCTACAAAACTGAGGTGCTCCCGGATGGGAGGGGCTTATATAGGGGAGGGTACTTCCGGTTTTGGAAGTTGCCAGTGCCAGCACCTGACGGTAACTATATAACCCATTAGTAATGACTATGTCGCTCTGTGTCCCGTGATGTACTCCAAGAAAAGGATTTTATAGGTAAGCTGTTAAAAAAATCCTATTTTCTCTCTCCTGCAACCACGGGTTGCAGGAAAGGAAATTGATTGATTTGTGTTAATGGCAGAATCCCTACTGGAGCTATTGTGTCTCCCAGCCAGGAAAGGGGGAGGTGAGAGGGGAGTATAGCCGTCCCCACCGGGAGATAACAGTGATTAGTGCTCTCGTGGCTAGAGCCGCTGCCAATAATTGCATTTTTAAAATCTGGCATGCTGGTTGTACCTAAGTTGATCGATGGATCAACTTGGCTTATAATCAACCTAACAATAGATAGATTCCAGACATCAAACAATTTATGATCGGCTCCTAGGAGAAGTACAACCAAAGCTTGTTTGGCTGTACTTCTCCTGTGGATCACAGGAGTGCAGTTCGTTCTGCACTCCTGTGACCTGTTTCTAGCAGAAAAGGGCTGAAGCCCGCTGTCGGCTGACCTCACCAAACTGGTCCGGGCTCGGGAAGGATCGTGACCATATGGTCGGGATCCGCCCACATGCCTGGACCATCAGCCTCTCGGCGAGCCGCTGAGAGCTTGAGTCAGCTGCTCCCACCCCCTCCACAGCCCAGCGCTCCAGTGCCGAGGGGGAGGGGGGCCAGAGCAGAGAGCTGGTGACTGACAGTCATCAGCTCTCTGCTCAGGGAACTGTGAGAACCAAGCTATCAGCAGTGTTTGATCGCTCGGTTCTTGGTGTAAGCCAGCGGGGGGCAGATGCAGCATCCACCTAGGGAAGTATGAATCTGAAAAAAAAAACCCTACTTCCAATGCCTTGCTTCTCACTAACATCCCTGCCCTGCCCATCTGCTTTTCCCGCCAAAAGAATGGATTATTTAGGCTTTTATCCACAGTCGGCATCTATTTCCTGATCTGAGGTTCTGGCTTAGATGACAGTCCTGTAAATCCTAGTTGCTGTGCAATTTTTTCCTGTGGTCACAATCAATCCCCCCTGACGCAGAGTAATGCCCACCCCCCACCTGCAGCCTCTCTTTGACCATCTACAAATTTGTAACGTTGCTGCCTGCTCACTGGGGGGGGGGGGGGGGGGTGAGGAGACTGAGGAAGTGCTTCCTCCTGCCTGTAGCAGGCTGATAATATCTCAGGCTAGGAAATGTCTTGACTAGGCCTTATGGTCTTCTTTTTAAGGATAAAGTTATACAGCTTTTTTGAGAAATGTATATTGTTGATGTATATTTTAAGCTGTCAGGAATTGCTAGAGACATAAAATAAAAAAAAAAAGGCCAATGTCTTATATGTTCTTTACTGAAAGGGGTCCGTTTTGGACTTGATTGTGCACTGGTATAGAACCAGTTTACATGCATATAGTAGATAAGAGCTGAAGATCCCAGGAGTCGCACATCACAACAAGTGGCAGTCTCAGCCTAGACCCCTGCCAGGCCATACCCCTAACGCATTTCACGCCGCCCACTGGAGCTTACTCAAGTTCCTCAGTGAAACATGTTGGGGGTGTGGCCTGTCGGGGGGGTCCAGGCTGAGACTGCCATTCGTCTATACACAGCAGGTCTTGTTCTGATGTGTGGCTTGCGGGATCTTCTGCTCTTATATGTCATTGGAGCATGGACAGCCTCCTTCCCAGCCAGCAGCAGGCACAGGACTACACTTCCTAGCAGCCTAAGCGGCTCGCATACACACCGTGGACATGCATATATTACTTAATGGAGTCCTACACAATTCTTTCAAATAAAAATGGCTGTCAGTTTCTGTTAGGCTGCGATCTGACAAGCAGCCAGGGGTGGCCACTGGCACTCTATACAAGTCAAAGGCCATGGATGATAATGTTGGCACATAACTGCTCATGCAAGTGGTTAAAGTGGAGTTCCAGACAAAAAGTGTAGCTGCTAACTTTTAATAAACAGACACTCGCCTGTTCCACGGTCCAGCGTTTCGGGGGCACAAAGCCTTGCTTCTCTCCTTCTTCTCTCCACGGCACCGGCATTGCAAGTGTGGGCAGTGGCCGGGCAATCTTCTGGGACGTGTCCCAAATGATTGGAGGGAGGGGGAGAGAAGAAATCACCTATGAGGCGAGAGCGGAACAGGGAGCTGGGTACCTGTCAAAACAAGGTACCTGCTCCCCCAAACACCACCAAAAAAAATTACATGCCGAACGTGGCATGTCAGGGGGCGAGGAGTCCTTAATGCGGAAGTTCCACTTTTGTGTGAATACCAACCCTGGACGCAGACTGTGTGCATCCAGGGATGGTGTTAAGGTGGTGTGATCAGCCAGCTAAACACATCAAACTACCAGCCCCCCCCCCAGCTGTCCATGTGAAGGCAGCCTTATTATGGCAGTGGTCATTTGATCAGATCCATCTCAGAATAGATATAGGATCTGCTATTGTTGATGTGGGAGATCCCTTGTTTCTATCTCCATGGGTTCCTTTGTAGCTCTGTACATGAGTTGTTCTGATCATCCTCTATATCTACAAAACCATTTTTTACATCGCTTGCAGTTATGACTTGCCATTTATTTGAACTAATCCTCATCCAAGCTTACATTCCTGAATGTGTTTTGTGTCTGTGGTTCCTCCCATCCTTTGACTTAAATTACCTTTGGCTACCATTACCACCCTGTGCCAACTAGCCTCTGCCCTTATGCTGCTGGCTGCCTGCCCTCACAGACAGGATATAGGCAGGAAGCCTGCAGGTTGTAGATCGCTATTCCCTGATGGATTGACTGTGTGAATATTCACTATCCCAGGCAGTCAGCTTACACAGGAGGGATACAGCTCAGGTCCTGTCTGTGTCTGGCATGTTTACAATGGAAAGTGCCGATTCCCCAAAGCAACCATAAATTATATATATGGGTTTCTGTGGGGAGGCCAAATGGGTTTGTTATCGGAGAGACCATCAAAACAGTTGTATCGTTAGTTACTGTATTATGTGTACTAGCCCACGTGTGACTGTTCATTGAAATTTTGTATGCAAAGAAAAGTTAAGTATGGTGTTTTAAATTAAAGTGATATTAGACAACTCAGTGTTAGGCTGGGTTCACACTTGTGCGACACGACAGCCGTCCTACTTTGGATCCGACTTTGCCCTGCGACATGAAGCCGACATATGTCCGACCTTCAATGAACGGGGATCCGACTTGGATCCCCGCCAATACCAGGCACTGTGTTTGGTATGAATCTTGAGGGCGAACTCCACGCCATATTTTAAATAAAAAAAACGGCATGGGTTCCCCTCCAGGAGCATACCAGGCCCTTCGGTCTGGTATGGATTTTAAGGGGAACCCCTACGCCGAAAAAACGACGTGGGGGTCCCCCCAAAATCCAAACCAGACCCTTATCCGAGCACACAACCTGGCAGGCCGCAGGAAAAGAGGGGGGACGAGAGAGCGGCCCCCCTCCCTCCTGAACCGTACCAGGCCGCATGCCCTCAACATGGGGGGTTTGGTGCTTTGGGGCAGGGGGGCGACCTGCGGCCCCCCCACCCCAAAGCACCCTGCCCCCATGTTGATGAGGACAGGTCCTTTTCCCAACAACCCTGACCGTTGGTTGTCGGGGTCTGCGGGCGGGGGGCTTATCGGAATCCGGGAGCCCGCCTTTAATAAGGGGGCCCCCAGATCCCGGCTCCCCACCCTATGTGAATGAGTATGGGGTACATCGTACCCCTACCCATTCACCTGGTGGAAAAAAAGTCAATAAAAAAACACACACAGGTTTTTAAAGTAATTTATTACACAGCTCCGGGGGTCTTTTTCCGACTTCGGGGGTCTCCGGTGTCGTCTCCGCGCTCTCTGGTTCTTTCTTCCTTCTGCCGGGCCCCCGCTATCTTCTTCCAGCTCTTTTGCTAGTGGGGCCCGGTCTTTTCTGCCGCCTTCTTCCCTCGCTCTCCGGTTCTTTCTTCCTTCTGCCGGGCCTCCGCTATCTTCTTCCAGCTCTTTTGCTAGTGGGGCCCGGTCTTTTCTGCCGCCTTCTTCCCTCGCTCTCCGGTTCTTTCTTCCTTCTGCCGGGCCTCCGCTATCTTCTTCCAGCTCTTTTGCTAGCGGAGAGGCCCGGTCTTCCCCGTCGCCTTCTTCCCTCTTCTCCTCTTCGATGTTGACACGTCGCTTCCTCCCGCTGTAATGCTGGGTGTGCGGTACGCTCCGATTTATATAGGCCTCTTATGACGTCACAGTCGCAAGCTCCGGAGCATGTGACTGTGACGTCATGGGAGCATGTGGCCACCCGGAGCATGTGACTGACGTCATGAGAGGCCTATATTAATCGGAGCGCACCGCACACCCAGCATTACAGCGGGAGGAAGCGACGTGTCAACATCAAAGAGGAGAAGAGGGAAGAAGGCGACGGGGAAGACCGGGCCCCGCTAGCAAAAGAGCTGGAAGAAGATAGCGGAGGCCCGGCAGAAGGAAGAAATAACCGGAGAGCGCGGAGACGACACCGGAGACCCCCGAAGTCGGAAGAAGACCCCCGGAGCTGTGTAATAAATTATTTTAAAAACCTGTGTGTGTGTGTGTGTGTGTGTGTGTGTGTGTGTGTGTGTGTGTGTGTTTTTTTTTTATTGACATTTTTTTTCACCAGGTGAATGGGTAGGGGTACGATGTACCCCATACTCATTCACATAGGGTGGCAGGCCGGGATCTGGGGGCCCCTTTATTAAAGGGGGGCTCCCATATTCCGATAAGCCCCCCGCCCGCAGACCCTGACAACCAACGGCCAGGGTTGTCGGGAAGAGGCCCTGTCCTCATCAACATGGGGGCAGGGTGCTTTGGGGTGGGGGGGCCGCAGGTCGCCCCCCTGCCCCAAAGCACCAAACCCCCCATGTTGAGGACATGCGGCCTGGTACGGTTCAGGAGGGAGGGAGGGGGGCGCTCTCTCGTCCCCCCCTCTTCCCCTGCGGCCTGCCACGTTGCGTGCTCGGATAAGGGTTTGGATTTTGGGGGGACCCCACGCCATTTTTTTCGGCGTAGGGGTTTCCCTTAAAATCCATACCAGACCAAAGGGCCTGGTATGCTCCTGGAGGGGAACCCATGCCGGTTTTTTATTTAAAATTTGGCCTGGAGTTCCCCCTCAAGATCAGCAGAGCACAAGTCGCATGCCAAAGTCGGATCATGCAAGACTGCGGTCCGACTTTGATCCGACTTCAATGATAGTCAATGGGCTGAAGTCGGATCAAAGTCGGACCAAAGTAGTACAGGGAGCATTTTCAAAGTCGGACCGACATGTGATGGACCAGTTAAGACGGCTCCCATAGGGAAACATTGATTTTCACATGTCATGCGACATGAGCTCCCAATGTCGGAGCGTTTGTCGCCCCAGTGTGAACCCGGCCTCAAGCACTTTCAGCAGTTCATAGTCTAGAACATGTTACCCCTGTATTTAGGGGTGTAACATGTTCCTACGCACTACCCCCACCTTCCCCCAAGCCCAGAGATCTGTGAATGAATAAACTACAAATCCCGTCTTCCACCACGGCAGACAGACTTGTAGTTTCAATGGACCACAAGTGCGGTAATCCGTGCACCCATAGTTCATTGACACTTCCTCCAGGTCTCTAACTGAAAGCCTGTACAGAGATACGGGCAGAAAGCTGGAGGAAGAGTGCAGGAGCTTGACATTGCACTCGCGATCCATTGATCAGGGGTGCAATGCTTTGCAGGCTTCTGTTGGGGGCATAATAAATTCATTTTCCCGCAATTTTTATATAAGTTTTTATATTTTAAGTGCAATAAACTTTAAAGGCGCAGGATATTCCAAGTATGCATATAGGCATGGATACAGACAACCAAACAGCTTTCTTCAGAATAACAAAAAGGAAGCTGTCTGTGATACAGATGACCACTGACCACAGGCTGGATGTGTACACAACAAGGAGTATTGATGTCCATCGGGTCAGGATTAACCATTGAATTGAATACTAATGGGAAAAGATGGGAGGTGGTCCATTCCTGGAGTTGATTCTTGACTGCGCTTTTTGACCTTATGGTCAAATCTGTTTGGATTTTACACTATCTAGTGTCCTCCCTTCCTTCCATGTTCCGTATCGAGTACTGCATGATGGTATATGAGCGTTTTGGCTACCAAAAAAATTGAGGCTCAACATACACTGAAGTTTGGAGTCCTATTGATTATCAATTGAGACTGTTTGGGGTCCTCCGTCATAGGGGACCATCGCTTTTTGGTAAGCAGGAATTCTTACTGGTGGTGGTGAAAGTCACGAATACAAGAAGATTTGGAATCGTTTTTGTTTTGTTTTCTTTTATCTTTTTTTCATCTAGTATGGACACTTGATCACGGGTGTTTTTTTGTATGGACTTTAGACTTGATCATTTAAGGGTTCTATTCAAGCATGTAATAATATTATTAATTAAGTTTGTATTATTTCATATGTTTTGTTCACACTGTTTAGTTATTGTTCTTCACTGAGCACTTACATAATTTATCACTGTGGTGATTTTGAATTTTTTTTCAATCATTCAGTGGTGGGCTTATGTTTATACTCATAAGTTAGCGCGACTATATATTTTTTCTTATTTGTATGCACTGTTAGTTTTCAGAATAGTTGCTGCTTTTTCCCCTTGTTTGTTTCTAGGCATTTGATATATCTGCCTAGTTTCACACCTGTAGCGCAGTTTCTTTTTTACTTTCTAATGCATATAGGAATCAAAGGCTATCTGCTCCATACTTAGTGGCTGTAACCGTAAAAAAAAATGCTCATGTCCCTTTAAAACATGACACATGGCGTAGTGCTTGTGCCGTGTAATTTGTCCCATTGTATGATGTAAAATACCTGATTGATCCTGCCTGTTTCTGTGTCCCTCTGTGTGTGCTGACCACGGTAATCATGGCTGCTGATCCATGATACCGTGGTCAGTTTAAATGCCTCTGTCATCCCGTTCTCTGCTGTGAGTGTCTCCCCCTCCCTCCCTTCCTTCCTGCCTGTCAGCTCAATGTGAGACCTGATCTCCTCCCCACCCCTCCCGCCGCTATTTCTGTACAAGAATATATTAAAATAAATAAAATATTTTAACATCCCTAGCATCCCCTCTTATTTAGGAAAAAATATATATATATATATATATATATATATATATCACTGTGTGTCTTTTTTTTTTAAATCCAATTATTAAATACCTTTTAAAGGGTAAGTTCACTAGTTCACCTTTACCGGAAAATCTTTAAGGTGAACTTACACAGAACCCCCACCTCATCCCCCCTAACCTGGAGCCCGGCGATCTCCTGCTATGAGACCTTGTATAGCCGCCTCACGGTCTGGGGCTTAGAAATCCCCTCGGCTTAATCTCTAAAACATACCTCGTCAGGAGGTACATTTTTAGGAGCATTCTAATTGGTCGGCGCTGACCAATCAGAACCCGCATAGCCCGTGCTGTCTCCGCGGGCAAAGAGGAGAGAATGCTGCGGGGATTTCAAATTCCCTGACTGGTAAAGCGGCGATGCAATGTGTCCGAACGGACGATTACCGCTCTCCAGGTTAGCGGGACCGGGTGCGATGGGGACAGAGTCCAGTGTAAGTTCACCTTACAGATTTTCTGTAAACGTGAACTTACACTTTATATACAGCGGAGCTGTAGAAAAAGATATTTAGGCATATAATTGTAAAAATAATTACACACAGTGCTTTATATATGCCTGAAATAGAGAGGATGCCAGAGATTTTAGCTAGTGACTTAACAACCCCTTTAAGTTTTTCATTCAGGCTTAAGGCCCCTTTCACACTGAGGCGTTTTAGCGCTAAAAATAGCGATGTAAAAACGGCTGAAATAATCCTGCCCCAGCATTCTCAATGTGAAAGCCCTGGGGCGTTGTGCTGGCTGTGTGTTGGAAAAAATCCTGCAAACAGCTTTTTTGGAGCATCTTTGGGGCGCATAAAATAGCGCTGTAAAAACGCCTATCCCCATTGAAAGGAATGAGTACCGCTGTAAAACCGTGGTAATACCGCTTTAAAAACGCCCAGAAGCTACGAAAAACCAGGAAGTGTACAGGATGTGATGTAAGGGAGTAGGGTTATTAGCGGACGCTAACGCGGTAAAAATGCATAGGCATAAGCGCTATTTTTAGCACTAAAGCGGTAAAAACGCAGTAATAACGCTAATCGTTTTTAGCGCGTTATTGCAACGCCTCAGTGAGAAAGGGGCCTAACTGGAGTCTACTTATTCATTCCTAATGTGATCAGTGAAAAGACTGCGTGCGATAGACCAATCTGGTGTTTTGAGATCCTCTTTTGTTTCCTTTGTTGTAATACGGGAGAGTTATTTCCAAAGACACCCACTCTAGCCACTCAAAGACTAGGGCTTCTTTTGACATTTGTTGTTTACAAGTAAAAAATCTGTATCGTTGCAATATTTTGTCACACTGTACTTGCGCAGCAGTCTTTCAAACGCAATTTTTGGGGAAAAAATACTCTTTAATGAATACAAAACCGTAAGCTAGTCCAATTTTTTTTGTGTATAGTGTGAAAGATGATGTTTCGCCGAGTAAATGGCTACCTAACATGTCATGTTTTAACATTCCCATGCTCATGGAATGGTGACAAACTACGATACTTAAAAAAAAAAAATCTGCAAAGGCGAGACCGGTTCAGTATTTTTACTGGTTTCATGTTTAGAGTTACAGAGCAGGTCTTTGGCTAGAATTATTGCTCTAACGATCGCAGCGATACCTCACGCGTGGTTTGAACTCGTTTACATATGTTAGCGCAATTTACGTATGCGTTCACTGTTACGCGTGAGCGCGGAGGGATGAGGCGCATTAAATTTGTTTTATTTTACTTTTGATTTTAACACTGTCCCTTTTTTTTATTTTAATCACTTTTTTTTCTATTACAAGGAATGCAACCATCCCTTGTAAAAAAAAAAAAAAATAAGCATGACGAGTCCTCTTTATTGAGAGAGATATGGGTTCAAAAAGACCCCAGATCTCTTTTACCCTTAAAAGCAAAAAAGAAAAAGACACTTTAACCTAAAGAAATAAATAATCTCTTTAAGCCAGAGAACCGCAAGCGACATCAGAGGTCGCTCCGGTCCTCCAGGGGCATAGAGCTAAGTGGGGGCTATCTTGCCCTCACTCGACTTCCTGCCTAGCCATCAGCTGCATCGAAACGCTTCCGTGCTTACCAACGGCCCTGGTAAGCGTGGGAGGGGGGGGGCACCTCTCCTGCCACCTATAAAAGCGATCTTGCGGCGGATACGCTGCTGGGATCACTTTTATTGGAAGGCCGGCCCGCCTAATGAAAAAAACATACCGGGGTTATGGCAGCTAGCTATCTGCTGTCTTCAACTTTTATATACTGTTTAGAAAGTTCAGATTGTGTTAGGAGATTTTCTCTTCCTGGTTAGCACTGCAGTGAAGCCTGGGCATACAGCCAAGACAGCTGATTGGCGGAACGGCACACACCCCCTCTCTCCATAGGTAAAGACTTTCAGAGCTGATCCTTGAATAGTTCAGGGCTCTGCTAATCTATTTATAGCATCCTCCCCAACACAAATTTCAGGCTGCTCTTATCTCAAGAGTTATCAGGCTGATAACAGAAGAACAGAGCAGGAGACAGCTACAGGACATCGTGCTTTGAAGAGAGATAACAAAACACTGCAGATATATGTGCCCAGCTCAAATTTCATAAATCGGGTTTACATCCACATTAACATCAAATACATGACGTATTTTTAAAGTTGGGCGGTCGGCAAAAGGCTAGGTAACATTCCCTTGTCTTTAAAAAAAAAAAGGGCTGGGGGTTAAACTGGGGTTCCGCGGGTGTTCACTGTTGATGGGTCTATCCAAGAGGGTCAATAAACGGCTCGGGGTGAGTAAATGTCTTGGATGTCTATAAATGATGGAAAGTCTCTTGGAGTTGTTTTATTCTTTTGAGGTCTCCGTTGAGTCCCATGCTAGGTTGTAGTCCTGAAGGCGAGGTAGCTAGCGTTGAGGGATTGTTACCCAGAACCCAATGGCCAGCCACCAGACAGAACAGCCTTGAGTTGTCTATATCTGCTGTGTGTTTGTGTGTTGTTACCGGTCTTGTTTACCAGCATGCTTTACATTGTGTGTCTGATCTTCCACCCCCTTTCATGAAGGATATACATATCCATTAGCTTCCTGCACTGATTGTTTTTTTCTAAACTCAGACTATGTTGGAGAGCCAGTGACAGCCACCTCAAACTTTTGAAAAGCCAGTGAGTACACCCATAGCGAGCGGTGCCAAAGAACTACAAATTCAGCACTGTAAATGGCCGCTGCTGATACCAAGGAAAGTGTTTTGACAGTTTTCACAAGAATTTTTTTAATATTCAAAGTACTAGTATTTAGAGTAATCTTTTATTACATTATTTTCATATCATAAATGTCAACTGAATCTTCATGATGAGGACGATGATCTGAAGGGCTTGGTGAATCCTGCTTTAAACAGGGTGTACTGCAAAGGAAATGGGTATGAAGTAGGGTTGAGCGGACCCGAACTGTAAAGTTCGGGTCCGTACCAAACTTTTGGGTCCCGAACCCGAACAATTGACTGTATGTTCGGGTTTGGGTCCGGTGTTCGGCAATATGCATGTAAAGTCGCGCTTGTTTCCCGTGCTTAGAACTGTCTCTGCACAAAGTGTAATTTCTGAAGGAAAAAAAGTCATTTAAAACTCACTCGCGGCTATAATGAATGAATTGTCGGCTCCCGGCAATACAGAGAAAAGTCATTGATAAAAAAAAAAGCGTGGGGGTTTCCCCAAATTCAATTACCAGGCCCTTCAGGTCTGGTATGGATATTAAGGGGAACCCTGCCGCAAATTTAAAAAAAAATGCGTGGAGTTCCCCCAAATATCCATACCAGGTCCTTCAGGTCTGGTATGGATTTTAAGGGGAACTCCACCCCAAATTTAAAAAAAAATGTTGTGGAGTCCCCCTAAAAATCCACACCAGACCCTTATCCGAGCACGCAACCTGGCAGGCCGCAGGAAAAGAGGGGGGGGACGAGAGAGCGCCCCCCCTCCTGAACCGTACCAGGCCACATGGCCTCAACATGGGGAGGATGTCCCCATGTTGATGGGGACAAGGGCCTCATCCCCAGAACCCTTGCCCGGTGGTTGTGGGGGTCAGCGGGCGGGGGGCTTATCGGAATCTGGAAAACCCCTTTATCAAAGGGGACCCCCAGATCCCACCCCCCCCCCCTATGTGAATTGGTAAGGGTTACATTGTACCCCCTACCATTTCACAAAGAAAGTGTAAAAAAAACACACAGACACCTTGGAAAAGTCCTTTATTAAAAATAAAAAATAACTTTCCAGCGATGAAATCCAGTGTCCCCCGGCGATCCCGATGTCCAGCGCTGTCCAAACGAGACGTCATTGGCTGAGCCTGAGCGGACCTGATGGGGAACTTCCTCCGCAGTGTATTAAATTAATAGACCCGCCCCTTCTAAAGTTCCCCATCAGGTCCGCTCAGCCAATGACCTAGGTGTAAGGCTAAGCGGACCAGATGCGGAACGTGAGAAGGGGCGGGTCTATTCATGTATTACACTGCGAGGCAGTTCCCCATCAGGTCCGCTCAGCCAATGACGTAGCGGGGTCTGACATACGAGGGGGCGGACCTGATGGGGGAACTTCCTCCACAGTGTAATAAATGAATAGACCCGCCCCTTTTCATGTTCCGCATCTGGTCCGCTTAGCCTTACAGCTACGTCATTGGCTGAGCGGACCTGATGGGGAACTTTAGAAGGGGCGGGTCTATTCATTTAATACACTGCCGAGGAAGTTCCCCATCAGGTCCGCTCAGGCTCAGCCAATGACGTCTCGTTTGGACAGCGCTGGACATCGGGATCGCCGCGGGACACTAGATTTCATCGCTGGAATGTTTTTTTTTATTTTTAATAAAGGACTTTTCCAGGGTGTCCGTTTTTTAAAAAAAATGTTTACACTTTCTTTGTGAAATGGTAGGGGTACAATGTACCCCTTACCAATTCACATAGGGGGGGGGGCGGGATCTGGGGGTCCCCTTTGTTAAAGGGGTCTTCCAGATTCCGATAAGCCCCCCGCCCGCAGACCCCCACAACCACCGGGCAAGGGTTGTGGGGATGAGGCCCTTGTCCCCATCAACATGGGGACATCCTCCCAATGTTGAGGGCATGTGGCCTGGTACGGTTCAGGAGGGGGGCGCTCTCTCATCCCCCCCTCTTTTCATGCGGCCTGCCAGGTTGCCTGCTCGGATAAAGGGTCTGGTCTGGATATTTGGGGCTACTCTACGCCATTTTTTTTTTAAATTTGGGGTGGATTTCCCCTTAAAATCCATACCAGACCTGAAGGGCCTGGTATGGATATTTGGGGGAACCGCACGCATTTTATTTTATTTTTTTAATTTGCGGCAGGGTTCCCCTTAATATCCATACCAGACCTGAAGGGCCTGGTAATTGAATTCGGGGGAACCCCCACGCTTTTTTTTTAAATTTTTTTTTATCAATGACTTTTCTATGTATTGCCGGGAGCCGACAATTCATTATAGCCGCGAGTGAGTTTTAAATGACTTTTTTTCCTTCAGAAATGACACTTTGTGCAGGGACAGTTCTAAGCACGGGAAACATGCGCGAATAGTCCTCAGAAGTTCAGGTCCCCATTGACTTCAATGGGGTTCGGGTTCAAGTTCGGGTCAAGTTTGGTCCCGAACTTAAACTTTTTTCCGAAGTTCGGCCGAACCCGTCGAACCCGAACATTCAGGTGTCCGCTCAACTCTAGTAAGAAGTGATGCGATGAGAGTCAGCCTTTCCCTTTAAATCTGCCTTGTTGGTCACAAATACCCAGAGTGCGGGGTTGTTATGCTGGAACACTGGGAAATGCCAGAACACATTCCTTTGCTGCATCTTTTCCAAGGAACACGTGGACACCCTTTCTTGTCCAGTCAGTGGCGCTGTGGTCCTCCTCCCTATGGAAAGGTAGCCAGGCAACACTGAAACACATTGTGTGTCCTGAATAGCCCCAGTGTCTGAGGAGGAATCTTACAACTTTGACCCTCGCTTCTTATTTCACTGCTGCATGTCAGACTAGTGACCATTATCTGGACTGGCTGACTACTCCGAATCATTTGTTTAAGACACTGTCCTCATCATGACATTCCGAAAGAAGAGTTTGTGTCTTGTAAAGAAAAAGAAAAGCCTTGAGGATTCCATTCAGCAACACCGTAATGGCGATAAAAAAAAAAAAAAAAGCTAATCTATGGGAATTTAAATTACCACACTAATACAAGTTTGCCAAACCTTGCAGTAAAAAAGCCTCGTACGTCATTTTGATATAGCGGCAAATCCACGTTCACTAACATCATCCACAGGTCCAGGGTACGAGTCTCAGCATGTATCCACCTTCTTGCTATAAGTTTGCTGACATAGAAAAAAAAGAAGACATGCCCTGTACACACAAGCGGAATTCCTATTGGGAAAAAATTGGATGTTTTTTTCCGATGGAATTCCACTCAAGCCTGCCCTGCATACACCCGGTCACACAAAAGTTCGGTGAACTTTTGACTGCCAAGAACGCGGTGACGTAAAAGACTCAGACGAGCTGAGAAAATTACGTTCTATGCTTCCGAGCATGCGTTGGAATTTAGCGCGTCGGAATTTGTACACACGATCGGAATTTTTCCCGACGGAAAAATAGAGAACCTGCTCTCTATCTAAGTCCGTCGGAAATTCCAACAGCAAAAGTCTGATGGAGCATACACACGGTCGGAAATTCCGGCTGTGGGTACGCGGCGTTAGAAACAGTTTTGTGGCAGCATTCATCTCCTTCTCCTCAATGACTCGGAGGAGGCATCACAGGGGATTACATACATTTGAGAGATTGAAGGTATCGGCAATAAACTCTGTTACCTGTGACCACAAGGGCCTTACCCTCGAACACTCCCAGACCATATAGATAAAAGTACCCTCACATCTCTGGCACTTATGGAACAGGAAGGGACCATCCCCAAACTGATCCCACAAAGTTGGGACCCTGAAAATGTCGCCTTAAAGCGGAGTTTCACCCAAAAGTGGAACTTCCGTTTAAACCACTCCTCGCCCCCTTACATGCCACATTTGGCATGTAATTTTTTTTGGGGGGAGTGGGGGCTTCAGTAGGAGTGGGACTTCCTGTCCCACTTCCTCCTTCCGCCCAGGGACCGCTTAGGCGACTCGTCATATCGCCTTTTGGCGGCCCCTCCCTGTAGGGACACGTGACAGGTCCCAGGTGATCGCCTGTCCACTCAGATTGCGCAGCGCCGCTCGCGCATGCGCACTCAGTGCCCACAGTGTGAATAGAGGCGGAGGGGGGGGGGCGAGAGGAGCGAAGCTCCGTTTGGCCGCGTCGCTGGACAGTGGAGCAGGTAAGTGTCTGTTTGTTGAAAGCCAGCAGCTAAACTTTTTGTAGCTGCTGACTTTTAATAAACATAAAAAAGGCTGGAACTCCCCTTTAAGAGTTCCCTTCACTGGAACTAAGGGGCCAAGTCCAACCCCTGAAAAACAACCCCACACCATAATCCCCCCCCCCTCCACCAAATGATTTGGATCAGTGCACAAAGCAAGGTCCATAAAGACATGGATGAGTGAGGTTGGGGTGGAGGTACTTCACTGGCCTGCACAGAGTCCTGACCTCAACCTGATAGAACACCTTTGGGATAAATTAGAGACTGTGAGCCAGGCCTTCTCATCCAACATCAGTGCCTGACCTCACAAATGCACTTCTGGAAGAATGGTGACACACTCCTAAACCTTGTGGATGGCCTTCCCAGAAGAGTTGAAGCTGTTATAGCTGCAAAGGGTGGGCCAACTCAATATTGAACCCTACAGACTAAGACTGGGATGCCATTAAAGTTCATATGCGTGTAAAGGCAGGCGCCCCAATACTTTTGGTAATATAGTGTATATTGGGCCCAAGGCATCTTGGCGTATTTTGTGGACAATCCACTTCCATAGGAGAAATAAAATAAGAGGCATCCATTTTACACTTACCGTATATACTCGAGTATAAGCCGAGATTTTCAGCCCTTTTTTGGGGGCTGAAATTCCCCCCCCCCCCCCCCCCCCTCGGCTTATACTCGAGTCATCGAAATTTTTACATTGTAAATATTACCTGTAAAGAAGTTGCGGCTGCAGCGTCCATCGTTCAAATTCCGCAGCGTCCATCATTCAAATTCCGCGGTCTCTTCCTGTTCCTTCCTTGATAGGCGAATCTCATCAGACACTCTCCGCCTATCACGAACGTTCTCTCATCCTCAGTTTTCCAGCAGACGTCTGTGATTGGCGGAACACCCAACACAGTGTCTGCTGGGAAAACTGAGGATGAGAGAACGTTCGTGATAGGCGGAGAGTGTCTGCTGAGAATCGCCTATCAAGGAAGGAACAGGAAGAGACCGCGGAATTTGAACGATGGACGCCGCGGAATTTGAACGATGGACGCCGCAGCCGCAACTTCTTTACAGGTAATATTTACAATGTAAAATAGGGAACAGCGAGCTAGGGAACAGTGGGGCATCGGCTTATACTCGCGTCAGTAAGGTTTCCCAGTTTTTTTTTGCAACATTAGGTACCTCGGCTTATACGCGAGTCGGCTTATACTCGAGTATATGCGGTAATAATATGTTATTATTCACAAATATACAAAGATTTATTTCAGACCTGTATAACCTCTCAATGTTTTAGAAATCTTACATGTATCGTGTATCTCATATGATCACATCTATAGAATGTCGTTGTGCTTTAAAACGGTGCCTGCCACCAGGTATGCCACTTGGGTGAAGGACCCCAGAAGCTAAGAAGAGAAAACGCAGAGCCATCTATTAGGGTGCAATCACACCTGTGAATGCAATCCTGATTGCGATTAGATGCGAGAACCCCAGCGGGGCTTCCCACCATAGGCTTGTGCACAGGGTGTGCCAGGTGTGCCCAGGCACACCCTAATCACTCTCTGCGGTGCAGATTCCCCCTGCTGCCCGGTGCCCGCTTCCACAGCATGGCTGGCTTCCCTCCTCTCCCATTGGCTACTGCAGTGGGCACACATAGATGATATTTCAGGATGAGTGGGGGAAGGGGTAATGTCATTTACCGGCCCCTTCCCTTTCTGAATGAACACAGTGAGAGATCGGTACTGTGTTTTTGAGCTTTCAGGTGCACACCCCAATGCAACAGGCTGCGCACACCTATGCTTCCCACAATTGGCTGTGGGGGGCCGCCATCTTTCGCAGCTACTTGTGCCCACTCACATGTATTCTTTCAAGCAGGGATCACGTCACTTTCATGTGATCGCTGCATGAGGGATTGCTTGCGAGTGGACATGATTAGCTGCAAGAGTCGGCAGCCTCCCATTGCTTTCAACGGACAGGAGAAAAGCAGCCTCAAGAACGTGCGTAAAGCTGCGTCTTTGCAAATGCATTTAGATGCGTTTTAGGAGCATCAAGCTCTTGGGCGTTAATTTATTCCATTGGCCCGAATATTAATTTGTATTAGGTTTTGTGTCAGTCTATGGGCAGGTGGAGCTGCCATAACAACTGATATATAGAATTGATCAGTTGTGTGAAGGAGCCCTTATTATATATACGATGATTAAAAAGGAAACCTCATCTAAGGAATGCTAAATTGAAATCGATACGTTTTTTGCTTTCAGGTTTAAATATGTTTTAAGGCCTTTTTTTTACACGGACCTCCGATTGTATAAGAAGCAGTGTGTACCACAAACTTTTACAAAGCATTTGCAAAGCTTTGAGACCCCTTTAAAAAAAATGTTTTTGAAGACATGAAAGAAAAGTTTAACATAAAAATAAATAGTGCAGCGCTTTAAAAGTCCATATATCAAAGATAGAAAAACAGCACAGTAAATCAGTATATAATCCCCGTGATCTTCATAGATGACACATGGACTCTTGATTGCATGCAGGTGGTAACAGACACACACACAGTGAGAGACCTCCACCAACAGATAAATTGGCCGCTCACCTTCCAACATGGACCCTTTAATTATAGAGGGTCACTGAAAGACTTTCCCTTACGGGTTAATCCAAAGCAGATGAAGATGTAAACTTCCCCAAAAAGGATTAGGGTCATCAATTCCATATAACGTCAGGATCATTCAAAAACTTCCAGGTATTGAGTTCATAAGGCAGTGTTTACATGTGGAAAATATAGAAGCAGACCATAGTGTTTCTCCGTAATAGAACACAATTTAATGAAAAACAAAAGTAGTGCACTTACATTTAAAAGGCACTAAACCAGTGCCGAGGTACAACAGCGCGTCTGGTGAGACTGTGAATGAACTGCGGGTGACGTCACGAACTTCCCATCCGTACGCACGTTACGTCCCAGTAGGCGGGACTTCATCAGCGGATATGGGAAGAACGCCAGACACCCGCTCTTATAGCAACAAGGCGCCTGTAACTATGGAGACACGATGCGGCGTCACATGACGCCGATAGGGACGTCTGAATCACATGACATCAACCAGGAAGTGTCCCCGTGAGCCAGATATCCACACAAAGGCTCCAAAGGCAACCAAAATACATGATAAAAACTTTAAAATAGAAAATATAAATATATATATCTAAAATTCAACCAGTAAACCAGCCCAGTTGATTAATATAAAATATATGTATATTAATGCAGCGATCAACTCCTACAGTTACTACCGATATGGAGAAAGAAGCTGCTTATACATTGGATAAAAAATAAATAAACAAATCTGGACTGCAGACCTGAATATAAACGTGACATCAACCACAGCCCACAACAATCTCACCAAACCAAAATAAACATACTAAAACAATAATACATTAATAAATCACATATAATAAAAATGAAAAATACATCTAAGATCTAATTAGCGGTCAGTTATAAAACAATTTATGTCAAATTCGACATTTAACCCGTCAGGGCAAAGAACTCGTGTTTCATGAATCCAATGGGATTCTCTTTTGCTCAGCTGACGGATAAAATTGCCACCTCGCCAATGTCTAGTGACTTTCTCTATGCCCCAGAATCTCAAACCCTTGGGATTTTGTTGGTGGAACTGTTTAAAATGCCTAGAGACATTATGGGTTTTGACCCCCTTTTTAATATTATTAACATGTTCTGCCACACGAACATGTAGAGGTCTCGAGGTTCGGCCTATATATTGGAGTCCGCAATCGCACTCCAGCATATAGACGACCCCCACCGTGGCGCACGTAATCAATTGTTTAATATTGTATTCTTTATTGGTGGCAGATGCCAAAAAAGACTTCCTTTTCTTAAGATTAACTTTAGAGGTCCTGCACGGGACACAACGGCCACATGCGTAAAATCCACCAAGAAATCTAAACATGCTGTTATCTGACGGTACAGGGGGGTTTAGGACACTAGGTGCCAATCGATCTCGCAAGGACGGGGCTTTCTTATAAATGAATTGGGGTTTCTCCGGTAAAACGGGACCAAGAATCTTATCTTGTTTTAAGATGGACCAATTTTTAGCAATAATTTTCTCGAACTTTTTATACTGGACATTGTAGTCCAATATCATTCGAAAATTGTGAGAATCCCCATCAGAAGTTTTAATTCAATCAGTCAATAATGTCTGTCTATCAATCATCTTAACTTGTTCTACCTCTCGGAGAAGAACCTGTTCATCATAACCCTTTTGCACAAATCTAGTGGTCAACACTCGTGATTGGTTTACAAAATCAGATACTTGTGTGCAATTCCGACGCAACCTAATATACTGTCCCCTGGGGATGTTGCACAACCAAGAACGGTGGTGACAACTCCCCAGGGGAATGTACGCATTGCGATCGGTGGGTTTAAAGTGATTGATCAACTTAAAATGATCACTTCCCTTGGTAATGGTAAGATCCAAATAATCAACCTTCTCATTGTCTATGGTCCATGTGAGGATAATATTTTTGTTGTTGTCATTAAGATGACTAATGAAAAAATCCAAAGCGGATCTATCACCCTCCCACACCAGGATCAAATCATCAATATAACGAAAATAACAAACTAATTCAGGGGGACGACATGCGAACACTGCCCGTTCCTCCCAGTGGGCCATAAAAATATTGGCCACACTGGGAGCAAAACGGGCCCCCATCGCAACTCCCCTAGTTTGTAAGAAAAAATCCCCATCGTACCAAAAATAGTTCCGGGATAAACAAAAATCCAAACAACTCAAAAGGAACTCCTGATGTCTACCAGACAGCGTAGAGGTGGACAGAGCCCATTCCACAGCCGTCAGTGCATCCTGGTGTCCTATAATGGTGTACAGGGACCCCACGTCTGCTGTCACCAATATACTTTTTTCAGAACACCCCAGAGATTGGAGGATCTGGATAATATGTTTAGTGTCTTTAAGGAATGCTGGCGTTTTAACTACCAGGGGTTGTAAAAATGAATCAATGTATTGCCCTAATCGGGCTGACACTGAGTCAATCCCATTTACTATGGGCCTCCCTGGAGGGTTAACACTGTCTTTATGTAATTTCGGTAGAAAATAAATGATAGGAGTTCTGCAAAACAATGGATCCAGGTAAAGAGCCTCTTTTATGGTCAATATTCCCTGATCTTTACCATCCTCAATGATATGGTGTAACTCATCCTTAAAGGACAACATAGGGTCTGTATGAAGAACTCTACAGGTCCTTCTCAAAAAATTAGCATATTGTGATAAAGTTCATTATTTTCTGTAATGTACTGATAAACATTAGACTTTCATATATTTTAGATTCATTACACACAACTGAAGTAGTTCAAGCCTTTTCTTGTTTTAATATTGATGATTTTGGCATACAGCTCATGAAAACCCAAAAATCCTATCTCAAAAAATTAGCATATTTCATCCGACCAATAAAAGAAAAGTGTTTTTAATACAAAAAAAGTCAACCTTCAAATAATTATGTTCAGTTATGCACTCAATACTTGGTCGGGAATCCTTTTGCAGAAATGACTGCTTCAATGCGGCGTGGCATGGAGGCAACCAGCCTGTGGCACTGCTGAGGTGTTATGGAGGCCCAGGATGCTTCGATAGCGGCCTTAAGCTCATCCAGAGTGTTGGGTCTTGCGTCTCTCAACTTTCTCTTCCCAATATCCCACAGATTCTCTATGGGGTTCAGGTCAGGAGAGTTGGCAGGCCAATTGAGCACAGTAATACCATGGTCAGTAAACCATTTACCAGTGGTTTTGGCACTGTGAGCAGGTGCCAGGTCGTGCTGAAAAATGAAATCTTTATCTCCATAAAGCTTTTCAGCAGACAGAAGCATGAAGTGCTCCAAAATCTCCTGATAGCTAGCTGCATTGACCCTGCCCTTGATAAAACACAGTGGACCAACACCAGCAGCTGACATGGCACCCCAGACCATCACTGACTGTGGGTACTTGACACTGGACTTCAGGCATTTTGGCATTTCCCTCTCCCCAGTCTTCCTCCAGACTCTGGCACCTTGATTTCCGAATGTACTTTGGACCACTGAGCAACAGTCCAGTGCTGCTTCTCTGTAGCCCAGGTCAGGCGCTTCTGCCGCTGTTTCTGGTTCAAAAGTGGCTTGACCTGGGGAATGCGGCACCTGTAGCCCATTTCCTGCACACGCCTGTTCACAGTGGCTCTGGATGTTTCTACTCCAGACTCAGTCCACTGCTTCCGCAGGTCCTCCAAGGTCTGGAATCGGTCCTTCTCCACAATCTTCTTCAGGGCCCGGTCACCTCTTCTCGTTGTGCAGCGTTTTCTGCCACACTTTTTCCTTCCCACAGACTTCCCACTGAGGTGCCTTGATACAGCACTCTGGGAACAGCCTATTCGTTCAGAAATTTCTTTCTGTGTCTTACCCTCTTGCTTGAGGGTGTCAATGATGGCCTTCTGGACAGCAGTCAGGTCGGCAGTCTTACCCATGATTGCGGTTTTGAGTAATGAACCAGGCTGGGAGTTTTTAAAAGCCTCAGGAATCTTTTGCAGGTGTTTAAAGTTAATTAGTTGATTCAGATGATTAGGTTAATAGCCCGTTTAGAGAACCTTTTCATGATATGCTAATTTTTTGAGATAGGAATTTTGGGTTGTCATGAGCTGTATGCCAAAATCATCAATATTAAAACAAGAAAAGGCTTGAACTACTTCAAGTTGTGTTTAATGAATCTAAAATATATGAAAGTCTAATGTTTATCAGTACATTACATAAAATAATGAACTTTATCACAATATGCTAATTTTTTGAGAAGGACCTGTATATGTATCCTCATCTGACAATAAGTTACTCATTTCCATTTTATAGTATTCTTTACTCAAGTATTCTTTGAAAAAAAGACTAAAACTTGGTGGGATATTACATCGTTTGAACAGTATTTATCTGCCAAGCTTATTCCTAGAAGGTTAAGGTGGGATGTGCCCCCTAATGATGGTCTACTTGACGATGATTCTATGTCCGAGTGGAGTGGCTTTTTCATCAAAAAAGGTTTTGAGCTAATAGAATTTCTTTTGGCTCGGAAACAAAGAAAATTAAAGCTCCTTGACTCCCAGATTGGGGAGATCATTTCATTTTTAGAACCCCATAAAGAAAGTGAAGAATTTCTGAAACTTTCAGGGGAGCTAAAAAATAAGCTTATGAAATGGGATGCTGAGATTCAAACAAAGAAAAAGAAGAAGTTTATACGTGATTGGGATGATTTCACTGGAGGTAGCATTTTCAAATGGCAGAATGCTCCCCCCATAGGTGGTGGTAATGTCACTGCCAATCCCCCAGTCGAAACTCTCAATGCCACTAAAATGGCACCTAGAAACCAACCAGTGTATCAATATGATGTACCTCCCCCTCATGAGAGGTTTTCTTCCCCTCGTGATTACCCTAATAGGGGTCCCCCCAAAAGGGGTAAGAACAAAAGAGGTAGAGGTAAAGGTAATTATCAACCAACCCCCCATTATGAAAATGATTATCCAACATCATCTTATTATCAGAATGCATCCCAACCATGGAGAGATTCTCGTAATTTTGGAGATGGGGCTGACCCATCCAATAGAGGGAGGCCCCATTACCCCCAAAATAGGGGGTTTCCTACGCAAAATAGTTTTGCACCGTTAGCCAACCACGCCGACCTCGATAGGGGGGATTTTTTAGGGTCACGTGGGGGATACCAAACTGGACCCCCTGTACACAGACCCAACCTAGGGGAATGGTGGAGACAATTGCCACAGTATCCACCGCTCAATGTAGGTACCCCAAGAAAAAGAAAAGACAGAGAGGAAGGAGAGGGGGTAGGCGATTACAAAAGGTTGAAACCATAACAGGAGCAGGAATTTATAATCTAAGTGGGGTAACATTAAATGATGATGAAATCAAAGTCCTGGATAGAGGGCTTAAATTTGCCCCAACCAAAAATTTGAACAAATTCCAAACTTACGTAAGTTTGCAAAAATACATTAGAAGTTTGAACATGAAAAAATATTTTTTATCCAACACCAGTAGGGCTACACCACTTGTTAGGGGTGACCATTCTTCTTTACGAAATAAATCAATATTCAACCCCATTAATGTTGACAGCAAATATATGGAGGTCTTCAAGAATATGGTAGTAAAGGATTTGGAGTCATTGAAAATTAAAAAGGTATTAGATCCACAATATATTAAACGGGGTATGGGATTTTTGAAAAAAGAAAAGAAATTGTAATTCGTCCAGCGGACAAAGGAGGAGGGTTAGTTATCCTGAGTAAAGAATACTATAAAATGGAAATGAGTAACTTATTGTCAGATGAGGATACATATAGAGTTCTTCATACAGACCCTATGTTGTCCTTTAAGGATGAGTTACACCATATCATTGAGGATGGTAAAGATCAGGAAATATTGACCATAAAAGAGGCTCTTTACCTGGATCCATTGTTTTGCAGAACTCCTATCATTTATTTTCTACCGAAATTACATAAAGACAGTGTTAACCCTCCAGGGAGGCCCATAGTAAATGGGATTGACTCAGTGTCAGCCCGATTAGGGCAATACATTGATTCATTTTTACAACCCCTGGTAGTTAAAACGCCAGCATTCCTTAAAGACACTAAACATATTATCCAGATCCTCCAATCTCTGGGGTGTTCTGAAAAAAGTATATTGGTGACAGCAGACGTGGGGTCCCTGTACACCATTATAGGACACCAGGATGCACTGACTGCAGTGGAATGGGCTCTGTCCACCTCTACGCTGTCTGGTAGACATCAGGAGTTCCTTTTGAGTTGTTTGGATTTTTGTTTATCCCGGAACTATTTTTGGTACGATGGGGATTTTTTCTTACAAACTAGGGGAGTTGCGATGGGGGCCCGTTTTGCTCCCAGTGTGGCCAATATTTTTATGGCCCACTGGGAGGAACGGGCAGTGTTTGCATGTCGTCCCCCTGAATTAGTTTGTTATTTTCGTTATATTGATGATTTGATCCTGGTGTGGGAGGGTGATAGATCCGCTTTGGATTTTTTCATTAGTCATCTTAATGACAACAACAAAAATATTATCCTCACATGGACCATAGACAATGAGAAGTTTGATTATTTGGATCTTACCATTACCAAGGGAAGTGATCATTTTAAGTTGATCAATCACTTTAAACCCACCGATCGCAATGCGTACATTCCCCTGGGGAGTTGTCACCACCGTTCTTGGTTGTGCAACATCCCCAGGGGACAGTATATTAGGTTGCGTCGGAATTGCACACAAGTATCTGATTTTGTAAACCAATCACGAGTGTTGACCACTAGATTTGTGCAAAAGGGTTATGATGAACAGGTTCTTCTCCGAGAGGTAGAACAAGTTAAGATGATTGATAGACAGACATTATTGACTGATCGAATTAAAACTTCTGATGGGGATTCTCACAATTTTCGAATGATATTGGACTACAATGTCCAGTATAAAAAGTTCGAGAAAATTATTGCTAAAAATTGGTCCATCTTAAAACAAGATAAGATTCTTGGTCCCGTTTTACCGGAGAAACCCCAATTCATTTATAAGAAAGCCCCGTCCTTGCGAGATCGATTGGCACCTAGTGTCCTAAACCCCCCTGTACCGTCAGATAACAGCATGTTTAGATTTCTTGGTGGATTTTACGCATGTGGCCGTTGTGTCCCGTGCAGGACCTCTAAAGTTAATCTTAAGAAAAGGAAGTCTTTTTTGGCATCTGCCACCAATAAAGAATACAATATTAAACAATTGATTACGTGCGCCACGGTGGGGGTCGTCTATATGCTGGAGTGCGATTGCGGACTCCAATATATAGGCCGAACCTCGAGACCTCTACATGTTCGTGTGGCAGAACATGTTAATAATATTAAAAAGGGGGTCAAAACCCATAATGTCTCTAGGCATTTTAAACAGTTCCACCAACAAAATCCCAAGGGTTTGAGATTCTGGGGCATAGAGAAAGTCACTAGACATTGGCGAGGTGGCAATTTTATCCGTCAGCTGAGCAAAAGAGAATCCCATTGGATTCATGAAACACGAGTTCTTTGCCCTGACGGGTTAAATGTCGAATTTGACATAAATTGTTTTATAACTGACCGCTAATTAGATCTTAGATGTATTTTTCATTTTTATTATATGTGATTTATTATATGTGATTTATTAATGTATTATTGTTTTAGTATGTTTATTTTGGTTTGGTGAGATTGTTGTGGGCTGTGGTTGATGTCACGTTTATATTCAGGTCTGCAGTCCAGATTTGTTTATTTATTTTTTATCCAATGTATAAGCAGCTTCTTTCTCCATATCGGTAGTAACTGTAGGAGTTGATCGCTGCATTAATATACATATATTTTATATTAATCAACTGGGCTGGTTTACTGGTTGAATTTTAGATATATCTATTTATATTTTCTATTTTAAAGTTTTTATCATGTATTTTGGTTGCCTTTGGAGCCTTTGTGTGGATATCTGGCTCACGGGGACACTTCCTGGTTGATGTCATGTGATTCAGACGTCCCTATCGGCGTCATGTGACGCCGCATCGTGTCTCCATAGTTACAGGCGCCTTGTTGCTATAAGAGCGGGTGTCTGGCGTTCTTCCCATATCCGCTGATGAAGTCCCGCCTACTGGGACGTAACGTGCGTACGGATGGGAAGTTCTTGACGTCACCCGCAGTTCATTCACAGTCTCACCAGACGCGCTGTTGTACCTCGGCACTGGTTTAGTGCCTTTTAAATGTAAGTGCACTACTTTTGTTTTTCATTAAATTGTTTTCTATTACGGAGAAACACTATGGTCTGCTTCTATATTTTCCACATGTAAACACTGCCTTATGAACTCAATACCTAGAAGTTTTTGAATGATCCTGACGTTATATGGAATTGATGACCCTAATCCTTTTTGGGGAAGTTTACATCTTCATCTGCTTTGGATTAACCCGTAAGGGAAAGTCTTTCAGTGACCCTCTATAATTAAAGGGTCCATGTTGGAAGGTGAGCGGCCAATTTATCTGTTGGTGGAGGTCTCTCACTGTGTGTGTGTCTGTTACCACCTGCATGCAATCAAGAGTCCATGTGTCATCTATGAAGATCACGGGGATTATATACTGATTTACTGTGCTGTTTTTCTATCTTTGATATATGGACTTTTAAAGCGCTGCACTATTTATTTTTATGTTCTACTCAGGGGTTTTGATTATTTGACCCTTAGTGTTCAGCTGCTTAGTAGTACATTATAGTTTATTGCGCGGATTTGTTTCTTTTTACATATTATGAAAGAAAAGTTCTTCTTCAGTTTGGAGATGGTAAATTTTAGTGGGAATACAGGCTCCATGCACACTAGACGCTCAAAAACTGCAAAAAAAGACACTGGATAAAAATCGCAGCTTGCGTCCTTAACAAACTGTGAATAGCTAGTTGTTAAGGAGTGGGCTGGCAAACCAGCCACCATGTCCTTAACAACGGGTGACATCAGCTGTCAGCGGGGTTCCCAGCTGACAGCTGAATGTAAACAAAACGATTGCCGGCAATAAAATTTGAGAAATAAAAACAGCGTGGGGGTCTCCCCTATCCATACCCAGGCCCTTTTAGGTCTGGTACGGATTTTACAGGGAACCCCATGCTACAGGCTACCCCCCTTCAGTCTATTATGAATGCTGCTGCTAGACTAATGCACCTTACCAACCCATCTGTGACTGCTGCTCCTCTCTGCCAATCCCTTCACTGGCTTCCCCTACCCCACTGTATACAATTCAAAATACTAATAATCACAACATACAAGGCCATCCGCACCATCGCCCTCAGCTACATCAACCTCATCTGCAGATATCGCCCAAATCAGCCTTTTCACTCCTCCCAACACCACCTGCTCTCTAGCTCCCTTGTCACCTCTTCCAATGACTTCTCCATAGCCTCTCCAATCCTCTGGAATTCCCTTCCCCAGTATGTCAGCCCCTACTCTGTCTGCCTTTAGGTGATCCCTGAAATCTCACTTATTAAGGGAAGCCTACCCCACCTGCATCAGATCATCCCCACAGCTAATACCTTTTGTATCCCCTCCCCCCCCCCATTAGATTGTAAGCTCCACGAGCAGGGCACTCCCATTCCTACTGTATTGTAATCAGGGTGGATTCACTAGGCTCTTCCAGAATCTGACAGAGGGGGGAGTCGATTGTTTCCAGTTCATCGTAATGGCTTTGCGAGCATAATATAGTAACAGGGATATGAGTATTTTCCTGGCTCTGATCATTGGCAAATGTTCAACTAGCCCTAGCAGACAGTATATAGGATCATAAGGGACACAAACTTTAGTGACCTCATTGATCACCTGGAGCACTTCATTCCAATAATGTACGATTGCCGGGCAATCCCCAAAAATGTGGAAAAAAAACCCCCTGGTTGATAGGAGCAGCGCCAGCACGCCAGAGAATGATCCGGCGACATCTGGTGCAACCTGTGAGGTGTGTAGTGAGCTCTATGTACAATTTTATATTGGACCAATTTGTCCCTCGCTGAGACCAGAGGGGAGAAGGGAAAGTCCCAAATCGCCCTTCAGTCGTCCTCATCCAGCCCCGGAATGTCCTCCACCCATTTCCTGCGGAGGGAAGACAGCTCGGGGACAGCAGCAACCAGCAGGGATCCATAGAGCTGAGACGTAGGTTTCTCCAGGTCTTTTACCCGGAGGGTGGATTCTAGCTCATAGTATACCAATTCAACTGGTTGGCCTAAAAATTGACACCTGTAGGCATGAGCTTTTTGAAGATATCTAAAATGGGCCTGCAGAGGCACATTAAATTTGGCACATAAAATGTGAAAAGGGGTGAGGTCTCTGTTGGTGATAATATGTTTAAGGGTCAATATTTTGTATTTGGCCCAGGCCTGTGGATCCGGGATAGTGTTGAAATGCGGTAGGTTAGGATTCAGCCACAGGGGGGTGTGAGGAGACCAAGAGTTCGGCTGGGGTGCCCCCAGCGCCCCACCCGCCTTCCATGCCCGCAGAGTGGTACGCATCGAAGGGGTGAGATTGTGAGGCGTTTTAGGCCCCCTGAATAGCAGCCCCTCCAGTGCCTCCAAAGACCCCACTATGGCTGCCTCCAACACCGTTGCAGAGTTGGTCAGGTCTGGCTGCAGCCACCAATGGGCGGTCACAAGCTGAGTGGCCAAGTAATACTTATAGCAATCAGGGAGAGCCAAGCCCCCACTATCCACAGGCCTGGTCAAGGTGGTATATTTAAATCTAGGTGGCTTGGGCCCCCAAATAAAGGAGAGGAAGAGTTGCCTGAGGGAATTAAAGAAAACTTTAGTCAGCCATTGAGGGGAGTTCCGAAAAATGTATGTAAGTTTAGGGAGGACTTTCATCTTGAGAAGATTAATACGCCCAATGAGAGAAAGGGGAAGGTTACTCCACGCTTTTAGTTTGGTTTTAATGACTACCAAAACAGGGTCAAGATTGAGCCGCACAAAGTCCCCACTCTCTCTTGAGACAACAACTCCTAAATAGGTAAACTGCTCGACCCACTGAAGTGGGAGAGAGGAGGGTGAGGAAGACCTGGCTCCCGCATCCACTGGGAACAATTGAGACTTGCGCCAGTTCACTCTCAACCCTGTGAAGACTGAGAAGGCATCCATGATACCAAGTGCGCCCCGCAGAGATTCACCAGCGTCATTCAAAAAAAGCAGCAGATCATCCGCATATAGAGCCACTCTCTCCTCCAGCCAACCCAACCTAAGACCTCGGCCGAGCTCCTGAGGGCTTCAGCAATAGGCTCCATGGCCAGGGCGAAAAGAGCCGGGGAGAGAGGGCATCCCTGTCTGGTGCCCCTCTGCAGGGGGAACGGAGGAGACGAGGAGCCACTCAGCTTGATGCATGCTGTGGGACTAGTATAGATTGTGCGTATCCAAGCTATAAATTTCAGCGGGAATCCCATTCTTCTAAGAACCTCCCACAGATAGAGCCATTCCACTGTGTCAAATGCCTTCTCTATATCTAGGGAGGCAATGGTCCTAGTACCCTGGTTAGTATGGGGGGCATGTATATTAGAGAATAGTCTACGTATATTAATGTCTGTGCACCTACCGGGCTTAAAACCTGTTTGATCAGAGTCAACCAGGGATCTTATCACTTTATTAAGTCTAGTGGCAAGCAACTTGGTTAAAATTTTTAGATCACAGTTTAGAAGTGCGATTGGCCTGTAGGAGGCGCACAGCTTAGGGTCTTTGTTAGGCTTTGGAATGAGAACGACATGGGCTTCTCTCATAGAGGGCGGTAAGGAGTCTTGTTGCAAACAGGTTTGGAACGTCTGAGCTAGTTTGGGGGCGAGAAGTTCTATGTGGGCCCTATAGTACTCAATGGGCAGGCCATCCGGCCCTGGGGTTTTACCTGCCGGGAAAGATTTAATGGCCAGTTTGACTTCTTCTGGAGTGATCTCCGAGACAAGGAGTTGCCTCTCCGTGTCAGAGAGCCATCCCAGGGCTAGCGTGTCCAGTAGAGAGATCATAGGCGCAGGGTCAAACCCGTCAGGGAGTGAGGAAACATACAGAGGTGTAAAACGTGGTGAATGCCGACAGAATATCCTCCTGAGAGGTGACTAAAACACCATCTGTCGTGAGGATCTCTGATTTAACCGCTGAGGGCCTGTCTTGCTGTGTTAGCAGCGCTAGTAGTTTACTATTTTTGTCTCCATGTTCAAAGTATTCCTGTCTGCTACTTTGTATACCAGGCCTAGTGGTATCTGAAACATGGAGATGTAGTTCTCGCCTAAGCGATGAAAGGTGCTCAAAATTGAGGACCGTTGCCGAGGCTGAATACTGATTCAGGGCCTCATCCACCTTGCGCTGCAGGTCAGAGACCTTGTCTCCCAGCTCCGCCTTTACCGCTGCCACAGCCGAGATATACTGACCCCTGCTGTGAGCCTTGGAGGCGTCCCAGGTCATTTCCAGGGAGACCGACCCCGCATTGTGTGCCCAATATTCCCCCAGGGGAGAAAAAACTCTGTCCTGGACTGCCTCGTTATTAATCCAATGGGGTTGTAACCTCCAAAGGGCTTTGTTCCGCGACCTGGTGGTCCTAATGGTCAATTTAAGTGGGTGGTGGTCAGAGAGGCCAGAGGGAAGGTAGCATGCCTCTTGAATGTTAGCCAGCATGGTGGAATTGGCAAAAGCCAGATCAATGCGGGAGGCGGTTCGAAATGTGGCTGAAAAGCATGAATATATTCTGTCGTGGGGGTGAAGCCATCTCCATGCCTCCTGGAACTCTGTGGCCTGAGCCCACGTTCCGAGATCAGAATTGAAAGTAGATTGGGGGGGAAGGCCTATCCAGGTCACGGGACAGTGTAGCATTAAAATCTCCCATGAACAGAACCTGTGCTGGGCAATGCGGAGCCAGCCTCTCATAGAGTGTGTACAGAATCTGTATCTGGCTCGGGGGAGGCAGATAGACATTTACAATAACATATTTCTTGTTATAAACACTCAACACTACCATAACAAATTTCCCCTGTGGATCCAGATGAACATCATGAATTACACATGGTACCCGTTTGCTAATCAGTATAGACACCCCTCAAGAATACGAAGAGTAGGTCGCATGAAGCGCCCTTTGCACCCAGGGTTTTTTCAGAGCCAGAACCTTGCTACCAGTTAAGTGCGTCTCCTGCAGCAGCACTATGTGGGGATTATGCCGTTTCAAATATTGGAATAAGAGTGATCTTTTATATTTGGAGTTAAGCCCCCTGACGTTCCACGACAAAATGGTTAGTAGCTCAGCATCTGAGGGAGCCATCATGGAACACCAGGGGGGAACAGGAGCAGGATGAGCCCATCAAACCAACACATGTAAGCGAACCCAACATTGGCACAAATATTCAGTAGGGTCAGAGACCGAGAAAGCATTTGAGCAGTATAATACTTATCTGGATCATCAAAACAGATATACCCCTCTCCCCATAACATATAACTCCCTACCCAGACATCATACAAACCTAGCTCAGAGGCCAAAAAGCTAGACCAAAGAACCATAAAAACTGATGCAGGGTTTGGTCCCATAACTGAAAAAAACATAGTATCCTTAGGTCACTGAGACCTCAAGAAATTGGTCCGGAGGTGGAGGAGCACTCTCCGGGAAAGCCCGTCTTGGCTGTGGGTGGGGGATTCAAAGTTTGGGGAGAGAGACAAGGGACAGCCGGGGCACTTCGGTTCAGGGGTGGGGCAATTCAGTAGGTGCTGTTGGAGCTCCTTAGGCAGGAGTAAGCGGCAATCTAGTCAGCAAATTTTATCTGTCATACAAATTGGATAAAGGTGGAATTGGTTAGAAACCAGCAGGGAGAAGAAGGGCTGGGGACATAAAGCGGGCGATGCTGGAATTCTTCAGGAAACAAGAGGTAGTCCTGTTGAAGGAGGGAAGCGAAATTCAGCTGCTCCCTGCTGGATGTAGTCGACCATGGGTCCTCGGCCTTATGTAGTTAGCGGGTGTCCAGCCACGCCGCCGCAGCTTCCGGGGTGTCAAAGAAATTAGTGTCGTTGCCAACAGTGATCCGCAGTCTGCTGGGATACAAAAGGCCAAAGCGTATTTCCTTCTCCCGGAGCCGGCGTCTCACATCAGTAAAGGACTTGTGACGTTGCTGTACCTCCTGAGAGAAATCTGGGGAAAAAAGCAGTCTGGTATTCTCATATTTAATTTCAGGCATGGCGCGCGCCGCCGCCAGAATGCGATCCCGGTAATTCAGCAGTCGTAGCAGGAAGGGGCGTGGAGGGGCCCCAGGTCTCGGAGGGAGCGGCGGAACCCTATGGGCTTTTTCAGCCACTAAAGTAGATGGCGTGGTACCCAAATCAAACAGAGTGGTCAGTAACTGTTCAGTGAATTCAGCAGGTCTAGGGCCCTCAGCCCTCTCCGGCAGTCCAATTATGCGGATGTTGTTTCGCCTGAGGCGGTTTTCGGTATCTATTGCGCGCTCTTGGAGGGCTTTCACTTGGAGCTGCAAGGCCCGCACCTCCCTGGAGTCCGACCGGACCGTATCCTCCATCATGGAGACCCTGTCCTCCACCTCCGCGATGCGGGAGCGAAATTTATCCATATCCTGACGGATGAGACCAACATCCACTGTCAAGAAGTCGATCTTAGATGTCAGAGTTTCTTTACAGGATGTGATGGCCGCCAGGATCTCCACTCCCGTTGGGGGTGCCGCCACCCCCGACTCCGCGGCCATCTGTGTACTGGCCGCCATCCCAGCCGCGGACCGCCGTGCAGACGAAGCAGCCGCTGGCGGGGGGGGTATGAGGAGCCTTCGGACCCTTGGTTGTGAAATATCGGGTCCTAGGGCGGCCCATTCAAGCCTCATCCCTAGGTGGAGGAGAGTTCAGAGGGGATCGTGGGCAGGGGGCTCAGTCCAGGCAGCAGGATGGAGGCTGTAGCAATGACTAGGTGGAGAGGTGCAGGAGTGAGACAGCCCCTTCAGCAGTGATGTGGAATAATCAATCTCCCCCAAGGACCACAGGAGGAGGGAAGGGATGACTGGCTTACAATGCCCGGAGGATGCAGCTGGTACCGCAGGCCGCAAGACGGCGGCGGGCCGCGGGTGTGGGAGCGGGGAAGCAGCCCTCCGAAGTCCTCAGGTGTACTGCAAAACCCCCCCCACCGCACGGATGGTGCCTCAGGAGGACATGGATGTTCGCCGCTCGTCCCGCGGAGCAGATTAATTGAGGACGGAGGCTGCGGGAAGTGCGGTAGGCCGCAAAATGGTGGTAGGCCACGGGCGTGGGGAATCAACCTCCCGAGATCCCCAGGTGGCCTCAGCACAGTTCCAGTCCACCCTCCCCGCAGCTGGTGCCCCAGGCGGGCGTGGATGAGTCACCTCTTGCCCCGCGGATCGCGGCAAACAAACTCAGAGGATGCGGGAATGCCGGCAGGCCGCAAGATGGCGGCGGGTCTCAGGAGCATGGAGCTGACCGCGGGCTTGGTAGCGGCACGTTCGATCGGCCAGGGCCTGAAATTCAAGCTGGGGCCGAGGCAGGGGACGTTCAGGAACCCGCAGGGTAAGTTTGGGGGCTCACCGGATCGGCGGGTGTTCAGGATGGCAGTGGATAGAGTCAGGATATGCGGAGCTCCACAGCAGCACGTCTTCCTCGGTCTACATCCGGACACGCCCCCAATCATACAGTTTTTTGTGTACATAGATTTGCAAAACAATGGGATAAAGGAATCTTCCTGAACTTTGTTTTCTCTCATGGTTTCTGTGAAATTGTGTAAATGTATCGATGCAGTGCATGTTATCTCAGCTTGCAGAGCTTGGATTCATTGAATGAGTTTACCATAAATGTAAATATTGCAGAATATTCAGCCTCAGGCTACATAACTAAGCTCTGTTTCATGCTGAATAAACTAAATTATTGTATCTTAAACAGAAAACTATCTTTACAGAGATTTTTACTCCAAAAGCATTTTATTCAAATAAATTAGAATTTTTTTTTTTTCATATATTTTTTATTCACCCTGATTGTAATTGTACTGTCCCCCTCTACATTGTAAAGCCCTGGGCAAACTGTTGGCGTTATATAAATCCTGTATAATAATAATGATGATGATAATAATCAAGGTCCAGAAACCGCTTCAAACTACCTTCACTGGCATAATTTATGCACATACACACTTCACTTAACCACGTGAGTGTAAATGCATTTAACCTCTTGCTGCCCACATAGCACATCTGCAGAAGCAAAGAGAGTGGGCTTTTTCCAATCACAGTGGTCATGTGATCAGGCAGACCTTCTGAAGCCTCCTATCAGCTTCTTTAAAGGAGAAGTACAGCCAAAGCTCGTTTGGCTGTACTTCTCTTGTGGATCACAGGCGTGCAGTTTGTTTTGTTCTCCTGTGACCCATTTTCACCAGAGAGCAGGCTGAAGTCCGCTCCCTGCTGACGTCACAGAGCCAGCCCAGGCTCTGCGTCCTCACTACCATAGAGTCGGTATTTGCCCAGATCCCTGGATCAGCACCCGGCTCAGCCTCTTGGTAAACCTCTGAGAGCCTGAGCTGGCTTATCATATACTTCTTGCCTACTCCTCGATACACCAATTTTATGATCTAATGCTCCTTTTCAAGATCTTATATTCTGCCCAAAATGCCTAAATTCCATGGATATCCTACATTTACTAAGTAATATAGAAACAATGAAGCTGTGCTTTTCATTAAAAACATCCCTTTATTTTCCAGGAACACTCAGAGTTGGAGAAGAGGGACCCCCAAGAATTAGTAGGTATGCTTTCTTTTTGCTCATAGGTGGCATGATATGGCTCTATTGTGTAGGAGAAAATTCTGGTAATTTTGTATTATGGTCTTATACAGTTAGGTCCATATATATTTGCACAACTTTCATACTTTTGGCTCTGTATGCCACCAGAATTAAATTAAAATGAAACAATCCAAATGAATTTGAAGTGCAGACTTTCAGCTTTAATTCAAGGGGTTGAACATAAATATCAAGTACAAATTTTAGGAACTGCAACCATTTTTATACACAGTCCCTCCTTTTTCAGGGGCTCAAATGTAATTGTACAAATAAATATAATCATAAAATGTTCAATTTTAATATTTTGTTGAGAAAACTTTACTGGCAATGACTGCCTGAAGTCTGGAACCCATGGACATTACTAAAGACTGGGTTTCCTCCTTTCTGATGATTTGCCAGGCTCTAACTGCAGCCGTCTTCAGTTGTTTGTGGCTCTTTCTGCCTTTTAGTTTTGCCTTCAGAAAATTTAATTCATGCTCAATTAGGTTGAGATCAGACGATTGATTCGGCCATTGCAGAATATTCCACTTCTTTTCCTCCAAAATCTCCTACGTTGCTTTTGCAGTGTGTTTTGGATCATTGTCCATCTGTACTGTGAAGCGCTGTCCAATCAACTCCGTATACCTCTAAACACTGCAGAATTCATCCCGCTGCTTCTGTCTTCTGTCACATCATCAATAAACATCAATGACCCAGTGCCACTGGAAGCCATGCATGCCCCGTACCATCACACTGCCTCCACCATGTTTTACAGATGACATTGTGTGCTTTGGATCATGAACTGTTCCAACCCCTCTCCACACTTTTTTCTTCCCGTCATTCTGGTACAGATTCATCTTCGTTTCATCCGTCCAAAGAATGCTTTTCCAGAACTGGTCTGTTTTTTTTAGATGCTTTTTGGCAAAGTCTAATCTGGCTTTTCTATTCTTCAGGCTTATGAATGGGTTGCACCTTGTGGTGAACCCTCTGTATTTCCTCTGGTGAAGTCTTCTCTTTATTGTAGAATTTGACAGTGATATATGCCCACCTCCTGGAGAGTGTCCTTCACTTGTCTGGATGTTGTGAATGGGTTTTTCTTTACCATAGAGAGGATCCTGCGATCATCCGCCACTGTTGTCTTCCTTTGGACGTCCAGGCCTTTTTATGTTGCTGAGCCCACCAGTGCATTCTTCTTTCCTCAGAATGTACCAAACTGTTGATTTGGCCACTCCTAATGTTGCTGCTATCTCTTCGAGGGATTTGTTCCAATTTTGAAGCCTTACAATGGCCTGTTTCACTTGCATAAACAGCTCCTTTGAACACATGATGTAGGTTCACAGTAATAGATTCCAAATGCAATTACCACACTAAGGCTGGCCATACATTATAATTGTTTCATCTATAGATTTACCAAAACCATATAATATGAGGTCAAATCTAAACCCTTTCAATTTGTGTGCAATCAGGCAGGCCCTTGTACTACACAGTTGAAGGTAAATCTAAATTAAAATTGTATGGTGTATGGCCAGCTTTAGAATCAACTCCAGACCTTTTACCTGCTTAAGATGAAGAAATGAAGGAGTAGCCCACACCTGGCCATGAAACGGCTTTTGATTAAATTGTCCAGTTACTTTTGGTCCCTTGAAAAAGGGGGTATAGCTATTCTTAAGGGCTGTAATTCCTAAGCCCTCCCTCAAATTAAACCTGAGAGTATGCACTTTCAGCCCATATCCATTATAGAACTATAGCTTGAATATGTTTTGGTAAATACCTTAAAAAAACTAAAATTGTGCCAGTGTCTAAATATATATGGACCTAACTGTATACGCAACATTTTTAATTTTTTTTAAAAGTAGAACTTTTAAAATGAATATACCGTATATACTCGAGTATAAGCCGACCCGAATATAAGCCGAGGCACCTAATTTTACCACAAAAAAATGGGAAAACATATTGACTCGAGTATAAGCCTAGGGTGTCCATCTGCATGCCTCACTGTGTCCATGTGCATGCCTCACTGTGCCCATGCCTCGACTGACGTTTAACATGGGAGTCTATGGGGCTACATGTGTGCCAAGTTTCGGGTCCAGGGGACCTACGACCGGCCGTTACCGGGTCACCAGAGAAATTACCGTTTTAACATGGGAGTCTATGGAAGGGGTGCCCGGCTTTGAAAAATCGGTGCTCCCCGGCCGTAGGTCCCCTGGACAACAAACTTTGCACACTTGTTGGAAGAGTGGGGCTACATGTGAGCCAAGTTTGGGGTCCAGGGGACCTATGGCCTGCCGGTACCAGGTCCCCAAAGTTCGGGAGATCAGGCGCAAAAAGGTGACTCGAGTATAAGCCGAGGGGGGCATTTTCAGCACAAAAAAATGTGCTGAAAAACTCGGCTTATACTCGATTATATATGGTAGATTTTTTTTTTCTTTTTTTTTTTAATCTGTGTTATGGGATGCTGGATCCTTTTTAATGACATGTCCTGTCCAGTCATTCTAAACAGTATGATGATAGAATGACACATGAACGGATATGACGGTACCGAGGTGTGTGTATAGGAACCTGACACACCCTGCAGCCTGGAAAGCTTCAAGCCGTAGGGCACATTAACTTAGTATGTGGATGAACATTTTAACCGCTGTAAACCATCCTGTTCTTACACGAGAAAGGTGTGTTTGTTTGACGTGTGTAGGCATTTCTAGAACTCCAAAGCTCGAGGAAAGCTGGATTAACCCCATTGATAATGAGTTGACCTCCAATACATGTCACAGCTGGCTATGTGCTGAAACAAAAGTCTTCACTGTGTTACAGTTTTTATGTAATCAGAATTATGGGGGGGAAAATACATATATGCTGCAGTCTTTTTTTTAATGAAAGGATTAGACCATTTGCCAAGTTTGTTGTTTGTCCCTGCTGGGGAAATTGACCCTATGCATTTTTTTTTGTGCATTTTGCGGTTTGCAGAAACGCACTACAGTCCATTTTTACATGGTTTCCTATGGTCCACGTTCACATCTATGCGTTTTTGCTTTCATTGTGTTTTTGGAAAGGGTCGAGGACCTTTTTTCTGCATTTTGCGTGTAATAGACTTCAGTGGAATTGCACCAGAAATGCAAGTGTTGTGTTTGTGATGCGATTTTTGATGTGTTTTGCGTTTTATTTAATTTTTCTGCTTTAAACACTGATGTGACGTCACAAGGGGCGTCTGGGTGACGTCATGAGATGTCCACGCCCCATGGCTATATAAGAGATGCTAGACAGCAGGCGACAACACAACGGAGTAAGACAACCTTCAGAAGAAGAGCGTCTTTTTTCGTTTTTAGCGGGTAACCGGCAGTGAGAAAGGAGACAAGGAAGAAAATAGCTCGGGGATAAGAAGACCGATTCAGGCTTATTTTTTAATAAATGACATTTCACTGCATTTTGGGGTGAATGGGTAGTGGTGCGATGTACCCGATACACATTCACATAGGGGGGCAGGATCTGGTGGCCGCCCGCAGACCTCCGACAACCACAGCCCAGGGTTGTTGGGATGAGGCCCTTGTTCCCACATGGGGGCAAGGTGCTTCGGGGCGGGGCGCATGCAGACTGGTATGGTCCAAGTGGGGGGGGGGCTCACTTGTCCCCTCCCTTTCCTGACCTGCCGGGCTGCATGCTTGAATGAGGGTCTGGTATTGATATTGGGGGGGGGGGGGGGACCCCACACCATTATTTTTTTATAGTCCGGGGGGGGGGGGGCACACCGCTTTTTTCGCATTTCTTCTTTTTTTTTACATTCAGCTGTCAGTGACTCATCAGTTGTTAATCCCCTTGCCGGCCGCCGCCTGTACATATATGTCTGCAGAATGGCATGGCTGCGCAAAGTAACATACCTATACGTTACTTTGAATTTCGCGTTCCCCCTGCCGCGAGCTCCGTGCCCCGCGGGACCCATGGTCTCGGTGTCCTGCGATCGTGTCACTGAGCTGCAGAACGGAGAGAGGCCAGTGTAAACAAGGCATCTCCCCATTCTGCCTAGTGACAGGACACTGATCTGCTGCTCTCTGTCATCGGCCGTGTCATTGCATGTCTCTTCTGCAATAAAAAGCCTGCCTGCTCAAAGTTTTTAAATTTAAGAATTTATTAATGCTTTAAAGCATTTGTAAACCACGGATATTGTAAAAAGGAAAAAAAAACCTGCAAGGTAATGGCATAATGTGCTAGTATGCATCGCAGGGAGGGGGGCCGCTGTCTCCCCCCTCCCTGGGCAGATTATGACTGCAGAGCCAATGGCTCCCGCTGCTGTCAATTAAAGGTTATGCTGAGCTGGGGACGGGCCGAGCCATCCGCTCTGTGTCCGTAGACTCAGACAGGGTGGCTCAGGAGCGAGCTCGCACAGGTGCCCCCAAGGAAAGTGGCTTTTCATGGGGGCACTTGCCAAAGAGGAGGAGCCTGAAGCACCGGCAAAAGACCTTAGAAGAAGAGGATCAGGGCTGCTCTGTGCAAAATAATTGCACAGAGCAGGCAAGTATAACATGTTTGTTATTTTAATTAAAAATAAAATAAAAATTTAAGCTTTAATGTCTTTTTAAAACCAGCCTCTGCCTGAGAACCCTTGACGTGTGCCATGAGCTTTTGTTTGCTCCTAGTGTGTTGTAGGCCGTGATACAGCTCATTGCTCGGATACCCAGTCAATTCTGTCGTTTTTCCAAGACTTAATGCCTGGCTTTATGGGATGTGCGTGAGCCTTTGTTCAGGCCTTGGTGTGATTTCTGAACAAGCCAGCTTTGCTCTGTGCCCTATGCCCTTTTCTATGCCCATGAATCAATGACTTTTCCCAGCTGCTTATACTTCCTTGTCCTCTAGTTAGACACTGCTCTATTATTTGTAGACGGGAATGCTCCTTCTTAAAGTGTACAGGACTGACTGTATAATGAACATTACAGCAGTGGTAAATCAGCATGATCTCCACTGAGAAATCTAAACCTCCTTGATAGGTAAATAGATTGGTAACCAATGGGTTAGATTAAATATTTCACATGCCACTCCAGGTGAGATCAGTCTCCATGATCGCATCTCAGGTGCTGGCTTGCCTCATCTTCACCAACGCAATTAGTAGTAAAGCCCCTTTCACATGACGTGGACTACATTTTGATCAGCAGGGGATTTGTCTGCTCATCGATACAGAGCAGGAGAATGGCAGGTCGGCGTCTGCTCAGTTTCTGCAGGTCGGCGTCTGCTCAGTTTCTGCAGGTCGGCATCTGCTCAGTTTCTGCAGGTCGGCGTCTGCTCAGTTTCTGCAGGTCGGCATCTGCTCAGTTTCTGCAGGTCGGCGTCTGCTCAGTTTCTGCAGGTCGGCGTCTGCTCAGTTTCTGCAGGTCGGCGTCTGCTCAGTTTCTGCAGGTCGGTGTCTGCTCAGTTTCTGCAGGTCGGTGTCTGCTCAGTTTCTGCAGGTCGGCGTCTGCTCAGTTTCTGCAGGTCGGCGTCTGCTCAGTTTCTGCAGGTCGGCGTCTGCTCAGTTTCTGCAGGTCGGCGTCTGCTCAGTTTCTGCAGGTCGGCGTCTGCTCAGTTTCTGCAGGTCCACAGGGGTGAATAGACCATCTGATCCAATGTGCCTGAAGAATTGACCTCGTTCGTTCAATCAGCAAATTGAATGAAAGAGAATGACTCAATTTCCCCGTCCACACATTGGATGGGGGAATCTCCCCCACTGAACTATTGTATTCTGACAGCAGGGAGACTTCCACTACGTCAGAATACACTGATTAGCACCGTTGTATATAGCCAGTAACCCTGATCAAGATACATTTTTCCATCTCTTTGGTTGTACCCAAGTTAATCGATCGTCTTGGGTACAACCAGCCTGCTCATACTTGGGTCACAATTCGGCCAGTCCCTGCTGGACCGGACAAATTTTGATCCTTGTATGACCGGCTTTAATCAAGTTTTATTTTTTGAGTTGCAAAGTAATGTGTAGTGCCCCACAGGAATGAATCAGAATTCACCTTTCATCTGCACAGAATTACTGCGTCTGGCCCACAGATCCTTGTCTTATGAAATACGGATCAGATGGACTTATTGGGGGAACACCAGAAAGCCGTATACAATGTGTAACATGGGAGCTGCTGATTTCTAGCATTGAGTGGTGTTACAGGCCACACAGAGGGTGATTGTTCCCATGCATTGAAAAGGGGGGTGGAGGGTGCAAAAGCCATCAGTGGAGCCAAAGGCAGTAAGAATAAGTAGCGGCGTGTCTGCTCCCCCTCTTCCCTCCACATCAAAACAGTAGAAATAATCCGGCGATTTGGCAGCACTGAAATGTCATGTTTGTTGTCCTGCATGTGTTAACTCCCTCATAACCTGTGCTGTAGTGTTCTTCCTTATATCTGTTCTCTTTTTCGCTTTGTATTTAGCCTCCTTCTCAGAAAGGGTCCGGAACATGTCTCCAGATGACATCAAAATCCCTCCTGAACCCCCGGGCCGATGTTCAAATCACCTGCAGGTAACCTGTCACCTGTAAATCAAAGTTTAGTACAAAGAAGTGTCTTGTGAAGATGTGCACATTGACTATTTATCTCCTGTGTTGTGGATTCCACATTAGAAGGGAGGAAGGTGTTGAGTGGCCACGTGTGTCTATGAGGAATGCAGTATGTAGGTGTGAGAGGCCACCAAGGACAGCCCTAAGAGTTGTGCATGCTGAAACCTGCCCTAAATATCACACATCATATGCTGTCCCTGGATTCTGGCTGTGTGCTATATATGGTATATACTCTGCTTTGTATACCTCGTTTCATTAACCCGTGTATGAATGGAAGACTTGTGAGCACTATCTTCACGTATAATACATACAATGATGACATTGAACTTCTGTAGTATAGGGTTGTCTGAGAAAACATGACTATCTACTCCAGGCAGATTGTGAAATGTACAAAAGCAATACACACTCACCGGACACGTTATTAGGTACACCTTGCTAGTACCGGGTTGGACTCCCTTTTGCCTTATTTCTTGATGGCATAGGTTCAACAAGGTGTTGGAAACATTCCTCAGAGATTTTGGTCCATATTGACATGATGGCATCACCCAGTTGCTGTAGATTTGTCGGCTGCACATCCATGATGCAAATCTCCCATTCCACTACATCCCAAAGGTGCTCTATTGGATGAGATCTGGTGAGTGTGGAGGCCATTGGAGTACAGTGACCTCATTGTCCAGTGGTGAGATGATTGGAGCTTTGTGACATGGTGCATTATCCTGCTGGAAGGAGCCATCAGAAGATGGGTACACTGTAGTCCTACAGGGATGGACATGGTCAGCAACAATACTCGGGTAGGCCGTGGTTTTAACCACTTCCCGCCCGCTGTATGCAGAATGATGGCTGGGAAGTGGTTCTGTTATCCTGACTGGGCGTCACATGACGTCCAGCAGGATAACATGCCTGGGCGCGCAGCGCGGCGTATCAGTCTGACACCCTGCACCTCCGATCGTGATAAGAAGCCTCTGTCAGAGGCTTCTTACCACGTGATCAGCTGTGACCAATTACAGCTGATCATCACGTGAACCAGGAAGTGCCGGTAAATGCGCTGACAGAGAGAGCCGATCAGCAGCTCTCCCTGTCGGGGGGGGGGGGTCTGTGCTGATAATCAGCTCATTGATTATCAGCACAGCCCCCTCAGATGTACCAATAACCTGCCAACAAGTGCCCAGCAATGTACCAACATAAAATTTTGCCAGTGCCAATCACTGCCCACCACAGTGCCAATGACTGCCCAGCAGTAACACATGTCAGTACTTATTAGTATCTCATCAGTGCTGCCCATCACAGCCGCCTGTCAGTGCCCATCAATTCTACATATCGGTGCCACTTTATCAGTGCCCGTCAGTGAAGGTGAAAACTAAATTTTATGACAGAAACTAAGAAACTAATTTTGTTTTCCCCAAAATTTTGGCCTTTTTTAGTTTTGTTTAGCAAAAAAAGAAACAGAGGTGATCAAATGCAAGCTCTATTTGTGGGAAGAAAATTATTTGGGTACTGTGTAGCATGATCGCGCAATTGTCATTCAAGGTGTGACAGCGCTGAAAGCTGAAAATTGTCCTGGGCAGGAAGGGATGAAAGTGCCTGGTATTGAAGTGGTTAAAGGATGCTCAGTTGGTACTAAGGGGCCCAAAGTGCGCCAAGAAAATATCCCCCACACATTATTACACCACCAGCCTGAACCATTGCTACAAGGCAGGATGGATCCATGCTTTCATCTTGTTTACACCAAATTCTGACCCGACCATCTGAATGTCGCAACTAAAATCGAGACTCATCTGACTAGGCAATGTTTTTGGTCATCCTGTGCAAATTGTAGCCTCAGTTTCCTGGTGTCAGGGAAATGGCCGAGTTATTGGCATTCCTGCCAGTGTTCATCATGGCCGCGCCAGACTCATTCCTATGTGCATGCGCGCACGCAGATGCGCCGCGGCGCACACAGGCGCACGCAGACGGTGTTGGCGCGCTCCCCGGCCTATTTAAACCTGTCACTGGCGCACACAGGTTGCTGGATTATCATCAGCTTCCTGTATCTCCTGTGTCTCCTGTATCCTGCTTATCCTGAATCCCTGGCTTGAGCCTTGGCTTGTATCTGGACCTGTGACCCTGCCTGTCTCCTCGTATCTGACCCCGGCTTGGCTGACTACTCCATTATCTTCTGCTCCCGTGCGTGACCCAGCTTGTTCCTGTGATTACTCTTGGACTGATTTCTGTGTTTGACCCCCGGCCTGGCTCCAGACTCTGTTCGTGGTTTACCTACTGCTCCACACCAGAACCTTTCCTTGCACGGCTACTAAATCTGTTCTCCCAGCACACCCCAGCTACCTTCTGCCTGCATCGGCCCAGTCAGCAGCAGTAACGGCAATCCGTGCACCTTTGGGCCCCGCACTCCCTGTCTCATCTCCAGGGGTCAGTGCACTTAGCCGCAAGGGGCGCCCTCTCAGCAATCCGGCCTCACACCAGAGACTTGACATCTGGTAGCTGACAGGAGTGGCACCCGGTGTGCTCTTCTGCTGCTGTAGCCCATCTGCTTCAAGGTTCAATGTGTTGTGCATTTAGAGATAGTATTCTGCATACCTTGGATGTAACGAGTGGTTATTTGAGTTGTTGTTGCCTTTCTATCATCTGGAACCAGTCTGCCCATTCTCCTCTGACCTCAACAAGGCATTTTTGTCCACACAACCGCCGCTCGCTGGATGTTTTCTCTTTTTTGGACCATTCTCTGTAAACCCTCTGTCTCTGAGCTCTTCAGGCAGTTCCTTTTGACCTCATGATTCTCATTTGCTCTGACATGCACTGTGAGCTGTAAGGTCTTATATAGACAGGCGTGTGGCTTTCCTAATCAAGTCCAATCAGTATAATCAAACACAGCTGGGCTCAAATGAAGGTGTAGAACCATCTCAAGGATGATCAGAAGAATTGGACAGCACCTGAGTTAAATATATGAGTGTCACAGCAAAGGGTCTGAATACTTAGGACCATGTGATATTTCAGTTTTTATTTTTCAACCACTTGCTTACTGGGCACATATACCCCCTTCCTGCCCAGGCGAAATTATAGCTTTCAGCACTGTCACGCTTTGAGTGAAAATTGCGCGGTCGTGCGACGTGGCTCCCAAACAAAATTAACGTCCTTTTTTTCCCACAAATAGAGCTTTCTTTTGGTGGTATTTGATAATCTCTGCGGTTTTTATCTTTTGCGCTATAAACAAAAAAGTGCGACAATTTTGGAAAAAAAAACACTTTTTAGATTTTTGCTATAACCACTTAACGACCGCCCACTGTAAATATACGTCGGCAGAATGGCACCGACAGGCAGAATCACGTACATATACGTGATTGCCTTTGTATAGTTGGGGGGTCCGATCGGACCCCCCTTCTTTATAGTGGGTGGTCGTTTTACCTTGGGGAGCGATCTGGCATGAGGGGATGGCCGTTCGATTCCAGCCCCCCCTCCCGATCGCTCCCGGCGAATGAGAGCTTCCCCTGCCTGTGTACTGTTTACACAGGCGGGAGGAAGTGATGTCATCTCTCCTGCGGCGCTCACATATACCGAGCACAGTACAGGAGAAGATGCAGGTTAGTGCACACAACACTACACTGACACCAGGACACATAGGCACATAAATCGCCCCCCCAGACACCCCCAGATCAGCCCCCAGTCAGAGTGTCACTGATTGCAGTGACCATTTATTTAGTGATCACTGCAATCAGTGACATTTGTGACTGTAAAAGTGTCACTACATTTAGTTTTAGGTCCAGTGTAGCCCCCTAACCCCCCCCTAATAAAGGTTTAACCTCCTTGATCGCCCCCCAGGTAACCCTTTCACCCCCTATCACCACTGTCACTAAGCGATAATTTTTCTGATCGATGTCTTAGCGTCGGTGATGCAGATCGGTAGCCAGTAATTTTTTTTAGGTTCGCCGCAGGTTTTTATAGCGTCGGGTACCCCCATATATTACCTAATAAAGGTTTAACCCCCTTGATCACCCCCCAGGTAACCCTTTCACCCCCTATCACCACTGTCACTAAGCGATAATTTTTCTGATCGCTGTCTTAGCGTCGGTGATGCAGATCGGTAGCCAGTAATTTTTTTTAGGTTCGCCGCAGGTTTTTATAGCGTCAGGTACCCCAATATATTATCTAATAAAGGTTTAACCCCCTGATCGCCCCCCAGGTAACCCTTTCACCCCCTATCACCACTGTCGCTAAGCGATCGTTTTTATGATCGTTGTCTTAGTGTCGGTGATGCCGATAGGTAGCCAGTAATTTTTTTTTAGGTTCGCCGTCAGGTTTTTATATAGCGTCAGGTACCCCCATATATTACCTAATAAAGGTTTTAACCCCCTAATTGCCCCTAGTTAACCCTTTCACCAGTGATCATCATATAAGTGTTACGGGTGACGCTGGTTAGTTAGTTTGCTTTTTATAGTGTCAGGGCACCCGCTGTATATAACCCAATAAAGGTTTAACCCCCTGATCGCCCGGCGGGTGATATCAATTAGGTTTTAGCGTCAGAGAGGGTCTGCGTCACACCCCAGGCAGCGTCAGGTTAGTGCCAGTAGCGCTAACACCCACGCGTTAAGCATACACCCCCCTTAGTGGTATAGTATCTGAACAGATCAATATCTGATCTGATCAGATCTATACTAGCGTCCCCAGCAGTTTAGGGTTACCAAAAACGCAGTGTTAGCGGGATCAGCCCAGATACCTGCTAGCACCTGCGTTTTGCCCCTCCGTCCAGCCCAGGCCACCCAAGTGCAGTATCGATCGATCACTGTCACTTGCAAAACACAACACACATAACTGCAGCGTTCGCAGAGACAGGCCTGATCCCTGCGACTCCAGTGCTGTAGGAGGTGATTTCACCACCACAGTTAAAAAAAAAAAAGCATATATGCCGAAGCATGGGGGCAGCAGGGGCGGAGGAGCGATTTTGCTCCTAATGCAGCGTACATACGGTCGAAATTCCGACGGAGGCTTGCCCGTGGAAAAGTCTGACCATGTGTACGCGGCATAACTTTTGCGGGAAGATGCCCCCATGCTTCGGCATATATAAATGGTGCATGTATGCCCATCATTAGAAGTGGGTGGATGAAGGGCGGTATTCTAATGGTGGGCATACCCACCGATCAATCTTTTTTTTTCCGTTCAGCCAACAGGCTGCATGAAAAAAAAGATTACAATACATGTCCAACAAGGACCAGCAACGTACTGGTATGTTGCTGGACTTTGAATGTTTATACCAGAATGATGCCTGTGGGTTTAGGTATCATCTTGGTATCATTCTTTTCAGCCAGCCGCCGGCTTTCATGTAAAAGCAATCCTAGTGGCTAATTAGCCTCTGGACTGCTTTTACAAGCAGTGGGAGGGAATGTCCCCCCCCCCCCCCCGGATATAAAAAGCGCCATTGGGAAATTGGGAAAGCATTTTATCACACCGATCTTGGTGTGGTCAGATGCTTTGAGGGCAGAGGAAAGATCTAGGGTCCAATAGACCCCAGTTTTTTCAAAAAAGAGTACCTGTCATTACCTATTGCTATCATAGGGGATATTTACATTCCCTGAGATAACAATAAAAATGATAAAAAAAAAATAAAATATGGAAGCAACAGTTTAAAAATAAAATAAAAAAGCAAAATTAATAATAAAAAAAAAAAAAAAAAGCACCCCTGTCCTGCCCTGCTCTTGCCCAATGGCGAACGCAAGCGTCGGTCTGGCGTCATATGTAAACAGCAATTGCACCATGCATGTGAGGTATCACCGCGAAGGTCAGATCGAGGGCAGTAATTTTAGCAGTAGACCTCCACTGTAAATCTAACGGGGTAACCTGTAAAGGCTTTTAAAAATGTATGTAGTTTGTCGCCAATGCGCGTTTGTGCGAAATTTTAAAGCATGTTGTGTTTGGTATCTATGTACTCGGCCTAAGATCATCTTTTTTATTTCATCAAACATTTGGGCAATATAGTGTGTTTTAGTGCATTAAAATTAAAAAAAGTGTATTTACTCTTTCGTCCATGGACCGACACAGCTTCTCTATTGACAAAGTGGGTATTATCCGTTAATTAGGAGTGACTAGGCAGAAAAACTTGTAAAAAGTGTTGCATCACACCTTCTACAGTACCGCCCAGGGGGCGGACCCTCTGGGTATACCCTCTCAGTCTGCACATCGCAGATCAGTTTTTTTCTGTCTAGCAAGGAGTAGGACATGGCTCCCTTCGGGCCCATTGGTCCGGGGAAAAAAGATATATATATATTTTTTTTTTTTGCTACATTTGTTGTTTCCTGTGATCTTCGATCAACTGCCGACTGGGTGACAGGCTGGATCCTCGATCCTTGTAGTCTCCCCAGTTTCGGCCATCGAGCGTGTGCCGACCCTAGCTACGCGCTGGGTTTTCCACGACATGCCCGTCGCTCCACGGGTGGCCGGTGAGCCTACGCTCCAGGGCCTGCATCGGACCGCTCAGCTTCGGCTGACCTTACGGCCGAGTCGCAGCAGCCTGGCCGGTGAGCTTACGCTCCAAGGCTTGCATCGGACCGCTCAGCTTCGGCTGACCTTACGGCCGAGTCGCAGCAGCCTGTCCGGTGAGCGTCATGCTCCAGGGCATACATATGATCGTCCCTTCTGGGTCCAATCACAGCATGCCTGGCCAACAGTCACCTTCCGTGCGCGGACGATGATCTGTTTGGAATGTCTTCCAGCAGAATACATGCAGGATAGGTAAGTAAAACTCCCCTGCCTCGGCTGGGTGACTTAGCTGGACATTCCTGGAGAGATCAAGTAAGTGGTTGTGGCCCCTTTCTTCCCTCTCTCCCTGCCTTTCCCTCCTCCCTGGGCTTCTAGCTAAAGGTTGCTGGGTGCTGGGGGTCACCTAGGGGGTCCCACTGGAGCGGGGCTGGCTGTAACTAACATTTAAAAGAAATGTCATTTTTGCTTACCTGTGTTTCTGTGTCTCCATGCTGTCGGCGGCCATTTTGAGGTGGTCCATGCCAAGTTTGGCCTCTTGTAACTGCCTGGCGGCCATCTTCCTGTGGTTCGGCCACACCCACTGGCCCCTATCAGGTGATCGGCGGCCATGTTGGTCCACCCTGTATGCAGATATTGCCGTTCGGCGGCCATCTTTTTGTGGGCTATGGCTGCCTGACCTCTATCTTCTGTCGGCGGCCATTTTCTTAGAGCCCACATTATCTTCCATACAGACGTTTTTGGCAACCATTTTGCGAGAGCCTCCGGCCTCTAGGGTGCATTACACTGGCGCGAAAATTCACACAGGAAGTGCTGATAAAAGAAGCAGACTGACACAGCAGCAAGGGGACAGCATCACAGGCGCAGCATAGCAGTACCTATCCAGGGTGGTGAGTCCTCTGGGTAACCCAGCATCTCTGCAGCGCAGGAGGGTGGCCTATTGATATCTTGCCTGGAGCCCTGTGAGTGTCAGCGTGTGGTCAGCATGGCATCTGAGCCAGATGTCTTCTCCCCTGAAACACCAGATTTAGCAGCTGGCGTCCCTGAGGTGTCTATGGACGCTATGTCGGCAATCCTAGAGGCGTTTGCTGCCAGGGTGGAAGCAGCACACGGGAATACAGGGGGTAATAAACGCCCCCGTCCCCTGCAATCTTCTGGGGATATTTCTGATGCAGAACCAGGTCCAGCTACGGCTCATGGCCCAGATTCTGATGCATCAGAGACTGCAGACCGTGACCGATCGGACAGTGAGGAGGACTCCAAGTCCAGGTCAGTACGCGAGACGGCTTTGGTATCTGACCTTATTACTGCAGTGCGGGATACGCTAAAGTTGGAAAGGACTGAAGAAGTAGCAGATACTCCAGTCCCCTTTGGGTTTCGTAAACCTGCCCGCACTGCTAAGGTGTTCCCTTGTGTGTCTTATTTTGACAAACTCTTATACAAGGAATGGGAGAACCCACTGAGGGTCTTTACAGCCCCAAAGAGGTTTGCAGTACGGTACCCCTTTGAGGAGAGTTTTCTGAAGATATGGACCTCTCCCCCTATAGTGGACCCTTCGGTGTCCAGACTTAATAGAGCCACCACTATTCCAGTAGAAGGGGCTCCTGTTTTCAAGGACCCTGTGGATAAGAAGGCTGAAGCACTCGCTCGCTACCTATACTCAGTGGTAGGCTCGGCAGTACGCCCGGCATTGGCGGGGGCCCTAGTGTCTCAGACACTTACTGAATGGGCAAAATTGCTACTCCAGGGGTTAAAGGAGCGAGATGCTCCTCCTAATGAGATAACTTTGGCCGACCAGTTGGTCCAGGGCCTTAAGCTTGTCTGCGAGTCAGACATGGATACTATTCCCCTGCTGTCAAGAGCTTCGGTTTATGCAGTAGCAATACGCCGCCTGATCTGGCTAAAGGGCTGGTCTGCGGACCAGACTTCCAAGAAAGCCCTATTGGATCTGCCTTTTAAGGGCGACAGACTTTTTGGGGCTTCTCTGGATTACATCATCAAGGATGCCACAGGAGGTAAAAGCACTTTGCTTCCCCAAACTAGCAAGGGTAGGGGACCACGCCAAGGGCAAGGGCCCTCCTTTACTGCACGTAAGCGGTTTTTTCGCCCCCTTAAGGCGACAGGGAAAAGACCCCAGGCCGATAAAGCGCCTGCCCAAGGACAAAAGCGTCCTTGGTCCCGCAGACCCAACAAGCCTGCGGACAAATCTGCGTCCACATGAAGGTCCGCCCCCACCCAGCTCTCGGGTGGGGGGACGTCTTCGCAAATTCGCGACTCGGTGGACTGCTCTAGTCTCCGACAGGTGGGTTTGCGAAGTAATCTCCTCAGGCTACAAGATAGAATTTCTCTCTTGTCCACCAGACAGATTCATCACCTCCAATCTCCAGCTACTACCGACCCGTCGGGAGGCCCTGTATGGGGCGGTCCAGGGTCTACTGGAACGCGGGGTAGTTATTCCAGTTCCAGAACAGGAACAGGGTCAGGGTTTTTACTCAAATCTGTTCATTGTGCCAAAGAAGGAGGGGGTTCGTCCAATCTTGGATCTCAGAGCCCTCAATTGCTTTGTGAAGGTACAAAGATTTCGGATGGAGTCGGTTCGATCCGTAGTCACGGCTCTCCATCCGGGGGACTTTCTGGCCTCCTTGGACATCAAGGACGCATACCTGCATGTCCCCATATACTCCAGACACCAGAGGTTTCTGCGATTTGCTATCGGGAAGAACCACTACCAGTTTGTGGCCCTCCCGTTTGGCCTTGCCTCAGCACCCAGGACGTTCACCAAGGTGCTCGCTCCCATTCTGGCACTTCTAAGACAGCGGGGTATCGCTATCACAGGTTACTTGGACGACCTTCTGCTGAAGGCCCCTTCAAGCTCAGAATTAGAGGTAAGCGTGTCCATTACCTGTCAGACTCTTCGAGACTGTGGTTGGATACTAAACACGCAAAAGTCAGTATTGGTGCCCACTCAACGCCTAGTGTACCTGGGGTTGATTCTGGATTCCTCAGAGGCAAAGGTATTCCTCCCTGTGGAGAAGTTGCAGACCCTCCAGGCTGCAGTACGGCAGCTGACTTCCAGGAATTGGTCATCACTCCGTTTTTGCATGCGAGTGTTGGGCCTCATGGTAGCCTCCTTCGAGGCGGTCCCATATGCTCAATACCACACTCGAGTGTTACAGAAGGAAGTTCTGTCCAGATGGAACAGATGCCCTTCATCTCTGGATTATCAAATCCGAGTGAGCCACCTAGTCAGGAGATCCCTGGTATGGTGGCTGACAGCACCGGCTCTAATGGCCGGGAAGTCATTTCTTCCGGTTTACTGGATAGTGATCACGACGGACGCCAGCCTTACAGGTTGGGGGGGAGTCTGGGGTGTCCAGTCGGCGCAAGGTCGCTGGACCCCAGAGGAAGCCCTTCTGCCGATCAATGTCTTGGAGATCCGGGCGATCAAGCTGTGCCTCTTCAAATGGTCTCAGAGACTGCAAGGGCGTCCAGTCAGGATCCAGTCAGACAACGCCACAGCAGTGGCATATGTCAATCATCAAGGAGGAACAAGAAGCTCAGCTGCAGCATCGGAGATCGCTTGCATCCTGAAGTGGGCAGAGAGGAGCGTACCGGCACTGTCGGCCGTGTACATTCCGGGTGTGGAAAACTGGCAGGCGGACTACCTGAGCCGCCAGATGCTGGACCAGGGAGAATAGTCCTTACACCCGGAGGTGTTCCAACTCCTCTGCCAAAGATGGGGCACACCAGACGCAGATCTTCTGGCTTCCCGACTCAATCGGAAGGTATTGAGGTTTGTGGCCCGGTCAAGAGACCCATGGGCAGACGCAACGGACGCGTTGGTAGCATCGTGGGGTCAGTATCGGCTAATCTATGCCTTCCCTCCCTTAAGGCTTCTTCCTCTTCTGCTCCGCAGAGTGGAGGCAGAGGGAATTCCAATGATCCTAATCGCTCCAGATTGGCCTCAGCGTCCTTGGTACGACGATCTAGTACGTCTGGTAGCAGACGTCCCCTGGCGCCTACCACTACGGAAGAACCTGCTATCGCAAGGTCCCATATTCCATCCTGCTTTACAGTCATTGGCTTTAACGGCATGGCTGTTGAGAACCGGGTACTGAGAGACCGGGGCCTGTCAGACTCAGTAATCTCTACTATGAGAAGTGCTCGAAAACCGTCCTCTAGGAAGGTCTATCACCGCACTTGGAGGGCCTACATCTCCATGTGTGAGGAAATGAAATGGCATCCGCGTACCTATTTGGTTTCCAGAATCCTGCTGTTTTTACAGCATGGGGTGGACCAAGGGCTTGCCCTAAGTACGATTTAAGGGACAGATATCTGCCCTGGCTGTCTTTTTTCAGCGACCCCTGGCGACTCACTCTCTCGTGAGTACATTTGTGCAGGGGGTCCGACAGGTGGCCCCTCCGGTCCGTCCCCCGTTACCTCCGTGGGACTTGAACCTGGTCCTCTCGGTGCTTCAGAAGGCACCGTTTGAGAATATTAGAGATATTCCCCTGTTGACACTTTCTCAGAAAGTGGTCTTTTTGGTGGCTGTTACATCAGTTAGACGAGTCTCTGAGCTGGCAGCCTTGTCCTGCAAGGCTCCCTATTTGATTTTCCACAAGGATAAGGTGGTGCTGCGGCCGCAGCCTTCCTTTCTTCCGAAAGTCGTTTCGGCTTTTCATCTCAACGAAAACATTGTACTTCCATCCTTGTGTCCTCAGCCGTCGAATCCTAAGGAGTCGGCGTTGCATTCCTTGGACGTTGTCCGAGCTTTGAGAGTATACTTATCTGCTACTTCCCTGTTCCGGAAGTCAGACTCACTGTTTGTTTCAGTGGCTGGTCCCAAGAAGGGCCAAGCAGTCTCATCGGCCACCATCTCTAGGTGGATCCGACAGATAGTAATCCAGGCTTACGCCTTAAAGGGTCAGGCACCCCCCTTTTTCTGTCACGGCGCATTCGACCAGGGCAATAGGTGCCTCTTGGGCTTTCCGACATCAAGCGTCTGTTTCCCAATTATGTAAAGCGGCGACTTGGTCGTCCGCTCACACTTTCACAAAATTCTACAAAGTTGATGTAGGTGCATCTTCGGATGCCTCTTTCGGCCGCAAGGTTTTGCAGGCGGCTGTTTAGAGTTGCAACTCCTCCGTTGGAGGAGTGCTGTTTTGTGTTTGGGGTGAAGTTTATTTTTATGCTGTTACCACCCCTCGTTTTTTCTCTGACACTGCTTTGGGACGTCCCACTTTGTCAATAGAGAAGCTGTGTCGGTCCATGGACGAAAGAGTAAATAGGATTTTTTACTCACCGTAAAATCCTTTTCTCTGAGTCCATGGACCGACACAGCACCCACCCCTCCTTTTAAGTTTGTACTGCTTTTTGACGAACTGATCTGCGATGTGCAGACTGAGAGGGTATACCCAGAGGGTCCGCCCCCTGGGCGGTACTGTAGAAGGTGTGATGCAACACTTTTTACAAGTTTTTCTGCCTAGTCACTCCTAATTAACGGATAATACCCACTTTGTCAATAGAGAAGCTGTGTCGGTCCATGGACTCAGAGAAAAGGATTTTACGGTGAGTAAAAAATCCTATTTTTTCCCCAAAAAAAATGCGTTTGAAAAATCGCTGCGCAAATACTGTGTAGAAAAAAAAATGCAACACCCACCATTTTATTCTGTAGGGCCTTTGCTTTAAAAATATATATAATGTTTGGGGGTTCAACATAATTTTCTTGCAAAAAAAAATATGTTTTCATGTAAACAAAAAGTGTCAGGGCTTTGTCTTCAAGTGGTTAGAAGAGTGGATGTAAGCTTCCTAATGTTGTGTATAAAATGCCAGAACAGTTCAAAACCCCCCCAAATGATCCCATTTTGGAAAGTAGACACCCCAAGCTATATACTGAGAGGCATGTCGAGTCCATGGAATATTTTATATGTTGACACAAGTTGCGGAAAAAAGACAATTTTTTTTTTTTTTTTTTTTGCACAAAGTTGTCACTAAATGATATATTGCTCAAACATGCCATGGGCATATGTGGAATTACACCCCAAAATACATTCTGTTGCTTCTCCTGAGTACGGGGGTACCACATGTGAGACTTTTTGGGAGCCTAGCCGCGTACGGGACCCCAAAAACCAAGCACCGCCTTCAGGCTTTCTAAGGGTGTAAATTTTTGATTTCACTTCTCACTGCCTATCACAGTTTCGGAGGCCATGGAATGCCCAGATGGCACAAAACCCCCCCAAATGACCCCATTTTGGAAAGTAGACACCCCAAGCTATTTGCTGAGAGGTATTGTGAGTATTTTGCAGATCTCGCTTTTTGTCACAAAGTTTTGAAAATTGAAAAAAAAAAAAGAAAAAAAAAAAATGTTCTTTCTTCATTTTCAAAAACAAATGAGAGCTGTAAAATACTCACCATGCCTCTCAGCAAACAGCTTGGGGTGTCTACTTTCCAAAATGGGGTCATTTGGGGGGTTTTGTGCTATTTTGGCATTTTATGGCCTTCGAAACTGTGATAGGTAGTGAGGAGTGAAATCAAAAATTTGTGCCTAGAAATCCTGAAGGCGGTGATTGGTTTTCGGGGTCCCGTACGCGGCTAGGCTCCTAAAAAGTCCCACACATGTGGTATCCCCGTACTCAGGAGAAGCAGCAAAATTTATTTTGGGGTGCAATTCCACATATAACCATGGCATGTGTGAGCAATATATCATTTAGTGACAACTTTTTGTAATTTTTTTTTTTTTTTGTCATTATTCAATCACTTGGGACAAAAAAAAATATTCAATGGGCTCAACAGGCCTCTCAGCAATTTCCTTGGGGTGTCTACTTTCTAAAATGAGGTCATTTGGGGGGGTTTTGTACTGCCCTGCCATTTTAGCACCTCAAGAAATGAGATAGGCAGTCATAAATTTAAAGCTGTGTAAATTCCAGAAAATGTACCCTAGTTTGTAAACGCTATAACTTTTGCGCAAACCAATAAATATACGCTTATTGACATTTTTTTTACTAAAGACATGTGGCTGAATACATTTTGGCCTAAATGTATGAGTAAAATTGAGTTTATTTGATTTTTCTTACAACAAAAAGTAGAAAATATCATTTTTTTTCAAAATTTTCGGTCTTTTTCCGTTTATATCGCAAAAAATTAAAATCGCAGAAGCAATCAAATACCATTAAAAGAAAGCTCTATTTGTGGGAAGAAAAGGACGCAAATTTTGTTTGGGTACAACATTGCATGTCCGCACAATTTACAGTTAAAGCAGCGCAGTGCAAAATTCTGAATTCACCTCTGGTCCTTTAGCTACCAAATGGGTCCGGGGCTTAAGTGGATAATAAATATCCCAATTTTTTTTTTTTTAAATATTTTTTTCCTCAGTTTAGTCCGATACGTATTCTTCGACATATTTTTGGTAAAAAAAAATCGCAATCTGCGTTTGGTTTGCGCAAAAGTTATAGCGTTTACAAAATAGGGGGTAGTTTTATGGCATTTTTATTATTATTTTTTTTTTTTTTAATAGTAATGGCGGCGATCTGTGATTTTTTTCGTTACTGCGACATTATGGCGGACACATCGGACACTTTTGACACTATTTTGGGACCATTCACATTTATACAGCGAACAGTGCTATAAAAATGCACTGATTACTGTATAAATGTGACTGGCAGGGAAGGGGTTAACACTAGGGGACGAGGAAGGGGTTAAATGTGTGCCCTATTAGTGATTACTACTGTGGGGGGAGGGGACTGACTGGGGGAGGTGACCGATCTGTGTCCCTATGTACAAGGGACACAGCATCGGTCTCCTCTCCCTGACAGGACATGGATCTGTGTGTTTACACACAGAGATCCACGTCCTTGTCTCTGTACCGGCCGATCGCGGGTACCTGGCGGACATCGCGGCCGCCAGGCACGTGTATCGGCATGTCAGTGACACGCCGGGCACGCGCGCCGCCGACGGCGCTCGCGCGCCCCCCAGTGGCTGGAGGAGCGGAGGCCGTAAAAAGACGGCCTCCCGGATTTCTAGAGCCACCTTGTGGCCGTATTTTGTACATGGCCCAGGTCTGAAGAAGATAATAAATTGCAAAAATGACAAAAATTCTGTTTTTCTGTCAACATGGGGTGCTGTGTGTACATTAATGAGGAAAAAATTAACTTAAATGATTTTAGCAAATGGCTGCAATATAACAAAGAGTGAAAAATTTAAGGGGGTCTGAATACTTTCCTGTACCCACTGTATATAAAAGGACCATGGGCTTTCCAGTCCTTCATAAGCAGCAAATAAAATGCAGGTGCTATGCTGGCTAGGTATGTACCAGTAAGAATGCTGTTGTGCTCATTGAAAAAATCTGTTCAATAATTCCTAAACCTTAAACCACTAATGGTCATACCACAGGAATACCAAAACAAAAATACAATTGAGAAAGGGTATAAAAAGCTGAAAGTAATTTCACACAATGTTGATATATTGTGACTTTTGTGAGATCTTCAAGCGCTGGTCATCATATTGATGTTAAGGACAGCGTGCACCCCCCTATAGGTCCCCACTCACTAGAGCTGTATACCCCTGCAGGGGTGATAGACAAAAGGAGGTGGGATGGATGAGCTGATCCTCTCTCGGTCGGATGGTCACCTACTCCTGCACCGGTCCCAATCCACCGCTCAGATCCAGATGAATATCCTGCGGATGCTGGCATCTCACATAGGCAGAACACAAACAAAAAAGTGCCCGCATAATGTGATATTGTTTAAAAAACACATTTACAGGGTTCGTACGGTCATTAAATTCCTGGAAAAGTCATGGGATTTTGACATGGCACTTTCCAGGCCTGGAAAAGTTTTGGAAAATGACTGAATCCACTAAGTTTTGGAAAAGTCATGGAATATTTTAGTCACTACTAGTCGTGCAACGGATCGTAAGCGATCCGTGATCCGAACAGGTCATCCTGTTCGGATCGGCACACGGCGCGATCCCCGGAGCGCTCCGGGGCCTCGGCCATTAGGAAAGGCCGCGGCTTCGGCCTATCTCCGGAGCCGCGGCCATCTTGGTACACCCGGCGGCAGCCTATTGGCTTAGCGGCACGCTGACGTCAGCAGGAACTGGAGGGACACACACTGCGCCGTGTATTGCTGTTCTGAGGTCTGTAAGGGGTGGGGGGGGGTGCCTGCATTACTGGGGGGTGTCTGTACTGAGAGGTCTGCACTGGGGGTGTCTGCACTGGGGGTGGCTGTACTACTGGGGGTGTCTGTACTGGGAGGTCTGTACTGAGGGTGTCTGCACTGGGGGTGTCTGCACTGGGGGTGTCTGCACTGGGGGTGTCTGCACTGGGGATGTCTGCACTGGGGGTGGCTGTACTACTGGGGGTGTCTGTACTGGGAGGTCTGCACTGCAAGGTCTGCACTGGGGGTGGCTGTACTACTGGGGGTGTCTGTACTACTGGGGGTGTCTGTACTACTGGGGGTGTCTGTACTGGGGGTGTCTGTACTGGGGGTGTCTGCACTGGGAGGTCTGCACTGGGGGTGGCTGTACTACTGGGGGTGTCTGCGCTGGGGGTGTCTGCACTGGGAGGTCTGTACTGGGGGTGTCTGCACTGGGGGTGTATGTACTGGGAGGTCTGTACTGGGAGGTCTGTACTGGGGGTGGCTGTACTACTGGGGGTGTCTGTACTGGGAGGTCTGCACTGGGGGTGTCTGTACTGGGGTGTCTGCACTGGGGGTGGCTGTACTACTGGGGGTGGCTGTACTACTGGGGGTGTCTGTACTGGGAGGTCTGCACTGGGGGTGTCTGCACTGGGGGTGTCTGCACTGGGAGGTCTGCACTGGGGGTGTCTGTACTACTGGGGGTGTCTGTACTACTGGGGGTGTCTGTACTGAGAGGTCTGCACTGGGAGTGGCTGTACTACTGGGGGTGTCTGTACTGGGAGGTCTGCACTGGGGGTGTCTGCACTGGGAGGTCTGCACTGGGGGTGTCTGTACTGGGAGGTCTGCACTGGGGGTGTCTGTACTGGGAGGTCTGCACTGGGGGTGTCTGTACTGAGAGGTCTGCACTGGGAGTGGCTGTACTACTGGGGGTGTCTGTACTGGCAGGTCTGCACTGGGGGTGTCTGTACTGTACTGACGTCAGTACTACAGTTTGAATTTATTTGTGTGAACTGTGAAGTTAAGTCATGGATTGTGGAAACTAACTAGTGTCGGGTGATTGTATATAGTGTATACCACATTTACCACTGACTAATGCAGAGTTGCAATGCAAGGAGATCAGCTAAAGTAGTTGGATCTGTGCGTGCGTTATAATCAAAATTAGTCGTTTAATCGATTTAAAAGAAAAAACGATTAATCGAACATATAAATTTTAATCAGTAACAGCCCTAATTTATATTAGTAAAAATATGCTGGGTGTGACATGGATTTTCTTATTTAACATGTATACATAGACATTTCATGAAACATAAGGTCATGAATATTTATACGTGAAGTCATGGAAAAGTCATGGAAAAGTCATGGAATTTCATTGGTAAAAATGTGTATGAACCCTGCATTTATTATATAAAAAAGGTCTCGATGAACTTAATACCATGCAAGTTATGGTTAAAAGCAAAGTAAATGAAAAAACCCTCCTGTAACGGGAGGGCCCGTGGAACCCAGAAGTTCTTGGAAAGTATGAGCCAGAAAATAATGGACATTGAGAATATGTCTTGGATTGCTTTGAAATGGGTCTGTAATAATAATCTATGGCAGGGATATGCAATTAGCGGACCTCCAGCTGTTGCCAAACTACAAGTCCCATCATGCCTCTGCCTCTGGGTGTCATGCTGGATGCTGTCAGAGTCTCGCTATGCCTCATGGGACTTGTAGTTTGGCAACAGCTGGAGGTCCGCTAATTGCATATCCCTGATCTATGGTATTTCCCAGGATATCTGTAAAGGACTATTTACTGGTTGTTTGATTCTGAAATCGACAGGTTAATTGAGAGATGCTGATGTGTTCAACTTCAATCACCTGTCTGCCTGTGTAATGTAGATTAAATCCAGACTAGCTTCCAAAGACCTTTTCATTGTTGTTTGTGATGATGTGGATTGGAGCTGGTAGACCGTCTGGCTGCCTATTATGGGATGTTTAAGTGTTTTGCTGTGAGGAAAGGGGGGTGGGGGAATCACTCCAGCAACCCCTCCTGCTAAGACTGTGTACTGAAGGAGAAGTTTGAACACACCTGACCTGTATCACCATTGTCATTGGACAGTTTAACCCGCCCTGTTCCCCAAGGATGGGAGGGAAGTGTTTGGAAGGGAAGTTTGTTACCATGTGCTTGTAATAAAGATTCTTTCCCTGTTTTTGGAACTTCAACACAGAGCGTTGTCTCTTTTGTGCGGGGAGAAATATTTGTATGGGGTCTTATTCGGCTGGTTGGAGTGTCTGGTAGCTGGCGTGTGTTCGAGAATGGAATATTGTAAACGACGTTAACCCCTGTCGTTACACCTCCGTATTGCACTGGGGATGCAAGGTGCTGGCAGCGTGCGTTCCACGCTGCAATCCCCTGAACCAGATAGGACATAAGACGTCTGTGCTGACTGGTCAACTGACGCGTTTCGTCATGTGATTTCCTCAAAGGGGAATCACCTTTGAGAAAGTCACATGACGAAAACTCGTCAGATTTCCAGTCAGCAAAGACGTCTTACGTCCTATCAATATCACACTATGCAGGCACTTTTTTGTTTGATCTGCCTTTGTGAGATGCCGGCACATACCTAGCCAGCATAGCACCTGCATTTTATTTGCCTCTTATGAAGGACTGGGAATCCCATGGACCTTTTTATATACCAGATTTTTTTTCTTGCATGCTAGTCACCACCTAGCTCCCCTACTTGTGAGCCTGTATATTTCATAGCTGTTATTTACAAGGGTAATCTGATTGGCTTAGACCAGGGATGCTCAACCTGTGGCCCTCCAGGTGTTGAGGAACTACAAGTTTCATGATGCATTGGAAAGCTGGCAATTACAAGCATGACTCCCAAAGGCAGAGAGAGGCATGATGGGACATGTAGTTCTACAACACCTGAAGGGCCACTGGTTGAGCACCCATGGCTTAGACTGATTATACACAAGGGGATCTGATCGTTATACAATGTATGAAACCCTCAGAAGACCCCATTCTTTATCCAAATTCCATATGTTCAGGCAAGTCACCTTCACCCCCCCTCCAACATCAACAGTGAAATGACCTTTTCTAACCTGTCTGTCCTCCCTGGGTGCTTTGGTATTTTTAGCATCCCACACTGAGCAAACTCAGATGCAGTTATGCTAAAGTCCTCTATAGCTTTCTTTCTTGTATAGCCAGCTTAAAGTGAACAGTGCTGCAATTTAGGGTTTGGAAATGAACATTTTGTTTAAGAGGAGAAACCACATCATGTCGTCTGTTGGCTTTATTACCCAGAAGAAAATTCTCCTGTGCTTCTCTCTGATTTAGTTTCACTTGGTTACAACAGCCTGACTTTATTGCCAAGTTCTGCCAACTGCCATTCAAGGATCAAATGATGCTGCCTCAGTAGAGCTGCACCATTCTGGATAAAATGAGAATCACGTTTTTTTTTTGCTTGGAACAAAGATCACGATTCTGAACTTTTTTTTTTTTAAAGACTTACAACCCCTGAACATTAGGTTATCAATAAAGATGGCAATAAAATAAGACCGAATACTCTTTGCTTCAATCAGATTTAAAGAAATCTAATAAAAAATAATGTAATGTGTAAATAAATAAAAAAAATTACCATTTTAAGCAGGGTGGATTTGATTTAAATCAAGTCGGTTTTAAATTATCATTTACTGGCAAATCACTAGTAAAAAGGCTTGATTTAAATCATAATTTTTAAAGAGCAACTGTCATCTCTGTCCCACTCTTGGCTCCTCCTCTGTCCCGCTCTTGGCTCCTCCTCTGACCCGCTGTTGATTCACCGACAGTCTTATTCACTTTAATAGGACGGCTGGTGATGGGGAAGTGACACAACAAGGTGAGGGATGTGGCGGCAGCAGGTGAGTGGATGCCCGCTAACAGGTGCTGCCATGATGGATCTGAAATGACAGGTGCTCTTTAAATGTAATTCTAGCTATTAGTTTGAATCTTTAATATTTGCAAACAAGATTTAAGGTTTCCTATTTAGAATAAGCTGTCGGGTTAGTAAAACCGCGATATCGGAACGGATACAATCATACAGTTTGTAGTGTACATAGATTTGCAAAACAATGGGATAAAGGAATATTCCTGAACTTTGTTTTATCGCATAGTTACTGTAAAGATGTGTTGTGGGGAGAAGCACAAAAGCGCCACTCTAAGTGCAGTATAATCAATAAAATTTCATGTTTAACCACTTAACAACCACCTGCCGACAAATAACGTCGACAAGGTGGTTGCTTAACTCTGGGAGGACGTTATATAACGTCCTCCCGGAATCGCGCCCCCTGGGGCGCGCACACGGGAAACTCCGTGACCGCCAGGTCCAGAGGACCCGGCGGATCACGAATCGCGGTAAATCGCCGCCGATAGCGGCCGTTTACCACGTGATCGCTCCGTCAAATGACGGAGCAATCACTTGTAAACAGACCGGCGTCATTTGATGACGCCGGTTCCTCCCTCCCCTCTCTGTACCGATCGGTACAGTGTGAGAGGAGAGGGGAGGGAGCGGATGGCAGCAGCAGCTCTGTGGGCTGGATCTGTGACAATTGCAGTCACAGATCCAGCCATCCATCCATCCCTGCTCAGCCATCCCTGGTGCAATACACCCTGCCAATACTCTGCAATACACCCTGCCAATACTCTGCAAAATACCCTGCACAATACTCTGCAAAATACTCTGCAATACCCTGGCGCAATACTCTGCAATACCCTGGCGCAATACTCTGCAATACCCTGGCGCAATACTCTGCAATACCCTGGCGCAATACTCTGCAATACCCTGGCGCAATACTCTGCAATACCCTGCGCAATACTCTGCAATACCCTGCGCAATACTCTGCAAAATACTCTGCAATACCCTGCGCAATACCCTGCGCAATACTCTGCAATACCCTGCGCAATACCCTGCGCAATACTCTGCAATACCCTGCGCAATACTCTGCAATACCCTGCGCAATACTCTGCAATACCCTGCAAAATACTCTGCAATACCCTGCGCAATACTCTGCAATACCCTGTGCAATACCCCGTGCAATACCCTGCCATACTTCGCAATACCCTGCCATAGTCCGCAATACTCCGCAATGCCCTGCAATACTCCGCAATACCCTGCCATAGTCCGCAATACTCCGCAATGCCCGGCAATACTCTGCAATAACCACTTCCCGCCCGCCGGCCGTCATATGACGTCCTTGACTTTGTGCGGGGATATCTGAATGATGGGTGCAGCTACAGGCATCATTCAGATATCAGATTTTTCAGCCGGCGATTCCCTACACCATAAGAACAATCATAGCGGCTGTTCCGCTGCTTGATCATTCTTACGGGAGGCGAGAGGGGATGTCCCCCCCTCCCGCTGCCCTCCGGTGCTTCTACCGACTCACCGCTACGATCAAAGCCAGGATTGTTGTTTTTTTTTTGTTTTTTTTTCAGGCTTCCCAGCCTAGAGGTGAGATGTGGGGTCTTATTGACCTCATATCTCACTGTAAAGAGGACCTGTCATGCCATATTCCTATTACAAGGGATGTTTACGTTCCTTGTAATAGGTATAAAAGTGATCAAAAAAATTTTTGGGGCGGAAAAACATGTCAAAATAAATAAAGTAAAATGAACAATAAAAAAAAAAATATTTTTTTTAAAGCGCCCCTGTCCCCGTGTGCTCGCATACAGAAGCGAACGCATACGTAAGTCCCGCCCACATATGAAAACGGTTTTCAAACCACACATATGAGGTATCTCTGCGAACGTTAGAGCGAGAGCAATCATTTTGGCCCTAGACCTCCTCTGTAACTAAAATCATGTAACCAGTAAAAATATTTAAAGCGTCGCCTATGGGGATTTTTTTAAGTAGCGAAGTTTGGCGCCATTCCACGAGTGTGTGCAATTTTTAAGGGTGACATGTTAGGTATCTATTTACTCGGCGTAACTTCATCTTTCACGTTATGCAAAAACATTGGGCTAACTTTACTGTTTTTTTTTTTTTGTTTTTTTTTTAAGCACAAAACATTTTTTTTCCGTAAAAAACGCGTTAAAAAAATTGCTGCGCAAATATCGTGCTAGATAAAAAGTTGCAACAACCACCATTATATTCTCTAAGGTCTTTGCTAAAAAAACATATATAATGTTTTGGGGTTCTATGTAATTTTCTAGCAAATAAATGATGATTTTTACATGTAGGAGAGAAATGTCAGAATTGGCCTGGGTGCTCCAGAACGCCTGAAGGTGCTCCCTGCATGTTGGGCCTCTCTATGTGGCCACGCTGTGTAAAAGTCTCACACATGTGGTATCGCCATACTCGAGAGGAATAGCAGAATGTGTTTTGGGGTGTAATTTGTGGTATGCATATGCTGTGTGTGAGAAATAACCTGCTAATATGACAATTTTGTGGAAAAAAAAAAAAGAGAAAAAAAAATCTTGATTTTGCAAAGAATTGTGGGAAAAAATGACAACTTCAAAAAACTCACAATGCCTCTTTCTAAATACCTTGGAATGTCTTCTTTCCAAAAAGGGGTCATTTGGGGGGTATTTGTACTTTTCTGGCATGTTAGGCCTGGTTCACACTGGGGCGACAAACGCTCCGACATTGGGAGCTCATGTCGCATGACGTGTGAAAATCAATGTTTCCCTATGGGAGCCGTCCTAACTGGTCCGACACATGTCGGTCCGACTTTGAAAATGCTCCCTGTACTACTTTGGTCCGACTTTGATCCGACTTCAGCCCATTGACTATCATTGAAGTCGGATCAAAGTCGGACCGCAGTCTTGCATGGTCCGACTTTGGCATGCGACTTGTGCTGTACTGCTCTTGAGGGGGAACTCCAGGCCAAATTTTAAATAAAAAACCGGCGTGGGTTCCCCTCCAGGAGCATACCAGGCCCTTGGGTCTGGTCTGAATTTGAACGGGCGCCCCTACGCCGAAAAAACGGCGTGGGGGTCCCCCCAAGATCCAAACCAGACCCTTATCCGAGCACACAACCTGGCAGGCCGCAGGGGAAGAGGGGGGGACGAGAGAGCGGCCCCCCCTCCCTCCTGAACCGTACCAGGCCGCATGCCCTCAACATGGGGGGTTTGGTGCTCTGGGGCAGGGGGGCGACCTGCGGCCCCCCCACCCCAGAGCACCCTGCCCCCATGTTGATGAGGACAGGGACTCTTCCCGACAACCCTGGCCGTTGGTTGTCGGGGTCTGCGGGCGGGGGGCTTATCGGAATCCGGGAGCCCCTTCAATAAGGGGGTCCCCGGATCCCGCCCCCACCCACCCTATGTGAATGAGTATGGGGTACATCGTACCCCTACCCATTCACCTGGTGGAAAAAAATTTCAATAAAAAAACACTACACAGGTTTTCAAAGTAATTTATTACACAGCTCCGGGTGTCTTCTTCCGACTTCCGGGGGTCTTTTCCGACTTCGGGGGTCTCCGGTGTCGTCTCCCGCTCTCCGGTTCTTTCTTCCGCCGGGCCTCCGCTAACTTCTTTTTAGCTCTCTTGCTAACAGAGGCCCGGTCTTCCCGTTGTCTCGTCCGGCTCTCCGTTGTCCTTCTGCCGGCCCCTCCACTAACTTCTTGGTAGCTCTTTCGCTAGTGGAGGGGCCGGGCTTCCCGTCGGCTTCTTCTTCCCTCTTCTCCTCCTCGATGTTGACGCGTCGCTTCCTCCCGCTGTAATACTGGCTCTCCGCTCCGCTCCGCATTAATATAGGCTTCTCATGACGTCACAGTCACATGTTCCCATGACGTCACAGTCACATGCTCCGGGGCCATGTGCCCCGGAACATGTGACTGTGACGTCATGAGAAGCCTATATTAATGCGGAGCGGAGCGGAGAGCCAGTATTACAGCGGGAAGAAGCGACGCGTGAACATCGAGAAGGAGAAGAGGGAAGAAGAAGCCGACGGCGACGGGAAGCCCGGCCCCTCCACTAGCGAAAGAGCTACCAAGAAGTTAGTGGAGGGGCCGGCAGAAGGACAACGGAGAGCCGGACGAGACAACGGGAAGACCGGGCCTCTGTTAGCAAGAGAGCTAAAAAGAAGTTAGCGGAGGCCCGGCGGAAGAAAGAACCGGAGAGCGGGAGACGACACCGGAGACCCCCGAAGTCGGAAAAGACCCCCGGAAGTCGGAAGAAGACCCCCGGAGCTGTGCAATAAATTACTTTGAAAACCTGTGTAGTGTTTTTTTATTGCAATTTTTTTCCACCAGGTGAATGGGTAGGGGTACGATGTACCCCATACTCATTCACATAGGGTGGGGGGGCGGGATCCGGGGGCCCCCTTATTGAAGGGGGCTCCCGGATTCCGATAAGCCCCCCGCCCGCAGACCCCGACAACCAACGGCCAGGGTTGTCGGGAAGAGGCCCTGTCCTCATCAACATGGGGACAGGGTGCTCTGGGGTGGGGGGGCCGCAGGTCGCCCCCCTTCCCCAGAGCACCAAACCCCCCATGTTGAGGGCATGCGGCCTGGTACGGTTCAGGAGGGAGGGGGGCCGCTCTCTCGTCCCCCCCTCTTCCCCCGCGGCCTGCCAGGTTGTGTGCTCGGATAAGGGTCTGGTTTGGATTTTGGGGGGACCCCCACGCCGTTTTTTCGGCGTAGGGGCGCCCGCTCAAATCCAGACCAGACCCAAGGGCCTGGTATGCTCCTGGAGGGGAAACCCATGCCGGTTTTTTATTTAAAATTTGGCCTGGAGTTCCCCTTCAAGATTCATACCAAGCACAGTGCCTGATATTGGCTGGGATCCAAGTCGGATCCCCGTTCATTGAAAGTTGGACATATGTCGGCTTCATGTCGCAGGGCAAAGTCGGATCCAAAGTAGGACAGATGTCGTGTCGCACTAGTGTGAACCCGGCCTTAGGGTCTCAAGAAATGAGATCGGCCGTCAGTACTTCAGGTGTGATCAATTTTCAGATATTGGCACCATAGCTTGTGGACTCTATAACTTTCACAAAGACCAAATAATATCCACCAATTTGTACTTATTTTTACCAAAGATATGTAGCAGTATAAATTTTGGCCAAAATTTATGAAGAAAAAATAGTAATTTGCAAAATTTTATAACAGAAACGAAAAAAAAATCATTTTTTTAGAAAATTTTCATTCTTTTTTCTCTTATAGCGCAAAAAATGAAAAACCCAACGGTGATTAAATACCACCAAAAGAAAGCTCTATTTGTGTGAAAAAAAGGACAAAAAATTCATATGGGTACAGTGTTGTATGACTGAGTAATTGTCATTCAAAATGTGAGAGCACCGAAAGCTGAAAATTCGTCTGGTTATTAAGGGGGTTTAAGTGCCCAGTGGTCAAGTGGTTAAAAAAAGGGGGGGGAGCATATATATACTCACAAACATAACGTTAAAATGAGCATGTAGATAAAAATCAAAGTCTTATCTGTAAGAAGGCAGTGACGTGGGCCAGATGATCCTAGTGGGAGCCGATGTATGCCGGCACAGCACTTCCGCGGAATAGTCAAAGGGAAAACCTACCCAATCCCTAGTTTTTTCAACTGTTCAACAGAGTTTGTAGTATATTGCTTGGTTTGCCCATGCGGCCTTCATTATGTTGGGAGAACCATCCGAACACTCGGGAAAAGATTTGGGGAACACCGCCGATTCGTTGAGGGTGGAAATGACAAACATAGTGTTCCTCTCCATTTTCTTAAGCATCACGAACAGTCCTCTGCAGGTCTTAGGGTTTGGGTCATTGAATCTATCCCTGGAAGGTTCCCTTCGGCGGAGCGTTTTAAACGTCTCTGCCGGAGGGAAACCTTCTGGATATATAATTTGGATACTTTATCGCCTGGGGGCCTTAATGAGGAGATAGAGGTCAACAATCTTATTTAAAATAGCCTTTTTCCCTTCCAGTGCACCTTCTCTTTGTCCACAGATACCATGGTTTAGTTCATTTTTCTCTGCCCCTCCCCCTTTTTAAACCAAACCATCTTTCCCTCCCCCCTCCCTTCCCTTTTCTTTCCTCTCCCCCTTCCCCCCCCCCTTTTTTCATACATATACTAGTTGAAAAAACTAGAGATTGGGTAGGTTTTCCCTTTGACTATTCCGCGGAAGTGCTGTGTCGGCATACATCGGCTCCCACTAGGATCATCTGGCCCACATCACTGCCTTCTTACAGATAAGACTTTGATTTTTATCTACATGCTCATTTTAACGTTATGTTTGTGAGTATATATATGCTCCCCCCTTTTTTTAAACATTACATTTTATTGATTATACTGCACTTAGAGTGGCGCTTTTGTGCTTCTCCCCACAGTTCTTCCAGGATTCGCTTCATAATTCTCACTGGGCTGCCTTCTAGGTGCATTAAGATAGACTAAAAAAAGGACTTTTTACAGTCTTACAAGAATTATCTTTTATAATTTTCCACTCAGTGCCCTTTTAATTTTCTCCATTTTTAGTTTTCACACTTTTTCCTATGTACTGTGAAATTGTGTGAATGCATCAATGCAGTGCATGTTATCTCAGCTTGCAGAGCTTGGATTCATTGAATAAGTTTACCAAAAATGTAAATATTGCAGAATATACAGCCTCATGCTACATAACCAAGCTCCATTTCATGCTGAATAAACTAAATTATTAATGTATCTTAAATAGAAAACTATCTATAGATAGATATATTTTTAATTCAAAAGCATTTTATTAAAATAAATTTGATAAACATCAAAACAATCCGATTTTTTTTTTCTTCTTTTCTTTTTTTTTTTTGCACTCGCCAATGCCAATTACCGAAACCTACCGTAACTTTTTTGTTTACGCTTCAGCTGTCATCAATGGTACAAAGCATTAAAAAGTTATTTTACAATTTTTTTTTTTTTCATTTTGCACTTTAATGTGAAACGTGTAAATATATGTTAAAGGTGTAAAAATATTAATGAACAAAGCAAACAAACGAAAATATTTAATTATTAATAGTTTATAAAATAGAAGTAAATAAAAAAATTAGCAGGGAAATATTTAAATGGGAAAGGAGAATAAGGAGTTAATGAGGCTGATTAGAGTAAATTAAGGGATAATAAGGGGTTAAACAGAGGAACAATTTTTAATAAATGTAATAAAAACCAAAAAAATATATAATTTTTTTTTACTTGACAAGGTTGCTTTAAACTGACTGACTTAATTTGCAGATCAAAGTTCATCCCTTTTGATCTGTAAATGAATAAATAGGACAGATCAGAATATACAGAGGTTTATTTACTAAAACTCGAGCGTGCAAAATCAGGCTCATTTCTGCATAGAAACCAATCTGCTTCCAGGTTTCATTGCCAAAGCTTAACTAAACAAGCTGCAGTTAGAAGCTGATTGGCTACCATGTACAGCTGCACCAGATTATGAGTGCTCCAGTTTTGGTAAATCTACCACCCCAATATTTTTTTTTACTTGTCTCTCTCAGCGCTGAGCAGATAAGAAGATACAATGTTTCTTTCTACCTGTGTCTTTCAGCGCTGAGCACATAAGAAGATACAATGTTTATTTTTACTTGTCTCTCTCTCTCTCTCTCTCTCTCTCTCTCTCTCTCTCTCTCTCTCTCTCTCTCTCTCTCTCTCTCTCTCTCTCTCTCAGCGCTGAGCAGATAAGAAGATACAATGTTTCTTTTTACTTGTCTCTCTCAGCGCTAAGCAGATAAGGAGATACAATGTATTTTTTTACCTGTTTCTTTCAGCGCTGAACAATGTTTATAAACATTGCCGGCTGCTTTTTTTTTACAGCGGTGAGCAGGGGAACTGCTCTGCACTTTTTACATGAATCGTGGAAATGCTGGATTGTGGGGGGGGGGGTCGAATTGTGATCACGATCCCTTAATGATTAATCGTGCAGCTCTTCTGGATAGTAAAGGCATTATGACTGGAAAGGGCTGTGGCATTTTGTGACCTTGGTAATCCAGTCAGCAAAAGTCTGTGAAACTAAATCAGGGAGGTGCACAGATGAGGCTTTTTTTGACTAATAACCACAATAGCGAGTATCGAAACGATGTCTGCTCTTAGGCAAGTTTCACACTTCAGCCGAATACAACACGGTTGCCTTGGAGGACACATGCGTGCAGTGAAACGCTCTGCTGCTTGCAAGCATCTCTTCTTTTGCTGGTGACTTCCATTTTGAAGCCTTTTCGGCAGTGAGGAAGTGACTCATAAATGCCAAATTCAGCGCGGGAGCATCACATACAGTATGTAGCAGATAGGTGTTCCCCCTGTGTTTTCCAGCCATCTTGTCACTGGTCAATTTTCGCTTGTGGCCTTAGCCTTAGGTGGGCTGTTTACCATTAAAATTAAGATGAGGTTTACTGAAAGCATTTTGAGGATCTCTCCAAGCCCATGTCTGTAGGAACATAGATCTGTTCATGAAATATCTTTTCTTTCTCGTACATCACGGGACACAGAGCGACATAGTCATTACTAATGGGTTATATAGATACCTTCAGGTGCTGGCACTGGCAACTTCCAAAACCGGAAGTACCCTCCCCTATATAAGCCCCTCCCATCCGGGAGCACCTCAGTTTTTTGCCAGTGTCTAAGGTGTTGGCCAAGAAGAAACATGTGTTTTTCACTGAGCTTGCGTACAGGTTCTTTTGGGCCTCAGTAAGCTATTCCGGATCCGACCAAAAAAGCTTCATAGCTAAACGGTCGGTACCCGGGCCTTGCAGAGAAGAGCAAGGTTTTGCCTGTAATGCTTCTCTTAGGAGAGCTGGACCCTGGGATCCAGAGCTCTGGTCATACCCATAACCAAGATGTTTTCTGTGCAGGGTGCTATACAGGTCCAGGGGAGTGGAATCCTTGGGAACCCGGTCCCTGAAGGTTTAATTACAATGCCTGCCGTGATAGGTGAAGTTTGGGCTTCTGTGGACCAAACAAAGTCCTGCGGCGGGGAACAGGTAAGTGGGGGCCCCCAGGAACTTGGTTCTATTGGGGGACCCCCAAGCCTAATTTGTCTTTCTGTCTGTTACCTAACGGTATTCCCGCTAATATCTGTGCATGCCTGTAACTACTAAAAAATGTAATAATTTTAATAGTGGTCAAGAAAAAAAAAAAATATATATATATATATATTTAATATATTAGACTGCGGTACCTGTGTTAATCCACTAGAGGCCGCTGTGGAACGTTTCTTGTCATGTGGACTAGTTTCTTTTTATCAGAGCAAGTCCAGGCAGATGGTGAGTTCTCTTGTGGGAAACTGCTTCCTCTGCCATGTTGCAATGCTCGTCCACCCCCCCCGCCTGCGGCAAAAGGGGCCCTGGCTCTTGTCCCTGGCTTCCTTTTCAAAATTAGCGCCGAAGGCGCGCGTGCACGCGCCTCTATATATAGAGGTGAGCCGGGAAAGGGGGCGGAGCTTGGGGGATGACGCTCTGTGCGCGCCGCAGCGCTTCTGCGCATGTGCGGGCGTCCCAGCATGTTAAAAACCACAATTATGTGTTGTGAGCTGGCTATGGAGTGCAGAGACAGAGCTGGCAACATTTAAAAAAGGCATACAGCAAGCGGTTGATGCAGGCATCCCCATAGAAAGGCACATTAGTAGACACCAACTGGTTTTATAGCAGCATTTGTGCTAGACTATTGTCAGTAAGTGGTGTATTTCGGCTGGAATACCTCAGCTTTGGGCTTAGGAATAATGCCGTCAAAAAACTCCGGGACTAAAAATTCCAGGAAGCATAGGGGGTCTCCATCGGGCTCTGAGGATCTTGGGCATGCTTCGGCTGCACCAGTCTCCCCTGAAGAATCAGAAGTTAGTGACCGTAGAGCACCCTCAGGAGTACCTGGTACTGTGGCTGTCCTCAGTTCACCTGCTCCTGTGTATGTAACAGAGGAGGTTTTTTCCTCAGCTCTGGGAGGGCTGGAAGAGAGATTGTCAGCATTGATCGCTGCTTCCCTGTCACAGGAAAAAAGCGCTCGATCTCCGTCTCCTCCCTCAGAGTGCCTGTTAGCAGAGCAACAGTCCCATACAGGGATCGACCTGCCTGAAGGGGATCAGGATGAGGTCGATTCTGTTGTAGAGGAATCAACAGTGGAAGAGCCATTCTCAGCATCACATGCTGAAAGTTTATGGGTTCAGTCCCTGACTAATATGGTCCGATCAGCATTTAAAATGCCCCTTGCGGAGCCATCATCCACTTCTGTCTCCTCGTTGGGGTCGCTAAAAGCTCCCCAGACTGTTTGTTCCTTTCCGATCCATCCTTTACTGGAAGGGCTCATTTACCAGGATTGGGAGCATCCTGATAAAATATTTACTCCTCCCAAGAGATTTCAAGTGGTCTATCCCATGGAGGATAAGTTCATCAAAAAATGGAGGGTCCCTACAGTGGACGCAGCCATCTCTTGTGTGAATAAATCACTGACATGTCCAGTGGATAATGTCCAAATGTTCAAGGACCCAATAGATAAAAAATTAGAGTCCTTATTAAAATCTGCTTTTTCTACAGCAGGATTGGTGACACAACCAGCAGTGGCAGCTATTGGGGTCTGCCAATCAGTGAAGGATCAGTTGAAACAGGTCTTAAGGGACTTGCCAGATCAGCAGGCTCTTGCCCTAGCTGATCTACCTAGAGCCTTATGCTTTGCGGTGGACGCTATAAAGGATTCAATCCATCAGGCCTCCCGCCTTACGCTGTCTGTAGTACATATGCGCAGGCTTCTATGGCTCAAAAACTGGTCTGCTGAAGCTCCCTGTAAAAAATTGCTGGTCAGCTTCCCATTTCATGGTGAACGCTTATTCGGGGAAGACCTGGACAAATATATCCAGAGAATTTCCAGCGGTAAAAGTACACTTTTGCCAGTTAAAAACAGAGTTAGAGGTCCCTCTTTTAAGAGGCCTGCTTCTCCAGTCCCTAGGACATCGGCTGTGAAACAGTTCCGACGGCCTCCTCGGTCAAATCCCGGAGGTAAAAATCAGGGACAATTGCAGGGTAACAAGAAGCCCTGGAGCAGGAGAGGTACAAAACCTCCCCCAAAGTCAAATGCATGAAGGGTTGCCCCCACTCAATCGGGTGGGGGAAAGACTTCAGTTGTTCGCAGAGACCTGGCGGGACACGATCAGAGACAGATGGGTGCTCTCCGCAGTAAATCTGGGATACAAATTGGAGTTAAAAGACTCCCCTCCTTCCCACTTTATAAGGTCAAACGTGCCAAGGGATCCCCAGAAGAGAGGATCCCTCCTGTTGGCACTAGAACAATTATTGCTCCAAGCAGTAATTATAGAGGTTCCCCTGGAAGAATGGGGGTTCGGGTTTTACTCAAACCTCTTTACAGTCCCGAAGCCAAACGGGGACGTGAGGCCCATATTAAATCTAAAAGGGCTAAACAAATTCCTACATATCAGGACTTTCCGGATGGAGTCGATCCGGTCGGTGGCCACTGCCCTACAAGGGGAGGAATGGTTAGCCTCGATCGACATCAAAGATGCTTATTTGCACATTCCCATCTTTCCAGCCCACCAAAAATTTCTACGCTTTGCGGTAGAAGGGCGCCATTTTCAGTTCAGAGCCTTACCCTTCGGTCTGGCCACAGCACCACGAGTGTTCACAAAAATTCTGGCCCCATTATTGGCCAATCTAAGAACACGAGGTGTAACGATAATGGCATATCTAGACGACTTGTTGCTGATAGACCACTCAGTGGAAAAACTAGAAGTGGTTGTTCACGAGACAATCAAGTATCTGGAATATCACGGTTGGATTATCAACCGAGACAAGTCAGCCCTAAAACCAGTCAAAAGTCTGGAATACTTGGGGCTAAGGCTGGATTCAGACCAGAGAAAAATTTACTTGCCTCAAGAAAAGGGGTCGTCTTTGAGAGATTTGATCCACTTAGTGGGTTCAAAAAGACAGCCATCCATACGCCTGTGCATGAGGCTGCTGGGAAAAATGGTGGCATCATTCAAAGCAGTACCCTACGGTCAATTCCATTCAAGGAATTTGCAAAGGGCCATACTGTCAGCCTGGAACAAAAAAGTTCAGGCTCTGGACTTACCAATGTCCTTGTCCCCTTCCGTTCGCAAGAGCCTCCGCTGGTGGTTGGTTCCCCAGAATCTGGAAAGAGGGAAATCCTTCAGTCCGATTTCTTGGAAGGTGGTCACTACAGATGCCAGCCTTATAGGCTGGGGAGCAGTACTGGAGCAATGGTCTCTCCAGGGCAGATGGTCGGATGCGGAAAAGGCCCTGCCCATCAATCTCTTAGAGATACGAGCAGCCCGGTATGCCCTAGTAGCATGGACATCCAAACTTCAAGGGTCCCCTGTCAGAATTCAATCAGACAATGCCACAGCAGTGGCATATATCAATTATCAGGGGGGCACCAGGAGTCGTGCAGCCCAGAGGGAAGTAAATTACAACCTGAGATGGGCAGAAAGATATGTCCCAGCCATATCTGCGGTATTCATTCCAGGAGTGGAGAATTGGAAGGCGGACTTTCTAAGTCGCCAACAATTATGCCCAGGGGAATGGTCCCTTCATCCCGAGGTTTTCCGGACAATATGTCAGCGGTGGGGAACACCGGATGTAGATCTGCTAGCATCCAGATTCAACGCAAAAGTGGACAGGTTTGTCTCTTGGACAAGGGATCCCCTAGCTTGCGGCTCGGATGCCCTAGTGTTCCCTTGGGATCAGTTCAAGCTGATATATGCATTCCCACCGCCACAATTGTTACCTCGATTACTCCGCAGAATCAGGGTAGAAAAGAAACCAGTGATTCTGGTGGCTCCAGCGTGGCCCCGAAGAGCATGGTACGCGGAGATTGTAAAGATGTCTGTGGGGAGTCCTTGGACCCTCCCACATCGTCCGGACCTGCTTTCGCAAGGACCGATATACCACCCTTCCTTACCAGCCCTAGGTTTGACGGCCTGGCTATTGAAGCCCACATTCTAAAAAAGAGAGGGCTCTCTAATGCTGTGGTATCTACCATGATCAATGCCAGGAAGCCGGTATCCAGGCAGATCTACTATAGAATCTGGAAGGCGTACATCGCCTGGTGTGAGGCCAAGAAATGGCATCCACGTAAATACGTAATAGGTAGGATTCTGGACTTCCTACAATGGGCTGTAGATAGGAAGCTTGCCTTGAGTACTATCAAGGGTCAGATTTCGGCCTTGTCAATATTTTTTCAAAGGCCCTTGGCTTCACATTCACTAGTCAAAGCCTTTATACAAGGAGTGATGCGTATTAGTCCTCCGGTTAATATTCCCATATGTCCATGGGATCTAAACTTGGTTCTGTCGGTTCTACAGAAACAACCATTTGAACCATTACAGCATATTTCTTTGGTTCTTCTCACCAGGAAATTGATTTTTCTAGTAGCCATTTGTTCGGCTAAAAGAGTGTCGGAATTAGCAGCTATGTCCTGTAAGGAGCCATATCTGGTTATCCATAAGGACAGAGTAGTGTTACGTCCTCATCCAGCCTTTCTTCCTAAGGTGGTATCGAGGTTTCATTTGAACCAAGATGTGGTTCTTCCTTCTTTTTTCCCCAAACCTACTTCGGTAGAGGAAAAGTTATTGCATTCTTTGGATGTAGTAAGAGCAGTTAAAGCTTATCTAAAAGCCACTGCTCAGATTCGCAGAACGGATACTTTGTTTATTCTGCCGGAAGGCCCCAGAAAGGGTCAGGCAGCGTCAAAATCTACTTTAGCCAAGTGGATTCGACAGGTCATAATGCAAGCCTATGGCTTGAGAAGGAGACCGCCTCCGTTCAAAGTTAGAGCGCACTCCACGAGAGCAGTTGGAACTTCATGGGCAGTGCATCACCAGGCCTCCCTGGCTCAAATCTGTAAGGCCGCAACATGGTCTTCAGTACACACGTTTACTAGGTTCTACCAGGTGGACGTTAGAAGTCAGGAGGATGTCGCCTTTGGGCGCAGTGTGTTGCAGGCCGCAAAAGATCCTCATGTCTGATAGCGCTCAGCTTATATATGGTGTATCCCCCCCCTCATTTGGCATTGCTTTAGGACATCCCATTAGTAATGACTATGTCGCTCTGTGTCCCGTGATGTACGAGAAAGAAAATAGGATTTTTATAACAGCTTACCTGTAAAATCCTTTTCTTGGAGTACATCACGGGACACAGAGCTCCCACCCCTCTTTGGGGACACTTATTGCTTTGCTACAAAACTGAGGTGCTCCCGGATGGGAGGGGCTTATATAGGGGAGGGTACTTCCGGTTTTGGAAGTTGCCAGTGCCAGCACCTGAAGGTATCTATATAACCCATTAGTAATGACTATGTCGCTCTGTGTCCCGTGATGTACGAGAAAGAAAAGGATTTTACAGGTAAGCTGTTATAAAAATCCTATTTTTGCAGGTGCATCTCTTATTACAGACATTCTCATATTTCAAGTGTTGTCTGAGGTTTGATGATGTCATGTTGAACTTCTCATCATACCTGTCAGAATGGACACTACAAACACACCATTCCAAAAGAGTGTGTGTGCACCGTGCTATTCTAATGGCATGCTTGTATTAGAAGGGCCAAGTCTTCTTTTTTTATTTTTTTATTTGTGTTTTGTCGGGGTCCTGGGTGTTATTAGGATGGGGTGGGCTCAACCATACCGTAGAAACAATAGGGGGAAAAGGGGAAAGGAAAGGGGAAAAGAGAAAAAAAAAAGACCGGAATAAGAGATGCGTTATTATACAGATAAGAGGTTTGAAGAAGATTTTGGTTTTATTATCTCTTTAGTACCGTATATACTCGAGTATAAGCCGACCCGAATATAAGCCGAGGCACCTAATTTTACCACAAAAAATGGGAAAACTTATGGACTCGAGTATAAGCCTAGGGTGTCCATCTTCATGCCTCATTTTGCCTCACTGTGCCCATGCCTCACTGTGCCCATGTGCATGCCTCACTGTGCCCATGCCTCACTGTGTCCATGATGAGACTGACGTTTAACATGGGAGTCTATGGAAGGGGTGCCCGGCTTTGAAAAATCAGTGCTCCACGGCTGTAGGTCCCCCAGACAACAAATTTTACACACTTGTAGAGAAGAAATGGGGCTATAGGTGTGACAAGTTTGGGGTCCAGGGGACCTACGATCGTTACCGGGTCCCCAAAGTCCGGGAGATTGGGCGCAAAAAGGTGACTCGTGTATAAGCGGGGGGGAAACTCGGCTTATACTTGAGTATATACAGTAATTATGCATGACCAGTATACTTATTTATACTTTTTTATTTATGTTTGCATGCTTTGTAAATATTCCTGTAAAGAAATAAAGAATAAAAATAAAAAAAAGGGCCAAGTCTATTTAGAACTTCATGTATTTGGAAAAAAATTAGTTGCATAAAAATGTTATCCTTCTGAAATAATTGATTTGTTTCTTAGGAAAAAATTCACAAACTGTATGAAAGAAAGCTGAAAGAAGGGACAGATATGAATCAGATGATACAGAAGAAGAAAGAGTTCCGAAACCCCAGGTGAGGTTGTAAACCAAGCCATATATCCTGAGAAATTAGTTGGCATTGCAAAATCCACACCTTGATTGCTATTTTTTTAGACCTGTTTTTAAAAAGGTCAGCCTCCATGCACCCAACTTTTTTTACTTCCTAAAGAGATGCATTTCTTGATATGGTCACACAGACATACATGGTAAAGAGAACCTGTCAGTATTTGCTTTACTGTTTTTGACTGTAAGTTCGTAGCCCCCCAGTGTGCTGATTCAGCCTAGGTTTCAGGGGGCTCCGCGAGTTTACAGAAACTGATTTGAACATGAAAGCAGTTAGTGGCGATGGACCAATGTAAAAAAATTGACAGGCTGGTTTTGTCTTCTTTTTTTTTTTTCCTCCTTTTTTTTTTTTTTTCTTTTTTTTTTTCTGCTTGTTTTGTAATTCCAGGAATTACTATTAGATTTTCTGCAGATTTTTGTCATCAAATTTACCAAAACCATGTAGTGCAAGGGCCTGTCTGATTGCATACAAATTGAAACTCTTAAAGTTTGACCTCATTATATAGTTTGGGTAAATCTGAAGACAAAAATCTCCAGAGAATCTAATAGTGTGTATGGGGTCTAAGGCTTGTCACTTGGAAAGTTTCTCAGTTTGTGACATCTGAGATGGACATGGTTTGGAGAATGCAACAGGGGGCTGCTGAAACCTCTAACCACTAGCCAGGAACACCTCTCAGGTGGACAGGAACAGAAAATTCCCTTTTGATGTATCCAGGGCATATAGGAATCCAGGAGCTAATTGGTCCCTCCAGACTCCACCTATACTTAAAATACCACTTTGGACAGACTAGCCAAGTTTTTAGGAAGTATAATATGAATTTATTCTAGGCAGTTCTATACAGTTGTCTTTGCTAAAGGGGTTGTAAAGGTTCATCCTATGCATTAAGGTGAAAAAACATCCGATGCTTAGTGCCCCCCCCCCCCCCCCCCCCGTTTACTTACCTGAGCCATCTAGAACATGCTGGATTTTGGGCCGGTCTTCTCGGCTCTTCATTGGATAGATTGATAGCAGCACAGCCATTGGCTTGGGGGGCAGGGCCGAGTACGGCATTCGTGTCTATGGACGCAAATGCAGGACTCGGGAGTGCACCCAAAAGGTAACCCCCTTGGGAAAGCGCTCCCCAGGGGGGTTAGCTGATGCTGGGAGAAGTCGAGACAGCCGCAGAGGGACCCCAGAAGACGTGGATCGGGGCCACTCTGTGCAAAAAGAGCTGCACAGCGGAGGTAAGTATAACATGTTTGTTGTTATTTTTTAAAAACATTTGAACCTTTAGTACCACTTTAACAAGTTTCCCTCTTCTTCCCCAGTATTTATGAAAAGCTCATTCAATTCTGTTCTATTGATGAACTTGGAACCAATTATCCTAAGGTAAGTAAGTGTAACTTCTTGTGTACCCTGCCATTATTGCAGAGAAAAGTTCATGCACATACTGTATTTTACCTGTTTTTAAAAGAGAAGTATGGGCATCGGAAACCCAAACAAATCCTAACCACCCAGATGGCTGCTGCACTGATCCCATCTGCAGCTGTCCCCCGCCGCCTCTAAGACCGAGGACTGAGCGATCACAGACTGCTGATCGCTCAGCTCTCGGTCTTCAACCTACAGAGAGCTGGTGACTGTCAGCCACTGGCTCTCTGCTCTGCTCAATCACTTGGCTATACTGCTCTGAGAAGTATAGCCCAAAAAAAAGCTTTGGCCATACTTCTCCTTTTAAATAAACAAATAATCCCCACCAATTTTAAGTTATAGGAAAGAAAATACTTGCTTATTAGCAACAGCAATCAGATTCCTGCTAATTTTATCTCTGATGCAGTATATAATCTGAAAGATATGTTTGGTTGGTTTGGGCATCAGTCTTATTTGTTCTTTTTTGAGTGTATTTGATCGCTCCCGGCGAATGGAAATGCTCCCTCTGCTGTGTAATGTTTACACAGGCAGAGGAAGCAGGAGGAAGTGATGTCATCTCTCATGCGGCGCTCACATATACCGAGCGCCGTACAAGAGAAGACACACAGGTCAGTACACTAACACTACACTGACACCAGGACACATAGGCACACAAATCGCCCCCCCAGATCACCCCCCAGCCCCCAGTCACAGTGTCACTGATTGCAGTGACCATTTATTTACTGATCACTGCAATCAGTGACATTTGTGACTGTAAAAGTGTCACTAAAGTTAGTTTTAGGTCCAGTGTAGCCCCCTAACCCCCCCCTAATAAAGGTTTAACCCCCTGATCACCCCCTAGATAACCCTTTCACCCCCTAGCACCGCCGTCGCTAAGCGATCATTTTTCTGATCGCTGTCTTAGCGTCGGTGATGCAGATCGGTAGCCAGTAATTTTTTTTAGGTTCGCCGCAGGTTTTTATAGCGTCGGGTACCCCCATAAATTATCTAATAAAGGTTTAACCCCCTTAATCGCCCCCCAGGTAACCCTTTCACCCCCTATCACGACTGTCGCTAATCGATCATTTTTCTGATCGCTGTCTTAGCGTCGGTGATGCAGATCGGTAGCCAGTAATTTTTTTTAGGTTCGCTGCAGGTTTTTATAGCGTCGGGTACCCCCATAAATGATCTAATAAAGGTTTAACCCCCTTAATCGCCCCCCAGGTAACCCTTTCACCCCCTATCACGACTGTCGCTAAGCGATCATTTTTCTGATCGCTGTCTTAGCGTCGGTGATGCAGATCGGTAGCCAGTATTTTTTTTTAGGTTCGCCGCAGGTTTTTATAGCGTCAGGTACCCCCATAAATGATCTAATAAAGGTTTAACCCCCTTAATCGCCCCCCAGGTAACCCTTTCACCCCCTATCACCACTGTCGCTAAGCGATCATTTTTCTGATCGCTGTCTTAGCGTCGGTGATGCAGATCGGTAGCCAGTAATTTTTTTTAGGTTCGCCGCAGGTTTTTATAGCGTCAGGTACCCCCATATATTATCTAATAAAGGTTTTAACCCCCTAATTGCCCCTAGTTAACCCTTTCACCAGTGATCACCATATAAGTGTTGCGGGTGACGCTGGTTAGTTAGTTTGCTTTTTATAGTGTCAGGGCACCCGCCGTATATAACTCAATAAATGTTTAACCCCCTGATCGCCCGGCGGGTGATATCAATTAGGTTTTAGCGTCAGAGAGGGTCTGCGTCGCCCCAGGCAGCGTCAGGTTAGTGCCAGTAACGCTAACACCCACGCGTGAAGCATACACCACACCTTAGTGGTATAGTATCTGATCAGATCAATATCTGATCTGATCAGATCTATACTAGCGTCCCCAGCAGTTTAGGGTTCCCAAAAACGCAGTGTTAGCGGGATCAGCCCAGATACCTGCTAGCACCTGCGTTTTGCCCCTCCGTCCAGCCCAGGCCACCCAAGTGCAGTATCGATCGATCACTGTCACTTACAAAACACAACACACATAACTGCAGCGGTCGCAGAGACAGGCCTGATCCCTGCGACTCCAGTGCTGTAGGAGGTGATTTCACCACCACAGTTAAAAAAAAAAAGCATATATGCCGAAGCATTGGGGCAGCAGGGGCGGAGGAGCGATTTTGCTCCTAATGCCGCGTACATACGGTCGAAATTCCGACGGAGGCTTGCCCGTGGAAAAGTCCGACCATGTGTGTGCGGCATAACTTTTTTGCGGGAGGATGCCCCCATGCTTCGGCATATATAAATGGTGCGTGTATGCCCATCATTAGAAGTGGGTGGATGAAGGGCGGTATTCTAATGGTGGGCATACCCACCGATCAATCTCTTTTTTCGTTCAGTCAACTGGCTGCATGAAAAAAAAAAGATTACAATACATGTCCAACAAGGACCAGCAACGTACTGGTATGTTGCTGGACTTTGAATGTTTATACCAGAATGATGCCTGCGGGTTTAGGTATCATCTTGGTATCATTCTTTTCAGCCAGCGGCCGGCTTTCATGTAAAAGCAATCCTAGTGGCTAATTAGCCTCTGGACTGCTTTTACAAGCAGTGGGAGAGAATGTCCGTCCCCCCCGGATATAAAAAGCGCCATTGGGAAATTGGGAAAGCATTTTATCACACCGATCTTGGTGTGGTCAGATGCTTTGAGGGCAGAGGAAAGATCTAGGGTCTAGAAGACCCCAGTTTTTTCAAAAAAGAGTACCTGTCACTACCTATTGCTATCATAGGGGATATTTACATTCCCTGAGATAACAATAAAAATGATAAAAAAAATAAATATGGAAGGAACAATTTAAAAAAAAAATAAAAAAGCAAAATTAATAATAAAAAAAAAAAAAAAAAAAAAGCACCCCTGTCCTGCCCTGCTCTTGCCCAATGGCGAACGCAAGCGTCGGTCTGGCGTCATATGTAAACAGCAATTGCACCATGCATGTGAGGTATCACAGCGAAGGTCAGATCGAGGGCAGTAATTTTAGCAGTAGACCTCCTCTGTAAATCTAACGGGGTAACCTGTAAGGGCTTTTAAAGGCTTTTAAAAATGTATGTAGTTTGTCGCCAATGCGCGTTTGTGCGAAATTTTAAAGCATGTCGTGTTTGGTATCTATGTACTCGGCCTAAGATCATCTTTTTTATTTCATCAAACATTTGGGCAATATAGTGTGTTTTAGTGCATTAAAATTAAAAAAAGTGTATTTTTCCCCCAAAAAATGCGTTTGAAAAATCGCTGCGCAAATACTGTGTAGAAAAAAAAATGGAACACCCACCATTTTAATCTGTAGGGCCTTTGCTTTAAAAATATATATAATGTTTGGGGGTTCAACATAATTTTCTTGCAAAAAAAAAAAATGTTTTCATGTAAACAAAAAGTGTCAAAAAGGGCTTTGTCTTCAAGTGGTTAGAAGAGTGGATGTAAGCTTCCTAATGTTGTGTATAAAATGCCAGAACAATTCAAAAACCCCCCAAATGACCCCATTTTGGAAAGTAGACACCCCAAGCTATATACTGAGAGGCATGTCGAGTCCATGGAATATTTTATATGTTGACACAAGTTGCGGAAAAAATAATTTTTTTTTTTTTTTTTTTTGCACAAAGTTGTCACTAAATGATATATTGCTCAAACATGCCATGGACATATGTGGAATTGCACCCCAAAATACATTCTGTTGCTTCTCCTGAGTACGGGGATACCACATGTGTGAGACTTTTTGGGAGCCTAGCCGCGTACGGGACCCCAAAATCCAAGCACCGCCTTCAGGCTTTCTAAGGGTGTAAATTTTTGATTTCACTTCTCACTGCCTATCACAGTTTCGGAGGCCATAGAATGCCCAGATGGCACAAAACCCCCCCAAATGACCCCATTTTGGAAAGTAGACACCCCAAGCTATTTGCTGAGAGGTATTGAGTATTTTGCAGATCTCGCTTTTTGTCACAAAGTTTTGAAAATTGAAAAAAAAAATATATATATTTTCTTTCTTCATTTTCAAAAACAAATGAGAGCTGTAAAATACTCACCATGCCTCTCAGCAAATAGCTTGGGGTGTCTACTTTCCAAAATGGGGTCATTTGGGGGGGTTTTGTGCTATTTTGGCATTTTATGGCCTTCAAAACTGTGATAGGTAGTGAGGAGTGAAATCAAAAATTTGCGTCCTTAGAAATCCTGAAGGCGGTGCTTGGTTTCCGGGGTCCTGTACGTGGCTAGGCTCCTAAAAAGTCCCACACATGTGGTATCCCCGTACTCAGGAGAAGCAGCAGAATGTATTTTGGGGTGCAATTCCACATATAACCATGCATGGCATGTGTGAGCAATATATCATTTAGTGACAACTTTTTGTAATATTTTTATTTATTTTTTTAAGTCATTATTCAATCACTTGAGACAAAAAAAAAAAATATTCAATGGGCTCAACATGCCTCTCAGCAATTTCCTTGGGATGTCTACTTTCCAAAATGGGGTCATTTGGGGGGGGTTTGTACTGCCCTGCCATTTTAGCACCTCAAGAAATGAGATAGGCAGTCATAAACTAAAAGCTGTGTAAATTCCAGAAAATGTACCCTAGTTTGTAGACGCTATAACTTTTGCGCAAACCAATAAATATACGCTTATTGACATTTTTTTTACTAAAGACATGTGGCTGAATACATTTTGGCCTAAATGTATGACTAAAATTGAGTTTATTCGATTTTTCTTATAACAAAAAGTAGAAAATATCATTTTTTTTCCAAATTTTCGGTCTATTTTCGTTTATATCGCAAAAAATAAAAATCGCAGAGGCAATCAAATACCATTAAAAGAAAGCTCTATTTGTGGGAAGAAAAGGACGCAAATTTCGTTTGGGTACAACATTGCATGTCCGCACAATTTACAGTTAAAGCAGCGCAGTGAAAAATTCTGAAATCACCTCTGGTCCTCTAGCTACCAAATGGTCCGGGGCTTAAGTGGTTAATGGGCTGGTCAGTAGAGGTGAATCCATATGCTTTCTGAGAAGACCAGAATATACTACACATGTTCATAACCACTACTGAAAGCTTTATTTGAATGAGCCAGCTAATGATCTATTCTTAATAGTTCCTCTGTTACATGCTTTGATATTGGTTGGTTGTCCGTTTTAATGCTCAGTTTAGTGTTCATTGTTTACAGGATATGTTTGATCCACATGGATGGTCAGAAGATTCTTATTATGAAGCTCTTGGTATGTCTCTTTTTTTACTTGGTAATGATGATATAGAATATAACGGTGTGTGTGTGCATATACAAAAAAAATATATATATATGTGTGTGTGTGTGTGTGTGTGTGTGTATATAATATATATATATATATATATATATATATATATATATATATATATATATATATATAGTGTGTGTTCACAGAGATAGACAGCATCACAACACATGATTCTGCCCATGCACACAACCTGGTTGTTCCCCAGCGATCACTATAAAATAAAAAAACATGCCTGGTTGCAGATTTATGAGCCAAAATGTGTTGCCCATTAAATCAAAAAGCTGTACAGCAACATTTCAAGTAATCCTGCCCTTTCTCAAGCCACTTGTACAGTTTATCACATAAGTCTATATAATACAGGAGCTGGAAAAGGTCAGCAAAATACCTCTTGGCACCACAACATAACTAGAATGTTTTGAAAATCGCACAATTCCCCCATCCACACTGGGGAATCTCCTCTGCCACCGCCTCCCAGTGGGGACTTGGATACGTCAGTAAAAATATGAACAAGGTTGTAAGCCAGGGGTAGACAACCTTGGGCCCTCCAGCTGTTGCAGAACAAGTCCCATCATGCCTCTGGGAGTAATTGTTACTGCCAGCCTTGCAATGCCTCATGGGAAAAGTAGTTCCACAACAGCTGGAGGGCCCCAGGTTGCCTAGCCTTCAGTGGTCAGATTGTATGACAATTACCATTTTGGGGGAGAATTACTAAAACTGGTGCAGCTGTGCATGGTAGCCAAACAGCTTTTAACCTCAGCTTGTTTTGGCTATACTTCTCCTATGGATCGCAAGGGTGCAGTTAGTTATGCATTTCTGTGACACGTTTTAAGCCATCAGCGGGCTGAAGCCCATTGTCGGCTGATGTCACCGAGCCATTCCAGTCTCTGGAAAGAATCCACCCAGAAGCCTAGATTGGCACGTGGCACAGAATCTCAGCGATCCGCTGAGCCCCTGAGTCGGCTCCCCCTGTCCCCTCCACAGCCCAGCGCTCCTGTGAGAGATGCAGAGCAGAGAGCTGGAGTCTGATAGTCATGGCTCTCTGCTGAGAACAGAGGGGGAGAACTGAATGATCAGCTGTGTTTGATCGCTCGGTTCTCACTGCAGCGCCAGCGTGGGTAACATGCAGCATCGGACCGATGCTACATCCACCTAGGTGGGTGTAATTTTTTTTCTTTTTTGAAAGCCATATTTCTCTTTTAGGATTCAACAATAAAACTTGGAAGCTGATTGGTTTCTATGCAGAGCTACACCAGATTTGCACTCTCCAGTTTTAGTAAATCAATTCCTTTTGTGTCTTTGGAAGTACTTTGAATACGTGTCACTAACACACAGTTGACATATTCTGTTGGATGGGGCTTTATAAATTGTGTACAACTGAAATAAAAGCTGTGTTTTATTGTTTCTTTGCATTAATTTCCCCTGTTAGTACACACACCGCTTGAACTTATATGGCAAAGGGGTATCATCATTCTCTTTTTTTTTTTTTCCTCTCCTAGCAAAAGCCCAGAAGATTGAAATGGATAAGCTTGAGAAAGCAAAAAAGGAACGAACAAAAGTGAGTGAAGATCTGCAGTGTCAGAAATGTCACGAAGGGCGACTCCAGCCAACTTTTTGCTTTTTTGGGCAGCGTAGGGAAGGGTTACAACCTCTGTTAGGTTTTTATGGTCCTTTTATGTCTCCTCACTTCCTGTCCTAGAATTGTGGTAGACAGAAGCACAAATATGACCTAGTTTCTGACGCTAATTGTCTCTAATCTTCCCATCAAGCATTTTCCCAAGCTTAGGTAGGTTATGTACAATCATCACAACCTCGTAGGCCCTGGTGCTCAATTTGCACCCCTTTGGCACCTATTGTGCAGCCATGTTGTGTGTTGGTGCTTTTTGAAGCCAGAGAGGGAAAATATGTTTAGACTGGCTTCTAGTGGTTGAATGGTCTGGAATACTTCTTTTGCGCCTTCTTATATTTTCTGATCTGTTTTTTTTTCCCCTCTTATCTTTTATAATGCAATATTAGGAATATTAATTGTGGTACAAGTAATTTTTAAGGAGGCTGTAGGGAGCACATGTAGAAGCTCTGATTTGTATAGGGGTTGTAATAGCTGTGATCTCTAGCAGTAATGTGCTTCCATTATTACGGTCTCCTGAAACATGTTTTCTGTCTCCAGTAATTCTTGAAGCATGCTCAGTTTCTGGTCATCTCATGTACGTTGTCTGACCATTGAGGCCGGGTTCACACTGGTGCAAAAACGCTCCGATATTGGGAGCTCATGTCGCATGACGTGTGAAAATCAATGTTTCCCTATGGGAGCCGTCTTAACTGGTCCGACACATGTCGATCCGACTTTGAAAATGCTCCCTGTACTACTTTGGTCCAACTTTGATCCTACTTGAGCCCATTGACTATCATTGAAGTCGGAACGCCGTCTTGCATGATCCGACTTTGGCATGCGAATTGTGCTCTGATGATCTTGAGGGGGAACTCCACGCCAGATTTTAAATAAAAAACCGGCATGGGTTCCCCCTCCAAGAGCATACCGGGCCCTTGGGTCTAGTATGGATTTAAAGGGGAACCCCCTACGTCGAAAAAACGGCGTGGGGATTCCCCCAAAATCCATACCAGACCCTTATCCGAGCACACAGCCCGGCCAGTCAGGAAAGGGTTGGGGACGAGCAATCCTGGCCCCCCACCCTATGTGAATGAGTATAGGGTACATCGTACCCCTACCCATTCACCTGGAGTAAAAGTGTCAATAAAAAAAAACACACTAGACAGGTTTTTAAAGTAATTTATTAGGCAGCTTCGGGGGTCGTCTTCCGACTTCGGGGTCTTCTTCCGACTCTCCAGCCTCTTCTCCCGCTCTCTGGTGCCTTCTCCGCGCTCTCCGGTTCTCCTCCCACTCTCCGGTGCTTTCTGCCTTCTGTTGGGCTCCTCCGCTGTCTTCTGCCAGCTCTTTTGCTAGCAGTGGCCCGGTCTTCTTCCCTCTTTTCTTGAGATGTTGACACGACGATCTCTCCCGCTGTAATGCCGTGTGCACGGTGCGCAATGATTTTTATAGACATGGGGCGTGGTCACCGGGTGATGTCATCCGGTGACCCCACCCCCTTATGGCGTCGCAGTCCCGGGGCATGATGGGACTGCCAAGTCATAAGGGGGTGGGGTCACCAGGTGACATCACCCGGTGACCACACCCCATGCCTATATAAATCATTGCGCACCACGCACACGGCATTACAGCGGGAGAGACCGTTCTGTCAACATCTCAAGAAGAGAAGAGGGAAGAAGACCGGGCCACCGCTAGCAAAAGAGCTGGCAGAAGATAGCGGAGGAGCCCGTCAGAAGGCAGAAAGCACCGGAGAGCGGGAGGAGAACCAGAGAGCGCGGAGAAGGCACTGGAGAGCGGGAGAAGAGGCCGGAGAGTCGAAAGAGACCCCTGAAGTCAGAAGAAGACCCCCCCGGAGCTGCCTAGTCGGCCGGGCTGCGAGCTCGGATAAGGGTCTGGTATGGATTTTGGGGGGACCCCCATGCCGTTTTTTCGGCGTAGGGGTTTCCCCTTAAAATCTATACCAGACCGAAGGGCCTGGTATCCTCTTGGAGGGGAAACGCATGCCGGTTTTTTATTAAAAATTTGGCGTCGAGTTCCCCCTTAAGATTCATACCAAACACAGTGCCTGGTATTGGCGGGGATCCAAGTCGGATCCCCGTTCATTGAATGTCGGACGTATGTCGGCTTCAAGTCGCAGGGCAAAGTCGGATCCAAAGTAAGGACGACTGTCGTGTCGCACTAGTGTGAACCCGGCCTCAATGTATCATGCTTATAGTCTCTGACTATCTCCTGTTGGAGATGTCTGGCATTTCTGGCAGCTTTCTATGGCATTGTATTCACTAAAAATTGTGTGGCTCTTTGATATTGGGCCACACCCAAGGCCCCTTTAATCAGGCAAATTGGCCACCACTGCTGCAAGGTCTCTTGGTGTTGATAACATGGATCTGGGTCTTCTTGGCTAGCATTTGAAAGCTTTTTGCTGCTTTTTATATTTGGCATATATTAAAAAAGATTTTCACTACAGCTGAGGATTTTTTGGGAGAAAAAGTTGATATGTTTGACTTTTTCAGATTGAGTTTGTAACTGGTACAAAGAAGGGTACAACTACCAGCGCACCAACTGGGACAACCAGCACCACAACTACCGCCACAGCAGGTTGGTATCCAAAAATGTTTGTGCCTCTAGAAGTGAAAGCTTTTCATTTTTATTATTGTTGGGATATTGGAGCTTTTATCTCCTAAATAGTTACTTCTAATAGTCCATACTAAGAAATTTCCATGTTTGATCATGATTTGAAATTTGTTTTCTGTTCAGTAACTTAGTTACTAATTAACAAATGCACACATTTGTTAATACACATTTATCAGATGCACAGAAAAGGAAAAGCAAATGGGACTCCGCTATACCGATGACTACTATTGCGCAGCCAACAATCCTCACCACAACTGCCACACTGCCTTCTGTCGTCACGGTAACCACCAGTGCAAGTGGATCCAGAACAACTGTCATTTCTGCTGTGGGGACTATTGTGAAGAAGGCTAAGCAGTGATTTATAGGAACACTTACAAATGAGACTTTAATGAAAAAGGGGTCTTTTACTGACTCGGAACTCCTCAGTTTGACACACAATGGGGATTTTACTGCATGGGAATCCCCACACCAGCAGCAGCTGGGAGGGGAAAGCCATGTTCCCAGTGTTTTAACTCTGGAGGAGACTGTCTGGAATGGCAAACTACAACTTTGTTTTCAATGATTGATGGTTTTCAAAATAAAATTTTCTATTTAAAACTTGCCTAAAATCTTTTCACATTTTATTACTTTTTCTCGTTTCCCAGCACACAGTATGAGTTTTGTAGAACTTATAACCTTGGACATATGCCAATAGTTGGCACCAATGCATTGTAATCTTTGTACATGTGCACAGACAGTGCTTATTCATGAGCTCTTTAAAGTTGACCAGAACCATAGAAACTGCAACTGTGCTAAAAAAAAAATGCAGTAGAAAAGACTAGTCGCCAGGATTGCCTGTGGGCTCTAAGCAGCTAATTCTTTCTCCATTACTGATTTACTTTGCTTGTTATGCACACTGTGGAGGTGGCCATCTTGGTAGAGGCAGGGCTTTGCTTCATTTTGTCATAACTGCCCCCTATGCTTGTATATCTGGTACAGAAATATTTAGGAAGCAACAGGAAAGGTGCAAAAAGCACAGATCTACAGAACGAATGAAGCAGGGGGGTCCTAGCACTGCAGGTCCTCAGATACAGCTTCCTTTCCAGCAATGAGAACAGTGAGCAGAACAGTACTGACTTTTCCAAAGCTCCCTCTCGTTTGACAATAGCAGTCAAAGGCAGCAGTGCCTCTCAGAAAGCAGATATTCACACCTACAGGAAGTGCACTATGTTATTTTTCAGGAAGAATTTAATACAAATGGTAAGTCTTTCATTGGTCTGCTTTATAGAGGAATTTCACTCTCCCCTTATGTTTTTTTTTCTTTCTTGTTTTACTTGTATCACTGGTTGTCCTCAGAAACCACACTCACATAACCAGCGAATCTAGCTTTGTCTGCTGTAACCGTCCCCTCTGGCACCGCACTCTGGATCCTGTACTGCCATCTTATATGCTGAGGTCTTAAAATGACCTGGCGTCTCTTCTGGGTTCTTTCACCTGACCCATGATGACATGGTGCTGCGCATTATCTAAATCGTCCCGCACATGTGTAAAATGCATGAGATTGCTCTGAAGCCTCCTGGAATGGGTGACGTGTATTATAGGAGCTTCAGGCCGAAGGCATAAATCAATATCACTTAGGTGAGAAAAGCCGGACGAGACCATCTGAGTCTCCAAAAAGAGGTAAAACAAGGAGGAAAAAAAAATGTAATCTCTGATTTTGTAACGGGAAGGGAGGAGGAAAGAAAAATATGTAAAGTGTGTAAGGAAAGGAAGATCCACTTTGAGTACAGTTAATCAAGATGTTTCCTATAGCATAGCAAAGCTTCACTTTTTGAGTTCGGGCCCAATTAAATTCTTCTGGGTACTTCATGGGTGGGGGTTAAGTGTGATCAGACTAGTTAGTTTCTGTTTAACGTCTGTGATTTATTTTTATTTTTTATTTTAATCTATATGAGCTGTTGGTATTTAACCCAAATGTGTATCTATAACAGCCTGATCCATAAACAAAAAAAAACATTTAGTAATACTAAACTTTAAAATAAACCTTAACATGTTAAATGATTTCCAACGTTTTTTTTAAATCTTTAATCTACAGTTTTCTTTTAGGGCCTAGCCGCTCACACCTAGCTCTTGAGGTCATGGCAGGGGGAATGACAGTGTGGCATAGATTCCCCCTGCTGCCCAGACCCGTGTCATTTACCGACCGCTTTTTCCCCCGAATGAGCACAGTGAGTGATTGTAAAGATCACTCACTGTGTTCATAACTGAAGCCTAGTAAACTGTGTTTATAAGTTTCAGTTTGTGAATGAACAGAAAACCGCTCAGTGCAGAGCATTTCCCATTCATTTACTGTCCAGTGTAGCTGATGCTGCAGAGAAAAGTGGCTGGGGAATCTCTGTCCTCAGCCACTTTTCTCTGTTGCAGAAGTTGAGACATCAGGGGTCTATTTAGACCCCTGATATTTCACCAAAGCCCCTAGCGAGGCTCCTAAAAAAAATTTGTAAAAAAAAATACTGTAATAATATAATAAAGAAAAAAAAAGCTAACTACTGACACTGCCCAAGTGACACACCATCCACTGCCCTACATTTTGAAAAAGGTTGTTACATTTGTGTGTGTGTGTGTGTGTGTGTGTGTGTATGTGTATGTGTGTGTGTGTGTGTATGTATATATATATATATATATAGTGGTGTGTGTGTGTGTATATGTATATATAGTGGTGTGTGCGTGTGTGCGTGTGTGTGTATGTATATACACGCACGTGTGTTTGAGCTTTGGGGTACCTGCCCTAATTCAATAGTCTGCACTCCAGTAGTTGAGGTACATTATGGTAGTGCACATTACATGCATTGCCACCCAATATGCTAAGGCAAATCAGATCCAATACATATGCATTGCAGCGGACCACAGCACATGGTTGTGCTGCGTAGAAAAAAAATGCTGCATGTCCATTTTTTTAATTGTCTGTTCCGGTGCATTGGCAGCAGGCTGCCTTGACACAACAAACAAAGTGATATTAAGGCCAGATTTTTTATTTATTTTTTTAATAAAAAATATGTTATTTTTACCTGCTCTATGCAGTGGTTTTGCACAGAGCAGCCCCAATCCTCCTCTTTCTTGGGTCCCCTGCCGGCACTCCTGGCCCCTTCCGCTGAGTGTCCCCACAGCAAGCAACTTGCTATGGGGGCACCTGAGAAGGCTTGCTCCCGAGCCGCTGCTTTGTGTGTCCATTCACACATGGAGTGCAGCTCAGCCCCACCCATGCTCTCTCCTCATTGTGTCACTGGCTGCTGTCTCTAGAATACATGAAGGTAAAAAACCTTGAGCCTTTACAACCACTTTATTGTTCTAACATCTTTGTCAGTATTACTGTTGGTGTTTCCCGTGTCCTACTTTTTGCTTTTAATGCCAAAAATTTTATGATTGTGTGTTGAACATGTTCAGACGGAGCATGCATATTAAGCTGAAAGTAGATTTTTGACTTTCAGGTTATTGGCATACTTTTTCTCATACAATAGTGAAGTCCAAAAATTGTACACAGATTTTTATATACCAGCATGTTTAATATTTGATTTAAATTTAATGGATAAAATCCTCCTAGGTTCACACAGTGTTGGTCATATGGTCTCTGCTGAAGAGATATAACGGTTGAGCTACTAAAATGGGAGGATGCAAAATCTGGTGAAGCTCCGCATAGAAACTAATCCGCTTCCAGTTTTTTGGCAAAGCTTAATTAACCACTTCAGCTCTGGAAGATTTTACACCCCCCCCCCCCCCCTCATGACACTGCATTACTTTAACTGACAATTGTGTTGGCGTGCAACGCTGTACCCAAATAAAATTATGTCCTTTTTTTTCCCACCAATAGAGCTTTCTTCTGCGGGTTTTAATTTTTTGCGCTATATACAAAAAAAACTTCAATTTTGAAAATATATTTTTTTTGTTCACTTTCTGCTGTAAAACTTGTAGACCAATATGTATTCTGCTACATATTTTTGGTTGAAAAAATCCCAATAAGCTTATATTGATTGGTTTGCGCAAAAGTTACAGCGTCTACAAAAACTATAGTATATTTCTATGCAATTGTGTGTTTTTTTTTTTACTTTTTTTTTTATACTAGTAATGGTACCGATCAGTGACTTACAGCAGGACTGCGATGTTGCGGCAGACAAATCGGACACCTGACACTTTTTGGGGACCAGTGACACTAGTATAGTGATCAGTGCTAAAAAATATGCACGGTTACTGTACTAATGACACTGACAGGGGAGGGATTAACATCAGGGACGATCAAAGGGTTAACTGTGTTCCCTGGGAGTCATTGCTAATTGGTGGGGGGGGGGGTTGACTGGGGGAATGTAAAGATCACAGAATCGGCACATTCCCCTCTCCCCCTTCAAAGAATGGTGATCTGCCTTGTTTACATTGGCAGACCGCCTTTCTCCTGAACGATCGGCGGGTCCGGGCGGACATCGTGTCCGTCAGACCCACTAATTGGCTCCCACTGTGTCCAATCACAGCTGGAATGGGTCACCAGCGGCGTGCGCCCCAGGCCCGGAACTGTCAGATCACGTACCAGGTATGTGACCTGCCGCAGTAAATCTACGGTGGGCGGTCACTAAGCAGTTACACAAGCTGAAGTTGGAAGCTGATTGGCTACCATGCACAGCTGTGCCAGATTTTGCGCACTCCAGTTTTAGTAAATCAAACCCCAGGTCTACATCCTAAGCCTTTGGCTATGGCTGTAACGCTAATAGGAACTTGGAACAGCACTTCTTTAGAAAGTATATTTTTAGTTTTTCTGTTAATTGTTCTCAAAATCCTCCAATAAAATATCTTCACGCATGATACGTTTATTTCTATTTTCCTTTCTTTACATAGTCCAAACTCCACACTGATCATAAACTTATGCCTCAGACATTATCAGTAACCGTATATTCTGGCTCCTTGCTCCATGTGGAACTGCATAGCATAAGAAAGGCTCAGGTCCACTGATGACATTGCCCAGATTTGACACTGCTCTTCTGTAAGGCCCTGTACACACGATCGGTTTTCCTATGGATTCTAATCCGATTTTTCTATTGGAAATCCAATGAGGCTGACTTCAGTCAAAAATCCGACCGTCCCAAACGCCGTGACGTAAAACACTCCGACAAGCCGAGAAAAATGAAGTTCAATGCTTCTGAGCATGCGTCAACTTGATTCTGAGCATGCGTGGGTTTTTTGTCCGATGGAGTTCCACACAGACGATTGGCATTTGCTAGCGTTTTTTTTCCCATCCGATAAATTTAAAACATGTTCTATTTTTTCTCACCGATGGAAAAAAGACCGATGGGGCCCATACACAATCGGTTTGTCCGATGAGAAAAGTCCATCGGACTGTTTTCATCGGTAAAACTGATCGTGTGTACACGGCATTAGAGTGCTTTAGAAGAAATGCCACGAAGTGCGTTTACCTGCAGTTTGCCATTTTGTTAAATATAATTTTGTAATAAAAATTCTGTTTTCAATTATAATAGTTAAAATACAAACCTTTTTAAAATGTACGCCAACCAGATAACTGGGTTTGGTATTTGGTATGTTTTTTTTGGATGCATTACAATTGGGATGTGGCAGCTTCAAGGCCTATTAATATACTTGCCATGAGAACAAGAAAAGCAATAAAGGCACACTACTATAACCAGTGTTCAAAATCTGCAGGGTTGATCACTTCAAAGGGGTAATGGAAAGGTAATTATCATAAACGCACTTGGATGTGCATATCCTAAACATGGAGGGTGCCCAAAGACGACAAAAAGAGCATATGAACCTCGTGCAATAAAAGCAGCCTATTTACTGTATTAATATAACAAAACTTTTAAAAATAGAATTCCTGTCAAGTCTCCATGGTAGTGAGCCCTTGTAGATTGCTAACTTGGGGTTCCCTAGGGTGCAGAGTCTAAGCCCCAGCCTGCTCCTTCACCTAGGCCCTGATGTTGGAGATGGACTTGCAGCAAGCTGGAACCATGTTACAGCCCTAAGGTACAGTGGATATAAAAAGTCTACACACCCCTGTTAAAATGTCAGGTTTCTGTAATGTAAAAAAATGAGACAACTAAATTGTTTCAGAAGTGTGCACACCCTCTTATAACTGGGGATGTAGCTGTGTTCAGAATTAAGCAATCACATTCAAACTCATGTTAAATAGGCATCATTACACATCAGACATCATTCAAAGTTCCTCTGATTAACCCCAAATAAAGTTCAGCTGTTCTAGTAGGTCTTTCCTGACATTTTCTTAGTTGCATCTTACAGCAAAAGCCATGGTCTGCAGAGAGCTTCCAAAAGCATCAGAGAGAGATCTTTGTTAAAAGATATAAGTCAGGAGAAGGTTTCAAAAGAATTTCCAAGGCATTAGATATACCATGGAACACAGTGAAGACAGTCATCCTCAAGTGGAGAAAATATGGCACAACAGTGACTTTACCAAGAACTGGACGTCCCTCTAAAATTGATGAGAAGAAAACTGGTCAGTGAGACTGCCAAGAGGCCTACAGCAACATTAAAGGAGCTGAAGGAATATCTGGCAAGTACTGGCTGTGTGGTACATGTGACAAGAATCTCTCATATTCTTCATATGTCTGGGCTATGGGGTAGAGACAAGACAGAAGACTTTTCTTACGAAGAAAAACATCCAAGCCCGGCTAAATTTTGCAAAAACACATCTGAAGTCTCCCAAAAGCATGTGGGAAAATGTGTTCTGGTCTGATAAAACCAAGGTTGAACTTTTTGGCCATAATTCCAAAAGATGTTTTTGGTGCAAAAACAACACTGCACATCACCAAAAGATAACAATACCCACAGGGAAGCATGGTGGTGGCAGCAGCATGCTTTGGGGCTGTTTTTCTTCAGCTGGATCAGGGGCTTAGTCAAGTTAGAGGGAATTATGAACAGTTCCAAATACCAATCAATATTTGCACAAAACCTTCAGGCTTCTGCTAGAAAGCTGAACATGAACAGGAACTTTATCTTTCAGCATGACAATGACCCAAAGCATACATCCAAATCAACAAAGAAATGGCTTCACCAGAAGAAGATTAAAGTTTTGGAATGGCCCAGCCAGAGCCCAGACCTGAATCCCAATGAAAATCTGTGGGGGTGATCTGAAGAGGGCTGTGCACAAGAGATGCCCTCGCAATCTGACAGATTTGGAGTGTTTTTGCAAAGAAGAGTGGGCAAATATTGCCAAGTCAAGATGTGCCATTCTGATAGACTCATACCCCAAAAAGACTGAGGGCTGTAATAAAATTCAAAGGTGCTTCAACAAAGTATTAGTGTAAGGGTGTGCACACTTATGCAACCATATTATTTTATTTTTTTATTTTTACTTCCCTCCACCTAAAAGATTTCAGTTTGTTGTTCAATTGAGTTGTACAGTTTATACGTCACATTAAAGGTGGAAAAAGTTCTGAAATTCTTCATTTTTTTTGCATCACAGAAACCTGACATTTTAACAGGGGTGTGAAGACTTTTCACTGTATCTAAAAAAAAACACAAAATGCTGCAGATGTAGGCTAAATGTGCAACCAGTTATATTAAAATAGCAATAATCCAGCTTTCAGATTAGATAACAAGGAGGTAATCTGCTGATTTCTGTGTGTTTAAATTGACTACCATTTGTATTTTGGAGAACATTTCTGCTGATATCAGGTATTTGGGGAATAAATAAATAAGAGACCAAGCCCAGGTTACAGGGGAAGCACTAGGCTGGATCACTCGGTACAGTCAGTCTCTCCCGACGCGTTGTCAGAGCTGCTCCTCCCTCATTCCTCTAAATCTGCTGCCTCTGGCCAGTCTAGTCAAGACTCATCCCTTGAATAACAGAGAGTACTGTACGTTGACTTGACAATGACATTCTGTTCCAACAACACCGTAAAGAACCCCATGAAAATCTATTTTGTTACTTGCTATCAGTCCAAATAATACTGGCTTCCAGCACTTTTTTTTTTTTGTCTTTTCATGTTTGTCCTATTAGAGATACGTCATCTATACTTCTGCTTACGTTTTGTTCAACACAAAGCATTATACAGCTGTGGATATTCTCATCACAACATGTAAAACAAATCCAGGTTGTTAGGCATTATCCTCCATACTGTAGAAAAAATTAACAATAAACAACTTAAGTGCAAATAGGAGAGCAACAAGTTAGTTATTCGGTCCAGCAACGCCAATAAACTGGCTATAGCTGGGCATTCAAGTATGAAACTTGTCACTCCTGTCGGACGGGTGCTTTAGGAGCTCAAATTTGAGAATGGTTACCCTACTAGGTTTATTCAACAAAAAGCCCAACTCATGTAAAGAAAAAACATCAGAGAAGGGTTGGAACTGCTGATGATTTTTTATGCTTCTTCGGTTCCCATTGGGCAGACTACCCACTAGTTCCTAATCCTTTTTTTTTTTCTTTCCTTCACTGCTAACGATAATTAGAGCTATTCATCAGCTAGAAAATACAGCAAACAAAATGTCGCACACGGATCTTTTTCCCCCCTCTTACCTTCTCAAGCAGGGGGATAAGACACACCATGCCACATGCCCGTGTCCTCTAAATCAGGGGGGTCTCCAAACTGCGGCCCGAGGGCCAGATGTGGCCCTTTACTAGCCTTTATCTGGCCCTTGGGGCACTATTCCTCCCACTGATATGAGGCACTATTCCTTCCACTGACACCATCAAGGGGGCACTATTTCTTCCACTGATACCAATTATAGGATACTATTCCTCCTACTAATAGGAGTACTACTCCTCCTCCTACTGACCACCAACCTTGAGGCAATATTTCATCTCACTGATGCTGGGACCAAGACATTTTCTGGTCCCACTGGCCACAATCCGGCCCTCCTAAGGACAATAAACTGGCCCTTTGTTTGAAAAGTTTGGAGACCCCTGCTCTAGATTATAAAGGTCAGGTGGTGTTACATACTTGGGTCCTGCAGTTAGTAGCTCCCTTCTTCTGGTTCTCCCCTCTATGTTTATAGAGGTGAGTCTTTATCTTTCCCAAATGAGGTCAATGTCCACACAACATATCGACTCCAACGTGAGTTTATTTTATCTTACTTTCAGGAACCAGAGAGTTGAAGTGAGAAAAAGGTTAGCAGATAGAAGTGGATTCAGGCACACTCTTGGCTTCGTCGCCACTCGATCCTGAGTGGGTACAGCTCACCCGAATAGTCACTCAAGGGCACTAGCAGCCGGCGTGATGCTGGAACATCGACTCAGTCCCCTCCAAGGACCAAATCAAGGAGATCCCTCCTGAACTTTCAACACTCCGCAGAGGCAGTCTGCGAAGTGAGAAATCCTTCCCTCCGACAGGTCACCAGGCCTTTCCTGAGTCAGCAATGCTTTATTACTCGCCCTCTTGTTATGGGATCGATCCTCCCCTGGCTTCCTCTGTGTCAGAGCGGTTACCCTCACGCGGGTTCCCTGGGACTCCTCTTCGGTTGTAGACCCAGTCAAAGGTACTGGGCCTGCCTGGAACTCTGTAGTCTCAGGCTGAAGGTGCCTGAGACTTCTCGATCAAGATGGGGCACACCCCCCTCTGAGGGGTAGCTCCCTCCGGGCGTGGGCCCCGGGAATAAGCTTAGCTTAGCTCCCTGAGCAATGGCGTCTGCTCCTTATATATCCTCCCCTGGAATGCACAGCAGGCCAGAACCGCCCACCAATGGCAGCCGAGAGAGGACATCCAATACCTACTCCATCACCTGTGGTTCAACCCCGGGTATAGGTGACAACACCACCTATACGCCCAAAGGGGAACTGCACGCCAGGTGACACAGCAGTAAGACAGAGTCCAAAAATTAAAGAGACCCAAGCCAAACTATTGCTCTGGTCACCCCTAAATTTAGGTATAGCGGGGTTAAATTTGGGGACCCCGCTACAAAGATAACCATGCCTATCACTTTTATATACAGATATCAACCAATCAAAGCCCTTAACAACTTCTCTGAATCTATCTTGAACCATAAATTCAACATGACCTGTATTAGCTGACTGAACTGCACCACCTTTGTTGTAAGGGCCCTTGCACACAGGGCCGTCTAGATGCAATGCACCCAGGAGGGAGAGGTGCAGTGCATAGTATCTAGCCCCACTGCCTGCAGCCTATCACACTCTATGGCAGGCTGTGGCTGAACAGGGCTAATCACCGTACCCAGTGGTACCTACCTGCGTGTAGAGCTCTATTCCTTCAGGTACCAATGTCCAGAATGCCGGTTGCATTAAGCGTACTTAAGCTGACATTTTATTGCCACAGCAGAAGCCAAAATCCTTTTTTTGTTTTCTTTAATGTAGGCCACATTTCAAATACTGCATACTCCATTTTTACCAAGCAAACATTATTTCAACACATTGGTGTGAACTAAGCTTATTAACCTTTTAATTTCAGCTTGTGATTGCATTGGGCTTGCATTAAGCAACACAACCCAAAGGATTGGTGTAAATGAGCCTTAAGCTCTGCCCATTCCTGATACTAATATCCACCCCCTGTAATTTATCTGTCAAAAGCCAGAGCCTGTTCTCCACTGGCATTAGGCAGCTGAATGGGACTTAAGCCTAGTACACACTATCAGGTTTTTTTTCGGTTCAACCCAGCAGGCTAAGGGAAAAATCATGTACTAATAATCTGATGTTAGTACAGCGAAATCCCCTGCTGAGCTATTGTGTTCTGACAGGGTGATGCCCGATGCATAGCCCCCCCCCCCCCCCCCCCGCCAGAACACACCGATCAGTGCTCTCAGCCATTGGCTGAGAACATTGGTCGGATGCCGATCGGAAGACCTTTTTTGGTCATGCAAAACAAACAAATATGCCCTGGGACTTTAAATGAGGTTCATCACCCACAATCGTTGTGTACATGATAAACGTGGGTGAAGTTTATTGACATATGCATAAAACACTTATCACAAAGAGTGCAATTGGTTGGGTGTGATGCTGACTTGTAGTAACTACATAACTAAAAATATATATGTGTGTGTGTGTACAATATATTGAAGTATGTGGATGAAAAGTTGCATCTTGAAAACTCTACGCATTTGGTGAGTCAATGCTCACTTCATCAGGAGTAAATGCAAGTAACAATACATATAAATCAGATATAAATAAATGCACTTGGCACTGGTTCCAATAAGTGACCTATGAGGAAATGTCTGGTCAGGGAGCTGTGGAAATTGGACCAGCGAAAACCCAAAAGGGGGCAAGCAGAGGTGGATGCAGCAAAGGTGAAATAAAAGTATATCCATCCAATAATATTGCCCAGAATGATCGCCCTCCCATATGTACCACGAGGTGGATCCCAAATTCCTCCCAATGCCATGCGAGTGCAGCCGAGGGGGAAGAGGCTCACGGGTCGGAGCCCCACCCACCGCCAAACGGGAGAAATGCGCCTCTGACAAAAGCCGGACTGGCTGCCGCACATACGGGCCGAATGTCGGCCAGTTCAATAGAACCAATATTCAGCCCATGTGTACAGGGCTTAAGTCCAAAGAATCTAATTATACAATCTTCTTTAGATCTAACAACAACTATGTAATTTAAGGGTCCTGTCTGATTGAGAATAAATTGATAGGATAGATTAAGCAGGTCCTCATATTAAATAGCTTTGGTAGATCTGAAGCTGATTGTACAGAAATTGTATGGTCATAGTGTAATGCATATGGTGACCCTTAGCATGGGATACATTACAGGGATTAGGGATGCGTGGAAGCATAAATTCTGTTTTACTCATTGAACTCCTTGGAAAAAAAATGTAAACAAAAAACTTACATTAACCAGTTCCTGTCGACCGCCTTCCGACCCGTTTTAATGGTTCTAAAAGCCAGGAGGCAGAGGGGGGCATTCAGGTCATGTGACCGCTGTGATTGGCTGTCACGGCGGTCACGTGATCAGAAGGCTCCCAATCACAGGTATGCATCTGGAGCTTACTGATCCACATCAGCTACCATGCTGGGAGCGCACTCTCAGCCCAGTAAGTTGTAAACACAGGGTTACATATACAGTATCTCACAAAAAAGGGTACACCCCTCACATTTTTGTAAATATTTTATTATATCTTTTCATGTGACAACACTGAAGAAATAATACTTTGTTACAATGTAAAGTAGTGAGTGTACAGCTTGTATAACTGTAAATTTGCTGTCCCCTCAAAATCACTCAACACACAGCCATTAATGTCTAAACTGATGGCAACTGAGTTACACCCCTAAGTGAACATGTCCAAATTGGGCCCAATTAGCAATTTTCCCCTCCCCAATGTCATGTGACTCGTTAGTGTTACAAGGTCTCAGGTGTGAATGGGGAACAGGTGTGTTAAATTTGGTGTTATCGCTCTCACTCTCTCTTACTGGTCACTGGAAGTTCAACATGGCACCTCATGGCAAAGAACTCTCTGAGGATCTGAAAAAAAGAATTGTTGCTCTACATAAAGATGGCCTAGGCCAGTGATGGTGAACCATGGCAACCCAGATGTTTTGGAACTACATTTCTCATGATGCTCAACTTCACTGCAGAGTGCATGGACATCATGAAATTTATTTCCAAAACATCTGGGGTGCCATGGATCGCCATAACTGACCTAGGCCCTGAAACTGAGAAGATAGATTGCCAAGACCCTGAAACTGAGCTGAGAAAAAAAACTGAGCTGAGAAAAAAAAAACACCCACTAGCTCCCAAAAATCGCCGCTAAAGTACCGCAAAAACTATCAGCGCTTTAGCGGCTGTTTTAGCAGTGCTTTAGTGTGAAAGGGGTCTTATACAAGATGTAAACTCGCTACTTTACATTGTAACAAAGTGTAATTTCTTCAGTTTTTGTCACATGAAAAGATATAATAAGATATTTACAGAAATGTGGGGGGTGTTCTCACTTTTGTGAGTTACTGTATGTGGCTGCTAGACGTCAAGGCCCACCTGCCGAGAGGCTGCATGTATGCGCATGACCAGCGCCAAGGGGTTAATCATACAGTACAGTACAGGACTGGTATGAGCCATCCCGAGTGTATACAGTTGTTTTGCTAGTGTCTGTTGATGATTGACCTTTTCTTTTCTAGAGAAGTATTTTAATGTTAAACCACTGAATTTATGAAGCTTCTACCAAGATATGACTGCTTATTGGACTAGGCCAGTGATGGTGAACCTTGGCACCCCAGATGTTTTGGAACTACATTTCCCATGATGCTCAGCTACACTGCAGAGTGCATGAGCATCATGGGAAATGTAGTTCTAAAACATCTGGGGTGCCAAGGTTCGCCATCACTGGACTAGGCCATCCAACAGTTTACTTATCAGCTACCCTAGTGTGTATCTCAGGGACCGTACTCAGAACCCACTGTGTAGGGTCAACCTGTAATATCTGCTTCATGCACTGGATCTTGCTTTAAGCGCACACTTTGGCACAAAGTGTAATGTGTGAGCAGGACCAGGGCGGTGGTACATTTCTATGTTTCCTAGATTCTGAAACCCACTTTGGGGGTATGCCCACCATGATGGATGAAGCCTGTTCCTCTGGTCCAACAATATGTTTTCCTGTATGTTCACACCTGTTCCTAGTTACTAATACAATGCTCATTACGTATATTGAGCAGAGGATTTGGGAGTTATTCCCTTTTATTATGCCATTCTTTCTATACCACTTCTCTGCACAAGCGGTTTTAAATCTGGCGTTTTCTCCTCCTCTGTAGACTTAGTCTCAGTAGGATGAGGTAAGTGTTTCATGCCTTCTAGATGATGCATTTCTGCCGGCCGATTCCACCAAGAATGCACACAGCATATTGCTGCATTCCAGCTGCCATCTTCTACAGAGACACGGCTACAACACAGTCAGTGCCTGAGTTATAGCAGCAAAATCCCCCTCCCATAACTGTGAGTACCCCACTGGGAATCCCCTCACTAGCAATGGTGGATCATGGGCACAAGGGAGCTGGGATTAAGTGCCCAAATAAGATGCAATCTGCAGACAGCCTACAGGAAATGCAGAACATTGCTGAGGGTGATAGCTGTTCCTTTTGTCCTGACACCGGTCCCCTCATCTGACTCTCGCCCAATCTTAGACACACATCAAGTGGCCTATCTGACAAAAGTAGATTTATCTGTTGCTCTTTTTAAATTCTCTAGAAAAAACTCTTGGCACGTCTAGAACCTTTTTTAGAGGCCAGAAATGCTACACGTCCTCTATTCCCCCTGACCCTGTTCAGAAATCAGAAGCAGAACCTCCTTTACTTTAAGGAATGGAAGAAATTATTGGGGACCCTGATCTTGTAGAGAAGACCGCAAGGGGTTTACCCACGCCAAATGCCTTCCACTGTGGACACTGTCATTTATGTGGTGCGCACTAGTCTTTGCCTAACAGCACCTGATTTTCAAGTGCCTATGAGTTCTTGTCAAAAACCATGAATCAGACCGAGACAGAAGTACAGTTAAATCACACTTGTTTAATAAAAAAAAGATAAACAGAGTAAGCATAGTCAAAACATAGCCAGAGTTCAGGAACCGGATCGGATAGTCAGCCAAGCCAAATGTCAAAGAGCCAGAGAAGAACGTGTAGAACAGCAAGCGGGATCAAGAGCCAAGCAAGTCTTCAACAGGAATGCAGGAGATAGTCTCTGTGATGTTGACCAAGGCGAAGGCAGAGAGCAAACTGAACTGGAAGGCTTTAGTAAGCAGGGCTGACGAGCAGGATCATCACCAGGTGAGTCACTGTGGAGAGATAGGAGCTGGTAATTAGCCGACAGCTGAGCGGCCAGCTCAGAGAAGGAAGGGCTGAGCCCAGCCCTGACAGCTACGTCAAAAAAGTCTTCTCCCATACACGCACAAATGGGTTGTGCACTTTGAGGACTAGCTCAATCCTCCTAAGCTTATTGCTGAGATTTATCCAATGGAAATTATTATTTTTTTATTCAGATACTTTATATTAGTTATGAGAAAAGTACAAAACGGATGAGTCCAAACGGCAGGCTTATATTCATAAAAACAGAAAACCTTACACAATAATAGAAAAAAAAAGAGAAACGTTCGATATGCAATCACATTGCAGATAGAACATTACAGTTGTGAAGGGGTGCTCCAAATATAACAAATCACACAAGATGTACAATAAGACTTGGTTATTTATAGAAGTGGCATTCCTAGAACAAATCTATCTGGCTCTCCAGTAGTAAGGCATCAAAAGCATCAACAATCATCTGTAAAAATGACTTTAAAAAGAAATGATCTGTTCCAGGAGTGGATCCAGTTCAGTTAACTTCTCAGTAAACACCTTTCAGTTCATATTGATGATGTTTCATTTTTTTAGGTATTTTAGGTATTTTGTTGATAGGTATTTTGAACCCCTTTTAAAGACCTTATTTTCTCTTGCAGGTCCTGCCCCCCAGCTGGCAATTGCTGCTGTGTCTGTTTGTCAGACTATTGTTATCTGGTCAAGACAAATTAACTGAGATCAGGAATCTGTCTTCAAAGAACCTGCTCTGAGGACATTACAGCTGAAAAAAAGTCTGGAATTCGGCCCGTGTGTATGTTGGTGTGTCCGACAGAAGCCGGCTTCTGTTGGACTTGCATGCTGGAAAACCAGCATCCGACCAACTCACGATCAGTGCTCTCAGCCAATGGCAGAGAGCGCTGATCGGAGTGTTCTTGTGGGGGGGGGTGCCCCCTGTCAGAACACAACAGTTCAGCAGGGGAGATCGCTGTACTAACCTTGCATGGTTAGTACAGCAGCTCCAACCGAGCTGACAGGTTGAATGAAAAAAAAAACGAAAAGTGTGTACCCGGCTTTACTGTTTTGTGTTGATGCTTTTGAAAAAAAAAAAGTCTACTGTGCATGCCTTTTGATGGTGAATGCCTACTTGGGAAAATCCCTTGACAAATTCATCAAGGAAGTAACAGGTGGAAGGGTACTCCCACCCCACAAGAAAAAGTTTTCTATGGCTTCTACCTCTACTCAGTACTCAGAGCAAGGAAGTCCAAGATTTATCATTGCATATGGAAGGGCTTCTTTTCATGGTGCGAGGACAGACTGCTGAACCCTAGAGAGAATTCTATCAATCATATTTTGGACTTTCTTATTCAGTCTAGTCTTGACCAGCATCTGGCCCTGTGTACCCTCAGGAGACAGGTTTCTGCCTTATCCATCCTCTTCCAGGAACTTCTTGCCTGCAATCCCTAATCAAGGCCTTTCTTCTGGGAGTTGCTCATATAAAGCCCCAAATTCAACCTCCTTTGTCACCGTGGGAATCTCAAACTTGCACTCTCTCTGCCCTTCAGAGGCCCCCACTTGCACCAATTAGAAACATACCTTTGGAAAACCTCACTGTAAGGTTGCCTTCCCGGTTGCCATTACGTCTGTTAGGTGTGTTTCTGAATTCTTTCTTGTAAAGAGTCTTTTCTTGTTTTGCACAAGGACAAGGTGATTTTGATGGTTTCTCTTTATTTTTACCTAAGGTGGTCTCTTTGTTAAACTCAATGAGGATATTCTCTCTTTCCTTTGTCCTGCTTCAAAACATGACAAGGAATCTGCCTTACACTGGTTGTGGTTGGGGCTCTTGGAGTCTACTTGGCAGCAAGACTGAATCTTTTTATGTTCTTCCTGGAGATCCTTGTAACGGACATCCTGCCTTCGACTTCACCATTGCGAGGTGGATCAGACAACTTAAACCCATTGCCATCAGAGTTCATTCCACCAGGGCTATTTGTGCATCTTGGGCTTTCCAGCATCAAGCATCTGTATGCTAAATTTGCAAGGCTCCTGCCTGGGCCTCCGGTGCCTGGTTTTCTCAACAAACATTTCTTGATGGATGTTCAGACCTCAGCTGATGCAAACTTCAGCCACAAGATGCTTCAAGCTGGTTTCTGAGTTTTTGTTCAAGTTCTTAAAACCGTTGTGTGGGCCTGTTGGCAATTCTGTGTTGCTATGTTGTTGCCCACCCCTAAGCTTTATTGCTTGGCTACACCCTAGGGTCTATGAATACAAGTCCCATGTCCTGTACTGTACAATTAAGATAATAGGAATTTTGACTTGCATGTAAACACCTTAACCACTTCCTGCCCAGCCTATAGACAATTGACGGCTGGGTGGGTGCTTTTCCATCCTGACTGGATGTCATATGACCTCCTGTCAAGAAGCGCCGGAGCTGCGCAGCACACAGCACACAGGACACAGCCAATGGCTGACTGATCAGAGAACTGGCTCCAGTGGTAGCTGGTGCTCAAATTTTTGGGGGGGCTCAAACAAACAAAAAAAAACATCAATTACAGCCTCACTGTGCCCATCAATTGCCGCCACTGTGCCCATCAAACGCAGCCACTATGTCATAAAATTGTCACCACTGTGCCATGCCATCAAACGCAGTCACTGTGCCCATCAATTGTCGCCACTGTGCCCATCAATTGTCGCCACTGTGCCATGCCAAACACAGCCACTGTGCCATGCCATTGTCACCACTGTGCCCATCAATTGTTGTCACTGTGCCATGCCAAACGCAGCCACTGTGCCCATCAATTGTCGCCACTGTGCCATGCCAAACGCAGCCACTGTGCCATGCCATTGTCGCCACTATGCCCATCAATTACCGCCAGTTTGCCCCTAAAATGCCGCCAGATTGCCCCCCTCCCCCCGTCTGGCACTTGCCTTTCTCGGTCAGCCATCCTTGGATCCTCCTCCACGATCCCTCGATGTAGTCCCGCCCTCGATGTCGCTTCAGCCAATCAGGTTACCGGTAACCAGATCCAGTGAACCTGATTGGCTGAGATGCGTGTCAGTGTTAACCAAGGAACGCACCACCCGTGCATCCCCTGGTTAACTATTTGGAAGCCGATTACAGCCCTCTGGCTGTATTCGGAAAGCCTATCAGAGCCGTTAGCTCTAATAGACACTTCCACAGCCAACCAGCTGCCATTATTCAGATGGCCGGCGCTCGCTAGGGGGCCGGCCATCTGAATAGTGGGCGGCAGCAGCAGCGACAATACATAGATTCATGCAATGCATGAATCTATGTATTGTTTTTCAGTGGCAGTGCAGGAGCGAGAGGGGGCGGCGCTCCTGTGCCCTCTATGGACGCACTGACACTGACTGGCTCGCTGCTGGTACCATGTGACAGCTGTGACCAATCACAGCATGTCACATGACAGTTGTACACAATGGATGGCTTCCTTTCATGCCATCCATTGTGTACAATTGTGTTGCTAGCTGTAATTGATTAATTTGATCACATGGTACAGACAGGGCCAATCACAGCCCATATGTACCTAATGATTAGTTTTGACCAATCACAGCTAATCGCAACAAAATAAACTGAATGATTGTTTCAGTAAAATGCTTGCTTATAGCAATGTAATTCCTTGCTATAAGCAAACATAATGTGTAAAAAAAATACTGATCACTTCCCCTAGAGTAGTACAATGTTACTATGGTAACAGTATATTTCTCTGGTCATAGTGTGTTAAAAAAAATCATAACCTTTTTTTTTTTCCGTACAGTCCAGTCAGTGTCTCTGATCTTCGGTTTCCAAAACATTATGACATTTAGGACGGACTGAAAGGACTTTTTATAGTCTTATGTGAATTTATTTTATTATTAGTTTTCATTATCACCTATTGATTCATTAATTTACCATTTCTCATTTAGAGCCCTTGTTTTAATCTGTTTCCCTCATCTTCATTAGTTCCTACATTGTCTTTGATACCAGCGCCAACTTCCTCCTATATGTGACAAAAAAAAAAAATCACAACTTCAAAAAAAAACGCCATGCCTTTTACTAAATACCTTGTACTGTCTACTTTCCAAAAAGGGTTAATTTGGGGGGTATTTCTACTGTCCTGCCATTTTAGGGCCTCAGTCAGTACATCAGGATTGATTAATTTTCAGATCTATACCGTCGTTTTTGGACTCTATAACTTTCCTACAGACTAAATAATATACACTGATTTGGGTTATTTTGACCAAAGAAATGTAACAGAATACATTTTTGGCTAAATTTATAAAGAACAATTATTTGCAAAATTTTATAACAGAAATAAAGAAAAACTTTTTTTTTTTTCAAAAATTTTCAGTCTTTTTTCGTTTATTTAGCAAAAAATAAAAACCCAGTGGTGAATAAATACCACGAAAAGAAAGCTCTAGTTGTGTGAATAAAATGATAAAAATGTAGTTTAGGTACAGTGTAGCATGACCACGCAATTGTCATTCAACTGCGCTGAAAATTGGCCTGGGTAGGAGGGGGTAAAAGTGACCGATATTGAAGTGGTTAAAATGGTTCTAAAGGCTAAATATTTTTAACCTTGTCCTTAATGCATTCTTTGCATTAAGGTAAAAAAAAACAAAAAACTTTCATGTTAAGTTCCCACCCCTAAATTCTTACCTGAGCCTGATTTGGATCCAGCGCTGTGCCCGAAAGTGCAAAAGAACGAAAATCTGAAAAATCTAAAAATAACTAATTAACTAATAATAACTAACTATTAAATTATAGGTATTGGAATTTCCCTTCAAATTTGGCTGTTAGTGAACGTAACAAATACAAATTTATCTGAAGTTACGAATTATCCGAAATAATGAATGACGTATCTAAACAAATGGAACGGAACGAAATAATAAACAATAATAATACCTTTTTTTATTATTATTATTATTTCTTTACGTTCCATTCTGTTTAGATGCGGCATTCATTTTTTTGGATAATTCGTAATGAATACGAATTTATCTGAAGTTACGAATTATTAATTTTGAATTTCAGAATTTTCGAATATTCAGGAAAAAAAAAATCGGAAATTCAGGTATTTTTGAATTAACAAATTTGTCTAGATTCATTAAAATTAATTTGGAACTAAACGAATAGCACATGTGTAATAAACAGTGATGCTTCCCTGAACTTCTGGCCTTCGCAGGAAAAAGTTAGCTCTGGACAATGCAGTCTGGAGCTTAGCTTAGAGAAGGACTAACAAACTTTCTAACCATTTAAAAAAAGGCTTTTTCTGGCATTTTTTTTTTTTTTATAAGTTTAAAAAATGTTTTGCTTTAAATTAACATATAACCCCAAACATTCTACATTTTTTTTTATTTTTATCAGAGACCCTAGGGAATAAAATGGTGATCGGTGCAATTTTTTATGTGACACCGTATTTGTGTAGCGGTATTGTAAACATATTTGTAAAAAATGTATTTTAATGAAAAAAAAAAGACAATTTATACCCCATATTTTTTGTAAAATGTGAAAGATGATGTTATGCCAAGTAAATAGATACATGTAACACTTTAAAATTGGAATGGCGACATAAAAATCTCCATAGGCGAGGCTTTAAACGCATTTACAGGTTACCAGTTGAGAGTTACAGAGGAGGTGCTAGAATTATTCTCGCTCTAATGTTCACGGCGATCCCTCACATGTGTGGTGCGAATACCTTTTACATATGCGTGCGTCACTTATGTATGCGTTCGCCTCTGCGTGCGAGCATACAGGGATGGGGCGCTTTACTTTGTTTGTTTGTTTTCTTATTTATTTCATTTTTATTTTTACACTGTCCCTTTTTATTTATTTTCATTTATTTTTTGATCCCTTTTATTCCTGTAAAGATCCCTTATAATAGAAATAAGGATAACAGGTCCTCTTTTTGGAGAGATCTCTGATCAAAAAGACCCTGAATATCTTTACCATTAAAAGCAAAAGATCAAAAAAAGAAAGAAGAAAAGCTTGATCTTTTGCTTTAAAAAAAAAAAAATTGTTTACTTCCAGCCTGGACCGGAAGTGACGTCATGATATGGTTACTTGGCTGCGGTCCTCCAAGGCCATAGAGTCAATCTACTCTTGGATCATCTCTGGAACTAGCCGACTGCACCGTTGGATCATTTTTCGGGCGACCCAGCGGAAGCGGTAAGCCTGAGAAACACCGCCGAGCAGTAGGAGGAACTCTGAAAGCTTTCCAGCGGCTCATGAGCTGCTCAGAACCCTTCCATGAAAAAGCGGGACATCATTGGAGTCGGTGGGAGGAATAGTGCCCCATTGTTGGTGCCGGTGGAAGGAATAGTGCCCCATTGTTGGTGTTAGTGGGAGGAATAGTGCCCCATTGTTGGTGTTAGTGGAAGGAATAGTGCCCCATTGTTGGTGTCAGTGGGAGGAATAGTGCCCCATTGATGTTGTTAGTGGGAGGAATAGCCCCCCCATCGTTGGTATCAGTTGGAGGAATAGTGCCTCAATGGTGTCAGTGGGAGGAATAGTGCCCCATTGTTGATGTTAGTGGGAGAAATAGTGCCCCATTGTTGTGTCAGTGGGAGGAATAGTGCCCCATTGTTGGTGTCAGTGGGAGGAGTAGTGCCCCATTGTTGGTGTCAGTGGGGGTAGTGCCCCATTGTTGGTGTCGGTGAAAGGAATAGTGCCCCATTGTTGGTGTTCCCTCACGTGGACGCCAACTTAGGATGAGCGAAGGTTTGGGACAAACTGAGTTCAGCACAGACCCACAAGGATATCAGGCTGCAGTCCCAATCAGCTGCAGCCATAGAATTCCGCAACCTGCAGCCACACCTAGCAAAGGGTGCGACTGCTGGGGACGTAATTGACCTAATATGGGCCACATGGCCATATTTGGTCAATGACCTTTTCGAACCCAGCGAAAATCTCTTATGCACTTATCCCCTTACCTGGCTAATCAGTGATTTGTTTCCCCTTCCCAACTTCACACAAGACACTGGACTGCTGCTTTTCCAAACTACCTCTGCACAGTATCTGAATCTGGTATAACATTGTTTATCTATACATACATTGCAGCTTCTCTAGACAGGACATTATTATCAGAAGCCCCGAAGAAGGAGGATTTGGAAACACCTGAAACGTGTTGGTTATCTACTTTGGGATAAAAATAATTATTTACATCTAACTGCCCGATTCATTGTTCTGGCACTACACACCTCAGTCTTGTTCAGTGAAGCCACCCATATACAGTAAATCCTATATAATAATAATAATCATCACACTGAAACCTAATAGTGAGATAGGAGAGGTGCTGACCTTTTAGCTGAAGCCCTTATTTTTGTAATACAGCCCACCATGCTTTGGGCCCCCTGGACACTCCTGAAGGCCGTAAGAGGTGTGTGAAGTTTGCTTGTGTACAGTGGTGGCTGATGCTCAAAATTTTTGAGGGGGTGCAAACAAACTGAAAAATTCTGAAAACAAAAAGCCGATAAATTGCAGCCTCACTGTACCCCATCAAATGCAGCCGCTGTGCCCATCAAACGCAGCCACAGTTTCCCAAGTGCTGCCACTGTGCCCCAAGTGCTGCCACTGTGCCCCAAGTGCTGCCACTGTGCCCCAAGTGCTGCCACTGTGCCATCTGCCCACCACTTACCTTGTCTTGGGTGGGCAGCGGGTGACGGCGGCAGGTGGTGTCTGGTGTCCTCCATTTCTTCCCCGATGTCTTTACCCGCCCGCTCCTCCTCTCATCATCTGCTATGATTGGACGCCTGATAGGCGTCCAATTACAGCGCCTGTCGTTTCAGCCAATCAGGTGACAGGTAACACAGACCCGCTGAGCACCTGAATGGCTCAGAGGCAGTTCAATGTTAATAAAGTGAATTACTTTGCTTTGTTAACATACAGCTGAGTGAGAAGCGAACGCACAGCGTTGCGCCTGCTTCTCACATTTTTGGGCGCCTATTAGAGTCTATGGCTCTAATCAGGTGTTTCCAAAAAACACCCCCACCGTGGTAATTCAGGTGCCCGAAAAGGGCCGGACACCTGAATAGGGGGTGTCAGCAGCAACTATAGATGGATTCATGCAATGCATGAATCTATCTATGGTGATTAGAGCGGTGCAGGAGAGGGGGGGCGGCGCTCCTGCACCCTTTATGGATGCACCGCCACTGCTTGCGTAGTAGTGGTTTATTAAAGCCCAGCTCTAGGAAACCTGAAAAGTCTCCCTTGCATTGAGGCTGTGTCCGTACTGCAAAGGATAAATGCTTATTTAGTCTAGGAGGCCGGCAGGTACTGCTCTCCTACACTCCAGCAGTGGACTTTTCCCTGGTGTCCTCATGTTCGATGTAAGGATATGGTCATTGCATTGGTCTTGATGTCAGAAGACCTTTGACTGCTGGAGCATAGGGAAGATGAGGCTGTGGAGACTAGTCTAGCACTGGGGATCCTGCAGGAAGAGAGGATCAGGTAGATAAATCTGCTTTTTTAATTAAAAAATAAGACAACAGTAAAGTTAGCCCAATTTTTTTTTATATTGTGAAAGATGATATTACGCCGAGTAAATTGATACCCAACATGTCACGCTTGAAAGTTGCACCCGCTCGTGGAATGGTGACAAACTTTTACCCTTAAAAATCTCCATATGCAATGTTTAAAAAATTCTACAGGTTGCATGTTTTGAGTTACAGAGCAGCTCACATATGCGTTTGTTTCTGCACGTGAGCTCGGCGGGACGAGGCGCGTTTAAAAAAAAAAGTTCCCCTTTATGTTTACACTGTTCTTTTTTAAAAAAAAATGTGTCACTTTTATTCCTATTACAAGGAATGTAAACATCCCTTGCAATCGAAAAAAAGCATGACAGGACCTCTTAAATATGAGATCTGGGGTCAAACAGATCTCAGATTTACACTAAAATGCAATAAAAAAATCAAAATACATATCATGTCATTTGAAAAAATACATTAAAAAAAATGTCCCTTTAAGAGCATTGGGCAGAAGTGATGTTTTGATGTCGCTTCCGTCCTGCAATGATATGGAGACGGGTGGGGGCCATCTTTCCCTCACTTCTCTCTATGCCAAGCTAAGGACAGAACGCGATCACCTCCGCTGCTGCCGGCGGCTCCGGTAAGTGGCGGAGGGCACCGGAGAGCAGCGGGAGGGGGCCCCCCTCTCCCGCCGCTGACTAAAAGTGATCTCGCGGTGAATCCGCCGCAGAGACCACTTTTATCTTGAAGCGGATCGCCCGCTGAAGACGAGAATACCGGGGTTATGGTAGCTAGCTGCTGCCATAACAATAGTATTCCTCTTCAAAGTACCAACGTATAACGACGCCGGGCGGTCTGGAAGTGGTTAAGGAATAGAGTGGAGTCACCTCTCGGCCTGCTGAAAAAAAAAAAGCAGCAGAACACTGATTATAAACATAATTAAAAAAATTAATAATTATAAAAAGGGGGGGGGCAAATAGAGCCCTGTGGTCACAAGACGAAAAAAATGGTTGCCTCTACATGTTTCACCACAATCGTGGCTTCTTCTGGAACTTTTGTAGGACCAAAGAATCCTCAAGACCCACCAAGAGGTCCAATGAGGTGCATCTGTGCCACAAAAATGAAGGGAGAACAATAACCCTGCAATCACACATGTTATATCAAGAAGTTTAACGAATCGATCAGATGATACTTATATCCTTTTCAAACTGCAAACTTCATATGCTAACAGCAAATTTCTAGGTGACTATCTGAGCACTTCCTTCTTTTAATCTACCAATGTTCCTTAACCTGGTATCAGTGTGACACCTTTAAGCCAGGGAAGATCAAACAATGATTGGTCTATCCCAAGGGATTAACCCTTTTAACCTTGGTTAGGAACCTCACAGGTAACGGTGAATGGCCACACTTGTACTAAGGTCCTGCAAAAGCTCCAGAAGAAACCACAGTTGTGGTGAAACATGTAGAGGCAACCATTTTTTTGTATTGTGACCATAGGGCTCTATTTGGTCCCCCCCTTTTTATAAATATTTATTTTTTAATTATGTTTATGAAATAAAATGTATATCTTTTGTAATTCTGATGCTTATTGATTTTCTTGCACCTCTAAACTCCAATTTTGCTCTTTGGGTATTTCTTGTACTATTTAAAGGAGGCTGTGCGTATAGGGAATTCTCCAAACTCCAATGTTAAATTTATCTTTTAAAACATGGATTAGTCCTCTACTGACTCTACTTACTCTGCTACTGTTATCCTATCAGCATGTTCCCTCCCAGCACATGTGCGTGCAGCAGAGCTTGACTGGCTTCTATTGCTGCCCTCTCCTTTTCCCCAATTAAACAAACATCATATCTGGTATCATACAAGGAACATTTGCAGATAATATCGGATGAACTGTCGTTATCGGCTCACGAAAGCTGTGTACTAATGATCAGATTATCGTACGATCGCTTCAAAAGTGGTATTTTTTTGTACGATTTTCGGATTGTGTGTACAGGAAGTGTTGCTGTGCAGGGAAAGCCAGAACAGAGGTACAGGTATTTGCATGTAGAAATACTTTGTATTATCCTCCTTTTAGTTCTTTTTTATGTGGAAGTTTCAGTCTGTTGCACAAACCAAGCTGATTCTCCCATTCATTGTTCATGTATTTGAAAATGAGACGTGAACAGGGTGTTGGGGACAGCACGGCCCTTTCAGACACTTTCTGGATCCCACCTCCTGCTGCCCATGCAGTCAAAGCAGTACATCGCCGTGGAAACCTTCTTAAACGCACAGTACACCTTTAAGTCAGCATTTGTGAGTCAGTGATTTTGCACTTAAGTGAGAGCCACTCCAGTGTTTGTGTGAAATACAGCTAAATTCTCCTAATGGGAATGGTTTCCCGCTAACCAGTCTGACTACATGAAGAGTGTTTAGCTGCAACTGGCAGAGAAGGAAAAAATAGCAACCGCGACTCTCTTGTTCCCACACATTCTGTCCCATCACCGCTCAAAGGTCACTGCCTGCTCAGCACAATGACTTCAAGGCGCTCAATTATTATTCAAATAAGCCTTGGTATGCTGTGAGGGTTTGAGCAGAGAATTAGCTCCCTAAATCCCCCACCCTTTATCAGATGGCACACTCTAGTAGAGGCCTCTGTAGTAAACATCACATAGGGCCTACATTGCCGAGGCCGTAAGTTTACTTGCTGGACCATCGATTTCATGATCTGCCATTAGGACTCATGTAGATGGTCATTGTTTTTCCAGCATTTTACATACATTTGAAGAGTATGTTGAATGCAATTCTCCAAAGTTCTATTCACTTCAGGAGTGCAGTGTGGATGACTGCTACGTTGGACCTACTTTGAATTTCCTTGGACGCAGCAGGTCCTATTGAGATGCATTGACTATGCAGGCAATATAGCCTTTACTGCATTTACATTTGAACACGTGAGGGGGTTAGCTCGGCAGCGGGTGTGTCTGACCCCCTGGAAGAGTTCACTACACAAAAATTAGGCACAGCCAACAACAGTGAAGGTGAGAAAACAAAGGTGTGGTTTATTTACACTATTTACAATGGTCCAAAAACAGCAAAACAACAAGAAACATGAAAATAAATCCTTGCCAACTTGGCCACTTACTACACACAGGTTTCCCTGGCCTTCAGCTAGGTACAGCCTTGTGCTGTCCCAGCACCTATCTCCCTGTTTTAGAGGCTTGCCACACAGGCGTTGTCTCACCGCGCACACACAGGTATCACACTCCCCAGTCTAAACAGGCACAAAACTGGTTCCAGGATGGAGCAACTCCCTTTACATGCTGGGAGTTTTTGTAGAGGCCTTGATGAGCCAACTTGCTTCAGCTGGGCTCATTACCTCTACCCCTGCAGGACTCTTAGCGCTTTCCCCATATATATACATATATTTGCTATCCTGGATGCAACCAGACGATTTTACCTGCCTGTTGTCACAACATACATTAGAGCAGCGTTGGTTTTGAATATAAAAAGGCAGCAGCCAACAATAAGTGTTATCATAAAAAAATAGGATTTTTTATATACAGCTTACCTGTAAAATCCTTTTATTGGGAATACATCACGGGACACAGAGCCTTAATTCCTTAATGGGTTATGTAGTCACCAAAGGTGATCGGACACTGGCAAACCCAATCAGAACTGAGTTCCTCCCCTACATAACCCCTCCCAAATGGAGAGTACCTCAGTTTTGTAGCAAAGCAATAAGTGTCCCACGTTTAACTCCGAAGAGGGGCAGGAGCTCTGTGTCCCATGATGTATTCCCAAGAAAAGGATTTTACAGGTAAGCTATATATAAAAAATCCTATTTGCTTGCTCATACATCACGAGACACAGAGCCTTAATTACTTAAGGGGATGTCCCATAGCAATACTTAAAATGAGGGGAGGGAGACACAGATCAGAACAAAAACCGCCACTGGGCCAGAGGATTTATACTGCTGCCTGCAGTACACTACGCCCGAAGGTGGCATCCTCATACCCTCTCACATCTACCTGGTAGAACTTGGTAAATGTATGGACCGAAGACCAAGTAGCAGCCTTACAGATCTGAGCCATGGAGGTCTGGTGATGCACTGCCCATGAAGCACCATTTGCTCTAGTCGAGTGCGCTTTCACCTGAAAAGGAGGAATCTTCTTTTCTAAACCATAGGCCTGAATAATGACTTGTCGAATCCAACATGCAATAGTAGACTTCGACACTGCCTGGCCCATCCTTGGGCCATGTGGCAGAATAAACAGACAATCAGTCTTTCATATCTGAGCCATAGCTTGCAGATAAATTTGTACCGCTCTGACAACATCTAGACAGTGTAAACTTTCTTCCTCCACCGACTGCGGATTTGGGGAAAAAAGACAGCAAGACTATATATTGATTTAGATGAAATCCTGAAACAACCTTAGGTAAAAAAAAAAGTCGGGTAAGGACGCAGCACCACCCTGTCATCATGAATAATCATGTACGGCTCTTAACATGAAAGATCTGCCAATTCCGATACCCTCTTTGCCGAGGATATGGCTACGAGAAAAACCAGCTTCTTTGTCAAAAGAATTAAAGAAGCATGGTGCAATGGTTTAAAGGGTTGTTTTTGTAACAGAGATAATACCAAATTCAAGTCCCATGGGCACACGGGAGACTTAAGCGGCAGGTTCAAGCGCAGTGCTCCCTGAACAAAGGCTCAAATCAGGGAATGAGAGGCAAGTGGTTTTTGAAAGAATACCGATAAGGCCGAGATCTGCCCCTTGATAGTACTCAAGGCCAACTTCTTTTCTAAGCCCAACTGAAGAAAGGCAAGAATCCTATTAATGACATACTTCCTAGGATGCCATTTTCTAGGCTCACACCAGGAAACATATGCCTTCCAGATTCTATAGTAAATGAGCCTGGAGGCCGGCTTCCTAGCACTAACCAGAGTGGATAGGACTGGGCCTGAGTGCCCATGCTTTCTCAGAATGTGGGTCTCAACAGTCAAACCGTCAAATTCAGACTTTGTAAGGCAGGATGGAATATTGGACCCTGCGACAATAGGTCCGAGCGTAGAGGGAGAATCAAAGGTCTTCCTTCTGCCATTTTTATGATTTCCGCACACCAGGATCTCCTGGGCCAAGCCGGGGCAACCAAAATCACCGGCTTTCTTTCCCTTTTGACTCTCTGAAGGAATCGTGGGAGAAGCGGAACTGGAGGGAACACATATATCAGAGAATATCAATCCCACGGAATTGTCAGGGCATCTGACCCCTGAGCAAAAGGATCTCTTGTCCTTGACACAAAGTTGTCCAGTTTTGTGTTGAACCTGGAGGCCAACAGGTCTACCCCATTTCTGACATATGATTTGAAATATGTCGGGGTGTACAGACCAGACCATTCTCCTGGACTCAGTTGCTGGCGGCTTAGAAAATCCGCCTGCCAATATTCTACCCCTGGAATGAAGACTGCAGACAGGCAAGGAACATGCCTTTATGCCCAAGACAAAATGTGATTAACCTCTCTTTGAGCATCCAGACTCCTGGTGCCTCCTTGGTGATTGATATAAGCCACTGCTGTAGCATTGTCGGACTGTATCCGAACAGGACAGCCCTGCAGTCTGTAAACCCAGACTCTGAGGGCCAGATGGATTACCCGAATTTCCAGAATGTTGATGGGCAGAAGCCTTTCGGTTCTGGACCACCTCCCCTGGGCAGATGCTTCTTCTAGCACTGCCCCCCAGCCTAGAAGGCTGGCGTCTGTGGTTGCTATTTTCCAAGCAACCGGGGGGAAAGGATTTTCCTTTTGACAGATTTTGGGGGAGCAACCACCAATTGAGGCTCTGGCGAACCTTTGGAGATAAGGTCATTGGAAGGACCAGGCCCTGAACCTTTTTGTTCCAAGCGGACAGGATGCTGCCCTGCAGTTGCCTTGAGTGAAACTGGGCGTAAGGGACAGCCTTGAATGAGGCTACCATCCTTCCTAACAACCTCATGCATAGACGGATGGAAGGTTTGTTTTTTGCCATTAACACTCGGACCAAGTCCCTTATGACTTCCGCCTTTGGCTTGTGTAGGAATACCCTGTTTTGGGATGTGTCTATAATCATGCACAAGTATGATTGAGGACCCAGCATGGTACTCTATATATTCCACTGTGCTGTGCACATTCCGGTCTAAGCGTCTAGCGGACTGATCTATGAGCAACAGATCATCCAGATAGGCTGTTACTGCTATGCCCCGTGCCCTCAACCTTGCCAGGGGAGGGGCCAGTATTTTTGTCTACACTCGAGGTGCAGTAGCCAGACCGAAAGGGAGGGCCACAAACTGAAAGTGGCACTGATCCACCGCAAACCTTAGAAACTTTTGATGAGCGGGGAATATTGGCACATGTAGATATGCATCTCTGATGTCTATTGGTGCCAGGAATTCTCCTCCCCGCAGGGTGGAGACCACTGAACGGACAGACTCCATGCGGAAGGAGCGAATGTTCAGAAATTGATTCAGGTCTTTTAGATCTAGAATAGGTCTGACATTTCCGTTTGGTTTTGGAACGTGAAAAGGTTTGAGTAGAACCCTGAGTCCCGATTTTCTGGGGCTAATTCTATGATAACCCCTTGGGACAACAGGCGTTCCAAGGCCAAAAACAAAGGCCTCCTTTTTTCTGGATCCTTGGCAATTCTTGATCCCAGAAAACGGGGTGGCGGAAGTTCTCTGAATTCCAGCTTGTAGCCTGAGGATACCGTGGAGATGACCCACTTGTCCTGAACTTCTTCCCGCCAAGCGTTTGCAAATCGCAGCAGCCTTCCCCCCATTTGGCCGAGCGAGGGCGCCCCTTCATAGGGAAGTTTTGGGGTTTTGTTTGGAAGATTTTGAGCCCCAAGTCCTGCTTGGCTCTGGGCCTTTCCCCTAGTATTAGACTGGGGAGGCCGTCGCCACTGCCTGGAAAATGAGGTTCCAGGGGCTGGGGAAAGGGAACACTTAAAAGAAGGGCGTTTACTCTTCTTTTTAACCGGTAACAGAGTAGACTTGCCTCCGGTAATCTTTTGGATATACTTATCCAAATCATCCCCAAACAGGCATTCTCCACAAAAGGGGAATGCCGCCAAGTATCTCTTGCAAGAAACCTTGGCTTCCCAATGTTTCAACCAAAGGGACCTGCGCATGTGTACCAGCAGAAGATTCAAGCGGGATGCTTGCTGAACAGAGTCCATAAATCGCATCAACCGTAAAACACAGGGCCTTAGGAAGGTCCTTATAAACCTCAATCTCCTCTGCAGGGAGGAGGCTAACCATCTGTTTCATTTGTTCCTGGAGGAACTGACACATACCAATTGCTGCAACCGCAGGCTGCACTACAGCACCGGCCATAGAGGAGGAGGCTTTCAATAAAGATTCCATTTTTTTTATCAGTTGGATCTTTAAAGCCTTGAGCATTGTCTATAGGACAGGTCAGGCTTTTGTTTGTACATTAATAGCTGCATCTATAGCAGGGTACCCCCCATTTCTTAGTGAAACCTTCCTCCATAGGATAAAGGAGGGAAAACTGCTTAGGAGGAGAAAACTGTTTATCTGGGTGAACCCAGTCATCATACATCAGTTTATCCAGCAAGGGATGAACTGGGAAGGAGCATGCAGCTTGTGGGGATTTCCGAGATCCCAAGGAGGAAACAGAGGACACAGAAGCTTCAACAGGAGGCAATTTGTAAGTGGCACGCACCATCTCTGCATAATATTGCACCTGCATCTTTAGCTACTGAGAGGAAGAAGGGATCTCCTCATCCTCTGAGACCTCAGACTGCAACTGATCCTCATCTCCAGAAAGGGATTTTTCACCCTCAGAAAGCTCATCTGATGAGAGAGCCAAAGCAGATGCAGGGTATCTACCCTGTTTTCTGCCACCTTTTAAGGAGTTAGCGATTATAGTAGTAATCCTTCCTTCCAAGCCATCCAAAGCAACTTTTAAAGCGTCCTCAGTGATGTATACAGGAGCTGCCATAGGAGAAGCTGCAAAACCCGACAGGGGCACATGATCATCCTGTGAGGCTGCTACCAGACTGACAGAGGGGGGTGGTAAACTGCAGGCAAGCTCAGAACCCTTGGCCATAAGCGGGGATCTCTTAGTGCCTTTTTTTACTTGCCCTTGTACCTCTTCTGGGAGACATAGTCTTACACTGCAAAGCAGAGGTACTATAACAAAATGCAATCACTGTTGTTCTATAGTCTTACAATACACAATATTAGCTCACTGCACAACCTGATGCTGAGTAGGAGTCTTAGGTTTGCCTGGTTCAATCCACAGGAATGCTTACAGCCCACAGCTCTGTGTCCATGCCGCTTACAGAAGGCTCTGGCGTGCTGGGCTTTAAAACAAGCCTCTTGGCGCCTGCGCACAGGTGTGCCGTGCACGCGCATGGGCACGAGCAACCACGGCCCTCCCCCTTCTCATCCTGCCTATGGGACAGTCAAAGCGCCCGGCGCGCGCATGCCAACCGTCATGGCGGCGGCCAGGGCGAGAGAGGAAAGAGAGCAGACCACTGGGGGCTTCGGGGGACCCCTGTTACGTGTTTGTGGCAGAGCCTGCAGCGGAGGAGGTGAGTGGCGTTTTTATTTTGACCGACTTCACTGAGCGTGTTCCTGGATGGCTTTGTAAGAATACACCAGGTATGTAACTTACACCCTCTGGTGGTAAAAACCAGGTAAGACATCCTACTCACAGAAGATAACACTTTTGAAAAATTATCTTCCTTACCTTATCCACGCCACAGGAAAGCTGCTAAAAAGCAGATCCAGCCTTCACCCATCACAGCAGGCAATGTTGTGCCAACCTTCAGGTTTCCATGGGTTCCCACTCAGAGGAACCTCATACCTGGACCTGTAGAAGACTCTGCCAGTAACTTTTCGTGCCACAGTTGCATTAGTACACCAAAGCCTGGATCCCAGAGCCCAGACCTCCGCAGAGAGACATTACAGGCAAACCTCGTTGTTTCTTTACACGAGGCCTGGGTACCACCCATCTTAGGCCTTTGATATCAGCCCGAGGCATGGATCCGGTTATAGCTCCTAGGTCTCCGCAGAAACCTTCAAAAGAGCTTTCCTTCTTAGCACATGTTCAACGTGACCAACCACCTTAGACACTGGCGAAAAAACTGAGGTACTCTCCATTTGGGAGGGGTTATGTAGGGGAGGAACTCAATTCTGATTGGGTTTGCCAGTGTCCGATCACCTGTGGTGACTACATAACCCATTAAGTAATAAGGCTATGTGTCCCGTGATGTATGAGCAAGAAATACTTTTTTTGCTAGTTGTTGACAACTTTTTAGGCTTACAAAAGTGATATCACAGTGAGAAAACGTTTAAAATGGAGAGTGTTGACTTTTTTAACATATTTGGACAGGCAAACGGTAGATCTTCATTCAAACAATGCCTAGAGATAAAGGTAAAATATTTGAACAAATTACACATTGGGGTTTGTTTACTAAAGACAAACAGACCGTTCACCTTGAAAGGGAATTTTTTCCCAGAGCTTAGTGAATGAGATGAAGCGTGCTGGCTTCCATCGTCCAATCATGTGCAGGCAACATTTTTATTTTTTTTCCATGCATATGATTTGGTATTCTTTGCAAGGTGAAATTTCGGCACACTTACCAAGCTCACGGGAAAATTCCCGTGCAAGGTGAACAGCCCGCTTGCCTTTAGTAAACTAACCCAAAATAACTTACTTAAAGCATTCATTCTCATAATCTGTATTACTGAAAATGCAGATTTGTCACATGGAAACAGTGAATGAAATTAAAATAAGGTGTTCTGGATTAGGAGCCAATGATTAGAACCTCCTTAGAGAGTATGCAGGTGGAACCACAGAACTTTACTCAGAAGGGGAACTTCCGCTTTATGTCGTCTTCCACCTCTCCTCTATCACATTGGTACATTACTTTGGGGGGGGTAGCAGATAACTGGTTTTGATCAGTACCTGCTCCCACTTCAGCCCCCCTTTCTTTGCCTGTGAAACCACAATCACAAAGCACAGCTTGCGTATGCGCAGTGGAAATCTGGCTGTGAAGCCGCAAGGAGTCACAGCCGGCTTCCCACAGTAAACATTCCAGGGACAAGCAGACCAGTTAAAGCGGAGTTCCACCCAAAAGTGGAACTTCTGCTTTAAGCACTCCTCGCCCCCTTACATGCCACATTTGGCATGTCATTTTTTTGTGGGGGGGGGGAGTGGGTATCTAGTTTTGACAGGTACTTCCTGTCCCACTTCCTGCTTCCATTGCCTCGCTGTCTAGGCAATTTCTCCTCACCCCCTAGGTGGCCCCTCCCTCTCTGCAATCTTCTGGGACACGTCACAGGTCCCAGAAGATTGCCTGGCCACTGAGAGAGTGCAGCACGTCTGAAGCCGCAAGCTGTCACAGGGACAGGGACAGGTGAGTGTCTGTTTATTAAAAGTCAGCAGTTACACTCCTTGTAGCTGCTGACTTTTAATAAACTTACAAACAAGTGGAACTCCGCTTTAAGAACTGGCCCAGGTGAGGACAGTTGTGGATCCTTGGACAGATAAGTGTCCTTATATTAAAAGTCAGCAGCTACAGGATTAGTATCTGCTAACTTTTATTTTTTATTTTTAGGGTGAAGATCCTCTTTAACCACTTCAGCCCTGGAAGAATTTACCCCCTTCCTGACCAGAGCACTTTTTGCGATGCAGCACTGCGTCGCTTTAACTGACAATTGCGCGGTCGTGCGACGTTGAACCTAACCAAAATAGACGTCCTTTTTCCCCCACAAATAGAGCTTTCTTTTGGTGGTATTTGATCACCTCTGCGGTTTTTATTTTTTGTGCTATAAACAAAAGAAGAGCGACATATTTGAAAAAAATGCAATATTTTTTACTTTTTGATTTAATAAATATCACAATTTTTTTTTTTTTAAAACAATTTTTTTTCTAAGTTTAGACCGATACGTATTCTACATATTTTTGGTAATTTTTTTTTGCAATAAGCGTATATTGATTGGTTTGCGCAAAAGTTATAGCGTCTACATAATAGGGGATAGATTTATGGCATTTTTATTTTTTTTATTTTTTTTACTAGTAATAGCGGCGATCTGCGATTTTTATTGTGACCGTGACATTGCGGCAGACACATCGGACACTATTGGCGCGTTTTTGGGACCATTCACATTTATACAGCGATTAGTGCTATAAAACTGCACTAATTACTGTGTAAATGTGACTGGCAGGGAAAGGGTTAACACTAGGGGGCGATCAAGGGGTTAATATGTTCCCTATTGAGTGATTGTAACTGTAGGGGGAGGGGACTCACAAGGGGAGGAGACCGATCTGTGTTCCTCTGTACTGGGAACACACATCGGTCTCCTCACCTCTGACAGGAGGTGGATCTGTGTGTTTACACACACAGATCCACACTTCTTCCGTGATCGTGGGCAATCGCGGGTGCCCAGCGGACATCGCGACCGCCGGGCACACTCACCGGGTCACGAGCGTTGCCGCGGGTGCGCGCGCGCCGCCGGCGGCGCGCGCGCGCCCCATAGACGGCCGGGAAAAAAGGACATCATATGACGTCCGCCCGGAGGGAGGGAGGGTTCCTGCCGGCGTCATATGTCTATGACCCGGTAGGAAGTGGTTAATCACTTCAATACAGGGCTTTTTGTACCTATTCAATACCGGGCCTATTTTGGCACTTCTCTCCTACATGTACAAATCATCATTCTTTTGCTAGAAAATTACTCAGAACCCCCAAACATTATACATGTTTTTTTAGCAGACACCCTAGGGAATAAAATGACGGTCATTGCAACATTTTTTCTTGCACAGTATTTGCGCAATAATTTTTCAAACGCCTTTTTTAAAAAAAAAAATGGTTTCATGGATTAAAAAATAACAAAACAGTAAAGTTAGCCCAATTTTTTGGGAAAATATGAAAGATAATGTTACACCGAGTAAATAGATACCTAACATGTCACGCTTTAAAATTGCGCACACTCATGGAATGGCGCCAAACTTCGGTACTTAAAAATCTCCATAGGCGACGCTTGAATTTTTTTTACAGGTTACCAGGTTAGAATTACAGAGGAGGTATAGTTCGAGAATTGTTGCACGCGCTCTAACGCACGCGGCGATACCTCACATGCGTGGTTTGAAAGGCGTTTACATATGTGGGCGACTTACGTGTGCATTCGCTTCTGATCGCGAGCTACCGGGGACAGGGGCGTTTTATTTTTTTTTATTATTATTTATTTATTTATTTTTTTACAACGATTTTACTTTTTTTTTTTTTTTTGATCACTTTTATTCCTATTACAAGGAATGTAAACATCCCTTGTAATAGGAATGTGTGTGACAGGTTCTCTTTATTGAGAGATGCGGGGTCAATAAGACCCCACATCTCTCCTCCAGGCTGGAAAGCATGAGATCAGTGAAAATGTTTTCACTGATTTCATACTTACAGCCGCAATGGCGGCTTTGTTTACATTTGAGACCCGGGCGTGACGTCATCACATCGCGCCCGGGCCTCCGACGATCATAGAGATGACTGGTGACCATCTGGTCACCAGTCATCTCTATGCTCATCACGTGACTCCACCAACAATGCCGGAAGTTTCGCTCCGGGTCCCCGATCGCACGGAGGAGCCCGGAGAAGCACCGGATGGCGGCGGGAGGGGGGGGGGTGTCCCCTCCCGCCGCCTATAAGAATGATCAAGCGGCGGAACCGCCGCTATGATCGTTCTTATGGTGCACAGAATCGCCGGCACTTCAAAAAGATATCTGAATGATGCCTCTAGCTGCAGGCATCATTCAGATATCCCCCTACAAAGCCGAGGACGTCATATGACGTCCACCCAGGATGGGAGATCCCATCTGTGGACGTCATTTGTCTATGGCTGGGTAGGGAAGTGGTTAAACATCAGATCAAACCCCCCAAATTTCTTCACACAATCTGCAGGTAAGACTTACAACAGTTGGTGTCAAATGGCATGCATGTACAACTACAATCAGAAATTACAGCAGATTTGTGATTTCTTGTCCAAAAATGGACATTACAGCAAGACTACAATTTTCTATTGCAAATATAGGCAAAGACCAGACTCTCTAGATCAATGTTTCTCAACTCCAGTCCTCAAGGCGTCCCAACAGGTCATGTTTTCAGGATTTCCCTCAGATGAAACGGCTGTGGTAATTACTAAGGCAGTGAAACTGATCAAATCACCTGTGCAAAATAATCGAAAGCCTGAAAACATGATCTGTTGGGGCGCCTTGAGGACTGGAGTTGAGAAACACTTTCCTAGAGCAAAGTGTTGTGGACTGATCAGTCTTAGATATGGTTGTTTGGTAATGGTAACAGTAGATGTGTTTGGCACAAACCAAATACAGCTCATCAGAGGAAGAAAGTAATGCCAACTGTGAAGCAAGGTGGAGTAATGTTATGGTTTGGGGTTGCTTTGCTGTTTCAGAACCTTGGCATCTTGCATCCATCAAGTCAACTAGGAATTCTGCTTCATATAAGTGTGCTTAATGGGAACGTGAAGCCATCTATCCGAAAAATGAAGTTAAACCAAAAATTGATCTATTAATACAAAGGAATGGTTCAAAAAGAAGAAATGGAGGGTTACAGACTGGCCTAGTCAAAGCCCTGATCTGAATCCCATTAAATTTGTTGGGGGGGAGAATCTGAAACAGGAACCCTGTGCAAGAAAACCCACAAACATTGTGCAAGTGAGGGAATTTAGCATTGAGGAGTACTCAGTTTTTATTCTGTTATTAAAAAACGGGTGAGCTGTTTTTCTAAAACTTGTTAAAACACAAGAATCAATTATATGTAAAAAAAAAAAAAAACAGCAACAAAAGCGAGTAAGCAATTGTGCAAAATGCTTATGTAGCAAACCCCCGGAGCTGCTTTTGTTTGTTCAGTCCGTTACCCTGCCTTTCAACACCAATGAACTGTCCCAGCCCCTCTGGCACACTTAGCAATGTGATTAATTAAATAACTCAACAAGAATCCTCAACACAGTTCTGTTCTTCAAGTTTACTTGGAGAAAAGTAAAGTTCAGATTAACATTAGTCAGCCGAGGCCTGTGTAAGTATCCAGGACTAGGTTGAACCAGTTTAAAGAAAACTGTCAGTAACACTATGCAACAAATAAAGAGTAAATGGCAGTATGTACAGATTGAATAGACTCCCCAAACAAGCTTTTGATGTATGTGGAATGCTATGGCTAAAGGGGAACCCCAGGCTGGCCTATGATACCTCTAATACACACAGTGAAGTAATTTCAATACCCTTGGTGTGTCCTCTTTAAGAGCAACAGCGGTAATGCTCTATGAGCAAAGCTTTGCGGTTGTTATCTTCACCGGCAATGTAGGAGCTCTGTGGACAAGGGTCCCTCAAGATAACAGGGTGGTGAGAAGTAATGTACAGTAGCTGGTGATGTGATGTAGTATTCCTCTGTGTGAGTCCAGATAACAGGTGTCTGTGCACACTATTTAGATGTGGTATCTTATGGAAGGCAATAAATGTTCCTGGGCAAAGCCCCCTCACCAATCCTGTTCGGAATCAGCGGTCCTCCCCAGAGCGATCGATCGATTCTCCTGGATGCAGGCGTGTCGCAGTGGCATTCAGTCTCTGAGCTGTTGCAACGGCCCCTTCTGTAACAAACTGCGCTGCTGCAGGGCGTCCTTCTCTAGCATGGATGATCTCTTCCTCTGGGCTGGAGTTGCAGACTGTGTGCCCCTTTGTAGGCCGCGGTTCCCCTCACACACACAGCAGCCGAGGAGCTGCTCTCCTGAAGGGATCCAGGAACGAAGAGGATCCGGCCTAGTTCCTCTGTCTTTTTATCTCCTCTCCCACAATCCTCCTGCCCTCTGCAATGCAGCCTGGGATTTGCAGTCCTGCTCCAAACTCCAGTCAGTCAGGCTGCATTGTGTTGAACTTTCTATTCCACAGTGCTTTGCTCCTGCCTGATGATTGGCTCAGTCTCTTCCAATAGGGAGTTTATAAAGCAAGCAGTTCTGAGTGTCTGTGTGTTTGAGAAGAGAGGAAGGGCTGTGAAAAAAAAAAACAAGCTTCTGCTAGCATACAGCTCTCCCCCTCACAGATTAGATCAGCCTGGAGAGGTACCTGCTACACACTCCCCCCACCAAAGAATCTTTGGTCCCCGAAGGAAGTAAAAAAAAAAGAAATCTGTAACCTGTTAAATGCTTTTTATATACAAGCGGAGAAAACAAGTTAGTGTGCACAGGAAATCAGACAGTTTGCACTTGCATAAAACCCTGGCAGAGGAACCTCCCACCAATGAGCATGGGGAGGAAGGTTGTCCTGCCTACAGGCCACCTTAACTGGAATGGCCCAGCTAGATGTGCCAGGGGGTGAGTAGGGGTTGTCCTCCACTAAATGTGTGGTGGAAGGACCAGGCGTCTCAAGAGTCCTTTTTGAGGTGAAAACAGCTTCTTCAGAGCTTTCACCCAACATATCATAAGTCAGTCTCTTAGGTGGGTGAATGGCTTTTCTCTCTCTCTGTTCTTTTGGCTCTGGTGTTACAGGCACACTGGACTTGGCTTCATCCACAGCTTCTCCTTCTTCCTGCATATCAGCCTCAATTCTTCTCCTTCCTGCATATCAGCCTCAATTCCCCCTTCTGTGAGTGATTGGACATCATCAGGGTCTGCTGTCAGCAGGGAAGATTGAGTGTCTTCCAACTCTTCCAAAGGCGGACTTTGAGGCACAAACTCAGGAGCCTCTGGTCTGAGAGTCCCAGCTTCTATCCCTTTAGGCAGAGACGAAGGAAGGGTGGCAAACCCTGGCATTTGAGGTGGCCACAACCAGTCTATCCCCATCCCTTCATCTTTGCTGTCCTCATAGTCTACAGCAGTCTTAGACGATAAGGGGGGTATCCTGTGGCATCGTTTGCAGTGTTGTTATAAGCGTGCACAATAGCGGCTACATGCATGCTCCAGTGCTGCCTTTTCTCTGAATTCAAAGTCCCAAGCATATCCAAGAGGGTTCGGTTGAACCTCTCTGGCTGAGGATCTCCTTGAGGATGGTATGGGGTGGTTCTGGACTTCTTAATACCTAACAAGTCTAAAAGTCTCTTGATGAGGCTGCTTTCAAAATCTCTACCCTGATCCGAATGGATACGTCGGGCCAGGCCATAGTGTACAAAGAACTTCTCCACTAAGATCTTGGCCACCGTTGATCCCTTGTGGGGAATGCCTGAGCATACCTAGTGAAATGGTCAGTCACTACCAGGATATTTCCCCGTCCACTCAGATCAAGCTCCAAGCACAGAAAGTCAATGCACACCAGCTCCATTGGTCCCTGACTCTGAAGATGGCCCATTGGGTCGGCGCGGTAAGGCAAAGTTTTCCTTTGAATGCATCTGATACAGAAGTGGCAGTAGCCCTCCACTTCAGCCCGCATGCAGGGCCAGTAGAATCGGTCCCTTACCAGGTGAACAGTCCTCTCTGGCCCTAGGTGGCCATGGTTGTCGTGAAGAGAAGTTAATATTGTCACCCTGTGTTTTTCCGGTAGAAATAGCTGCCATTTCTCTTCGAGATCATCAGAGGGGCCCCTTCGGTAGACCACCCCTTGATGTAGCTGCAACCGATCCCACTCTCAGTGCAGTAGACGGGCCTCCTTCGGGGAGTCAGTGTAGGAGCATGTCGGGGCGTTTGGTTTCCAAGGCCTTCAATGCCACGTTACAGAGGGGATCTTCCAACTGGTCCCTCCGCAAATCCTTCTTAGAAAGCTTTGGTAGACCTTCATCTCTGACTTGGGTGACATTGCAGTAACATTTGGGGACACCAGCAGCTGAAACTCCAATGTCTTTGGCCCTGGATCCTCCTCCAGCTTGGTGTTCTGCTCCTTAACACAAGGTTCGTAGCCCTTCAGGGGTCAGCTGGACCCATTCTTCTTAGGGGTCACTGGAGCAATGGGGCCTTCTTGACAGGGCGTCTGCATCCTTGTACCTGACTCACAGTCGATACTTCAGGCTGAAAGTAAACCCGGATAGGGCAGCCAACCATCTGTGGCCTGTGGCATCCAACTTGGCCGTGGTGAGGATGTAGGTGAGAGGGTTATTGTCGGTCTTAATCACGAACTCCATTCCATATAGATAATCCCTCAGTTTATCCAATACTGCCCACTTCAAGGCCAGAAACTCGAATTTGTGTGTGGAGTAGTTCTTCTCGGTGGGTGCCAAGCTCCGACTCACATAGGCAACAGGCCGTAGGTGACCGTCATGTTCTTGATACAGCACTCCGCCTAACCCATCTCGGCTGGCGTCAACGTGTAGTTCATATGACTTGGTTGTATCTGCATAGGCCAGAACTGGGGCAGTTGTTAGACTCCATTTCAGCTGCCTAAAGGCCTCTTCACATTGGGCAGTCCACTGTTCCGGAATGGACTCTCTGGGTTTTCTGGGCCCTCCAGTTGGTCTGATGGGCCTTTTCGGGTCATCATCTTCCTCCTCACTTTTCAGTAGCTCATTGAGTGGGCGGGCTATCTTAGCGAATTCCTCCACAAATCTCCTGTAATAGGAGCAGAATCCCAGATATTACCTGAGTTCAGTCACTTTAGTGGGCTTCGGCCAGGAAGTAACGGCTTCCAGCTTCTGGGGGTCTGTGGCTACTCCGTCGGCAGACACGATGTGACCAAGGTAGTTGACCGAGGGCTGATAAAACTGGCACTTCTCCAGAGACAGCTTCAACCCCTCATTATGGAGCCTTTGCAGGACCTTCTCCAGACGCTCCTTATGCTCCTCCAGGGTCTTCCCGAAGATGATGATGTCATCTAAGTACACCAACACCTCTATCAGGTTCATGTCACCCACGGTCTTCTCCATGAGCCTTTGGAAAGTGGCTGGGGCACCGGACAAACCCTGAGGCATGCGGTCAAACTCAAAGAAGCCTACCGGGGTGATAAAGGCAGTTTTCTCCCTATCCTCAGGATGCATGGGAATTTGATAGTACCCGCTCTTCAGGTCCAGTACGCTGAACCACTTGGCTCCTGACAGGCTCTGTAAAGTGTCTTCTATCCGTGGGGTGGTGTACTGATCAGGAATGGTCCTTCTGTTCAGCGTCCTATAGTCGATACAAAGCCTCAGTGACCCATTCTTCCTTTCCACCACTATCGGAGAAGCATATGGGCTCCGGGACTCTCGGATGATACCTGCTTTCTTCAATTCTGCCAATTGTTCACGCGGGTCTTTTAAGTCCCCTAAAGGAATCCGTCGGACTCTCTGAATGGCTTGTCTTCTTGCAGACGGATCCGGTGTTGAGCGCTCTTTGCACACCCCACATCGAATTCACTCTTTGAGAATGCGGCCTGCCATCTCAAGAGCAGAGTCTTGGCTCTTTCTTTCCATTCCGGAGAGAGGAGTGTTCTTTGGATAGAACTCCTCTACCACTATCCCATCCTTTTCTCCCCCCACTAAATCAGACGGAGAGACTGGGGTGGCCGTGTTCACTTGGCCCAACAGCAACCGAGCCAGCATCTTCACAGGTGAGGTGGTTGTGTTGCGAACACTAACTGAGACCTTCCCGTGACTTCTCTGGAACAATTTCAGGAATTATCTCCAACCCCATGTCTTCTTTCTGACTGTCAGCCTCAAGGACGATGAAAGGGCCTGGTTGCTTCCAATTAAGCTTGACTGATGCTCTCAAGCAAACTACCTCTCCGGGCTGCAACACTTTATCACTCCGGTCCAAGCGTCAAATCTTTCCCACTCCTTCAGCTAGGGCCTTCTGTTCTTGCACCAGGCGCTGATAGGTTTGTCTTAACATGGGGTGCACACTTGTGGTTGAAGTGTCCTGCTCTTGGACAAGAGGTATTAACAATCTTCTGACAAGGTCAGAATTAGTCCCGATAATGAGGGGACTTTTACTAGCCCCTGGTGGGCGAGGGCAGACCACTGCCAAAGTGTCAAAAGTCCCAGCCTTCCCAGCTACAAAGGGGTCAAAGGTCAGTTGGACTGGTAGATAGCCATCGTAGGGGAAATTATGAGTCCCAATGCCCCATATCTCTAGCTCTTCTAACTTCTGTAATGGCAGGTGTTTGGGGTGCCTGTCTTAGAAGTCTCTGTAGAGGAGAGTCACTTGAGCTCCAGTATCAAGAAGGGCCTTGGTATAGATCCCTTCCACTTGGATGAAGACAACCGGAGATGGCCCCACTAGCTTGGCAGGGAATTTGTGGGAAGTGGCAGGCTTGGCCTGTTCGGTAGCTTGTATCCGCACTCCTTTTTTGTGGAAGTTCTGATCTGGCTTCAGTCTCTGTTGAGCTCTGGAAGTCTGGTGTGCACTGACTCTCCGACGCCGGGTAGCATGGGTCAAAGGGAGTGGGACACTGGGTCGCTCGGAGGCAGCAACGGGAGCCCTCTGTAAGGGTTTGGACTCCCGCCACGGTTTCCTCGCGTCGTTGGTTTTTCTGGGGCTAGCTAATGTCGGTGGGCACTCGGTTGACTCCTTCACCGGGGCCCTCTGGAATATCCGACTCCTCTGCAGTTGAAACAGACCCCTTGGTTTGCTGGCTTCTGCACCTGAGCAACCGTAGAGCTTAAAGACTTCTTGGGCCCCTCTGAGACTTCATCGCTGGGTAGAACAATTGGCTTGGCGGGCAACAGGGCCATCATCTCTATCAGCTTTGACACTTGAGTCTTGAGAAGCTCGACCTGGGGTCACCATCAGCCCCGACAACAGATTCTGGCTTCTGACTTTTTTTTTTTTCCAGCATGGCTTCCTCTTCCCGCACAATCCGGATCAGGTCTTGATACCACCTTCCGAGGGTTTAGACCCTTCTTCAGCAAGATCTGGTGTATAATTTTGTCCAAACGTCTCACGTACTCCGACAGCTTCTCTCCCTCATTTTGGTAAGTGTGCTCCAACTGGTAAATAAGATCAGAAACTTTCTCTGTGAGCCCAAACACATCCTGCAGAATGTTCAGGTAGTCCTGGGCAACGCAATCTCACTTGCTTAGCTTCAAATTGCAGATGGCTTCTTTCTGAGGCGGGCCCTTTTAAGCTTTCTGTGATTCTCTGTTTCTTGTGGATCTCAGGAATGTCCCATTCATCCAAGGCTTGTGTGGTCTGGTCTAACCACTCTTCAAAATTGTCCTCCCCTGTAGGCACTGGTTGTCTTCCAGAGAATGCCCTGAGCTTCCGATACCCAGCTGCTGAGTATGTTGGAGGTTCTCTCTGACATTTTGAAACAACGTCTCCCAAGGCAGCAAAAAGTTCTGGTCCAATCGTGGTCATTGGTGACTGGGAGGGAACTTCTTCTTTATTTGATTCAGCTTGACTGGAGGAGGTAGGACCCTCCTCTGGAACCTTCAGATGGATTACACAAAGCTCCGTCTTGTTAGCCAATTGCACACTGGGACCTTTGAAGTTTTCAGGGATTCTTTGTTTCCACTCTAGTAGTGTATAGGTGCGGGAGGTCCCACGGTCTGTTTTGACAGCAATCACCAACGCCTTCCTGTCCGGGGATAGTGTCTTCACAGCATGGCTGATTTGTTCCTCAGCCCAGGTCTCCCCTGGGAGTTTGATCACCACGCTTGATTCTGAGCGGGCGCTTTCTTCCTCACCACTGGATAGCAGCGGCAGGGTCCATCCTGGCGCTTGTAGGGGAGTTGATTGCAGAGCAACGGAAATCCCGGACGAGCCCCCACGTGTAGCAAACCCCCAGATGTTTTTGTTTGTTCAGTTCATTACCCTGCCTTTCAACACCAGCCTCTCTGGCACACCTAGCAATGTGATTAATGGAATAACTCAACAAGAATACACAACACAGTTCTGTTCTTCAAGTTTACTTGGAGAAAAGTAAAGTTCAGATTAATATTAGTCAACCGAGACCTGTGTAAGTATCCAGGACTTGGTTAAAACAGTTTAAAGAAAACAGTCAATAACACTATGCAACAAATAAAGAGTAAATGGCAGTATGTACAGATTAAATAGACTCCCCAAACAAGCTTTTGATGTATGTGGAATGCTATGGCTAAAGGGGAACCCCAGGCCGGCCTATGATACCTCTAATACACACAGTGAAGTAATTTCAATACCTGTGGTGTGTCCCCTTTAAGAGCAACAGCGTAATGTTCTATGAGCAAAGCTTTGCGGTTATCTTCACCGGCAATGTAGGAGCTCTGTGGACAAGGGTCCCTCAATATAACAGGGTGGTGAGAAGTAATGTACAGTAGCTGGTGATGTGATGTAGTATTCCTCTGTGTGAGTCCAGATAACAGGTGTCTGTGCACACTATTTAGATGTGATATCTTATGGAAGGCAATAAATGTTCCTGGGCAAAGCCCCCTCACCAATCGTGTTTGCAATCAGCGGTCCTCCCCAGAGTGATCGATCGATTCTCCTGGATGCAGGTGTGCCGCAGTGGCATTCAGTCTCTGAGCTGTTGCAACAGCCTCTTCTGTGAAATACTCCGCTGCTGCAGGGCGTCCTTCTCTAGCATGGATGATCTGTTCCTCTTGGCTGGAGTTGCAGACTGTGTGCCCCTTGGTAGGCCGCGGTTCCCCTCACACACACAGCAGCCAAGGAGCTGCTCTCCTGAAGGGATCCAGGAACGAAGAGGATCCGGCTTAGTTCCTCTGTCTTTTTATCTCCTCTCCCACAATCCTCCTGCCCTCTGCAATGCAGCCTGGGATTTGCAGTCCTGCTCCAAACTCCAGTCAGTCAGGCTGCATTGTGTTGAACTTTCTATTCCACAGTGCTTTGCTCCTGCCTGATGATTGGCTCAGTCTCTTCCAATAGGGAGTTTACAAAGCAAGCAGTTCTGAGTGTTTGTGTGTTTGAGAAGATAGGAAGGGGGGTGAAAAAAAAAAGAAGCTGCTGCTAGCATACAGCTCTCCCCCTCACAGATTAGATCAGCCTGGAGAGGTACCTGCTACACATACAATAAATACTTTCTGCTTAAGGGGGTTATACCAGCTTCTGAGGCCAAGGATGTACTTACTTTTTCCACAGTATAACCATTACATCTACTGATATTTTTGTTGGAAAAAAAAACACAATTGAATTTTTTTATTTTTTGGTTCAATAATTTTTGCTGGGTTTTCAAGACATAACTAAATGATCACCAATTTTGCCCACGCAGGGGCTAAGAAATAAACAATCCATAGTACGAAACATCGCAAAGTCCCAAGTAAGGCCAGAACAACAAGTAAATGGGAAGACCTAGTAACGTGAACCTATAAATACCAAAGGATAGGTTTTTCATCTGTGGTACAACCCAAAACAGGGAAAAATAAGTAATGGGAAAGGAACAGGGGGATTAGAGGCCCCAGGGGTAAAAGAAAGAAAGGAGGGAAGAACGTGGACATTTTTCTTTTCAATCTTATATACCGGTATCTATATATTCATATATATCTATTGGCTTTATTGGTAGGCACTGTTTGAAGATTTAAAGTGATTGTAAAGTCTTGTTTTTTTGGGGGGGTTAAAAATAACAAACATGGTATACTTGCCTGCTCTGTGCAGTTGGTTTTGCACAGAGCAGCCCAGATCCTCTTCTTCTCAGGTCCCTCTTCAGCGCCCCTGGCTCCTCACTCCCTTTGAGTGCCCCCACAGCGAGCAGCTTGCTATGGGGCACCCAAGCCGAGCTCCAGCTTTGTGTGTCCATTCAGACTCGAAGCTGCAGTTTGGTCCTGCCCTCTCTCTCTCCCCATTGGCTAACTGACTTTGACTAACAGCAGTGGGAGCCAATGGCGCCGCTGCTGTGTCTCAGCCAATGTGGAGGGGAGTCCTGGACGGCCGAGGCACTCGTGGACATCGCTGGATTGAGGGGGGCTGCCCGACACAGAAGGCTTTTTATCTTCATGCATAGAATGCATTGGGATAAAAAAAACCTTTGTGCCTTTACATCTTCTTTTAATGTTTGCCTGTTTAAATATGTTGAAAAAGTCAACAATTCCTATTTCTTTTTCGCATGACTGTATGATAAAACACACAGCCTTCCCTGTTCAACAGTGCTCGGGGGAGTGACCATTCACTAGGCTGAACACTTCTATGTTGGGGGGCTTGTGACATCACCCCCCCCGTCTAAGTCCCAAAGTCCCAAGTTTAGACCGGTGGGGATGCTGCTGGGGGGGGGGGGCAGTGGAGGTACATTGCTTTATAGCTTAGAAGCTTGGGGGGGGGGGCGCCGGATGAAGGGGGTGCTGTTTTGTGGCCCTAATTAGGTGAGGTGATGGTGTCTTTTAGCCAACCATCTATCATCTGCATATGTCATCTGGCCCAACTTTGAAAACAAACATACTTTTTGGGGGGAAGAAGCCTTCTTGTTCAGAATATGCAGGAGGGAAGTGTCGCAGTCCAAGTGTCAGCATACTTGATGAGAAATAGTAGTGATTAGACAAGGTTTTCTAATTGCTAAATCCCTTGAGACCATAAACTGCCCTATAGATAGAAGATTGTCGCTGGATTACACAATTTATCTCATGTTTATGGACATCTCTAGATTCCATGCTATATATTCCATTGTAGGGAGGAGATTGACCAATAAAACCTTGCTTACTATGGGCATTAGTACTTTTTTTCCTTTGTTTTAAATTTCCATAACCCAGCTTTAGCTTATACTTGCTATTTTAAAGTGGTTGTAAACCCACTTTGTAAACAAGCACCTACAGGTAAGCCTAGATTAAGGCTTACCTGTAGGTTCATGAAATATCTCCTTAACCTACACGGTTAAGGAGATATTTGCATTTAAAACCAGCGCCGCTGACGTCACACGCATGCGCACTAGCGGGCCGGCTTAGAAGCCGGATTTCTGAATGGAGTTAGCTGGCCCGAGCGAGCATGCGTGTGACGTCATCGCCGCTCCGGGGCCAATCACAGCGCCGGAGCGGCGATACACGGAAGGCAAAGGGGAGCGAGATGGCGGCGGCGACAGAGGTGTCCGAGCACCACTTCGGGGGCTTCGATCTCAGGTAAGTGATTCATAATGAGTTAGTATGCTATGCATACTAGCTCATTATGTCTTTATTTTGCAGGTTGTATAAAAAAAATAAAAAAAAGGCCAGGGGGGGTTTACAACCACTTTAACAGTTCTCATCCAGTTTCACACCATGTGGTCACACACGGCATGCAAAATCTTGTGCAATGTTATCACGATTAAAAATGGACTGTATATAAAAGAATGTAAGATTACCCAAAACGCACAGATCGTGATGTGCAGTTAGATGGTAAGCCCCAAAAAACACAGATAGACTTGTGTAGCGGGGTCCCCAAATTTAACCCCGCTATACCTAAATTTAGGGGTGATCAGAGCATTAGTTAGCTCAGGTCTTTTGATTGTTTGGACTCTGCTTTACTTTTGTAGTTCCCCTTTGGTCGTATAGGTGGTATTGTCACTTATACCCGGGGTTGAACCACAGGTGATGGAGTGGATATTGGATGTCCTTTCTCGGCTGCCGTTGGTGGGCGGTTCTGGTCTGCTGTGCATGCCGGGAGAGGATATATAAGGGGCAGACGCCATTACACAGGGAGCAATTCCCGGGGCCCATGCCCAGAGGAGAGTGATTACGCTGGGGCCATTTTATGCGAGGAGGGAGCTACCCCTCAAAGGGGTAGCGCCCCATCATGATCGAGGAGTTTTGGGCACCTTTAGCTTGAGACTACGGAGTTCCGGATGGGCTCAGTACCTTTGACTGAGTCCATAGAAGAAGCTGAGGAAACCCAGGGAACCTTGGAGGGGTGACCACTCTGACTGAAGGGGAACCGGGGGAGGATTGATCCCATAACAAGAGGGTAGTGATAAAGAGTGCTAACTCGGGAAAGGCCTGTGACCTGTCAGAGGGAAGGATTCCTAGCTTCACGGACTGCCTTAGAGGAGCTGTTTGCTGATTGGAAAGGAGGGATCTCCTTGACTTGGTCCTTGGAGGGGACTGAGTCATTGTTCCAGCATCACGCCGGCTGCTAGTACTATTGAGTGACTATCCGGGTGAGCTGTACCCACTCGGGATCGAGTGGCGACGAAGCCAAGAGTGTGCCTGAATCCACTTCTATCTGCTAACCTTTTTCTTCTCACTTCAACTCTCTGGTTCCTTGAAGCAAGATAAAATAAACTCACGTTGGAGTTGATATGTTGTGTGGACATTGACCTCATTGGGGAAAGTTAAAGACTCGCCTCTATAAACATAGAGGGGAGAACCAGAAGAAGGGGACTTATCAACTGCAGGACCCAAGTATGTAACACCGCCTGACCTCTATAACCTAGAGGACACGAGCATGTGGCATGGTGTGTCCTCTACCTCTGCTTGAGAAGGTAAGAGGGGGAAAAGGATCCATGTGCTACACTTGTGTGATACTAAAGTCTGATATAATACTGTATAAAGTGTGCAGTGTTTTTTTTGTTTTGTTTTTTTCAACTTTACATTTTTATTAATTTCTCAGTTGACATTTTCCAACATTGTTAACACAGAAAATGTTTAGTAACTTATAAAAACTATGGGTATTCCATTTTAACTAAAAGAGTGCAATGTTTTTAATCTCTTTCTGCACAACTGTCATGAAACAGGGTGTATATCCCCAAGCACCAGTGGCCATTAGGGGCGTCTCAAAGGGGGGGTGTTTTTTTTTAAGAACATGAGTAGAGCCTGAGGCTCTAATTGGCTACAAAAAAGGGTGGGCTCGGGGCGCAGAGCACTGCGCCCTGAGCCCACCCAGTTGTGTAACAATAGCAAAATAATATCAAGGAGGAGATGCAGGCCCGCGACCTAGATGGGGTAAGTGTGGAGTTTGCCGATCAACCAAGCGACGGGGTGGGGGATTTCGACTGACAGACCAACCAACCGAACAGGAGGGGGGGTCTGACAGACAGACCAACCAACCAGGGGGGGGGGGGTTTAAGTGCTAAGCACACTAACATTTTTCTGTCTAAATCCCTCTAGTCGGTCCAACAGAAGCTGGGGGAAAAAAACATCAGTGCGTACTAGGCTTCCGTTTCGTATATTAGAAAAGCAGATTACAGCTTGTATTAACACTAATAACAAATTCATTTTTTAAGTCCTTCTTAATGACTAGTCACACTATTAGTGTTCATTCGCAGAGCTTTGCAGGCAGGGCCAGGCCAAGGCAGAAGAGATGTCCACCTTGGGTGTTGTGCCACAGGGAACACAGCTGGGGTGGGAACTTCTCCTGCCTTTACATCACATAGATGTATCCTTCATTGTGGAGAAGCATCCCGGCAGACTTTACAAAAATAAATAAAAAAATTCTATATCCTTATTGCAGTAATGTGACAAAACTCTCTGCAGTATTCCCTGTGAGCTTGGGGTGGGAGGCAGAGCTTTGACTCTCTGGACTCACAGGTAGTGGGTTGAATAACCTAATGTCATTCAATCTAGAGGAGGAGAAGGGCTACATCACTGGATCAGTGTGACTATAGGTGAATGATTTCTCAGATTAAAATTGCAGTCATAGTTTTTTTTTGTTTTTGTTTTTTTTTAAAGGCAGAAGAGTGTAATTTCTATTTGTATGGCTAAACTCAAATTAGGCCCCTTCAATAGAAGACCACATATACACACCTATACAGTAGCCTGTCCCTCCTACCTTTTTTAGAATTGCAGCCTTGGATAGTTTTTTTTATATTCAACACTTCTATAACTGTTGGATGCCTTTGTCCCCTAGTGCATGCTGGTTCCTTTCTCAAACCCCTCAGTAACTGCAGAACTCAGCTATGATTAAGCACCTTTCAATGGTGTGAAACGCATCAGGAATTTTGTTTCTGTACCTCTGTGATCTATGAATTGACAGTTTGGATTTTATTGATTCTGCACAATAAAAGGTGTTGCATCAGAGAGTGGCCATCCAGCATTTTCTTGATTGACAACTGCAGAACTCAACTGACTTTTCTTCAGAACTGCTTTTCTCCCCATTCAAGTCTAGGGGAATGCAAAAGCAGATTGGTGCAGGTAAAATGCACCTACTATGAATTCTGAATGGTTCAGAAGTGTCTTAAGCCCCGTACACACGGTTGGACTTTTGGCCAACAAACTTCATTTTGAGTAAGTTGGACCAACAATCTGACCGTGTGTACGCTCCATCGGACAAACTTTTTTTGCTTTTTTCTTGTTTTCATCGGACAAAAGTTGGGTCTGCAAACGGACAAACTTTTGCCCAACAAAAGTCCGATGGAGCAAAGTCCGACCGTGTACACAGAAAACAATCGGACTTTTGTCCGATGGACAAAACAACTAATGTTAAAATCAACCAACAATAGCAGAAGTTGACCTAAGGGTGGTGGTAAAGAGCAGAAAAACCATGTGATGTTGCAAAAAGTTTTGGGAAAGTTTGCAGAAAAGTCCGAGCGTGTGTATGCTATGGGTGTGCCCGGCCAACTCCGTTCGGACAAAAAACCACGGAAAAGTCAGATGGAAGTCCGACCATGTGTACGGGGCTTTACACTGATGTCAAAATTACTCTAAATTTGCCTATCAAAACCCATCAACACAGGCCCCTGTAATGGGAGCTTCATAGCTAAACTATGTTTTCTAAAATTTTACTTCCATGTGCTCCCTTCGCCTCTGGATAGCAAGGTTTATTAGCTAGTTTAGTCTTGAGGGTGTGTAGAGTAGAGAAACACTTAACCTATTTCTTACCCCCCCCCCCCCCCCTGCAGCTGGGACTCCTCCCTGTTCTGCTCTATTCCCGATATACAGTGTGGAAAATAATTATTTGATCCCCTGCTGATTTTCTAAGTTTTCTCACTTACAAAGAAATGAAGGGTCTTTATTTTTTATCATAGGTGTATATTAAATGATAGAGACGGAATATTAACCAAAATTCCAGAAAAAACACATAAAACAAATGTTATAAGTTAAGTTGCAGTTCAGTGAGTAAAATAAGTAGTTGATCCCCAAGCAAAACATGATGGAGAAACCCTTGTTGGTAAGCACAGAGGTAAGACGTTTCTTGTAGTTGGTGACCAGGTTTGCACTCATCTCAGGAGGGATTTTGGTCCACTCTTCTTTACAGATCTTTTCTAAATCCTTGAGGTTTCTTGGCTGTCTCTTGGCAACTCGAAGTTTCAGCTCCCTCCATAAATTTTCTATAGGATTAAGGTTTGGAGACTGACTAGGCCACTCCATGACCTTAATGTGCTTCTTTCTTTTTCGTACATCACGGGACACAGAGCGACTTAGTCATTACTAATGGGTTATATAGATTACCTTCAGGTGTTGGCACTGGCCAATTCCAAACCAGAAGTACCCTCCCCTATATAAGCCCCTCCCATCCGGGAGCACCTCAGTTTTTTGCCAGTGTCTAAGGTGTTGGCCAAAGAGTAACATGTGTTTTCACTGGGCTTGCGTACAGGTTCTTTTGGGCCTTAGTAAGCTGTTCCGGATCCCACCAAAAAAGCTTCATAGCTAAACGGTCGGTACCCGGGCCTTGCAGCAGAAGAGCAAGGTTTTGCCTGTAATGCCTCTCTTAGGAGGGCTGGACCCTGGGATCCAGAGCTCTGGTCATACCCACGACCAAGATGTTGTCTGTGCAGGGTGCTATACAGGTCCAGGGGAGTGGAATCCTTGGGAACCCGGTCCCTGAAGGTTTAATTACAATGCCTGCCGTGATAGGTGAAGTTTGGACTTCTGTGGACCAAACAAAGTCCTGCGGCGGGGATCAGGTAAGTGGGGGCCCCCAGGAACTTGGTTCTATTGGGGGACCCCCAAGCCTAATTTGTCTTTCTGTCTGTTACCTAACGGTATTCCCGCTAATATCTGTGTTTGCCTGTAACTACTGAAAATGTAAAATTTTAATAGTAGTCAAGAAAAAAAAAAAAAAGGGACCGCGGTACCTGTGTTAAACCACTAGAGGCCGCTGTAGTCCATTTTTCTTGTCATGTGGATCTTTGATTTTCTCAAGTCAAAAGATCCAGGCAGTTGGTAAGTTTCTCTGTGGGAATCCACTTCCTCTGCCCTGTTGCTGCGCTCATCCACCGCACAGGCCCTCCGGCAAAAAGGGCCCTGGCTCCTAGTCCCTGTTTGATTTCGAAAAGGGCGCCAATGGCGCACGGGCGCGCGCGCGGGCGCGTGCACGCGCCTCCTATGAAAAAAAAGGGGCGGGGCGGGTGGATGACGCTCGATGCGCGCCGCGGCGCATCTGCGCATGTGCAGGCGTCCCAGCATGGTTAAAAGACACAGTACAAGTGTCAGCTGGATGCAAACAGAGCTAGCAACAAACAGTGGCACACAGAGGCGGTTGATGCAGGCATCCCCATAGAAAGGCACTTTAGTGGACACCAGCTGGTATATAGCAGCAACTGTGTTAGACTATTACCAGCAAAAATTGGTGTATGACGACGGGAATACCTCAGCTTTGTGCTTAAAGGATATGTCGTCCAGACGCTCCGGAAATAGGTCTTCCAGGAAGCCAAAGGGGTCTCCATCGGGCTCTGAGGATATTGGGCATGCTTGTACTGCACCAATCTCCCCTGAGAATTCAGAGGTCAGTAGCCGTAGAAACCCCGCAGGAGTGCCTGGTGCTGCGGCTGTCCCCAGTCCACCTGCTCCTGTATATATAACAGAGGAGGTTTTATCCTCAACTCTGGGAGGATTGGAAGAGAGATTAACAGCATTGATCGCTGCTTCCCTGTCACAGGAAAAGCGCGTCCGATCTCCGTCTCCTCCTTCAGAGTGCCTGTTAGTGGAGGAACAGCCCCACACAGAGATCGACCTACCTGAAGGGGATCAGGATGAGGTTGATTCAGTTATGGAGGAATCAACAGTGGAAGAACCTTTCTCAGCATCTCAGGCTGAAAGATTATGGGTTCAGTCTCTGACTAACATGGTCCGATCAGCATTTAAAATGCCTCTGGCGGAACCACCATCCACTACGGTTTCCTCGCTGGGGTCGCTAAAAGCTCCCCAGGCTGTCTGTTCCTTCCCAATCCACCCTTTATTAGAAGGGCTTATTTACCAGGATTGGGAGCATCCTGATAAAATATTTGCTCCCCCCAAGAGATTTCCGGTGATCTATCCCATGGAGGATAAGTTCATAAAAAAATGGAGGGTCCCTACAGTGGACGCAGCCATCTCTTCTGTTAACAAATCACTGACATGTCCAGTAGATAATGTTCCAATGTTCAAAGACCCAATAGATAAAAAATTGGAGTCTTTACTAAAATCTGCTTTCTCTACAGCAAGCATGGTGACACAACCTGCGGTAGCAGCGATTGGAGTCTGCCAAGCAGTGAAAGATCAGTTGAAACAAGTCTTAAGGGACTTACCAGATCAGCAGGCTCTTGCCCTAGCTGACCTGCCTAGAGCCTTGTGTTTTGCGGTGGACGCCATAAAGGATACAATCCAACAGGCCTCCCGCTTTACGCTGTCTATAGTACATATGCGTAGGCTTCTGTGGCTCAAAAACTGGTCTGCTGAAGCTCCCTGTAAAAAACTGCTGGTTAGCTTCCCATTTCATGGAGAACGCTTATTTGGAGAAGATCTGGACAAATATATCCAGAAAATTTCTGCCGGTAAAAGTTCACTCTTACCGGTTAAGAACAAGGGTAGAAGTCCTTCTTTTAAGAGGCCTACTTCTCCAGTCCCTGGCACATCGGCTGTGAAACAGTTCCGACGGCCTCCGCAGTCAAATCCAGGGGGCAGAAATCAGGGACAATCACAGGGTAACAAGAAACCCTGGGTCAAGAGAGGTACAAAACCTCCCCCTAAGTCATGAAGGGTTGCCCCCACTCAGTCGGGTGAGGGGAAGACTTCAGTTGTTCACAGAGACCTGGCGGGACACCATCAGAGATGGGTGATCTCCGCAGTAAGTCTGGGATACAGGCTGGAGTTAAAAGACATTCCTCCTGCCCATTTTATAAGGTCAAACGTGCCAAGCGATCCCCAGAAGAGTGGATCCCTCCTTCTGGCACTAGAGCAACTATTGCCCCAAGGGTAATCATGAAGGTTCCCTTGGAAGAAAACGGGTTCGGGTTTTACTCGAACCTTGTCACAGTCCCCAAACCAAATGGGGACATGAGGCCCATATTAAATATAAAAGGGCTAAACAAGTTCCTACATATCAGGACTTTTTCGGATGGAGTCGATCCGATCGGTGGCCACCGCCCTACAAGGGCAGGAATGGTTAGCCTCGATCGACATAAGGGATGCTTATTTGCATATTCCCATCTGTCCGGCCCACCAGAAATTTCTACGCCTTGCAGTAGAAGGGCGCCATTTTCAGTTCAGAGCCTTACCTCTCGGTCTGGCCACGGCACCACGAGTGTTCACAAAAATTCTGGCCCTACGATTGGCCAAACTAGGAACACAAGGTGTAACGATAATGGCATATCTAGACGACTTGTTGCTGATAGACCACTGAGTGAAAAAAACTAGAAGTGGTCGTTCACAAGATAATCAAGTATCTGGAATCTCACGGTTGCATTATCAACCGAGACAAGTCAGCCCTAAAACCAGTCAAAAGCCTGGAATACTTGGGGGCTAAGACTGGATTCAAATCAGAGAAAGATTTTTTTACCTCCAGAGAAGGTGTCGTCTTTGAAAGATTTGACCCACTTAGTGGGTACAAAAAAGAAAAACCATCCATGCGCCTGTGTATAAGGCTGCTGGGAAAAATGGTGGCTTCATTCGAAGCGGTACCCTACGGTCAATTCCATTCAAGGAACTTGCAGAGGGCCATACTGTCAGCCTGGAACAGAAAAGTTCAGGCTTTAGACTTACCAATGTCCCTGTCCCCTTCCGTTCGGAAGAGCCTCCATTGGTGGTTGGTGCCCCAGAATCTGGAAAAAGGGAAACCCTTCAGTCCGGTTTCTTGGAAGGTGGTCACTACAGTTGCCAGCCTCATAGGCTGGGGGGCAGTACTGGAGCAATGGTCTCTCCAGGGCAAGTGGTCAGAAGCAGAGAAGGCCCTGCCCACCAATCTCTTAGAGATACGAGCAGCCCGGTATGCCCTAGTAGCATGGACATCCAAACTCCAAGGGTCACCTGTCAGAGTTCAATCAGACAATGCCACAGCAGTGGCATATATCAATCACCAGGGTGGCACCAGGAGTCGTGCAGCCCAGAGGGAAGCGAATTGCATCCTGGAATGGGCAGAAAGGTATGTCACAGCCATATCCGCGGTTTTCATCCCAGGAGTGGAAAATTGGAGAGCGGACTTTTTAAGTCGCCAGCAATTATGCCCGGGGAATGGTCTCTTCACCCCGAGGTTTTCCAGGCAATATGCCAGCGGTGGGGAACACCGGATGTAGATCTGCTAGCATCCAGATTCAACGCAAAGGTGGACAGATTTGTGTCTCGCACAAAGGATCCCCTAGCTTGCGGTTCGGATGCCCTAGTGTTCCCTTGGGATCAGTTCAAGCTGATATATGCATTCCCACCGCGATTAATCCGCAGAATCAGGGTAGAAAAGAAACCAGTGATTCTGGTGGCTCCAGCGTGGCCCCGAAGGGCATGGTACGCGGAGATTGTAAAAATGTCAGTGGGAAGTCCTTGGACCCTCCCACATCGTCCGGACCTGCTTTCGCAAGGACCGATATACTACCCTTCCTTACCAGCCCTAGGTTTGACGGCCTGGCTATTGAAGCCCACATTCTAAAAAAGAGAGGGCTCTCTAATCCTGTGGTATCTACCATGATCAATGCCAGGAAGCCGGTATCCAGGCAGATCTATTATAGGATCTAGAAGGCGTACATCACGTGGTGTGAGGCCAGGAAATGGCATCCACGTAAGTACGTAATAGGTAGGATTCTGGACTTCCTACAGTGGGCTGTACATAGGAAGCTTGCCTTGAGTACTATCAAGGGTCAGACGGCCTTGTCAATATTTTTTTCAAAGGCCCTTGGCTTTGCATTCATTAGTCAAAGCTTTCATACAAGGAGTGATGCGTATTAGCCCTCCGGTTAGTATTCCCATATGTCCATGGGACTTAAACCTGGTTCTGTCGGTTCTACAGAAACAACCATTTGAACCATTGCGGCACATTTCCTTGGTTCTTTTCACCAGGAAATTGATTTTCTTAGTAGCCATTTGTTCGGCTAAAAGAGTATCGGAATTAGCCGCCTTGTCCTGTAAGGAGCCATATCTGGTTATCCATAAGGACAGAGTAGTATTACGTCCTCATCCAGCCTTCTTCCTAAGGTGGTATCGAGGTTCCATTTGAACCAAGATGTGGTTCTTCCTTCCTTTTTCCCCAAACCTAGTTCGGTAGAGGAAAAGTTATTGCATTCTTTGGATGTAGTAAAAGCAGTTAAAGCTTATCTTAAAGCCACTGCTCAGATTCGTAGAACGGATACTTTGTTTGTTCTGCCGGAAGGCCCCAGAAAGGGTCAGGCAGCATCAAAAATCTACTTTAGCCAAGTGGATTCGACAGGTCATAATACAAGCCTATGGCTTGAAAAGGAGACCGCCTCCGTTCAAAGTTAGGGCGCACTCCACAAGAGCAGTTGGAACTTCATGGGCAGTGCATCACCAAGCCTCCCTGGCTCAAGTCTGTAAGGCCACAACATGGTCCTTAGTACACACGTTTACTAGATTCTACCAGGTAGACGTCAGAAGTCAGGAGGATGTCGCCTTTGGGCGCAGTGTGTTGCAGGCCGCAAAAGAGCCTCATGCCTGATGGCGCCCAGCTTATGTATCCCTCCCCTCATTTGGCATTGCTTTGGGACGTCCCATTAGTAATGACTAAGTCGCTCTGTGTCCCGTGATGTACGAAAAAGAAAAAGGGATTTTTATAACAGCTTACCTGTAAAATCCTTTTCTTGGAGTACATCACGGGACACAGAGCTCCCACCCCTCTTTTTGGGACACTTATTGCTTGGCTACAAAACTGAGGTGCTCCCGGATGGGAGGGGCTTATATAGGGGAGGGTACTTCCGGTTTGGAATTGGCCAGTGCCAACACCTGAAGGTAATCTATATAACCCATTAGTAATGACTAAGTCGCTCTGTGTCCCGTGATGTACTCCAAGAAAAGGATTTTACAGGTAAGCTGTTATAAAAATCCCTTTTTTTGAGTCACTCCTTTGTTGCCTTGGCAGTATGTTTGGGTCATTGTCATGTTGAAAGACCCATCCATGAACCAACTTCAGTGTTCTGGCTGAGGGAAGAAGGTTCTCATCCAGAATTTTACAATATATGGCCCCGTCCATTGACCCCTCAATGCGACAAAGTCAGTCTGTCCCTGTAGCAGAGAAACAGCCCCAGACCTTAATCCTATAGAAAATTTATGGAGGGAGCTGAAACTTTGCGATGCATACTAGCCCATTATGCGTTTAATTTGCAGGCTTTTCAGGTAGAAAAAGAGGAAGTAAAACCCATCAGGGTTTAATCCCTCTTTAAAGCAGGAAAGAATAGCATGTTTGTTATTTAAAAAGAAAGAAAAAAAATAAAAGACGAACCTTTAATACCAGTTTAAGGCACCCAAGTCTAAAATGGAGTCACTCTGTCACATCAGAAGCCCCCTTTTCATATCAGACTCCCAAACTACATCAGAGTACTCAGTCTTCCATCTTTCACATCAGAATCCTCAGCCCTACCCCTCTCACAACAGAATCATCAGTTCCCCCCTTTTAAATGAAAGAACTCCCTCCCCCCCCCCCTTACATCAGATTCCTCAGCCCTACCCCTTTCACAAAATAGTCCCCAGTCCCCCCCTTTCAAAGAAAAGACCCCCCCTCCCTTCACATCAGATTCCTCAGCCCTACCCCTTTCACAACAGAGTCCTCCGTTCCCCCCTTTCAAATGAAAGACGCCCTACCCCTTTCACAGTCCTCAGTTCCCCCCTTTCAAATGAAAGACACTCTACCCCCAGCCCTACCCCTTTCACAGTCCTCAGTTCCCCCCTTTCAAATGAAAGACACCCTACCCTCAGCCCTACCCCTTTCACAGTCCTCAGTTCCCCCCTTTCAAATGAAAGACACCCTACCCCCAGCCCTACCCCTGTCACAGTTCTCAGTTCCCCCCTTTTAAATGAAAGACACCCCACTCCCAGCCCTACCCCTGTCACAGTTCTCAGTTCCCCCCTTTTAAATGAAAAAGACACCCCACCCTCAGCCCTACCCCTTTCAAAGTCCTCAGCTCCCCCTTTTAAATGAAAGATACCCTACCCTCAGCCCTACCCCTTTCACAGTCTTCAGTTCCCCCCTTTTAAATGAACGACACCCTACCCTCAGCCCTACCCCTTTCACAGTCTTCAGTTCCCCCCTTTTAAATGAACGACACCCTACCCTCAGCCCTACCCCTTTCACAGTCCTCAGTTCCCCCCTTTTAAATGAAAGACACCCTACCCCCAGCCCTACCCCTTTCACAGTCCTCAGTTCCCCCCTTTTAAATGAAAGACACCCTACCCTCAGCCCTACCCCTTTCACAGTCCTCAGTTCCCCCCTTTTAAATGAAAGACACACTACCCCCAGCCCTACCCCTTTCACAGTTCTCAGTTCCCCCTTTTAAATGAAAGATCTAACCCCCCCCTCCTTTCCCCCACATCGGAGACCTCAAGCTCCTTGTTTCAAATCAGAGTCCTCGGCTGGCCCATCCATAGAACGTCTATGCAAAAATCTGGGAAGCAGTGTGGCACCCCTAACAAGCCCAGAAGGCACCACAAGGTACCATGGCTGGTTGAGAAGCATTTTCCCCACGTGATACAGAATATTAATTGCATTCTTGGCAAACTTATGGTGGTTCCCAGATCATATATGCATTCATTTTATCTAAATGCTATTGCTGGCAGCCTAAATGACTGTTTTTATCCACATTGTGCTTTTAGGCCTTGTAGCGGTGGCACAGTCCACGTGGTCATTGTTACACCTTTGATCAGTTCTGGTAGTGACCATTGCAAGCTATTTACTTACAGTATAAACAAAAAGTCAGTGCTGGTTCACAGGGAAAAGCCGTGACTGTGCGAATTCTGTATCTGGGAAAGTGAAGATGTCTTTAGTGTCCTTTTACCTGTGCTTTTACTGATAAGCAGACACACAGGATAGTGATAAGGGGTCTATCCTGGAAAGATCACAGGCTTTTAGGAAGCTGAGTAATTTACAGCTGTGGGGTAGACAGAGGTCTTTATGGTGCATGAAAAGCAGTCCTGCATATCTCTACTCTATATACATCACAAACTTCCTCCATCACCACCTCCACTCACTGCTTTCAGGAAGAATACCTTGCCCAAATATACAATGGCCAGGCTGTCAGCCCTAGGAAAAAATACATTGTAAAAGGTTAAAACAACAGTTTAACTTAACAATATGAATAGGCTAAAAGCGCTTATACTGTCTTCTAATGTTGTATATTACAATTTTTATGCATGTAGCGCACCAACCCCAGACTTTACCTGCTTTTCTTCTGCTTGGCCCCTCCGCAGGAAAGAATGAGGCACACCGCACCACAAGCCCGTACCCTCCTGGATGGGGAGGTTGAGTGGTGTTAGTTTCTCGGGCCTGCTTGCAGCCAGTGTTTAAAAACCTCCAGTGCTGACCTCGTTTCTGTGGTAGTCAGAAACAAGCCTTTAGTTCTCCCCAGTAAGCAACTGTCCACACCAACTGAAAGGTCCAACACTTGTTTATTCCTTCTTGCACAATAAACAGTCTCTTTTAGAGCAGACGGGTTGAGACAAACACGGGTCAGATAAGGTGGAAGGAGGTCCAGGCACAAACTTAAATTTGGGTTTCTCCTGTTCTGAATAGCACTAACAGGCTTGGCGCATGGTCACTACCACCGACCATGAGGCGGTCCCTGCCACAGACCAGGTGAATAGGGCCTCTGCCACAGGCCTGGTTGTTGGGTCTCTGCCACCGACCAGATTCACGACGAATTACCTTCTAGAAGTAACGACCCCTGTCAGGGAAAAGGACATCCATCCTGAGAGTGACCAGAGGCCCCACCGTCACCAGCGATACTGTGCTGGGTCTTCGGGAAGGGTCACCTCCCTGGCCTCCTCGTCCTAGATTCGGGCACCCACTTCAGGGGGGCACCCTAGGATCCCTCGATCCCTTGTGGGACCCAGTCGAAGGTACTGGGCCCCGGGCCACTCTCGAAGTACCTCACCCCAGACTGAAGGTGTCTGAGATGGAACAGCAGCTCTGTCTCTGGGCCTAGAGCACCCAGAGACCACCCGACAGGCCTCCGGGCCTAGGGCACCCAGAGGCGACACACCCGCACCCAGGCTTAAGGTGCCTGAGCGCGGAATCGACGACCCCTCTGGAAGATGGCCGCCCCCTTTTATATATTCTCCCGACAGGCACAGCAGGTTCCCCGCCCCGCCATACTGCTGCCGAGAGGGGACAAAAAGGACACAACCTCGTACTGCAGTTCAAACCGGACCCACTGCAACAGCGCCACCTATAGGCCCCAGTGAACTTAACCACCAGTACTATCTCCCAGGGATAGAAATTGTCCTTGAGACCTAACAATTGGTACATCTGAGCCTGGCTACCACTCAGATGCTTCCCCCTAAATGTAACCACCCGCCACACACATATATATATATATATATATATATATATATATATATATATATTTATATGTATGTAGCGGGGTATTACACTTTAATACAGAGAGACTACATCTCCCAGTACATCTTGCAGCACCCAGGGTACATTGCTCCGGAACAGAGACTGCTGGGGCAGACTTTATAAAGGGAAGGTGGAGTTGGTTCTGCCTCTTTCTTGTTCATACATCACGGGACACAGAGCAGCATAGTCATTACTATGTGGGTTATATAGAATTACCTTCAGGTGCTGGCACTGGCAACTTCCAAAACAGGAAGTACCCTCCCCTATATAAGCCCCTCCCATCCGGGAGTACCTCAGTTTTTTGCCAGTGTCTAAGGTGTTGGCCAAGGTTAACATGTATTCATCTGGGCTTGTGTACAGGTTCTCTGGGCCTTAGCAAGCTATTCCGGATCCGACCAAAAAAGCTTCATAGCTAAACGGTCGGTACCCGGGCCTTGCAGAGAAGAGCAGGGTTTTGCCTGTAATGCCTCTCTTAGGAGGGCTGGACCCTGGGATCCAGAGCTCTGGTCATACCCAAAACCAAGAGGCTATCTGTGCAGGGTGCTATACAGGTCCAGGGGAGTGGAATCCTTGGGAACCCGGTCCCTGAAGGTCTAGTACAATGCCTGCCGTGAGAGGTGAAGTTTGGGCTTCTGTGGACCAAACAAAGTCCTGCGGCGGGGAAAAGGTAAGTGGGGGCCCCTCAGGAACTTGGTTCTATTGAGGGGACCCCCAAGCCTAATATGTCTTTCTGCCTGTTACCTAAAGGGTATTCCCGCTAATAGCTGTATATGCCTAAGAAATCCTAGAAATGTTTTTTCATAAGGGAAGTTTTAAAAAAACTGTAAACCTGGAAATGTTTTTTCATAAAGGAGGTTTTAAAAAAAAAAAAAAAAAAGACAAAGGTGCGGTACCTGTGTTTGTCCACTAGAGGCCGCTGTGGAACGTCTTTTTTCTTGGGACTATTCCTTCCATGGTGAAAGTCCAGGCAGATGAGTGAGCTCTCTATCAGGGAAGCTGCATTCCTCTGTCATGCTGCCAAGTAGTTTCCTTCCATCCCCGAGTCCTGGTGAAACAGGGACCCTGGCTCCTCTCCCTACATGGCGCCAAGAGCGCACACGTGCACGTGCGCGCACACATGCTTTCCTTTTATAAGGTTTAGCTTCAAAAAAGGGGGCGGAGCCTGGCGGATGACGCGCTCTGTGCGCCCAGCGCTTCTGCGCATGTGCGGGCGTCCCAGCAAGATAAAAGGACTCAGTCCACGCTGCTTGCTATGGACACAGAGCATGAAAAGGAGCTGGTAGCATGGTATAGGGGCTTACAGCGGGCGGTTGATACAGGCATCCCCAGAAAGACGCATTAGTAGACACCCACTGATGTACATAGCAGCAAATTGCATTAGACTATTTCAGTAAGGGGTGTATTGCGGCTGGAATACCTCAGCTTTGAACTAAGGAATATGCCGCCTAAAAAACTCCGAGATATACCTCTCAGGAAGTGTAGGGGGTCTCCATCGGGCTCTGAGGATCTGGAGCAGTCATCTGCACCCTCCTCCCCTGAGAAATCAGAGGTTAATACCCATAAGGAACCCCCGGGAGTGCCAGGTACTGCGGCTGTCCTCAGTCCACCTGCTCCTGCATATATAACAGAGGAGGTTTTTTCCTCAACTCTGGAGGGATTGGAGCAGAGATTGGCAGCATTGATCGCTTCTTCTCTACAGGAAAGAAAGCACGCCAGATCTCCATCACCTCCATTAGAGTGCCTGTTGGCAGAGCAACAGTCCCAGGAAGGGACCGACCTACCTGAAGGGGATCAGGAGGAGGTTAGCTCTGTTTTTGAGGAATCGACAGTAGATGAACCATTTTCAGCATCGCAGACTGAAAGATTGTGGGTCCAGACCCTAACTGACATGGTTCGATCTGCATTTAAAATGCCTCTTGTTGAACCATCAACTACTGCTGTCTCCTCATTGGGGTCGCTAAAAGCTCCCCAGGTTAATTGCTCCTTTCCAATACATCCATTATTGGAAGGACTTATATACCAGGACTGGGAACATCCTGATAAACTATTTGTTCCGCCTAAAAGGTTTCCGGTGATCTATCCCATGGAGGAAAAGTTCACCCGGAGATGGAATGTTCCTACGGTGGATGCAGCCATCTCTTCTGTGAACAAATCACTGACATGTCCAGTAGATAATGTTCAAATGTTCAAAGATCCAGTGGATAAAAAATTGGAATCTTTATTAAAATCTGCTTTTTCCACAGCAGGGGCTGTTACACAGCCAGCAGTGGCAGCTATTGGGGTCTGCCAAGCTTTAAAGGATCAAATGAAAATGGTCCTGAGGGATTTGCCAGACCAGCAGGCCCAGGCTCTGGCTGATCTGCCTAGAGCATTATGCTTTGCGGTTGACGCCATCAAGGATTCTATCCATCAGGCCTCCCGCCTCACGCTGTCTTTGGTACATATGCGTAGGCTTCTGTGGCTCAAAAACTGGTCTGCTGAAGCTCCCTGTAAGAAGCTCTTAGTTAGCTTCCCATTTCATGGGGAACGCCTTTTTGGCGAAGACCTGGATAAGTATATCCAGAAGATTTCCAGTGGTAAAAGTACTCTCTTACCGAGTAAAAAGAGGTCTAGGGGTCCATCTTTTAAGAGGACTACCTCTCCTATCCCTGCGACGTCTGCTACTAAGCAGTTCCGACGGCCTCCTCGGTCAAACTCAGGAGGTAAAAATCAGGGTCAGCCACAGGGTAATAAAAAGCCCTGGATCCGAAGAGGTACTAAACCAGCCTCCAAGTCAAGCCTATGAAGGGCTGCCCCCACTCAAACGGGTGGGGGGAAGACTTCAGTTGTTCGCAGAGACCTGGCGGGAGACGATCAAAGACAGATGGGTGCTCTCCGCAGTAACTCTGGGATACAAGTTGGAGTTAAAAGAGTCTCCTCCGTCCCATTTTATGTGGTCAGGCATGCCAAGAGACCCTCTGAAAAGAGGGTCTCTCCTATTGGCGTTAGAACAACTATTGCTCCAAGGAGTAATTATGGAGGTTCCTATGGAAGAGTGGGGGTTGGGTTTCTACTCAAACCTTTTCACAGTCCCGAAGCCAAACGGGGACATAAGACCCATATTGGACCTAAAGAGTCTAAACAAATTTCTAAACGTCCGGTCTTTCCGGATGGAGTCGATCCGATCGGTCACCGCTGCCCTACAAGGGGAGGAATGGTTAGCCTCGATCGACATCAAAGATGCTTACTTGCATGTTCCCATCTTTCCAGGTCATCAAAAATTCCTACGCTTTGCAGTAGAAGGGCGCCATTTTCAGTTCAGAGCCTTACCATTCGGTCTGGCCACAGCACCACGAGTGTTCACAAAAATTCTGGCCCCACTGTTGGCCGATCTAAGAACACGGGGTGTAACGATAATGACATACCTAGACGACCTGTTGTTGATGGACCACTCAGTTGCCAAGCTAGAAGTGGTAATTGTCGATACAATCAAGTATCTAGAGTCTCACGGTTGGGTCATCAACCTGGACAAGTCAGCCCTACAGCCAGTGAAAAACCTGGTATATCTAGGGCTACGGCTGGATTCAGACCAGAGGAAGATTTTCTTACCTCTAGACAAGGTATCCTCTTTGAGGGCCTTGGTCCGTCTGCTTTGTGCAAAAAGACAGCCGTCCATACGCCTGTGCATGAGGCTACTAGGAAAGATGGTAGCATCATTCGAAGCTGTACCATACGCCCAATTCCACTCAAGGAATTTACAAAGGGCCATATTGTCAGCATGGAACGGAAAAGTTCAGGCTCTAGACTTCCCGATGGCTTTGTCCCCTTCCGTTCGGAAGAGTCTCTGCTGGTGGTTGATCCCCCAGAATCTCCAGAAGGGAAAACCCTTCAGCCCGATATCTTGGAAGGTGGTCACTACAGATGCCAGCCTTATAGGCTGGGGGGCAGTACTGGAGCAATGGTCTCTCCAGGGCAGATGGTCAAATGTAGTAAAAACCCTGCCCATCAATCTCTTAGAGATACGAGCAGCCCGGTACGCCCTAGTAGCCTGGACATCCAGACTCCAAGGGTCCCCTGTCAGAATTCAATCAGACAATGCCACAGCAGTGGCATATATCAATCATCAGGGAGGCACCAGGAGTCGTGCAGCCCAGAGGGAAGTAAGTCACATCCTGGAATGGGCAGAAAAGCATGTCCCATGTATATCAGCTGTCTTCATTCCAGGGGTGGAGAATTGGAAGGCGGACTTTCTGAGTCGCCAACAGTTATGCCCAGGGGAATGGTCCCTTCATCCCGAGGTCTTCCGAGCAATATGTCAGCGGTGGGGAACACCGGATGTAGATCTGCTAGCATCCAGATTCAACGCAAAGGTGGACAGATTTGTCTCCCGGACAAGGGATCCCCTCGCTTGCGGCTCGGATGCTCTGGTGTTCCCTTGGGATCAGTTCAGACTGATATATGCATTCCCTCCGCTACAATTGTTGCCTCGACTCCTTCGCAGAGTCAGGTTGGAGAAGAAGCCGGTGATCCTGGTGGCTCCAGCGTGGCCCCGAAGGGCCTGGTACGCGGAGATCATCAAAATGTCTGTGGGGAGTCCTTGGACCCTTCCACGTCGTCCGGACCTGCTTTCGCAAGGACCGATATACCACCCTTCCTTACTAACTCTAAGTTTAACGGCCTGGCTATTGAATCCCACATCCTAAAGAAGAGAGGTCTCTCTAACTCTGTGGTATCAACTATAATCAATGCCAGGAAGCCTGTATCCAGGCAGATCTACTATAGAGTTTGGAAGGCGTACATCACTTGGTGCGAGGCCAGAAAATGGCATCCACGTAAGTACGTTATAGGCAGAATTCTGGACTTCCTGCAGTGGGCTGTAGACAGGAAGTTTGCCTTAAGTACTATCAAGGGCCAGGTTTCGGCCTTGTCAATACTATTTCAAAGGCCCCTGGCTATGCATTCACTTGTCAAATCCTTTATGCAAGGTGTGACTCGTATTATTCCACCGATTAAGGCTCCCATATGCCCATGGGATCTAAATTTGGTTCTGTCGGTTCTGCAGAAGCAGCCATTTGAACCTTTGCGGCACATTTCCTTGGTTCTACTCACCAGGAAATTGATATTTTTAGTAGCCATATGCTCGGCTAGAAGAGTGTCGGAATTAGCCGCCATGTCCTGTAAAGAGCCATATCTGGTTATCCATAAGGACAGAGTAGTATTACGTCCTCACCCAGCCTTTCTTCCTAAGGTGGTATCGAGGTTTCACTTGAACCAGGATGTGGTTCTTCCTTCTTTTTTCCCCAAACCAAGCTCGGTAGAGGAAAAGTTATTGCATTCTTTGGATGTAGTAAGAGCAGTTAAAGCTTATCTAAAAGCCACTGCTCAGATTCGTAGAACGGATTCTTTGTTTGTTCTGCCGGAAGGCCCCAGAAAGGGTCAGGCAGCATCAAAATCTACTTTAGCCAAGTGGATTAGACAGGTCATAATACAAGCCTATGGCTTGAGAAGTAGACCGCCTCCGTTCAAAGTTAGGGCGCACTCCACGAGAGCAGTTGGAACTTCATGGGCAGTGCATCACCAGGCCTCCCTGGCGCAAATTTGTAAGGCCGCAACATGGTCTTCAGTACACACGTTTACTAGGTTCTACCAGGTGGACATTAGAAGTCAGGAGGATGTCGCCTTTGGGCGCAGTGTGTTGCAGGCCACAAAAGATCCTCATGCCTGATGGCGCCCAGCTTATGTATGGTGTATCCCCCCCCTCATGTGGCATTGCTTTGGGACGTCCCACATAGTAATGACTATGCTGCTCTGTGTCCCGTGATGTATGAACAAGAAAGTAGGATTTTTAAAACAGCTTACCTGTAAAATCCTTTTCTTGGAGTACATCACGGGACACAGAGCTCCCACCCCTCTTTTGGGGACACGTATTGCTTTGCTACAAAACTGAGGTACTCCCGGATGGGAGGGGCTTATATAGGGGAGGGTACTTCCTGTTTTGGAAGTTGCCAGTGCCAGCACCTGAAGGTAATTCTATATAACCCACATAGTAATGACTATGCTGCTCTGTGTCCCGTGATGTACTCCAAGAAAAGGATTTTACAGGTAAGCTGTTTTAAAAATCCTACTTTTTGGACACCCCCTCTCCTAGCAAGAGGATCTCTGTGCTGAACTGCTGTATGCACAAGGCCTGAAGCCTGAGCCTTGTGCTCTTTTCCAAAGAGCCCTCTGCCAGCCTAGCAGATCCTTAGAGACATCTTCTCCTCCTTGCTGCAGTACACCAGAAGGATTGAAGACTTGGATGTTGGTGGATTCCTGTTCCTAGACGAATCGGCGGAGGAAACCGATTCGGACTTGTCCGGGTGGTGAGAGCTGTTTAAAGAGAGATACTTTATCTTTACTATTCGTTGGGATTACAAAGTTGTTCTTCAAGTGCACCACCGAAAGATTGCTAGCGAATATTGTTTCACTGAACTTCCATTTAGGTCAGTCAGGCCTGACTGCATAGGTAGACATTACTGGGTGTTAGTCTACCCATGAGGGAAAGTAGCTGTAAAAGGGCAGCGCTAGAGTTGCATAGCAATACCTTATTATTCTGATTACTCTGTTTATTTTTATTACTGTTTATTGCAGGGATCTGCAACTTGTTATACTGTTATTTAATTACTTGCCCATTAGCATCAGTAAAATATCTGGGTAAAGTACATTTGGTGTCAGTTTTGCCTACTTTAATAGGAGTTTTAAAGTATATGCTGTGTATGTTTGTTATAGGACTGCGTCACCAACAGTTGCGGTCACGCGGTCCTATCCCACTATCACTAGCTGTGCCACGGGAGGTTAGAGCCGATTGCCAGGGGTTGACAGCGGTGCACTACAGGGCCCAAAATAAAACCAGCGGCTCTCTTAACTGGGGGTAGCGCTACACGTGGGGGCTCGTCTGGGACCCCTGTACGTTGCACGCTGCAATCAAGCCGGTCAGAAGTACCAGCATGGACCCCATCAAAGTAGTCCAATGGTGCGAAGCAGAAGGGACACGCTCAGAAGCGAGCGTGGCCATTGAACTTCCAGGGAGTGACTGGGGAGAGAAACGAATTAAAGAGGTGGTACAAACATTATCCCCGGATAGAAAGGCTTACGTGGTCGCAGTGAGACCAGACCCAAGGACCAACTGCACCTATGCACTGATAGAGTGGGGACAGGATGTCCCTGAAAACTTCCACGGTGCCAGTATAAAATTGTCCGAAAAGACTGAATTCCACCTGACACATCCCAGTCAGAAGCAGTTAGAACCCTTGGACAGGAAAGCAGGGGCTGCTGTTAAATTGCAGGCAGAACAACAGCTGGTTGATCTGAAACGACAGTATCGTAACATACAAGAGAGGTTTCAGGAGACTTCCAGTATGATAGCCGAACGCATTAATGGGTTACGTGTCGCTTTTGAGGATCAGAAAGATGGTCAGATAATGCCCAAACCTGGGAAGGTACTGAAGAAACAAGCTCAGGGCCGCCTGCAGGAAGTAACCATTCGGAAGGATTTCCGCATTGATGGCCAGATAGGAGAAAGAGGGCAGAAGGACAAATTGTCCTACACCAGCCTCCTACACCAAATAGAGTTGGGGCTACAGAAAGGATATCAGGAATCTGACATTAGAGAGGCTGTAATCCATGCCATTAGCCCAGGTTCAAGTGTCAGGGGCATGTTAGTGAGGAAGAGTGGATTGACCCTGAACCAGCTAAAGAGGATACTGAAAAGCTATTATGAGGAGGAAGATGCCGCTGAGTTATTTCATCGACTGATAAATATGACCCAGGATAGTAGAGAGACTCCTCAGAACTTCCTATTCCGGGCCATTGAGCTCAAGGACCGCCTGTTGTCCACATCTAAGGAAGAAGGAACTGGGGAACATTTTGGAGCCGAGCTAGTCCAAAAGAAATTCCGGAGATCTGTGACTACGGGATTGAGGAGTGACTATATCAAGCTACAACTGAAGCAGCATTTGGAAGACCCTTCAACTCCGGATGAGGTCCTCATTGAGAAAGTGAATGAAGCAGATAAGATGGAGATTGAGAGGGACCAATAACAGAGGAAACTTCAACCTCCTAGCACCACAAGTGCCAAAGTACAGCAGATAGATGTCCCCTCAGACACTCTGGAACTCAGTGTACTGGCAGCAAGCACAACCGACAGAGATCCAGAGTTTGGGGTTCTGAAGACTCAGATGTCCAAAATAATGGAGATGGTGACCGGGTCACTGGATGTCAGGTCTGAGATAGACACACTGAAGGTGCAAGTGTCCCAGCTGGCGGAGATGATGAACAAATTGATGGCAGAAAGTACTGGATTGTCCGCCCAAAAGCCCACGAAGCAAGACATCTGTCAAAACTGTGGAGGTGTAGGCCACTACCAGTGAGTATGTCCAAGTCCACGAATGGAGACAGAAGGCTGGTGGAGGCCTCAGAGAAGTGACCCAAGAATGGAGAGAAGATCTGGGCCTTCAAAAATAACTTTCCCTGAACCTGCGAGGGAACGGTGGAGGACACCTGCAGTTTATGCCGTCTCAGTGAACAACGCCTATCAGCCTTCCAAACAACGCCAGAAACGGCATTCCCAGCGCCGGAAGCTAAAGAGAGCACAAGTCCAAGTATGCCAGCCTGCTGTTACAGGTGTTTCCAAAAGGACTGCTACCCAATTGGTAGGTCCTCTGCCTGTAGTGCCTGTTCTGATCAAAGGGATCTACACCAGAGCCATCCTTGATACAGGTGCTCAGGTTACCCTAATGACCAGAGACTTTTACAAGAAGTACCTATCATACCTGCCCCTGGAAGAGATGGGAGACACCAAGATTCAGGGTATCCAAGCAGAAGAGTACTCTTGTGATGGATGTGTGCGGATCAAGTTGTCGTGTGATCCATTGAGGGCTGGGGAGCCCCAGAACTTTGAGACACTGGCCATTGTCTGTCCCTGGCTGCCAGGGCCCTCAAGAAGCTCTCTCATCGTTGGGACCAATACCGATCTGGTGAAACGGCTTTTAGCCCCTGCTGTCCCCAGATGTGATCCCATACCCTCACTACCGGAAGAGGTTCCTGCTTCAGTACCAGAGGAAGAACCAAGAGTAGCTGAGACTGTGACTCCTAGGGAGAAGAGAAGGAAGAGAGTCATTCATCCTCCCCGGAAACTAACTCATGATCAGATGGGAGAAAGTTCCGAAGACACGGTCCTAACCTCAAGAAGGACCATGCCCACATCTGGTCCCTCCACTGTACATTTGGTGGAGGGCAGCCCCAACTCTCTTCCTGGCACAGTTAGACAGGTCGCCCCCACTGAAGCGACCTGTGGACAGGACAGCTCCCCATCATATGATGATTGGTGGGAGGCTCCTCTGTCAATCCTATGCAACCGCATTGAAGCTAAAATGTTTTGCAGATCTAAAAATGTTAGATGTCTTTGGGGACCAAAGATTCAAAGTGGGGGGAGTGTGTAGCGGGGTATTCCCCTTTAATACAGAGAGACTACATCTCCCAGTACATCTTGCAGCACCCAGGGTACATTGCTCCAGAACAGAGACTGCTGGGGCAGACTTTATAAAGAGAAGGTGGAGTTGGTTCTGCCTCTTTTGGACACCCCCTCTCCTAGCAAGAGGATCTCTGTGCTGAACTTCTGTATGCACAAGGCCTGAAGCCTGGGCCTTGTGCTCTTTTCCAAAGAGCCCTCTGCCAGCCTAGCAGATCCTTAGAGACATCTTCTCCTCCTTGCTGCAGTACACCAGAAGGATTGAAGACTTGGATGTCGGTGGATTCCTGTTCCTAGACGAATCGGCGGAGGAAACGGATTCGGACTTGTCCGGGTGGTGAGAGCTGTTTAAAGACAGATACTTTATCTTTACTATTCGTTGGGATTACAAAGTTGTTCTTCAAGTGCACCACCGAAAGATTGCTAGCGAATATTGTTTCACTGAACTTCCATTTAGATCAGTCAGGCCTGACTGCATAGGTAGACATTACTGGGTGTTAGTCTACCCATGAGGGGAAGTAGCTGTAAAAGGGCAGCGCTAGAGTTGCATAGCAATACCTTATTATTCTGATTACTCTGTTTATCTTTATTACTGTTTATTGCAGGGATCTGCAACTTGTTATACTGTTGTTTATTATTTGCCCATTAGCATCAGTAAAGTATCTGGGTAAAGTACATTTGGTGTCAGTTTCGCCCACTTTAATAGGAGTTTTAAAGTATATGCTGTGTATGTTTGTTATAGGACTGCGTCACCAACAGTTGCGGTCACGCGGTCCTATCTCACTATCACTAGCTGTGCCACGGGAGGTTAGAGCCGATTGCCAGGGGTTGACAGCGGTGCACTACAGGGCCCAAAACAAAACCAGCGGCTCTCTTAACTGGGGGTAGCGCTACATATATATATATATATATATGTAGCGGCCTCAACCCTCTCACCCCTTCTCGTTCTCGGCTTGTCTGTCTTTGTTTAGGGGTGTTAGTACCGGGGGGAGGGATGAGATACACCACGGCCCATGTCCTCCATAGTGACGAGGTGAAGGCCAGAAAGATCGGGCCTTGTGTAGGTGCCCTAGAGTCAAGTCCTGTCCTTCGTCCTTGACTCCCCCTTTGCTCCTAGTAACCAGAGTTCCACACACTGAATAGGTCCAACACAGTTTTATTCTTCTCAGCGAATAAATATACAGCACAGTCAAGTTGGGACCTTTGCAACAGAATGGGAGTAGGTCGAGGCACAATCCTTCCCGATATAGCTAACCACTGTGGTGTCACCAGTGGCGAATAGTCACTGCCACTGACTATGTGAAATAGAACATGAATTACCTTTGCTAGCACGGCCCCTGTCAGGGGAAGGATATCCGTCCAAGGGAGATACCGGAGGCCTCTCTGTCACCAGCAATGCTGTGCCGGACTCTCCAGAGAAGTTCTGCTCACCAGTCCTCATAATCTCAGACACGGGCACCCAAGGAGTTAGGGCCCCCTCGGATTCCTCCACCCTCGCGGAACTCAGTCGAAGGTACCGAGCCCCAGGCATCCGCCATAGTACCTCACCCCAGGCTAAAGGTGCCTGAGATGGACTCCATCTCCCGCTCCGGCCAGGTCAAGGGCACCTGGGCCCGGAACACCGGAACGCCAGCACCCAAGCTGAAGGTGCCTGGGTGCGGCCGCGTCCTCCAGACTCTGAACCCCGTGGTAAGGGCGCCTGCCCCTTTTATCCCCTCTCCCTTTGCGTCACAGCGGGTTCCCCGCCCCGCTGTACCAGCGCCAGGGGAGGACAAAAAGGCACAGTCTTGCGGTGTAAGTTCGACCCCGGCCCCGGGCAACAACGCCACCTGTAGGCCTCAGGGAACCTCACACCACCAGAGTCCTCCAAGAACCATAAAAGGGTCTGAGATTCCCTAGCAATCAGTGCATCTGGGTTACACTACCACCCAGACGCTTCCCCTAAATTCAAATACCCACTACATATACATACATACATATACATACACACACACACTACTTAATAGATGTTGTCTAATATATTTTGTATCCTTAGTCATTTTAAAGTTGTTCAATTAAAAAGTTTGCAATAATAGAAATTATATTTTTATTTTTGTGTTTCACACAGTGACTTTTGATGTGACTTTTACATTTTATAGTCTTGCTTGTTCATATTATTGTCATTGTATTAAACACAGAGATTTGTAGATTAGCCACTCGAAAAAACTCTGTCTCTATATGCCTCCTTTTTAATAATTGTTGATATAAGATTTAAAAGTAAAACTAAAGGCTAAACTTTTTTAGTTTTGGATAGCGCAGACATGGATTAGAACCCCTGTCAGCTGTCTTTGGCCCCATTAATGAGATTTGTCCTATCTATTTGTCCTGTTTACCATTGTCATTGAAAGTGAAAGTTATGCCCTGTACACACGATCGGAATTTCAGATGAAACAAGTCTGATGGACTTGTTTCATCGGAAATTCCGATCGTGTGTGGACCCCATCTGACTTTTTTCCATCGGTGTAAAAAAAATAGAACATGTTTTAATTTTTTCCGATGGGGAAAAAAAACCTATAGGAGATTACGATTGTCTGTCTGGAACTCCATCTGAGAAAAATCCACTCATGCTCAGACTAAATTAGGAGACGGGAGCGCTCGTTCTGGTAAAACTAGCGTTCGTAATGGAGATAGCACATTCGTCATGCTGTAACGGACTGAAAAGCACGTAGACTGAAAAGCGCGAATCGGCTAACACCAAACTTTTACTAACACGCGGTAACACGAAATCAGCAAAAGCAGCCCAAAGGATGGCGCTGTTGGAATTGAACTTCCCCTTTATAGTTACGTCGTACGTGTTGTACATTACCGCGTTTTGGACGGTCGGAATTTTGTCTGATGGTGTGTATGCAAGACAGCTTTGAACGGAATTCTGACAAAAAATTCCATCGGATTTTAGCCCATCGGAATTCCGATCGTGTGTACAGGGCATAAAAGAAAATCACAAATGTTGGGTTGTCACCAAAAAAGTAATAGAGGGGAAATCTTCCAATGGAGACACTAGTTCTGGTGACCTGGGGGTCCCCAAGAGATTTGCTATACATTTTTATTAATTTTATGGTATTTAGAGGGTGGATTTTCAGTATTTGAATTTTTTGCATAATTATAGATTTTTTAAATAATAATTAAAGAAGTTTTTTTGTCATATGAATACCATGTTCGGTCCTCCTTTCAACTACTTTCCCCTCCCCTGTCTGGTTCCCCATTGGCATTAGGGTTGCCACCTTTTCTTCAAGCCAAACCCGAGCACTTTAGCGTCGCAGGGCAATTTTTTTTGTTGTAGTATACGCTATAGATTATAAAAGACCTGGGACACCTTTGGGTTCCCCAAGGAAAGCAGTAATGCGGCGGTGGGTGAGTGTGCCCAAAATGCTCTAGCTGACATCATTGCCCAGCCTCCCAGTGATGACGAACCTGCCACCCGACAGCCACTCGTAGCTCCCAGACGGCAACAGATTTGTGTGTGGCTATCTCAGATACTTGGGGAGCCACAGCCTGGTCTGAATGATGTGTCCGGGTTTCAGGCGGACTGAAACCCAGACACATTATTCAAAACCTGGATTTTCCAAGCAAATTCTGGACAGGTGGCAACCCTAATTGGCACCCACTGCTGTCAATCACAGCCAGTGAGCCAATGAGGAGAGAGCTGGGGACGGGACTGAGCCGCAGCTCTATGTGTCTTATGGACGCAAACAGCCGATCTCGGGAGTGAGCACTCACCGGTGCCCCTATTGCAAGCTGTTTGCTCTGGGGGCACTGGTCAAGGGGGAGAAGCCAGGAGCGCTGGTGGGGGACCCGAGAAGAGGAGGATCGGGGCAGCTCTGTGCAAAACCAACTGCACAGAGCAAGCAAGTATGACATGTTTGTAATTTTTCTCAAAAAACATCCAAAGCTTTAATGTCACTTTAATTTGCAGGGATCTCCTCTCACTTCCTGTTTGGCTATGGGACAGGAAGTAAAGGGAAATCTCCACAATGGGACACAGATGGCGGAAAAATAATCTGACAGGAGTTATAATTCTCCCTTGCTCTATTCAAAATAAAAAAAAGTTTTGCCTATAGTTCTACATTAAGACTAAGCTGGAGTACAGAAAAGACACAAATTAATGCAAATCACTATCCATTAATACATTAAATAATTTATTTTTATTGCAAATACCTTTATTTGACTCTTGTAGCAGAGCTTAGACTGGAAGCAGGAGAAGCAACACAGGGAACAATTTAGTTGTGCTATGTGCTAACAAGGAGCATGCTGATAGGAGGAGACAGCAGAGTGACAGATAGGTAAGTTCATCAGTGACCTGCTTCTGCTTTCCCTGTCCAGTCATAGGCTGGGGGAGGGACAAGACCCGTAAGTGTTACTAAACCTAAAAAGAAAAAAAAAAAAAAGATTGCAGCTTCCCACTTTTTAGGCGTAGTAGCTGCATTGTTGTTTTTGCTTTGTTTTCAGTTGGTATTCCTGTGACTAATACATTTTCTGTCCCTGGGTGACTACACTCATTCCTACATTGCATCTATGGAAGGAGCCATGGTTGTCACACAGACTGGACTTCAAACTTAGAATCAAATGAAAACAGAGCGCCACAAAAAATATTTGGGGACTTAAAGTGGACCATTTTTTCAACTTTCCATCTATTAAATCTTCTGCTCTTGTTGTTTTAACTTTGGATAGTAAAACATTTTTTTTCTGCCAGTAACTACCTTATACAGCCCACTTTCTGTTTCTTGTTGTGTAAAAAGCCTCAACTTATGACATCATGCACATCTCTCTCTCGTGCGAGTTTTCCAAGAAGGGAGGGGGGATGAGTCATACGAGGGCCAATGAGAGCTGCAGAGCTGGAGGTGTGCCTCTGTGTGTCTGTCTAAATCCAGGAAGTGAAAAGGCAGCAGCTTCAGCTGCCCACCATTAAAAATCAATGCAGCCAGACTCAGTGGAGGGAGATTTCAGCATAGATTTTTCAGCATATTTGGCAAGTACGGAATCACAGTATATATAAAATAATATGCAAAGTGGTTGGAGGGAAGCTTCAGAATGGCAAATATGTTTTTATTACAAATTAAGTGAGCAGACTGCAGTTCCTCTTTAAATATCAATAAACAGACCGCTGCCACTCTAGTTTGATGGAGCATCAAATAAAACACTGTTAGGAAAAAAGAGCAGCGCTGGTCTTTGATACCCTCTGTACTTTCCCAATAATACCACTGGTGACTAATATACAGTATAAACAACACCTTCAGTGACATAAAACACACTAAATATGCAAATTGTGCTAAAAATTAGCATCAAATGACATTTCATATAAAGTGCCAACATATAAAAAATGTGCCAAAATTACATGACCATAAAGTGCAAACGATGCATAACCATAACCGGAGCGACTATGACATGGATATGCAATTAGCGGACCTCCAGCTGTTGCAAAACTACAAGTCCCATCATGCCTCTGCCTCTGGGTGTCATGCTTGCTGCTGTCAGAGTCTCGCTATGCCTCATGGGACTTGTAGTTTGGCAACAGCTGGAGGTCCGCTAATTGCATATCCCTGGTCTATGATGACATCACATGACGAAACGCATAGGGCGGGGCAAGGACGTTGACTTCACTGGGCACGCCAGTATCATATTCGCAGCTTTAATACCGGCCGGAGATGATAGGCTACATGATTAAGCGTTGTTACCCTAGTGTCGGGAAGACACTATGAACATGTGAGTGCTTCTACTTATTTTAAACAAAGCCTGTTTTTCAAAGTTTTTACGCTATGGAAGTCTTCCTTCTTCTATCCTCCTTTCATATGTGATTGGGACCTGTGTGAGAGGGTTTATTGTAAGGAACCTTGAAGGGATCGATATTTGGCGCAGTAGATGGCTTATAACTTGACCAGCCAATTGTTCTGGTGAGTCAATTTAGTGTGAATATTGAAGGATCACACTGGGTGTGTTGCGCACAGTGGCATGAGAAACACTTCTGAGAAGTATATACAGCACAAGATTTGAATGTTTTTGGGACTTTCCTTTTTATTACATTTTTTTTCATATGGACTTTGATTATTGGATCGTACAGCTATTATTTTTGGGCACTTTTATCTTATTGATTTTTATACCTTATCAGCACTTTATGGGCATGTAGCATTTGCACTTCATGGTGATGCCATTTAGGCACATTTTTCACAAGAACAATGTTTGTATATGTTGGCACTCAGGGCCGCCATCAGAAATTTTGGGGCCCCTTAGCCACGAATTGAGGAGCAGGGGGTGTCGCAAGTTGAGAAGCAGGGGGGTGCCACAAATTGAGAAGCGGGGGGGTGCTGCCGCTAATTGGGAAAATTGAGAAGCGGGGGGGTGCCGCGAATTGGGAAGTGGGGGGGTGCCACGAATTGAGAAGCAGGGGGGGTGCTGCCGCCGCAAATTGGGCTCAGGGGGGCTTTGGGTGCTGACAAAAAATAAAAGAAAAGTGGGGGTTGCCATCCTCTGGGCCCCTTACAAAAAAAATAAAAAATAATAATAAATTTAAAAAACAAATAAATAATTTTATAAAAAAAAAAAGGGGGGGTTGTCATCCGGGGCCCTGGGGACCTCCGGGCCCCTGAGGACCTCTGGGCCTCTTACCAAATTTTTTTATTTTTTTTTAATTAAAAAAATTTTTTATAAAAAAAAAAAAAAAGGGGGGGTTGCCATCCGGGCCCCTGGGGACCCCCGGGCCCCTTACAGGTGTACTGCCTGTACCCCCTGATAGCGGCCCTGTTGGCACTTTATAGCAATACAAAAAAAACTTTCAATCGTTCATCTACATATGTCTTGATATATTTAACTTTTTATATATATATATATATATATATATATATATATATATATATGTATATATATATATATATATATATATATGTATTGTTATGGAATTTATACTATCAGCGTTCTAATCAACTATTTGCACTTTATGTAATGAGATTTTTATTTATTTAATAAACTGTGGACCATCTTTACCATATACAGTATATACTGTAAATCCCAGGGCATAGTCGTATTTTTATGTTGGCACTTTATATGAAATGTAATTTGTTGCTAATTTTTAGCACAATTTGCATATTTAGTGTGTTTTATGTCACTGAAGGGGTTTATTTATATATTGGTCACCAGTGGTATTAATGAGAGGGTACAGAGGCTAGGACAGACCGGCGCTGCTCTTTTTTCCTAACAGTATTTTAAAGGACTTCAAACATGTGTCCATCTAATTACACGGTGGATTGATGGAACTAGCAGTTTATACAATAAAGATAAGGATGTTTGTGCTTTTTTTTAAGGACACAGCATTTCTGGAAGATAAAAATGGGTATTTTCTGTACTTTCTAAAAATATTGTTAGCATGAAAAATGAAAACTAATGCAGACTACTACGGACTACAAACATGTCCGTATCTCTTTATCTCCATTACATGGGAGGTAGGACAATTAGTAGTTTACAGAAGAGAACTAGGTAGGAAGATATTCTTTGGTGCACCCCACAGAAAGTGTCAAGGACAGTGCATTTCTGGCAGGACCAACAGGTATTTGCTGAAAGATGGCTACAGCGCAGGCTCAAAATGCCAGGAGGGCAGCCATGGACATCCTCCCATGCTTGCGCTGCCTGCGCTCCCTGTGCTCCCTATTGTTACAGAGTCTTTCCTGACTTGGCTGATCACAGATCGGGGTAAAGGGCCAATCACAGCAGCCCTTTACTATGTGATCAGCTGTCAGCCAATGACAGCTGATCAAACGATGTAAACAGAAGCCGGTTATCGTCTTTTTTTTTTTTTTGTTCCCTCACGCTGACAGCCAGCTTCTGTTAAAGGGAGATCAGTCCCAAAATTGCCAACCAGTGCCACATATCGGTGCCCATCAGTACTGCTAATGAGTGCCCACCAGTGCCACCTATCAGTGCCTCATCTTCAGTGTCACTTATCAGTGCCACCTATCAGTGCCTCATCTTCAGTGTCACTTATCAGTGCCACCTATCAGTGCCTCATCTTCAGTGTCACTTATCAGTGCCACCTATCAGTGCCTCATCTTCAGTGTCACTTATCAGTGCCACCTATTAGTGCCTCATCTTCAGTGTCACTTATTAGTGCCTCGTCATCAGTGTCACTTAACAGTGCCACCTAACGGTGCCCTCTTATCAGTGCTAACCAGTGCTGTCTCATCAGTGCCACCTATCAGTGCCCTTCAGTGCAGCCTATCAGTGCCCATCAGTGTCTCATCTTCAGTGCCGCCTACCAGTGCCTATCAGTGCCCATCAGTGCCACCTATCAGTGCCTCATCTTCAGTGCCACTTATCAGTGCCACCTATCAGTACCTCCTGATCAGTGCCCAACAGTGCCATCTTATCAGTGCGAACCAATTTTGTCTTATCAGTGCCACCTATCAGTGCCCATCAGTGCTGCCTCATCAGCGCACATCAGTGAAGGAGAAAAATTACCAGTTTGCAAGATTTTATAACAAACTATGAACATTTTTTTATTTATTTTTTGGTATTTTTTCATTTGTTTGGCAAAAAACAAACAAACCCAGCGGTGATTAAATACCACCAAAAGAAAGCTCTATTTGTGTGAAAAAAAATGATACATATTTAATATGGATACAGTGCTGCATTACTGCTCAATTGTCATTCAGTGCTGAAAGCTGAAGATTGGCCTGGGTAGGAAGAGGGTAAAAAGTGCCCAGTGGGCAAGTGGTTAAAAAAAACAAAAAAAAACAAACGAATGCAGCCATCATATCTAAGAACTGTAAACTGCAATATAAAACATTTTAATCTTGGGTTTAGTTATCCTTTAATAACTCTACTTTGTAATTACCATGCAGTATTGAATGTAAAAACAAAAGTTCCCTGTTTTTTTTCTCTAAGTCTGAGCCAAGGTATAAAGAGTAGAGTATTAGGAGTGATAAGGCGTTGCGCAGGGTTGAGCGGTGTGCAGTGCAGCTCTCTAGCTGATCCATATTCTGTATTCCGGGCAGAGGGAGGGTGCTTTAATTCAGTGTCTTGCCTTTTGTTCTCTCCCTGCTCCCCCTCCATGCCTCCACCCCCCAAACAATCGTTTTTCAGTAACACTGAACTCAAAGCCTCAGTACTCAGGGACTGAAACTTGTCTCACATCCAGCTCTATCCAACACAGGAAAAAATGTGAGAGGGAGTCGAAGGGGGGAGTCCATGGTAAGGCAAGAGGGCTGTTCCAGCTTTGTACCTGCCCTCCAGGTGTGCTCACAATCCTGTGGAATGTCAGAGACAGCAGAGCAAGGTCTGAGTCACGCACAGCACTCCATAAAACTTCTTTTCTTCTTCCCTCTTCTGCATTTTTCACAGGCAGGGAAGAAAAGACCTGTCTCTCCTGCAACACAAGCAACTCCAATCTTTCCCTCTGGACCTTGTTTTTTAGCAGGATACCATCAACCGTGAAGAATTACAAAAGGACCAACCAAGGATTGGCATCCACTTCTCAAACTGTGCTCCGGGACATTGGAATTATACACAACCATTTGCTCTTTGGGGCTGAATTAAAGGAAACTTCTATCTGGTAAGTTGACCTTACACAAAGCATTGCCTTTTATTCGTTTTCCTGATCACTGTACTATTGTGGACTAAAATGATGCATTATATTTAAAGAATACTAAAACTCGTGTAGAGGATTTAAAAAAATCAGTAGCCGTGTACGCAACGATAAAAAATATATTGCGCAGATTAGTCGCTAAAATACAACTCTGGGTCGCAAACTCTTCAGTAGTTTCTTCTTAAGTTCGGTATCAAATCATTTTCTTAGTGTTCCGTATGTTATGTTTTACTGCAACGTGCATTAAACGTGCACAAAAAAGAAGTTCATGCAGAAATGCATTGGGGTAAACATATAATCATTATTACAGGTAATCTATTTTTACTATAGCATGGGTTTGCATATGAGAATCTGCAAATGCTATGAAGATTATAACAGATGCCTACAGTGTTCAGATCTGTTGAGGTAGACTGAAGTTAGGAGTAGAATCCCATTGATTGGACATACACAGCTCAATAAGAGATGCCTACAGTGTTCAGATCTTTTGAGGTAGACTGAAGTTAGGAGTAGAATCCCATCGATTGGACATACACAGCTCAATAAGAGATGCCTACAGTGTTCAGATCTGTTGAGGTAGACTGAAGTTAAGAGTAGAATCCCATCGATTGGACATACACAGCTCAATAAAAGATGCCTACAGTGTTCAGATCTGTTGAGGTAGACTGAAGTTAAGAGTAGAATCCCATCGATTGGACATACACAGCTCAATAAGAGATGCCTACAGTGTTCAGATCTGTTGAGGTAGACTGGAGTTAGGAGTAGAATCCCATCGATTGGACATACACAGCTCAATAAGAGATGCCTACAGTGTTCAGATCTTATTGAGGTAGACTGTGAAGTTAGGAGTAGAATCCCATCGGTTGGACATACACAGCTCAATAAGAGGCAGCAGATGCCTACAGTGTTCAGATCTTATTGAGGTAGACTGAAGTTAGGAGTAGAATCCCATCGGTTGGACATACGCAGCTCCATAAGAGATGCCTACAGTGTTCAGATCTTATTGAGGTAGACTGTGAAGTTAGGAGTATAATCCCATTGGTTGGACATACACAGCTCCATAAGAGATGCCTACAGTGTTCAGATCTTATTGAGGTAGACTGTGAAGTTAGGAGTAGAATCCCATCGGTTGGACATACACAGCTCAATAAGAGACAGCAGATACCTACAGTGCTAAAATCGTATTGAGGTAGACTGTGAATGTAACAGTATAATCCCATCAGCTGGCTATACACAGTTTAATAAAAGCAAGCAATGCAACCAATTCAAATGTCGCTTCGGGCAATCAGGTCATGCAGAGGTGTGGTTACCATTTTTTTTTTTTTTATACACAAAAAGATTTTCCAGCACGTTAAAAGGAATAGATAAGAGTCTGCAAATGAATTGGAAATAGTATTTGGATTACAGCAGATACCTACAGTGTTTAAATCTTATTGAAGTAGACTGTGAAAGTAACAGTATAATCCCATAGGTTGGACATATACAGCTCAATAAAAGCAAGCAAATGCAACCAATTCAAATGTCGCTTTGGGCAATCAGGTCATGCAGAGGTGTGGTTACCATTTTTTTTTTTTTCAAAAAGATTTTCCAGCATGTTAAAAGGAATAGATAACTAATTCCATTTCTTTGCTGTAGTATGAGTTTACTTAGAAGAATCAGCAAATGCTTTGAAGACGCCTTGGATTACAGCAGATGCCTACAGTGTTAAAACATAATTGAAGTAGAGTGTGAAAGTAACAGTATAATCCCATCGGTTGGACATACACAGCTCAATAAAAGCAAGCAAATGTAACCAATTCAAACGTCGCTTTGGGCAATCAGGTCTTGCAGAGATGTGGTTACCATTTTTCTTTTAATATACAAAAATATTTTCCAGCATGTTGAAAAGAATAGAAAAAATAATTCCTCTTTCATAACTGTAGTACGAGTTTACTTAGAAGAATCTGCCAATGCTTCGAAGAGACATTTTGAGGTAGACTGTGAAATTCAGAGTATAACCCCATTGGTTGGCCATACACAGCTTGTTAAAAGACTGGAGATACCTACAGTGTTAAAATCTTATTGAGGTAAAATGTGAGGTTAAGAGTATAATCCAATGGTTTGGCCGTACACAGCTCGTTAAAAAAAGAATATAATCCAATGGTTTGGCCGTACACAGCTCGTTAAAAAAAGAATATAATCCAATGGTTTGGCCGTACACAGCTCGTTAAAAAAAGAATATAATACAATGGTTTGGCCGTACACAGCTCGTTAAAAAAAGAATATAATCCAATGGTTTGGCCGTACACAGCTCGTTAAAAACACCTACAGTGTTAAAATCTTATCGAAGCAGATTTTTTAATTCGGAGTATAATCCCATTGGTTGGTCATACACAGCTCGATAAAAGGCAGCAGATGCCTATAGTGTTAAAATCTTATTAGGGTAGACTGTGAAGATAGGAATATTAATCTCATGGTTTGGCCATACACAGCTCAATAAGAGACTGGAGATGCTTACCGTGTTCAAGTCTTATTGTGGTAGACTATGAAGTTAAGAATATAATCCAATGGTTTGGCCGTACACAGCTCATTAAAAGACTGGAGATACCTACATTGTTAAAATCTTATTGAGGCAGATTGTTAAATTCGGAGTATAATCCCATTGTTTGGCTTTACACAGCTCGATAAAAGGCAAAAGATACCTACAGTGTTAAAATCTTATTAAGGTAGACTGTGAATGTAACCGTATAATCCCATTGGTTGGACATACACAGCTCAATAGGAGACAGCAGATACCTACAATGTTAAAATCTTATTGAGGTAGACTGTGAATGTAACAGTATAATCCTGTTGGCTGGCCATATACAAAAACAAAAACAAGCAATTCGACCAATTCAAGCATTGCTTTGGGCCATCAGATTGTGTAGAGGTGTGGTAACCGCTGTTTCTGATTTCCGGAACCAATTTGTTTTTTGATTACACAAAGAGATCAGAAAGGAATATATAAATGATCCCATTTTCTTTTCTGTAGTATGGTTTTACATACAAGAATCTGCAAATGATTTGAAAAGTCCTTAGATTACAGCAGATACCTACCTTCAAATGTTATTGAGGTAGACTGTAAAGTTATGAATATAATCCCATTAGTGGGCCATACATCACTCAATAGAGGACAGCATACACAGCTTTGACGAGTCCTAGAAGATACCTACCTTCAAATCTTATTGAGGTAGAATTTGAAGTTATGAAAATAATCCTATTAGTTGGCCATACACCACTCGATAGAGGAGAGCCGATGCCAACAGTGTTTTAGGCACAATCCTATTGAAGTAGACTGTGAAGTTATGAATATAATCCCATTAGTGGGCCATACATCACTCAATAGAGGACAGCATACACAGCTTTGACGAGTCCTTTAATTACAGAAGATACCTACCTTCAAATCTTATAGAGGTATAATTTGAAGTTATGAATATAATCCTATTAGTTGGCCATACACCACTCGATAGAGGAGAGCAGATGCCTACATTGTTTTAGGCACAATCCTATTGAAGTAGACTGTGAAGTTATGAATATGATCCCATCAGTTGGCCATACACCACTCGATAGGAGGACAGCAGATGCCTACGGTGGTTTAGGCACAATCTTATTGAGGTAGACTGTGAAGGTAACTGTGAAAGTATAATCCCATTGGTTGGCCATACACAGTTCAACAAAACAAGCAATGCGACCGATTCAAGCATCACTTTGGGCAAACCGGTTGTGTAGAGGTGTGGTAACCTTAACTTCTGATTTTCAGAACCAATTTTTTTTATTTAAGGAATCGTTTGAGGAAAAGGTTTGTAGGTTTGTTGACTTGAAGGTGGTTTCAGTCTGGTCTAATGTCTCACTTCCCAGTGTTCTCAAGGACACGTCTACTATGGTCACCCATCCACAGTGCTTGCATTCCAAGCACAGCAATTAAATACATAAGTTTCCACGTTTGGCGGTAACTGGGAAGTTGCACTTCACACACAGTTGGCTGCAACAAAACATAAACAAACAGTTTGCTCCCATTACCCACTCCCTGGTGTAGAAAGTTCAATGCTTTTCTCCAGTTTAACCCTTTAATCAGCTGACTGCGACTGACAGCTTTGTAAAGTGTCTGAATACAATGTCACTTTAATATATCCCTAAGCATGTTGGGACACTGCAAATAGTTGTGTGACGGGCCACATAAATTATACAATGGATGTTTTGTTAGAACTCCTCTCCCATTGTTACTTGATACTCTAGGATAGGATTGTGGGTGTGAGCAGGTATAAGTCAGCAGAAAACATCCCTCCGGGGACTAAGTATTCAGTATGTAGGATCAGTAGAGTGTATGTTGCAAGGATTTATCAAGTGAAGAACAAGTCCAAGTGCCTGATTAGTAAGGCCAGCCTGGGGACCTCCCACAGCTAATACTGTTCACTGGTGTCAGTTGTTTGGGTACGTGCAAGGGCAAAGGGTGGTCAACTCAGAGCTATTCATTGTTCTGCAATTTAAAATCCTTTCTTTTACAGAAGGTTAACCAGATGGATCACCCCAGGCCAGTACTAATAAAATATGTTGGGCTGGTGACTCTGAGTGGAGATTCTGCACCATATACACATCAATCAGAGCAGTAGCTGCAATTAATAACACATGCTACACATTATACAGCTGCCCACTACCCGTTCAGACCTGCGATCACAGAAAGAAGTCTTCCAGAGGCTCTGAGAAGCCACATGACCAAATGGCAATAGTGCAAAGGAAATTGATGCTGGAAGATAGCTAGGAACACCTATCTTTAACTAAGTCCAATAATTACTTCACCACCATGGCACACTTTGCTCAAATAAATCTATCCCTAACATTCAAGGGTTGGTTTGTTGTGTTTGCCCCACAGACTAAAGGTTCCCAGTTCCCTATAAGATGGATAAATAAGAAAAGTGCTACTGGGCAGCATGGGGGCTGAGCCTAAGCTTGCCATATACGATGAACCAGCCTAAATTCACTCCAGGTGGCCCTGTTGGCACTCTACCACCCGAAATCCTCATTGGGCAATCTTTAAAACAGTTTATGCATCCAACCAGATGTCCAGGTTTTTTTGAGAGCTGGCAGTGCCGGCTGGCAGAATGCAATAGACTGAATGGGGGGATTCCTCTATCCATGCTGTTTCTGAATCTGTCTGTCTGATTTATTTTCCATTCAGCCTGCTGGCTGAACTAAGCAAAATCTGTGTGTGTATGACCAGCTTTAGACAGCACGCAAGTAGAAAATAATCTGACTGCCAAATGTGTCTTTACCCTGTCTGTATCATATGAGGCTCCTGTGGGGGTTGTTGAGGGATGTCATTAACCCATTCTTATTGTGCATACATTTGTGTCTTTATTTTGAAGTATGGGATATTAAATATTTTGAATACATCACTGGTATGGCGATGCAGTCATTTTTTGTATTAGAATTTACAGGTATATGGGTGCTAGGATGCACACCTAGTTGTGCCGAGAAGTTTGGTTATGGAATTCCCATCAACCGGCATAACAATTTGTATATACAATATACAGTCTAAGATTACTTTTGCCTTAACCTAGCAAGGTTTACTGAGAGTGTCTAAATGCCAACAGTGGCACATTATTGCCTACTCAGAGTGTCTAAATGCCAGTGGTGGCACAGTATTTCCTACTGAGAGTGTCTACATGCCAATGGTGGAACGGTATTGCCTAGTAAGAGAGTTTAAATGCCAGTGATGGCACAGTATTGCCTGAGTGTCAAAATCTCAATGGAGGCACAGTATTATCTACTAACAGTGTCTAAATGCCAGTGGTGGCACAGTATTGTCTACTGAGAGTGTCTACATGCCAATGGCGGTACAGTATTGCCTACTGAGAGTGTCTTAATGCCAATGGTGGCACAGTATTTTCTACTAATGCCGTGTACACACGACCATTTTTCTCGTCGGGAAAAATTTCATTTTTTCTCTTTGACGAGAAAAACGCCCATGTGTGGGCTTTCCAGCATTTTTCCCGACGAGAAAAACGTCAAGAATCACGACGAGAAAAATTAGAACATGATTCACAGCATTTTTTTCCGCGGCAGTTTTCCCATAGGGAAACACTGCCAGGGAGCCTACACACGGTCGGTTTTCTCGACCAAGAGAAAAAATGTAATGAAAACCAGCCGTGTGTAGGGGACCAAGCCGGTCCTCGTTTTTCATGTCGAATTTCTCGGCGGTGTTTTCACCGTCGAGAAAATCGATCGTGTGTACACGGCATTAGAGTTTCAAAATGCAAATGGTTACATAGTATTGTTTACTGAGGGTGTCTAAATGCCAATGGTGTCACAGTATTTCCTACTGAGAGTGTCTATATGCCAATAGCGGTACAGTATTGCCTACTGCCAGTGTCTAATTGCCAATGGTGGCACAGTATTTTCTACTGACAGTGTCTAAATGCCAATGGTGGCACAGTATTGCCTACCAAGAGTGTCAAAATGCATATGGTGGCACAGTGTTTCCTACTGAGAGTGTCTATATGCCAATAGTGGCACAGTATTGCCTACTGCGAGTGTCTAAATGACAATGGTGGCACAGTATTTTCTACTGAGTGTGTGTAAATGACAATGGTGGCACAGTATTTTCTACTGAGAGTGTCAAAATGCCAATGGTGGCACAGTATTGCCTACTGACAATGTTTAAATGCCTATGGTGGCACAGTGTTGCTTACTGAGTGTCTAATTGCCAATGGTGGGATGGTATTGCCTACTGAGAGTATCTACATGCCGATGGAGGCACAGTATTGACTTTTTTTATACTTCGTATCTTTTAAACCATGGATATGCAATTAGCGGACCTCCAGCTGTTGCAAAACTACAAGTCCCATCATGCCTCTGCCTCTGGGTGTCATGCTTGCTGCTGTCAGAGTCTCGCTATGCCTCATGGGACTTGTAGTTTGGCAACAGCTGTAGGTCCGCTAATTGCATATTCCTGTTTTAAACCATATAGGCACCATTGAAATTGTTCCAAACTTTTTTTGAAGAGTAGTTTACTGTATGTGGGGCATACACATGTATACAACGTTGTGTGTAGATAACAGAGTACGTTGTATAATCATTAAACAGTGTGAACTCATACAAGAACAATTGCCATTTAGTTACTTACATTATTTAAATTAGCTACAGTAAACCCAGTACAAACCTTTGGACTCCAGAATAAGCACATGTTGGAAAATATATATACCGTATATACTCGAGTATAAGCCGAGGCACCTAATTTTACCACAAAAAATGGGAAAACTTATTGACTCGAGTATAAGCCTAGGGTGTCCATCTGCATGCCTCACTGTGTCTCACTTTGCCTCACTGTGTCCATGTGCATGCCTCACTGTGTCCATGTGCATGCCTCACTGTGTCCATGCCTCACTGTGTCCATGCCTCACTGTGTCCATGCCTCACTGTGCCCATGCCTCACTGTGCCCATGCCTCACTGTGCCCAATCTCCCTATCTGATCTCCGGCGCTGTGTGACTAGACTGATGTTTAACATAGGAGTCTATGGAAGGGGTACCCGGATTTGAAAAATCGGTGCTCCCCGGCCGTAGGTCCCCTAGACAACAAACTTTGGAAATTGTAGATGAAGGGTGGGGCTACATGTGTGCCAAGTTTGAAGTCCAGAGGACCTAGGGCCGGCCAGTACTGGGTCCCCAAAATCACAGTAGAAATTACCTTTTAACATGGGAGTCTATGGAAGGGGTGCCCGGCTTTGAAAAATCAGTGCTCCCCGGCCGTAGGTCCCCCGGACAAAAAACTTTGCACACTTATAGAGGAAGAATGGGGGTACATGTGTGCCAAGTTTGGGGTCCAGGGGACCTACAGCTGGCCGGAATCAGGCGCACAAAATGAAGATGGACACAGACTCGAGTATAAGCTGAGGGGGGCATTTTCAGCACAAAAAAGTGTACTGAAAAACTTGGCTTATACTCGAGTATATACGGTAAGCAGAGTTTATTCTGTGAAAACCGTATATGTCAGAGGAATCCATACAGCAATCAGTAGATCTGAAAGTACTGGCAGCTGAATTTATAAGCAAATCAAATATCAAAGTTGAGTTTGGCCCCACCCCTTAAGTCTCCCAATCCTCTCTATTGCTCACCCTAGTGGATGGGTGGTCCCAGAGAGTGCAAGGGTCAGGAGTAAGTAATTCACAAACTGCAGGGGTCAGGAGTGCATAACACACATTGTGAATTACTTACTCCTGACCCCTGCAGTTTGTGAATGACCTACTCCTGACCCCTTTACTATGTGCGTTATGCACTCCTGACCCCTAGAGTTTTGTGAATTACTTACTCCTGACCCCTACACTGTGTGTGTGCTATGTACCTCTCACCCCTGCACTATGTGTGCTATGCACTCCTGACCCCTGCAGTTTGTGAATTACGTACTCCTGACCCCTGCACTAACTGCAGGGGTCAGGAGTGCATAGCACACATAATGCAGGGGTGAGAGGTACATAGGACACATCTAAAGTTTAGATCTACTTTAAAGCGGAGTTCCGCCGTTTGTTTTTGTTTTCTTTTTAGAAGTCAGCAGCAGCTGCTGACTTTTAAAATAAGGACACTTACCTGTCCAGGGCACCCGCGATGTTGGCACCCGAAGCCGAGCTATCACTCGGCTCTCAGATGCTGCCGCCACCATCTTCGGTAAGGGAATCAGGAAGTGAAGCCTTGCAGCTTTACTTCCTGGTTCCCTACTGCGCATGCGTGACTCGCGCTGCACGATCCCACTAGTCCCTGCTGTCTTCTCGGACCTGTGTGTGCCAGAAGACAGCGGCGGGGGGGGGGGACGAAGGAAGTGGCGTAGATACCCGCAGGTGGCTCGGGTATCTATGCCCGGAAGTGGGAGCAAATACCTGTATTACACAGGTATCTGCTCGCCCCTGAAAGGTGCCAAATATGACACCATAGGGGGGGAGGGTTCTGAAAAGTGGAAGTTCCATTTTTGGGTGGAACTCCGCTTTAAGTGCCTAATAAAAATTTAGGCCCAGTTCACACTGCCGCGACCTGAAAGTTGAGTGACTTTGACAGAAGTTTTCGGCACGACTTCAACGTGACTTTGAAGTAATCTTCCTGTAATGTCAGATCCAAATCACATCAATTAAGATGAGGATCCGACTTGGATGCGACTTCTACTTAATTCTATGGGTTGTAATCAGACAGAAGTGGGACTAATGTAGTGCAGGAACCTTTTCCAAAGTCGGAATGACACAAGTCAGCTCTCATAGGGAAACATTGCTTTTTACATCTCATGCGACATGAGCTCCCAAAGTCCGAGCACGTGTCGCACCAGTGTGAACCGGGCCTTAAGCTTAAAACGGTCATTTCAAGTATTCCAGGGAAGTACAGTTGTGACTAATGGAGGTGTGGATGGAAGCCTGGCATCTTAAATTTGTCATTTTGAAAAGGGTCAGTAATTCAGTAATCACTTTAAGCCACATACATCTCTAAGCTGGCCTGAAATTCGATCAATCCTTCTTCAACTGCCTGAAATTCAAGGCAAGGTGTCCCTGTCGGCACCCTCCGCTCAAAAAAAGTAGATTTTTTTTTCTTGCACAAAGCAAAGGGCTTGTCACTTCTATAGTGGACATGGTTGGTAAAATAAGAACAGAGCAGGAACAGCATGATCCCTTTTGGGGTGCCTCGGAGGGGCAGGGGCTTCCATCCCTCCAGGGGACATTTCCACTGAGGCCTCTCGATGTAGATTTTGGGTTATGCTCTTTTTTAAGATATACTAATCAAATTATTACATACATATCACTTCTTTTTCTTTCATCTTCTGTAATATATCAGTAATTGGTTTGCTAATTATCCTTATTATCCTTCTCTAGTTTTTCTCCGGGAAGACATTGGTCAATACTGATTTGTATTTTAATTTCTTGTACGTTACCTAATGTATGTATGATGTTTTTTTTTATTTCTTGAAAATAAAATACTTTGAAAGAAAAGAACAGAGCAGGAAGCCATCATATTAGATAATAGACATGTGCAATTCCAAATTCGTTTTTCTTAAAAAATCTGGATATTTTTTTGGAAACATCCAAATTAACGGAAAAACGTTTAACAAATGTTTTCCAAAAACAAATTTTCGAAAAGAACAAAAATTAGAAAGAGCAAAAATGTGAAAATCCGAAAGATCGGGAGGACGAAAATCCGAAAATTCAAAAGAACTAAAATCCAAAAATAAGAACCAAAATCGGGAAATTTTTAAGAACGAAAATCCAAAAATAAGAACGAAAATCGGGAAATTTTTAAGAACGAAAATCCAAAAATAGGAACGAAAAATCCATTTAACCATTATTATAGTTTTTTTATTATTAATTTTTATTATTATTTATTATTATTAATAATAATAATAATAAAAACTATGATAATAGTTATAAACTTTTAAATTATAGGTTATTGGAATTTCCTTTCAAATTTGTCTGTTAGTGAACTTAATGAATTGTTAACCATTATTAGAGTTTTTTTTATTATTATTTATTTATTTTTAACAGAAAGATTTTATTAGACAAATCAGCATTACAATACAACCAGTAAATAGCACATCCATTAGTACAGAGCAAACAAACAGAATAATGCTTATTATTATTTATTAATAATAAATAATAATAATAAAATCTATAATAATAGTTATATACTAATAAATTATAGGTATTGGAATTTTCTTTCAAATTTGTCTGCCTGTAAATTAACATAACGAATACGAATTTATCAGAATTTACGATTTTTCTAAATAACGAATACCGCATGCAGATGGAACGTACCGAATTTACACTTTTCCGAATTACCAAAATAACGAATACTGCATCTATACGAATGGAACGTACCGAATTAGAATTTTTTTTATTAATGTATTCAAAATAACGAATTTCGATCAAAACAAATGACTGGAAAAGTGATTTACTTAATTTTTCTCAGCTCATCGGAGTGTTTTACGTCACCGCGTTTGGAACGGTCGGTTTTTTGACTAATGGTGTGTAGGCAAGACTGATGGAAGTCAGCTTCATCGGATTTCCGATGGACAAAACCATCGGATCAGAATCCATAGGATATCCGATCGTGTATGCGAGGCTTTAGCCTTCTGACCTTCACACTTTCCATACTTCTTCTGTTTGGCTGATTTCTGGGGGTCTCCCTCCAACGCCCTTCCTCCCACCCCTAACTCCCTTTTATTTCTCCTCTTCTATCATCCCTCTTCCTCCTCCTACTATCTTTTTTTATTTTTTTCCCCTCTTTTTACCTCCTTCTCTTTTAAATACTGACTATCCTCCTTTTTTACTCATCACCCAACTACAGAAACCTTGGACTTTCTCCCACTTACTATACACTATATTACCAAAAGTATTGGGACGCCTGCCTTTACACACACATGAACTTTAATGGCATCCCAGTCTTAGTCCGTAGGGTTCAATATTGAGTTGGCCCTCCCTTTGCAGCTATAACAGCTTAAACTCTTCTGGGAAGGCTGTCCACAAGGTTTAGGAGTGTGTCTATGGGAACGTTTGACCATTCTTCCAGATGCACAATTGTGAGGTCAGGCACCGATGTGGATGAGAAAGCCTGGCTCACAATCCCTGCTCTAATTCATCCCAAAGATAGTCTATCAGGTTGAGGTCAGGACTCTGTGCAGACCAGTCACGTTCCTCCACCTCAAACTCACTCATCCATGTCTTTATGGACCTTTCTTTGTGCACTGGTTGGAACAGGAAGGGGCCATCCCCAAACTGTTCCCACAAATTTTGGAGTATGAAATTGTCCAAAATGTCTTGGTATGCTGACGCCTTAAGAGTTCCCTTCACTGGAACTAAGAGGCCAGACCCAACCCCTGAAAAACAACCCCACACCATAATCCTCCCTCCACTAAATAATTTGGACCAGTGCACAAAGCAAGGTCCATAAAGACATGGATGAGCGAGTTTGAGGTGGAGGAACTTGACTGGCCTGCACAGAGTCCTGACCTCAACCCCATAGAACACCTCTGGGATGAATTAGAGCGGAGACTGGCCTTCTCATCCACATCAGTGCCTGACCTCACAAATGGGCTTCTGGAAGAATGGTCAAACATTCCCATAGACACACTCCTAAACCTTGTGGACAGCCTTCCCAGAAGAGTTGAAGCTCTTAGAGCTTATATCCCCTAATGAACAGTGACTCTCATAGATTACAATAGACCACTTTGTTTGTTATATAAAAGGAATTTTAACCTTTGACTCCCTTAAGTTTTGCATTGAAAAATATGTTGTCACAATTAGGCTATTCTACCTTTTCTCCCCTCCCCCTTACGTCTGTCTATTCTGTATGCATATGCAAGATAATGGCGGGGTACTGATGTTATGTTAAGCTACCATCTAACTTTTTTTTCAAACATGGTTTGAAGAGTAAACTTTTCGTGGTCTTACTTTTTCAAACTGTCAAATGTTGTTCTGTAATTTTATTGTACTGCATTTAAATACACCCTCCTATGTGTTATTGATTTGTTCAAACACTTTTGTCTCCTTTCAATAAAAACATTGAACAAGGAATTAGAACAGAATAAAGCCCTGTGCACACATAGATCAACTTTATTAGGTCCTCACCATTTCTCATTACTGGTAAAGTCAAAGTTTTGGATGGCAAAAAAAATAAATAGTTTAGTACTGCGCTACTGACAGTTTTTATTACACACCTGGATGATGTACAAACTGTTTTTATAGCTGTATTGTAAGTAAAGTCAATACACAAAACCAGTTTAAGCAAAGTGTGGAGTACAGACACCCAAGAGATATACAGCTCTTCCTAGAGGGCTAGAAGCTTACACAGAGCTTGTTTTTTTTTTTTGCTCCAGGTGGCTGACTGGTTTGGTTGGGAGCAAAGGAATAGTAAGCATGAACTCTTATGTCGCATACACGGAATTTCCGACAAGAAAAGTTCGATGTGAGCCTTTAAGAAAGAAAAAAAACGCGCTAACTTAAAAACTAATAAATGATGTAAGGCAGCAGCTTAAGTGGGATAAACACAAAAACATATAGAAAAAATTGAAGCTGCGCCAAACATAAATATTGAAATAAAAGTCCTCAGATGACACAAGGATGAACACAATCAATATACTCCAATAGCGTTGAACACCAGGTAACAGTCTATAAGCGTATCATGGTTCTTAATGTTGATAAAAACGACACCACAGTGACTTCATAGACATATGTGAAGCCCACCACCGAATGAAAAAGCCGCTTACCAGAGGGTAAGCACAATTGAGCAATCAGCTATAGCCCAGCCGCGGCCTTTAGATCCCAGGAAGAGATGTAACCTCATACAGGGTGAAGGCTCCCGAATATAGATTTCTCTGCACTCATGCAGTCAGCATCATCATATATATATATATATATATATATATATATATATATATATATATGGAAGAGAGGGAGGACCATAGCGTAACTCCGTAATAAGTTGCATTTTATTAAAAGAATTAGGTTATACTTACAACAATGTAAATTAAAAACAGCATGTATACAATGCCGGCCGGCATAGCAAGGAGCCCTTCCTCCTCAGATCAGTGTGGTGACATGACTGCGCGTCCTCCCATACGCGTTTCATCATTAACAGACGTTCTCAATGGGAATAGGGCGCAAACAGTGACTCACTGTGTTTAATTTACCCAGACCTTGTTGTGAGATGTGGGGAAAACAGCCATCAGCGCCATATTGATTGTGGGCAAAGATGCCAATAGTTAAATAATAACATAAAAACAAGATCCCCAGTGAGTCATAACTAAATATAACTCCTGAATAATTCCGGAATTCAGACAAAAAAAACGAACTCTGTCCTAACAGCACAATACCAAAAGAAATAAAAAAGATTATTGTCATTGAGTCACGGATTCAGGCACCGCTAAAAAAATGGCAACTAACCCGAAAACTCATGCTGCCTAGAGGGATTATACAAAATGTCATCCATTAAGTAAACAGTCAAAATTGTATATATTAGGCATATAAACTTTAAAAATGACCCCAACATATGCAGGGTACCTACCAAGTCAGTGCCCAAGCCAGAAGGGTAACCAATAAGTAATTATATGTTATTTAACATAAAATTATGAAAATTTATTAAATAAAAAAAAAATGTATTTTAAAAAATCTTTTTATATTGATCTGCCGTGTAAACGGCAACTAACCCATGACACCCAGTGGAGTGGGTGGGGGGATGTGAGCCTTTGGTCAGACTTTTTCTGTCGGAAAATGATTGAGAGCTGGTTCTCAATTTTTCCCGACAACAAAAGTTCTTGTTGGAAATACCAACCATGTGTATACAATTCCGGCGCACAAAAATTCTACGCATGCTCAGAATCAATTTGACGCATGCTCAGAATCATTGTACTTCATTTTTCTCGGCTCGTCGTAGTGTTGTACGTCTTGACGTTCTGAATTTCCGAGCAACATTTGTGTGACCGTGTGTATGCAAGACAAGTTTGAGCGAAAATCCGACAGAAAAAAAACCCCACGGTTTTGTTGTCGGAAATTCCGATCGTGTGTACGCGGCATAAGGTTCTTGGGAGCTCAGGGGGTTGGGGTGTTATTTAAAGCTGAAGTTTAGGAATGACTAGTTTTTGCATAGCTACAATGCCTTGAAAAGGTAATTATACTCCTTGAAATGTTCCACATTTTGTCATGTTACAACCAAAAACATAAATATATTTTATTGGGATTTGATAGCGGAGATCCACCCTGAAAAAAAAAAAAAAATACATGAAAATGCAGCAAAGAAAAAGGAAATAAAAAATTGAAAAAAAACAAAAAACATTTTACTCACTCGAAAGACCGGTTGCTATGCGGAAGTCCCTAATCTGCCTCTTCCTTATCCGAGGTGGATCTTCTTTATCCCTCCTACTCGCGGTGTCTTCTGGTGAATGGGCGCGCTGCCTTTTGGGAACTGTGAGTAATCCCAGAGAGCAGCCGCCCATTCACAAGTCGGCGCGAGACTCGCGCATGCGCAGTAGGAAACGGGCAGTGAAGCCGTAAGGCTTCACTGCCTGTTTCCCTTAGTGTGGATGGCGGCGCAGGACCTGCACCGAACGAGGGATCGGCATCAGGGGGGCCATCAGCGTGGGAGAGTAGGACAGGTAAGTGTCCTGATTAAAAGTCAGCAGCTACAGTGTTAGTAGCTGCTGACTTTAAAAAAAAAAAAAATTGCGGGTGGAGCTCCGCTTTAAGCGATAGACCAACACAAAGTGACACAATTGTGAAGTGGAAGGAAAATGATAAATGGCTTTCAATTTTTTTTACAAATAAATATGTGAAAAGTGTGGTGTGCATTTGTGAATGAATGAGTAACTTGTATAGCGTTACAAATGTGAACTGAATCGCCTCAAGGCGATTTTTTGCAGCCAGTGTCTGCCTGGTTAGTGCGGTAATTTACCCCGTAGGATCTCGACGCGCTTGGACACACATTCGTATACATATATACTGGGCCAATTTGGACAAGATCCAATTAACCTACCAGCATGTCTTTGGAGTGTGGGAGGAAACCGGAGTACCCGGAGGAAACCCACGTAGACACAGGGAGAACATGCAAACTCAAGGCAGATGGTGTCGTGGTCAGGATTTGAACCAGCGACCCTTTTTGCTGCTAGGTGAAAGTGCTAACCACTACACCACTGTGCTGCCCCACTAAGTCAATACTTTGTAGAACCCCCTTTCACTGCAGTTACAGCTGCAAGTCTTTTTGGGGATGTCTCTACCAGCTTTGCACATATAGAGAGTGACATTTTTGCCCATTCTTCTTTGCAAAAATATCTCAAGCTCTGTCAGATTGGATGGAGAGCGTCTGTGAACAGCAATTTTCAAGTCTTGCCACAGATTCTCAATTGGATTTAGGTCTGGACTTTGACTGGGCCATTCTAACACATGAATATGCTTTGATCTAAACCATTCCATTGTATCTCTGGCTGTATGTTTAGGATCATTGTCCTGCTGGAAGGTGAGCCTCCGCCCCAGTCTCAAGTCTTTTGCAGACTCTAATGCCGCGTACACATGATTGGAAATTCCGACAAGAATACCGTGGATTTTTTTCCGACGGAATGTTGGCTCAAACTTGTGTTGCATACAAATGGTCATACAAAATTCCTATCATCAAGAACGCGGTGACGTACAACACTACAACGAGCCGAGAAAATTAAGTTAAATGATTCCGAGCATGCGTCGAATTGATTCAGAGCATGCGCATTTTTTTGTGCGTCGGAATTGCATACAGACGATCGGAATTTCCGACAAGAACCATTCTTGTTGGAAAAATTGAGAACCAGCTCTCAAATTTTTGTTGTCCTACACACTGTCGGAATTTCCGACCAAAAGCTCACATCAAACTTTTCTTGTCGGAATTTCCGATTGTGTGTGTGCGGCATAACAGATTTTCTAAGATTGCCCTGTATTTGGCTCCATCCATCTTCCCATCAACTCTGACCAGCTTCCCTGTCCCTGCTGAAGAAAAGCATCCCCACATCATGATGCTGCCACCACCATGTTTCACAGTGGTGGGTTCAGAGTGATGTGCGGTGTTAGTTTTCCCCCCACACATAGTGTTTTGATTTTAGGCCAATAAAGTTCAACTTTGATCTCATCTGACCAGAGCACCTTCTTTCACATATTTTCTGCCCCCCCCCCCCCCCCATGGCTTTTTCGCAAACTGCAAACGGGACTTCTTATGGCTTTCTTTCAACAATGGCTTTCTTCTTGCCACTCTTCCATAAAGGCCAGATTTGTGTACGACTAATAGTTGTCCTGTGGGCAGATTCTCCCACCTGAGCTGTGGATCTCTGCAGCTCCTCCAGAGTTACCATGGGCCTCTTGGCTGCTTCTCTGATTAATGCTCTCCTTGCCCGGCCTGTCAGTTTAGGTGGACGGCCATGTCTTGGTAGGTTTGCAGTTGTGCCATACTCTTTCTATTTTCGGATGATGGATTAAACAGTGCTCTGTGAGATGTTCAAAGCTTGGGATATTTTTTTATAACCTAACCCTGCTTTAAACTTCTCCACAACTTTATCCCTGACCTGTCTGGTGTGTTCCTTGGCCTTCATGATGCTGTTTGTTCACTAAGGTTCGCTAACAAACCTCTGAGGGATTCACAGAACAGCTTTATTTATACTGAGATTAAATTACACACAGGTGGACTCTATTTACTAATTAGGTGACGAATTAGGTGACTTCTGAAGACAATTGGTTCCATTAGATTTTAGTTAGGAGTATCAGAGTAAAGGGGGCTGAAAACAAATGTATGTCACATTTTTCAGATATTTATTTGTAAAAAGAATTGAAAACCTTTTATTATTTCCCTTCCACTTCACAATTATGTGCCACTTTGTGTTGGTCTATCACATAAAATCCCAATAAAATAAATTTTTGTTTTTGGTTGTAACATGACAAAATACGGAAAATGTCAAGGGGTATGAATACTTTTTCGAGGCACTGTGTGTGTATGCCATATTTGGCCAATCCCCTTGGAAGTTGGAAATCACTGTCATGCCGCGTACACACGACCGTTTTTCATGATGTGAAAAATGCAATTTTTTAAATTGGTCATTAAAAACGATCGTGTGTATGCTCCAGAGCATTTTTAAAGACGTGAAAAATGGCCTGAAAAAAATGAGAACCTGCTCTATTTTTTCACGTCGTTTTCCACGTCGTTCTTTTTAACGTTGTGAAAAACGGTAGTGTGTATGCTTTTACGAGGAGAAAAAAAACGCACATGCTCAGAATCAAGTATAAGACGGGAGCGCTCGTTCTGGTAAAACTAGCGTTCAGAATGGAGATTGCACATTCGTCACGCAGTAATGGACTGAAAAGCACGGAGACTGAAAATCGCAAATCGTCTCTCACCAAACTTTACTAACACGAGGATCAGCAAAAGCGTCCCAAAGGGTGGCACCATCCGAATGGAACATCCCCTTTATAGTACCGTCGTACGTGTTGTACGTCACCGCACTTTACTCAAGCATTTTTTTTCACGATAGTGTGTAGGCAAGGCAGGCTTGAGAAGAATCACGTCGAGAAAAACGTCGTTTTTTTCAATGACATTAAAAACGGTCGTGTGTACGCGGAATTAGGATAGACGAGGTGGAGACATAATAATAATAATAATAATAATAATAATGATAACAAACTTTATTTTATATAGCACCTTTATAGGTAGCTTCTCAAAGCACTTTACAAAGAAAACACGGGCAGTAATGTCATGATCTCCACCTTGTCCAACCAGAGAACACTTTGCATTCATTGAGAAAAAGCAAAGCATTGTGTGGCGCCCATGCCAAGCACGGGACCTGGAAACTAACAGTAATCACTGTAGTAGTGCAGACTACTACAGTGATTTCCAGCTTCCACAGGGATCAGACAGGTTTGGCACATAAAAAAAAAAAACATACCTAAACTGCAGCTTTAAAGTAAACCTGTTGCATTGCCCTGCATGGTCAAACTATGGAAGAGGTGCCAAAAAAAAAAGAAGGTAGACAGAGGGCAAAGAACAAGACACCAGTATTACCTGTGTGCTCAATGCAGTGCCAGGACAAGGTCATCCAGCGCTCCCAGGGCAAAGATGCTAAAGTGTGCCCACCTTCCACATTCATGATGTCCTACACCCAGCAGTCGCTCACTTGTTAAAATCACTGCCGCTGTCACTACTCCTGTCAGTCTCGCAACAGAAGGAAGGCACCCCCATCCCTACAGTAAATCATTGCGCCCAGGGCAACCGACCCTCCCGCCCACCCCTTGTCCCGGCCCTGGAGCAATGTATCTGATCTTTTCCCAATTACTGACTTACCTTGCCTTGTTCCACAATGTGCCTCTGTATGAAGGAAACTATCTTGGTAGAAAAACAGGGCTTTGCTTCCTCATGTCAGAGCTGCAAATATAATGACTGGTGATCTAATGACTGATGGAGCAATAGTCCCGGAATGGAGCAGAAATCACAGATACATGATTGAATGAAGCAGAAGCAGGGAAATCAATGTGCTGTATATAGCCTCCTCTTCCATCAAGGAGAACAGTGAGTAGCATAGTAATGACTTCACCAAATCTGATTCTCGGGAGACTAGCAGTCAGAGGCACAATACCTTAGATGATTTCACACATTAGATATACTGTTCAGCTGTAAGTCTGTAGGCACAGGAATTGCATCGCTTTGTTTAACCACTTAAGCCCCGGACCATTTGGCTGGCCAAAGACCAGGCCACTTTTCGCAATTTGGCACTGCGTCGCTTTAACTGACAATTGCGTGGTCGTGCGACATGGCTCCCAAACAAAATTGGCGTCCTTTTCTTCCCACAAATAGAGCTTTCTTTTGGTGGTATTTGATCACCTCTGTGGTTTTTATTTTTTGCACTATAAACAAAAATAGAGCGTCAATTTTGAAAAAAAATTCAATGTTTTTTACTTTTTGCTGTAATAAGAATCCCCAAAAAATATATAAAAAAACTAATTTTTTCCTCAGTTTAGTCCGATACGTATTCTTCTACATATTTTTGGTGAAAAAAAATCGCAATAAGCGTTTATTGATTGGTTTGCGCAAAAGTTATAGCGTCTACAAAATAGGGGGTAGTTTTATGGCATTTTTATTAATATTTTTTTTTTTACTAGTAATGGCGGCGATCAGCGATTTTTATCGTGACTGCGACATTATGGCGGACACATCGGACACTTTTGACACATTTTTGGGACCATTGTCATTTTTACAACGACCAGTGCTATAAAAATGCACTGATTACTTTAAAAATGACACTGGCAGTGAAGGGGTTAACCTGTAGGGGCGCTGAAGGGGTTAAGTGTGTCCTAGGGAGTGATTCTAACTGTTAGGGGGCGTAGCTACGAGTGACACGTCACTGATCGCTGTTCCCGATGAGAGGGAACAGACGATCAGTGATATGTCACTAGGAAGAATGGGGAGATGTTGTGTTTACACTGACATCTCCCCGTTCTTCAGCTCTGTGACATGATCGCGGGACATCGAGTCCACGGGCACGCGCAGCACGGTCACGGAGCTCGCGACATGGCGGTAAATTAAAAGGGGCGTATATATACGCCCATTTGCCCAGCCGTGCCATTCTGACGACGTATAAGTTCATGCGGGGGTCGGTAAGTGGTTAAGGAAGAGGTCAAGACAAATAGTAGAGTTTTCAGGGTACTGTTTAGATTACAGTTACACTTTCTTGGTGTTGTTCCCTATAACAGTGGTCATCAACTCCACTCCTCAGGGCCCACTAACAGGCCAGGTTTTATGTATTACCTTGGGGAGATGCAGACTAAAATACTGAAATCACTGAGCAGCAAATGATATCACTTGTTATGTATTTCAGTTATCTCGCAAACCTGGCCTGTTAGTGGGCACTGAGGATAGGGTTGATGACCACTTTTCAGGTCCACTTTAAGCAAAATAAAAATGGAAAAAATAATAAAGAAAAACAATGAAAGCATTACTCACAGTTCCTTGAGAAACAAAGAAAAAATAAAATTAGTCTCTATTGGTAACACCACCCCATCACTTTAAAAAACTTAAACAGCACACAGTCAGGATGTTGATTCATAGATATTGGAAATGCTCCAACCTTCTAACTGGCAAGGACAGGCTGAGAAAAGATAGCAAAACTCACCCTTCCTCCATTCGGTCTGAACTAGATTCTGGTTAGTCTAGAGCAGTGTTTCTCAACTCCAGTCCTCGAGGCGCCCCAACAGGTCACGTTTTCAGGCTCTCTATTATTTTGCACAGGTGAATTGATCAGTTTCACTGTCTTAGTAATTACCAAAGCCGTTTCATCTGAAGGAAATCCTGAAAACAGGACCTGTTAGGGTGCCTTGAGGCCTGAAGTTGAGAGACACTGGTCTAGAATAGATCTACGTTCCTGTAGACTATAAAAACCTCTACTTGTATAACGTTTCACTTGGTTATGGACCCCAGGAGGACCTAACCACCTTCTGCAGTGTTATGATCAGACTCAGTCACGCTGCTGCTATATGTTATGTCATGTGTTAATGTGTATTGTAGCAAGACAACGCATGTTTTAATGGACCTACACCTTTTTTTTTTCCACTGCTCACATCTGTCCGTTGTGGTGCACTAAAATGCTTGATTCATTGGTGGTGTGCCATTCAAAACATTGTGACATGCGGATAAACACACTTTTCACCATGTTACTGCAACACAATCTGACCTAAAGGACTATTCCCACCATTGCAATGTAAAGAAATGCACGTTGGTGTATTGTGATCCCATTTATTCTAAATGGCACCCCAAAACATCTTCCCAATGTATCTGCATTGCAGTGAAATCCAACATTCTTTGCAGTGCACCTTTCTGCTGTGTGTGTGCTATTTTTGGTCCGTTGTGATGTATCTGGCAGCCAATTCAAATGAATGGGCCACTCAAACTCAATGCATATCACCGTGCAGCACAAAGTGAATTACCGTATTTATTGGCATATAACACGCACCTTCGTTTTAAGAGGGAAGTTTCAGGAAAAACCTTAAATGTTAAATAAAGAACTTTGCTTTCTTGTGAAAAAAAAATAAAGAACTTTGCTTTCTTGTGAAAAAAATAAATAAAGAACTTTGAAGCAAAATAAGGGTCAATGCCCATCTGCAGTCTCAAAATTGCCCATCAATGCAGCTTGATCAATGCCCATCTGCAGCTTCACAATTTCCCATCAATGCAGCTTGATCAATGCCCATCTGCAGCTTCACAATTTCCCATCAATGCAGCTTGATCAATGCCCATCTGCAGCTTCACAATTTCCCATCAATGCAGCTTGATCAATGCCAATCTGCAGCCTCACAATTGCCAATCAATGCAGCTTGATTAATGCCCATCTGCAGCCTCAAAATTGCCCATCAATGCAGCTTGATCAATGCCCATCTGCAGCTTCACAATTTCCCATCAATGCCCATCTGCAGCTTCACAATTTCCCATCAATGCAGCTTGATCAATGCCAATCTGCAGCCTCACAATTGCCAATCAATGCAGCTTGATTAATGCCCATCTGCAGCCTCAAAATTGCCCATCAATGCAGCTTGATCAATGCCCATCTGCAGCTTCACAATTTCCCATCAATGCAGCTTGATTAATGCCCATCTGCAGCCTCAAAATTGCCCATCAATGCCCATCTGCAGCTTCACAATTTCCCATCAATGCAGCTTGATCAATGCCCATCTGCAGCTTCACAATTTCCCATCAATGCAGCTTGATCAATGCCAATCTGTAGCCTCACAATTGCCAATCAATGCAGCTTGATTAATGCCCACCTGCAGCCTCAAAATTGCCCATCTGCAGCTTCACAATTTCCCATCAATGCAGATTGATCAATGCCAATCTGTAGCCTCACAATTGCCAATCAATGCAGCTTGATTAATGCCCACCTGCAGCCTCAAAATTGCCCATCTGCAGCTTCACAATTTCCCATCAATGCAGATTGATCAATGCCAATCTGTAGCCTCACAATTGCCAATCAATGCAGCTTGATTAATGCCCATCTGCAGCCCCCGCATTGCCATGAATGCAGCCTGATCAATGCCCATCTCAGAGAGGGGGGTGGAATGAGCGCCGTCAGATTACATACAGCGGGAATCTCCTGTTTACTCGGCGGCCTCTTTAATACAAAGTCCCGCTCCTGAACGGTTTCTATGATAGACAGAACACTGGTCCAATGCTGGCCCAGGAGACTGGACTTCCTATTACTGAGATTCTCGCTGTATGTAATCTGACGGCGCTCGTCCCGCCCTCCTCCCCGTTTTCTTTCAGAGGCCGCCCAGTATCGGCCCAGTATCGGCGTATAACACGCACATACTATTTGCCACTGATTTGCAGGGTGAAAAAGTGAGTGTTATACGCCAATAAATACAGTAATCTGTGTGTCTTTAACACAGCAGACCAAACTGGTGGGAATGGGCCCCTAAAGGTTTCCAGAAACCTGACGGAATGATGTTCTCCACTTTCTGGGGACTTTTCACAAGTCAGAAAACATCCAAGTCCTGCCAGGGTCCTTGCATTGCAGTACAAAGTAAAGAGTTTTGTGTGGACATAAGCGTGGAAAGTGAGAGTTTGAAAAATATAAAAAAATACAATATCTCACAAAAGTAAGTACACCCCTCACATTTTTGTAAATATTTTATTCTATCTTTTCATGTGACAACACTGAAGAAATGACACTTTGCTACAATGTAAAGTAGTGAGTGTACAGCTTGTACAACAATATACATTTGCTGTCCCCTCAAAATAACTCAACACAGCCATTATTGTCTAAACCGCTGGCAGCAAAAGTAAGTACACCCCTAAGTGAAAATGTCCAAATTGGGTCCAAATGCCCATTTTTCTCTCCCCGTTGTCATGAGACTCATTAGTGTTACATGGTCTCAGGTGTGTTAAATTTGGTGTTATTGCTCTCACTCTCTCATACTGGTCACTGGAAGTTCAACATGGCAGCTCATGGCCAAGAACTCTCTAAGGATCTGAAAAAAAGAATTGTTTGCTCTACATAAAGATGGCCTAGGCTATAAGAATGTGGCCAAGACCCTGAAACTGAGCTGCAGCACAGTGGCCAAGACCATACAGCGGTTTAACAGGACAGGCTCCACTCAGAATAGGCCTCGCCATTATTGACCAAAGAAGTTGAGTGCATGTGCTCAGTGTCATATCCAGAGGTTGTCTTTGAGAAATAGACGTTTAAGTGCTGCCATGATTTCTGCAGAGGTTGAAGGGGTGTGGGGGGGGTCAGCCTGTCAGTGCTCAGACCATACGCCGCACACTGCATCAAATTGGTGTGCATGGCTGTCGTCCCAGAAGGAAGCCTCTTCTAAAGATGATGCACAAGAAAGCCTGCAAACAGTTTGCTGAAGACAAGCAGACTAAGGACATGGATTACTGGAACCATGTCCTGTGGTCTGATGGGACCAAGATAAACTTATTTGGTTCAGATAGTGACAAGCGTGTGTGGCGGCAACCAGGTGAGGAGTACAAAGACAAGTTTGTCTTGCCTACAGTCAAGCATGGTGGTGGGAGTGTCATGGTCTGGGGCTGCATGAGTGCCGGCACTGGGGATCTACAGTTAATTGGGGGAACCACGAATGCCAACATGTACTGTGACATACTGAAGCAGAGCATGATCCCCTCCCTTCAGAGACTGGGCTGCAGGGCAGAATTCCAACATAACCACTGCCTTGCTAAAGATGCTGAGGGTAAAGGTGATGGACTGGCCAAGCATGTCTCTAGACCTAAACCCTATTGAGCATCTGTGGGGCATCCTCAAATGGAAGGTGGAGGAGCACAAGGTCTCCAACACCCACCAGCTCCGTGATGTCATCATGGAGGAGTGGAAGAGGACTCCAGTGGCAACCTGTGAAGCTCTGGTGAACTCCATGCCCAAGAGGGTAAGGCAGTGCTGGAAAATAATGGTGGCCACACAAAATATAGACACTTTGGGGCCAATTTGGAAATTTTTTGGCTGCGTGTTGAGTTATTTTGAGGGAACAGCAAATTTACACTGTTATACAAGCTGTGCACTCACTACTTTACATTGTAGCAAAGTGTCATTTCTTCAGTGTTGTCACATGAAAAGATAGAATAAAATATTTACAAAAATGTGAGGGGTGTACTCACTTTTGTGAGATACTGTACATTAAAATAAAATAAAAAAATTAAAATTAAAAAAGATAAAATGTGATTCTTCTGCATTGTTTCAGTATGTTTTGTATTACTGCATGAATTCTGTAGTCCTTGTATAGTGGCATGTCCTTCTACGTACATGTCATAGGACCAAATAACCTGGAACGGCTGTATGTTGTTATAATATAATAAATGGCTTTATAATCGTCTATATTTATATTATACACCAGCAGTTCTGGATGTCTATCCGACTGTCTGGGGTGTTAAAAATTGATTTGTATTTCTCCACCCAGTGTCCTAAAATCAAAAATAATCCTCTTATTTTTGGGATAAGTAATGGAATGAGACATGTGATCACCTTCTGTTCTAAGAAGGCTTTACTGTGCTACACACTGATTCCTTTGGAGGAGGTTTTAGTCCCTTCTCACCATAACCTGCATTGCTACACACTATACTGTCAAAAGTACTGGGACGCCTGCCTTTACACACACATGAAATTTAATGGCATCCCAGTCTTAGTCTGTAGGGTTCAATATTGAGTTGGCCCACCCTTTGCAGCTATAACAGCTTCAACTCTTCTGAGAAGGCTGTCCACAAGGTTTAGGAGTGTGTCTATGGGAATGTTTGACCATTCTTCCAGATGTGCATTTGTGAGGTCAGGCACGACGAGACGAGAAGGCCTGACTCGCATTCTCCTCTCTAATTCATCCCAAAGGTGTTCAATCGGATTGAAGTCAGTTACTTCATCCCAACCTCACTCATCCATGTCTTTATGGACCTTGCTTTGTGCACTGATCCAAATAATTTGGTGGAGGGGAGATTATGGTGTGGGGTTGTTTTTCAGGGGCTGAGCTTTGGCCTCTTAGTTCCAGTGAAGGGAAGTCTTAAGGCGTCAGCATACCAAGACATTTTGGACAATTTCATGCTCCCAACTTTGGTTGGGATGACCCCTTCCTGTTCCAACATGACTGCGCACCAGTGTACAATGTAAGAGAAGAGTTGAAGCTGTTAAAGCTGCAAAGGGTGGGCCAACTCAATATTGAAGCTGAAGGAGGAGTTGGGGGACTCACCCTAGTTTAGGGGAATCCATAGAGGACTCATATTGCATCTGTCATTCCACAAATATGAGTGTGGATCACAATACCAAAGAACCAAAATATGCAAAGAAAATTGGAAAAAGTTCCCAGACAGTCGGTATATAGTGACCCCAGGTAGTATGCCATCAAAAAAGATTATATTTATTGGACTCAAAATTGCATTACAAAAGCAAAAATAAAAAATAAACCTCCACCCGACACCGCAATAACAACATTGTTATTTAAGAGGAAGTAAAGCCTACTTAAAAAAAATACACCCTGCAAGACAAAGGCATAATGAGCCACTAACGGCACGAATAGTGCGTCTGCACCGTTGTCTACGGCGTGCATTCGCCATAGACATCGGTGCTGTCTTTTTTGCAAATACCTCCTAAACCGTGTAGGTTTAGAAGATATTTGTTGCACCTACAGGTAAGCCTTAATCTAGGCTTACCTGTAGGTATAATGCCTCGTACAAAAAAAATACACCCTGCCGGTGACGTCACCAGCACATGCACTCTAAAGGTCCGGACCTTCAGAGCCTGTGCCTTTAATGACAGCTCCCGCGCACATGTGTGGGAGGGACGTCATTGCGCCCCTGGCCACTCATGTAGCCGGAGGCTGTAAACCCGTAAGACCGGGGGAAGATGTCAGCCCTCTCAGCGGTGACAGCACGGTGCTGGAGGGCTTCGTTCTAAGGTAAGTTTTTAATAATGTGCTAGTATGCAGTGCATACTAGCACATTATGACATTGCGTTGCAGGAGTTTTTCTTTTCTTCAACAACTGCAGTTTACTACTGCTTTAACAATGGACAGTGCAGTGTCTGTTAGCTTGGTAATAGGAGGGTGGAGGAGGAGGGAGGAGCAGGGCAGTGCCTCGTCATCCTAGGCTATGGGGCTGTGTGTTTCTTTTGATGCCCACAGTGTAGGCCAGAGGTCTCCAAACTTTCTAAACAAAGGGCCAGTTTACTGTCCTTCAGACTTTAGGGGGTCCAGACTGTGGCCATCGGGAGTACAAAATGTCCCGGCATCAGTGGGAGTAAACAATCCCCCATCATTGGTGTCAGTGGGAGGAACTGTGCCCCATCATTGGTGTTATTGGGCCCCATTGTTGGTGTCATTGGGAGGAACTGTGCCCCATCATTGGTGTTATTGGGCCCCATTGTTGGTGTCATTGGGAGGAACTGTGCCCCATCATTGGTGTTATTGGGTCCCATTGTTGGTGTCATTGGGAGAAACTGTGCCCCATCATTGGTGTTATTGGGCCCTATTGTTGGTGTCATTGGGAGGAACTGTGCCCCATCATTGGTGTTATTGGGTCCCATTGTTGGTGTCATTGGGAGGAACTGTGCCCCATCATTGGTGTTATTGGGTCCCATTGTTGGTGTCATTGGGAGGAACTGTGCCCCATCATTGGTGTTATTGGGCCCTATTGTTGGTGTCATTGGGAGGAACTGTGCCCCATCATTGGTGTTATTGGGTCCCATTGTTGGTGTCATTGGGAGAAACTGTGCCCCATCATTGGTGTTATTGGGACCTAGTGTTGGTGTCAATGGTAAAAATTTGTGCCCATCATTGGTGTCATTTGGCCCCATTGTTGCCGAACGGCCGGCTTCTATAGATTGATGCTGCCCAATATTTGGCCTGGGTGTACTAGGTTTAAGGTCTGCTGTGTACAAGATTACAGGAAGCTGGTATCAAGACAGGTTAAGTTACCTATGTTAGCTCTAAGTATAAATGCATTTGGAGATTTTTAATGAATGAAATACTAGGTTAGACAGTGTCTTATATAAACAGTATATCTGTCTTGAGTAGTATGCACCATGTGTGTCTGACTACACCTAACGTTTTAGATTTGTGTAATGGCTGGAAAGGTCAGTCGTGTGCCAGCTACTCTCATGGACGCCAGTAGTTTTGTATTTTCACAAGAATTCCTACCTCGCCCAACTGCTGAGGACTTTACAAAGCCAAAAGATGGTAAGATTGCTCTGGGGATCCTCTATAGTGTAGAATAAATAAATAGCTAGAGAATGCTGGTCTAAGTGAATGACACCATCATTATGGCTTTGTGGAAGGAAATGTCTCTGTTGGAGTCTTCTAATCTTACAAGAAGCCAGTGGGGGGGTTCAGTTCCCTTGTGTACACTCAAAACTAAACACTATTTGTGAAAGGAGTTGGCCTTAAAGTAAACCTCCCGTAAGATTTTTATAAAGACTTATTTTGCTGACCTCTACTGAAATCACAGGCAGAATGGGGCCCCAAGCAAGGTGTCAGCTTTGCCCCCCCATCTCTTTGACTGACATCGATAAGAATTGCAGTAGGCACTATATACACTGCCTGTACCGGCATGACCCCATCAGACACCAACTGCCTACAAGTACATCCTGCCTTGTGACAGGCTGGTGCACAGCTTTAACCATTTGTACTATACTTTGATTAACCGCAGGAGCATGAAGGTTGTATCTGGGCCCCCTGAACATCAACCAAGCTCTGGGCTCCTTGTTACTAGTTGCCTGGTTGTGAAGGTGATGCTCTTCAATATTTTGATCCAGTGACCCAGGACAAATAGGCTTCATACCTACATATATCCTAAAAGTACAAATATATAAGGGGTCCATATAGTGAACTTGGTGTTGAGGTATTCATTTTAAAGTGGTTGTAAACCCTCTCTGACAACTTTTACCTACAGGTAAGCCTAGATTAAAGCTTACTTGTAGGTGTTTGCAATATCTCCTGAACCTACACGGTTTAAGAGATATTTGCCAAAAAGGATACACCGATGTCTACGGCGCATGCGCGCCATAGACAACGGCGCAGGCGCACTGAGCGTGCCGGGTTTTAAATGGATCTGCCGGTCCCACGCGCATGCGTGGAAGTGACGTCATCGCAGCTCCAGCCAGTAACAGCGACGGAGCGGCGATACCCGGAAGGCACTCGGAGGAGACATGGCGGCGGACGAGGAGGGGAACGAGGAGTGCTTCGGAGGCTTCGATCTCAGGTAAGTCATTCATAATGATCTAGTATGCTATGCTATCCTGTACAATCGCTATTATTTCCCTCTTTCCCTGAAAAAGCATTAGAATAAGAAACATCTTCATGGGGCATAAATACCCACACTGCATATTTATGGGATTAGCATTCAACTATGCAAATATGTGGTACCAAGGTCTCTTGTGTCTTTTGGTACCCTTAAAGAGCCCTCAGGCATTGCTTTATGCTAGGCATTAGTGATCCATCAGTGGTCAAATTACTTGATATAAAAGGACCCCAAGTGCAGCTTCTGACTTCGCCAAAGGACTGCACATAATATTCAGCAAATGTAATGCTACTGAAAGTTGTAAAACTTTATAGAAATGTAATAGGAGATGGTCAGAGATTTCCGATATGCAACAAGTGATGGTTAGAGACCATGCATGATCAAACATGTAAGTTGTTGAAGGCTGGGAACACGAATGAAGTCTAATGCTGCATACACACGATCGGAATTTCCGACATCAAATGTTCGATGTGAGCTTTTGGTCGGATATTCCGACCATGTGTTGGCTCCATCGGACATTTGCTGTCGGAATGTCCGACAACAAATGTTTGAGAGCAGGTTCTCACCCCTCCCTTTTTTTTTTTTTTTTGGGGAATGGTCACTTGTGGGTAGTAAAAACACTTGAGGGTTTAATTATTTTTTTTTACACATTATTAGGCTTGGGAGCACAAGCCTTCTTGTCTTATTAACACAAAATATTCCACATATGAGATTAGTTTACACTAGCACGTAGTTTTTTTTTTCTTGCCCCTTCAATTATTTTTTTTTATTTTTTTTTATTTTTTTTAGGGAATCGTCACTTGTGGGGAGTAAAAAGACTTGAGGGTGTTTTTTTTTTTTTTTACACATTATTAGGCTTGGGAGCACAAGCCTTCTTGACTTATGAGATTGCAGGCCCCACCCGCCCAAACCAGAACTTCCCCAGATACAACTTAACTAAAATAAATAAACTGAACACATTTTTTAAATGGCAAAAACTTGGCCGTGACACCTTTATTGGTTTTTCACAAATAATTTTCCATAAATCTTTATTATCATTCCAAACTTCATGAATCATCCAATAACATATTTCTACCTGCTCAGTTGTTAGAAATCGAGCAGTAGCACAACTTCAAAGATAAATAAAAGTCCCCCCTGGATCCAGGGTGACCCACCACATAAAAGTGTACGCGACTGGGGCGGGAGGGAGGGAGCTCAAATCTTCCTGCTTGTTCAGCTGAAAAGAGGCAGAACCCTGCGCCTGCTGGCCCTTTTATAAGCAATCCCAAAATCCAGAAAGTTCCCTGAAACCTGATTGGCTCTTCTTGCTTCCTTGTGGACCGGCCCCAAAAGGGGCGGGCCCCTAACCCCACTGTACTAATGCAGCTAAACCTAACTTAATAATTTACCTTTTAAATTTGTGCTAGGGAGGCCGCAATCTCAGGAAAGTGGCCCCATAATGTGACCCCTTTATTCATGAGATTGCAGGCCCCACCCGCCCAAACCAGAACTTCCCCAGATACAACTTAACTAAAATAAATAAACTGAACACATTTTTTAAATGGCAAAAACTTGGCCGCGACACCTTTATTGGTTTTTCACAAATAATTTTCCATAAATCTTTATTATCATTCCAAACTTCATAAATCATCCAATAACATATTTCTACCTGCTCAGTTGTTAGAACTCGAGCAGTAGCACAACTTCAAAGATAAATAAAAGTCCCCACACACCGGTCTTGAGCATCAAGACCGGCACACCCCAATCGTCGCGGCCTTTTCGATCATGTTCTGCAGACCAACATTAAAAATGTCATTTCCTACTTCTGATAAGTGCACCCCATCCAGTCTGTACAGACCTGGATATCCCCCTTCCAAGTCCATGTGCCTATAAGACAGTCCCCCAACTTGGGGCATGAACTTTTCGAGAGCCCTATTGACTCTCTTCCTCATTTTTTCCATCACCCTCCTCTGCGCAGAGGAGAGCCATGAAAGACGAGGAACCACTTCTGAAAAAAACTAAGGTTGTACCTGGGAAAGTCGCACTGAAGCGATGCAGGTCACGCTTAATCATAAATAATAAGTCCAAAGTGTTAACATTTCCCAAATCGTTACCTCCCAAATGAATTATCAGTATGGATGGCAATGGCCACAGCTGACATAACCTAGACACATGCAAATCCAGTTGCGGCCATTGAAGGCCTCTTATACCTTTCCAGAACAAACGAAATGAGTCCGGGTGCAAGGATAAATTTGATGAATAGTTGCGTTGAGCCGCTCTTTTTTGTGCCCAATAAATAAATGAATGCCCCAAAATCCACACTGTGTGCTGGGTACCTAAAATTAAATAAACAAATTAGGACGAACATACAACTTAAAACATTTTGACTTCCACCCACCCAATGCCTTGATATCTGATTCGGAGACGCCCGATCGGGCCACCTCCGAAGCTGCGCCAATCCGAAAGGAGTGGGAGGAAAATTTAAAATGACTTAAACCCATGGCACCCAAACTCTTTTTTAAAACTGCATCGAATTGGTATTTCGTCAGGGGCAATAAATTAGCATGAATGAGAAAAATTCCCTCCCCGGGAGGCCTAAGCCCCATAAATTGTTTAACCAAGGCTACCGGGCACAATAAGCTCTCATTTTGTTCTTTTAGATGAACCCATCTACCCTTACCATATTGGTCTGTTTTGGAATACTGCAGCCACACATGAACACCCGATTGATCAACTAGCACCTGGTCAAATCGCACACCCGAACCACCTTGTTTGCTCACTGGAATTAATTCCGAGATGCGAAATGCCCCAAAAATGCAAGCACAAAAGCTGTCCTGAATAATAAGGCCTCGTAGGAGGAAAAACAAACCACTGAAGTCATTCTGCAAAGGCCACCGAGAATGTCAAGAGAAATCGGTCTCCTATCATCTATGACAAACGTCAATCTCTTGTATCCCTTCAGTGCCTGTTTTACAGAAAAATAAGAAGAACAAGGTCTCAGACCCAATAAACGGAAGAAAAAGGACATACCAGCCAGCGTTCTTGTCACATAACTATGTGAAAGTTGCTGCCGCATTAAACTTGACATAAAAGCCAAAATGGTACCTTCCGAAGGCTTATCAAACTGACCACCTTCAGCACTTGTAAAGGATATCCAGCTGCTCCAGGCTGCCGAGTAACTCGACCCCCACAGATAGGCCGGGCATGAGTTGCCAACTGCGTCAGCCTCCGGCAGCAGACTCCGAAAACGCTCCTCCTGAAAACGAGATAGAGAATCAGCTATATTATTCAATATCCCCGGGGTATACCTAGCCTTCAACCAAATATTAAATTTGAGGCATCTGAAGACCACCTGACGCAAGATTTTGATTACCGGCAAAGAACTGGATGAAAGGCAGTTCACTGCATATAATACACCCTTGTTATCCGTTTCCACCAAGATGCGCCTATTAGCGAACTCTGAGCCCTACAACTCCAATGCCACTAATATTGGAAATAATTCTAGCAATACCACGTTCCTGGTCACTCCCGAACTCACCCAAGGCTCCGGCCAAGCCGCGCAACACCAGTGCGATCTCCAGATGGCACCGAAGCCTTTGGAGCCAGCTGCATCCGTAAATAAACAAAAATCCTTTGCCACAACAAATTCCGCCTGAAAAAAGGACCTACCGTTATATCCGTCAAGAAAGTTGGCCCAAACCAAAAGATCTTCCTTAATGGGGGCCGTTATTCTAACATGATCCAAAGGAGATTTCAAGCCTGAAATCGCCAGGTAAAGCCGACGCGAAAATATTCTGCCAACAGGCATGATTCCGCACGCAAATGCCAGAACCCCCAGCAGCGACTGTATTTCTTTCAAGCGTACCTTCTTTTTCCGCAACACCGTCGTGATTAACCATTTTAATTTACTCAATTTTTTTTTCCGGCAAACGAAATTCCATACCGCAAGTATCTATCTCTATGCCCAAAAACTCCAATGAAGTGCTTGGCAAGCAAGTTTTTCCCTCAGCCAACGGTACTCCAAATTCAAAAGCCATGGCCTGAAATGACAGCAACAAGTCAGAACAAAAACTCGAGTCTGCTGGGCCAACAAACAAAAAATCATCTAGATAGTGCACCGCACCATCCAGCCCAGATCGGATGCCAAGTACCCAGTGGAGAAATGTAGAGAATGATTCAAAGTAGGAACATGACAATGAACACCCCATCGGGAGACACATGTCAAAAAAGTATTGACCCTCAAAATAAAACCCCAACGAGTTGAAAGCCTCCGGGGAGACGGGCAAGAGGCGAAATGCGGATTTTATGTCAGCCTTCGCCAACAAGGCCCCAGGGCCAAACCTCCTGATCTTACCAATCGCTTCTTTGAATGTGGCATATGACACTGAGCATAGGCTCCCGTCAATCTCATCGTTCAAGGAGTCACCTTTTGGAAAGGATAGATGGTGTATAATATGAAATTCATTGGGTTCCCGTTTTGGCACTACCCCCAATGGGGAAATCCGAAAATTATAGAAGGGGGGGTGCTCAAAAGGGCCAGCAATTCTACCTTCCTTTAGTTCTTTACATAACTTATCCCTTACCACCTGGGGAAATTGATCTACAGATTTCAAATTACCTACCAATTTACACCCCTCCCCCGAAAAGGAAGGCAAACGGGAAACCCTGATCAAAACCTTTACTGAGTAAACAAGCCTTCTCCCTGTTTGGGTAGATGTCCAGCCACGGGCGCATTTTTTCCAGCCTCACTGGCGTGCAGGCTTTTGGGAAAAATATGCTGGACCGGGCTAGCTCCTGTCACTGCATTCCGCTTAAAACATTTTGCCGCTGGGTGCGTCCCCGCACAAATGGCACATTCGTGTCTGTATTTACACAAATTATTCCAGCGGCACTGGCTGTCATTAAATGCAAAACAGCAGCCTTTCCTAAAGGCCGCTGTCGACCCTGTCGCAGCGGGTTGTCTAGGCGCTACCTGCCTTTGTGGCACAATCAAATTGAGCCACAAGCCCACATCTTTCATACCCCACCTTAGAGACGGGTGAATGGACAATTTCTGACGAAAGGATTCGTCATAGAAAAACCACCCCAGGCCCCCAAAATTTTTATAGGCTTCCAAGATGTGATCTAGATGCTGGAAAAGCCCCCCACACCTTTCCGGGTGCTTCTCCGCCATAATGCCAGAATAAATACAAAAGGCTTGAAGCCAATTGTTAAACGACCTAGGGATTGCCCTGCGAAAACAAAGTTAACTGGGGAATCGAACTCTGGACACAGTGCACTAAAGTCAGAGACACACCCACTGGACCACAGACACACATACTTTCTTCTTCGCTTCTCTCCTCCCCCTTCCTTTCTGTTCTAACAAATTCTTTATGCGCAGGCAGGAGAGAAAGAATGTCAACATATTCCCCTTTCCAAATCTTATCCTTAACATTTACACTTAAATGGTATCCTAAAGGGGACATTTCACATGGCATGGAATCTTTCATATATATCTCAGGGACCAGTAACCTTTGCCCAGCCGTCTGCAAGAGCTCAGGAGCTGATTTGTCAGACTGCATAGCAGAAACTTTATCTAGCTGAGATAGTAAGCTGACAGGCAGACTAGACAGTACTGGAGTAAGAGATGACACAGAAGGGTTAACAGAAATAGAAGCAGCAGACACAGCAGGTGCTGAACCTTTAGACAGTGATTGTATTATGGAAGACAAAGAGCCTACCAAACCAGATAGTACATGCAATTGGTTTAACTCACCACCAGCTGGAGCCTGCAACACCTGCTGCTGAGCCACCTGCTCCAGCATTGAAGGGGGGTCTTGCACCTGTAGCATCTGCTCACCTGTTGCATGCTGTGGCATGTCTGTGTTCTGAGTGCCTTGCTGACACTCTAAGCGCTGGTTCCCGGGAGACCGCTGCGCGCGCTGTCTCCCCCGACTGTCCTGTGCGGCCTGCTGCGGCTGGCCGCGCCGTCCTCCTCTTCCAGCCGGCGACTGCGAACAGGTCCGCCTCTTCTGACCTCCGCGGCGGCCTCGTGACGTCACACCGCCGCCATCTTCCCTCAGCATCACTAGCGGCGCACGGGTGTCTGTAGCTTCTGCGGAAGCCCCTCCTTCCCTCTCCAGCGGTGCGCGTCTCCTCGCTTTAGCAGGAGGAGCTGGTTCAGGAACTCCCTGCACCATGTCAGTGTCATTCCTACTCTCGCCGCTCGCTACCAAGTCTCCACCCTCTTGCTCCAGCAGCCGTCCTTCTTCCTCCGGGGCTGACTCCAGGCAGCGTCTAAGCCACATCACCAGCGCTTCCATCATGTAAGATGTTCTGTGTAAGGTAAGAGCTCAAATCTTCCTGCTTGTTCAGCTGAAAAGAGGCAGAACCCTGCACCTGCTGGCCCTTTTATAAGCAATCCCAAAATCCAGAAAGTTCCCTGAAACCTGATTGGCTCTTCTTGCTTCCTTGTGGACCGGCCCCAAAAGGGGCGGGCCCCTAACCCCACTGTACTAATGCAGCTAAACCTAACTTAATAATTTACCTTTTAAATTTGTGCTAGGGAGGCCGCAATCTCAGGAAAGTGGCCCCATAATGTGACCCCTTTATTCATTATCACAAAATATTTCACATATGAGATTAGTTTACACTAGCACGTAGTTTTCTCCTTGTCCTTTCAATTATTATTATTTTTATTTTTATTTTTATTCTTTTTTATATTTCCTCTTCTTCCCCCCTCTCATCCTGTTCCCCCTTTCTCCCTTGTCTCTCCTTCCTCTCCTCTTTCTTAAAACCTGTCTATATATCCTTTTTGCTCGCTTTTCTTATTTTGGTGATTCTTTAAACCAGTAGATAAAGAATATAGGGGATATAGTAGTGGACATATTTTATATATGTAGCGGGGTCTCTGCTAAGGCCCCAGGACTACGTTACCCAGAACCCCATTCGGCCCCAGGGCGGAGGTTCCACCGCAGAGACTCATGGGAGGGGTTACTTAAGTGAGAGCCGTGGCGGAGCTCTCTCTCTTGGGACACGGCGCGTCAAGCAGCAAGTCATCCTGTGCGGATCGGCTGGGAAGCAAGGCCTGAAGCCTGAGGCCTTGCTTGAAGTCCGAAGAGCCTTCCACCATACTGCGGAGCCTGGGTGGATCCTGACCCGTCGTGATAGGACGTGAATTGGATCGAGGACTCGATCGGAGCAGACGCTGTGTGCGATACACAGGAGGTGGAAGTCCCAGGCTGGGATCGCGCCTGGAGTGGTGAGCGGGAACCTGCCCATATCAATAGACTGAGTTGTATTCAGGCCTATAGACTGCCTAGGCCCACTGTTCGCTCACCAGTGTTTTCTTGGGGGGTCCGGTAGCGGGACAGAGTTGAAGAATCTACCCCCCCCTCGTTTTCCATGTTATTTCAAGTTAACACCCAATGTGGATTACAAATGGTTATTTCCTTATGTGCACCAACGAAAGCTGGCCGGTGAAGAAACCTTCATCCCTTAGGGGAAAGAGACTTAGTTCCATTCCATGTCAGGCCTGACTTAGGTGGGGAGTTTAGGAAGTTTGTGTTACTACGCCATAGGCGATCACACGCTATAATAGCACCGCGTGGTGGACACTGCGCGGCGCCATATTGCTGTGCTGCACCTAATACATTGATTGATGCAGGGCTCTGCAGGCCCATGTATATGTTGCATGTTATACCTTGAATCCTTCATTACCAGTAAAGCTGATATATATATTTTATAATCTTGCCTCAGTGTGATATCTGACTGTTTAGAGATTATTAAGTATAATACACCTGAGAGTGATAGGAGTTTAACCCTAGACTGACTGTGCCAGAGTGGGTCGAGTAAGATTGCCGGGGGTTGGCGGTACTGCGTGCAGGGCCCGAAAATCAAACCAGCGGCTCTCTTAACTGGGGGTAGCGCTACATATAGATAGGTAGTTCTCCCAGGATATTGGCCTGGGAAGAGATTACTAGGTAGAGGCTAAAACTGAGACTGTATAAGTGTTTTATTGTTGTATGTATTTTTTAATGTTTTTGTATTGAAATATATGTAAATGTAATGTTGAAAAGTCTAATAAAGAGATAAAAAAAAAAAAAAGAGAGCAGGTTCTTAATTTTTCCGACAACAAAAGTTCTTGTCGGAAATTCAAACAGTGTGTAACCATTTCCGACGCACAAAAGTGCTGCGCATTCGATGCATGCTCGGAATCATTGTACTTCTTTTTTCTCAGCTCGTTGTAGTGTTGTACGTCTCCGCGTTCTTGACATCGGAATTTCCCAGCAACATTTGTGCGACCATGTGTATCCAAGACAAGTTTGAGCCAACATCCGTCGGAAAAAAAAACACGGTTTTGTTGTCGGAAATTTCGATCGAATAAACTCGAGAAATGTTACAAGAGACATTTTATAGTTACTACAGCACCTTTAAAGTCGTCAAAAAGTGTGCTTCCTAAAGCCTCCTTAAACATTCTTAAAACAAGAAAAAGAAGGGACAGCTCGGGAAAAAAATGAAGATAGAGTGAAGGGAACCTTTTAAATATTGGGATCCAGTCTAAAGAATATTTTTCCCTCAATGATTGAGTAAGCTCCTAGGTATGGAAAACACATACTACAGTCTGCAGAGGCCCTGAGGGCCACACAGTAAGAATTAAAGGGCCACATGCTGCCCCTGGACCACAGGTTGGGCACCCAAGGCCTTACATGTTTATGTCTACAGAAGGGAGTTAGAAAGAGGGGGCAAAAGCTATCATTGTCGGCAGGCAACTATAAGAACCTGAGCAAGTTAACCTGCCCAACTCATCATTCCCTGCTGAATTGGGCCTGGCTCTGGTGGGTATCTGCTTGTAGACAGGTGCAGTCTACTTTCTCCACTGAAGGTAGCTCTCAATCGCAGAGGCGTTACAGAGGTATAGGAAGTCAACAGGAACATGGTTTCTCTATGTTTTTTTTGGGTCATTGGGGGAGCCATTTAATTGGATGCTGGTACCTCCTGTGACTCTGGCAGACATCTTGGGTAAAGCAGAGTATAATTTAGGTCCCTGGCTCCCAGGCTTGGTGCGCATTTTGCGTGTGGGTAGTGTAGAGACAGTAATTGGTGGCAGGAAATAGTTCCAGACGAGTAGGGAAAAGCAAAGCCACGCCATCCTTTCTGGAAGCCTCCCTATTTGGGTACAGACCAGCAAGGCGGCATTCTGCCCTTCAAAACAGATGCAGCCGGTGCATCCAAGATCTACTGTTATTGGTTCACTGCAACATTCTGTGAGTGCGCCTGATCAGGTTGTCTTCCCGCTGGGTAGATGAACTAACAGTTTTGTTACTACAACTAGACTCTGAAGCCATGTACACATGATAGGTTTTACAGATGAAAACAGTCCGATGGAATGTTTTCATCGGACAAACCGATCGTGTATGGGCCCCATCGGTCTTTTTTCCATCAGTGTTTAAAAATAGAACATGTTTTAAATTTATCCTATGGTTAAAAAACCGATAGCAAATTACTATCGTCTGTGGGGAACTCCATCGGATAAAAAACCCACGCATGCTCAGAATCAAGTCGACGCATGCTCAGAAGCATTGAACCTAATTTTTCTCGGTTCATCGGAGTGTTTTACGTCACCGCGTTTGAAACGGTCGGTTTTTTGACTGATGGTGTGTGGGCAAGACTGATGGAAGACAGTTTCATCGGATTTCCGATGGAAAAAAACATCGGATTAGAATCCATAGGATATCCGATCGTGTGTACAGGGCTTGAGGGTTTCTTCCATTGCACCTTCCCACATGCTGGACCTACAGACATGAGACTATCGCCAATCTCCTAAAGTGGAACTTCACTCTCCCAATCAACATTGAATATATTTAATCCTCCTGCTTCTAGCATTAGTAAATAGATAGAAAACTATGTCATATTTACTTGTTTTAAACTTTTTTTTCACATTTCTTCAGTTACTTTCTGGTTCCTTGCCTAGGCAAATGATGCCATACATCCCAGGAGTCTTCAGAAGGGAAGGAGGGGTTTTCTCAGCTAAGCATGCCCTCCTGCATGCATGCTTGAGCTAAGGGTAGATGTATTCCAGGAAGTAAATGCTACATGAATCATTTTCCCTTACTCAAGATGGCCACTGCCAGAAATGTTAGGGGGTGTTTTTCAAAATGATTTCTCAACAGAGTAAAGCAATGGAGACATGGATGGAGTGGGGAGTTTGCTTTGAACATTAAAAATGAATTAAATAGAGTTTTTGGTTTGTGATGCTCAGATGCAGTGAAGATCCGCTTTATTTGTAAATCTCTGTGTAATGAAGTTTTAGGGCTCGTTTACAGATGTGTAAATGTTTACATGTGTAGGTGTGAATGGAGTGGCTGCTGCCTGTGAGTTATCATAATGTTGATGATGTTAACCAGTTGCTGATCGCCTGGTAGCAGATTTACTGCTACAGGGCGGACGCGCTGCGCAGGATCACATATTTAAGTGATTCTGCATTTCTGGGTATGGGAGCCAATCAGCGGCTCCTGCGGACTCAATGTCCACTGGTACCCGCTGATCGTTATGTACATAGGCAGAGCAGTGTTCTGTTTATGTAAACAAGGCAGATCGCCATTCTGTCAGTATGGAAGAAAGGGATCCCGTGTTCCTACAAAGCAGGGATCTATGCCTTTCTTTAGTAAAAGCACCTCCCCCACAGTAAGAAAACACTTGTTAGGCACACATTTAACCCTTTGATTGCCCTAGATGTTATCCCCTTCCCAGCCAGTGTCATTAGTACAATGACAGTGCATATTTTTAGCAGTGATCACTGTATTAGTGTCACTGGTTCCCACAAAGTGTCACTTAGTGTCCGATTTGTCCACTGCAATATCGCAGTCTAGCTATGAGTCACTGATTACCGCCATTACTAGTAAAAAAAAAAAAATGTCCACGGATTTCATTTTAAAAATCTGGTCACCTTACTTTAAATACACACTAAACTGCAAGCACATAGAAGTGACTGGGCCTACTTGAAATGTATTCCATGCAGTAAAAATAATGTATTTTACTACAGGATAATGGACAACTGTGAATAGCCCATAAATTCCAAATACTGATACCCTATTATATATCAGATTATAGGATGACCAAAAGCCGTTAATACTGCAAAAAAAAATAAAGAAAAGGAAAGACATTACTCCTACCTGTCTTTGTTTACATTAAACACGAAAAAAAGAGTAACCAAGGACAGCCAAGGGTTCTGATGTAGAACGCTAATTAACCCCTTCAAGTTTTTGCTTTACTTGTGACAATCCATTTAAATACCTTTTGCAATGTTTTTATTTTTATATTTGAATCTCAAATATCTAAATGTTAATTCATAATTGGAATGAGCATGTGAAAGGTTAGAAATCATAAGAAAAGCGAGGAAAGAAAAAATGTCTTTTCATATAACATGCAATCAAGTTGTGCCGTGGGTAAGAAAATCAAAGCAAGGTTCTCATTGGCTTTTGCAGGCAACACAGATTATATTTCCACCAGCTTTTGTATCTGCTATTTCCTACAGATCATATCAGCTATTCACCCTTGTAATGGAAACTTAGGAAAAACAGCTAAATACACACCTAAAGCACATGCCTTTATTCTACCTGCCAAAAAATATTAGTAACACGAATCCAAGTATACAAAGACACCGAAAACTTGTGTCTTGCCTACCACTAACACCTGGACAAATAGAGTGTATTGTGCTAAATAACCTAAGAGACACAAGAGCATAGCAAGCAATACATTTGACTTGCTGTCCATGAGCGGAGCCTGCAATGTCCAACAGAATTAGATGCTGCAAGTCATATTGGTGTCAATGCAACCCCTGAGCAGGCATGTGATCGTAAGCGTGTGTGCACCGGGTGTGCCGGGTGTGCCTGAGCACACCCTAATCACCCTGTGTGGCACAAATTCCCCCTGTTTAAATTCCTGATATTTCACCAAAGCCCCCTAACAGGGCTCCTATAAAATAATTGAAAAAATAAAATTGTAAAAAAATAATAAAGACAAAATAATAAAAATGAAAACTACTAACAATGATCGTTGTGCTCTGCTGCCATGGAAGGCTTTCTGCCGGCAGAACACAATAGTGCTCTGGGAAGGATTCCCCCATCAACACTGACTGCTGACTGTTGGGGATCAAGTGATTTTTCCCTCCTGCAATTCATGGTTGTAGGAAAAAAAACTGCATCATACATGGCTTGCTTAACATACAGAGACAGCAATTAGATCAGACGTGTAGGGGAGCATAGTGAAAGGATTATGAGTCATTAATTTGTTAGTTCCTGTTTCCTCCCCTTCCTTTCTTGTAAGACGCATTACATTACATCATGGGATTGCTATGATTGGTCCCTCTATAACCAATCAACACTGACCCCAAGTACAGAGCCACTTACATCGGCTCTGTACACTATGTCTGTGAATGGAGCTGTCCGAGGATGGCCCTATTCACCAATACTAACGGGCACACATGCCATTTAAGGGCTATTCCCAGAGTCCTAGGACTCCCGTCTATAAATGGCACACCAGGAACAGAGGTCCACAAATCTACAGATTATTTTACAATATGGCAGTAGTTTTGTGGCTAAAATGAATCTACTGAGCCCTAGCAACCCCTCTTTAAATGTTGGCTTCTTGAGAAAGTCAGAACTAGTTAAGCGCTAGGCATTCTTTTTGCCACCATCATGTGACAGCCCTTGAGCCTGCTGATTGGCCATTAAGGCCCCTGTCATTGTATTGCGGGAGGCAAAGGGAGTGTTATGCCTTCTGCCACACCCAGTGCCAGATATTTTTTGTGCTTCTGGTGACGGTCCAGAACATTGGATTAAAGGGAATGTAATAAAAAATGCTGACCATACCTGCTATAAGGTGTTCCCCTAACTTTGCCTGCTCCACATCAACCACGCAAATTATTTTCTTGTGTATTTCAGAACTTTCTTTTCTCAAGCTATGACACCAATTATCCGTAAATTGGATTAGATAGACTGGGTGCATGTGATTTTATTAGATTTCTTCCTTTAAATGATTTAACCAGTATAAATTACCTCTGGAAGAAAAAAAAAACATAAAAAAAATCTGAAATCAGGAAATATACCTTCATTTATTCCAACTAAAGCCTCGTACACACGGGCGGGAATCCCCTCGGGAAAAAAAAAACTGTTGGTTGTCCCGACGGGATTCCCGGCAAGCTTGCCTTGCATGCCGAGTGTACACACGGCCATTCAAAAGAATCGCCGTTCTTTTGAATGGCAAGAACGTGGTGACGTCATCGACTACGACGAGCCTGCGCTCGTCACATTAGATGCTGTCGCTGCCATCTTGCTACACCCTACACTGCCCTTGTATGCTACCGCGCATGCGTCAAAGTCTTTTCGAGCATGTGCGGGTTTACCGTGGAACAGGTAAGCATACAGACGACCGGTTTTCTCTGCAAAAAGCTCTCCCAGCAGTTTTCTTGCCGAGAAAACCGGTCGTGTGTACGAGGCTTGACACAAACAATGAGGGTTATAGACAAAGATTACTGTATAAAGGCCCCAACCAGCACTGAACTATCGCAGCCAACTAGCAGCTGGAAATGTCATCTTTATATAAAGACACTGTCACACACAGCAAAAGTGTAAGTGTTTGCTGATCATCCTAGGTGACAAGACAGAGACATTTAAAGTGTTACTAAACCCACAACAGTAAAATCAGTCTGTATATGCAGTAAAGCATGCTTGTTATACTCACCATGGAACCTAAGGGGTTAATTCTGCACATTGTGTAAAAAGGCTGTTTGCTTCTCTGATCCTCCCCTTCTTCCGTAGTCCCCAATCCATCTCCCGATAATACAGAGACTTGGGGGCACTCTGCACATGCTCAGTTTGGGGACAGGGGTCCTGCAGCCTCATAGGACAGTCAGAGGAGAAAATGTAAAGAGTATGGCTCAACTGCAAACCTACCAAGACATGGCCATCCACCTAAACTGACAGGCCGGGAGTAACTCTAGAGGAGCTGCAGAGATCCACAGCTCAGGTGGGAGAATCTGTTCACAGGACAACTATTAGTGGTGCACTCCACAAATCTGGCATTTATGGAAGAGTGACAAGAAGAAAGCCATTGTTGAAAGAAAGTCATAAGAAGTCATAAGAAGTCCTGTTTGTAGTTTGTGAGAAGCCATGTGGGGGGACACAGCAAACATGTGGAAGAAGGCGCTCTGGTCAGATGAGACCAAAATAAAAAATTTTGGCCTAAAAGCAAAATGCTATGTGTGGGGGGAAACTAAAGCCTCGTACACACCACCAAGTTTCTCGTCGTAAAAAAACTTGTCGATTTTCTCGACGAGATTCTTGTCAAGCTTTCCTTGCATACACACTGTCAATTCCAAATCTCGTCGTTGTTCTGCGCGGTCTCGTACAGCACGTACAATGGCAGTATAAAGGGGAAGTTCGATTCCAATGGGCTGCTTTTGCTGATCTTGTGTTATCGCATGTTAGTAAAAAATTTGGTGAGAGACGATTTGCGCTTTTCAGTCTCGTGCTTTTCAGTTCAGCATGACGAATGTGCTATCTCCATTACAAACGCTAGTTTTACCAGAAGGAGCGCTCCCGTCTCATACTTGATTCTGAGCATGCGCGATTTTTTAAGACTCGGTAAAGCATACACACGACCGGTTTTCTCGCCGCAAAACAGGCCGACGAGAAACCAGACGAGAAAAACGAGAATCCTGACGAGAAAATAGAGAGCAGGTTCTCTATTTTTCTCGGCGAGATTCCTGGCAGTTTTCTCGACGAGAAACCATACACACGAACGTTTTTCTCGACAAGAAAGCTCTCTCTGCAGTTTTCTTGTCGTTTTTTGATGAGAAACTCGGTCGTGTGTACGAGGCTTCACACTGCACATCATCCTGAACACACCATCCCCACTTTGAAACATGGTGGTGGCAGCATCATGTTGTGGGGATGCTTTTCCCCAGCAGGGACAGGGAAGCTGGTCAGAGTTGATGGGAAGATGGATAGAGCCAAATACAGGGAAATCTTAGAAGAAAACCTGTTAGTCTGCAAAAGACTTGAGACTGGGGCAGAGGTTCACCTTCCAGCAGGACAACGACCCTAAACATACAGCCAGAGCTGCAATGGAATAATTTAGATCAACGCATATTTAGGTGTTAGAATGGCCCAGTAAAAGTCCAGGCCTAAATCCAATTGAGAATCTGTGGCAAGACCTGAAAATTGCTGTTCACTGACCCTCTCCATCCAATCTGACAGAGCTTGACCTATTTTGCAAAGAAGAATGGGCAAAAATGTCACTCTCTAGATGTACAAAGCTGGTAGAGACATCCCCAAAAAGACTTGCAGCTATAATTGCAGTGAAAGGAGGTTCTACAAAGTAATGACTCAGGGGGGCTGAATACAAATGCACAACACACTTTTCACATATTTATGTGTAAAAAATGTGAAAACCATTTATCATTTTCCTTCCACTTCACAATTATGTGCCACTTTGTGTTGGTCTATCACATAAAATCCCAATAAAATACATTTACGTTTTTGGTTGTAACATGACAAAATGTGGAAAATTCCAAGGGGTATGAATACTTTTTCAAGGCACTGTATGCTTGGATAAGAGCACTTTATACCTAGACACCAGCTTTATTTCAGTAGAAATGGGTCCATATATTCATCTCAAGTTGTTTGTTTGCCTTGTAGGTGGGGGAGATGTCCGCCCCTCACATCCTAGGGGCTCTGCTGTTGCTTCTGACTATATCTTTTACCAACTGCAACAAAGGTAAGTGATTTACCTCTATTACATCTGATTGGTTTAATATTAACACAACAATACATGGCTGAAATACATGTGAGCTGTTATAACTGCAGAGGAGTTGTAATTCTGTTCAGCCAGCCTTGTAATCCTGCCACCCTGCCAGCAGCGCAGTCAGGTCCTTGATGTCCATGATCTTTTTTGTAGATCACGCTGCAATTGAGCAGAGTCCTCTGTTCAGTCCTGTGATCTGACAATGAACAGGCAGAAGCACACTGATGATGTCATTGCCCGCTGTTACAGAAAAGCACTGTACTATACAGCGGGGTGTGATATGCCCAGCGTTCTGCCCACCTCTCTCTAAATCTGTGGAAAACTTCACAGGGGTTCTAATCCTTTCCTTCTCTGTTCAAAAATGAAAAATAAAAATGTTCCTATTCATGCAGTAAAATAAGAAGAAAAGAGAAGTTGTTGCTTTCTCAATTGTTTTTTTTTTTTTATCAGTCCCGACAAAGAAGTATGATATTACACTGAAAATAATTCTAAATACATAATATTACTGTAGCGGCCTTCACTCTCTCTCTCTCTTCTCCGGTTTCTTTCTCTCTGGCTTTTGTCTAGGGGTACCTTGGAGGAGAGAGTGCGGGGTCACCACGCCAAGCTTTCACCGCAGATGTTTGTGTGGTGTGAGCAAAGTTTCTTTACCTTCGGGTCGGTGTTCGGTGTTTGGAGCCTCCGCTCCTTCTGTGAAACAGTGTCTGCCAGTAAATGAGCCCCACACCAATAAAAGTCCAACACCTCTTTATTTTCCAATGTCAGGATGAAACACAATCAGTTGGACTCCCTCAATAAACAGACAGGGGGTGTGGATACGAGTAGGCCCAGGCACAATGAACTCTCCTATTCCTCTATCAGCGAATAGGCTTGGCGCATGGTCTCCGCCACCAACCGTGAATATTTTGGTCGCTGCCACCGACCGGGTGAACTGTGAACCTTCCTCCTGACTGAACTCGGCCCCTGTTCGGAAAGATACCCCTCCGGGCGGTCTCCTGAGGCTCACCCGGCACTGGCAATCTGCTGCACCAGGTCTTCAGGTGAGTAGCTCCTCCGGTCCCTTACGCCTCTGGATTCGGGCCCCCCACTCCCGGGGCCCCCTAGGAAATCCTTCCCTCGCGGGGCCCAGCGAAGGAAACTGGGCCCCAGGCCTCCAACCGAGTACCTCACCCCAGGCTGAAGGTGCCTGGGATGGAACACGAGCTCCGGGCGTCCAGGCCTAGGCCGCCTAGACACCAACCACGAACCACAGCTCTCAGGCTGAAGGTGCCTGGGACTCGACCCCGTGACAAAGATGGCCGACCCCTTTATATCCTCTCCCAGCAAGCACGGCGGGTATCCCCGCCCCACCATACAACCGCTGAGAGAGGCCAAAAAAGGGGTACGGCACTCAGCGATGGTTCAACCCCAGCCCACAGGGACAGCGCCACCTGCTGGGCCGCAGGGAACTACACATCACTGGTGTCTCTGCCAGTTTTAAACATGATAGAAAAGTATATACCCGCTACATTACATTTAGACTTTTTATGCTTTTCCAAATTATTTTTGACAAATAAAAAAGCTCAATGCATTTTTACAGTGCTATGAATATGCCATTTTATGTAGAAGTCATGCTGTCTCTGGAAACACATCAGTACTAGGCTCTGTAATGTGGACATAGGCTGGGTGAATGGACATGAATGTCAATCATTTATGTCACTCAGGAATGATGGTTCTGTTTGCATGATAAACATCACACAAACTATAGAAATATATGGCAGTCTGACCTCACCTAAAGAATCTCCAGGATTCGCAGAGCTGCTTTAGGATATGTTATGTTATGTTTTGGATCATTTGCTTTAGAACCCCTGTAGAAGATTTTATATACAGTGGGGAAAAGAAATATTTGATCCCCTGATGATTTTGTAAGTTTGCCCACTTACAAAGAAATTAAGGGTCTATCATTTTTATCATAGGTGTATTTTAAATGATAGAGACAGAATATCAACCAAAAATCCAGAAAAAACACAGGATACAAATGTTATAAATTGAGTTGCACTTCAGTGAGTAAAATAAGTATTTGACCCCCACCAACCAACAATAATTCTGGCTCCCACAGATTGGCTACAGTATACAGTGTTAATTTAGTCGACTAAAACATTTTAGTCAACTTCACTAAATGAATACTATTTTAGTCGACTAAAACTAAAACAATTGAGATGACTGAAATACAACTAAAACTAAAATGCCATTTGAGTCAAAAGACTAATGCCGCGTACACACGACCGTTATTCATGTCATGGAAAAAAAAACAACGTTTTTCTCAACGTGATTTTTCGTGTTTCCTCTCAAGCCTGCCTTGCATACACATGTTCATGAAAAAAAACGCTCGAGCAAAGCGCGGTGACGTCCAACACGTACGTTGGCACTATAAAGGGGAAGTTCCATTCGGATGGCGCCACCCTTTGGGACACTTTTGCTAATCCTCGTGTTAATAAAGTTTGGTGAGAGACGATTCGCGTTTTTCAGTCTTTGTGCTTTTCAGTCCGTTACAGCGTGATGATTGTGCTATCTCCATTACGAACGCTAGTTTTACCAGAACGAGCGCTCCCGTCTCATACTTGATTCTGAGCATGCGCGTTTTTTTTTCCCCTCGTAAAAGCGTACAGACGACCGTTTTTCACAATGTTAAAAAGAACGATGTGAAAAACGACGAGAAAAAATAGAGCAGGTTCTCATATTTTTTTGCCAATTTCTCTTGTCGAGAAAAATGCTCTGGAGCCTACACACGACCATTTAAAAAAATTGAATTTTTCTCGTCATGAAAAATGGTCGTGTGTACGCGGCATAAGACTAAAACTAAATTGAAATTTTACTTTAAAATTAACACTGGTCTGTAGTGCATATTCATACCTCAATACCATGAATAATAACATATTCGATTTTTCACTCCAGCAGTATATAATGAGTTTGGAAATTGTAGAGAATTGTTAAAGTGGTTGTAAACCCACTTTTTCAACTTGCACCTACAGGTAAGCCTAGATTAAGGCTTACCTGTAGGTGCAAGAAATATCTCCTAAACCTACACGGTTTAGGAGATATTTACTAAAATGACAAGCGCCCCTGTCTACGGCGCAATCGCTGGGCGTAGCCAAGTGGGATGCCTCCCGTGCGCATGCGCAGAGTGACGTCTCCGCCGCTCCGGCCAATCACAGCGCCGGAGCGGCGCTGTGATTGGCTGGTGCGGCGATACCCGGAAGTAACATTCCAGCTATCGCCGCAGTGATGTCTGCGGCTGAACAGAGGGATGAGGACGGCTTCGGGGGCCCCGATCTAAGGTAAGTGGAACATAATGAGCTATTATGCTAGTCACGCCTTTCTTTTACAGGTTGTAAAAAAATAAAATAAAAAAAAAGTTAGTTTACAACCACTTTAACTAATGCATTACAATTTAATTACACCCATTAGATTTTAGATGACTAAAATTTGTTTTAGTTGACTAAAATGTACTGGAGATTTTAGTCGACTAAAATGTACTGGAGATTTTAGTCGACTAAAATATACTGGAGATTTAATCGACTAAATACGACTAAAAGTAAAACAATTGCAGAAGACTAAAATGAGAATAAAACTAAAATGTCATTTTAGTCCTAAGACTAAAGCCGCGTTCACACGATCGGAAATTCCGACAAGAAAAGTCCGATGTGAGCTTTTGGTCGGAAATTTAGACTGTGTGTAGGCTCCACCGGGTTTTTCCTGTCGGAATTTCCGCCAGCAAAAATTTGAGAGCTGGTTCTCAAATTTGATGGCGGAAAAAATTCCAATCGGAAATTCCGATTGTCTATAGCAATTCCGACGCGCAAAATTCTGACGCATGCTCGGAAGCATTGAACTTCATTTTCTCGGCTCGTCGTAGTGTTGTACGTCACCGCATTCTTGACGGTCTAATGTTCAGAGAACTTTTGTGTGACCGTGTGTATGCAAGCCAAGCTTGAGCGGAATTCCATCGGAAAAAACATCCAAGGTTTTTCCGACGGAAATTCCGATTGTGTGTACAGGGCGTAAGACTAAAACTAAATCAAAATTTGCTGCCAAAATTAGCACTGACAGTATGTTCTCATGTGGTACACAGATTAGCCCTGTCAGTTTAAGAAGGTGCAGACACCTGTCCACAGAATTTCTTTCTTCCATTCAAACCTCACCATCATGGGCAAGGCCAAAGAGCTGTCAAAGGACGTCAGGGACAAGAGCTGCAGAAGGTTGGAATGGGCTACAAGACCATCAGCAAGAAGCTTGGTGAGAAGGAGACAACTGTTGGAGCGATTATTCGCAAATGGAAGAAATACAAAATAACCATCAATCGCCCTCGGTCTGGAGCTCCATGCAAGATTTTGCCTCATGGGGTAAGGATGATCATGAGAAAAGTGAGGGATCAGCCCAGAACTACACAGCAAGGAGCTTGGGAATGATCTCAAGGCAGTTGGGACCACAGTCACCAAACAAACCATCTGTAAAACAATACGCTTCCATGGATTGAAATCCTGCAGCACCTGTAAGGTTCCCCTCCTCAAGAAAGCACATGTACAGGCCTGTCTTAAGTTTGACAATAAACATCTAAATGATTCAGAGAAGGATTGGGAGAAAGTGCTGTGGTCAGATGAGACCAAAATTGAGCTCTTTGGCATTAACTCGACTCGCTGTGTTTGGAGGAAGAAGAATGCTGACTATGACCCTAATAACACCATCCCTACAGTCAAGCACGGAGGTGGAAACATTAGGCTTTGGGGCCGTTTCTCCACTAAAGGTACAGGCCGACTTTGCCGTATTGAGGGGCCAATGGACAGGGCCATGTATTGTAAAATCTTGGATGGGAACATTATCCTGACCTTAATCCTATAGAAAATTTATGGAGGGAGTAGAAACTTCAAGTTGCCAAGCGACAGCCAAGAAGTCTTAAGGATTTAGAGAAGATCTGTAAAGAAGAGTGGACCAAAATCCCTCCTGAGATGAGTGCAAACCTGGTCACCAACTACAAGAAACGTCTTACCTCTGTGCTTACCGACAAGGGTTTATCCACTAAGTACCAAGTCATATTTTGCTTGGGGATCAAATATTTATTTTACTCACTGAACTGCAACTCAATTTATAACATTTGAATCATGTGGTTTTTTTTCTGGATTTTTGGTTGATATTCTGTCTCTATCATTTAATATAAACCTATGATAAAAATATAGACCCTTGATTTCTTTGTAAGTGGGCAAACTTACAAAATCTGCAGGGGATCAAATAATAATTTTCCCCACTGTATAATACACTGTATACGGATATACAGTATTTACACTATATGGTTTACGGACACTATGAGCTTTTTTGACATCCCATTCCAAAACCATGGACATTAATATGTAGTTGACCTCCTTTGCTGCTATGATAACTTCTACTCTACCAGGATGGCTTATCACAAGATTTTGGATTGTGCCCATGGAAATATTTGCCTAGACAGCATTTGTGAGGTCAGGTCCTGATGTTGGGTGAGAAGACCTGGCTCACAATCAGTGATTCGGTTCATCCCAAAGGTGTTCAGTAGAGTTGAGGTCAGGTCTCTGTGTCCGCCACTTGAGTTCCTCCACACCATACTCATCAGACCATGTCTTTATGGAGCTGGCTTTGTACATAAGTGCACATGGTCTTTTCCAAAATGTTACCACAAGGTTGGAAGTACGCAATTGTCTACAATGTCTTTGTATGACTTAGTAACAGTACCCTTCACTGGAAACACCTGAACTCAAAAATTTGAAGGGGTGTCCACATACTCTTGGTCATATAGTTTCAAACATGCTGTTTGTGAATTATAGTGCACTACTGAGACCATTTCTTCAAGTGTATGTAAACACTCATCTCTTATTTTCTCCCTTTTGGTCTACTAAATATAGCAACTAAATTATGTTGTTATACACTGTATTACCAAAAATATTGGGACACCTGCCTTAACACGCACATGAACTTTAATGACATCCCAGTCTTCGTCCATAGGGTTCAATATTGAGTTGACAAAACAAAAAGGGAACAGCGCCCTCTAAATGCAGCAAGATAAAAACAATTTTTAATTTAAATGTTAAAATACACTCACATTTGAGTATAGGTAATAAGGCATGTAGAGGGTTAAAAGGGCTTCATCCGCAGATCCTCTGATGTTATGTTGATTTCCCGGACAGCTGGAGTGGGGTCCTCCTCAATCCTGTGATTTCTCCCAGCCTGCACTAGATGTGAAAAAGCGTCGGCCGGGAGCTGGGGACTGGAGTCTGGATTGTGGAGGCTCCGTGGGGTCACTTCCGGGTCGGAGGTAAGCGGGAGGTGCTTCGCGTTCAGGACATGCGTGTCCCTTTTTCAGGCATATCCTGAACGCGAAGCACCTCCCGCTTACCTCCGACCCGGAAGTGACCCCACGGAGCCTCCACAATCCAGACTCCAGTCCCCAGCTCCTGGCCGACGCTTCTTCACATCTAGTGCAGGCTGGAAGAAATCACAGGATTGGGTGGCTGATAGGCAGAACAGCAGTGCAGGCTCCATTAGTAAACTGATAGGAAAGTCCTTGTCCCAACTCTCTAGGGTTCCCAGATAGCGGAGCAAGGCGTAGTGTCCTTGCACTATCCCACCTTGACTGGAACCTCTCGCTTGCACAAAATACCCTGTCCCTAGCCAGTGGGGATCCTGTCCCTACACTATCCACTTTGCAAATGCAGGCCAACCGCAAGGGGACAGTGCTATTTATTAGCACTGCTCTCATTAAAGATGGCCGTGGAGGTCAGCCAGGGAAGCAGCATCCAATCTGATAGCTACTCCCTGATGACACCTACGAAGGCTTCAGGGGTACAAAGCTCCTCTCATTCTCTTCTGTACAGCGACCTGCTAAACATTGCCACTTACAGTGGCTCTGTGTAGGGCCCAGGAACTTAACATTCTATTGGGAAACTGTCCCATCTTTGTGGTGCTTCCAAGAAGACAGAGAAAGGAAATATGGCTGATAAAGACTGCTGAAGGATGAATGTTGTCACCAATGGTGCTCTGCACAGTATGCGAGTGTATGATTTGAAGAGTGGACATTCCTTTATTTCAATATGGAACCTTTGGCTGGGGATGTCAGGAGCGGGCCTATGGCCAGGAGAAATATGTCCAAGATGGTGGATCCAAAGACAGGTATGTAGGGGCTCTCTTCAAGAATAGGTAGGTGGGACCTGGGACAGCTTGACGCCAACTGCTGTCCAATCCAGGTTCCCTACATGTGTAAAATCACCTACAAAAATCACTCTTCATTCACCTATATGGCTTAACTATGCATCACAGAGGGGGAGTGAATTGTAGCAGAGCACAACCCAATGCTGTAGCAATGTTGCCAGCAAATCAAGCAATTCAATTGCTGCATTTTGCTTTTAATTGCTGGCATTAGCAATTTGTCGCAGTGATTAATCTCGGCTTTAGAATGCTTACAAAACTGAAGATGTCGTCCTTGGCCACACCGGGGAATGTGTCACCAACCAGATGTGTCTCTATGCTCATTAAATCAACCTTAAAATGGCATTGCTCTTCTGAGGTTGGCAAGTATGCACATAGCAATGCCATATGCCATAGCATTGCACAGTGCAATGCCCATAGCATGCACAACCATTACCAAGGACAGTGGTTTCTGCCCTGCAGGCATTCTCATCACTGTATAGTAAAATGAATTATCAGCAGTCTGCAAATGCCTGTCTGGCTACCGGCTTTACAGTTTAGTATTAAAGTATCCTGGGCGACTATTGAAGACCAGACAGACGTAAAACACCAGCATGACTCATTTCATTTGTGAGCACACAAGGGAAGTATATATAATGGGCTTGATAACCCAACCATTGTTTTGTCAGACATAAACTAGGATAATGTTGAAGGTTTAAAGCGTACCTTCACTTTCGTGGGAAAAAATATAGCAACATAAATAAATAAATAATAAAAATAATATAGCATATACAATTGCTACACACACCATATTGTAATTACATGTTATTAAAAATTGCCTTTCCTTTCCAATCTGAAGCTGATGTGGTTTTCTGTAAAATTCAATGCAATATGGCTACCTAGAGGTGTTCTGTACACAGATGGTGTATGAAATACCCCCAGAAACTCAATTTCTTGCTCATGTGATCGGCTCACTGATTTTCTCAGAAGTCTGCACTAAGATATTAGTCAGATTTTAGGCATCCTCTAAAATAGGACTTTCAGTTTTGATAAGATACTCTACAAAGGTTAAATACTTCAAAAGGGATGCAGACCCTGAAGCCTTCCTCATTAGAACACTGAGAGTGCAACAGGTGATTATAATAAACCAGACCGTCCCATTCAGAATTTGTCAGCAAAGGACGAGGTAAAACAAACAGCTATTTTGTTAGATCAATAAAATGTATGTGAATCTGCAACAAAGATTGTTCAAGTACCTGCAATGTATATTGATCACCCACAGAGGATTTTTTATCACTACAAAAGTAACCATAACACGTTAAAGGAGAAGTATGGGATGGGTTAAATAACTAGTACATATCACATTAGTCATATATCAGCTAATCTTTTTTTCCTACCTCTTTTAGTCTTTACAGCATGTGCACATGAACTTTCCTTCTGCTGGCAAAAACGGTCCATTTTCAGTTTGAAAAGTTTCCCCCTGCCTCTGTCCCTCCTCCCCTAAGAGACATGGCTGTGCTGATAGATAGAAATATATAGTGTAGATAGATTCTCATACACAGCACTATCAGTGACTTCTCTCACATTACACTCACTGAAGTGCTGAAACTCTTCTGACCATTGAAACATGCTGCAGAGGAGGAGGGAGGGGGAGGAGAGAGGAGTAAAAAAGGAAGGGGGAGCAGCTATGCTCTGTGAAGTCTCAGAAACGAGCAGAGGGAGGAGAGGACATCAACCAAGCAAAATGACAGGAAAGGGGGTGGATCCAGACTTCATATCCAGGCCATTGTCGGGATGATGCTGTATGAAAGACTGTAGAACCTCCCACAGGTATTTATCTTGATTTTAACAGAATAGGGGCACTTCTGAGAGGGCTGGAAGGATTATAAATATCAGCAGCTCACATAGAATAGATGTAAGCAAAACAAAGGAAACCCATACTTCTCTTTTAAAGTGATTCTAAAGTTTCATATTTTTTCCTTTAAAAATAAAAAACATGTTATACTTACTCGCTCTGTGTAGTGGTTTTGCACAGAGCAGCTCAGATCCTCCTCTTCTCTGGTCCCTCTTTGGCACTCTTGGCCCCCCCCCATCCCTCCTGTTGAGTGCAGCTTGCTATTGGGGCACCCGAGCTAAACCGCTGCTCTGTGTGTTCATTCAGACACAGAGCCGGGGCTCGGCCCCGCTCCCTCTCTCTCCTATTGGCTCAATGACTTTAATTAACATTAGCGATAGCCAATGGCGCCCCCCTGGCTGTCTCATCCAATGAGGAGGGAGAGTCCTGGACAGCCGAGACTCTCATGCAACATCGCTGGATTGAGAGGGGGGTCAGTTAATTATTAGGGGGCTGAGGTGGGGGCTGCTACACAAAGAATGCTTTTTATCTTAATGCATAGAATGTATTAAGATAAAAAAAAAACTTCTGCCTTTACAACCACTTTATTGAAATGTGATAACTGAAGTAAGCAGCTGAGGTCCCCTTAGCTCTTATTTTGTCAGATTCCTGCTGAATCGGCTGGAATTTGAGCTGTGGGCATTCCTGCAAACCCTCAACTGAACTGGGTGGAAAAGTATTGGCTGAACAGCGACTGCGTCCTATGAAATTAAGTCACTGTTCAGTAGAACCAGCAGCGGTGGGTAGGCTAAAGACAATAGAGATCCCTCCATCTACACTGTTAACCTGGATGGGAATCAGACTATTTTTTTCTCTCCGTCTGAACGACTAAAATTTGGGCTGTCTATTCCTGCCATAAGAATTTGGATGTTGATTGTCTACTACTTTCACGTTTTAGGTTTCGGACCTCTACACCCCACATAAGAACATAGTGACAATCCACAGATGGCTAATTAGCCTCACCTTACCAGTCCCCCACCCAACAACTGTCCTAACCTTTCCAGTCCTCCCCCTATTTCTTTCCTACCCTTACCTCTCTTCACTTCCACTTCTGCCCTATCCTTCCCCCTGCCAACCCTTCCCTTCTCTACCACTATTTTCCTTAACCCATCAACCCCCTCCCTAAGTACCTGGACCTCCCCATCCTTCTCTTCCCCACTCCTTCCTCTCCACCTCCCTGCCTAACACTCCAACCCAACCTTCCCCCTCCCCCTAATGCCTACCACATATACAATCTGATTGTACAATCTTCTTTAGATCTATCAACATGCATTGTAAGGACCTGATTGGATACAAATTGATTGGAGGTGCCCATATTGGTAACTCTAAAGTTGGTTGTACAAAGATTATACAGGCAGATGATAACGTGTAAGGTGACCCTAAGACCTTTTCACAGACATAAGCAATAGCATTCCGGATACCTTCTTGGTGGAATATACATTATTGTATTTATTCTGTGAGAATCCATGGTTCCAGCAGTGCTCAGGATATATAGATTGCATATGGCATACCTCCCAAATTATGGAGATGGGAATGAGAGACACCTATAAGCAAAAGTATGTAGGCATAGGACACACCTCCTACCACGCCCCGTAAAGGAGAATTTAACAAAATAAATAAATTGTTAAACTCACAAGCGCATTTGTTTTTACTACTATTACTTTATACTGGCTTTTGAAATTTACAAATGCAGCAATTTAGAATTTGGATGAAAGGTTTATCACTATTTGAAAGATAAATGTTGTATTTTATATATGTAGCGGGTACTTGAATTTGGGGGAGGCATCTGGGTGGTAGTGTAACTCAGATGCACAAATTACTAGGGTACTAGGGTTTTTCTGGTTCTTGGAGGACTCTGGTGGTGTGAGGTTCCTTGCGGCCCATGGGTGGCGCTGTTGCCCTGGGCCGGGGCTGAACTCACACCGCAAGACTGTACCTTTTTGTCCTCCCCTGGAGTTGCTACAGCGGGGCGGGGAACCCGCTCTGACGCAAAGGGAGAGGGGATAAAAGGCACAGACGCCTTTACCAGGTAGTTCAGGTTCAGAGTCCAGAGTTTGAGGACGCAGCCGCACCCAGGCACCTTCAGCCTGGGTGCTGGCGTTCCGGTGTTCCCGGCCTAGGTGCCTTTGACCTGGCCGGAGCGAGGATGGAGTCCATCCCAGGCACCTTTAGCCTGGGGTGAGGTACTATGGCGGAGGCCTGGGGCTCAGTACCTTCAACTGAGTTCCGCGAGGGTGGAGGAATCCGACGGGGCCCTAATTCCTTGGGTGCCCGTATCTGAGTTCGTGAGGACTGGTGTGCGGAACTTTTCTGGAGAGTCCGGCGCAGCATCACTGGTGACAGAGAGGCCTCCGGTTTCTCCCTTGGACGGATCTCCTTCCCCTGACAGGGGCCGTGCTAGCGAAGGTAATTCACGTTCTACCTCACATAGTCAGTGGCAGTGACTATCCGCCACTGGTGATATCACAGTGGTTAGCAAAAGAAGGGAAAGGATTGTGCCTCGATCTGTTCCCCATTATAACTCAGTAGAAGAAACTGTTTATTGTTTGGAAAGAAGAATAAAACTGAGTTGGACCTATTCAGTGTGTGGAACTCTGGTTACTAGGAGTAAAGGAGTCAGGAACGAAGTACTGGACTTGACTCTAGGACACCTACACAAAACCCAATCTTCTGGCCTTCACCTCTTAGCTATGGAGGACATGGGCCGTGGTGTATCTCATCTCTCCCTCCCAGGGACCCCTAGACAACAGCCACATAACCGATAAAGCAAGAGGGAGAGAGAGGGTCGCTACATATACAATTATATAGATCAGATCAAAATGAGGGACAAATGAAGAGGAAAGAGGGACAGAGGGATTTTGTTCCAAATCAGGGACAGTCCTTCGAAATTTAGGGACAGTTGGGAGCTATGCATATGGGATGTGATACACCTGATGTGTTACTATGCACTGGTGGTGCATTTGTGTTTCCTGCATTATCCTCAGTTTTTACAAAGTCTTTGTGATAGAAGCACGTTGAATGCATGTCAGGGCATTGTGCATAGCTCCCAACTGTCCCGGATTTCGAGGGACTGTCCCTGATTTGGCGCAATGTCCCTCTGTCCCTCTTTCCTCCTCATTTGTCCCTCATTTTGGTCTGATCCATATAGTTGTATAAAAAATGCACTTTTTATCTTTCAAAAAGTGTTTCCCAGTGCTAAACCTGTCATCCAATTTCTAAATTGCTGCATTTGTCCATTTTAAAAGCCAATATAAAGGAATAGTAGTGGTAAAAAAAGCACTTGTGGATTTACCGTATTTATCGGCGTATAACACGCACCGGCGTATAACACGCACCCCAAGTTTAGGAGGGAATTTTAGGGAAAAAAACTTTTAGGAGGGAAGTTTGAGGAAAAAAAACTTACATTTAAACTTACATTTAAATGCAGCCTTACCAGTGTCCATTGCAGCCTTGTCAGCAGTGTCCAGTGCAGCCTTTCCAGCAGTGTCCATTGCAGCCTTTCCTCAGTGTCCATTGCAGCCTTTCCCCAGTGTCCAGTGCAGCCTTTCCCCAGTGTCCAGTGCAGCCTTTCCAGCAGTGTCCAGTGCAGCCTTTCCAGCAGTGTCCATTGCAGCCTTTCCTCAGTGTCCATTGCAGCCTTTCCCCAGTGTCCAGTGCAGCCTTTCCCCAGTGTCCAGTGCAGCCTTTCCAGCAGTGTCCATTGCAGCCTTTCCTCAGTGTCCATTGCAGCCTTTCCTCAGTGTCCAGTGCAGCCTTTCCCCAGTGTCCAGTGCAGCCTTTCCAGCAGTGTCCATTGCAGCCTTTCCAGCAGTGTCCATTGCAGCCTTTCCTCAGTGTCCATTGCAGCCTTTCCAGCAGTGTCCATTGCAGCCTTTCCAGCAGTGTCCATTGCAGCCTTTCCCCAGTGTCCAGTGCAGCCTTTCCAGCAGTGTCCATTGCAGCCTTTCCAGCAGTGTCCATTGCAGCCTTTCCAGCAGTGTCCATTGCAGCCTTGCCTCAGTGCCCAGTACAGCCTTGCCCGAATTTCAAAAATGGCGCCGCCGAGATCGCCGCAGATACTGGGCGGAGCGGGGCGAACGCAGGGACTGGGCGGAGAGATACACATAGCCGAGTGCACTCGGCTCTAGTCGGCTCTTCTCGGCTCCGCTCACAGTCACGCCAAGTCCCGCCCTATGATGGACATAACACAGGTCCAATGGCGGGACTGGGCGTGACTGTGAGCGGAGCCGAGAAAAGCCGAGTACACTCGGCTATGTGTATCTCGGCGGCGATCGCTGCGCTCCGCTCAGTCAGCGGAGATTCGACGGGGATAGGTGAGTATCGGCGTATAACACGCACCCACGATTTTCCCCTGATTTTAAGGGGAAAAAAGTGCGTGTTATACGCCGATAAATACGGTAATTAACCTTATTTTTTGGTTAATTCTCCTTTATGGGGGTGTGGCAGGGGGCGTGTCCTATGCCTACATACGTTTGTTAGTAGGTGTCCCTCATTCCCATCTCAAAATGTTGGGAGGTATGCATTGTGCAGATGCATGCTTTGGTACATCACCCCTAGTGGATTCTCACAAGGAATACATGAAAAATGTGGCCAGAGGGAGGAAACTGGATAGTTATGTGACAGAAGTGGTCTTACTCTTCACCGGGACAGGAAGTGACAGGTAATCTGCTTTATGGGTACACCGGACGTGTGAAACCCAACCTTCCCTCACTCTATTCAAAAACTTCAAAAACATTGTTATGACAGTATTCAAACTGCTGCTTTCTATCTCTTTTTTAACTATTTATATAAAATCTTTATTTAGAAATAATAATTTAACACAAGGGCAGGGCAGAAGCTATTTTCATTCACACTCTTTCTAATTAAAACTCTATACACCCCCACCTGGTACAGAGCAGACAGGGAGGAGGTGGTTGGGGGATTATGTTACTACTCTCTGGTCTCCTCGGATGTACAGCCCGGAGCTCGGGGCAGCTTTCGGTGTCTCCTGTGCGACATCAATGTCCCAACAAACCACTGGGGGTTTTTGTTATCTCTGGAGGTGCTGATCCTTTTGAAAGTGGCCTATGAGTCTCCCATAATAAAGCAGCCTTGTATTGATGGATGTTGTCTGGGAATCAGCTGAAGCCTGAAGGTTCATTTGTATCTTCAGGTATCTACAAAAATGCCTACAGTATTTAGACCTCAGTCTCTATAACCTGAGTGTCTACTGTCTCTGGTAAGCAGGCTTCACCGTGGTGTCAAGTGTGCTGCGTGCATGCACATCTATCTCACAGACGCTGGTGTGGGGATTCTACACTACAAATATACATGATATATTTAGACTTTTATGAATTTATTTTCATGCTTTCTAGTTCTGCACTTTTTTAATATTTTGTACGTTACTACTCTGCCTCACTCATTTGCTTGGAGCTTTAGCTATTGAGCTTTGTATACAACAGACTTTCCTCAGCAAAGCAACCAAGGTTATCGTGGTAAACATAAGAACAAAATAAAACATATACAAAACACTTCCCACTTGTAATTTAACCACTTGCCGCCCGCGCTATCGCCCAAAAGACGGCTACAGCATGGGCTTCCTAATGCCGAGAGGGCCGCATGCCTCCTGTGATCATCGAGTCCTTTTGACTCGGCTGATCACAGATCGGGGTAAAGGGCCACTCACAGTGACTCTTTACCACGTGATCAGCTGTCAGCTAATAACAGCTGATCACAGGATGTAAACATAAGCTGGTTATCAGCTTTTCTCTTCTCACGAGAAAAGAAGAAAGCCGATACCCGGCTTCTGTTATAGGGACATCGGTCCCACCAGTGCTGCTAATCGGTGCCCACCAGTGCTGCTAATCGATGCCCATGAGTGCCGCCAATCAGTGCCCATCAGTGCCTCATCATCAGTGTCACCTATCAGTGCTGCCTATCAGTGCTACTTACCAGTGCCTATCAGTGCCCTCCAGTGCCGCCTATTAGAGCCCATCAGTGCCACCTATCAGTGCCTCCTCATCAGTGCCCACCAGTGGGTCTCATCAGTGCCACCTATCAGTGCCTCCTCATCAGTGCCCACCAGTGGGCTTCATCAGTGCCTATCAGTGCAGCCTCATAAGTGCCTCCTCATCAGTGCCCACCAGTGCCGCCCCATCAGTGCCACCTATCAGTGCCCGTCAGTGCCTCCTTATCAGTGCCCATCAGTGCTGCCCCATCAGTGCCACCTATCAGTGCCCATCAGTGCAGCCTCATAAGTGCCTCCTCATCAGTGCCACCCCATCAGTGCCACCTATCAGTGCCCATCAGTGCAGCCTCATAAGTGCCTCCTCATCAGTGCCCACCAGTGCCCATCAGTGCAGCCTCATAAGTGCCTCCTCATCAGTGCCCACCAGTGCCGCCCCATCAGTGCCACCTATCAGTGCAGCCTCATCAGCACACATCAATGAAGAAGAAAAAATTACCTGTTTGCAAAATGTAATACAAACTATGAAAACGTTTTTTTATTTTTTTTTATTTTTATTTTCGGTCTTTTTTTGTTTGTTTAGCAAAAAAAAAAAAAAAAACAGTGGTGATTAAATACCATCAAAAGAAAGCTCTATTTGTGTGAAAAAAATTATATAAAAGTTTTGTTTGGGTACAGTGTGGTATGACCACGCAATTGTCATTCAAAGTGCGACAGCGCTGAAAGCTGAAAATTGGCCTGGGCAGGAAGGGGGTACAAGTGCCCACTAGGCAAGTGGTTAAAGTGTTCAAGCGGAGGTCAAGCTGTAACTGCTTTAAAACATTTCAACATTTTTTTAAGTAGAGCTAGTGTTTTATGGGAATGAAGTATTTGTTATTTCTGTCCAGCTTGTATTTGTAGGCAATGAGCATTGTGATTTCAGAGTATATATTTTTTAGGCTGGTCAACTCATCATATAGAATAATACATGCAAATATAAACCCACTTTAATCGGTGTATTTTTCTGATTACAGTAAATCGATGTGTGGCTTCCAGAGCAAAGACCTGTACAGAATGTATTCGTGTGGACAAGGAATGCTCCTATTGTATAGATGAAGTAAGGCATTTTTAGTTCATCTTTTTTCTTTTTCAGTTTCTCAAAGATGACAGTTTTTGTATATAATGTCTGCTCTAAGATGAGAATTGAAGCATACCTAGACCCAAAGAAGAAAAATATTGCAGTTTACTAGTCCTTAGATTCGTTTTTTTTTGTTAGACTCTATTTTCACCTGGTAATCATGTGATTAACACACTTCCTACCATTGGTGGCTACGCTCATTCCTCTACTGTATCTATGGCGGGAGTCATAATTGTCACCCAGGCTGGACTTTAAACATGTCTACCTTTGATTATCTCTATTACATAGTGTATAAAAGGATTAGTCGCTTTTATGTAAACTACACAGGTTGATTGACATCTGTTTTGTTTTTTTTGGAAACACCTGGGGGTTTATTTACTAAAGGCAGATCCACTTTACAATACAAGTGCACTTGGAAGTGCAGTCACTGTAGATCTGAGGGGGACATTCAAGGGAAAAAAAAAAAAACAGCATTTTTGCTTGTACATGATTGGATGATAAAATCAGCAGAGCTTCCCCTCATTTCAGATCTACCCCTCAGATCTAAAGCGACTGCACTTCCAAGTGCACTTGCAGTAAACTTGTAGTGCAAAGTGGATTTGCCTTTAGTAAATCAACCCCATGGTCTTTTTGAATGGCCCCCAAAAACAACTTGCCAATGAAACACAATGCAGGTACCTTTCATAGAACAATGGTGCACAGATGTGAACCATCTATGTGTGGGTGCATTGAAAAGAATGATACAGGTCTAAAAAAAGCTGCATTGCTGTACATTGACAAATCTTTCAAGATTTATTTATTACAGGTACTTATATAGCGCCGCCAATTTATGCAGCACTTTACATATACACTATGTTTATATAAAGAAAAATTCTGCGCCAAATAAAGTAATATACAAAATAGTAGATAATAAAACACCGTAGTGAATAGTACAAATGGTAGGGGGCGCTATACACATATAGCTAAATGTGATAATAACAATTACAATCAGGTAATTCCCAGTGCAAACAAATAATTAATTGGAATAGTGAGATAAATCTGTGTGAAATATTATAATCAAATAATGTCCATATTCAATCAATTAGGTGCAATGATTATAAATAGTCCCAACTTGTGTCAAATATAAAACAAATGAGTGCTTCAAATTCAATATAAAAAAAAAAACACGGAAATCTTGCTGCAAAGAATGATTTCTCCAAAGGTGCAATATTAATCCTGATTTGGAGATCTCAGGCTGTTTGCAGAGCACACAGCCATTTCTCCTTGTGCTAATAATCACACACTTCGTCTCAATGATATAATGCATCTTAGGCTAAAATTCACTCACCATTCATTCAAATCAAGAAACATCACCGCACTGTTAGGTTCATCTCAGCATCCCAGCATCATCTGCCCAGGAGCCGCCTCGCTTGATCTTTTATTAAAATCCCAGCAGGAAGTGATGTCACAGCATGTGACCTCCTCCATAGGAAGTGAGCTCACAGGGTGTGAGCTCCACCCAGCAGATGACCATATAAGGATATGTTAAATACAGCTAATACAATACAATACATGAATACAACAAAAGAACCAATCACAGCCATGTATACATTCAAATAGACTAGCAGTGACGTGCACCGCTTCCAATGACAGGAACCATACGAAAATTATGGCTCAATGGGCCACAATTGTCGTATAGTTATGCTAGAGTTCTCGTGGACGCAGATCTGTCTGCTCGGAGTCATTTAATGCCAACGCCAAGAAGTAGCCAGTCCCTCGGCGAGGCATAAAACAAACATCCCTAAAAGAGCAAACATTTCTGTGTCCACAGGAAGAATTTCGCGCCACTGGTCTTCCACCAACGTCTGTATGTGCGAATACGCTCACATGAGTGCATTACAGCAAAAGCGACACTGGGGGACATCTGACAACATACATTAATAAAATTTTCCACAACAATCCTTCACCATAGGCTGTATGTTACGACACCCAAAGAGCACGAATAGTAGATTGTGCTTACCAGACTTTATGGACCACTTTACTTAAAAAGATGGTCAAAAACGCTTATACAGGATAGTGCCTGCACACATAGCAATTGACAGGAGTTAATGCGGTAACCTCTTTCCTCCGAATTCAAGGAAAAGACATGGAACACAAATAGAAAACTTCCATAGTGCAAACTGTTTATTTAAAATCTTGAGTATAAAACATTATCCAAATGGCTGCTTACGTTAAAAAAGTGCCCATCCCGGCACTGGGGCTGCAGGCTCAACTGTATGTAACTTGGGGTTAAAGTTCATAGGTCAAAGGTCAGTTAGGGTTAGGGTTGAGACTTAGGGTTAGGGTTGAGACTTAGGGTTAGGGGTTGGGTTGGGGTTGGGGTTAGGGTTAGGGTTTTCCCTTTAAGAATAAGGCTAGGACCCAGGCTCTTGAACAGGGACCTCCCCCAGAGGTCAAAGGTCAGAGGGTGGGTCCCCAGAGGTCAAAGGTCACTGGGCGTGACTGACCCACCCCCACCAAAGTGTACCGCCTACCCCAACTAAGTCGGGGAATGAACAAGTTGGGGAATGAACAAGTCGGGGACACCGACTGCTAGCTCTGACCAGATAGACCAGATGTGGCGTTGGGCATAGTACACGTGACCATAGTGCACGCCCCCTGAAGACGTTAATCAAACGAAACGTACGTCGGCGGTTGGTCAAAACTAGCAATCGGTGGAACGCACGCCTCCACGGAGGTGGAGGATCCCGCTAGATACAATTGAGCCTGCAGCCCCAGTGCCGGGATGGGCACTTTTAACGTAAGCAGCCATTTGGATAATGTTTTATACTCAAGATTTAAAATAAACAGTTTGCACTATGGAAGTTTTTTATTTGTGTTCCATGTCTTATCCTTAAACTCAGAGGAAAGAGGTTACCGCATTAACTCCTGTCAATTGCTATGTGTGCAGGCACTATCCTGTATAAGCGGTTTTGACCATCTTTTTAAGTAAAGTGGTCCATAAAGTCTGGTAAGCACAATCTACTATTCGTGCACTTTGGGTGTCGTAACATACAGCGTATGGTGAAGGATTAATATTGCACCTTTGGATAAATCATTCTTTGCAGCAAGATTTCCGTGTTTTTTTTTTAATATTGGATTTGAAGCACTCATTTGTTTTATATGTGACACAAGTTGGGACTATTTATAATCATTGCACCTAATTGATTGAATATGGACATTATTTGATTATAATATTTCACACAGATTTATCTCACTATTCAAATTAATTATTTGTTTGCACTGGGAATTACCTGATTGTAATTGTTATTATCACATTTAGCTATATGTGTATAGCGCCCCCTACCATTTGTACTATACACTATGTTGTCAAAAGTATTGGGACATCTGCCTTTACACACACATGAACTTTAATGGCATCCCAGTCTTAGTCCGTAGGGTTCAATATTGAGTTGGCCCACCTTTTGCAGCTATAATAGCTTCAACTCTTCTGGGAAGGCTGTCCAGAAGGTTTAGGAGTGTGTCTATGGGAATGTTTGACCATTCTTCCAGAAGCGCATTTGTGAGGTCAGACACTGATGTGGATGAGAAGGCCTGGCTCACAGTCTCCGCTCTAATTCCTCCCAAAGGTGTTCTATCTGGTTGAGGTCAGGACTCTGTGCAGGCCAGTCAAGTTCCTCCAACCCAAACTTGCTTATCCATGTCTTTATAGACCTTGCTTTGTGCACTAGTCCAAATCATTTGGTGAAGGGGGATTATGGTGTGGGGTTGTTTTTCAGGCCCCTTAGTTCCAGTGAAGGGAACTCTTAAGGTGTTGGCATACCAAGACTTTTTGGACAATTTCATGCTCCCAATTTTGTGGGAACAGTTTGGGGATGGCCCCTTCCTGTTCCAACATGACTGTGCACCAGTGCACAAACAAGGTCCATAAAGACATGGATGAGCGAGTTTGGGGTGGATGAACTCAGAAACATTCCCATAGACACACCTCAACCTGATGAATTAGAGCAGTGACTGCAAGCCAGGCCTTCTCATCCACATCAGTTGCCTGACCTCACAAATGCGCTTCTGGAAGAATGGTCAAACATTTTCATGGACACACTCCTAAACCTTCTGGACAGCCTTCCCAGAAGAGTTGAAGCTGTTATAGCTGCAAAGGTGTCAGGGAACTAGTAGACCGGACTGTGTGACTGCATAGAGGAGACCAAAACGCATGTAAGTGAAATAAAAAGGTGTTTATTTACAAGGTGACAACCAGTGCACAACCAACAACAAATTATATACAAATAAAGGGGAGATACCGTAAACAAGCCAGGCCGAGGTCATACACAAAGGGATATCAGCAGATGGGTATGGATGGGAGAACAACAGGACAGGGAGAGGATGGATGGACAGGCTGCAGGGCAGGGATCAAAGGCAAACAGGTAACAGGAGGGGCAGGTCCAGGATGGGCTCGGGATAGGGATCAGAACGGATCAGGTCGGGTCGGGTCAGATGAAGGCTCAGGGTCAGATGCAGTCTCAGGGTCAGATGCAGGCTCAGGGTCAGGATTGCAGGGTAAGGATGAGAGATACCAAGGCAAACATGTGAGGGCTTGCCGGGTATTTAAGGATCTGCCAGTGATTAGGCTAGGTGACATCTGTCCACAGGAGGAGCAGTCCGCTCCATGCTGCCAGGATCCATCCGCTGGTGGAGACCAGTACTGCGGCCCAAAGATGATATAACACCAGCAGGGAGAAGTTCCAAACTGCCAGGAGACACCTGCTGGTGGACCACAGTACTGCAAGCCAAATAATAAATATTACCAGCGGATGGAACCTTTCCTGACAAAAGGGTGGGCCAACTCTACATTGAACCCTACGGACTAAGACTGGGAGATGCCATTAAAGTTCATGTGTGTGTAAAGGCAGATGTCCCAATACTTTTGGAAATTTTGTGTATATTGTACATTCACATCAGTCTCTGTCCTCAAAAAGCTTACATTTTAAAGGTTCCTAACTCAAATACATACACATAATAGGGCCAATTTAGACAGGAGCCAATTAACCTACCAGCATGTCTTTGGAGTGTGGAAGGAAACCGGAGTACCCGAAGGAAACCCACGCAGGCACAGGGTAGCAGTAGTTAAGGCGTTTCCCGCAGAATGTGCTTTCTGCGTGAAACGTGCTAACAACTACTCCTGTCATCCTGTATCTAAGAACTGGGATGTTTTTGTACTTGGATTTTAAACAATAAAGTTCAAATTTTTCTGGCTATTGGAGTGCAGTCAACCTACTTGTGAATGTTTGGATAACTTTGACCACTGATCTGAGCACCACCCTATAAGACAGGGAAGGGGTTAATGTGGGATGAGTCTGCCTGGAGCAGTATTTGCTCTCATCAGTTAACCTACTAGCATGTCTTTGGAGGAAACCCACACTAGCACAAGGAGAACATGCAAACTCCATGCATATAGTGTCCTGGGTGGGATTCAAACTGATGCCCCCAGTCAGAGGTGTATTTTGGTTTTGTGCTGCCCTAGGCAAGATTAAAATCAGGCATCCCCCTAATCTAAAATCCTCTTTAGACTCCACCTCTTCCTATTAGAGCTCCACCTCTTCAGAGGTGGGTGGAAAGAGAGAGAGAAGGGGTGAGAGAGAGAGGGGGTGGAAGAGAGAGAGGGGGAGAGAGGGAGAGAGGGGGTGAGAGAGAGAGAGGGAGAGAGAGGGGGGAGAGGGAGAGAGGGGGTGAGAGAGAGGGAAGGGGTGAGAGAGAGGGGGGTGAGAGAGAGAAGGGGTGGGGGAAGAGAGAGAGAAGGGGATGAGAGAGAAAGGGGGAGAGAGAGGGGGCTCCCCTACCACCCCATACTACATTAGGAGGCTCTGCCCCCCCCCCCAAAAAAAAACTACACTGGACTCTCACCTTCTCACAGCCCGCCGGCTCCTTTTTACCAGCTGTCTGTAGCAAGGCTGCCGAGGCACAATCACAGCTCGGGACTCCGACCTGCTCTGCCAAGTGAGCTACTTCTGGGATTAGAGACTGCAGCCACAGTCGCCTCGTGCTTCCACTTTGCTCGCCTGTCACCAAACTGTCCGTCTGCAGGTGCCCCTGGTGTCACCTCTCTGGCCGATGTCACCCAGGTGAGCACCCCCATAGCGAACCTCACTGCTCATGGTGTACCTTCTGCTTGTGGGCAGCGTCACCCCCCCCCCCCCGAAAGATGCCACCCAAGGCAAAGGCCTTGTTTGCCTCGTGGTAGATACGACCCTGCCCCCAGTGCTGCAAGACAGAAGTGCTAACGTAACCTTTAGGCCACTGTGCTGCTCAATGCAAAGCCATAGGTTACCTTGATTTGCTCATTACCATCGCTCTTTGTGCTGCTTTACAGAATATTGTTTTACAATTAATCAGCATTTGACTTGTAACAGAGAGGAGAATAATGGGAGCGCAGTGATATGCTATGTGAAATAAATGTCAAAGCTCCAAAATGTTCTCTGCAAATGTCCTCACTTGATGAAGCATCAGAGTTTATATTCCTGCAGATTCCAGTAATAATAAATTAGGAAAATGATTGTTATCAGTGATTGTAACTCATTTTTCTTCCTTCTCCTAGAATTTCCCCAGTGTTCGTTGTGACCTGCAGAGTAATCTCATCCAGTATGGATGCAGTAGAGCAGGAATCGTTTACATGCAGAGCGAATTCCGGACTCTTATGGTGAGACTTCAATTTAAAGTCTATTGGTTGAACTGGATGGACTTGTGTCTTTTTTCAACCAGACTATGTAACTATATAACCATGTAAAATTGATCTCAGGAGCTCTTGGTTCCCCTTGCTGGCAACTCTTCTTTGATCGTGGGCATTTCACGCTGATGTGTTGGCTTTTTGTCACTGTCCTGTAACAGGAATATATAAGAAATGTTGACTTTTCCCTCACCTAAATTTGCTGTATGCTTGTTCCAGGCCTGTGAGTAATGAAGCAATAGATAGCCAAGCATTTATACGAGAAGACCATCATTGGCAGACATCATATGCAGGCCTGTAGATAGTTTATTTTTCCTGTGGGGCTTTTAGCCTTGGGGACCCAGGGAAAAAAGAAATTAGGTGGCATGTGCAGCGTACAGTGGGCAATTGTGGGAGGGCCTCCTTTGGCTGGATCATGTGACTGAAGTCGGGGAGAAGCAGCTTCCCTCAGTCTGAACTGACAGGCTGCAGCAGTGGCTCCTGCTTTGGGTGACTCTCTCAGCTGTCAGCCCTAACTGCTGTGCCTGGAACGCTCTGGTGTGGGTTTGGACCCCCTATCCCCCCTTATCTACGCCCCTGATCACACTTCTCCTATGACAGGTGTACTGTATTTTATAGGTACTATTGATAAGCCTAGTGCATATTTAGACAACCTGGTGCAGAATAGCTGCCCGTCTTACCAATCAGAGGCTACGTATGCATGCTGGAACTTTCACAATGACTTGAAAGAAAGCTTGGAGGTTTGTATGACTGGTGTATTCAGGTGTAAACACACTTCAGTTTAAAGTAAATGTAAACCCAATCACTAAAACTTCACATTATCTTTACCATTTCAATGTAATTTCAAATATTGTCAGTCATTTTAAATCTTAATTTTTCATTAAGATAATAGCTGGTGAGCTTGCCATGAAGGTTCAGGCACTTGCTGGTATGGAGTGACCATGTCCCTGTCTCACAGTTGTTCTCATGCACTTTAAGTGGAGGCAATCGGTTTATTACACAGACCTGTGTTCTGATCAATGACCATCAGGCATCAGCCATCACTGGAGTGCATGCACATAGTAGACAGGAAGTGTGGCTGGATGGAAAAAAAGGTGAAAACAAGTAACTTATAAAATATTTTTATTTTTATTAGTTAAGGTTTTAGTTAAGGTTTACATTGACTTTAAGATTCATGTGACAGCTCCTAACTTCAGTTCTATCATGTAAGCAGAGGACTCTGAAAGGGGGTATACAGAAGGCCAAGATCTGCAGTATCAGTGGTAACCAAAGCTGCAGCCTGTGGTTGTTTTTTCATTTGAAACAGTGACACGCCAAGAGGAAGCTTTTGTTAGTATTGGACAAAGTGGGGGGGAAGGATATAACCACTGTCAGGACTTCATTTTGTTCTTTGCCCCTCTAGCGCACCCACCCCAGACTTTACCTGCTTTTCTTTGCTTGGCTCCTCCGCAGGAAAAGAATGAGGCACACCGTACTATCAGCCCGTACCCTCCTGGATGGAGAGGTTGAGGGGTGTTAGTTTTCTCGGGCCTGCCTGCGGCTGTTGTTAGAATCCTTCCGAGCTGATCTCGCCTCTGCATTTAGCCAGAAGCAAGTCCTTAATTCTCCCCAGTAAAGTAGCTGTCCATACCAACTGAAAGTCCAACCTTTGTATTTATTTCACCGCGGATAACAAATAGTCTCTATGAGAGCAGACAGGTTGAAAGGAGACACAGGTCAGATAAGGTGGGAGGAGGTCCAGGCACAAACTCAATTTGGGTTCTCTTACTGTTCTGATCTCATGAACAGGTTTGGGCGCACGGTCTCTGGCACAGACCGGGTGAATATGAAAAGTCACTGCCACTGACTTGTTGAAATTGGTCACTGCCACTGACGTGGTGAATAGGGCCTGGCCCCATTTGGTCACTGCCACTGACTTGTTGAAGTTGGTCACTGCCACTGACCTGATCAATAGGGCCTTGCCCCATTTGGTCACTGCCACTGACCTGGTGTGCGTAGAGCATACCTCCCAACAGGCACGGATTCTGCGGGTTTCTCCCGCACAGGCCCCTCCTTCCCGCAATCCCGCGAGAGCTGTATTTTTCCCGCAGAGCAGGCACAGCAGGAAGTGGAGGAACTACGAGGTAGGTAACCCCCCCCGAGATAGGCTTCCCCCCCCGAGATCGGCGGCAGGGCAACTTTCGTTGTTAGGTCAAAAAAAAATTCAAATGTCCCGCAGGACCCCCCCCCCCCGCTTTCGATTGCAGGGAAGAGGGGAGATCATCAATGTCCCGCAGTGGGACTTTTACAAGTTGGGAGGTATGGTAGAGTCACTGCCACTATGACCTACAGAACATGCACTTCCTTCTTGAAGAAACTTGGCCAATGTCAAGGAGAAGAACCTCCCTCCGGAGAGTTACCAGAGGCCCCCACTGTCACCACGACTCTGTGCTGGATCTTCAGAAGGGGTCACCTCCCTGGCCTCCTCGATCCTGGATACGGGTCCCCTCGCAAGGCGGCACCCTGGGAGCCCTCAATCCCCGGCGGAACCCAGCCGAAGGCGCTGTCATAACTGTTCCTCTTATTTCTTGTCCTATTGTCACAGAAACAGGAGGCGAGGTGAAATCCCCCAACGGGGTAAATCACGGCAACAAAATCTTGACAGAATTATTCACTCTTTAGTATATACACAACTTAAAAAAAAAAAGTTTTGGCTGGAGATGAGCTTTAAATGAGGACATTAGGCAGCACGTTACAGGCCTTGTTCCTTGTTTGTAAGGTCCCATTTCGAAGCCCACGTATAGGAGGCTTACATCTGCAATTGGAAAACCTGTCCACTATACACTTTACACAGCTTTTGCACTCAGTTGTAACTTCTCATCTGTCTACAGAAAGAAGAGATTAATAAAGAATGGTCTAGAACACAAGTCTATCCTCAACGAATGTCCATGCGACTGCGTGCTGGAGAAGAGCACACCTTTCAATACCGCGTCTTTGAGCCTCTGGATACTCCTGTGGACCTTTATATCTTGATGGACTTCTCCTACTCAATGTCTGATGATTTGGAAAATCTCAAGAAAATGGGAGATACCTTGGGTAAGGACAGTTCAAATAATGCACAGAAAATTTCAAGTGTATATAAAACCCAAAGTTTCTTTTTAGTTTTGGTAAAGCATGGAAAGCTTAGAGCCGTTAAGCCCAACCTTGGGCCTGTGGGGCACATGTAGGTCTTTGGTTATTGTCGTGTGACCCTCCCTTACACCCCAACATTCAGTAGTAGGTGTGGGAGCATTGCTTTCTAAAGGGGTTATAGCAATAATCACTAGTCTCCTACTTTCTTCTGTAGTATGTTCAGTCCCCAACCAAACCTGCTGCATTTCCACAGACTTTGACCAAAATTTCCTCTAGTATTTTTGCAATCACTGACAGCGATACCTAGAATTATGCCGCGTACACACGATCGGAAATTCTGACAAGAAAACCGTGGATTTTTTTCCGACGGAATGTTGGCTCAAATTTGTGTTGCATACACACGATCACACAAAATTCCTACCGTCAAGAACGCGGTGACGTACAACACTATAACGAGCCGAGAAAAATGAAGTTCAATGATTCCGAGCATGCGTCAAATTAATTCAGAGCATGCGTGTTTTTTTGTGCGTCGGAATTGCATACAGATGATCGGAATTTCCGACAAGAACTTTTCTTGTCGGAAAAATTGAGAGCCAGCTCTCAAATTCCGATGGAGCCTACACACGGTCGTAATTTCCGACCAAAAGCTCACATCGAACTTTTCTTGTCGAAATTTCCGATCGTGAGTACGCGGCATAACTATTATTGAACAGTATGACCCATTGGTAATTGCAGGGGCCACATTATACATTTTGCAAGTTGACAACCACTGACTTAGAACATCTGTCAGGGTTTATTTCTTTCTGTGTTTCCACAGGGGACATTTACCCCTTTTATATATCTTGGTAACCATTATTACCAGGACAAAAAGTGTTGGAAAATCCAAAATGTTACACTTGTTACCAGAAAGAGGGGACGTTTTCCAATGGGGACACCTGTTCTGGTGGCATAAGTTCAAAGAGGGTATTTGCCCTCACTTTGGGATGTCCTCCAACTTCCTGTTGTACCTCTGGAAGTAGAAATGAAGGGAAATCACCCAGACATATATATAGCTAAAACATTAACAGGGGATTCAATCATTCCTTATTCCAAAGGTGGCCATAGGCAAGAAAGGGTTTTTGCCCAATCCCAACCAATTTCAATCTCCTCTTAAAGCTGAGGCTCCATGTCTGACCATACTCTAATGTCTATGGCTAGTTTAAAGCGACCTAAAGACAGGTGCCTCTGCGCCTTGGTGCAAGAATGTCCCAAACCTTCCTGTCACAGCTGAATGCTCCTGCCCTACACATTCCTATTGTCTCATCACTATGATAGCCAGCCTTACTCGCCAATAGTAAGTGCAAGGTGGCAGGCTGGAGTGGGAAGTTTTTTTCTGTAAAAGGTGCTACAAACTGACCCTGGGGGTTCAAAAATCTTTGAATACACAGGAAAAATTCAATTTTTAACTTGTCGTCTTTTTTTCCCCAATTCCACAGCTCAGGTCGTCTCAAAACTGTCCAGTAATTACACTATTGGCTTTGGGAAATTTGTGGATAAAGTTTCTGTTCCTCAAACAGATATGAGACCAGAGAAGTAAGTCAACCAAGCTTATTGAATCAATTTTTCATCCGTCTTTATCACTGCACATACTGTATGTCTACAATGAATCGTGAGAGCGGGCAACTTTGATACTAAAGCTGGCCATACACTAATATTATTTACCAGTGAATGTTCATACAAATATTCCTAGGAACATTCGTAAACAAATTCTCAATAGTATATTCGGTGACTTAATGAATGTTGCTCAAAATTACTTTGAAAATTGCTTGCTTTTAACATTCAATTTTGGAGTGAATTGACTTTCCTGATACACACCCCACACACTGTTAGAAATTCATTTGTGTGAGAAAATGTTTTCATTCTGCTCCTTCAAATTTTCTCATCACTATGGCCAAAGACGAACATCGATTTGACCCCACAACTGATTAGGAGATCGAAATCTAAAGTTTTCAATTGAAATTCTATTGATGTATGGCTTTAGTTTGCAAACTGAAATTATTAAGGGCTGTTGGACTCAAAGTAAAATTTCTGGGGTCTATTCATGAACACCCATGGCTTGCTCTCTGCACAGTAAAAGGGCTGAAAATACTCCACACTGTGCTGTATTTTAGATTCAGATATACAATAAAATGCTCAGTATGGAGCTGGTGATATCTTGCAGTGCATTCTCTGTATAATGCTGCAGAATAGACTTCCTGATAGGAGGAGGACCATATCACGTGACCTGTTGTCTCCTCCTCCTGGCACCTAATTAATTGACTACTGGCTAAACAATCCTGTGGCAGAGGATTATCCAGGAGTTTCCACTTATCACTCAAGTCTGTGGCAGAGACTTTGTCCGTGCTTCATACCGGCTGCTAGGCCTATCCGGTTGTCGCAAGATCCAGTGACAGAAGCTGTTGTCCTCTGGATTCAAGAACCGCATTAGTGATCTGCAAAACCAAGGTATCTGAATTTCCCATAACCATCTATCCTTCTACCTGAAGTTGTTTAATAAAGCAATTGAGAAAAAGACTGAAGTGACTGGCAATCACATCTTTCAAAACTATTTAACATAGACTCTTAAGTTCTGGGACGGTGAAATGTGGGGTAACGGCAGGACCCAAAATTAATCCAGCAGCTTCTCCGGGGGTATCGCTACATGTGCACCAGAATAATAAGTTGTGTATTTTTAAATGGGAACTGTAGAATAAAATCTATATTTTTTTATATACAGTAACAATGTTTTTTTTTTTTTTTTTTAAACAAGGCTAGTCAGAGTGGAAAAGGAGAGTGTTTATTTTAGCTTTGATCTGTCTTTTTGTCTATGAACTGCATGAAAAATAATAATAATAATAATAATAATTTTTGCATACTAATATCACACATAAAGCCTTGTTTGTCCAAAAAAAAAGAATAAATAAATAAATATAAATATATATCTATATATATATAGATATAGATATATCTATATATATATATATATATATATATATATATTTGTTGTCTTAATTATTGACATGTTATCAGCAAATAAACAGGCCTATAGCAGATATGTAAATATTGCGCTGGTCCTTGGATGTACAAAGCGTGAGAGGTAAAGTGGACCTTTAGACCGATGTAATTCAAAGTTTCTGGATTAATAAATGTCAATAGGAAGGCTGAGAAAAAAAACACCCTTCTTGGAGAAAATTACACCTCCAATTCCTTATAGAATGGCTCAAATGACCAAAACTTGGGATTTTGGTTATGTAATCTCTACTAAAGGGGAAGATCAGCCAGTCCAAGCTTTGACCCTACACTCAGGAGAAATCATCTGACCAGATGCCTAAGCTTTTGTTTGTGTAAGTAGCACTACAGGGTGCCTGGTTTCAGTGTTTTATCCAAGAATGGCATTTCAGCACTCCCTTCACTATTTATGTATCATTCCCAGCAGGGCTGTTAAAAAAGGTCCTGAACTCAAAAAGTGAATATTTGATTTGTTATAGAAAACATTTAGAGATGTTATTTGTGCCTAAGCAATTAGCAATTTAACTTTTTGTCTGGAATTTTCCCTGAGAAATAGCAGTGCATTCCTGTTATATTGGAGTGTCTACACACTCCTGGACTCAGCATGAGGAAGCAAAGCCTACCAAGATGGCTGCCTCCACATAGTGCAAACCGGGGCATAGTAAGTCAGTAATAAGGGAAAGATTAGCTGCAGCGAGACCAAAAGCAATTGGTGACTACAGGGCCGCTAATAAGGCAGTACAACTGGTCCAGTTGTACTGGGCCTGGGCCCCCATCAGCTAAACAGGGGGGCCCAGGCAGCTTTATCGTTCATTTCTGCCTAAATTAATAAATGGATTTTTACAATACCACACCCTTACTCCTACTTGCTTACCAGGACTTAAATTACATTTCCCTGGACCCCATGAGGTTAAGCAGAGGAAGGACTTTTTTTTCCCATTATCAGGGCATAGGCAGATAAAGTCAGTTCTACTTTTCTCGCGCACACTTGGTGGGGTAGGTGGGGTGTAGGTGTTGTTGGGGGGCCACATGATTTTTAACAGTGGCCATGGGTGACTATTCCATTGCCCTCTGCCTGCCATCTTTGGGCAGAGCTCAGTTCCTCTTTAATATCCAAGTATAAAAGTCTGGGGCCATCTCAGCAACATGTTATTTTGACGGAGAGGGCTTTCAGAGGAAAATGTGAGTTGACACACTATCTATATCAGGTGAAGTCAGAGTGCCTAATCCTACTCTGGACCCTTGTAGCTGGGAGTCTTGCATGTACCATGATCTTGGTGGCAGGACATAATGTACCATACCAACATTGGATTATCTAGATGTCTCAGTTTAGATCCAGTTTCATAAGTAGGGACAGAGTTCTGCATAACAACATAGTTTGTGTCCTAGGGCTAGAGGTGGCCACGTATCACCACCATTAGAACAGGAAGGGAGAGAAATTTCTACATAGTTTCCCTTTGCTATGCCACTTAAGGTCCTTGCACACAGTTTTTTGCATACACCTGTACGCAATATTTGTGTTTATGATAGCACTGCCATATACCCAAGTATAGCAGTGCACAACCATTCATGGTCTATGGTAGGCTGTAAGCTGTGCCTGGGCTGCCAGGGTGGGGGAGATGCTGGCATTTACGTTGAATGGCCCTTGTGCAAGGACCCTAATTGTGTTTCTGTGTATGTCCTCATTTTAGATTTTCCCTCCCTTCCTGTCTCAGAGATCATTATCAAGAAAAGAGAGAAAATCTTCCCCAATGGGGGAAAAGCAGTAAACAACTGACAGATATGTTAACCCTCCCTTTCTCAAACTGTCCATAGTAAAACCAAATTTTGGTTGGAGTTACTCTTTAAGTGATGTCTAAGTGATCCCACCTTGTTATTTCAACTTTAGGCTGAAGCAGCCTTGGCCAGACAGCACTCCTCCCTTCTCCTTCAAGAATGTAATCCGTCTCACCGACGACCTTTCAGATTTCCGCAATAAGCTTAGGAATGAGAAGATATCTGGAAATTTGGACGCTCCGGAGGGGGGTTTTGATGCCATCTTACAAACTGCAGTGTGCACAGTGAGTACTATCATTACTGGATGCCCAATGAACTGTGTAAAAAAAAAAGAAGAAAGAAATGCAAGTGTGATTAAATTATTAATAAATTATATAAATAAAAATGTAGGAACGTTTACAAAAACTTTGATCAAGTAGGCCCTTCCCTGTTAAACTTCATGATAAAATGGCAGTACCAAGGTGCATGTCTTAGCCATACCTGCCAACTGTAGAACTTGAGAAAGAAGGACACATTAGATGAGGATCTGCGGTGAGCATGGTGCACTACGCCAAAATGTGGGAATGGTTACATTGCAGTGAATATTGGGCATGGCAGTAGTCAGAGCCTACTCACAGTATACACCACATATGCATGCTGCATTCCTTGTACTCACAAAATACTGCTTAAATACAGTGGCATAAATGAGGGTCTTACAGACATACAGTACATATCCCTCAGCACAAAGGATATTTTTTCAGACTTGAGCTATTTCATTACACCTGCCATTGTTTACACAGAATATAGGCAGACAGCTAACACTTTGTCTGATCCTACCTTGAAGAAAAATTTAGCTAAATTAGTTGGGGAGTACATAGCAATCAGCAATTGCAGAGATAGGGTGGTCAGAACTATGTAATGTACAACACAGGTTACAGAGTGCATCAGTCAGGAGTACAGAACATAGTCCCGCCTTCTGGTCACCGGTCAGCAACAGTGTGGGTGAAAGAATTCCCCATTGTCAACATCATTGAGAGGAAGAATCCGCCTCCCAGTATATGCTTCAGCGAGAGGAAAAAGTTATTGATGGTCAGTAGATTAACCCCACTCAACAGTGGCGGAACTACCAGGGTCACAACAGTCGCACTTGCGACGGGGCCCTGGCATTCTGCCACTGTTGGGGGGCCCCAGCGGGGTTGCTAGTCACACGGCTCTGAGGTAAGAGCGTGTCTCTCATGGAACAGCACAGAGCCGGCATTGACAGTTCTATCTCCCCCTCTGTCCATCCTCTCTCGCACGGGATGAGAGAGGACACAGCTGATCTGCTCCGTCTTCTCCCCCCTCCCTTCTCCTGTGTGTGTGCTCCGTGGGAAGTGTGAGCTCACTAGCTTCACATTTGACTTCCCGCAGATTACACACAGGGGAGAAGGGAGAAGACAGAGCAGATCGGCTGTGTCCTCTCTCATCCCGTGCGAGAGAGGACAGACTGAGGGGGAGATAGAACTGTCAATGCGAGCATTCTGCTCTGTGCTGTTCCATGAGACACGCTCTCAGCTCAGAACTGTGCTGAGAAGGCAGACGGCACTGATGAGTACTGACAGGCTGCACTGATGAGGCTGTACTGATAGGAGGCATTGATGGGCACTGATAGGAGGCACTAATGGACACTGATGGGAAACATAGATGGGCACTGATGGGAAACATAGATGGGCACTGATAGGCTTCACTGATGAGCACTGATAGGTGGCACTGATAGAAGGCATTGTTGGGCACTGATAGGAGGCACTAATGGGTACTGATAGGAGGCACTAATGGGCACTGATAGAAGACATTGATAAGCACGGATAGGCAGCACTGATGGGCATTGAGCACTGATAGGTGGCACTGATAGATACTGATAGGTGGCATTAATGAGCACTGATAGGTGGCGCTGATAGGCAGCATTGATGAGCACTGATAGGAAGCATTGATGAGCAATGATAGATGCTGATAGGCAGCATTGATGAGCATTGATAGATGTCACTGATGGGCAGCATTGATGAGCACTGATAGGCTGAATTGATGAGCACGGATAGGCAGCACTGATGGGCATTGAGCACTGATAGGTGGCACTGATAAATACTGATAGGTGGCAATAATGAGCACTAATAGGTGGCATTGATGGACGCCGATAGGCAGCATTGATGAGCACTGATAGGCAGCATTGGTGAGCACTGATGGGCAGCATTGAAGAGCACTGATAGGCAGAATTTATGGGCACTAATAGGCAGCATTGAGGAGCACTGATAGGTAACACTTGTAGGTTGAATTGATGGGCACTGATAGACGGCCATGATGAGCAGCACTGATAGGCAGCATTGATGGGCACTAATCAGTAGCAGTACTTCCTCACATGCGGGAGGCAGGGTTCTGGAAGGATGTCCATGGACACCCTCCCAAAATTTAAAGCCTGGGGCTTGGATGGAAGGGGGGGGCAGGGGGCCCATCATGGTTTCTTGCACCGGGGCCCTGAAGGTTCTAGTTATGCCTCTGACTCAACCGCTTCTCAGACATTGTTGGCCAGTGATGGCACAGTCATACTAGGGCACTGTGATAATGCACACTATGTGCTTTGGAGCACTGCAGTGCCATTCATTACAAATTATGAATGGAACTGCAATGCACACTCCCATTGCAACTCACTTGCAGCACACCACAAAGCCCAGTAATGACTGCTACATATTGCAATGCCATGCACTCACTAAACTTGGTGCATGTCTGATATCTTTTCCAATGTGGTGCACTGGCAGCCTTGACAAAAGACAAGTGACATGCAACCCAATGTGCAATAAATGGAGTAGACCATTCTGGTATATTTTGGCCCTAGGAGCTGGTGAGGGTGAAAAAGCATTTATGGTTGCTCCACCTTCTTTTAAGGCTATGGTGATCAGTGATGGTTCCCCTCTCCTCTTAAAAAAACAATGGTAGTCAGTAGTACTTTACCCTTAAAAACATTATTTTTACAGTAGTAACCCCCCCTTCTCAAAAAGTATTAGTCATAAGTGCCGTTCCCCACCCCCCTTTAAATGCCTTGATGGTCAGTGATAGCTCCCCCACCCCTTCCCGTATAGGAATTCGTGTTTTCCCACCTTCTCCCTCCCCCTTAAAGGCATTTATTGGTAGACTATGGTGTCCCACCCACCTATAAACCTGAAAAGCATTGACATTCATTGGTGTCTTCCCTGAAAAAAGCATTAATAGTCAGTGGTGTACCTCTCCCAAAACTCATTGGTGTTGTTTTTTTTATTTGTATACTGTAAACAAATCACACATTACATTAGATAGTACATATGGGCATTGACACAAGTCCTTGCCAAGAAGGAAATCTAGAGTGTAATGTCCGATCACCATGTCACACTTTCTAGAGGTATATATTTAAAAAGTTTTGTCAAAGGTTAGCATATAAAATACACAGGGGAAGATTTACTAAAGCTGGTGCAGTCAGAATCTGGTGCAGATGAGTATGGAAGCCAATCAGCTTCAAACTTCAGCTTGTTCAATTAAGCTTTGATATTGAAACCTGGAAGCTGATTGGTTTCTATGCAGAGCTGCGCCAAATTTTACACTATGCAGTTTTAGTAAATAACCCCCACAGACCTTAATATATGGGTTCTATACAATGAAAAAAGGGACAACCATATCAGCGGATAGTTAAGTATCATAAATTGTACAATAATGGTAGATGAAAACAAAAATAACAAAAAGTTAGTGTGTGAAAATGAAAATATATATAAAAATCTCTTCCATAATGTTTCCCAGCGGGGAAAAAGTGTTAAACACCCTGTGAAGGATCTTCAATGTTCAAAAAAGGCACAGAGAATTTACCACCACATAAATTGAAGGCTTACCAGCTATACAAGCTGTCAGAGCTTGTGGCTAATACCCAGCCAGGGCCTTTGAATCCTCTCGATACCTCCAGTGGCTAGCGAGCCGAGCGTTCCTGACGACTAAAGCCCCGTACACACGGTCGGAATTCCATCAAACTTTTCCGTGGTTTTTTGTCCGAACGGAGTTGGTCGGGAACACCCATAGCATACACATGCTCTGACTTTTCTGCAAACGTTCCCAAAACTTTTTCCAACATCACGTGGTTTTTCTGCCCTTTTCTGCTCTTTATCGCCACCATTTAGTCAACTTCTGCTATTGTTGGTTGATTGTAACATTATTTGTTTTGTCCATCGGACAAAAGTCCGATGGTTTTCTGTACACACGGTCGGACTTTGCTCCATCGGACTTTTGTTGGCCAAAAGTTTGTCCGTTTGCAGACCCAACATTTGTCCGATGAAAACAAAACAAAAAAAGATTGTCCGATGGAGCGTACACACGGTCAGATTGTTGGTCCAACTTGCTCAAAATGAAGTTTGTTGGCCAAAAGTCCGACCGTGTGTACGGGGCTTTGGCGTGTATCCAGCAGTCAAACAACCGGCCACGAACATAGCCTCGATAAGAAGGTTAGACCCGTGAAAAGAGACAAAAATAGATCGCCATCGGTAAAACCAGGTGGTGTTTTTTGTAAAAAGTCTGTGCAAATAAACAGACTAGGCAAAAAGTTTCATAAAAACAAACAAGCCGGCCGGCAAACAGTACAAACACGCCCGTGCAAGCGGAACGTGAGAACAGCGCTGCAGACTTTTTACAATAAACCCCACCTGGTTTTACCGATGGCGATCTATTTTTGCCTCTTTTCACGGGTCTAACCTTCTTATCGAGGCTATGTTCGTGGCCGGTTGTTTGACTGCTGGATACACGCTAAGTCGTCAGGAACGCTCGGCTCGCTAGCCACTGGAGGTATCGAGAGGATTCAAAGGCCCAGCCTGGGTATTAGTAATTAGCCACAAGCTCTGACAGCTTGTATAGCTGGTAAGCCTTCAGATTATGTGGTGGTGGATTCTCTGTGCCTTTTTTGAACATTGAAGATCCTTCACAGGGTGTTTAACACTTTTTCCCCGCTGGGAAACATTATGGAAGAGACTTTTATATATATATTTAAATTTTTTATTTTGTTTTCACACACACTATTACTTTTTGTCATTTTTGTTTTCATCTACCATTATTGTACAATTTATGATTCTCACCTATCCGCTGAATTGGTTGTCCCTTTTTTATTGTATAGGACCCATTTGGTTGTTTCCTTCTCTTTCCTTTGTCACTTTACAGGATTCACTTGTTTATTGCATTTATTGCATCTGTATGTCTGACCATTCTATGTCAGCTTAATATTGCAGGATTTGCATTTGGTCGGCAACACATATATGATTTTTTCAACAGGTTTACGTGTTCACTCCACCATATTTGTTTGTTTATGTATTGACCATCAGTGCAGCTTTTTTTGGTGTGTAATTTGAGGTGCAGCTATTTTGTTAGTTTATATACCAGCGCAGTTTTTTTCTTTTAACAGACCTCAATATATGCAGGAATAATATACAATGTATCTATAGTAACCTTTCTTTCTACAGAATGATATTGGTTGGAGAGATGGCAGCACCCATATTTTGGTCTTTTCCACCGAGTCTGCATTCCACTACGAAGCTGATGGAATGAACGTTCTTGACGGGATCCTGCCTAGAAATGATGAACGCTGTCACCTGGATAGAACAGGCCTTTACACGTATGACATTCTTCAGGACTATCCATCCGTTCCCACTCTTGTGCGACTTCTTGCAAAACATAACATCATCCCAATCTTCGCTGTTACCAACCATTCCTACAGCTACTATGAGGTAAGCCATAAACCAAAAGGGCTAAAGCCATTCAGGATAATAGCTCACTTCCTTTCCAAGGGATACTCTCCTTCACCATGTTTCCTGCTGCTCCATTCATCTTTAGGGGACTTTGGAAATACTAATATTGGAGGAGCATGTACCCTTCTTCTGCTTCTCCTAGATGCAGCACTTGGGTCCTGAGTGGCCAAATGCCAGGCCTGACCACTGTAATATGGAGAGGGAAAAGGTCATTAGACACAGGATTCCATTGGGTATAAAGGGCAGAGGGTTAGCATGGAGAATCAGTATCAGTGGACAATTAAGATTATTGGTATTTTTGCCCCAAATGTTGCATATAATGTAAATTCAGAGCCGGATATAGTACTAGGCAATGTAGACATGAGCCTATAGGCAAAGAGGTGGATTTCCCCTTTATTATTATGTGGGAACTGTTTTATTTTTCAAATGATTTGTAATTATGTCCAGCCAGTCCTGAGATTTACATAGCCTATTCAGAGCAAAGCAAAAGGTTTGCTTTAACCCCCTTAAACCCATCCCCAAACCCATTCCCAGAACCCATCCCCAGAACCCATCCCCAGAACCCATCCCCAGAACCCATCCCCAGAACCCATCCCCAAAACCCATCCCCAAACCCATCCCCAAAACCCATCCCCAAACCCATCCCCAGAACCCATCCCCTAAACCCATCCCCAAACCCATCCCCATCCCCAGACCCATCCCCATCCCCAGACCCAACCCCAGATCCATCCCCAGCAGCACATACTCACCTTTCTATTGCTCCCCTGTTTGGTGCCAGGAGTCAGAGGAAATACCTGGTACTTCTGGGTATGGAAGAGCATGTTACTCACTCCATGTAACAATGATGGGCCAAAAAACATGCTGGGAGACAGAGAATAGGCTTGTGTCAACTACAACCAAAGTGACTTCTACTTTACACATGACTTTACATTCACGATAGGCAGCTGAATAGAGCAGCAGGAGAGCGAAATAAGTATATATATCTGTGGAGGTCCGCAGTAATGGGCAAAGCACAGAGTCACTTTAAAGAGGAACTGAACTCTGGGAGATGTGAGCAAATATTGGCAGGTAGAGAGCAAAACACTGCTCACCAGTATTGCTTATGGTCTATATGAAGCTGATCTTTACCCCATTACTGACTTACCATGTCTTGTTCTGCACTGTGTCTGTGTGAAGGTGGCCATCTTTTTAAAGGCAGGACTTTACTTCCTCATAAAAGGAGTATATAGTGGCGCTAAAGGGTTGTATAAAGGCATGAAAGTCCATAGAGGGGTATCAGCTGAGCACTTAATGGCAGCTCCCTTAGAGCGAAGCAGTAGATTCTGGGTGAAAAGCAGGGAACAGAGGGACGCCAGACTAAGTGCAGCATTTATAACCAATAATTTATTAAAAATGACTAATGGCAACTCACAAGATAGCTGAGTGATACAGGCATAGTATATGTAAAGTGGGAACGTCCTAATGCCACAACAACCTCGGACACAAGCTGTTCTCCTGGATGGAAGTAGGAAGCAGCCAAACGCTGCTGTAACCAGCGTGGAATGCAAGATGGCGCCAGGCCAGATGTGATGTCACGTGGAGGATGTACTGTACCCTGCTGACGTGGAGTGGGTTGAAACGCGTTTCGAAGCATCAGCTTCTACTTCAGACCTTGCGTTCCACGCTGGTTATGGCAGCGTTCGGCCACTTTCTACTTCCATCCACTCAGCTATCTTGCGAGTTGCCATTTGTAATTTTTAATAAATTATTGGTTTTAAATGCTGCACTTAGTCTGGCACCCCTCTGTTCCCTGCTTTACTTCCTCATGTCAGAGCCTCCAGCAAGGAGAACAATGAGTAGCGCAGCAGTGACATCACCAAATCTTGTTCCAAATCTCCAGAGAGCGGCAGTAAGAGGCAGCAGTGCCTCGGATCTCACACTGCAGAGCTAGGAGGCTGGAGACACATGAATGCCTAGGCACCCTCTCATACCAGAAAATTCATTTCTGTTTTCTGGGAGATGGAGACAAAAGGTCCAATTTTAATAAGTACAACTTAGGCACAAGTAACATTTTAGATGTCTAAACACTGGTGATCTTGCAAGCTACCCTACACAAATTGTCAGTTCTAATATAATCAGCTGCTAGCACTGATCACATCCCATAAGGCTGTGCATTCAGCATAAAAGTAACAGAAAAATGGGATTTTTATAACAGCTTACCTGTAAAATCCTTTTCTTGGAGTACATCACGGGACACAGAGCGACATAGTCATTACTAATGGGTTATATAGATACCGTCAGGTGCTGGCACTGGCAACTTCCAAAACCGGAAGTACCCTCCCCTATATAAGCCCCTCCCATCTGGGAGCACCTCAGTTTTGTAGCAAAGCAATAAGTGTCCCCAAAGAGGGGCGGGAGCTCTGTGTCCCGTGATGTACTCCAAGAAAAGGATTTTACAGGTAAGCTGTTATAAAAATCCTATTTTCTTTCTCGTACATCACGGGACACAGAGCGACATAGTCATTACTAATGGGATGTCCTAAAGCAATGCCAAATGAGGGGGGGGGATACACCATATATAAGCTGAGCGCTATCAGACATGAGGATCTTTTGCGGCCTGCAACACACTGCGCCCAAAGGCGACATCCTCCTGACTTCTAACGTCCACCTGGTAGAACCTAGTAAACGTGTGTACTGAAGACCATGTTGCGGCCTTACAGATTTGAGCCAGGGAGGCCTGGTGATGCACTGCCCATGAAGTTCCAACTGCTCTCGTGGAGTGCGCTCTAACTTTGAACGGAGGCGGTCTACTTCTCAAGCCATAGGCTTGTATTATGACCTGTCGAATCCACCTGGCTAAAGTAGATTTTGACGCTGCCTGACCCTTTCTGGGGCCTTCCGGCAGAATAAACAAAGTATCCGTTCTGCGAATCTGAGCAGTGGCTTTTAGATAAGCTTTAACTGCTCTTACTACATCCAAAGAATGCAATAACTTTTCCTCTACCGAAGTAGGTTTGGGGAAAAAAGAAGGAAGAACCACATCTTGGTTCAAATGAAACCTCGATACCACCTTAGGAAGAAAGGCTGGATGAGGACATAATACTACTCTGTCCTTATGGATAACCAGATATGGCTCTTTACAGGACATAGCTGCTAATTCCGACACTCTTTTAGCCGAACAAATGGCTACTAGAAAAATCAATTTCCTGGTGAGAAGCACCAAGGAAATATGCTGTAATGGTTCAAATGGTTGTTTCTGTAAAACCGACAGAACCAAGTTTAGATCCCATGGACATATGGGAATATTAACCGGAGGACTAATACGCATCACTCCTTGTATAAAGGCTTTGACTAGTGAATGCGAAGCCAAGGGCCTTTGAAAAAATATTGACAAGGCCGAAATCTGACCCTTGATAGTACTCAAGGCAAGCTTCCTATCTACAGCCCATTGTAGGAAGTCCAGAATCCTACCTATTACGTATTTACGTGGATGCCATTTCTTGGCCTCACACCAGGCGATGTACGCCTTCCAGATTCTATAGTAGATCTGCCTGGATACCGGCTTCCTGGCATTGATCATGGTAGATACCACAGCATTAGAGAGCCCTCTCTTTTTTAGAATGTGGGCTTCAATAGCCAGGCCGTCAAACCTAGGGCTGGTAAGGAAGGGTGGTATATCGGTCCTTGCGAAAGCAGGTCCGGACGATGTGGGAGGGTCCAAGGACTCCCCACAGACATTTTTACAATCTCCGCGTACCATGCTCTTCGGGGCCACGCTGGAGCCACCAGAATCACTGGTTTCTTTTCTACCCTGATTCTGCGGAGTAATCGAGATAACAATTGTGGCGGTGGGAATGCATATATCAGCTTGAACTGATCCCAAGGGAACACTAGGGCATCTGAGCCGCAAGCTAGGGGATCCCTTGTCCAAGAGACAAACCTGTCCACTTTTGTGTTGAATCTGGATGCTAGCAGATCTACATCCGGTGTTCCCCACCGCTGACATATTGTCCGGAAAACCTCGGGATGAAGGGACCATTCCCCTGGGCATAATTGTTGGCGACTTAGAAAGTCCGCCTTCCAATTCTCCACTCCTGGAATGAATACCGCAGATATGGCTGGGACATATCTTTCTGCCCATCTCAGGATGTAATTTACTTCCCTTTGGGCTGCACGACTCCTGGTGCCCCCCTGACGATTGATATATGCCACTGCTGTGGCATTGTCTGATTGAATTCTGACAGGGGACCCTTGGAGTTTGGATGTCCATGCTACTAGGGCATACCGGGCTGCTCGTATCTCTAAGAGATTGATGGGCAGGGCCTTTTCCGCATCCGACCATCTGCCCTGGAGAGACCATTGCTCCAGTACTGCTCCCCAGCCTATAAGGCTGGCATCTGTAGTGACCACCTTCCAGGAAATCGGACTGAAGGATTTCCCTCTTTCCAGATTCTGGGGAACCAACCACCAGCGGAGGCTCTTGCGAACGGAAGGGGACAAGGACATTGGTAAGTCCAGAGCCTGAACTTTTTTGTTCCAGGCTGACAGTATGGCCCTTTGCAACTTCCTTGAATGGAATTGACCGTAGGGTACTGCTTCGAATGATGCCACCATTTTTCCCAGCAGCCTCATGCACAGGCGTATGGATGGCTGTCTTTTTGAACCCACTAAGTGGATCAAATCTCTCAAAGACGACCCCTTTTCTTGAGGCAAGAAAATTTTTCTCTGGTCTGAATCCAGCCTTAGCCCCAAGTATTCCAGACTTTTGACTGGTTTTAGGGCTGACTTGTCTCGGTTGATAATCCAACCGTGATATTCCAGATACTTGATTGTCTCGTGAACAACCACTTCTAGTTTTTCCACTGAGTGGTCTATCAGCAACAAGTCGTCTAGATATGCCATTATCGTTACACCTCGTGTTCTTAGATTGGCCAATAATGGGGCCAGAATTTTTGTGAACACTCTTGGTGCTGTGGCCAGACCGAAGGGTAAGGCTCTGAACTGAAAATGGCGCCCTTCTACCGCAAAGCGTAGAAATTTTTGGTGGGCTGGAAAGATGGGAATGTGCAAATAAGCATCTTTGATGTCGATCGAGGCTAACCATTCCTCCCCTTGTAGGGCAGTGGCTACCGATCGGATCGACTCCATCCGGAAAGTCCTGATATGTAGGAATTTGTTTAGCCCTTTTAGATTTAATATGGGCCTCACGTCCCCGTTTGGCTTCGGGACTGTAAAGAGGTTTGAGTAAAACCCGAACCCCCATTCTTCCAGGGGAACCTCTATAATTACTGCTTGGAGCAATAATTGTCCTAGTGCCAACAGGAGGGATCCTCTCTTCTGGGGATCCCTTGGCATGTTTGACCTTATAAAGCGGGAAGGAGGGGAGTTTTTTAACTCCAATTTGTATCCCAGATTTACTGCGGAGAGCACCCATCTGTCTCTGATCGTGTCCCGCCAGGTCTCTGTGAACAACTGAAGTCTTCCCCCCACCCGATTGGGTGGGGGCAACCCTTCATGCATTTGACTTTGGGGGAGGTTTTGTACCTCTCCTGCTCCAGGGCTTCTTGTTACCCTGCAATTGTCCCTGATTTTTACCTCCGGGATTTGACCGAGGAGGCCGTCGAAACTGTTTCACAGCCGATGTCCTAGGGACTGGAGAAGCAGGCCTCTTAAAAGAGGGACCTCTAACTCTATTTTTAACCGGCAAAAGTGTACTTTTACCGCTGGAAATTCTCTGGATATATTTGTCCAGGTCTTCCCCGAATAAGCGTTCACCATGAAATGGGAAGCTGACCAGCAATTTTTTACAGGGAGCTTCAGCAGATCAGTTTTTGAGCCATAGAAGCCTGCGCATATGTACTACAGACAGCGTAAGGCGGGAGGCCTGATGGATTGAATCCTTTATAGCGTCCACCGCAAAGCATAAGGCTCTAGGTAGATCAGCTAGGGCAAGAGCCTGCTGATCTGGCAAGTCCCTTAAGACCTGTTTCAACTGATCCTTCACTGCTTGGCAGACCCCAATAGCTGCCACTGCTGGTTGTGTCACCAATCCTGCTGTAGAAAAAGCAGATTTTAATAAGGACTCCAATTTTTTATCTATTGGGTCCTTGAACATTTGGACATTATCCACCGGACATGTCAGTGATTTATTCACACAAGAGATGGCTGCGTCCACTGTAGGGACCCTCCATTTTCTGATAAACCTATCCTCCATGGGATAGACCACCGGAAATCTCTTGGGGGGAGTAAATATTTTGTCAGGATGCTCCCAATCCTGGTAAATGAGCCCTTCCAATAAAGGGTGGATCAGAAAGGAACAAACAGTCTGGGGAGCTTTTAGCGACCCCAACGAGGAGACAGAAGTGGATGATGGCTCCGCAAGTGGCATTTTAAATGCTGATCGGACCATATTAGTCAGGGACTGAACCCATAACCTTTCAGCATGTGATGCTGAGAACGGCTCTTCCACTGTTGATTCCTCTACAACCGAATCGACCTCATCCTGATCCCCTTCAGGTAGGTCGATCCCTGTATGGGACTGTTGCTCTGTTAACAGGCACTCTGAGGGAGGAGACGGAGATCGGGCGCTTTTCTCCTGTGACAGGGAAGCCGCGATCAATGCTGACAATCTCTCTTCCAGCCCTCCCAGAGCTGAGGAAAAAACCTCCTCTGTTACATACACAGGAGCAGGTGAACTGAGGACAGCCACAGTACCAGGTACTCCTGAGGGTGCTCTACGGTCACTAACCTCTGATTCTTCAGGGGAGACTGGTGCAGCCGAAGCATGCCCAAGATCCTCAGAGCCCGATGGAGACCCCCTATTCCTCCTGGAATTTCTAGTCCCGGAGTTTTTAGACGGCATATTCCTAAGCCACAAAGCTGAGGTATTCCAGCCGAAATACACCAGTTACTGACAATAGTCTAGCATAAATGCTGCTATAAGAAACAGTTGGTGTCTACTAATGTGCCTTTCTAGGGGATGCCTGTATCAACCGCTTGCTGTATGCCTTCTTTAAATGTTGCCAGCTCTGTCTCTGTACTTCATAGCCAGCTCACCACACAAAATTATGGTTTTTAACATGCTGGGACGCCCGCACATGCGCAGAAGCGCTGCGGCGCGCACAGAGCGTCACCCCCCAGGCTCCGCCCCCTTTCCCGGCTCACCTCTATATATAGAGGCGCGTGCACGCGCACGCGCGTGGCCACGTGCGCCTTCGGCGCTAATTTCGAAAATGGAAACCAGGGACAAGAGCCAGGGCCCCTTTGCCGCAGGCCAGGGGATGGACGAGCATTGCAACATGGCAGAGGAAGCAGTTTCCCATAAGAGAACTCGCCATCTGCCTGGACTCGCTCTGATGAGAAGAAACTAGTCCACATGACAAGAAACGTTCCACAGCGGCCTCTAGTGGACAAACACAGGTACCGCAGTCTAATATATTAAATATATATATATTGTGAGGGGGTTAACTCGGTAGCGGGTGTGTGTGACCCCCTGGTTGGGCTCCCCACACAAAAACAGGGCCAGCAGACGGAGGTTGTGGTTTTCAAAATCAAAAGGTGCGGTTTATTTCTCTATGTACAGTGACAAAAACACAGCAAAGCCAAAAAGAAACAAACAAAATAAATCCTGGTCAGTTTGACCTCTGACTAAACATGCAGGTTTCCTAAACTAACAACTGGGATCAGCCTAGTGCTGTCCTAGTCCCTAAGTCCCTGGTTTAGTAAAAGTCCAAACAAATAGCCACACAGGCTTTGCCTCACCGCACAGGGGTTCACTCTCCCTAGACAGTCCACACAGGTCTGGTTCCAGGCATGAGCTAACATCTAATGAAGCTGGGAGTTTTTATAGAGGCCTTAAACGAACTGACAGGCTTCAGCTGGTCTCATCAACTCCCTGCCTCACGACGCCCAGCACTCTCCCTAGAGGTATGAGTCATTCATGAGCCCACTAGCCTCAGCTGGGCTTCATCAACTCCCTAGTTGTATAAGTCGGCATAAAGCCTGAATCTGGGAGAAATATATCTACCCCCCTGGATGCAACCAGGTGACTTTACCTTCCTGCTGTCACATACCCCCCCCCTCTTGTTTTAACCTTGGGGTTGGAACACCAGCAATCAGGCATTCATGTACTCGAGACAAAGCATCCACATTCCCCATTTGAACGCCAGGGCGATGCTTTACTGTGAAGTTGAATTCCTGTAGGGCCAGGAACCACCTATTCACTCTTCTATTTGTCTCCTTGTTTTGAGCCATCCACTTTAACGGAGCGTGATCCGTAACCATGTCAAAGTGCCTACCTAGCAGATAGTACCGAAGGGAATCTAGAGCCCACTTCACCGCTAAACACTCCTTTTCAACCGTGGCGTAATTTACCTCATGGGACTTCAACTTCCTGCTGAGGTAAATGACTGGGTGCTCTTCCCCGTTCCAGACCTGGGACAATACTGCTCCTAACCCCACATCTGACGCATCACTTTGTACGACAAAGTCTTTAGAGAAGTCGGGTGAGTACAACACTGGCTGGCTACATAAGGCTTGTTTCAAGAATTGGAATGCTGCCTCAGCCTCGGGGGTCCATTTAATCATGACCGACCCTTTCCCTTTCGTCAGGTTGGTTAGGGGCACAGCCTTAGAAGCAAAGTGGGGAATGAAGCGCCGATAATAACCCGCGATTCCCAGAAAGGCTCGTACCTGCTTCTTGCTGTTGGGACGTGGCCAACTCTGGATGGCCTCGACTTTGTTGAGTTGGGGTTTTATTACTCCCCTGCCAATGGTGTACCCAAGATATTTGGCCTCCTCCTGCCCAATGGTACACTTCTTGGGGTTAGCCGTAAACCCCGCTTCCCGAACAGAGTCCAGGACTGCTTGCACTTTTGGCAGATGTGAGGCCCAATCTGTGCTATGGACAATTACGTCATCCAGGTAAGCCGCAGCATACTTCCGATGGGGCCTCAGCATCTGGTCCATTTTCCGCTGGAATGTGGCCGGCGCATTCTGTAACCCGAACGGCATTCTCTTATATTGGAACGCCCCGTCTGGGGTTACAAATGCGGTTTTCTCTTTGGCCGACTTGGCCAGGGGAATTTGCCAATACCCTTTTGTGAGGTCAAGAGTCGTCATGTATCGGGCTGTTCCCAGCCGGTCGATCAACTCATCTATACGTGGCATGGGGTAGGTGTCAAATTTTGTAACTTTGTTCAACTGACGAAAATCGTTACAAAATCGCCAGCTCCCATCCGGTTTAGGCACCAACACAATGGGACTAGACCAATCACTTTGGGACTCCTCTATCACCCCTAAGTTCAGCATTTTCTGTACTTCCTCCCGTATTGCCTCCCGTCGGGCCTCTGGGATCCGATAGGGTTTTAACTTCACCCTTTCACCGGGCGGGGTAATAATATCATGCTCTACCCCAGATGTTTGTCCCGGCAGCTCAGAGAACACCTCCTTGTTGCGAAGCACAAACTCCTTAACCTCCTGTTGTTGGGGTTGTGACAAGGTGGCTGCTATTCCAACCTCCGGAATCACGCAACCAGTTTGAGCTGGTGACCAAGTTTCTGCGACTAGGGACTCTCTATCCCTCCAGGCTTTCAACAGATTAACGTGATATATCTGTTCGGGCTTTCGCCTTCCTGGTTGTCTGACCTTGTAATTCACTTCGCTCACTTTTTCCATTATCTCGTAGGGGCCTTGCCATTTGGCAAGGAATTTACTTTCAACCGTAGGGACAAGTACCAATATCCTATCCCCCGGGGAAAAGGTACGGGTCTTTGCTCCACGGTTGTACACTCTCTGCTGTGCCAACTGCGCTTGGGCCAAATGTTCCTTCACGATGGGCATTACCTGTGCAATTCGATCTTGCATCAGGGCGACATGCTCAATCACACTCCTGTGGGGAGAACTCTCACTTTCCCAAGTTTCCTTGGCAATATCCAACAGCCCTCTTGGGTGTCTCCCATACAGTAACTCAAAGGGGGAGAATCCCGTAGAGGATTGGGGCACCTCCCTAATAGCAAACATCAAATAAGGAAGTAGACAGTCCCAATCCTTTCCATCTCTATCCACCACTTTCTTCAACATTTGTTTTAGGGTTTTGTTGAATCTTTCAACCAGCCCATCGGTTTGGGGGTGATACACAGATGTACGCAATTGCGTCACTTTGAACAATTTACACAGCTCTTTCATAACCCGGGACATAAAGGGTGTACCTTGGTCCGTAAGCAGTTCTTTACAAATACCCACCCGGCTAAAAACAAGAGATAGCTCTTTGGCTATGGTTTTGGCCGAGGTATTTCTGAGAGGGATCGCTTCTGGATAACGGGTGGCATAGTCCATTATAACCAATATGTACTGGTGCCCCCTAGCAGACTTGATTATAGGACCTACCAAATCCATTGCGATTCTCTCAAACGGGACCTCAATGATGGGTAGAGGGACCAGCGGGCTACGGAAATGTGGCATCGGGGCCGACCTCTGACACACAGGGCAGGAGGAACAATAATTTTCTATGTCCTTCATCACCCCAGGCCAATAGAATCTCTGTAATACCCTCTCTCGGGTTTTCTCTGTCCCCAGATGACCTCCAAGAATGTGCCCATGGGCCAACTCCAACACCAACTTCCTGTAAGGTTTGGGCACCACCAGCTGCTCAACGGTTTCTTCTGCCCTTTTTGCCACCCGATACAGTAGGTCCTTCTCTACGCTGAAGTATGGGTAAGTGCAGGTATTATCTGGGTTCACTAACTCGCCATCTATTTCCACTACGTTTTCCCGTGCCTTTATTAGGGCGGGGTCTTTTAACTGTTCTGTGGCAAAATTTTCCCTGTGAACCTCCAGATCAGAAAACTCCACAGACGGTAGGTTTTCGTCTGAGGAGGTGGGCTCCTCTCCAGTTTCTTGAGTCTCCCCTGCCAATACTGACAAGGGAAATTCTGGAGAGTCCTCACCACTCTCAGAGGAGTTCTGGCTATCACATTCCTGGTACATAGGGGCACCAGTGGGGGGCTCAGGATCATCCCACAGTTCCCAGAACTTCGGAAAATCCCTTCCCACAATGGCGTCATGCGGTAACTGAGATACTAAGCCCACTGGATGAGAGAGGGTACCTTTGGGGGTCTCGAAACACACTGTAGTCACTGGATACTCTCGGGTGTCCCCATGCACACAAATAACAGCTACCTTGCTATTCCCAGAGACCTCTGTTTTAACTAACTCAGCCTTTATCAGGGTCACAAGGCTACCTGAATCCAACAATACCACAACATTTCTACCATTAACACACATTTTGCATAAATGTTTCTCAGTTCCTCGAATGGCAGTGCATGCGACTGTCGCACACAGCGACTGACGTCTGCCCGTCAGAAAGTCACACTGCATGGGTTCCTCCACAACCGGGCAATTGGCTGCAATATGTCCCGCTTGCCGGCAGCGGTAGCAAACGATCCTTCTTGCGGCCTCTTGAGCCGCTGATTTCCCAGGCTGTTCTCGCCAAACTTGGGGTAGAGCTCCCACCCTCTCACTCTCTCCACCCTCACCCCTTGGAATCCTCTTATCCGCCCCTGGGGATGGTCTGGTCTTAGGGTGGAAAGTCCGAGAGTCTCTGGAAGAGGCCGTCAGGTTCTCTGTAGCCAAGTATCTCTCTACACGATCCACAAGTTTACCGGCCGTTTCTGGGTCTCCGTGGCTTACCCACTTTTGAATGGCGGTAGGAAGAGCTCTCAAGAAACGATCCATCACAACACGTTCCACAATCTCCGGTGCGGACAAAGTCTCTGGCTGTAGCCACTTCCTGCTCAGGTGAATGAGATCATACATTTGAGACCTGGGGGGTTTTCCAAGCTGGAAAGTCCAGTTATGCACACGCTGAGCCCGGACAGCCAGGGTGACACCCAGCCTTGCCAATATTTCAGCTTTTAGCATCACATAGTCTTTTGCTTGGTCAGGCTCTAGGTCATAGTAAGCCTTCTGCGATTCACCAGTTAACAGAGGAGCCACCAGTCCAGCCCACTGCTCCTCAGGCCACTTTTCTCTTTCAGCAGTCCTTTCAAATGTGGTCAAAAATACCTCTGGATCATCCTCTCCAGTCATTTTTGTCAATAAACGACTCACCCCAAAGGACGCGGTATTAGTGGGACGGCTTTCCTCACTGGTCTGCGGACGTTGCTGCATTACTGCTTCCATTTGTTGTAGTCTCTGCTCTTGCTTCTGTAACAGGTCTATGAAGCGGGCCTCAGATTGCTGCTGGGCTTGTTGATGAGCTTGCTGCTGGGCTGCAAGGCTCCTTTGCAAACCTGCATTTGTCTGCTGTTGATTGGCATTTGCTAGAGCCAGCTGTTTCAGTATCTCCTCCATGCTGGCTTAAAAAAAACTGCCACTGGTTCTCCACCAACTGTGAGGGGGTTAACTCGGTAGCGGGTGTGTGTGACCCCCTGGTTGGGCTCCCCACACAAAAACAGGGCCAGCAGACGGAGGTTGTGGTTTTCAAAATCAAAAGGTGCGGTTTATTTCTCTATGTACAGTGACAAAAACACAGCAAAGCCAAAAAGAAACAAACAAAATAAATCCTGGTCAGTTTGACCTCTGACTAAACATGCAGGTTTCCTAAACTAACAACTGGGATCAGCCTAGTGCTGTCCTAGTCCCTAAGTCCCTGGTTTAGTAAAAGTCCAAACAAATAGCCACACAGGCTTTGCCTCACCGCACAGGGGTTCACTCTCCCTAGACAGTCCACACAGGTCTGGTTCCAGGCATGAGCTAACATCTAATGAAGCTGGGAGTTTTTATAGAGGCCTTAAACGAACTGACAGGCTTCAGCTGGTCTCATCAACTCCCTGCCTCACGACGCCCAGCACTCTCCCTAGAGGTATGAGTCATTCATGAGCCCACTAGCCTCAGCTGGGCTTCATCAACTCCCTAGTTGTATAAGTCGGCATAAAGCCTGAATCTGGGAGAAATATATCTACCCCCCTGGATGCAACCAGGTGACTTTACCTTCCTGCTGTCACAATATATATAAAAATTTTTTTTTTTTTTTTTCTTGACCACCATTAAAAATTATTACATTTTTTTAGTAGTTACAGGCATGCACAGAATTTTGCAGGAATACCATTAGGTAACAGACAGAAAGACAAATTAGGCTTGGGGGTCCCCCAATAGAACCAAGTTCCTGGGGGCCCCCACTTACCTGTTCCCCGCCGCAGGACTTTGTTTGGTCCACAAAAGCCCAAACTTCACCTATCACGGCAGGCATTGTAATCAAACCTTCAGGGACCGGGTTCCCAAGGATTCCACTCCCCTGGACCTGTATAGCACCCTGCACAGAAAACATCTTGGTCGTGGGTATGACCAGAGCTCTGGATCCCAGGGTCCAGCTCTCCTAAGAGAAGCATTACAGGCAAAACCTTGCTCTTCTCTGCAAGGCCCGGGTACCGACCGTTTAGCTATGAAGCTTTTTTGGTCGGATCCGGAATAGCTTACTGAGGCCCAAAAGAACCTGTACGCAAGCTCAGTGAAAAACACATGTTTCTTCTTGGCCAACACCTTAGACACTGGCAAAAAACTGAGGTGCTCCCAGATGGGAGGGGCTTATATAGGGGAGGGTACTTCCGGTTTTGGAAGTTGCCAGTGCCAGCACCTGACGGTATCTATATAACCCATTAGTAATGACTATGTCGCTCTGTGTCCCGTGATGTACGAGAAAGAAAAATGATGCGCTAAAAAATATGCCTTTGTGTTTGTTACACGTATATACAAATGCTAGACTATGTCTGTAGAAAACCACATGAGAAATACTATAATGACACCACTAACTCAAATTAGTGTAACTCTCTGCTCAATTAATATGCAGCATGTGAACTATTAATTATTTTGTTTCTCTACTCATCCATACTCTATTAATTGCCTATAGAAGATCACATGCATAAAGTGCTAATTAAAGTGATTCTGTGCGACAAATAAAAATGTTATGCATTAATGCTCAAATAACAACATCTGTCATAAAATACATCCAATATACAGTAACTGTGCTCAAAATATTCACAAACGTGTTCCCATGCCCTACAAAAGTGCTATGTGCAAAGTGCTATTTTGCTTGATTCACAAAATGACATGCATAATATATACAGTCCATTCACAGTTCAAAAAATCCAAAGCAATTGGTGATGGCAAAACGTGTCCTTGTGTCCACTCTGGTGCTCCCCCTTCAGTATATATGCTCACCTTAGAGCGTGTGACCCTGCAATTAAGCCTGGTCAGAACACGCATATAAACCACCTCTGGGTTCAGTGATTATGTTGGAATCCTGGGCTGGTTGCTGGTAACGTGTTCCACATGTGTATGATGAAAAAAACTTGATAGTGTGATATCATTTAAACAATTTATTGTGTAAATAAAACTTAGCCCCTACTGTGGGGTACTCACATTTCGTGGGTGCTACATTGCACCGGGGGATATCCCCCTGAGGAAGATATGAGTTAATCCCGGTATCGACACGCGTAGGGGAAGGGACAGGATGGTGCAGGAGGCAGTGGAGCATTCTCAGCTAAAGGAAAGAACACATTACTTCAGCAGTATCCCTGAGCTTGCAAAGAGTGGTCCACTGTAGCACCCACGAAATGTGAGAATCATTTTAATTAGCATTAAGTTGTGGCACTAATTAGCACTTTATGCATGTGATCTTCTATAGGCAATTAATAGAGTGTTGATATACTGTATGGATGAGTAGAGAGTAATTAATTAACAGTTCACATGCTGCACTATAAGGCTCCATGTACACTGAAGCTGATAAACTGCAGTTTATTGGCGTTTTGGCGTTTTTTTAAAAAGCCCATTAACTGCACTCTATGTTAGCCTATGTGTTCATGTACACATAGCGTTTTTAGCGTTAATGAGCAGTGGAGTTAATTGTCTTTTTTCTGAACGCAAGAAATTTGCGTTTAAATTGCCGTTTTTCGGCGGGAAAAAATGCAAAAAAACGCTAATAAACGCTCAAAAACGCTGGCCGCCAGCATTTTTTAGCGTTTTTTGATCCATTAAAAACAATAAAAAAAAAAAAAAAAAGCTAAAAAACTCTACACTGAAAAGCGCTAATAAACGCTATTAAAAAACGCTGATAAAAGCTATATTTTAAAGCAGCTTTTTCTGCCAGAAATCTGGCGTTCAAAACGACCGTTTTTGAGCTTCTGTGTACATGGAGCCTTATTGAGCACAGAGTTGCACTAATTTGAGTTAGTGGTGTCATTAGAGTATTTCTCATGTAGTTTTCTACAGACATAGTCTAGCGTGTGTATTGTGACAGCAGGAAGGTAAAGTCACCTGGTTGCATCCAGGGGGGTAGATATATTTCTCCCAGATTCAGGCTTTATGCCGACTTATACAACTAGGGAGTTGATGAAGCCCAGCTGAGGCTAGTGGGCTCATGAATGACTCATACCTCTAGGGAGAGTGCTGGGCGTCGTGAGACAGGGAGTTGATGAGACCAGCTGAAGCTTGTCAGCTCATTTAGGCCTCTATAAGAACTCCCAGCTTCATTAGATGTTAGCTCATGCCTGGAACCAGACCTGTGTGGACTGTCTAGGGAGAGTGAACCCCTGTGCGGTGAGGCAAAGCCTGTGTGGCTATTTGTTTGGACTTTTACTAAACCAGGGACTTAGGGACTAGGACAGCACCAGGCTGATCCCAGTTGTTAGTTTAGGAAACCTGCATGTTTAGTCAGAGGTCAAACTGACCAGGATTTATTTTGTTTATGTTTCTTTTTGGCTTTGCTGTGTTTTTGTCACTGTACATACAGAAATAAACCGCACCTTTTGATTTTGAAAACCACAACCTCCGTCTGCTGGCCCTGTTTTTGTGTGGGGAGCCCAACCAGGGGGTCACACACACCCGCTACCGAGTTAACCCCCTCACAGTTGGTGGAGAACCAGTGGCAGTTTTTTTTAAGCCAGCATGGAGGAGATACTGAAACAGCTGGCTCTAGCAAATGCCAATCAACAGCAGACAAATGCAGGTTTGCAAAGGAGCCTTGCAGCCCAGCAGCAAGCTCATCAACAAGCCCAGCAGCAATCTGAGGCCCGCTTCATAGACCTGTTACAGAAGCAAGAGCAGAGACTACAACAAATGGAAGCAGTAATGCAGCAACGTCCGCAGACCAGTGAGGAAAGCCGTCCCACTAATACCGCGTCCTTTGGGGTGAGTCGTTTATTGACAAAAATGACTGGAGAGGATGATCCAGAGGTATTTTTGACCACATTTGAAAGGACTGCTGAAAGAGAAAAGTGGCCTGAGGAGCAGTGGGCTGGACTGGTGGCTCCTCTGTTAACTGGTGAATCGCAGAAGGCTTACTATGACCTAGAGCCTGACCAAGCAAAAGACTATGTGATGCTAAAAGCTGAAATATTGGCAAGGCTGGGTGTCACCCTGGCTGTCCGGGCTCAGCGTGTGCATAACTGGACTTTCCAGCTTGGAAAACCCCCCAGGTCTCAAATGTATGATCTCATTCACCTGAGCAGGAAGTGGCTACAGCCAGAGACTTTGTCCGCACCAGAGATTGTGGAACGTGTTGTAATGGATCGGTTTTTGAGAGCTCTTCCTACTGCCATCCAAAAGTGGGTAAGCCATGGAGACCCAGAGACGGCCGGTGGTCTTGTGGATCGTGTAGAGAAATACTTGGCTACAGAGAACCTGACGGCCTCTTCCAGAGACACTCGGACTTTCCACCCTAAGACCAGACCATCCCCAGGGGCGGATAAGAGGATTCCAAGGGGTGAGGGTGGAGAGAGTGAGAGGGTGGGAGCTCTACCCCAAGAGGCCGCAAGAAGGATCGTTTGCTACCGCTGCCGGCAAGCGGGACATATTGCAGCCAATTGCCCGGTTGTGGAGGAACCCATGCAGTGTGACTTTCTGACGGGCAGACGTCAGTCGCTGTGTGCGACAGTCGCATGCACTGCCATTCGAGGAACTGAGAAACATTTATGCAAAATGTGTATTAATGGTAGAAATGTTGTGGTATTACTGGATTCAGGTAGCCTTGTGACCCTGATAAAGGCTGAATTAGTTAAAACAGAGGTCTCTGGGAATAGCAAGGTAGCTGTTATTTGTGTGCATGGGGACACCCGAGAGTATCCAGTGACTACAGTGTGTTTCGAGACCCCCAAAGGTACCCTCTCTCATCCAGTGGGCTTAGTATCTCAGTTACCGCATGACGCCATTGTGGGAAGGGATTTTCCGAAGTTCTGGGAACTGTGGGATGATCCTGAGCCCCCCACTGGTGCCCCTATGTACCAGGAATGTGATAGCCAGAACTCCTCTGAGAGTGGTGAGGACTCTCCAGAATTTCCCTTGTCAGTATTTGCAGGGGAGACTCAAGAAACTGGAGAGGAGCCCACCTCCTCAGACGAAAACCTACCGTCTGTGGAGTTTTCTGATCTGGAGGTTCACAGGGAAAATTTTGCCACAGAACAGTTAAAAGACCCCGCCCTAATAAAGGCACGGGAAAACGTAGTGGAAATAGATGGCGAGTTAGTGAACCCAGATAATACCTGCACTTACCCATACTTCAGCGTAGAGAAGGACCTACTGTATCGGGTGGCAAAAAGGGCAGAAGAAACCGTTGAGCAGCTGGTGGTGCCCAAACCTTACAGGAAGTTGGTGTTGGAGTTGGCCCATGGGCACATTCTTGGAGGTCATCTGGGGACAGAGAAAACCCGAGAGAGGGTATTACAGAGATTCTATTGGCCTGGGGTGATGAAGGACATAGAAAATTATTGTTCCTCCTGCCCTGTGTGTCAGAGGTCGGCCCCGATGCCACATTTCCGTAGCCCGCTGGTCCCTCTACCCATCATTGAGGTCCCGTTTGAGAGAATCGCAATGGATTTGGTAGGTCCTATAATCAAGTCCGCTAGGGGGCACCAGTACATATTGGTTATAATGGACTATGCCACCCGTTATCCAGAAGCGATCCCTCTCAGAAATACCTCGGCCAAAACCATAGCCAAAGAGCTATCTCTTGTTTTTAGCCGGGTGGGTATTTGTAAAGAACTGCTTACGGACCAAGGTACACCCTTTATGTCCCGGGTTATGAAAGAGCTGTGTAAATTGCTCAAAGTGACGCAATTGCGTACATCTGTGTATCACCCCCAAACCGATGGGCTGGTTGAAAGATTCAACAAAACCCTAAAACAAATGTTGAAGAAAGTGGTGGATAGAGATGGAAAGGATTGGGACTGTCTACTTCCTTATTTGATGTTTGCTATTAGGGAGGTGCCCCAATCCTCTACGGGATTCTCCCCCTTTGAGTTACTGTATGGGAGACACCCAAGAGGGCTGTTGGATATTGCCAAGGAAACTTGGGAAAGTGAGAGTTCTCCCCACAGGAGTGTGATTGAGCATGTCGCCCTGATGCAAGATCGAATTGCACAGGTAATGCCCATCGTGAAGGAACATTTGGCCCAAGCGCAGTTGGCACAGCAGAGAGTGTACAACCGTGGAGCAAAGACCCGTACCTTTTCCCCGGGGGATAGGATATTGGTACTTGTCCCTACGGTTGAAAGTAAATTCCTTGCCAAATGGCAAGGCCCCTACGAGATAATGGAAAAAGTGAGCGAAGTGAATTACAAGGTCAGACAACCAGGAAGGCGAAAGCCCGAACAGATATATCACGTTAATCTGTTGAAAGCCTGGAGGGATAGAGAGTCCCTAGTCGCAGAAACTTGGTCACCAGCTCAAACTGGTTGCGTGATTCCGGAGGTTGGAATAGCAGCCACCTTGTCACAACCCCAACAACAGGAGGTTAAGGAGTTTGTGCTTCGCAACAAGGAGGTGTTCTCTGAGCTGCCGGGACAAACATCTGGGGTAGAGCATGATATTATTACCCCGCCCGGTGAAAGGGTGAAGTTAAAACCCTATCGGATCCCAGAGGCCCGACGGGAGGCAATACGGGAGGAAGTACAGAAAATGCTGAACTTAGGGGTGATAGAGGAGTCCCAAAGTGATTGGTCTAGTCCCATTGTGTTGGTGCCTAAACCGGATGGGAGCTGGCGATTTTGTAACGATTTTCGTCAGTTGAACAAAGTTACAAAATTTGACACCTACCCCATGCCACGTATAGATGAGTTGATCGACCGGCTGGGAACAGCCCGATACATGACGACTCTTGACCTCACAAAAGGGTATTGGCAAATTCCCCTGGCCAAGTCGGCCAAAGAGAAAACCGCATTTGTAACCCCAGACGGGGCGTTCCAATATAAGAGAATGCCGTTCGGGTTACAGAATGCGCCGGCCACATTCCAGCGGAAAATGGACCAGATACTGAGGCCCCATCGGAAGTATGCTGCGGCTTACCTGGATGACGTAATTGTCCATAGCACAGATTGGGCCTCACATCTGCCAAAAGTGCAAGCAGTCCTAGACTCTATCCGGGAAGCGGGGTTTACGGCTAACCCCAAGAAGTGTACCATTGGGCAGGAGGAGGCCAAATATCTTGGGTACACCATTGGCAGGGGAGTAATAAAACCCCAACTCAACAAAGTCGAGGCCATCCAGAGTTGGCCACGTCCCAACAGCAAGAAGCAGGTACGAGCCTTTCTGGGAATCGCGGGTTATTATCGGCGCTTCATTCCCCACTTTGCTTCTAAGGCTGTGCCCCTAACCAACCTGACGAAAGGGAAAGGGTCGGTCATGATTAAATGGACCCCCGAGGCTGAGGCAGCATTCCAATTCTTGAAACAAGCCTTATGTAGCCAGCCAGTGTTGTACTCACCCGACTTCTCTAAAGACTTTGTCGTACAAAGTGATGCGTCAGATGTGGGGTTAGGAGCAGTATTGTCCCAGGTCTGGAACGGGGAAGAGCACCCAGTCATTTACCTTAGCAGGAAGTTGAAGTCCCATGAGGTAAATTACGCCACGGTTGAAAAGGAGTGTTTAGCGGTGAAGTGGGCTCTAGATTCCCTTCGGTACTATCTGCTAGGTAGGCACTTTGACATGGTTACGGATCACGCTCCGTTAAAGTGGATGGCTCAAAACAAGGAGACAAATAGAAGAGTGAATAGGTGGTTCCTGGCCCTACAGGAATTCAACTTCACAGTAAAGCATCGCCCTGGCGTTCAAATGGGGAATGTGGATGCTTTGTCTCGAGTACATGAATGCCTGATTGCTGGTGTTCCAACCCCGAGGTTAAAACAAGAGGGGGGGGGTATGTGACAGCAGGAAGGTAAAGTCACCTGGTTGCATCCAGGGGGGTAGATATATTTCTCCCAGATTCAGGCTTTATGCCGACTTATACAACTAGGGAGTTGATGAAGCCCAGCTGAGGCTAGTGGGCTCATGAATGACTCATACCTCTAGGGAGAGTGCTGGGCGTCGTGAGACAGGGAGTTGATGAGACCAGCTGAAGCTTGTCAGCTCATTTAGGCCTCTATAAGAACTCCCAGCTTCATTAGATGTTAGCTCATGCCTGGAACCAGACCTGTGTGGACTGTCTAGGGAGAGTGAACCCCTGTGCGGTGAGGCAAAGCCTGTGTGGCTATTTGTTTGGACTTTTACTAAACCAGGGACTTAGGGACTAGGACAGCACCAGGCTGATCCCAGTTGTTAGTTTAGGAAACCTGCATGTTTAGTCAGAGGTCAAACTGACCAGGATTTATTTTGTTTATGTTTCTTTTTGGCTTTGCTGTGTTTTTGTCACTGTACATAGAGAAATAAACCGCACCTTTTGATTTTGAAAACCACAACCTCCGTCTGCTGGCCCTGTTTTTGTGTGGGGAGCCCAACCAGGGGGTCACACACACCCGCTACCGAGTTAACCCCCTCACAGTATATACACGTGTAACAAACACAAAGGCATATTTTTTAGCGCAGCACTGTTTTCTGTTATTTTTAACATTTTAGATGTCCCCTAAAACATAGTAAATCTTTACTTTTTGAATTCAGTTCCATTTTTTTCTTTTGTTTTCCATCTATATCATTTATCGTGTTAAAGCCTAACTCCAAGCAATGCATGTTTATTTTTAGTTTTGGATTACATGGGTTAGAACCTCAGTTTTTACTGTCTGTAGTTTGCAGTATTAGAATGCTAGATTTTAAGGTAATCTACTTTTCTTGTTCACACAGGAATTAAGTAAGTACTTCACAATGGCCGAGATTGGAGAATTACAGGAGGATTCTTCCAACATAGTACAGCTCCTGGACTTGGCTTTCCTGGTATGCAGACCTTGTGTTGCTCAGAAATCCTAGCATATCCACAATGTAATAAAATAGTGACAAATGGTTGGTTGGCTTGTTTTATATTTTGATGTCCCCTCAAAATAACTCAACACACAGCCAATAATGTCTAAACCGTTGGCTACAAAGTGAGTACACCCCTAAGTGAAAATGTCCAAATTGTGCCCAATTAGCCATTTTCCCTCCCCGGTGTCATGTGACTCGTTAGTGTTACAAGGTCTCAGGTGTGAATGGGGAGCAGGTGTGTTAAATTGTGTGTTATCGCTCTCACTCTCTCATACTGGTCACTGGAAGTTCAACATGGCACCTCATGGCAAAGAACTCTCTTAGGGTCTGAAAAAAATAAATGTTGCTCTACATAAAGATGGCCTAGGCTATAAGAAGATTGCCAAGACCCTGAAACTGAGCTGCAGCACGGTGGCCAAGACCATACAGTGGTTTAACAGGACAGGTTCCACTCAGAACAGGCCTCGCCATAGTTGACCAAAGAAGTTGAGTGCACGTGCTCAGCGTCATATCCAGAGGTTGTCTTTGGGAAATAGACGTATATGTATGCTGCCAGCATTGCTGAAGAGGTTGAAGGGGTGGGGGGGTCAGCCTGTCAGTGCTCAGACCATACACCGCACACTGCATCAAATTGGTCTGCATGGTTGTCGTCCCAGAATGAAGCCTCTTCTAAAGATGATGCACAAGAAAGCCTGCAAACAGTTTGCTGAAGACAAGTGGACTAAGGACATGGATTACTGGAACCATGTCTTGTGGTCTGTTGGTCTGTTGTATTTGGTTCAGATGGTGTCAAGCATGTGTGGCGGCAACCAGGTGAGGAGTACAAAGGCAAGTGTGTCTTGCCTATAGTCAAGCATGGTGGTGGGAGTGTCATGGTCTGGGGCTTCATGAGTGCTGCCAGCACTGGGGAGATACAGTTCATTGAGGAAACCATGAATGCCAACATGTACTGTCGCATACTGAAGCAGAGCATGATCCCCTCCCTTCAGAGACTGGGCCACAGGGCAGAATTCCAACACAAAGACCCCAAACACACCTCCAAGACGACCACTGCCTTGCTAAAGAAGCTGAGAGTAAAGGTGGTGGACTGGCCAAGCATGTCTCCAGACCTAAACCCTATTGAGCATCTGTGGGACATCCTCAAACAGAAGGTGGAGGAGCACAAGGTCTCTAACATCCACCAGCTCTGTGATGTCATCATGGAGGAGTGGAAGAGGACTCCAGTGGCAACCTGTGAAGCTCTGGTGAACTCCATGCCCAAGAGGGTTAAGGCAGTGCTGGAAAATAATGGTGGCCACACAAAATATTGACACTTTGGGCCCAATTTGGACATTTTCACTTAGGGGCGTACTCACTTTTGTTGCCAGCGGTTTAGACATTAATGGCTGTGTGTTGAGCTATTTTGAGGGGACAGTAAATTTATACTGTTATACAAGCTGTACACTCAGTACTTTACATTGTAGCAAAGTGTAATTTCTTCAGTGTTGTCACATGAAAAGATATAATAAAATATTTACAAAAATGTGAGGGGTGTACTCACTTTTGTGAGATACTGTATATGGGAGCTGTTTCACTTGTCCAAGGATTTGTAATTCTCTCCTACCAGTTCCAAGATTAACACAGCGCTGTCAGACACTTGAACCAGGCTGGTGACCTGAGAACCCTGCTTTACATATAATCTGGACCAAGACTGTTTTTTGTCCAGGGTTGTATGCCCCTGTGCATGTGAGAGTTTAAGCAATTAATGGTGTAAGCCCTTTCATAGCAGCGTGCAGCCATTCATAGTATTTGGCATCCCCATACAATGCTGCAGAGGCAAAACTCATACCCTTGACTTTGCCAAATCCCGATATGCAAAGTTCCAAAGCAAAAAAAATGCTTTCCAGGTGCTCACTGCTCAGTTGCAGGTTTTATTCTCAAGAAGGCATTAAACAGCATAGTTATAACAACCAAGCACCCTAATGTGTTTTTCTCTAAACATACATACTCATAAGCATATCTAGGGTGAAACGCGTTAGCTCCTTGGTTGTTATAATTGTGATTTTTAATGCTTTCTTGAGAACAAAGACTATGAATGCTCAATAAGCAGCTGGAGCCAGTTTTTTTTTTTTTGTTGAATAAAGCAGAAGGAATAAACTGAAGAGCTCATCCATTTGCTGGTCTTTTTACATTCCTTAATTAATAGAGTATACAGTATACACAGTACAAGCTCTTAGTAACAGTTTACCTGACTTCACATCTTTCCCACCATTACATCCTCCACTAAGGTGACAAACAGATTCAATAAGGCATTACAAGGCATAGTTATAACAACCATCTACAGTGGAACCTCAGATTGCGAGTAACACGGTTAACGATCGTTTCGCAATACGAGCACTGTATTTGAAAAAATCCTAACTCGGTTTGCGAGTGTTGTCTCGCAAAACGAGCAAGATTCAGGCCAAATCAGTGTGCAGTACCGCGTTTGGCCTGAGGTAGGGGGGCGCCGGAGCCAAACGTTCTGAAATGCTCGGAAAGACACAGAAATACTCAGTTTCCGAGCCTTTCCGAGGTTTGCTAAGGTCAGCCGAGGTGTCCTCGGGCCATTCCGGCCGTTTCCGAGGCTCTCCGGCGCCCCCCACCTCTGGCCGCATGCGGTATTGCATGCCATTGAAGTCAATGCGGAACAAATTATTTTTGTTTCCATTGACTTCAATGGGGAAACTTGCTTTGATATGCGAGTACTTTGGATTACGAGCATTCTCCTGGAACGGATTATGCTCGTAATTAGAGGTTCCGCTGTATATGTCTGACTCTTACTTACTATACTGTAATCAGTACAATTATATTATCATTGATGAAAGCCATGTTATATTGCACTTTCATTTCATTTAGTATAGTAATGTATAGTATTTTTCAAGTGCTGTCCAGTAAAAGCTACAAGTGCTACTTACTAAATACACTTTTTTGTTGTTGTAGCGAATCCGATCCCGAATGCACATCAGGGATCATAACACTCCACGTGCCCTAAATATATCCGTCTCATCAGAAACATCCAAATTAACAGAAGCTGGGTCCTTCCAGGTGACTCGTGGTGAAGTGGTGAGTGTCATTGTTGGAGCAAGCCAAATAGGGAAAGGGAGTCTCCGCTCAAGGATACCGATTGTGAACCTCTTCACCAAATCCGAAGCCACGGGTGCTGGCAATGCATAGGATAATGCAAAATGAAGGAAGGATTTCTGGACAGCCGCACTCCAAAACTTCTTGCTTTTATTGTAAATAAAAAAACACAGGATACATGGCACAGCAAACAGAGTACAAGCTGACGCGTTTCGCACTAGAAGTTAGTGCTTAATCATAGCTGATGATTAAGCACTAACTTCTAGTGCAAAACGCGTCTGATGTACCCTGTTTGCTGTGGCATGTATCCTGTGTTTTTTTATTTACAATAAAAGCAACAAGTTTTGGAGTGCGGCTGTCCAGAAATCCTTCCTTCATGTTGGAGCAAGCCAGTTGTCAGTCATATACAGTTTAATATTATGTAATAATTGGATAAACCATTGAATACTTTTTAATTATGCTGTTGTATTTCATAAGATGCGAATAATGAGCAAAGGATGTTCTGAACTATTTATTCCATGCAGGGGACATTCAAGGTTAATGTGAAGGCTCTAGAGAAAGTTGGTGGGCAGGACGTTTGTAATCTTCCAAAACAGGACCAGGCAGGCAATGTCATTCTCAGACCGTCCACGTTTACCAATGGCCTGGAGATTGACGCTTCCATCATATGTGATGTCTGCCCGTGTGAACTGGTAAGTGGATACAAAAAGTGAAGCTTTCCATTCCTCAAACATGTAGACGTGGTGGAACATTTAATTTGCTTCATCAACTTCATCATATGTACTACTTCTGACCCAAAAAAACATGTCAAAAGTCAACAACTAACCTCTCATCTTCCTGGTATGTAAAGTTTGACTTTTTGTCAAAAGTCAACAACAAAGCCCTCATCATTAACGGCTCCCCCTAGCCAATGATGTACTGTGTGTAGAGAGCATTGTCAGATGCATCAATGTACTCTTTGGATTATGGCCATCATTGGATGATAGTTTGAACCAAATTTTGGTTGTGCACCAGTTGTTTTTGCTTCATATCACCTATTATTCTTGGCATTTTTTACTTAGGCTTCCAAACCTGCCACTTAGGGCATAGGGGCTCAACCTGTTGCCCTCCAGCTGTTGCGGAACTATATGTCCAATAAGTAATCACAAGGCTGACAGATACAAGCATGATAGTAATCTTAGTTCCACAACAGCTGGAGGGCCACAGGTTGAGCACCCATGGCTTAGAGACTAGACATGTGCGATTTGTTTCGTACGAATCGAAAATTCGTACAAATTTCTGAAAATTCGTACATTTGGAAACGTCCGAAATACGAATTGCTATGCTTCTGAATTTTATACAAAATACAAAATTTCGTTGACGAATTTCAGATCCAAATTTCGTTACAACGGAAACGTGACTGGTGTTTTGTTGACCAATCAGAGGTTTTCTTCTGCTGCTGAGTGAGGGTTGGGAAAATTACCTTTTTTAATATAGAAGTGGGAGACTGGTACTGGTAGTAGATGGGAGATTCAGAATCGGACAAAATAAGAATGTTCGTTAATATCGTTTTATTATTGTCATAATAATTACAATTATTCTTTATGATGAAGTTAAAAATCCAAGAAGTCAGCACAGCATATGGATAGTGGGAGCCCCTCATAATGAGCACAGCAGGGGTACAGCCCCAGGGGGAATTTCCTCCTGGGGCTGTACCCCTGCTGTGCTCATTATGAGGGGCTCCCACCATCCCTGTGCTGTGCTCATTATGAGAGGCTCCCACCATCCCTGTGCTGACTGCCTCCTGGGGCTCTACCCCTGCTGTGCTCATTATGAGGGGCTCCCACCATCCCTGTGCTGTGCTCATTATGAGAGGCTCCCACCATCCCTGTGCTGACTGCCTCCTGGGGCTCTACCCCTGCTGTGCTCATTATGAGGGGCTCCCACCATCCCTGTGCTGTGCTCATTATGAGAGGCTACCACCATCCCTGTGCTGACTGCCTCCTGGGGCTCTACCCCTGCTGTGCTCATTATGAGGGGCTCCCACCATCTCTGTGCTGTGCTAACTTCCTGGGGCTGTACCCCTGCTGTGCTCATTATGAGGGGCTCCCACCATCCCTGTGCTGTGCTGACTTCCTCTGGGAAATCAGCACAGCACAGGGATGGTGGGAGCCCCTCATATTGAGCACAACAGGGCTACAAACCCAGGAAGTCAGCACAGCACAGGGATGGTGGGAGCCCCTCATAATGAGCACAGCAGGGGTACAGCCCCAGGAGGAAGTCAGCACAGCACAGGGGCGGTGGGAGCCCCTCATAATGAGCACAGCAGGGGTAAAGCCTCAGCAGGAAGTCAGCACAGCACAGGGATGGTGGGAGCCCCTCATAATGAGCACAGCAGGGGTACAGCCCCAGGAGGAAGTCAGCACAGCACAGGGGCGGTGGGAGCCCCTCATAATGAGCACAGCAGGGGTAAAGCCTCAGCAGGAAGTCAGCACAGCACAGGGATGGTGGGATCCCCTTATAATGAGCACAGCAGAGGTACAAACCCAGGAAGTCAGCACAGCAAAGGGATGGTGGGAGCCCCTCATAATGAGCACAGCAGGGGTACAGCCCCAGGAGGAAGTCAGCACAGCACAGGGATGGTGGGAGCCCCTCATAATGAGCACAGCAGGGGTACAAACCCAGGAAGTCAGCACAGCACAGGGATGGTGGGAGCCCCTCATAATGAGCACAGCAGGGGTACAAACCCAGGAAGTCAGCACAGCACAGGGATGGTGGGAGCCCCTCATAATGAGCACAGCAGGGGTACAAACCCAGGAAGTCAGCACAGCACAGGGATGGTGGGAGCCCCTCATAATGAGCACAGCAGGGGTACAAACCCAGGAAGTCAGCACAGCACAGGGATGGTGGGATCCCCTCATAATGAGCACAATGAGTCCGACGACTGCCATATTGAGAAAGGTATTTTTTGCTTTTTAAATTCATCATAACGAACGTTCGTAATTGTTACGAAAAGTTAACGAACCTCACAAAAATTTGTATTTCGTACGAATCCAAATTGAATTTCGGACACGAATTACGAAATACGAATTAACAGCTAATACGAAACGGAACGAAACTAAACAAATTTATTGACGGCGCCCATGTCTATTTAAGACTGCATGGCTGTCATCCATTATGACAACTTTAAAAATCATTCTAACCCTTATCAGTACCATCTATAGTATTGCTCTCTTGATGTTGGTTTGTTCAAAGCTCATGACTGTTCCTGTCCATTCTTTTCCATCCATAGCAAAAAGAAATGAATTCTGCCAAGTGCAATAAGAATGGGCACTTTGTATGTGGGCATTGTGAGTGCAATGATAACTGGTAAGTCTAATTCTGAGTTTTCCTAGATTTTATCGAACATGTCTGTCTTTTTGTTGAAGCATTTGAATGTAGTTCTTTAACTTGCGTAGTAGACTTACAAAATGAGTATAAGAAATCAGGGACACATTTTCTGTGCTTTGATTATAATAAACGGACTCCAGGCAAACAGCTAATTACACAGATGCAATACATATTGGGGAGTTGTATTATCTGCCAAAGGATTTATTTATCTGTCTATCTATTCCGGAGACTTATACAGCTCTGCCAGACAGCACAGCTATTGGGGTGACACCATTTTCTTTATTACAATTAAGGAATAATGTGCTGCCTTTTCACTAGGCTTGTGCAATTCGTTTCGTAACGAATCAAAATTCGTCCGAATTTAGCAACTTTCGGACATTCGGAAGCATTCGAATTTCCGAACAGAGCAATTACGAATAAAACCGAATCCGAAATAAATTATACCGCAAAATAGCGAATGCCCGAAGGTCTTCGGCATAATTCGTTATGAAAAAAGTTACGAATGTACGAATCCATTCGAAGCACAATAACACTCACTCTGCTCTCTGCTTCTCCCTCACCATGCTGAACTCCCTCTCAAAATGGTGTACAGGGGGCGGAGGCTATAGCCGCATGAAAAAACGAAAGTAAAATACGAGATTTCAAATCCATTCGAAGCACAATAACACTCACTCTGCTCTGCTCTCTGCTTCTCCCTCACCGTGCTGAACCCTCTCAAAATGGTGTACAGGGGCGGAGCCTATAGCCGCATGTAAAAAACGAAAGTAAAATACGAGATTTCGAATCGTTACAAATAACCGCTATGTATTTAGAAAAGTACAAATCCATTCGAAGCACATTAGGCATAATAGGCAGCGTCGTTGTGAGAGAGACACGGAAAATTACGAATCAACGAACCCAAAAAAAGTTACGAAAGTAGGAGTTGTGTCCAGAATCAACGAAAAACAACGTACTCTACCGAAAGTACGAATTATAAAGCAACAAAAAATTCAACGAAAAATGTCGCTTGCAAAAATACGAATGAGTCCGAACACGAAAAATCCCGTCTAGCAAAATTACGAATGATTACGAATCAACAGGACCGGAAAGAAACGAACCGAAACGGAACGAATTTTTCCGTTGTGCACAAGTCTACTTTTCACTACTAGGGATGAACTCATAGTTTGGTCCAAACACTGGTTCAAATTGGGCTTTCCTTGTTCTGGCCTTCATCTGAATGCCAGACTTTAAGCTTATTTGAACATCATATATAGTAGAGGGTTGTTCTCCCGCTTACTATATATGACAGCTTCCTTCTTCTGTTGTTAGGGTAGCAGTAGTGGCAGAGAGGGTGGGTGGGTGGGAGGGGGCACAGCATGTTCATCCCCCTCCTGAACCATACCAGGCACATGAGAACAAAGGCCTCTACCCACAACCCTGGCTCATCTGTTGTGGGGTTTGTGGGCAGGGGCTTATCGGCATCTGGAAGCCCCCGTTAATGAAGAATCTGGTCTCAGCCACTTCCCAGGCAGGTTAAGGGCATTGCCCAGGCATGTTAGTTAAAGGAGTTTTGCATTTTTAATGTTTCACTTTAAGCATTATTAAAACTGCTACTCCCCGCCAAACATGTTCATCAGGATACGGTAGGGTACATGGTCATCAGGACTCTGCCCAGCCTCCTATGTCATTTGTTTGACAATCCCTTGCCTATTAGTGTAGAAAATGGCCAGATGTAATAATTGTCTAACCTGCCTTGAACTGAACTGACCAATCCAGGTAGACTAGACTCTGCACTCTCAACCAACTTTTTAGATCTGTCTCCTGATTGGTCAATATTCCCCAATAGCTCAGTGGTGTGGAAGTTCAATGCTCAAAAAAACATAGAGCTAACATAGCATTTTACTGCCATCTTTACTTATAAAATCCCTTATGAAATGCACTCATCACATATAAGAAAGCAGTACCCTGTATCAATTTAAAATGTGGGTCTCTGCCATGTGTATGTGAGGATGTGGCTGTCACAAGACTAACTGCGATACAGCCAGCACCGCTCTCCTCTTTCTCAATCTCCGGGACCATCCAAAGCCACACCCAGGCCACGTCCCAACAAGTTTCGTCAGATCAACGGCATCAGAGGCCTTTGATTACACCAAGCTGATGAAACGCATTAGTTCATGGCTTGTTTTATTTAAATATGGCTGCTGTGCTGTCAGAGGTTGGTGATTCCACACATAATAAATACTTCCTATGTTCATCTCTTTCACAGGAGAGGGGAGGTCTGCAACTGCTCATCTAGTCAAGTTTTAGACAGTCAGTCATGTATAGCCCCTGGAAGCGATGAGATCTGTTCAGGACAAGGGGAGTGCCTGTGCGGAGTGTGCCAGTGCTTTGCAGATTCCCCAGAACGTCGGTATGAAGGGAGGTACTGCCAGTTCAATACTGCCACGTGTCCACGTGTAAGCGGCTTTATGTGCAATGGTAAGTGAAGCTGACATCAGGCTGCATGTAGGTTATTGTGTAGCTTTATATTATATATCAGGTGTAGGCAACCTTAAAGAGATGGAGATTTATCTGAACAACATGGGAGAAGTTAAAGATCACCGGGCACAGTGTCTCCTCCTCACACCTGTGTAAGGCTGGGTTCACACCATTGCGAATTGGATGTGGGTTTCATTACATCCAATTCGCAATAGCAAGAGATTTTGACCGGCTCTCTATGTAGCCGATTCATATATCTCTGCAGCAGGTCCGGTGCATTTTGCACAAAAATGCTGTGCATCATTTGCTACGTTTTAGCTCCGAATTTAGCCCAAAATTCAGGTAGAAATAGGACCTGAAACAGTGAACCAGGACGCACCGCACCCCTGCTGTGAGCCACATGCAGCTCATATGTGAACCGAGCCTTAAACCTGTAGTTGTCGTACTACAGTGTCACAATCACATGCATTGCCCAGCAATCATAGGTTTAAATCAGGTAATGAGGAGGCAACATATTGCCTCCTCGCCACCTGTCAAACACACTTAGATCGCTTTTCAGAGGAGCAGTAGAGCCTACTGCACTTGTGAATGAGCCGTTAGTTGCATTAGACAGCAGTACCCTTAGGGCTCATTCAGGCTTAAAGTTGGGGGGGTGGTAAAACCCTGTGGTTGAGTTTACCGCCCCCAATCTCTACCTCCTTTGGCTGCTGAACATAGCAGCCAAAGGTGTACACATGCCGTAGCAGGAATTAGGCCCCCTGTTGCTTTTGGTAGGTGCTAACGCCTGTTGATCATGACCTATCAAAAAGCGTTTTCAAGTCCTAAACCTTTCATCTGATTTCTAAATTGCTGCATGTGTACAGTGGAACCTTGGTTTTCAAGTAATGCGGTTAACGAGCGTTTTGAAAGACAAGCAACTTTTTATTTTTTTATCCTGACTCAGTTTGTGAGTGTTGTCTCGCAAAATGAGCAGGATTCAAGCCTCTGCGGTGTGCAGTACTGCATTAGGCCAGAGGTGCGGGGGTGCCGGTGACACTCGGAACGGTTTGGGACCGTTCGGAGCCGTGCGTAAATACTCGGAAATACTTGGAAACACTCGAAAATACTCAGTTCCCGAGTGTCTCCGAGTCTTTCCGATGGTTTTCGAGTTCAGCTGAGCTGTCCCTGAGTATTTCCGAGTCTCTCCGGCGCCCCCCCACATCTGGCTACATACGGTATTGCATGCAATAGAAGTCAATGCAGAACTAATTATCTTCGTTTCCATTGACTTCTGTGGGGGAACTTGCTTTGATATGTGAGTGCTTTGGATTACAAGCATTCTCTCGGAACGGATTATGCTCGTAATCCAAGGTTCCACTGTCAATTCCAAAAGCCAATATAAAGTAATAGTAGTGGTAAAAAAAAACACTTGTGGGTTTAACCACTCTTGTTTTTATGTACAATTCTCCTTTAAGGGGGCGTGGCAAGGGGTGTGTCCTATGCCTGCATACTTTTGCTGGCAGGTGTCCCTCATTCGCATCTCAAAAAGTTGGGAAGTATGCAGTATGATATGATAAGCATGAAGCAGGTTGCCATGTGCTGCAGTGCAATTCATTTAAAATGTCACCTACAACATGTTTTAGAAGGAAAGATTGAGACTCGTGTTTTTATTGTACCTACTGGGAAGACTTCCCTTTACATTCTCTCAGAACAGGAAGTGATGGAAAATTTCTCCAGCGGGGACACAAACAAAAACAAGGAGTACTTTTAATAGATAGAAGAATGGCTAGAACTTCTGTCATTGTTTTTAATGCTATCCCTGCCTTCCTGTCCCTGGTGGGAGCTGCATCCCTATTTCTTGTATGGGTGGCACATAGACAAGAATGGAAGGGTCTCCTCAATGGGGTCACAGCCAAAACTAAAATATTAACCCCCCCCCTCCCCCTTCCACTGTATCCAGGCTGAAGATAGGCTTGAATCTGTGAAAAGGGAATAGGAATAATTACATGTTCAAGGGAAACTTACGTGGCCTGTTAGTGTCAGAGTATCAAAATACCAGTTTAATATTAAACTCACTCAAGTATACAGTATGTATATCCTCTGATCCATTTATTTACTTAAAGTGGTTGTAAACCCTCACATATAGCCAATGAAGTGACTGTTCTCAGGTGATATAAAGAGATGAAACAAATCCTCCTACATACGTTGTACTTGTTTATCTACAGCCGTCTTTCCCCTACGGCCATTCAAAGTACAGAATTTACACAGGATCTATCAGCTCTGAAAAGCAGGGGGCGGAGGCTGATTGGAGGAAAGGGACACCCCCCCCTCCACACAGCACACAGGAACAGAGCTGAGGCTGTTAATCAGCCTGAGATCCCTCCCCTGACACCTTTTTTCTCTTGGTGTCAGGAAAACTTGTAAGGAGTGATTCATGCTGATAGCAGAGGAATGAAGCAGCAGACAGAAATGACACTTAGTGCTCTGGATAGAGACAAGTACACACTACAGAGGGAAATGCTTTGTTCATTTTTCATGTCTAATACCTTGTACACACGATCGGATTTTCTGTTGGGATAAACTCAGACGGATTGTTCCTGACGGAATTCCGTTCAAGCTGTCTTGCATACACACTGTCACACCAAATTCCGACCGTCAAGAACGCGGTGACGTACAACACTACGGCGAGCCGAGAAAAATGAAGTTCAATGCTTCTGAGCATGCGTCGACTTGATTCTGAACATGCGTGTTTTTTTCTCCGTCGAAGTTCCATACAGACGAACGGAATTTCCCATCTGAAAAAAAGAGAACTCCGACGGAAAAAGTCCGATGGGGCACACACACAGTCGGAATATCCGATGAAAAAATTCCGTCTAACTTTTTTCATCGGAAATTCCGACCGTGTGTACGCGGCATTAGGTTTACAACCACATCAAAGTGTAATGCCCCATACACACGATCGTTTTTCATGCCGTTAAAAATGCCATTTTTAAAAATGGGCATTAAAACCGATCGTGTGTAGGCTCCAGAGCATTTTTAACGACGTGAAAAACGGCCATTAAAAATTTCGAACATGCTCTATTTTTTCACGTCGTTTTTCATGTCGTTTTTTTTAACGACATGAAAAACGATAGTGTGTATGCTTTAACGACGTGAAAAAAACGCGCATGCTCAGAATCAAGTATAAGACGGGAGCGCTCGTTCTGGTAAAACTAGCGTTCGTAATGGAGATAGCACATTCGTCACACAGTAACGGACTGAAAAGCACGAGGCTGAAAAGCGCGAATCGTCGCTCAACAAACTTTACTAACATGAAGGGTGGCGCCATTCGAACGGAACTTCCCCTTTATAGTGCCGTCGTACGTGGTGTACGTCACTGCGCTTTGCTCAAGCGTTTTTTTTAATGATCGTGTGTACGCAAGGCAGGCTTGAGAGGAAACATGAAAAAAAACGACAAGAAAAACGTCGGTTTAAAAAATGGCATGAAATGATCGTGTGTACGGGGCATTAGTCCAGCCAAAACATTTTTTCATCTTGGATAGAATAGGGAAAAATTAGAACCTGGGATTTAAAGTGGAAGTAAACAAATCGATTTGATAGTTTAAAAAAAAAACAGATAACATCTCCGACATCCTGGAAATGCTAGCTGTCACAGTGGTTGTGCTCTCAATCAAACTATCAAACCATCCAATGGCTGGTGTTATAATGGATCACATGTGCAGCATTATGGCAGTTGCAGATTAAACAGAGGCCAAGATGGCAGCTCCCTGGGCTAAGAATGATAGGAGGGTTTACATCCATTTTATATCTGGGGCTCCATTTGAAGGATTTCCCCTCACTTCCTGTCCCAGTGACAATGGTTGTAGTGCCATACAGGAAGTAAGGGGAAAATCCACAGACCTCAATACACACGACACCTCCCGGATTGCTCAGCCCTGGGATCCATTCAGCTACACAGCCCATTGAGACCTTCTAAAATAATGGTGAATATTATGGAACAACATGGTCAGTGTCTCTGTGATTTCCTCTATTCATATTTTGTTCTGCAGATAGAGGACATTGCTATATGGGAGCCTGCGCATGTCAGACTGGATGGGAAGGACCCGCATGTGATTGTCCAATCAGTAATCAGACTTGTCTGGACAGGAATGGGGTAAGTATTGTCAGCATAAAAAGAAATGTCTTTATGGCACAATGGATATCCTCCTTATAGCAGAGAAAGATCACTGGGATGCATAACCATGAGTCCAATAAACCAGTCCTTAGGGTCAGTCTGCTGCAGGCGGGAGGAAGCATTTCCTTAGTCACATTTCCCCCAGAGGCCAGATTTCAATGCTGTAACTTTGTCGGAATTCACAAGATGAGAGGATGCAGCAGGGGCTGATATGTGTCAGACTTTTGTAACTCAGCCAGAAACTGCAAAGGGACCAGGATTTCCATGATGGTGTTCTCTCTAAACCAGCATATCAGTGAAAGGAGTAGATGCTCAGCCTGGATGGGTCACTGCGCTATCTGCGGTCAATGTAGCACAACACACGCTGCATGCACATCTGAAGGGCAGGTGTCTAGTCATAGTATGTATCTGCATTGGGGGTGCAATTCAGAATGAAAGGCAATGCACAGATGCATTGCATTAAAAAGCATATAGGAGTGAATCCTGGCTAAAACATTACAATTGATTGGTGGAAGCATTGGTGTGCGCAGCCTATTGTATTAGGGGTGTGCACCCCCCATGCGAGTATATCAGCAGAGCAGTGGGCGGTGTCAGTATAGGAAAGACTGGTGTCAGTAGGGCAGTGGACACTAGTTTATTTTATTTTTTTTCCGTTTTATTCTTTTTTACAATATTATTATAATTATTATTATTATTATTATTATTTTACAGTTTTATTATTTTTTACAATATTTTTTTTTTTTTTTTTAGTTTTATTATTTTTTAAAATACAGTAAACCCCTCTCCATCGCGGGGGTTACGTTCCGGACCCACCCGCGAAAAGTGAAAATCCGCAAAATAGAAAGACCCTATTTAAATACACCCTAGGCATGTTTTGTTAACTTTTGAATAGCATTTAAGGTCACACTTTTAAGCAATAGAAACACATAAAAGATAGAGAGAGAGCAAGAGCATTGTAAAACACAAAAATATTGTGCTAACGGTATACTGTACAGTACTGATTCACTGCTACATAACTGCGAAATGGCGAAATATTACCGCGATATCAGAATTAATAGGTCCTAATTAAAATAGCGCGATATACCGGGACTGCAAAAACTGAAACGCGATAGTGCAGGGGTTTACTGTATTATTATAATTTTTTTACAGTTTTATAATTTTTTACAATATTCTTATTTATTTTTTTACAGTTTTATTATTTTTTACAATATTATTATTATTATTATTATTATTATTACAGGTTTATTTTTTTTTACAATATTTTTATTATTTTTTTACAGTTTTATTATTTTTTACAATATATTTTTTACAGTTTTATTATTTTTTTACAATATTATTATTATTATTTTACAGTTTTATTATGTTTTACAATATTTGTATTATTTTTCACAGTTTTATTATTTTTTACAATATTATTATTATTATTATTATAATTCTTTTACAGTTTTATTATTTTTTACAATATTTTTATTAAATTTGTTTTACAGTTTTATTATTTTTTTACAATATTTTTATTTTATTTTTGTACAGTTTTATTATTTTTTACAATATTTTTATTCTTTTTTTACAATATTTTTATTATTCTTTTTTATTTATTTTTATTTTTTACAATATTATTTTTTACAGTTTTATTATCTTTTACAATATTTTTATTCTTTTTATTTTTTTATTTTTTACAATATTATTTTTTACAGTTTTATTATCTTTTACAATATTTTTATATTTTTTTTACAGTTTTATTATTTTTTTACAATATTTTTATTATTTTTTTTCAGTTTTATTTTTTTACAATATTATTATTATTATTATTTTACAGTTTTATTATGTTTTACAATATTTTTATTATTTTTCACAGTTTTATTATTTTTTACAATATTATTATTTTTTTTTACAGTTTTATTATTTTTTACAATATTTTTCTTTTTCTTTTTTTACAGTTTTTTATTATTTTTTACAATATTTTTATTTTATTTTTTATTTTTATTTTTTTACAATATAATTTTTTATTTTTTTACAGTTTTATTATCTTTTACAATATTTGTATTCTTTTTATTTTTTACAGTATTTTTTACAGTTTTATTATCTTTTACAATATTTTTATATTTTTTTTACAGTTTTATTATTTTTTACAATATTTTTTTTTTTTTTTACAGTTTTATTTTTTTACAATATTATTATTTTTTTTTACAGATTTATTATTTTTTACAATATTATTATTATAATTTTTTTTAGTTTTATTATTTTTTTCCAATAGTATTATTATTTATTTATTTTACAGTTTTTTTATTGTTTTTTTCCAATATTATTTTTTATTTATTTTTACAATTTTTTTAGGGAGTCCTGTTATGTGGCTTCGATTAAGTATCAAGGGTCTAAACAGAGCCCCGATGCCCCACTTGTGAGACAGAAAGAAACGGAGGACAGAGATTCCCCAGTCCCCTTCTCTGCAGCCTGCAGTAAAAATGAAGACAGGAATGATTGGTACAGATCACTCACTGTGTTCATTCAGAAAAGGAAGGGACCCGTTAATGAGATATTTACCAGCTCCTTCCCAGCTACCGAGAGGAGAGGAGAGGAGGGAAGCTGGCAGCACTGCAGGGGGGAGACAGGAAACAGGGGAAATCCGCACCACATGGGAGGAATAGGGTGTGCCCAGGCACATCCGGCACACCCTGTGCACACGACTGTGGATGGAAGTGAAGGATCATGTATTAAATGGATTGAAGCTACAAGTGTACTGATTACTGTGTTACTTTCTACAGGGCCTGTGCAATAACCGAGGGAAATGTGAGTGCGGTCGCTGTAAATGTGACGCCGATTCCCAGTTTGCCGATGCCATGTGTGAATTTAGCAGCTCATTGGTAGGTCTGCCATATTGGTTTAACATTACATGACAACACATGTATACACATTTATGTTGTGTTGTGAGACATGGCCTAACTGAAAAGCAGATGGTTGAGCCGCAGTTTTACCACCTGCCCCCCCCCCCAATACTTTTGCAGCCGGGCTAAACCTTTAAACCACACGTCACATTCAGAGCATGGCACTGCCACAGAACAAGACCCCTTTAACCACCTCAATACCGGGCCTATTCTGCCACTTCTCTCCTTCGTGTACAAATCATCATTATTTTGCTAGAAAATGACTCAGAACCCCCAAACATTATATATGTTTTTTTTAGCAGACACCCTAGGGAATAAAATGACGGTTGTTGCAACTTTTTATCTCGCACGGTATTTGCGCAATAATTTTTCAAACACCTTTTTTGGGGGGGAAAAAAAATGGTTTCATGAATTAAAAAATAACAAAACAGTAAAGTTAGCCCAATTTTTTTGTATAATGTGAAAGATGTTGTTACGCCGAGTAAATAGATACCTAACATGTCACGCTTTAAAATTGCGCACACTCATGGAATGGCGCCAAACTTCGGTACTTAAAAATCTCCATAGGCGACGCTTTAATTTTTTTTTACAGGTTACCAGGTTAGAATTACAGAGGAGGTCTAGTGCTAGAATTGTTGCACGCGCTCTAACGCACGCGGCGATACCTCACATGTGTGGTTTGAACGGCGTTTACATATGTGGGCGGGACTTACATGTGTGTTCTCTTCTGAGCACGAGCTACTGGGGACAGGGGCGTTTTAAAAAAAATTTTTTTTTTTTTTTTTTTTTTTTTTTTACACTTTTTAAAAAAAAATTTTTTTTTTGATCACTTTTATTCCTATTACAAGGAATGTAAACATCGCTTGTAATAGGAATGGTGTGACAGGTCCTCTTTATGGAGAGATGTGGGGTCAATAAGACCCCACATCTCTCCTCCAGGCTGGAAAGCATGAGATTGGGAAAAAAAAATCACCGATCTCATGCTGACAGCCGCGATCACGGCTTTGTTTAGTTTTGGGTACGCGGGCGTGACGTCATTACGTCGCGCCCGGGCCTCCGACGGCCATAGAGATGACTGGTGACCATCTGGTCACCAGTCATCTCTATGCTTTCCATCCGGCGCCGGCTGATTCGTTCTCCGAGCCCCCGATGGCACAGGAGAGCCCGGAGAAGCACCGGATGGCGGCGGGAGGGGGGGGACGTTCCCTCCCGTCGCCTATAAGAACGATCAAGCGGTGGAACTGCCGCTATGATCGTTCTTATGATGCGCAGAATCCCCAGCTGAAAAGAATGATATCTGAATGATGCCTGCAACTCCAGGCATCATTCAGATGTCACCGCACAAAGTCCAGGACGTCATATGACGGCGTGCGGTATTGAGGCGGTTAAAGTAGAACTAGGCATGTGCAATTTGTTTTGTTCCAAATTCGCTTTTCGATGAAATTTGACAAATTCGTTAATTCCGAAATATTCAAATTAATGAAAACCCGCTTAACAATTTTTTTTCCGAAAATCTGAAAATTTGGAAATCCGAAAATCCAAAATTCGAAAATTTGCTAATACGAAAATAAGAACAAAAATCTGAAGATTCAAAAGAACGAAAATTCAAAAATAAGAACGAATATCAGAAAATTCGAAAACCGGAAAATTCAAAAATCTGAAATAATAACTAACTAATAATAACTTTTTATATTAGTACTTTCAAATTTGTCTGATAGTGAACGGAATGAATCCAAATTTATCCGAAGCTACGAATTATCCGAAATAACGAATGCCGAATATAAACAAATGGAACGTAACGAATAGTAATAATAAATAATAATAATAAAAAAGTTTCATTATTATTAATTTGTTACGTTCCATTCGTTTAGATGCGGCATTCGTTATTTCGGATAATTCGTAACTTCAGATAAATTCGTATTCGTTACATTCACTAACCGCCAAATTTGAAAGGAAATTCCAATACCTATAATTTAATAGCTAGTTATTATTAGTTAGTTATTATTCCTTCTTTCGGATTTTATTTTTTATTTTTAGATTTTCTAATTTTCGGATTTTCGTTTTCAAATTTATTCGAAATAACAAATTTTGATGATAACGAATGACTTGAAAAAAAGAAAAGAAAAAACGAATGCCATGAAAAAGAAAAAAATGTTTGGCAGTGCACATGTCTAAGTAGAACTATAGGCAAATCTGTCCCATTGCAGAGATTTCCCTTCACTTCCTGTCCCCATAGCCAAACAGGAAGTGAGAGGAAATCCCTGAAAATTAGGGGAATTTATTGGGGTAACCAGAACTAGTGTCCCCCATTGGAAGATTTCTCCTCTATTACTTTTCTGGGGAAGACCCAATTTGGGATTTTCTTTTGATTTCACTTTCAATGATAATGGTAAACAGGACAAATAGAGAAGGTGAATCTCCTTGATGAGGACACAGGCAGAAATAAAAACCTGACAGGGGTTCTAATCCCTCTCCACTCCATCCAAAACTAGAAAAATGTTTTGCCTTTTCTTTTAACAATAGAACCTTTAGTTATACTTTAAGTGTATAGGGCTGTGCCACAACCACCACATAGCGAGGTTCTTTTGAGTTAAAACATGCGGAGAGAAAACCAACCCACCAGTAATCACTTTTCAGAGGCCAATTTCCAATCTCTATGTGAAATCCAATAATGAAAATATGAATGGGCAAGGATGTAAATTTTACATGAAGGACTCTATACTTACTGAGAATACACTTGAGTTCCTATTTCTTTCTAACACCCGAAACCTGTACTGTTTCCTGTCTGTGTGAACAGCGCCTCCTGGGGGCCTGTGAGGATGTGCGGACATGCGTGCAGTGCCAGGCCTGGGGCACTGGGGAGAAGAAGGGCAAGAAATGTGAAAGCTGCGACATCCAGATAAAGATGGTGGATGAGCTCACCAAAGGTAAGTGTACAAAATATCACCAATGATCGTTAGCTGGTGATATGTACATTACATACAGATGTCACGGCTTCTAATATATGGACTTTTTCTTTTCTGGTAGTTGATGAACGAACAGAGAAATGCACTTTCCGGGATGAGGAGGACGATTGTACCTATCATTACACAGTGGAAGGAGTGGGTTCTGTGTTGGCCAATTACACTTTGCTGGTACAAAAGAAAAAAGGTTAGGAAGATGTCCCATATTTCATGTCCTTTCTTTCCAAGTGCCTTGCTCCTTATTTTATGTACTCTTTCTATCCCTCATCTCTAATCTATCTATATATTGTAATGAGACAGGCTCAACTGCTATTGGCAGCGGTAAGTCAAGACGGGGGATACCCAGTAACAGTCCAGGCCCATCAGATTTTATAAAACATCTGCTCATCCGAGACACTAAGAAAACTCATATCAGTTACTGGCTAACGGGGCCCCCTAATGGCTTCTCCCAGACAAACAGGCAGCTTTTATACCTTGTTAGTGTTTTGTCAGCGCTCAGCATTTTCACCCAGCAGCAGGCTCCCGCAGCAGAGAGAGAGAGAGAGAGTTCTGAGCACACATAATAAAAGGCCTGTGGACAGCTGAGAATATCAATGATGTTACTAGGTAAGATGTGGTATCAACAAAGCCAAGGATAAATCCAAGGACAAAAACCCAAGCCTACTTACCGACCAGCTCGCAGACCATAGGTGTGCGCAGCCTATTGCATTAGGGTGTGCACTCCAAAGCTCAAACACAGGGTACTGATCACTCACTGTGTTCATTCAGAAAGGGAAGGGGCCAGTAAATTACATATCTACAGGTCTCTTCCCCCCACTCATCCTAAAACATCCCCCTCTGTGTGTGCCTGCAGCAGCCAGTGGGAGAGAAGCCGGCAGCGCTGTGGGGTGGGGGGGGGGGGTGGGAGAGGAGCCAGGGCAGTAGGGGGAATCTGCACTGCATAGGGTGATTAGGGTGTGCCCAGGCACACCTGGCACACCCTGTGCGCACACCTATGTCGCAGACAACTAATTAAACCTGTCTAACAGTATGCGTTAAAAGCAGGGGTTTAGTCCGCACGCATGCGTAAGCCACAGAGCCTCGCCACGGCATCTGTGGTCCTAACGCTAAATTATAAGTGTCCCCACAGTAGAGGCACATGCATTCTAAAGGATAGGTGAGGGCAGGTGGACCTAGGAATGGAGGCGTTATCCTATGGAAAGCTCTACAAAGATTCTGGGCTCCAGGACCAAGAGCAGAACTTATTAAGATCTGAGAAAATAAAACGTTTCATTTCTCCTTAACATTCACAAACCCTGGAACCCCTCGTCATATGTAGGTGACAAACCTAGGTGACACTTATACACCATCCACAGTCCCACCTGCCAGTGCCTATTTATCTATCTATCTATCTAAATTTACCACATTTTCTCATGTTACAACCAAAAATGTAAATGTATTTTATTGGGATTTTATGTGATGGACCAACACAAAGTGTCACATAAATGTGAAAAGTGGAAGGAAAATGATTAATGGTTTTCCAAAATGTTTACATTTTTTACAACATTTTTACAAATAAATATGTGAAAAGTGTGGCGTGCATTTGCATTCAGCCACCTTTACTCTGATACTCCTAAAATCTAGAGGAACCAATTGCCTTCAGAAGTCAACTAATTAGTAAATAGAGTCCACCTGTGTGTAATTTAATCTCACTATAAATACAGCTGTTCTGTAAAGCCCTCAGAGGTTTGTTAGAGAACCTTAGTGAACAAACAGCATCATGAAGGCCAAGGAACACACCAGACAGGTCAGGGATAAAGTCCTGGAGAAGTTTAAAGCAGGGTTATGTTATAAAAAAATATCCCAAACTTTGAACATCTCACAGAGCACTGTTCAGTCCATCATCCGAAAATGGAAAAAGTATGGCACAACCGCAAACCTACCAAGACATGACCGTCCACCTAAACTGACAGGCCGGGCAAGGAGAGCATTAATCAGAGACGCAGCCAAGGGGCCCATGGTAACTCTGGATTGAGCTGCAGAAACCCACAGCTCAGGTGGGAGAATCTGTCCACAAGACAACTATTAGTCGTGCCCTCCACAAATCTGGCCTTTATGGAAGAGTGACAAGAAGAAAGCCATTGTTGAAAGAAAGCATTAACCACTTAAGCCCTGGACCATTTGGTAGCTAAAGGACCAGAGGTGAATTCAGAATTTTGCACTGCGCTGCTTTAACTGTAAATTGTGCGGACATGCAATGTTGTACCCAAACGAAATTTGCGTCCTTTTCTTCCCACAAATAGAGCTTTCTTTTAATGGTATTTGATTGCCTCTGCGATTTTTCTTTTTTGCGATATAAACGGAAAAAGACCGAACATTTTGAAAAAAAATGATATTTTCTACTTTTTGTTATAAGAAAAATCGAATAAACTAAATTTTAGTCATACATTTAGGCCAAAATGTATTCAGCCACATGTCTTTAGTAAAAAAAATGTCAATAAGTGTATATTTATTGGTTTGCGCAAAAGTTATAGCGTTTACAAACTAGGGTACATTTTCTGGAATTTACACAGCTTTAAATTTATGACTGCCTATCTCATTTCTTGAGGTGCTAAAATGGCAGGGCAGTACAAAACCCCCCCAAATGACCCCATTTTGGAAAGTAGACATCCCAAGGAAATTGCTGAGAGGCATGTTGAGCCCATTGAATATTTTTTTTTTTTGTCCCAAGTGATTGAATAATGACAAAAAAAAAAAAAAAATTACAAAAAGTTGTCACTAAATGATATATTGCTCACACATGCCATGGTTATATGTGGAATTGCACCCCAAAATACATTCTGCTGCTTCTCCTGAGTACGGGGATACCACATGTGTGGGACTTTTTAGGAGCCTAGCCACGTACGGGACCCCGGAAACCAAGCACCGCCTTCAGGATTTCTAAGGGCGCAAGTTTTTGATTTCACTCCTCACTACCTATCACAGTTTTGAAGGCCATAAAATGCCAAAATAGCACAAAACCCCTCCAAATGACCCCATTTTAGAAAGTAGACACCCCAAGGAAATTGCTGAGAGGCCTGTTGAGCCCATTAAATATTTTTTTTTTTGTCCCAAGTGATTGAATAATGACAAAAAAAAAAAAAAAAAATACAAAAAGTTGTCACTAAATTATATATTGCTCACACATGCCATGGTTATATGTGGAATTGCACCCCAAAATAAATTTTGCTGCTTCTCCTGAGTACGGGGATACCACATGTGTGGGACTTTTTAGGAGCCTAGCCGCGTACGGGACCCCGGAAACCAAGCACCGCCTTCAGGATTTCTATGCACAAATTTTTGATTTGACTCCTCACTACCTATCACAGTTTCGAAGGCCATAAAATGCCAAAATAGCACAAAACCCCCCCAAATGACCCCATTTTGGAAAGTAGACACCCCAAGCTGTTTGCTGAGAGGCATGGTGAGTATTTTACAGCTCTCATTTGTTTTTGAAAATGAAGAAAGAACATTTTTTTTTTTTTCTTTTTTTTTTTCAATTTTCAAAACTTTGTGACAAAAAGCGAGATCTGCAAAATACTCACAATACCTCTCAGCAAATAGCTTGGGGTGTCTACTTTCCAAAATGGGGTCATTTGGGGGGGTTTTGTGCTATCTGGGCATTCCATGGCCTCCAAAACTGTGATAGGCAGTGAGAAGTGAAATCAAAAATGTACACCCTTAGAAAGCCTGAAGGCGGTGCTTGGTTTTGGGGTCCCGTACGCGGCTAGGCTCCCAAAAAGTCTCACACATGTGGTATCCCCGTACTCAGGAGAAGCAACAGAATGTATTTTGGGGTGTAATTCCACATATGCCCATGGCATGTTTGAGCAATATATAATTTAGTGACAACTTTGTGCAAAAAAAAATAAAAATAAATTGTCTTTTTTCCGCAACTTGTGTCAACATATAAAATATTCCATGGACTCGACATGCCTCTCAGTATATAGCTTGAGGTGTCTACTTTCCAAAATGGGGTCATTTGGGGGGGTTTTGAACTGTTCTGGCATTTTATACACAACATTAGGAAGCTTACATCTACTCTTCTAACCACTTGAAGACAAAGCCCTTTTTGACACTTTTTGTTTACATGAACCCCCAAACATTATATATATTTTTAAAGCAAAGGCCCTACAGAATAAAATGGTGGGTGTTGCATTTTTTTTTTCTACACAGTATTTGCGCAGCAATTTGTCAAACGCATTTTTTGGGGAAAAAATACACTTTTTTTTAATTTTAATGCACTAAAACACACTATATTGCCCAAATGTTTGATGAAATAAAAAAGATGATCTTAGGCCGAGTACATAGATAGCAAACACGACATGCTTTTAAATTTCGCACAAACGCGCATTGGCGACAAACTACATACATTTTTAAAAGCCTTTAAAAGCCTTTACAGGTTACCCCGTTAGATTTACAGAGGAGGTCTACTGCTAAAATGACTGCCCTCGATCTGACCTTCGTGGTGATACCTCACATGCATGGTGCAATTGCTGTTTACATATGACGCCAGACCGTTGCTTGCGTTCGCCATTGGGCAAGAGCAGGGCAGGACAGGGGTGCTTTTTTTTTTTTTTTTTTTTATTATTAATTTTGCTTTTTTATTTTATTTTTAAACTGTTGCTTCCATATTTATTTATTTTTATCATTTTTATTGTTATCTCAGGGAATGTAAATATCCCCTATGATAGCTATAGGTAATGACAGGTACTCTTTTTTGAAAAAACTGGGGTCTATTGGACCCTAGATCTTTCCTCTGCCCTCAAAGCATCTGACCACACCAAGATCGGTGTGATAAAATGCTTTCCCAATTTCCCAATGGCGCTTTTTATATCCGGGGGGGTCATTCCCTCCCACTGCTTGTAAAAGCAGTCCAGAGGCTAATTAGCCACTAGGATTGCTTTTACATGAAAGCCGGCCGCTGGCTGAAAAAAATGATACCAAGATGATACCTAAACCCGCAGGCATCATTCTGGTATAAACATTCAAAGTCCAGCAACATACCAGTACGTTGCTGGTCCTTGTTGGACATGTATTGTAATCTTTTTTTTCATGCAGCCTGTTGGCTGAACGAAAAAAAAAGATTGATCGGTGGAATCGATTAGAATACCGCCCTTCATCCACCCACTTCTAATGATGGGCATACATGCACCATTTATATATGCCGAAGCATGGGGGCATCTTCCCGCAAAAGTTATGCCGTGTACACATGGTCAGACTTTTCCACGGGCAAGCCTCCGTCGGAATTTCGACCGTATGTATGCGGCATTAGGAGCAAAATCGCTCCTCCGCCCCTGCTGCCCCAATGCTTCGGCATATATGCTTCTTTTTTTTTTAACTGTGGTGGTGAAATCACCTCCTACAGCACTGGAGTCGCAGGGATCAGGCCTGTCTCTGCGAACGCTGCAGTTATGTGTGTTGTGTTTTGCAAGTGACAGTGATCGATCGATACTGCACTTGGGTGGCCTGGGCTGGACGGAGGGGCAAAACGCAGGTGCTAGCAGGTATCTGGGCTGATCCCGCTAACACTGCGTTTTTGGGAACCCTAAACTGCTAGGGACGCTAGTATAGATCTGATCAGATCAGATATTGATCTGTTCAGATACTATACCACTAAGGGGGGTGTATGCTTCACGCGTGGGTGTTAGCGTTACTGGCACTAACCTGACGCTGCCTGGGGTGTGACGCAGACCCTCTCTGACGCTAAAACCTAATTGATATCACCCGCCGGGCGATCAGGGGGTTAAACCTTTATTGGGTTATATACGGCGGGTGCCCTGACACTATAAAAAGCAAACTAACTAACCAGCGTCACCCGTAACACTTACATGATGATCACTGGTGAAAGGGTTAACTAGGGGCAATTAGGGGGTTAAAACCTTTATTAGGTAATATATGGGGGTACCTGACGCTATATAAAAACCTGACGGCGAACCTAAAAAAAAAATACTGGCTACCGATCTGCATCACCGACGCTAAGACAGCGATCAGAAAAATTATCGCTTAGTGACAGTGGTGATAGGGGGTGAAGGGGTTACCTGGGGGAGATCAAGGGGGTTAAACCTTCATTAGATAATATATGGGGGTACCTGACGCTATAAAAACCTGCGGCGAACCTAAAAAAAATACTGGCTACCGATCTGCATCACCGACGCTAAGACAGCGATCAGAAAAATGATCGCTTAGCGACAGTGGTGATAGGGGGTGAAAGGGTTACCTGGGGGGCGATCAAGGGGGTTAAACCTTTATTAGGTAATATATTGGGGTACCTGACGCTATAAAAACCTGCGGCAAACCTAAAAAAAATTACTGGCTACCGATCTGCATCACCGACGCTAAGACAGCGATCAGAAAAATTATCGCTTAGTGACAGTGGTGATAGGGGGTGAAAGGGTTACCTGGGGGGCGATCAAGGGGGTTAAACCTTTATTAGGTAATATATGGGGGTACCCGACGCTATAAAAACCTGCGGCGAACCTAAAAAAAATTACTGGCTACCGATCAGCATCACTGACGCTAAGACATCGATCAGAAAAATGATTGCTTAGTGACGGCGGTGCTAGGGGGTGAAAGGGTTACCTGGGGGGTGATCAAGGGGGTTAAACCTTTATTAGATAATTTATGGGGGTACCCTACGCTATAAAAACCTGCGGCGAACCTAAAAAAAATTACTGGCTACCGATCAGCATCGCCGACGCTAAAACATTGATCAGAAAAATTATCGCTTAGTGACCGTGGTGATAGGGGGTGAAAGGGTTACCTGGGGGGCGATCAAGGGGGTTAAACCTTTATTAGGTAATATATGGGGGTACCCGACGCTATAAAAACCTGCGGCAAACCTAAAAAAAATTACTGGCTACCGATCAGCATCACCGACGCTAAGACATCGATCAGAAAAATGATCGCTTAGCGACGGCGGTACTAGGGGGTGAAAGGGTTATCTGGGGGGTGATCAGGGGGTTAAACCTTTATTAGGGGGGGTTAGGGGGCTACACTGGACCTAAAACTAAATGTACTGACACTTTTACAGTCACAAATGTCACTGATTGCAGTGATCACTAAATAAATGGTCACTGCAATCAGTGACTGGGGGCTGGGGGTGATCTGGGGGGTGATCTGGGGGGGCCTGGGGGGCGATTTATGTACCTATGTGTCCTGGTGTCAGTGTAGTGTTGTGTGCACTAACCTGCATCTTCTCCTGTACGGCGCTCGGTATATGTGAGCGCCGCAGGAGAGATGACATCACTTCCTCCAGCCTGTGTAAACAAGTACACAGGCAGGGGAAGCTCTCATTCGCCGGGAGCGATCGAGAGGGGGTGGCCGGAATCGAACGGCCGTCCCCTCATGCCAGATCGCTCCCGAAGGTAAAACGACCGCTCACTGTAAAGAAGGGGGGTCCGATCGGACCCCCCAACTATACAAAGGCACGCACGTACATATACGTGATTCTGCCTGTCGGTGCCATTCTGCCGACGTATATTTACAGTGGGCGGTCGTTAAGTGGTTAAGAAGTCCTGTTTGCAGTTTGCGAGAATCCATGTTGAAGACACAGCAAACATGTGGAAGAAGGTGCTCTGGTCAGATGAGACCAAAATTGAACTTTTTGGCCTAAAAGCAAAACGCTATGTGTGGCGGAAAACTAACACTGCACATCACCCTGAGCACACCATCCCCATTGTGAAACATGGTGGTGGCAGCATCATGTTGTGGGGATGCTTTTCTTCAGCAGGGAAAGAGAAGCAGGTTAGAGTTGATGGGAAGATGGATGGAGCCAAATACAGGGCAATCTTAGATGAAAACCTTGCAAGATAACTGAAATACATCACAGGTGATATAATTTGCTGCTCCGTGATTGCAGTATTCTAGTCTGCATCTCCCCAAGGTAATACTTAAAACCTGGCCTGTTAGTGGGGCCTGAGGGCAGGAGTTGAGAACCACTGTATTAGAGTCTGCAAAAGACTTGAGACTGGGACGGAGGTTCACCTTCCAGCAGGACAACAACCCTAAACATACAGCCAGAGCTACAATAGAATGGTTTAGATCAAAGCATATTCATATGGTAGAATGGCCCAGTCAAAGTCCAGACCTAAATCCAATTGAGAATCTGTGGCAAGACTTGAAAATCGCTCTCCATCCAATCTGACAGAGCTTGAGCTATTTTGCAAAGAAGAATAGGCAGAAATGTCACTCTCTAGATGTGCAAATCTGGAAGAGACATCCCCAAAAAGACTTGCAGCTGTAATTGCAGTGAAAGGAGGTTCTACAAAGTATTGCCTCAGGGGGGCTGAATACAAATGTACACCACACTTTTCATATATTTATTTGTAAACAATTTTGAAAACTATTTATCATTTTCCTTCCACTTTACAATTATGTGCCACTTTGTGTTGGTCTATCACATAAATTCCCAATAAAATACATTTACGTTTTTGGCTGTAACATGGCAAGGGGTATGAATACTTTTTCAAGGCACTTTCCTTACATCTATCTATCACTTGCTCCTTATTTTACATACTCTCTCTCCCATCTTGGTCTGTCATTTTTCATAGACGGTATATTTTTCTCTGCAGAATGTCCACCCGGTGCCTTCCTATGGCTCATCCCTCTACTCATCTTCCTGATGTTGCTCCTCGGTCTGTTACTTCTATTGTGCTGGAAATACTGTGCCTGCTGTAGGGTAAGAAATTAATTAAAGTGATACTAAACACACACTGTTTTATTTACATTGTCCCTTCTCTTTCTGTATGTGGATGATGGCACTGTAATTATTTTAATAATTATATAATATTTTAATAAGAAAGATCTAAGTACCTACGGTATTTTCTAACTGATATACAGCTGTCACGTGACCCAGCTCTTTCCCGGCCTGTCTGTGCAGGGAAACATAAGCAAGAGGAGCTTCTAATCCTCTGCTGCTGGTCACATGTTAAAAAAAAAAAAAACGCCATACAAAGTAAAAATAAATAATTAATATCAATGAACTGTTTTAAATTGTCATACAAATATATATTTGAAATGAAATCTTTATTATTACCTGGCAATAACATGATGTGGGTTGATTTCTGTCAGTCACAGGCTGTGTCACGCTCCTCCAGCCTGAATCTTAGAATAAGAGGAAGGTGAAGCCTCCATCAATCTACATGTAATATCCAGCTACCCCTTGTGTTTAGCTGGTTAGTGGGCATGGAGGGGGAGGAAGGGAGTGGGCTTTTACTCATCACTGTGTATAGGCCCACATGTGAAACTGCATGGAGGAAATGCTCAGGGTAGAAAGTACACTGAACGCTGAGCATGTGCAGAGCTGCCAACACCGCTCTGCAAAATTCCTAGCCGGATTGGGGACATGGACAGAAGGGGGCGATAGAGAGCAGCAGGATCAACCAGGTTTTTTTGCAGAATACATAAAATCTCATAGTGACTTAAACAAGGCACACATGTAGCCCCACTCTTCCTCTATAAGTGTGCAAAGTTTCTTGTTCGGGGGACCTACGGCCGGGGAGCACCGATTTTTCAAAACCGGGCACCCCTTCCATAGACTCCCATGTTAAACGGTAATTTCTCTGGTGACTTTGGGGACCCGGTACCGGCCGGTCGTAGGTCCTCTGGACCCCAAACTTGGCACACATGTAGCCCCAATCTTCCTCTACAGGTTTGCAAAGGTTCTTGTCCGGGGGACCTACTGCCGGGAAGCACCGATTTTTCAAAGCTGGGCACCCTATCCATAGACTCCCATGTTAAATGTCAGTCTAGTCATGGACACAGTGAGGCATTGACACAGTGAGGCAAAGTGAGGCACACCCTAGGCTTATACTCGAGTCAATAAGTTTTCCCAGTTTTTGTGGTAAAATTAGGTGCCTCGGCTTATATTCGGGTCAGCTTATACTCGAGTATATACGGTAATATTTCTATGTACATAGAATAGTGAAATTATAACACAGCTGCCAGCATGTTAGCGGTAGGAGGAAAGGTGATGATAAGCACTGGCAAGCTAAACCATGTCTTCTTCTTGCAGGCTTGTCTGGCTTTGCTGCCTTGCTGTGGACGAGGTAAGGATTTATATATTCAATTCAAAACCATTTTATCTAAATAGTTAGCACACATGATATTTGTAGGTGATTTTTCAGAAGGAACATGTATGGGGAGATATTAAAGTTGCATTCCAGGCAGATATAAAAAGCCGGTAAATCTTGTATTTATTAATACTGTAAATATATTTTCTTTATTTTTGCAACTAGTATAAATACCTGATTTTTTTTTCTTTATATCAGCTTCCTGTAAACCCTGCACAGTAGGCTTAAAGAGCTAGGGCCAGCACTAAGAGCCAATCAGATTTTGCTGCATGCTCATGTGTTGACAGTAAACATCCATATAGGACATATAGGACAAAGTAGAGTGAGTAGAAGGATGACCTCCTCTAGCCACCAATCAGACTTTGCTGCATGCTCATGCATTGACAGTAAACGTCCCTATAGGACAAAGTAGAGTGAGTAGAAGGATGACCTCCTCTAGTCTCCAATAAGACTTTGCTGCATGCTCATGTGTTGACAGTAAACATCCCTATAGGATAAATTAGAGTGAGTAGAAGGATGACCTCCTCTAGCCTCCAATCAGACCTTGCTGCATGCTCATGTTTTGACAGTAAACATCCCTATAGGATAAATTAGAGTGAGTAGAAGGATGACCTCCTCTAGCCTCCAATCAGACCTTGCTGCATGCTCATGTGTTGACAGTAAACATCCCTATAGGATAAAGTAGAGTGAGTAGAAGGATGACCTCCTCTAGCCTCCAATCAGACCTTGCTGCATGCTCATGTGTTGACAGTAAACATCCCTACAGGATAAAGTAGAGTGAGTAGAAGGATGACCTCCTCTAGCCACCAATCAGACTTTGCTGCATGCTCATGCGTTGATAGTAAACATCCCTACAGGACAAAGTAGAGTGAGTAGATGGATGACCTCCTCTAGCCTCCAATCAGACTTTGCTGCATGCTCATGTGTTGACAGTAAACATCCCTATAGGACAAAGTAGAGTGAGTAGAAGGATGACCTCCTCTAGCCACCAATCAGACTTTGCTGCATGCTCATGTGTTGACAGTAAACATCCCTATAGGATAAAGTAGAGTAAGTAGAAGGATGGCCTCCTCTAGCCTCCAATCAGACTTTGCTGCATGCTCATGTGTTGACAGTAAACATCCCTATAGGATAAAGTAGAGTGAGTAGAAGGATGACCTCCTCTAGCCTCCAATCAGACCTTGCTGCATGCTCATGTGTTGACAGTAAACATCCCTACAGGATAAAGTAGAGTGAGTAGAAGGATGACCTCCTCTAGCCACCAATCAGACTTTGCTGCATGCTCATGCGTTGACAGTAAACATCCCTACAGGACAAAGTAGAGTGAGTAGATGGATGACCTCCTCTAGCCTCCAATCAGACTTTGCTGCATGCTCATGTGTTGACAGTAAACATCCCTATAGGACAAAGTAGAGTGAGTAGAAGGATGACCTCCTCTAGCCACCAATCAGACTTTGCTGCATGCTCATGTGTTGACAGTAAACATCCCTATAGGATAAAGTAGAGTAAGTAGAAGGATGGCCTCCTCTAGCCTCCAATCAGACTTTGCTGCATGCTCATGTGTTGACAGTAAACATCCCTATAGGATAAAGTAGAGTGAGTAGAAGGATGACCTCCTCTAGCCTCCAATCAGACTTTGCTGCATGCTCATGCGTTGACAGTAAACATCCCTACAGGACAAAGTAGAGTGAGTAGAAGGATGACCTCCTCTAGCCTCCAATCAGACTTTGCTGCATGCTCATGTGTTGACAGTAAACATCCCTATAGATCAGTGGTTCTCAACCTTCTAGGGCCGTGACCCCTTGATAAAATTTCCCAAGTTGTGGGGACCCCCAACAGTAAAATTATTTTCATAGCGTGGGTTGTCAGCAAGGCAAGACAAGTAATTTGCGCCCCTAACCCCCCGGACATTTAGCGCTCCCTGAGTGCCTTTTCCACTCGTACAGTATTGAAATCACTTATGATACATTGTAGGATGTACCACTCTTTCTCTTTGTTCTCCTTTCTTTCCCTTTTATTTCTCTCTATCCTAATTTATTTTTTATTTTTTCCCCCCATCCCTCTCTCTGTCTCTAGCCTTCTTTCTCTAATTCCGCGTACACACGACCATTTTTCTCGTCAGGAAAAATGTCATTTTTTCTCTTTGATGAGAAAAACGACCGTGTGTGGGCTTTTGGTCATTTTTCCCGACGAGAAAAACTGCATTAATCACGACGAGAAAAATTAGAACATGCTCTAATTTTTCTCCTCGTAATTCACGGCATTTTTTTCCGCGGCAGTTTTCCCATAGGGAAACACTGCCGAGGAGCCTACACACGGTCGTTTTTCTCGACCAAGAGAAAAAATGTCGGGAAAAACGGCCGTGTGTGGGGGAACAAGCAGTTCCTCGTTTTTCCCGTCGATTTTCTCAAAGGTGTTTTTACCGTCGAGAAAATCGATCGTGTGTACGCGGCATTATTCTTTCTCTTCCTTTTTCTTTGTTCCTCCCCCTCTTTTCCTCTCCCTTCCATGTATTCTCTATTTTTAATCCTTCTCTTACTCCTTGGTGGCGGGGGGGGGGGGGGGAGTTGGGATGAGTGGCAGTGCTGGCGAAGAGTTCTTATCTGGTGGTGCGGGTTTCAGGAACAGCCCAGGATTCAGTGACCCCTGGTAAATCATCATTTCACCCCAGAGGGGGTCCCGACCCCCAGGTTGAGAACCACTGCTATAGGACAAAGTAGAGTGAGTAGAAGGATGACCTCCTCTAGTCTCCAATCAGCAGAGTGAGGTGTGTTCTTCACTATTCTGTATTGCTGCTGCAGTGAGGAGATGGCTGTCAGGATCACAAATCTGGTTGCATACAATTACAAATTCTTTTGGCAGGTATATCACTTCCCATATTTGTATTTTAGCTGTGGATTTGGATGTCTACCTGGAGTGCAGCTTTAGAGGTGAAGTTTACCTTTCCCAGAAGATATAAAAAATCTGTGCCACTTTATGAAATGATCATTCATTTCATTGTTTTACCTGTAGGCCATTTGGTTCCCCTCAGAAGTCTGGCTAAACAAACTCATAGTCAGCAACCGCCACGTTGCTAGGACGTAAAACCTTTGACTTTCATTTCTGCAATGCTGGAATGGTTTTCATGTCCTAATAACAAAGTGGGACATGGGGGTTGCTAACTAGGAGTTTTTTAGCCATGCTTCTTAGGGGACCCAAGTGGCCTATAGATATAACAATAACATTAATGATCATTTTACAAAGCTTGCACAGATTTTGAAGGTCCACCGGGGCCCCCTTGACTGCATAGGCTATTTTCTGGAAAAGGTGAACTTTGACCTTTAATTCAATCGGACATTTGTAAAGCTTAGAAGGAGAATCTTTCATTTTATAACCCTTCTATTCCTATTACAGGGCGCACTGTGGGATTTAAGGAAGACCACTATATGCTACGACAAAGCCTTATGCAATCTGATTATTTGAACACTCCACTTGTACGAAATGGAAACCTGAAAGGTGGAGACGCTGTGAGATGGAAGATTACCAACAATGTACACCGACCACCTCCATCACCCGATGCCTTGAACCCCAAAGAGCTGGGTATGTGACTAGAACAGCAGAAGTGGGGTGACTATAAAGATAGGGGGGGGGCAGAAAATGGGTTTAGTAAGAGTCCTAAATCTCAAGTCTTATTTTATTCATTTCTAAAATATTCTGCTTGAACTATAATAGTTTATTGAGGATTTTTGACTGCAAAAAAAAGTATTATACAGTATTTGATTTTGAGGGGTGCTGAGAAAGGGGGTCAATTAAAGGTAAATGTGCTAAAAGTACAGGTATCCGTTAAAAGGCCAGCCTTAAACTGTAGTCCAGTGACCTGCCTAGGCCAAGATGATGTCATCAGTCTGCTGCAGGCAAGATGGAGCATTTACTCAGTCTCCTCTCCCTCTGTGATTTAGTCACAACATTGTAACTTTGTAGGAGTCCATGAGGTGAGTGGCAGCAACAGGGGGTTGGTCTGTTTCAGACACAGGTAACAGCCAAGAACTTCACAGGTACCAGGATTTATATGATTGTGTCATCACTGAGCCAGCATCACCAGTGTAGGAAATAGATGCTGACCCTGGATGATGTATAAACACATATGGTGCTGAGTTTTTGTAGGGAAAGGGCAGGAGGAGTACTGCGATCTTGGTGAGACAAGAATAATACCTGTAAGTGCTGCATGAAAAAATATATGTGATACTAGGTCCATACTATTGTTACTAGCACTATTAGTTATGGTGGCTACAATATATAATGTCTTCTCTTTCAGTCCCATATGGAGTCTCACTGAGGTTGGCTCGCCTCTTCACTGAGAACCTGTCGAAGCCTCAGACAAGGGAATGTGAGCAGCTCCGTCGGGAAGTTGAACAAACGGTAATTAAATACAGTGGGCTGTCCCCCCGTGGTACACCCTGTGATGGCCTTGTTTCTGTTTCTGGTGGCCATTCTTGGTATGAAGTCCAATACATTTTAGTCCTTATAAAACCAATATTTCAAATGGCCTCTTCATGAAAGTGCAAATTAATCTTTTCATCCTATAGATAGCTTGCCATCAATAAAGCCTCACCTTCAACTTTCCCAGGACTGATGGCAATATCTATATTTGTTTGGCTCCTGATTGTTATCACCTAGCTGTACCTACACACCTACACAAAGTCTACCTATAGGGCTACTGTTAGAAACCACGGGGTTCCATACAGACAACCTGATATTGGGCCCCATACAGCCAATGCTTCAGTTATGAATGAACACAGTGATTGATCGGCACCCATCACTCATTGTGTTCATTCAGGAAAGGAAGGGGCTGGTAAATGTGACATATCTACCTAGCCCTTCCCCCACTCTCCATCTTGGAGGACCCTATTGTGTGCTTGCAGCTGCTGGCGGGAAGGAGAGGAGAGAAGCCGGAAGCACTGTGGGGTGGCAATTACTGGAACCGAATCCTTGTATGGCTCTCTCTGTAGCAGCTGAAAGCCAATGAGAGGGAGAGGAGAAGAAGCCAGCTTTCATCTGCTGCACAAATACAGAAGATCAGTTCCAGTAATTGCTATCCCTGCCCACATCCAATTCACCCTGCTGCCTGGGCCCCATTGCTGACCAGGGCCTCGTACAGGGGGACTGGTGGTACCCCCTTATCCACGGCCCTTACTACCTAACTGTAAGGCTTTATGGTATGGAACCTAATGTATACTCTTATGATTTGTATGAATCTAAGGTTTATTATATGACGCTATTTGATCACGTACTAACTTTACTATTTGAAGGACAGAAAAGCTTTGGAAATCCATCATCTAATCTGTACACTAATTAACGTGTACAGTATCTAAAGCAGCAGGAGGTGAAAGGAAATCTCTCCAAGATGAAGGAACATCACTCACCTCTCCTCCAATCTGTCCAAACCTAAAAAAAAAAAGTTTTGGTTAGAGATGCACTTTTAGGATACATAGCTGATGGGTGAATACAATGACAATATCCTTGGAAATGTCTCCAGGCTGGTTCATACTTATTTTCTGATAGGGATAATTCACTTGGTTTTAGGATTACCCAAGGTGATTGCTACACCCACAGCAGGGGTTGGCACTCCATTCATGGTGACATTACAAATCCCATGAGACTCTGATGCCGCGTACACACGGCCGTTTTTAATGTCATTGTAAAAAACAAAGTTTTTCTCGACGTGATTCTTCTCAAGCCTGCCTTGCCTACACACTATCGTGGAAAAAAAAATGCTCGAGCAAAGGGGAAGTTCCATTCGGATGGCGCCACCCTTTGGGCTGCTTTTGTTGATCCTCGAGTTAGTAAAGTTTGGTGAGAGACGATTCGCGCTTTTCAGACTCGTGCTCTTCAGTCCGTTACAGCGTGATGAATGTGCTATCTCCATTACGAACGCTAGTTTTACCAGAACGAGCGCTCCCGTCTCATAACTTGCTTCTGAGCATGCGCATTTTTTTCACGTCGTTAAAGCCTACACACGACCGTTTTTCATGATGATAAAAACGACGAAAAAAAATAGAGCATGTTCGAAATTTTTAATGCCCATTTTTCACATCGTGAAAAATGCTCTGGAGCCCACACACGATCGTTTTTAATGACCAATTTAAAAAATTGCATTTTTCTCGTCATGAAAAACGGTCGCATGACAACCAAAGACATGACTCCCAGAGGCATGATGAGATTTGAGCTGGAGTGCTAAAATTGCCAACCCCTGACCTATGGTATTGGCCAAACCAATGGAAGACAATAAAGTTGCACATTTTACACAATTATCCCTAATAAGTATTTATCTTACTAATATTCCCATAGTTAAACGAGGTATATAAAGTGATACCTGGAACACACAAAGTGAAGCAGACCAATTTCCGGTAAGTCTGGCTTTTATTTGGAGCATTTAGATTCATCTCACAGAATACATGAAATTACAGTTTGTCTACTTCTTGTTTCCTTCTAGGTTACAATCCAATGCAGGCAAAAGGTATGAACACTGTCTTAGTTTTCTGTCCACCTTTCTATTTGAACAAACAATACGTAATAATTCAAGAAACACAAAATGCCTGAGAGCCCATTCACACAGGGGCGACTTTGGATCCAACTTGAAGTCGCCCCAAGTCGCCTCAAGTCACGCTGCATTAGAAAATCAATGTAACTGAATGAGAGCTGTCTTAATGCACACTACTGCAGTCGCTCCGACTTCAAAAAAGGTTCCTGTACTACTTCAATCCGACTTCTAGGCGACTTGTACCCATTGAATTCAATGGAAGTTGCCTCCAAGTCGGATCTCCTGTCTTAACTGAAGCAACTTTCCAGGAAGTAAAAATAGTTATCCAGGCAAACCTCTCCCTCCCACAGAGCTGATTATTGTTTGATTGGCCACTGAAAAGTCGCCTGTCCTGGAGGCAACTTGAAGTTGCCTTGTAAGTTGCCTGGAGTCGCGCTGTGATTCATGCTCAAGTCGTGTCCAAGTTGCCTCCCAAAGTCACTCTGGAAGTCGTGTTGCCCCTGTGTGAATGGGCTCTGAGAATTTTGTCATACCAAAAATTCACCCCTTCCCAACTCTCTCATTCCTCCCTCTCTAATCCCAGTAAGAACATTCACTTGTACCCCAGACAATACCTTCCTGCTAATTATTGCTGTGTAACCAGACAAAAGGCCTGAACCTGTTGTGAGATCTCTCAGAACGTTCCGAGGTTTTGTAGTAAATGGCTTGTTTTTCAATATCTCCATACAGGCTTATACAGTATAAATTCATGAATCAGTGCAGGAAAAGTCAGCGATCAGGATAACCTCAAATAACGGTTTTCCTTTATTGAAATATCATGAATAACAAATGTAAAACAGCCAACTCGTTTCAGCTGCCAGGCCTTAATCATGGCCATGATTAAAGTAGAACTTTAGGCAAAACTTTATTTTATTTTAAATTTTGGATAGAGTAAAGGGAGGGTTATAACCCCTGATAGATTTTTTTCCACCATCTGTTTCCCATTGTGGAGATTTTTCCTCACTTCCTGTCCCATAGCCAAACAGGAAGTGAGAGGAAATCCCTGCAAATTAAAGGAATTCCCTGGGGACCCCCAGGTCACTAGAACTAGTATCCCCATTGGAAGATTTCCCCTCTGTTACTTTTCTGGGGACAACCCAAAATTTGGGATTTTCTCTTACTTTCACTTTCAATGATTATGGTAAACAGGACAGAGAGAGAGAGGGTGAATACATCTAACTGGGGGCGCAGACAGAGATAAAAACTGACAGGTGTTCTAATCCCTCTCCACTCTATCCAAAACTAAAACTAAAAAGTTTTGCCTTTAGTTACACTTTAAGGCCTGACAGCCGAAACGCGTTTGTTATTTTACATGTTACTTCAATTAAGGAAGACCGCTATTTGATGTTATCCCGAGTGCTGACTTTTTCTCCAGTGATTCATGCTATACAGAGGCATCAGCAGCCTGACAGTCTGAGAACCGGGTGGAGCTGGAAATTGAGGTGGTAGTGCTACTACACCTGTTTCCTTTATAATGTCATTGACATATAATGATTGGTAATACATTTTATTACAGACAGGATCACACAATTGCAGACACCGTATTGATGGCTCCAAGAGAAGCTGAACCTGAAATTGTAAAAGTCACCGAGAAACATGTCACCCAAGAGTCTTTCCAAGACTTGAAAGTCACCCCTGGCTACTACACAGTTATATCTGACAGAGGTGAGTGCTGCATTTCTCTAATGCAGGGGTCTCAAACCTGCGGGCCTCCAGCTGTTGCGGAACTACAAGTCCCATCATGCCTCTGCCTATGGGAGTCATGCTTGTAACTGTTTAGCCTTGCAATGCCTCATGGGAATTGTAGTTCTGCAACAGCTGGAGGGCCACCAGTTTGAGATCCCTGCTCTAATACCAGCATAAACTAAAAGGAACATGGGCTTTGCCCATGCATGGCAACCAATGGGTTATACACACACCTATCCTTTACTCTTCCGCTGCTCCATTGGACTGCCAGGCATGAAGAGTGTTAGCCATGACTTGGAGACCAATCAAGTTTTATGACTACTACCCCCATGTGACAGCCCTGGGTGCCCACAGGACTAGACATTAGCATTGCCACATGGGAGGTAAGGAAGTGGGTCATGAGCTACTGCTGGCACAATTCAATTTTGCTTTTCCCTGCATAGGCAAAGCGTAGGCTTACACTTCAAGCTCAGAGCATTTATCTTTGCTGTTTGCCTTACCTCTTTGTATTTTTAAATAGATGCCCACGGGCTGGTGGAATTTCAGGAGGGAGTGGAACTCGTGGATGTTCGTGTGCCCCTTTTCATCAGACCAGAAGATGACGATGAGAAGCAGTTATTGGTGGAGGCACTGGAGGTTCCCACAGGAATTGCCCACCTGGGAAAGAAAAATGTTAACATTACAATCATTAAGGAGCAAGGTGGGAGCAGTGAGGTCCTTTACATGGCTATTCCATTCATGGTACAGATGTATTACATACTGTATGTATGTCTGACTTATACCGGCCATACATATAGCAATATGACAATTCAGTGTAATGACTCTTGTGAAAAATTAGTCTGACATTTATCACACTAAATGGGCAAATTGTTTGTTCATTGTCATCAGAAAGAAAGGATCAGGCTTGATAGCAAATTAAGTCGAGTTGGAGGCAAAACAATCCTTTTCCTATTTGTTGTACTGAACAAAAGATCGTTTAACCACTTAAGCCCCGCCGCACGACTATATACGTCCTCTTTTTGAAGAGGGATATCTCGTAACGGCAGCAGCTGCTGCCACAACCGAGGTATCCATCTCTTCAGGCGGCGGTCCTGTAAACGATTATGGTGGTCTCTGTGGCGGATTCGCAGCGAAATCACCGTTATCGGCGGCGGGAGAGGGCCTCCCCTCCCGCGCCCTCCGTCGCTTACTGGAGCCGTCGGGAGCGGCGGCGGCGATCGGGTCCTTCTCGTGGCTGGGTATGGATACGAGTGAGGGCAAGATGGCCCCCACCCGTCTCCATACCATAGCAGGGCGGAAGCGACGTCAAAACGTCAAAAAGTATTGCAATGACCGCCATTTTATTCTGTAGGGTGTTAGAAAAAAAATGTATAATGTTTGGGGGTTCTAAGTAATTTTCTAGCAAAAAAACTTGTTTTTAACGTGTAAACACTGAGTCTGAAAAACAGGCTCGGGTCTTAAGTGGTATGTACACTATATTACCAAAAGTATTGGGACACCTGCCTTTACACACACATGAACTTTAAAGGTATCCCAGTCTTAGTCCGTAGGTTTCAATATTGAGCTGGCCCACCCTTTGCAGCTATAACAGCTTCAACTCTTCTGGGAAGGCTTCCACAAGGTTTAGGACTAGGAGTGTGTCTATGGGAATGTTTTGACCATTCTTTCAGAAGCACATTAGTGAGGTCAGGTACTGATGTGGACAAGAAGGCCTGGCCTACAGTCTCTGCTCTAATTCATCCCAAAGTTGTTCTATCAGGTTGAGGTCAGAACTCTGTGCAGGCCAGTCAAGTTCCCCCACCCCAAACTCGCTCATCCCTGTCTTTATGGACCTTGCTTTGTGCACTGGTGCGCAGTCATATTGGAACAGGAACTTTTCCCACAAAGTTGGGAGCATGAAATTGTCCAAAATGTCTTGGTATGCTGACGCCTTAAGAGTTCCCTTCACTGGAACTAAGAGGCCAAAACTCAGCCCCTGAAAAACAACCCCACACCATAATCCCCCCTTCACCAAATGATTTGGACCAGTGCACAAAGCAAGGTCCATAAAGACATGGAAGAGCGAGTTTTTGGGGTGGAGGAACTTGACTGGCCTGCACAGAGTCCTGACCTCAACCCGATAGAATACCTTTGGGATGAATTAGAGCGCAGACAGCTTCTATGAATAGAGGAGCTGGGTGGAAAAGGTGGGGCATAGGCATTCTGATTGAGTGCAAATGACAGCTCCTTAGTTCTAAAAACCCCTGCCGCAGCGGAAGATAACCGCAGCACTGGTGGGAGGGCATTGAGTGTCAGAGGAGGAAAATGACTACTGAACTAGAAGACCTAAGCACAAAGGACAAATCAAACTGAAGATAAGGAATTTTCCTTTGTGCAGATTTCATCTTTTTTATACACAGTATAAACTTAGGTTTTAATAAATAATAAGAAATAAGATTTCTCATTACAAATGACCAGGGCTCTTTTTCACAGACAATAGGTGCAAGAACTCCCCTTTTCCGAGTCACCACTTGTCTCCACCCCTTACCCACCTCCGAGCACTGTTCCTTGGTTCCACCCCTTACCCACCTCTGAGCACTGTTCCTTGGTTCCACCCCTTACCCACCTCCGAGCACTTTTCCTTGGTTCCACCCCCTACCCACCTCCTAGTACCGCCCCCTTTGAGAGAATAAGGAACCAAGTAACAATTGTGCTGTTAAATAATTTGTCTGGAATGTGTTAATGATAACAAGTAAAGCAGTAAAATAGATTCCATGCAGCCAGCAACAATGGACCACCCGCTACAAAATACCTCCACCCCCAGCAACCATAGACCCCCAGCAGCAACAACAGATCTCCATGCAGCCAGCATCAATAGACTCTCCAGCAGCCAGCAACAAAAGACCCCTCCAGCAACAATGGGCCACCCATTACAAAATACCCCCACCCCCAGCAACAATAGACCCCCAGCAACAACAGATCCCAATGTAGCCAACATCAGTAGACCCTTCTCTCAACAGTAGATCTCTCCCAGCAACAACTGACCCCCCAACAACATAAGATCCACCCCCAGAAACAATATAGCCCCCATAAGCAACAATAGACCTCCCCAGCAACTAAAGAACCCCCCTGCAAAAATATATCCTCTCTAGAAACAATAGATCCCCTAGCAGCTAGCATCAATACACCCAGCACCTCTTGCCATTACATACATTCAGTGCTGGAGGTGCCAGAACTGCGTTCCCGCTGAAAAAAAGCCCTGCAAATAGTTGCATTGTATGATCAGAATCATTATTATAATTGTAACATAGGTGACTTTTGGAAAGTCTTACACCAGAGCTATGATATCTTCATAAACCTCTCCCTATATTACAGCTAAGAGTATAGTGTCCTTCGTGAAGCCAGCATATACCTACAGCCGCCATGAACAATTAGCACGTGTTCCTGTTTCTCGGGAAATTCTGCAGAGTGGTAAATCACAGGTTACCTACCGCTCAAAGGATCTGACGGCTCGTGAGGGCAAGGTAAAGGCTCATCTCCATTTACATTTTATTTTTTTGTGTTGATCATGATGAATGTTTACATGCTTTATGATTTGAATAGATGGATAGATACGCTTAAGCCCTGTACACACGATCAGATTTCCTATGGTTTTTAAACCGATGGATTTTTCCATCGGAAAACCGATGAAGCTGACTTCCATCGGTATTGCCTACACATCATCAGTCAAAAAACCGACCGTTCCAAACGCGGTGACGTAAAACACTCCGATGAGCCGAGAAAAATGAAGTTCAATGCTTCTGAGCATGCGTCGACTTGATTCTGAGCATGCATGGGTTTTTTAACCGATGGACTTGCCCATAGACAATCGGAATTTGCTATAGGTTTTTTATCCATCGGAAAAATTTAAAACATGTTCTATTTTTTGACGCCGATGGAAAAAAGACCGATGGGGCCCATACACGATCGGTTTGTCCGATGAAAAAAATCCAACGGACTGTTTTCATTGGTAAAACCAATCGTGTGTACGCGGCTTTAGTGCAGCAAGATCAACCCTCCATCCACTGAGTTTCTACATTAGAGGTGAGCTCAGACTGTCCTCCGAACTCATCTCTAGCTGTATTCCGAACTTGTGTCCTCTATGTGATCCAGTGATTCCTGCCTCTTTGTTTTCAAGATCTATGGGGGAATGACCCGGCCCACATCTCATTAAAGAAAAAAAAGGGCTTGAGTTCGGCTAGAGATGAGTTCCAAGCTCCACAAAAGCTGTTCATCAACTCATATGTTGGATTGTGTGATTGTGACACATGTGCCATAGGCTAAAAATTACTTATGGCCATTACATTCAACCCAACAATGTAGACATGTACATCCTCAGAAACCTTAGATGATCTGCAGTGTGTCAACAATTATATATAGGACTGGGTGCATTATTGCAACAAAAGATATATTTTTTACCATAATGGCAATAAATACCAGGGTCAATATTTTACCATGGATTTGTTACCACAAGTACAAGCTGGATTTCCAAGAGGCAGAGGAACTAGAGATCAAATTGCCATTCGCTGGATCATGGACAAAGCCAGGGAGTTCCAAAAAAATGTCTACGTCTCCTTTATTGACTACAGTAAAGCCTTCGATTGTGTGGATCACAACAAAATGTGGCAAATACTGAAAGAAATGGGAATACCAGACCACCTCACCTGTCTTCTGAAAAACCTATATGCAAGTCAAGAAGCAACAGTTAGAACAGGACATGGAACAACTGACTGGTTCAAAATTGAGAAAGGAGTGTGGAAAGGATGTATATTGTCACCCTACTTATTTAACCTATATGCAGAGTACATCATGCGAAATGCCAGGATCGATGAATCACAAGCCGGAATTAAGATAGCTGGGAGAAATATCAACAACCTGAGATATGTAGACAATATCACACATAATGGCAGAAAGTGAAGAAGAACTAATGAGTCTCTTAATGAAGGTGAAAAAGGAGAGAAAAATTGGCCTGAAATTGAACATTAAGAAAACTAGGATCATGGCAACCGGTCCCATCACTCTTTGGCAAATCGAAGGAGAAGAAGAGGAAACTGTGACAGATTTTATCTTCCTAGGCTCCAAGATCACAGCAGATGGTGACTGTAGCCATGAAATTAGGAGACGCTTGCTTCTTGGGTGGAAAGCAATGGCAAAACTAGACAACATTATAAAAAGCAGAGACATCACTCTACCAACAAAGTGCAATATAGTCAAAGCTATGGTATTCCCAGTAGTAACCTATAGCTGTGAAAGTTGGACTATAAGGAAGTCTGAACGCCGAAGAATTGATGCTTTTAAACTATGGTGTTGGAGAAGACTCTTGAAAGTCCCTTGGACGGCAAGAAGATCAAACCAGTCAATCTTAAAGGAAATCAACCCAGAATATTCACTGGAAGGACAGATCCTGAAGCTAAAACTCAAATACTTTGGCCACCTTATGCGAAATGAGGACTCATTGGAAAATACCCTGATGATGGGAAACATGGAAGGAAAAAGGAAAAGAGGATGACAGAAAACAAGATGGATAGATGCCATCATCGAAACAATGAATGAACATGAAGTTAAGCAAGCTCTGGGAGGCAGTGGAGGACAGAAAAGCCTGGCGTGCTATGGTCCATGTGGTCACGAAGAGTCAGACACGACGAAACAACTGAACAACAAGGGACCCTAATTTTCACAGCTTTTACTGTAAATCCTTTAGATAGGAATGTACCCATTTTGTTCTTCTAACTGCATGATTGTGCTTAAGTTTTCTGCAGTAAACCACTTCTATATTTTCTATCTAGGACATTTATTGTTATTTAAGGCAACTCTCAAAATTTAGTGACGCTCTTTCCAGTTCCACAGTATCCCTTTTTTTTTTTTTTGTAAATTGACAGTTAGAACTGAACTGCATAGTCATGGTTCATACTAGTCCATAACAAAGGAGTGCATTAGACCACTCTTACCTCAGTCAATGGCTTTTCAAAAGTTTATTGCCAACCTTAGAAGCTGCAGATTTGGTTTGCATGTCTTTTTGCATCTATGTTCTAAATTTTTAGTTTGCAGTACCTCCCTAGAATCTATGGGAAAAAGTACAGCCCTGAGTCACCCACAGTTTTCTTAAATGTTTGTAATGAGTCTTTCTATAAGGCTCTGTACTCGCCTATAGATCCCTATGACACGGGTGACCTTGGGGTCACATTGGAGGCCCTGTGGTTGCCCGAGCTGCCAGAGGAATCTCGTAATTTTCTTGATGCCGCGTTCAGGGAGCAGGAGGTGGTCTCCACAGTTGGGTCGTTTCCTGGTGGCAGGGCTCCGGGTCCTGATGGTCTGCCAATTGACTGGTACCGTCGTTACTCGGAGATCCTGGTGCCTAGACTACTGCAATTGTATGCTGACTGTTTTCAGAAGGAGGGCCTCCCCCCTTCCTTTTATGAGGCTCATATTGTACTGTTGGCCAAGCCGGACAAGGACCCAATGCTATGTTCTTCTTATAGGCCCATTTCTTTACTGAATATGGACTTCAAAATACTTACTAAGATGTTGGCTACTAGACTTATGTCGGTCTTGCACCATGTTATTTCCCCTGACCAGACAGGTTTCATGCCCAAGAAAGCCACGGATATCAATCTGCGTAGGGTTTTCACCCACACGCAGTTGGGCCCAGACAGTTCCAGCGGCGGGATACTGGTCTTTTTGGATTTGGAGAAGGCCTTTGATTCCGTTGATTGGAATTACATGAGGGTGGTACTGGAGGTATTCGGTTTCGGGCCTTGTTTCAGGAAGTGGATCGACATTCTATATCATTCCCCTACAGCGGCCATTAAGTTAAACAATATGTTGTCGGAATTTTTTTCAGTGCGGAGGGGCACTCGCCAGGGTTGCCCTTTGTCCCCGGGTCTTTTCTCCATCATGATTGAACCCGTGGCTGCGGCCTTGCGGGCCTCTGAGGAGGTGCGGGGGATCATGGTGGGTGACTTGAACGAAAAGACGGCACTCTATGCGGACGACATGGTTCTTTTTCTGCGGGACTCCGGAAATTCCCTGTCGGCAGCACTAGATATCCTAAATTCTTTTGCACGTTTTTCGGGTCTGAAAGTCAACTGGGGAAAATCCCAAATTCTATCACTCAGGACGCCATCCCCCAGGTGTGAGATTCCAGTTGATTGTCCTTTACAGCGGGTGGAGGTGCTCAAATTTCTGGGGTTAAACATTTCTAATTCCGTGTCCGATTTTATTGCCTTAAATGTCGATCCACTTTTGACTAAACTGAAATCCAGGCTACAGGCATGGCAAAACTTACTGTTGACGCTCATTGGTAGGGTGAATTTAGTGAAAATGAAATTTTTACCTTTGTTTTTGTATATATTTCGGAATTCCCCTGTTTGGATACCGAGATATGTTTTAAAAAAAATAGATAGTCTCATAACAACTTTCCTATGGCAGGGACGACGCCCTCGAATTAAATTCCGGGTGTTACAACTGCCGTGGAAACAAGGGGGACTGGCGGTCCCGGACTTCCATCGGTATTTCTTAGCCGGTCAGCTAGTATTTGTCCACAGGTGGTTCACTCTACCTGAGGACGACACTGCTAATACGCTGGAGGCGGCTGTTGTGGGTTCGTATGAGGCACTGAAGCATCTCCCGCTTCAGGGAATCAGGGCTCCGTATAGGCTCACGATATCCATGCGTGCCGCCTGTAGGGCATGGGTGGCAGTGAATAAGGTGGGTGGTGCCTCTGACATTTCTCCTTACACACCACTTTGGAAGAATCCTCAGCTAGCACACTTTTGTGAGTACCCCGATCCAGTCACCTGAACTAAATATAGCATTAAGACTCTGAGGGACATAGTGGGGGGGGGGGGGTGGGAAACTCTTACAGTTTGACGCCCTTAAAGCCAAGTTTGGTCTGCCCAATACGCACTTGTTTTGTTTTCTTCAGCTCAGACATGCATTTAAGGCCCAATTTGGAGATATTGGTATCACCATGCAAACTAGTGCTATGGAGTCTTTACTGAGAGAGGACACTTTAGACAAGGCCTTGTCTAAAATATATAAACAGCTGTTCAGTGAGGGAGGTGATCTCCTGGCAAAGTGTAGGGCGGCGTGGGGTGAGGTGTTCCCCCAGATGGACAGGGATGACTGGGATGATGTATGGGACATTAATTTTACTAGATTGGTCTCTGCTAGGGACCATCTCATCCAATTTAAATTCCTGCATCGCATCTATCTTACGCTGGCTAGACTGGCCAAGATATTCCCTACACAGTCTCCGTGTTGCTGGTGGTGCAGTTCCCTCACGGCAGATTTCATGCATGTCTTTTGGAATTGCTCATTCATCCAAGGGTTCTGGAGAGGGGTTGCCGACTGCATAGCTGGGGTGACCACCATCCAGGTACAGCCTTCAATTGAGGTATGCCTCTTGGGACTGGTAGACAATCTAGCCCCAGGGAGAGCGACTCGTGCTCTGTTGACGATTCTCATATATTACGCCAGGAAACTGATAGTGTTATCATGGAAAAAGCCCAATCCGCCCACTGTATCAGCATGGAAGGGGGTGGTGAATAGAGCTGTACCGCTGTACAAAGCTACGTATGCTAGTAGGGGCGCACCTCAGAAATTTGATAAAGTATGGGGCAGTTGGATGAATAGTGAACTTACGGTGGCGGATTGAGTGGCACCCATTATAAATGCACTTGCAGGAAGAGTTGAATATGATTGTGATTATGTGACATTTCCAAACAACATATAGACTGTGACTGAGTTAAAATGACTTTATAACTGTATTATTCCTGTTGATGGGTGGGGGTCTGGAGGGAGGGAGAGGGAGCCAATGCTGAAGAATTGTATATAGTTTGTGTTTGGCCCACTGGGTCTGTTTGTTTTGTCAAAAGCTATAAATAAAACTTTTCAAAAAAAAAAAAAATGTTTGTAATGAGGCCTATATTGGTTAATGGCTCTTTCACTCCGGCAGCCATGGAGGAAACCGTGCCAATACACCAATCCTGGCACATTGACATGTTATACACATTGGCATGTTACATGTAAGCATGCTGGTATTTACATGATTACACATTAACTTCTCTGTGTCTCTTTCTTCTTCCCTGTTTCAGGATTATGCATTCTCAGAAGGTGACATGACATACCAAGGAGATGACACACTCTCTGAGATCACAGTTCCTTTGCTTGGCCGGTCAGAGGTGGACACTTTGTTGGGAAACCGGCAGGTCAAACAGTTTCTGCTGGAGCTTAGTAATCCAAAGTATGGGGCCAAGATTGGCAAATACCCACAATGCACCATCACCATTGATGACAGCCCAGGTGAGAGGTGACATTTTTCAGCATAAGATTATTAACAATAATAATATATTTGTTGTTATACTGCCATTTTCTTTGTGATAACATCACCTAAAAAGAAAAAGGATTATGGCTGACCTTGATGTTGGGGTAGGAGTAAAGCCTCGTACACACGGCCGGTTTTCTCGGCAAGAAAACTGCTGGCAGAGCTTTTTGCCGAGAAAACCGTTTGTGTGTATGTTTTCTCGTCGAGAAAGCTGCCGGGAATCTCGACGAGAAAAATAGAGAACCTGCTCTCTATTTTCTCGTCGGGATTCTCGTTGGCCTGTTTCCCGACGAGAAAACCGCGTGTGTGTGTGTGTGTGTGTATGGGGCTACAAGCTTACCTGTTCTCCGGTAAGCCCGCGCATGCTCGATTAGACTTCGACGCATGCGCGGTAGCTTACAAGGTTAGTGTAGTGTGAAGCAAGATGGCGGCGACAGCATCGAATGTGACGAGCGCATGCTCGTCGTAGTCGATGACGTCACCGCGTTCTTGCCATTCAAAAGAACGGTGGTTCTTTTGAATGGCTGTCTGTATGCAGGGCTTGGCAAGAAAAGCTTGCCAGAAATCTCGTCAGGAAAAAAGTTTTTTTCCTGACGGGATTCTCGGCCGTGTGCACAGGGCTTTAGAATCAAGATAATGAAAAATATGGATTGCTGCCATTGCTGACCTCTTTCTAGTTGCTCAGCTGCAATGCTGGGCCTTTGGCTTCAATACTGATATGGAATACGTATAAAGATAAGGAATTTTGACTTCTCTCCTAATTTCTAGATCTACATGGACTGCTGGCCATACACTTTGCAAATTTTGTCCGTAACGGACCAAAATTCACATTGCGTTTGGTCCTGTCGCCACCAACCAACATCCTTCTATTGAAAAATAAAAGGAACCAGTGTTTTGATGTAAAATAAAGTACTATGTTTTCTAAAATAGCTCAAATATACATTAACTAACCCAGCAGCCTTTTAGTCAAGAACGATGTTTATCAAGCTAGGCAAGCCATAGATAGGCAGACCAATCATTAGGATAGGTCTATATAGGCTGCTTCATCACAAACCCAGAGCAATCCTTTTTACCTAACCCAGGTTCTATTCTGTTGCACGTGAAGTGAAAGGAATGATTCCTTTTCTGTTGGGAAGTAGGGACAGTTTTTAATCACTTACAGAGATTTTGAAGTACAGTATAGTCTTATTCCTCTGATTCCTTGTTAGCCCTTTATATACAGTTATATTGTTAGTAAAAAATTTAAAAGTAAAACAAAAAAGACAATTACACATTTGAACAAAGCTATTAAATACCCCTCTCATCTATGATATCATTCTTACCTCCAATTTAGCAACAGAGGTTGTGGAGAAGGTAATGCCTGTGCAGTCCCTACAGTCTCCACGTGGAAAGATTGGTGCCCCCATCAACCTTAATGCCCAGGCGATCAGTGCTAGGAAAATCCGACTTAACTGGATACCCCCATCTGGAAAACCAGCTGGGTACAAGGTAAGCATCTCTGTCGTCTATCCGGGGAGATGTGATCATGTTACTTTTGCAATGCTGTAATAAATTGATTTGTGTGATGTACTGATTCCATATTCCATGCTAGTTTTTTATTGTGTATACTTTTTTAGTGTTATCGGGTCCTTAAAGCAAAGTTGTTACCACACTGACCCACTCATACAGGGCAAATCAAGTTTGCTTCACTCCCTGCATTCCCAGCCTTTCCTTCTCTCCTCCACTGATCTGTTCAGCTGTCATAGGTGAAGGAAATACCTGGTACTATCAATTATAGAGCAGAATACGGGTTACTCCCATTCCTCATATGATAGTGCTGGTACTTGGTGATTGGTCCAGGGATGTCACATGGGAATGTCCTGAGCCCTGTGTAAGCTCTCACCCGAGTAATTCAGAGCTTACACTGAGATGCTTTTCCTCATCTCCTGTGGTAGGAGGAAGGTAAGAATGTACTTCTGGGGTGGGTGGCATTAAAGCAGAGGTCCGCCAAATTATTATTTTTTTTTAAAAGTCAGCAGCTACAAATACTGCAGCTGCTGACTTTTAAAATAAGGACACTTACCTGTCCAGGGTGCCCGTGATGTTGGCACCGGAAGCCGATCTACCGCTCGGCTCTCGTGTGCTGCCGCCGCCGCCATCTGCGGCTTCACTTCCTGGTTCCTTACTGCGCACGCGCGATTCGCGCTGCACTATCCCACTGGTCCCTGCTGTCTTCTGGGACCTGTGTGTCTCCCAGAAGACAGCGGGGGGATGAAGGAAGTGGTATAGATACCCGCGGGTGGCTCGGGTATCTATGCCCGGAAGTGGGAGCAAATACCGGTATTAAACAGGTATCTGCTTCCCCCTCTCCCCTGAAAGGTGCCAAATGTGACACCGGAGGGGGGGGGGGGGATTCTGAAAAGCGGAAGTTCCATTTTTGGGTGGAACTCCGCTTTAAAGTGAACCTGTTTCTTTGAATAAGGAAAAAAATTGGCTGCACACCGATGTTCTTGAAGTCCATTTATTAAATATTCCATACAAACAATGACACACACCAATAGCCGGAACAGAGGTGAACTAATTTCACACAGCTACACTGTGCTTACTCATCTGGTGATAGCCTCCCTATTGATCCTTTAAGGTGATGGGGGGTCCATCTGATTATTGGGAAGGCTTGGGAGGTGAGAGAAGGTGAGGTTGAACTTCTACAGAAAATTCTAGTTTTGCACATAACTTCTGTTAATCATTTTGGCAAATCTTCAAATGGCATACACCTGTTTAAGGGAGTGATTATGTCTCACTTTGGAGAGATTTTCATTACTTTCTGTTGTGTTTGTGAGATAGGAAGTAAAAAATATCTCGCCAAGGAATGCAAACAAAAAAAACTACAGAAAAACGACCATAGCTAAAGATTTACATTGAATGTTACATTGCATTTATAAGATATGTAAGGTGGCTTTACATGGCTCTTGCACTATATAGTTACCCTCATGGTTCACCTTCAACCATTGTTATGTTAGAATATTAGTTTGCATCCTAGAAAACAGACTCTATGATGATGGTGATCTTTGTCTAGGTGCGGTACTGGATTCAAGGAGACTCAGAGTCAGATGCTACTGTTATGGACACAAAGGTACCTACAGCCGATCTAGTCAATCTGTACCCGTACTGTGACTATGAGATGCGAGTGTGTGCCTACAATACGCAGGAGGAGGGGCCTTATTCAGATGTCGTGACATGCCAGACCCCTGAGGATGGTAAGCAATTATTACTGTGTTTGAGTTTTTTTCTTAAAAGGGGTCTTCCTGTTTCATGATAAATGATGAGGATTACAGCTTGCTTGTGAATTAGCTCATTCCCCATCCACTTTTATCTTCCACAGTTCCAAGTGAACCAGGCCGGCTGGCTTTCAATGTCATTTCCAGCACCGTGACACAGCTGAGCTGGGCAGAGCCTGCAGAGACCAATGGCAATATCACAGCATATGAAGTTAACTACGGCATGGTCAATGAGGATAACCGTGAGTGTCTGACAATTATTTAGAAAAGAGGGAGAGTACTACTCATCATTTATATGCCTTTTACCTCTTCCTTTTTTGTCTTTATTTATATTCTTTATGTAGCTGTAGAAAGGTGAACCATGTTGTCTATTCAACATAGAGCTGTGTTCTAGAATAAGGTTGTGTTATTGAGACGGGGAACACAGTAACAGTGGGTATAGGAATCAGTGTGCCCATCTTAACGTATGCATAAAAATATATGTAAGATTTACACTAATGATTTGGGTGAAGGCATAAGTTAAATAGATATAGTTCCTCAGGTTAAGTATGTTATATAATGGCAAATGAGACCTTTTAAAAATCATCTTTTATACGTTTACAAAGCAGGATTTCTGTATAGGCAGTGGCCTAAAGTGGAAGGACCACTGGAGATCACATAGCCACTCACAGATCATGTTCATAAATTTCAGTAACCCATTATTGTGTATAGCCTACTACCCTGCCTTCCACTACAAGCCAACTGGGTCCTCACAGTATTGTGTATTTTTGTGGGTGGAATAGGGCACTGCTCACTTACAAGTCACCTCACCCACCCTGGATCTACTTAAAACTCAATTGCTAGATGAGTACGGCAATAGTTGGCCCAACTATTTTAGTTGTCAGGTCTAGGTTTTCTGAGGTGCAAAACTGTGTCTTTCAGTCTCCCCCCGAGACTCTTCATCTCTCCCCAAAAGCCCTCCTCTCCTAACCTCCATAAAATTAAATCTAGTCCTCTCATTAACCTTCATCTTAACCCTAACACTGACCTTCCCTTTCTTACCAGCATCCTTTGATATCTTTTAGAAAGAAACTGGTAGACATTGGTGCAGAGTCAAGAACCCTAGAAACTGCTAATCACCTTCACTAAAGAACATCACATTTTGGATATCAGTATATAAATATATATATATTTATGGTCGGAGCCCTCAGTCCGAAGAGATATGGATCACATAAACACATCACAAGACTAACAACACAGATAATACCTGAAGTGTGGCCTGGCCTGTTGGACGGTATGCCAAGAGAAGGGGCCATACCTAAGATAGAAGTAATGAATAATTCTGTTGAGAATTGTTTGAAGGGAAGTGCCCTAAAAAGGGGTATGGGTGGGTGGGTACCGCGCACTAGAGCCGACACTGACGATGGTGGACGGTCTGCTTAAGTACCCCTCGAACTCCTCCCATAATTTCAGGCCAGCATACTGGCCTTCCTATTTATGGTCTGAGCCCTCAGTCCGAAGAGATATGGATCACATAAACACATCACAAGACTAACAACACAGATAAGACCTGAAGTGTGGCCTGGCCTGTTGGACGGTATGCCAAGAGAAGGGGCCAAAAATACACTTGGTTAGGGAAGGAATTGTTTTACTGTACAAGGCAATAACAACAGAGCGAGTCTGTTGGAGACTCGTGACGATCCGTTTGAGGATTGGGGACGTATCGGGCGAAACGCGTGGACTTCCACCTGCCCATCATCCTGATTGCGTGGTCTGGAACTCTGTTACGCGATGCGGCTAAGGCTGCTCCCATGCGAAAGAATGTCCTGAGTAACGACCTGGGTTTAAGGCCTAAGATGCATGGGAGCGTTCTGACTTAACTGATGAACTGGTACTTGTTTAGGGGTTCAGTTGGGAAACGTACTAGAGGCTGTCCTCTGATAGGTCGGGCAGTAGAGTATACCAATTGCTTTAGAACGGCCATAGGGCACCGGGCGTTGTGCGTCTGGAAAGTTTGACGTCTACTCTGGGACCAGATTTTAGCGTTTCCCGACACCGTGGGGTGTAGGATGAAACGACTCTAGGTGGTGAGTCAGGTGGTGCCTGCGTAGTACTTGGTATTCGGGTTCGTGACAGTAAATTCGCTGGGCCGCAGAAAACCGGGAAAGGCTAGGTAATGGCTGCTCGAATTACCAGGCTGGGTCATAACCGAAGGGGGAACGTGGAAGCATAGCAGACATGTCCTGGAATACGGCGTTGGTCACTGGTAAGCGTTAGGTACCAGTGTGTGGTTGCTGCCTGTGGATGCCACATGGTATGGTTTTGACCGCATGAGCGGCGAACAGGAAAGGTTTGGTAGGGTCTAGTAGAGAGATAAATGCTGGATGCCGGCTGAATAGAGTCTGATGGTATTGTGTGACAGTAGGAAACGAAGGCCAGATATGTCTGAGTTTCCAAAACCGCCCCGGGGTTAGCGGCTAGGAACCAGCCGGTCTTCCAGGCAGTATGGTAGGCCTTTAGTGTATTGGAAGAATAGAACACATCGATGAGGGAGGTAGCACCAAGGAGGTGCTATCTCGTTGCAGAGTTGGTTGCGACTAACATGGTCGGCTCCGGGCTCTGGTGAAAGGATGAGGCATAGTTAGGCGGGAACGTGCGTCGGCCGAGGTATTGCATTTACCAGGGATGTGGACCCTGGGGATACTGAACTGATGTTGTAGGGACAGTAACAACAGCCTGCGTAGGGAGGCCGTGGTGGCCAGTGATTTTGACCAGCCTCTTTTAACGACTGTGACTGTGGCCTGGTTATCTGTGGCGAACGTGGCGGCCTGTCCTGCCCAGGTGCGGCCCCATACTTGAGCCGCTGCAACTATGGGGTAGATCTCGAATAGAGAGGAGGACTGACTAAAATCGGATTTGTGAGTATCTCTGACGGCCACGGACCCGCGAACCAATGATGGCCAAAAATTGTAATGAAGCTTGTGGAAGCTGCTATGTCCTTGACTATCTGTGGTGACGAAGGGATGCTGATGGGATGAACGTGGGTCTACTATGCTAGTTCTCGAGGAAATGGGCCCAGATGGCCAGATCCGCTATAGCGGCTGCGTCTAGCTTAATGACTTGGTCAGGGTCTTGTGCCTGGGAGAGGAACACTAAGAAGCGTGAGATAAAGGATCGCCCTTGAGGAATGAACCTCATCGTGAAGTTGAGCATGCCCAGTAGGGATAGTAGCTGTGTGTTTGGTGCACCCTGGCGTGAGGGTAACGTATGGGCGACAGTCCTGTTGCGGGTCAAACTACCGAGAGGTGGGCTGGCCTGCATGGCGCGTTTGTCTAGGATGATGTCCGGAAGGAGATGAGCTAAGCCGGGCTTACTACGTTTTCCTCAGTTACGGGCATATTGATTTAAGAGACCTATTTTAGAATTCCTAGGACTCTTGGGGGTTTAGTATTTAGTGAGAACTCCTGTGAGGGTATGAGGGAGTTTAACTGGGTACGTTAGAAGAATGAGGCGCGGATAAGTAGTAGACTAATCAAGTTTATAAGAAAACTTGGCCTCGACAAGATCAAAGACTGACTCTCCGTACTGTCAACGGTGACTGCGAAAAGAGGGGAGGCGCATGCCCCCGGTCCATTTCGATCTGAAGCGGAGTGCTGATAACTTCTACGTCGGGGCTACTGAGAGCGTGTTTTTTTTTTCCATGGGTAGAGTCGGGTAATGTGATGAGTCCGGTGTGGAACCCTGTAGTGAACTCCTGCCCTAGAAAGGCTGCTAGAGGGAGAGTTGGATGTGAGGAGAGAAGCCAAGCCGCCCGACGTGCGTGCGGCCTAGACAAGCTGGGCTCTGCTGCTCGGTGCCGCAGGTACTTTGAGGGGACTGGAGTAGGAGACAGATGTGCAGAGGTTTGCAGTGTGGGTAAAATCAACCCTAGAAAGTTGTTGGAGATGGCTGCGCCCCCCTGGTGCACAAGTTAGACGTCCTAGTGTGCCTGACTGGGAGGACTGTGTGGCTTGCTGATAATCTATGAGGCGTATTGTCTGCGACTCAGCTCGGAGCACCAATTAATCGTGAGGGTGGCAGATTGACAGATTGTACAGAGTGGGGAGCGAAAGTCGTGAAGTGGCGGTAGAATGGTTCTGTGTCAATAGTGCTCCAGTTGGTGTTTAGCTGGCACTGTGCCAGCCGGTGGAGACTGGGGCTAAGGGGGGCGTGGCTGGTCGTGTTTCCAGGGCCCCTTACTCTAGCCTGGACATCGGTGACTGCAGTTGCCAGTGTGGTCGTCAAGGCGTGCAGCTGGATAATTGCAGAGGATATCGACTGCGATGGAGCTTGTGTGTCTGGTAAGGCTGCCGCTGGTGGTGGAAACAGCAGCCTAAGTTTGGCTTTCCTGGCTGAGGCCAGGTAGGGGATGCCCATACGTCGTAGTTCGGCCGTGGCCTGGGGGTGGTCCAAGGTCTGGGGGACTGTGTATTGCCGACCGCCGGACCCGCGAAGGGTGATGGTGAGGCAAAAGTTTGCTGTCGGCTCGCGGCATGGCGTCGGCTAAAAGGAGGGGAATGCATATGTTTAGAGTAAGTTTGCGAGGTTTGGAGGGGATAAAAGGGTTTAAGAAAACAGGGAGGAAGAAGGAGAGCAGTGAGTACAGGGCAAGGAGCGATAGGCGTAGATGACAGATTAGTTTGCGTACGAGCGCGGTTGAGTGAAATTTGGAAAACTCAAAAGAATGTGAGGCAACTGAGGTGAGCCAGGAGGTGACTGGCTAGATAACTGATAGCTCAGGTGCCGTCTGTGCTCGGCACAGACTAATGAACCAGAGCCCCCAGGGCGTGCTGGGGCGAGTGGCTGAAGTCTGGTATGCTAAGTAAGAATGTTTCGATCTGTAGTGGTTGACGTGTGGTCGGTCTGCTAACCCTCGCACTGCCAGCAAGGCGGATGTTAGGCAACCTTGTCTGTGTGGTGAAGGATCTCGGATCGCTCTTCGAAAACAGAGTGTAGTGCACAGAATTATGTGACAGTTACTAACGCCTCACGAGCGGTCAAATTGTGTATGTGAAGAAACATATGTCGTGAAAGAGTGCGAGGAGAAAGCAAGGGGGGGCCTTGCACTGACGCACCTGACTTGTGCGCTAGTAGCTTAAGTCTGGTCGAGGTCGAGACATGGGTCGACCCGAAACCTGTGACACTGACCTGCGTGGGGAAAGCGACAGAGAAAAGGTGAGTAGCCGTGTTGCTACTGGAGATGATGAGTGGCTGATTTGAACCACTTGTCGTATGCTCACAGCGATTGCGAGGGAAAGTAGCCTTGCTGAGAGGCGAAAGAAGGAAAGTTTGTGAATTGTGAGTATGTAGGGATGACCGTCCGTGATGAACCTGGAGTAATTAAAGTAAGGTGTGTATGTAATGCATGAAGAAAAAGTCGCATTTTATTACTATTAATTTATTTACATTCGACTATTGTTATTTATTTATTCATTTATTTATTATTAATGTTTTTTTTTCTTTTTTATTATTATTATTATTATTATTATTATTTTTATTTATTTATTTATTTATTTTTTTGGGGAATGATTCAAGCGTGAGGCGCCGCTAATGCGACCGGTAATGTACTAGCACTTTGAATGGCCAATGAACTGAACGTTTGAGCTGCAGCTACGACTGAGTTCGGATCGTTAGGATGGGTCTGTAGTGCTGGGAAGCTGAGTTGCTGCGCTGGAGGTGCGACTGTACTAGAATTGATAGTGTTTGAAAAGGATCCGAATCTTAGAGCCGACGTTACGACTGGATTCGGATGGATTAGAAAGTTTGATGCTGCGGATCCAACCGTTTGAGCCGGTGGTGCGACTATGCTCGGGTCGGTCGTGTTAGCGGAGGATCCGCACCTTTGAGCCGATGCTACGACTGGGTTCGGATCAGTTGGATGGGTCTGATCAGTTCTAAGCTTGATGTTTGTGGATCCGAGCCGATGAGCCGGTGGTGCGACTGTGCTCGGATCGGTCATGTTAGCGGAGGATCCGAACCTTTGAGCCGATGCTACGACTGGGTTTGGATTGGATAGGAGGGTTTGTTGCTAGAGATCCGAGTCGATTGAGCCAGTGATGCGACTGGACTCGGAACGAGTGTAAATGCCATAGATCCTAAAGTTTGAGCCGATGCTACGACTGAATTCGGATCAGTTCGAAGTTTGATGTTTGTAGATCCGAGCCGATGAGCCGGTGGTGCGACTGTGCTCGGATCGTTCGTAGATGCCAGAGGACCGAACGTCAAGGCGATGCTACGACTGCGTTTGGATCGGATAGAATGGTTTGTTGCTAATGATCCGAGTCGGACGAGCCGGTGCTGCGACTGGACTCGGATCGCTTGGGAATGCCATAGGTCCGAAAGTTTGAGCCGATGCTACGACTGAATTAGGATGGTTTAGAAGTTTGATGTTTGTAGATCCGAGCCGATGAGCCGGTGGTGTGACTGTGCTCGGAACAAACGTGGATGCCAGAGATCCAAATCTCTGAGCCGATGCTGTGCCTGTATTCGGGCTGATAACGGGTGCAAGGAGGGGTTTGAATTGCCAGGTCCGAATCGTAGCGCCGGAGATACGGCTGGACTCGGACGGCTGTTCGGTGTTTCGAAGTTGAAGGGGCTTGTGATTGCCGAGGGTCCGGCCTGTAGTGCCGATTGTTAGCGACCAGACTGTTCGGTGTATGGTGTGAGTAGTAGGAGGTGTGGGGCATCAGTAAGGTGAAGGGAGAGTATCGTAGAAGGTGTAGGGCATCAGTGACTAGGGATAAGGAAGTGCAGTGTGGGATACCAGTCCGACGACTGGGTATCGGATGTGCGACTTGAGGTAAGAGACTTGCGAGCTGCGAGTAATTCGTACAACAGCTCTGTGAGACGTAGTGTCTAGGCGGGCCGTTACCGGTGGTAACGTGCGTGCGACAGGGTTCGAAAGACAACTGGACTAGCCGGTAAACATACGATGCAGACGGAATACACGGTGTTATGAACCGTGTGACTTGTAAAAGAAGAAAACGTGTACCGGCGCTACGATTCGTACGAATGGTAACGGCCGGTCCTACCTGCGACAGCGAGCGGGGATACGATCAACTGCGAGCGAAGCTGGAAGGGACGAAAGCGACTACACGGACGTTGCGAGTCGTATGGCGTCGGCTGATGACGACAAATACCGCGCACTAGAGCCGACACTGACGATGGTGGACGGTCTGCTTAAGTACCCCTCAGGCCAGCATACTGGCCTTCCTATATATATATATATATATATATATATATATATATAAAATCATGCTGGATATCTATACTGATATGGACTGGGTAATGTGTTAGGAAAGAAAGGATGCCACATCGTTTGATGGAAATAAAAATTATCAACCTACAGAGGGCTGAATTCAAAGACACCCCAAAAATCAAAGTGAAAAAATTATGTAGCAAGCTAGTCCATTTTGCTGAAATTTCATTGCAGCCACTCAAAATGGTGCTCAGTAGTTTGTATGGCCCCCACGTGCTTGTATGCATGCCTGACAACATCAGGGCATGTTCCCAATGAGAGAATGAATGGCGTCCCTGGGTATTTCCTCCCAGATCTGAACCAGGGCATCACTGAGCTCCTGAAGACACTGAGGTGCAACCTGGTGGCGTCAGATGGACTGAAACATAATGTCCCAGAGGTTTTCTATTGGATTTAGGTCAGGTGAGCATGAGGGCCATTCAATAATATCAATTCCTTCATCCTCCAGGAACTGGCTGAATGATCTCGCCACATGAGGCTGGGCATTGTCGTGCACAAGGAGGAACCCAGGACCCAGTGCACCAGCGTAGGGTCTGACAGTGGGTCAAAGAATTTCATCCCGATAACTAATGGCAGTCAGAGTGCCATTGTCTAGCCTGTAGAGGTCTGTGCGTCGCTCCATGGATATGCCTACCCAGACCATCACTGACCCACCACCAAACCAGTCATGCTGAATGATTATACAGGCAACATAACGTTCTCTACGCCTTCTCCAGACCCTTTGACGTCTGTCACATGTGCTCAGGGTGAACCTGCTCTTTCTGGTGTTCAATGGCAAATGCGAATTGAGCTCCACAGTGCCAGGCAGTGAGCACAGGGCACACTAGAGGACGTCAGGCCACCCTCATGAAGTCTGTTTCTGATTGGTCAAAGACATTCACACCAGTTATAAGGAAATAAAGCTGCACAACTACGTAAAAATTGTGAATAAAAATAACCGAAAATTATTAAGTGTGAAATCACAATGTGATATCACCTCAAAGGTGACGTGACTGAACAATATAACATGTAAATGTAACAATGAATGATATACTTTGAGCCTCTGGGTAATAAATGATGTTACACTCTATTCCTTGGTATTAACACAAGAGAATTCAATAGCAGTTCATAAATGGCATAAAGTCCCCAGAAAAAGAATAAAGTGTATAAGGGTTCAATCTCTTCAAAATTGAATTTGTGACTTCAAAACTGAAACACCATGGAAGAAGTGCTGATACGACAGAAAGGAATCCACCACCTTATCTTTCTCAGGCTGCTTACCAGAAATCCTGATCCCTGAGAGAGATCAGTCTGAGTAGATGGCTATTATCCCCGCCAGGGTCTCTAATTGGCTCTCTCTGTACTTATATTCCTCTAGGCTTCAGTCTGTAGTCCCCAGATATCTCCACGAATCGCATTTAGGGTGAAAAAGAAAGCCCCATAGCGTAATCCAATATTATAAAACGTTTATTAAAATAAAAAGATGCACTTACAGCATGTTGAATAAAAAACAGCAGTGGTTGTGTATAAGGCCGGCCGGCTCTCACTACCCGTTGCTTCCGGGATTCGTATTGTGGTGACGTCAGCACGCCGCTCCTCCCTACGTCGTTTCGACAAACCTGTCGTCATCCAGGGGCACGGGCGGCGTGCTGATCCACCACCATTTTATGTGTTGTGAGCGATAGCTGGGTCCGCCCAGAACAGAGTTCCCAGCATCCCAGCTGCGGGTGTCGCCATCTTGAAAATGGGCAAACTGCCCTTACATTAATAACCTATTACCTTTGATCTCACTGTCGGATCCTACTCCGACATATAGATACAAAAGATCACGGCCGGGATATCCACTCACTATGAGTGAACCTATTCAGTATAAATCATTGTAACATATCAGTGACATTAACGGAGTCCGACTGGATCTGAACTCTCGGCATCTCCGCTACACATATCACCATATTGAAAATGGGCAAACCGCCCTCACATCCAAAACACTGACTAGCGTTGGCAATGTCAGACGTAAATCAGATATGTAAACTAAAAAGGGATCCAACTAAACAGTTAGCTCACTGTGAGTGAAACTTGCATTAAAATAGCAAGCACACTACGCCCATATGCATCCTAAATATACAGGCACATAAGATATAAGGCTACAGAAATACTATACGTTGGTTGAAATCAAACCTAATATGATATAAAGGGGTTCACATCCCTACCCCACATTTCCTGGATATATCATAACGTATAAATGTATTCCAAGCCATTAAAATATTTAAAAATGTTAAGTGTTTCTCCATATGCTAGATAGGTGTAATGTGACCGCCACCCTGTGGACAGATTCACGATTACACTCATTGTTTCTTAATATAAAAAAACCATGGCCATCTGCATATGGAATGTCACTATGGGAGAAGGAACTAAAAAATAGAAAGAAGGGAATTATTGGAGAAAGGTAATTGTAAACCAAATATCTAAGCGAATTGGATCTGTCTGTTGGATTCTATGAGCATATATATTCACCATAAATGTATGGGTGCCGCCAAAGCACACACCCCGACACCATAATGAAAAAACACATGTTCAACAAACCTGATGTGTACTCAAATGAACCCATAGACATCCCCAAGGGCGACCCCCTTAAGATGTCCATGGATCAATGCACTACACCAATCTGAATGTGTATAACTGGAGTATTTGTCTCTGTGCCATAGGTCCCCTAAGGGTATCGATAGTGATGGAATGGGGATGTACCGAGAGCTCAGATCCAGTTTACATTGCTATACAGAAATTATATCCACCTAGCTGTTATCGATGAATGCATTGACATCAATGTCGACGTTAAGCCCATAAGGGGTATAGCAGCGGACCTTATGGATCCAGCTCATTTCCATGCGGGATATTTCCCTGACTAGAGACCCACCCCTCCAATGAGGACTATACCTGTCAATTCCTAAAAAGGAAGTACCCTCTGGATTGCGCTGGTGGTGTAAGTCATAATGCTTGGATACCGAATGATATTGGAAGCCACTCTTAATGTTAGCTATGTGTTCTCCAAGTCTTATTTGCATGGTCACACCAGTTGCCTGCTGGAGGTCATTTTGTAGGGCTCTGGCATTGCTCATCCTGTTCCTCCTTGTACAGGAGCAGATACCGATCCTGCTGATAGGTTAAGGACCTTCTACAGCTCTGTCCAGCTCTCCTAGAGTAACTGCCTGTCTCCTGGAACCTCCTCCATGCTCTTAAGACTGTGCTGGGAGACACAGCAACCCTTCTGGCAATGGCACGTATTGATGTGCTATCCTGGAGGAGTTGGACTGCCTGTGCAAACTCTATAAGGTTCAGGTATAACCCCATGCTACCAGTAGTGACACTGACCCTACCCAAAGGCAAAACTAGTGAAAAACTGTCAGAAAAGATAAGTAGGGAAAAAAATGCCAGTGGCCTCCACCTGTAAAACCATTCCTGTTTTGGAGGTTGTCTCATTGTTGCCCATCTAGTGCACCTGTTGTTAATTTCATTAACACCGAAGCAGCTGAAACTTATTAACAACCCCCTCTGCTACTTAACTGACCAGATCAATATCCCAGGAGTTTAATTGACTTGATGCTATACTCTGATTAAAAAGTGTTTCTTTAATTTTTGTTAGCAATGTATATATATATATATATATATATATATAGATAGATATACTGTATACTCATACTTGTATTTGTGGCAGAACCCATCGGACCCATGAAGAAAGTTCAGCTCAATGGTCCAAAGAAGCGAATGGTACTCATTGAGAATCTACGGGAGTCTCAGCCATACAGATACACTGTGAAAGCCTGTAATAGCGCTGGCTGGGGACCAGAGAGAGAGGCTTCCATGAACCTTGCAACCCAACCAACTCGTCCAATGTCCAGTGAGTACATCCAAAGCTGATGTGATCAATATCACACTACACAATACAAAGGTTACAATCTTGTGTAATTGTATTAAAGCATTTGCGAGGTTGAGGCTACCACACATGACACTGTTAGGTCTGAGCGGCTTGAAGGAAATCTATATTGGTTCAGTACTTTATTTATTGTGGTCAGGACTAAGAAAAAAAAACATTTTTAAAGTTTTCTTTTTAAGTCAGGTAAATTTGACATTTTATTTTTATATTGAGCATATTTGAGCCAGCAAGTGGTGCTGTAGGCATCTTTCATGTTTTCCAGGCTCAGTATTTGCTTCTTTGATTTAAAATCCAATTGTTTACTGAATTCAATAGGGAAAGTTGAAATGTACAAATACAGGTTGATTTGCATTGCAATGACTCAAAGCAGTGCCTCAAGACAGGTAGTTCATGTGGTCCTGTACCGTTTTCTACCCACAGTTATCTGGGAATTTGTCATTGCAAATTTATAGTACAAAGCATACTCCATATATAACACCGGTACTAAGCATAACACCAGGCAAACGGCTGAATACAGAAGCAATTTTACCTGTCAGATAAATTGTATTTCTGTTGATGCGTTTCTGACATTTACAGTATCCATCACACAGCACTGTTTGGCAGGATAGGAGACCTGTCTACAGTTTCTTTTTAATATTGGTACATTTGGTGGTACTTTACGTCAGAAATACTTACTGAGAGTTTTGTGAGAACTGCTTTTGTAACTCTCACTGCTCTTACTCGCAGTTCCTATTATTCCGGATGTTCCAATTATTGACGCAGAGGGTGGAGAGGATTATGACAGCTATCTCATGTACAGTACAGATGTGCTGCGATCTCCAGTGGGAAGCAAGAGACCCAGTGTGTCTGATGAATCAGGTAAGTAGATCCCTTTATAATGACATATAGCTTAGTGGGAAGGGTGGATATTTAGAACAGTCCAGACCTGCCTGTTGCTGATGTTGTCTCATTAATTCTACTTCATACAGACCAGACAACAGGTTTTTAGTTACATAGTGCAGTCTCAGTCTGCCGGCTGTTAGCAACACACTGTCCCCTCAGCTTACAATTTATATTTCCCACCCACCCTTTTCCCTTAAATGTTTGCCCCCCATCTAAGTCACCCCTGTCCCTTGAAGGCCGGCGCTGGAAATATGTCCCCCTCCTGGGCTCAGGACTGGATCTACGTCACATCACATGGAAGCTCCCTGAAGAGGTCATCCCACGACTGTCCGTCAGCAGTGCCATGTCCACCGACACAGAGAGCCTCCAGGACCAAGTGGACAGTGGCAGTTTCTTGGTGAGGAGAGGGACCATGCGTGCTCCAGCAACAGCAGAAGATAACAGCAAGATGGTGGGGGTGTCAGGTATTGTATGTTTGTCTCCCTTCCCTTACCCCCCTCCCATCAGTGTAAAGTGCTAACAGCCTGCAGTTGCATGATTGTCTTGTCTGCACTTGTAATCGGTATGGTGACTTAATTCATGGAAATTGGGACTATCAGCTGAACTTCTGTTCTGGAAATACTTTTCTGCTTATGCTAATGTACACTGCATACATACAGTACATAAAGTAATATACACTATATGGCCAAATATATGTGAACACCAAACTATCACACCTATATTATGTGACCAAATGTGTGCGGACATCCCTCCAAATCATCGAGTTAGGTGTTTCCAGTGAAGGATACTGTTAACACTACAGCATACTAAGACATTTAAGACTCTTCTGCACTTCCAAACTAGTGACACTGAATGACTATACCCCTGTGCACAAAGATAGCTCCATAGGAAAATGATTTGTGAGGAGCTCTAGTGGCCTGCACAGAGTCCTAACCTTAACACAACTGAACGCCTTCAGGAAGAATTGGAATGCTGATTGTGAGTCAGGACTTCTCATCCAATATCAGTAAATTACCTTACAAATGCTCTTTTTGGGCACAGTTCTTATGGACACACTCCAAAATCTTCTTGAAAGCCTTTCCAATAGGAGTTTAGACTGTTTTCACTGTGAGGGGACATGGAATAGGACTCCATTTTAATGCCAATCGTTTTGGATTGGGATGTCCAACAGGTTTGTATAGGCAGGATGGTCATGTCAGATATCCACATATTTTAGCCATATAGTGTATATTGATTTACATATACACATTTCAGCTTATACTGCATGAAGAAAATATATTTTGTGGCTTTTCTGCCCTATATAGACAAGAAAGTTATGAAAAATCAAACATTTTAAGAGAACAGTTTTTATTTCAAATTTGACTAATTTAAACAGCATTAGCAGAACAGTAGCAGTGAGATAGAGGCGTATGGACATTCATACAACTCCAAAAATTATACAGGCGTGGGAATTTTTGTCATGCAGTATAATAATTGCTTGAAATATGGTGGATGATCATGTCTTTTACTTGCTAGTTTACAGCAACCTTTTTCCACTTAAGGGCCGGATTCAATGTATGGAATGCATGGAGGGCCGCATTCACCCGCTAATAAATGAAGATAACATTACACAGCCCCCGCACCTCTGGCCCCCTTTAAATTACACAGCCCCCGCACCTCTGGCCCCCTTTACATTACACAGCCCCCACACCTCTGGCCCCCTTTACATTACACAGCCCCCCACCTCTGGCCCCCTTTACATTACACAGCCCCCGCACCTCTGGCCCCCTTTACATTACACAGCCCCGCACCTCTGGCCCCCTTTACATTACACAGCCCCCCGCACCTCTGGACCCCTTTACATTACACAGCCCCCTGCACCTTTGGCCCCCTTTACATTACACATTCCCCTGCACCTCTGGCCCCCTTTACATTACACAGCCCCCTGCACCTATGGCCCCCTTTACATTACACAGCCCCCTGCACCTCTGGACCACTTTACATTACACAGCCCCCACACCTCTGGACCCCTTTACATTACACAGCCCCAACACCATTGAACCCCTTTACATTACACAGCCCCCATACCTCTGGACCCCTTTACATTACACAGCCCCACACCTCTGGACCCCTTTACATTACACAGCCCCCTGCATATTACACATCCCCCCTGCACATTACACACCCCCCCGGCACATCACACAGCCCTCCCTGAATATTACACAGCCTCCCCCTGCATGTCACACAGCCCCAGCCCCCCCCCCCAGCTGTGTAAGCACGGAGGGATGGGGCGCTTCAAATTTTATTTTGTTTACCACTGTCCCTTTGAAAAAAAATTCTGATCACTTTTACTGCTGTCAGAAGGAATGTAAACATCCCTTGTGACAGTAATAGGCATTGACAGGTACTAAGGGACCCCAAATCCCTCCTTCTGTAAACCGGAAGTGGTGTCATGATATCGCTTCCGGGTTACTAGATCCGAGACCCAATCAAAGCCGATTCTATATTCTATTACTGAAATACATATATATAAGAAAAATTGTGCAATGGCAATATATGAAGAGTGCTGATCGACTTATGATGGGTAAATTGACACAAATCAATCTACATGTGTGAGAGCCAAAGCAATTACCTTTATTCTAGTACACGGTACCCCAAAAAATTCGAAATAAGTAGAAATAAATAAAAAAAAATTACAATGCATAAGTGATGCACAACTGTGAAGAGGCTGAGAACACAAAAATGTATAAAAAGGTAAAAAAAAATAGATAGAGCATATCTACTGTAATTGTTACAAAAGCCATTATCTTTATGTTGCAATATTTGACCATATATTGGACAAAACTTGTAACCATGACAACCATGGGGGTATTTTTTTATCATTAGTGTACAGAAATGCCATGTTCTACCCATGTGGTTGACTTACTGATATTCCCATCAGTTTTTCTCTTTTTCAACCTTGAGACGATGTGACTATAGCAGACCCCCCAACTTAGCACTCAGAAAGTAATGCTATGTCATTAAGTTGGATACAATTCTATTCCTTATTTCCCAAATGTACCAAGGCAGTGAAGTAATATTCATGATAGGAGTGTGTACAGACTATCTGGGAGTAATTAAGCAACAATCAACCAAAATTTAGACTTGGTTCATCCCTTCCTGTGTTCCTTCCTTTGTATTACATGCGTCATCAACCTGTATTGATGCAGATTTTCATGTGCTGCCATTGACATCAATGGGCCCCGTAACACACTTTAATACATCAACAGACAACACACTATAATGCATCACACAGATTTGAACTATCACCCTTTAAAACAATGGCTGACCTGTGTACATGCAATAATCTGTGTTATGACACATAGATATCCTAAGACTTCGATGAAGCACACATCATCAAATTCCTTCTCTTATTTTAGAACAATTCCTTAATGGGCGCATGGACTTTTCTTTCCCCGGATCCGTAAGCAGCCTGACTCGTACAGGAACTCTTGGCTACCAACAACTCAATCCTAGCGTGCACCATGAAACATACAGGTTTGGCAGTACCAGTTCTCAGCACTCAACGGTCCTTTCAGGACATGGTAAGTAATATGTCATGCACTAAGGCCCATGATTTCCTTTTTGTCCTCTTCTTTTACATTTACTTTATACCATTTTCATCCATTCTCCTTTCTAGTGCAACCTGTATACTGTACGTGTTGTCAACTGAAATCATTACTTTCTCAATGCTTGACATCTCTTGCATTCATTTACTCTTCCGTATTCCAAACTCTGCCAGTCATAGTGGAGAAAACAAGCGTATGCCTATTAAAAATTAGAATAATGCATAACACCCAAGTGTATTAACCCTGGCACAAAAAATACTGGAGGTTTTATCCCAGCACGCAGATAATAACTTTTGTTTGCTAGTGGTAAATGGGCAGTAAAATAGATGTAAGTCATTTTTTACGTGAACTTGTGCCCAGACTATGCACATAAAAAGTATTTACATATTCTGAACAAGCATTAAAAGTACTTTAACCACTTGCCTATTGGGCACTTTCACCCCCTTCCTGCCCAGGCCAATTTTCAGCTTTCAGCGCTGTCCTACTTTGAATGACAATTGCGCGGTCAAACAACCCAAATTACATTTTTATCATTTTTTTCAGACAAATAGAGCTTTCATTTGGTGGTATTTAATCACCACTGGGTTTTTTATTTTTTGCTAAACAAACAAAAGAAGACCAAAAAAAAAATGTTTTTCTTTGTTTCTGTTATAAAATTTTGCAAACAGGTAATTTTTCTCCTTCACTGATGTGCACTGATGAGGCTGCACTGATGGGCACTAATAGGCAGCACTGATAGGCTGCGCTGATGGGCACTGATGAGGAGGCACTAATAGGCGTCACTGATGGGCACCAATAGGCATCACTGATGAGCACCGATAGGTGTCACTGATGGGCACTGATAGACAACACTGATGGGCACTGATAGGCAGCAATGATAGGCTGCACTGATGGGCACTGATAAGCGGCACTGATAGGCATCAATTGGCACTGATTTGCAGCCCTGATTTGCATCACTGATGGGCACTGTTGGGGCTGCCCTGATCATCAGGACAATGATGATCAGTGCCCTTATGATTAGTGCAGATGTCCCCTTTCACACAAGCCAGTTACCGGCTCTCTTCTCTCCTCATGCCGTGCAAGTGTGAGGAAAGGAATGCAGATAACTGGCAAGTGTGTTTACATCATGATCAGCTTTGATTGGACACAGCTGATCACGTGGTAAAGAGCCGCTGATTGGCTCTTTACCACGATCTGTGATCAGCTGACGTCTTATGACGCCCTTATGACGCATTGTGGAGAAATTCGTCTTCAAATTCAAAACAGAAGAACTAAAATCTTCTATTACTTTCTATTGGAACAGAGGCTTGGCAGCCTGTTAGCTTTCTGATGTAAACACACAGCAGGTGTTTCCAGGCCTTTAGAAATGGACTAAACCTGACTTTAGAGGCTTCCTTGTAATGTTTGAGGATGAATTACTTCACAGTACAAGCAGCTAGAGGGGTCCGGGAGGGCTTGTTTTAAAGCTTTTTTGATTGATTTTCATTTTTAAAGAATATGTAAACCCAAAGTGTGTTTTTCAATATGTTTGGCATTGTCTTACTGTATAAAGCAATCTTAATCAAATCATTTTTGTGAATATATTACAAAGATTATTGCCTGAAAAACCTGAAAGTAAGAGAAATTCCAGCTGCAGGCTGCCAACACTGGGGCACACTGCCTCATGGTTAGCAGCACTGTTATCGGCCAGTTACATGGCACCTTCAGTGGGCCCTTGGGCTGCCTATTAGGTAATAGATAACAGGTAGGCAGCCCAAGGGCCAACTAATGGAGCGCACATGGCAGGCTGACAACGCTGCTGTTATTTGCTTGAGAGGCAATGGATTGGCATTGTCAGCCTGCAACAGGAAGTACTAATAAAAGCAGCATCTCCAGGTAAAAAATATTGCAACCGATTCACGAAAAAATTATTTGCATTTAGAAAGCTTTATTTAGTGAGACATGATGCAATACTGAAAAACAGATTTCAAGTGTACATACCTGTACACCTTTAAGAGATGCTGTCATTTCACTCACTCAGGACAAAGAGACAGTGAGGGGTTGATTTACTAAAACTGAAGAGTGCAAAATCTGGCGCAGCTCTGCATAGAAACCAATCAGCTTCCAGTTTTTTCTTTTGTCAAAGCTTAATTGAACAAGTTGACATTAGAAGCTGATTGGCTGCCATGCACCAGATTTTGCACTCTACAGTTTTAGTAAATTTACCCCATTGTATCTCTTGATAGCTGACCCCCCCCCCCCCCCCTCACAGATCCACATTGCCTTGCTGCCTCCCACTCTGAATGGGAAAAGTGACAGTGTCTCTTTAAATAAAATTGAAAACTCTATGCCAGCATTATACACTTCAAGGGTCGTTTCACACCAGGAATCGCACAGGAACACACCATGCATTCCTGTGCAGTTCTGTGTCGGATACAGAGCACCAAAAGTAGTGCATGCACTACTATAGGAAACTCACTGCAACTGCATTGCATGGTACTTCTGTACTATGCAATCTGGTTTGGGCAAACACAACGGGTTTGTGACCTGCGTTTAGGGTGTCGTTAACGAAATATTTGTCTTTGAGGGTAGAGATTGTTTGTAGACAGGAGGTCAAAGGGGCAGATAGGAAGGTTTTTCTTCCAAGCTGCCCAGCTTGTTTGAGAGGATGGTGGGCCCTGTTGGGGGCCTGGGCTGCTACCTTGGGATGCGGCCTGATGGTTGCTTCCGTATGTGATCCAGAAAAGTGGGTAATAAAGGAGCGCCCGGTGTCTAGTAAAAATAAATATAAAAATGTTTTCTTGATTAACTTAATATTGACACCCGCTGCAGATCACAATGGCAGTGTGTTTTGAACTTGGTTTGGGAAACTTGCACGGAACGTGGGTTTCCCGTCCCACATTCTGGTGTAAACTGGCCTTGATATCTAATCGCCTGGTTAAACCGTCAGACAGTTTCTTATTGCTCACGGGAACTCTTTTGTTGAGATATTTTTGTTTGATTTTCTGGCTCTGCACACTCACTGTGGGCATCAGTGGCGGCAGATGCTGTATATTTTTGGGGGGTGGCATACAAGACAACTGTCGCCAACCTCATCCCCCTCCTAGGGTCAGTCCGTTGCTTACTCGTCTGTCCCCCCACCAGCCCAGCACTTACCCCATCTAGCAGCTCCTTCCTGCGTCTCCTCCTCCTCGCCTCACCCTGCGTCTCCGGCTTCATGGCAGCTTCGTCCGGGCGGCTTCCCTCCTCCTTCCATCGGCGGGCCAATATGATCACTTCTCCTCTCGGCCAATCGGGTCAAAAGACCGGCTTTCCAATTGTCTGGGAGCAGAATCAGGAAGACAATAGCGAATATTTATTTTCTATCGCCACACAACTGGGTGGGCTCAGGGCGCAGTGCTCTGCGACCCGAACCCACCCCCTTTTGAAGCCAATTAGAGCCTCAGGTTCCAATCATGTGCTTCAAAAAATAAAAAATAAACCCCATTGAAATCCATGCGTCCGGCACCCTACATGTAGATTAGGGGCTGAACGCATAAATTAGGGGGGGTGGCACCCCTGCGACCAGTATGGACGGGCCGCCACTGGTGGTCATTATGTTTAGGTGCCACTTTCCCTTTCAGTTTCTTTTTTTTTTTAACAGTTCAAAACTTTATTGAAAATTTTCAAAAACACAATACAGACATAGCTGAAGTACACCATTAGTGCACTACAGGCAAAGAGGTAGAATCTGTATGAATTTCACAGAAGGTATACTGCAGTGACAAAATCAGGACATAAAAAGACCTGGCACATACCATCTGAATGAAAAAGCCTTTAAAGGCACATAAAAGAAAAAAGGAGGGGGGTAGAGAGAGAGAGACAGTCAATTGGAGTCCAACCATGCAGACCAAATTGTATTGTATTTGGCTGGGCAGCCTCTGCTCATATATGTCAGTTGGTATATGAAGAGTGCAGATCTAATAGCTGGGCACCAATCACAGTAAGAAAGTGGGGGTGGAAAGTTTTAATTTAAGGAGAAATGCCCTTTTGGCATAGTAGGAGATAGAACAGCAGCAGTTTAACATGTTTAGAGGGAATATAAATATAAAGGGAATCATAGATGCCTAACAACAAAACAATGGGAACCAGAACCAGCAATAATTTCAGTGCCAAAGCTAATCAGGACATAATTTGCTTCCAGTAATCAAGAATAAAGGGGCAGCTCCACACCATATTGTTTCATTTATATTATGGAGAAAGGGGGCACTGGAATAAGTAGAGGGGAAAACTCCAAATTTCCAGTTAGATAGGAATTGTTGTAGGGACTAGGAGATGTCATTGCTGGGGAATCCAAGATATACAGTATAGGAAGTCAGGAGCTCATCCATCGAGGACCACCAGAGTGTACCGACTGGAAAAAAAGAAATTACTGATGCCCATCAATTTTCCTTTGGGAATTACTAAAAAATTACTCCTAGTCCTATACAAATCTGAATCTAAAATTTTACTTGTATTGCATCTCCACTATGTCTTTTGCTCTGCATCCTTACTGTCACATCTCCTATTCTACTGTTCCTGGGTCTTATATCTTACTTACAGTCTTTTTTTCACTACCCTTTATGCAGAACGGGTTGGTGGAGGGTCCCTGCCTTCCACAAAGGAGAGACGTGGTAGACACTTTGTTGGGGCAAAGGTGAAGGGTTACCATGCATTCCGGGACACAATAACCATGCCTGACAGTCGAAGAGGGTCGCATATGGTGATAGGTACCATGGAAACGTGTCACCCTCATGCTGATTGGTCATTGCTTTCCATGGATGCTTAATCCCATTGTCATTGTTCAACCCTGATCAGTCATAATCAACCTACCTGGTAAAGACCGTGTTGCTTTATGTACTAGTACCAAATGATGATCCGCATCAATGCGTTCATCTGACTTCACCCCCTCAGAGGCTAGCCCCTTATTTTTTCAGGCATCATCCAGGGGTCAACATCTTATTCCTAGACACAGTAGACAGTAGAGTTTATATTCTTGGCTGCCTGTATAGCTCACAGATAGGAGACTGAGGAAATGCTTCCTCCTAGTTGTATCACACCAATAACATTATTTTCCCAGACTGCACTTCTCAGGCCTAGGCAGAGTCACCAAGGGCCACTTTTTACTGATACAAGGTACAGTGTTAAGACAAATCATACAGACATGTGAAATTACTAAAAGGTCTACTTAAAGTCAAGTAGTATCGGCTAATCTTGCAATTCTTCCCCCATTATATAGGAAATAGCAGGACAAGGGCTCCAAGGCTTTTAGCAACTTAATTGGAAGGGTAATCTGTGCAAAACAATGGAGTAAATGTACTCTAGGTTTAGAAAAGAAATATGTATTCACCTTAGTGAAGTGAGCATTCCAAAACTGCAACACAGTCTTCAGGTTATGTTGGGCACATTGCATGCTTGCTTTCCCTTATACATTGTCAGATTGGTCTGCTGTACATTTATAATGACTTCCATTGTGCTGGTGCACTATACAGCAGTCCTCTCTGATAGTGAATGAGTTAACACAGCTGCTGGCTGAATAATGCCCCACACTCATGCTCGGCTGAAGCCTCTCAATTCATAGCCAGAGAGACAATTTTCTGCTGGTGTCTCTGGGCCAGGAGGGGTTAATTTTGCACTGCTGTAACTACCTATACTCCAGCCTGGACTTGGCTATGCATGTGGGTCCAGTGCCTGCTTAGCACTGTGGAGGATATGTGTCTTGCCAATCCTGAAGCTTATTAAAAATGCCAAGACCAGCTTTGATGGCTTCTGAAGAGTACCCGTGGAAGCCAAGTAGCTAATAGACCCATGTTACTGTGGAGATAGAAGACTCTGCTTTTCAAAGACTCTGAATGAGTGGGAGAGATTTTTACTGCTCCAGGTGGATACACTCCAACAATCCGTAATGACAGGACTACCGTGGGTGCCAAGCAATGCACGTAGCATATGAAGAGGAAAAAATAAAAAAAATGGACAGCCGCACTCCAAAAAAACTTTGACGGTCGCCTTTATTGTAAAAAGATGGAAAAATTACACCAAAATTCATCACAGCATAGCCAGGGCAACTGCTTACATGTTTCACACTGAAGGTCAGTGCTTAATCATAGCTTTGATTAAGCACTGACCTTCAGTGTGAAACATGTAAGCAGTTACCCTGGCTATGCTGTGATGAATTTTGGTGTAATTTTTCCATCTTTTTACAATAAAGGCGACCGTCAAAGGTTTTTTGGAGTGCGGCTGTCCATATTTTTTATTTTTTTCCTCTTCATATACTCTGAATGAGTGGGGTGCAGCTTTGCTTCTCAAAGGCTCCCGATGAGTGAGGTGTCGCTCTGCTTCTGTAAGGCTCTGAATGAGTGAGGTGCCACTCTGCTCCTCAAAGGCTCTGAATTAGCAAGGTGTCTCTCTCTGCTCCTCAAAGGCTCTGAATTAGCAAGGCGTCTCTCTCTGCTCCTCAAAGGCTCTGACTTAGCAAGGTGTCTCTCTCTGCTCCTCAAAGGCTCTTGATGAGTGAGGTGTTGCTCTGCTTCTTTAAGGCTCTGAATGAGTGAGGTGCCACTCTGCTCCTCAAAGGCTCTGAATTAGCAAGGTGTCTCTCTCTGCTCCTCAAACGCTCTGAATAAGCAAGGTGTCTTCTGCTCCTCAAAGGCTCTACATGAGTGAACTACCATTTGGCTTCCCAAAGACTCTGAATTAGTAAGGTGTCTTTCTGCTCAAAGGCTCTGAATGAGTGAGGTGATGCTCTACTTCTCAAAGGCTCTGAAAGCGTGAGGTGCCGCTCTGCTTCTCGAATGTTCTGAATGAGTTAGGTGCTGCTCTGCCTCTCAAAGGCTCTGACTTGGTATGGTGTCACTCTGTTTCTCAAAGGTTATGAATTAGTATGGTGTCACTCTGCTTCTCAAAGGCTCTGAATGAGTGAACTACCACTTGGCTTCTCAAGGGTTCTGAATAAGTGGGGTGCTGCTCTACTTCTCAAAGGTTCGGAATAAGTGAGGTGCTGCTCTACTTCTCAAAGGCTCTGAATGAGTGGGATGCCGCTTTGCTTCTATAAGGTTCTGTATGAGTGAGGTGCCACTCTGCTTCTTAATAACTATGAATTCGTAAGATGTCACTCTGGTTCTCTAAGATTATGAATGAGTGAGGTGTCATTCTGCTTCTCAAAAATTTTAAATGAGCGAGTTGCTGCTCTGCCTCTCAAAGGCTCTGACTAAGTATGGTGTCACTCTGCTTCTCAAAGGTTCTGAATTAGTGAGGCGTCACTCTGCTTCTCAAAATTTCTGCATGATTGAGGTATGGCTCTGCTTCTCAAAGATTCTGAATGAGTGAGCTGCTGCTCTGACTTAGTAGGGTGTCACTCTGCTTCTCAGAGGTTCTGAATGAGTGAGGTGCTGCTCTCTTTCTCAACCAGCCACTCTGCTTGTAACCAGTAAGCTTAAATTCAATGCTCCAAAGATATACATGTAAAGTTTGTGGCTTACAATACAAACCTGTTAGTACCTTTTATGTGGAATCTGTTAATGACTTCCAATGGCACTCTGTACAGGGGCATCAGGACAAAGCCGACTGGGACTACCTCCACTTATGATGGGGAGTGGAAGAGGGCGCACCCATTCAGAGGATGTGCGGGATGCTCTCAGCAGTTTGGATGTGGCCATACAGGGTGAGTATTTTATTCTTCCACTAACAGATAATAAAACACCTAACTCTCACAATTCTATTTTGTAATCATTTTCTCATGTCCCACTAGAATCCCGCCTTTCTCCTGGAATCCCAGACACCCCCACTCGCTTGGTGTTCTCCGCGTTGGGGCCCACGTCCTTAAAGGTCAGCTGGCAGGAACCACAGTGTGAACGAGAAGTGCTGGGGTACAAGGTGCACTATCAACTGCTCAATGGAAGTACGTAAACTTGAATTTAGAAGGCCTGATTTACTAAAGTGAGAAGTGAGTTGATGCTGTATAATACAGGATCAGATATATATTCTAGAATCAGATATATAATACAGGATCATATATACAGTATGTGCTATACAGGATCAGATATATAATACTGGATCAGATATACAGTATGTGCTATACAGGATCAGATATATAATACAGGATCAGATATACAGTATGTGCTATACAGGATCAGATATATAATACAGGATCAGATATACAGTATGTGCTATACAGGATCAGATATATAATACAGGATCAGATATACAGTATGTGCTATACAGGATCAGATATATAATACAGGATCAGATATACAGTATGTGCTATACAGGATCAGATATATAATACAGGATCAGATATACAGTATGTGCTATACAGGATCAGCTATATATTATAGAATTTAAAATATAAAATAGCTGCGCTGCAATGTGATTGGGCAAATAGTTGACCAAATGTATAGAGAGTGCTAGAAAACAAAATAATACAACATGTGCAAGAAAATCCAAATGAAATGAATCAATGAAATATATGCATAACATAAATATAAAATGTATAATAGAAACCAGGCGATATGATAACCAGCCTGCCTACTGGAATGAAATATAATGAAATGACAAAGTCCAGCTAATAAATGCGTTTTAATAAAAGTAGAAAAGGTGTACACTTACAATAAGTATATCTTTAAAATAGCGTATAAAAATGTAAAGCTGGCTGGCTCACACAGCCCGTTGCTTCCGGGACCTTGCGTTGTTGTCGCAGTGACGTCAGCACGCCACTCCTACTTTTATTAAAACGCATTTATTAGCTGGATTACGCTATGGGAGCTTTTTTTTCTTTGCTATACTATGTGGAATCTCTGACACACGAATTACACCAAGCCTAAGACCAAGGAGCTGGGACACTAGTTGAGGAGCCTAGAGACCCGGGCTGGGGTATAAGCCACATGCGAATGTGATCTCCTTATACAAGATCAGTGGATCTGGTAAACGGCAGTGATTCTATTGGTGAAGGAATCTTTTCTATCCCAAATTGACCACTTTTTCCTTGGGTGCATGTCTGTTTGAAGTCACAGATTTTGTATACGAAGAGGACTTTGTCATTTCAGTTAATTTATGTGGAACTTTTTAGTGCAGCTAATTTGCTTTCTAACAGTTTTGTCAACTGTGGACTAAGAAGTCCCCTGTTTTCATCTCACAATTGGAGACTGTTTTTTTGGTGACTACCCAAACGGGTGGATATTTCATTCCAGTAGGCAGGCTGGTTATCATATCGCCTGGTTTCTATTATACATTTTATATTTATGTTATGCATATATTTCATTGATTCATTTCATTTTGGATTTTCTTGCACATGTTATATTATTTTGTTTTCTAGCACTCTCTATACATTTGGTCAACTATTTGCCCAATCACATTGCAGCGCAGCTATTTTATATTTTAAGTTTGTCTAGTGTGTCTATCTCACATGGTTGGTTGCGGCAGCAGCACATTTCACCATTAGTTTGTCACACAAACTGGTATAGTGATCAATTTCTAACGAGCACCTCCAGGGTTTATATTTTATGAACCATCTATATAAATTTTTCACTGAGTCTGAGACTGCGCAGTATTTTCCTTATATACATATATTATAGAATTAGATATATAATAAAGGATCATATATACAGTATGTGCTATACAGGATCAGATATATAATAAAGGATCATATATACAGTATGTGCTATACAGGATCAGATATATATTATAGAATTACATATATAATACAGGATCAGATATACAGCATGTGCTATACAGGATCAGATATATATAAAAGGATCAGATATACAGTATGTGCTATACAGGATCAGATATATATAAAAGGATCAGATATACAGTATGTGCTATACAGGATCAGATATATATAAAAGGATCAGATATACAGTATGTGCTATACAGGATCAGATATATATAAAAGGATCAGATATACAGTATGTGCTATACAGGATCAGATATATATAAAAGGATCAGATATACAGTATGTGCTATACAGGATCAGATATATATAAAAGGATCAGATATACAGTATGTGCTATACAGGATCAGATATATATAAAAGGATCAGATATACAGTATGTGCTATACAGGATCAGATATATATATAAAAGGATCAGATATACAGTATGTGCTATACAGGATCAGATATATATAAAAGGATCAGATATACAGTATGTGCTATACAGGATCAGATATATATAAAAGGATCAGATATACAGTATGTGCTATACAGGATCAGATATATATAAAAGGATCAGATATACAGTATGTGCTATACAGGATCAGATATATAATACAGGATCAGATATACAGTATGTGCTATACAGGATCAGATATATATAAAAGGATCAGATATACAGTATGTGCTATACAGGATCAGATATATAATACAGGATCAGATATACAGTATGTGCTATACAGGATCAGATATATAATACAGGATCAGATATACAGTATGTGCTATACAGGATCAGATATATATAAAAGGATCAGATATACAGTATGTGCTATACAGGATCAGATATATATAAAAGGATCAGATATACAGTATGTGCTATACAGGATCAGATATATATAAAAGGATCAGATATACAGTATGTGCTATACAGGATCAGATATATATAAAAGGATCAGATATACAGTATGTGCTATACAGGATCAGATATATATAAAAGGATCAGATATACAGTATGTGCTATACAGGATCAGATATATATAAAAGGATCAGATATACAGTATGTGCTATACAGGATCAGATATATATAAAAGGATCAGATATACAGTATGTGCTATACAGGATCAGATATATATAAAAGGATCAGATATACAGTATGTGCTATACAGGATCAGATATATGTATAAGACATGATCAGATATATTTATAATACAGGATTAGATATATAATAAGGATCAGATGTACAACATTGTTGTAAGTATATATTATAGTATCAGATGTATACTCTAGGATCAGATATAAGTGAAGCCCACTCTTCTTCCAGGTGATTCTCGGACTATCGATATTCCGAATCCCAGAGAGAACTCGGTGGTGGTGGAAGATTTGCTCCCCAACCATTCCTATATGTTCCGGGTGAAGGCACAGAGTGAGGAAGGATGGGGACCGGAACGGGAAGGTGTCATCACTATAGAGTCCCAGGTGGACCCGCACAGTCCTCTCAGCCCTGTACCAGGTACTTAAAAGCATTCGTTTATTAGTTGAACTATGATTATTGTATAATACCTAGTGCATGGAATAAAGGAATACACAGATGTGACCATTGCTGATAAAGAAATACATAATAAAAATGGAATCACAGTCAGTAAGTAATATAAAAATAATTAGTAATCAGAGAAGCAAACAGAAGTCCTGTACTGTGAAAAAGTCATTTATTATAATAAATATGTGCTCACAAAGTCCCATTCACACAGTCCAGGGAATATTTTTTTTCTAGGTTGTGTCTTGGGGTATGAATTGGGGGGAACATTGGGGGGAATTCAATAAAGCCCTAATGACACGTTTCTACAATGGCAGGTGGGGGCTGAGAACGTAGGGTCCATATGGACACTCTGCGTTTCCACAGCAGGTACATGAATCTGACACCCACACTGGCATTTGTCATGCAGAGGCATGTTGGAATTCTGGAGTGTCGTAGACACTATAAACTCCCCTGATCGGGATTTCATTTTTTATGATAGGTTTACATTAAATGACATTTCCCTGAAATACAGAGGTTGTCATTGAGGACCTCTATCTTACAATGCTAGTTGCCTGACTTCAGTACTATGAGTCACTGCCCAGGAACAAGCATGCAGAATAAAAATCACATTGAAGTCAGATCTTCTAATCTGCACAGTTTTTGAGAGTCATGCCCTGTACACACGGCCGGGAATCCCGTCTATTTGAAAACCGTTGGTTTTCCTGACGGGATTCCTGGCAAGCTTGCCTTGAAAAGCCGTGTATACAGACAGCCACTCAAAAGAACCGCCGTTCTTTTGAATGGCAAGAACGCAGTGACGTCATCGACTACGACAAGCCGGCGTCTCGTCACATTCAATTCCGTCACCGCCATCTTGCTACACCCCACACTAACTTTGTATGCTCCCGCGCATGCGTCGAAGTGTTATCGAGCATGCGCCGTTTCGTTACCCTTCAGGTAAGCATGCAGATGACCGGTTTTCTCGGCAGGAAACACTCTGCCGGGAATCCCGAGGGGAAAATAGAGAGCAGGTTCTCTATTTTTCCCGCAGGGATTCCCAGCAGTTTTCCTGTCGGGAAAGCATACACATGGCCGGGATTCCCGGCCAAAAGCTCTCCTGCCAGTTTTCCTGCTGGGAAAACCGGTCGTGTGTACGAGGCCTCAGTGACTAAGAATGTATTGAAGCCAATGGATCAGCATGACAGCCAGGGAACTAGAATTTCTACAACCATGTCCTTACTACAGGTCTTTAAAGTGTAAATTCAGCCAAAAAAACTTTTAACCACTTAAGGACCTTGCCTGTTTTTCAGATTTGGTGTTTACAAGATTAAAACAGTTTTTTTTGCTAGAAAATTACTTAGAACCCCCAAACATTATATATTGTTTTTTTTTCTAACATCCTAGAGAATAGATTAGCGGTCATTGCAATACTTTTTGTCACATCGTATTTGCGCAGCGGTCTTACAAGCGCACTTTTTTTGGAAAAATTTAAAAATAAGACAACAGTAAAGTTAGCCCAATTTTTTTTTATTGTGAAAGATAATGTTACGCCGAGTAAATTGATACCCAATATGTCACACTTCAAAATTCGTAGAATGGCGTCAAACTTTTACCCTTAAAAATCTCCATAGGCGACGTTTAAAAAATTCTACAGGTTTCATCTTTTGAGTTACAGAGGAGGTCTAGGGCTAGAATTATTTCTCTCGCTCGAACGATTGCGGGGATACCTCACATGCGTGGTTTGAACACCGTTTTCATATGCGGGCGCTACTCACGTATGCGTTCGCTTCTGCGCGCGAGCTCGTCGGGACAAGGCGCTTTAAAAAATGTTTTTTTTGTTTTCTTATTTATTTTACTTGATTCTATTTATTTTTACACTGTTTAAAAAAAAAATAAAAAAAAAATGGATCACTTTTATTCCTATTACAAGGAATGTAAACATCCCTTGTAATAGAAAAAAGCATGACAGGTCCTCTTAAATATGAGATCTGGGGTCAAAAAGACCTCAGATCAAATTTTTACACTAAAATGCAATAAAAAAAAAAAAAAATATGTCATTTGAAAAAATGACAAAAAAAAAATGTCCCTTTAAGACGTATGGGCGGAGCTGACGTTTTGACGTCAGCGCCACCCTGCTATGGTATGGAGACGAGTGGGGGCCATCTTCCCCTCACTCTTATCCATACCACAGAGGGAGAAGGACCCGATCGCCTCTGCCGCTACCGACGGCTCCGGTAAGCGGCGGAGGGCGCGGGAGAGCGGCGGGAGGGGGGGGGGCCTCTCCCGCCACCAATAACGGTGATCTCGCGGTGAATCTGCCGCAGAGACCACCATTATCGTAAACGGGACCGCTCACTGAAGAGATGCATATCTTGGTTGTGGCAGCAGCTGCTGCCGTTACCGAGATATCCATCTTTAAAAAAATGACGTATATATACACAGTGAGCGGTCCTTAAGTGGTTAAAATTGGAGAGATTTCCCCTCCCTTACTGTCACTGTGACAAGGGTTTCATCAGACAGGAAGTGAAAGAAATTCACAAATCACCATTTTAAATACAGTAAAAAAAGATCACACTTATTTTTAATGGGACATCTTCCAGTAATGCACTTCCTGTCCTAGGGTGACAACACTGACTGTATTGTACCTATGAAGCAGCAGTGTTGTCACCCTAGGACAGGACTACAGAAGATGTGTCTCTCCTCTTCTCTATAACTTGGGGGGGGGGGGATGTTCTGTATCCTTTCAGAGATAGCGGGTAACAATGTAACAGTCAGCGCAGGCAGAGGAATAGGAAGTTATCAGCCGATATGATTTTTGGTAAAATCTTTCAGTTTAAAATAGAAATGAAAGGCAAAACATTATTGCATTGATATAAAAAAAATCATTATAAATACCTTTTTTATAAATAATCACATTCCCTCTGTTCTCAGCTGCATAAGAGCTGGGGGAGGAGAAGCAGCAGCAGCACACTGAGCTTGCCAGTGAATGGCTGTGCCGCAGGGGTGTGTCAGGACAAGTCTGATCATTGAAGGAGAGTACACTTAGTTCCCAGCATAACTAGAGAACTGACCCCGGTGTGCTCTCCTGCTTAGTGTGGTCAGTTTCTAATAGGAAACAGGTATTTCACATAAAGGAAGCAATACAATGAGAACAGAATACTTTCTCCTACAAGTACATGGTACAGCAGGCACATATCAGGAATATGAAGTGTTGGGGTAACAAACACTTTAAACGTATGTTACTTTCTGCCTTGTGATCTGTTAGACTGCATTCACACCTGAGCGTAGCGCTTCGAGCGTTTTTACCGGCGTTTTGTTGCGCGAATCTACGCCCGTAGAAACGCTCGTTGTCGCGCTAGACGCTTGAATCGAGCGTTTCCATTACATTCTATGACTCCTAAAACGCGCAAATCTGCCCGAAAGGGTCCGGAACTTGTTTGAGCTTCAGGCGTTCGGCTTCAGGCGTTTTGGAGTGGAGATGTGAACCATCTCCATAGAGAATAATAGATTTTTTTTCCCCTCTAGCAATTTGTAGCTTCAGGCTTCAGGCTACAAAACGCTCAGGTGTGAATGCAGCCTTATTGTTTGAGTTTCCACTTTAATGTCTCTAATAACCCACCAATGTTTGCTAATTCTACTTCTCCTTGGCAGGATCCCCCTTCACCCTGAGCACTCCCAGTGCCCCCGGACCCCTCGTCTTTACTGCTCTTACCCCAGATTCACTGCAGCTGAGCTGGGTAAGACCAAGGAAACCTAATGGCACCATCCTGGGTTACATGGTCACCTGTGAAATGCTGCACGGAGGAGGTGAGTACTCCATTCAGATATCCATTCACTTTAAAGTGTTACTAATCCCAGAACCCTGCATTCACTATATCTGATCTCCCACAGTACACACAACATGGAAATGCAATTAATTTAGTAAATATAAACTGCTAAATACCTTTTCTCATCAGCAGTCTTATGATTTCTATCAGTGTCTGGTTAAAGCTTGTAGGAGTTTTCATTCTCCTCTGACTGTCCTATGAGGCTGCATGACCCCTGACCCTCTGTCTGGACAGTGCTAATTGGCCCTGAGCTGATCATATTCACCCCGCCCCCCAAAAAAAAGAAAGCAAAAACTCTCTAGCAATACACACTAAACTGAGCATGTGCAGAATGCCCGCAAGGCATATCAGCAGATAGATTGGGGACAGTAAAAGAAGGGGAGGGTCAGACAGCTTTTTTTACACAATACGCAGGATTAACCCCTTAGGTTCCACAGTGAGTATAACAAGCATGCTTTACTGCATATACAGACTGATTTTACTGTTGTGGGTTTAGTAACACTAAATACTGTTATCCCATGGTCTAAATTACTGCCCTATATCGATCCTAGGAGAGCCAAGAAATATATACGTGGAAGGTGATATGCCTGAGACTACGCTGACCGTTCCTTTCCTGAGCGAAAATCTTCCCTACAAGTTCAAAGTGCAAGCCAAAACAACGCAAGGCTTTGGGCCGGAGAGAGAAGGAATCATCACCATAGAATCTCAGGATGGAGGTGAGGAATAGAGGATTGATTTATGGAATACTATGGAATATACATCAGTTCACGTGTCTCAACCTTTCCTAAGAGACACACGGGAGGGCTGCCATTGCCAATCCCCTCCTGAAGATGCTAGTTTTCTGCTTCTGTTACAGCCATGCTGATAGGACAGTACAGAAAGCAATGATGATGTGCTAATAGTAGCAACCATAGGTGTGCACAGACTATTACATTAGGGTGCAGCTCAAACACATATGTGTGTGTGCATGTGTATGTGTACGGACGGTGTCAGTATTATTATTATTATTATATAGGATTTATACTACGCCCACAGTTTGCACAGCGCTTTACAACATGAGGGCAGAAATTACAGTTACAATACAATTCAATACAGGAGGAATCAGAGGGCCCTGCTCGTTAGAGCTTACAATCAAGGAGATTGTAGTGCAGAGATTGGTGTCAGTCGTTTTTATTTGTATTATTTTTTATTTTATTTTGTACAAATTTTTTAGGAGCTCCGTTCGGGGGCTTTGATGAAATATCAGGGGTTTAAACAGGGGGAACCTGTGCCACACAGGGTGATTTGGGTGTGCCCAGGCACGCTGGGCACACCCTGTGCTCACACCTATGGTAGCAACTAACTGCCACCAGACTAAAGATTAGTGGCTAAATCTTAAAGAGATGATTTCTCATTGGTTGTTATGGGTTAATACACCATGTACTTATTGTATATAGTGGTTCTATTCAGATTTGTGTCCTCTGTTCATTGGTATTGAACACTCTGTTATTGCTGCTGTTTAATAAATCTAATGGAGAATATGAGTAAAGAACAGCACACAGGAGAATCTACAGTACAAATGTACATAGGGTTGTGTATGCTGCCATCTAGTGGCGATAAAGGGTGGTGCATGTTCTCATTGTGTAATAAAAGGCATTGTATGCTGCCATCTAGTGATGATAAATTTGGTATTCTTTTTTTTATTTTTTATTTAATATCTTTGGTATAGCAATGTAGAAAAATTTCAGAAACCTTTTTTGTTAATTTTTTTTCTACTTTTTGTACAACACTGCTAAAAATTCTAGGTATGTACCACTCAATATATAGAATAAACTAGGTACCATAAAACAGTCTTGTGCTAACTTGTGGGGTTTTTTTTTTCTTAATTTCTGCTTCATACAGGAAACTTCTCTCAGTTTGGTACACAGCAGATCACACGGCGAGAGGTTTTCAATCTCCCAACAGAATTCAGTCAAACCAACGTTACTCATTCCACAATGTCAGAGCCTTTCTTCAAAGGTAAAATCTCATGAGAACGGTGCATATCTAGGATGTTCCAATAAAAATACTAACATGTCAGTGCTGTAGAGAATATATACATAATAAGAAAACCTATAAGAAAACTGGACCTGCATGAACAGAGGATTAAATCACTAAAGTGTAAAACATGTAATCAGTTACTGTTAATTATTTGATCATTAAAAAAAAAAAAAAAAAAGCCTCATTCACATGAGCATACCTAGACAGCAAAGGGCTGTCTTCACCCGCACAGGTGTTCAGTGCATCCCATCCATGTCTGTTGCAATGCGGGTGCCTGTCCCTGAACGCACACTGTCTGCAGGCATCCCATGCAGGCGAAACAGCCCTTCGCACAGGTGTCAGGATCGGGATACCTCTGTGAATACGGCCTTACTAAAGGTTTTGTCATGTACATTATTGTGCAAAGGTTTTAGGCAGGTGTGAAAGAATGCTGTAAATGAAGAATGCTTTCAGAAAAATAGGATTTTTATAACAGCTTACCTGTAAAATCCTTTTCTTGGAGTACATCACGGGACACAGAGCGACATAGTCATTACTAATGGGTTATATAGATACCGTCAGGTGCTGGCACTGGCAACTTCCAAAACCGGAAGTACCCTCCCCTATATAAGCCCCTCCCATCCGGGAGCACCTCAGTTTTGTAGCAAAGCAATAAGTGTCCCCAAAGAGGGGCGGGAGCTCTGTGTCCCGTGATGTACTCCAAGAAAAGGATTTTACAGGTAAGCTGTTATAAAAATCCTATTTTCTTTCTCGTACATCACGGGACACAGAGCGACTTAGTCATTACTAATGGGATGTCCTAAAGCAATGCCAAATGAGGGGGGGGGGATACACCATATATAAGCTGAGCGCTATCAGACATGAGGATCTTTTGCGGCCTGCAACACACTGCGCCCAAAGGCGACATCCTCCTGACTTCTAACGTCCACCTGGTAGAACCTAGTAAACGTGTGAACTGAAGACCATGTTGCGGCCTTACAGATTTGAGCCAGGGAGGCCTGGTGATGCACTGCCCATGAAGTTCCAACTGCTCTCGTGGAGTGCGCTCTAACTTTGAACGGAGGCGGTCTCCTTCTCAAGCCATAAGCTTGCATAATGACCTGTCGAATCCACTTGGCTAAAGTAGATTTTGACGCTGCCTGACCCTTTCTGGGGCCTTCCGGCAGAATAAACAAAGTAACCGTTCTGCGAATCTGAGCAGTGGCTTTTAGATAAGCTTTAACTGCTCTTACTACATCCAAAGAATGCAATAACTTTTCCTCTACCGAAGTAGGTTTGGGGAAAAAAGAAGGAAGAACCACATCTTGGTTCAAATGAAACCTCGATACCACCTTAGGAAGAAAGGCTGGATGAGGACGTAACACTACTCTGTCCTTATGGATAACCAGATATGGCTCCTTACAGGACATAGCTGCTAATTCAGATACTCTTTTAGCCGAACAAATGGCTACTAGAAAAATCAATTTCCTGGTGAGAAGCACCAAGGAAATATGCTGTAATGGTTCAAATGGTTGTTTCTGTAGAACCGACAGAACCAAGTTTAGATCCCATGGACATATGGGAATATTAACCGGAGGACTAATACGCATCACTCCTTGTATAAAGGCTTTGACTAGTGAATGCGAAGCCAAGGGCCTTTGAAAAAATATTGACAAGGCCGAAATCTGACCCTTGATAGTACTCAAGGCAAGCTTCCTATCTACAGCCCACTGTAGGAAGTCCAGAATCCTACCTATTACGTACTTATGTGGATGCCATTTCTTGGCCTCACACCACGCGATGTACGCCTTCCAGATTCTATAGTAGATCTGCCTGGATACCGGCTTCCTGGCATTGATCATGGTAGATACCACAGCATTAGAGAGCCCTCTCTTTTTTAGAATGTGGGCTTCAATAGCCAGGCCGTCAAACCTAGGGCTGGTAAGGAAGGGTGGTATATCGGTCCTTGCGAAAGCAGGTCCGGACGACGTGGGAGAGTCCAAGGACTCCCCACTGAAATTTTACAATCTCCGCGTACCACGCTCTTCGGGGCCACGCTGGAGCCACCGGAATCACTGTTTCTTTTCTACCCTGATTCTGCGGAGTAATCGAGGTAACCATTGTGGCGGTGTGAATGCATATATCAGCTTGAACTGATCCCAAGGGAACACTAGGGCATCCGAGCCGCAAGCTAGGGGATCCCTTGTCCGAGAGACAAACCTGTCCCCCTTTGCGTTGAATCTGGATGCTAGAAGATCTACATCCGATGTTCCCCACCGCTGACATATTGTCCAGAAAACCTCGGGGTGAAGGGACCCTTCCTCTGGGCCTAATTGCTGGCGACTTAGAAAGTCCACCTTCCAATTCTCCACTCCTGGAATGAATACCGCAGATATGGCTGGGACATATTTTTCTGCCCATTTCAGGATGTAATTTACTTCCCTCTGGGCTGCACGACTCCTGGTGCCCCCCTGATGATTGATATATGCCACTGCTGTGGCATTGTCTGATTGAATTCTGACAGGGGACCCTTGGAGTTTGGATGTCCATGCTACTAGGGCATACCGGGCTGCTCGTATCTCTAAGAGATTGATGGGCAGGGCCTTTTCTGCATCCGACCATCTGCCCTGGAGAGACTATTGCTCCAGTACTGCTCCCCAGCCTATAAGGCTGGCATCTGTAGTGACCACCTTCCAAGAAATCGGACTGAAGGATTTCCTTTTCCAGATTCTGGGGAACCAACCACCAACGGAGGCTCTTGCGAACGGAAGGGGACAAGGACATTGTAAGTCTAGGGCCTGAACTTTTTTGTTCCAGGCTGACAGTATGGCCCCTTGCAAATTCCTTGAATGGAATTGACCGTAGGGTACTGCTTCGAATGATGCCACCATTTTTCCCAGCAGCCTCATATACAGGCGTATGGACGGCTGTCTTTTTTGTACCCACTAAGTGGATCAAATCTTTCAAAGACAACACCTTTCCTCGAGGCAAGAATATTTTTCTCTGGCCTGAATCCAACCTTAGCCCCAAGTATTCCAGACTTTTGACTGGTTTTTAGGGCTGACTTGTCTCGGTTGATAATCCAACCGTGAGATTCCAGATACTTGATTGTCTTGTGAACGACCACGTCTAGTTTTTTCACTGAGTGGTCTATCAGCAACAAGTCATCCAGATATGCCATTATCATTACACCTTGTGTTCTTAGATTGGCCAATAAAGGGCCAGAATTTTTGTAAACACTCGTGGTGCTGTGGCCAAACCGAAGGGTAAGGCTCTGAACTGAAAATGGCGCCCTTCTACTGCAAAGCGTAGAAATTTTTGGTGGACTGGAAAGATGGGAATGTGCAAATAAGCATCTTTGATGTCGATCGCGGCTAACCAATCCTCCCCTTGTAGGGCAGTGGCCACCGATCGGATCACTCCATCGGAAAGTCCTGATATACAGGAATTTGTATAGCCCTTTTAGAATTAATATGGGCCTCCCGTCCGCGTTTGCTTCGGGACTGTAAAGAGGTTTGAGTAAAACCCGAACCCTCATTCTTCCAGGGGAACCTCCATAATTACTCCTTGGAGCAATAGTTGTTCTAGTGCCAACAGGAGGGACTCTCTCTTCCGGGGATCCCTTGGCACGTTTGACCTCAAAAATGGGAAGGAGGAGAGTCTTTTAACTCCAAACTGTATCCCAAACCTACTGCGGAGAGCACCTATCTGTCTTGATCGTGTCCCGCCAGGTCTCTTGCGAACAACTGGAGTCCTCCCCCCACCCGACTGAGTGGGGGCTTCAATGAATTTAACTTTGGGGGAGGTTTTGTACCTCCCCTGACCCAGGGTTTCTCATTACCCTGCTACTGTCCCTGTTTTTTACCCCCGGGAATTGACCGAGGAGGCCGTCGGAACTGTTACACAGCCGATGCCCCAGGGACTGGAGAAGCAGGCCTCTTAAAGAGGGACCTCTAACTCTGTTTTTAACCGGCAAGAGCGTATTTTTACCGCTGGAAATTTTCTGGATATATTTGTCCAGGTTTTCCCTGAATAAGCGTTCACCATGAAATGGGACGCTAACCAGCCATTCTTTACAGGGAGCTTCAGCAGACCAGTTTTTGAGCCATAGGAGCCTATGCATATGTACTATAGACAGCATAAGGCGGGAGGCCTGATGGAGTGAATCCTCTATGGCGTCAACCGCAAAGCCTAAGGCTCTAGGTAGATCAGCTAGGGCAAAGCCTGCTGATCTGTCAAGTCCCTCAAGACCTGTTTCAACTGATCCTTCACTGCTTAGCAGACCCCAATAGCTGCTACTGCTGGTTGTATCACCAAGCAGATTTTCATAAGGACTCCAATCTTTTATCTATTGGGTTCTTGAACATTTGGACATTATCCACTGGACATGTCAGTGATTTATACATACAAGAGATGGCTGCGTCCACTGTAGGGACCTTCCATTTTTTTTTTTTTTTTTGATGAACTTATCCTCCATGGGATAGACCACCGGAAATCTCTTGGGGGAATAAATATTTTCTCAGGACGTTCCCAATCCTGGTAAATGAGCCCTTTCAGTAAAGGGTGAAGTGGAAAAGAACAAACAGTCTGGGGGCTTCTAGCGACCCCAACGAGGATACAGTAGTGGTTGATGGTTCCGCAAGGTGCATTTTTAAATGCTGATCGGACCATGTTAGCCAGAGACTGAACCCATAATCTTTCAGCTTGAGATGCTGAGAAAAGTTTCCCCCACTGTTGATTCCTCTATAACAGAATCAACCTCATCCTGATCCCCTTCAGGCAGGTCGATCCCTGTATGGGACTGTTGCTCTGCTAACAGGCACTCTGAAGGAGGAGACGGAGATCGGGCGTGCTTTCCCTGACAGGGAGGCAGCGATTAATGTTGACAATCTCTCTCTAATCCTCCCAGAGCTGAGGAAAAAAACCTCCTCTGTTACATACACAGGAGCAGGTGACTGAGGACAGACACAGTACCAAGTACCCCTGCGGGGTCTCTACGGTCACTTACCTCTGAACTTCAGGGGAGACTGGTGCAGCAGAAGTATGCCCAAGATCCTCCGAGCCCGATGAGACCCCCTTCGCTTCCTGGAAGATTCAGTTCCGGAGCTTCTGGACGGCATATTCCTAAGCCTAAAGCTGAGGTATTCCAGCCGTAATACACCACTTTTACTGAGAATAGTCTAGCACAATTGCTGCTATATCACAGTTGGTGTCTACTAATGTGCCTTTCTAGGGGATGCCTGTATCAACCGCTTGCTGTATGCCTTTAAATGTTGCCAGCTCTGTCTCTGTACTTCATAGCCAGCTCACTACAACATTGTGTTTTTTTTAAAACTGCTGGGACGCCCGCACATGCGCAGAAGCGCTGCGGCGCGCACAGAGCGTCATCCCCCAGGCTCCGCCCCCTTTCCCGGCTCACCTCTATATATAGAGGCGCGTGCACGCGCACGCGCGCGGCCACGTGCGCCTTCGGCGCTAATTTCAAAAAATGGTAACAAGGGACAGGAGCCAGGGCCCCTCTTTGCCGCAGGCCGGGGGATGGACGAGCACTGCAACATGGCAGAGGAAGCAGTTTCCTATAAGAGAACTCACCATCTGCCTGGACTTTGCTCTGCTGAGAAGAAGCTAGTCCACATGACAAGAAAACATTCCACAGCGGCCTCTAGTGGACAAACACAGGTACCGCAGTCTAATATATTAAATATATATAAAAAAAATTATTATTTTTTTTTTTTTTCTTGACCACCATTAAAAATTATTACATTTTTTTTAGTAGTTACAGGCATGCACAGAATTTTGCGGGAATACCATTAGGTAACAGACAGAAAGACAAATTAGGCTTGGGGGTCCCCCAATAGAACCAAGTTCCTGGGGACCCCCACTTACCTGTTCCCCGCCGCAGGACTTTGTTTGGTCCACAAAAGCCCAAACTTCACCTATCACGGCAGGCATTGTAATCAAACCTTCAGGGACCGGGTTCCCAAGGATTCCACTCCCCTGGACCTGTATAGCACCCTGCACAGAAAACATCTTGGTCGTGGGTATGACCAGAGCTCTGGATCCCAGGGTCCAGCTCTCCTAAGAGAAGCATTACAGGCAAAACCTTGCTCTTCTCTGCAAGGCCCAGGTACCGACCGTTTAGCTATGAAGCTTTTTTGGTCGGATCCGGAATAGCTTACTGAGGCCCAAAAGAACCTGTACGCAAGCTCAGTGAAAAACACATGTTTCTTCTTGGCCAACACCTTAGACACTGGCAAAAAACTGAGGTGCTCCCGGATGGGAGGGGCTTATATAGGGGAGGGTACTTCCGGTTTTGGAAGTTGCCAGTGCCAGCACCTGACGGTATCTATATAACCCATTAGTAATGACTATGTCGCTCTGTGTCCCGTGATGTACGAGAAAGAAAGTTTATTTTGATCAATTAACAAAATGGAGTGTAAATGAATAGAAGAGAAATCAAAAACAATATTTGGGGTGACCACCCTTTGCCTTCAACCCAGCATCAGTTCTTCTAGGTACACTTGCACAGTTTTTGAAGGAACTCGGCAGGTAGGTTGTTCCAAACATTTTGGAGAACTAACCACAGATCTTCTATGGATGTAGGCTGCATTCTGTCTCTTCATGTAATCCCAGATAGACTCCATGATGTTGGTAAGATCAGGGCTCTGTAGGGGCCAAACCATCACTTCCAGGACTCCTTGTTCTTCTTTACATTGAAGATAGTTCTTAATGACATTGGCTGTATGTTTGAGGTCGTTGTCCTGCTGCAGAATAAATTTGGGACAAATCACACCCCTCCCTGATGGCATGATGGAGAAGTATCTGTCTGTGTTTCTCACCATTGAGGACACCATTGATCCTGAGCAAATCTCCAACTCCATTTGCAGAAATGCAGTCTTAAACTTGCAAGGACACCATGCTTAACTGTTGCCTGCAGACACTCATTATTGTATTGCTCTCCAGCCCTTCACCAACAAACTGCCTCCTGCTACGGCAAATCGTTGCCATTTTGACTCATCAGTCCAGAGCACCTGATGCCAATTTTCTGCACCCCAGTTCCTATGTTTTCATGCATAGTTGAGTCTCTTAGTCTTGTTTCCACATTGGAGGTATGTCTTTTTGGCCGCAATTCTTCCACGAAGACCACTCATGGCCAGACTTCTTCAGACAGTAGATGGTTGTACCTGGGTCCCACTGGTTGTCCCCAGTTCTGTGCTGACTGCTGGACATCTTCTGATATTGAAGGGAAGTAAGCATGATGTGTCTTTCATCTGCTGCATTAAAGTGGGAGTTTACCATGTATGATTTTTAGCTATATATAAGCCTATAATAAGACTTACCTATAGGCACAGTAAATATCACCTAAACATTTAAGAGATATTTACTTTAGATGCAGCCGGTGATGTTACCAGTGCTTGCGCTCTGAAAGAATGGCATACCCGTGCTGTTTCTTCAGAGCAGTGCCATAAAAGGTGATGTCATTGCCAGCGCAGCCAGATAGCCGAAGCCCAGGTGAAGATGGAAGCGCTTTTAGCAGTGACAGCACACCACTGGAGGGCTTCATTTTCAGGTAAATCTGTCATAATGTTATTATGCGATACTTTCACACTGAGGCGCTTTCACGCTAAAAACAGCGCCTATAAAGCTCACGAAAACTGATTTCCATTAAAATCAATGAATGCTTTCACGCTGGGGCAGTGTGCTGGCGGGGCTTTGAAAAACTCCCCTCTCCATTGAAATGAATGGAAAGCTCTTCAAAAGCGCCTGAAAAGTGCTCAGTGTTTTTACTGGCAGTTTAGAAGCGCCTCAGTGTGAAAGTGGCCTTAAACTGTGCCCAGGGCCCGATATTTTTTCTTTTTTTGGATGCGGCTTACTACCACTTTGTTTCCCCCGCCAACCACTCCTTGACGCTGCCCGATCAATGGCGTGCAAGCGCACCTAGAAGAATTGATGCTGGTTTGAAGCCAAAGGGTAGTCACACCAAATATTGACTTGATTTAGATTTTTCTTCTGTTCACTTACTTTCCATTTTGTAAATTAATCAAAAAACCAATTTTTCTCTGCTGCTTTTGTAACATCACTTACCTATAATGAAGTGTGTCTTACATTGTGCAGGCAACTTGATCCTGGAGAAATCTTCATTACAGGGATGCCTTGTACTCTTCTTGTTCTGGTGCAGTGGGGGTTAACAGTTTTGGGTGTCTGGGCACATCTGCACTAAAGATGATCTGGCAGGTAGGTACATGCCCCCTCCTCTCCTCCCCTGAGAAAGGTCTTTCCTTGATTACACTGCCTGTAACACAATCTGTGAATAGGGGAGAGAATTCTCTGACTGATCAGACTCTACCATTCACAGGTCTTGTTACAGGCAGTGTATTTAGGGAAAGAACCTTCTCAAGCAGACAGGAGGGAGCGTATCCCCATTAGATTAACTTTAGTGCAGCTAAACCTCGAGACCCAAAGCTGTTAAAGCGGAGGTCCACCCAAGTTTTTTTTTATTTTTAAAGTCAGCAGCTACTAACAGTGTAGCTGCTGACTTTTAATAAGGACACTTACCTGTCCTACTCGCCCGCGATGTCGTTCCCCCGATGGCGATCGATCACGGCTGGCAGGTCTCGGCTCCTCCATCCTGACTAAGGGAAACAGGCAGTGAAGCCTTACGGCTTCACTGCCCTTTTCCTACTGCGCATGCGCCACTCGCACGACGCTTTGTGAATGGGCGGCTTGCCTCCTGGGATTACACACAGTTCCCAGAAGGCAGCGCGCCCCATTCACAAGAAGAGGAAACAGAAGTTCTCAATCCGAGGATAAGGAAGAGGCACATTAGAGGCAGATTAGGGGACTTCTGCATAGCAACGGGCATTTCGGGTGAGTATAAATAAAAAAATTCTATAAATTTTTTTCTTTTTTTTTAATGAATTTTAGTGTAAAAAAATTTCAGGGTGGACCTCCTCTTTAACCCCCACAGTGTTGGAAGTTCAGCAAAAGGAAACAGTCAGGGCAGCCCTTCAGTCTAGGTTCACATCTAAGTGGCTGCACTTGATGTGTTTTTCCAGTGCGTTTTTGCATGCAGTTTTCATGCATTTTGCATTTCTTTCTCTTTAGCACAGTGTATAGCTGGTTGCTAAGGAGCGGGCCATCGGGAAACCGTCCGCCGCGTCCTTAACAACCGATAAGTCATCATCTGTCAGCGATGTTCTCCGCTGACAGCAGAATGTAAAAAAAAAGAATTGCCAGAAAAAAAAAAAATCAATCATTTGGGGAAAAAAAACTAAATCCATACCATACTTTTATCCGAGCATGCAGTCCGACAGGTCAGTGCCCCCCCCCCCCTCCTGAACCATACCAGGCCATAATCCCCACAACATCGGAATCAGAACTCCCCCCCCCAAAGCACCCCTCCCCCTATGTTGAGGGTATGTGGCCTGGTATGGTTCAGGGGGGGGGGGCACTCGCGCGTCCACTCCCTTTCCTGACCTGCTGTGCTGGATTGGGGGGGAGGCCACATAGTTTTTTCCTGATTTCATTTATTTTTGTTTCTTTCTGGCAACTCTTGTTTTTACATTCAGCTGTTAGCGGGGGAGGCCCGCTGACAGCTGATGACTCATTGGTTGTTAAGGATGTGGCGGTCGGCTTGCTGGCCCATTCCTTAGCAGCCAGCTATACACTGAGAAAAAAACGCAACATGCAAAATGCATGTAGGAACACATCAAAAAGGCAACACTTGCATTTTTGGTGCGAGTCTATTACACGCAAAACGCAATCTGCTGCGCAAAAAAAAAAGTCTGACCCTTTCCAAATGTGCATCAGCTGAAAAATGCATAGATGTGAACATGTACCATAGGAAACCATGTTAAATGGACTGTAGTGCGTTTCTGCAAACTGCACTAAAAAATGTATAGGGTCAGTGACGATTTCTACAGAATCAAGCAATCTGCACACTGTGGGACATACCTTATTACAGGCCAGTTATGAAACTAGAGCTGAAGAGAAAAAATGTTTTTTAGCTTTACCGCTTTGTTGTTATTTTATCAATTTTTGACTTGACACCATACTTTAAAAAAAAAGTTCATAAAGCTTAGATTAGTGACACTATTGTAATCATTTGCCACAGATATTCTAGCAGGAAAAGCTTGATTGAACACATTGTAAATGTTTCATGAATAAAACGATGGAGGCTGCCATTTCTGATCTTTCTGCTTGTCAGTTATGCTGATCCTCTGAGTCAATGATGTGGAACCTGTAATAAAATCAGGAAACAAAGAAAAAAGTCAGAAGTTCCTATCTGCATATGATTCTGGGTTAGTAAGTCAAAGTACTGAAGCTGGAAGGTCAGCAATGGCAGCTCTTTTTATATGGCCTTTCACATTCAACAACTTCATATCATGCGCTCTCAGTAAATCCCATGTACCCGTGTTGTTGACCTGCATATCAGGCTTGACCAATGATATTTACTCTTCCCATTGCCACCTGCAGATGGCATGTCTGTTGCCACCCACCGCATGGAAAGCTCCGGCACGGTCACACAACAGGTCACCAAAGAGTACGTCACACGAACAATGATGCAAGGAGGATCCCTCAGTAGACAGGTGGAGCGCCAGTTCTATGAAGCCTAAAAGATACGCCATGCTGCCTTTACCGGACAATACGCCGCGCTTGGGTGCCATTTATATATGGCGCATCGCTATGACTCCCTCTTTACGTCATGGGAGTTGCTTTCGTGCTTCTATGTGTAATCCTGTTTGGGAGATTCTGAACATTTTCCTTAGAAGTCAAACCTACAGGACAATGTAGAGGATGGAGAGATGACAGGTGTATTCTGACGCAGGTGCTAGCCAAGGTACCAAAGGGGTGGCAATTTTAATGTCTGAACTCCGCTTCATAACACAATGCTAAAATGATTTTACTTTGACGGGGAGGAATCCATTGTAAAATGTCGTCCCAGCATTCTGCGCTCCATGGTATGCTTTAACCAAACTTTATTTAATTATCTTTTTTATGATTTGTATATAACTTTTTTTATTACAAAATATGCAGCAAAAAGGGATTCTATGTCTGTGTGACATGTACTGGATGAACCTTGGTACTGGCCCACTATGGGTAATGGTATACGTGTATGGGGGGGATAGGTAAGGCTGTAATGTCAGGTGTACTGGATTTTGTAGAGAACCTTAGTACTGTCCCTGTGTGTGGGTAATGGGGGTTGGTAATGATAGGTGTATGGGAATGGAGGAGGCTGTAATATCAGGTGTAGAGGACCTTAGTACTGTCCTGGGGTTGGTAATGGGTTAGGTGTATGGGGATGGATAAAACTGTAATGTCAGCTGTACAGGACCTTAGTACAGGCTCACTATGAGTAATGGGGGTCAGTAATGGGCTAGGCGTATGGGGGTGGATGAGGCTGTAATGTCAGGTGTACTGGATGTTGTAGAGGACCTTAGTACTGTCCTGGGGTCAGTAATGGGATAGGTGTATGAGGATGGATGAGGCTGTATTGGATGCTGTAGAGGGGACCTTTGTACTGGCCCACTATGGGTAAAGGGGGTCAGTAATGGACTAAGTGTATGGGAATGGATGAAACTGTAATGTCAGCTGTACAGGACCTTAGTACAGGCTCACTATGAGTAATGGGGCCGGTAATGGGCTAGGTGTATGGGGGTAGATGAGGCTGTAATGTCAGGTGTACTGGATGTTGTAGAGGACCTTGGTACTGTCCCGGGGTCGGTAATGGGCTAGGCGTATGGGGGTCAGATGAGAGCAAAGGGAGTTATTCAACTGAGAGCATCCAAATGTCTAGAAACATCACCAGAGATCCTTAAAGAACTCTAAACAAAAACTCTTTCAAATAGCAGAGCTTTCTAAACCAATGAATATAACCTATTACAGCTGAATACAACCAACCCCCCCCCCCCCCCCAACTATGCCAAGAATGATACATTAAAAAGATAATGCAGATACAAATAAAATTTGCTTTATTAAAGTAGAAAGGTATGATCACTACACTCCCTTATAAAAGGTTACAAGACACCGCAACCGGCGGATGGCTTGGTAACATAGAAGGTCGGTGTTCCTTGGAATTTCTCCTGAGAAAAGAAACAAAAAAGACAGTGATCTATCTCATATACACATTCACACATTTTACATAAGCCTTGTATTCCAAGCTGCTTCATACTAACCAAATGTCCTGCCTTGTGGTCAACAAGAAGGTGCAGCATGCAACTTCCCCAACAAATACCATACCTGTATGTACACTGATGACCCCTTCACAAGGAAATAGATGAAGAGTTGTAAGCTGCCTAAATCCAAGTTAAAAAGGTCCTTTCACAAACTTCAAAATGTAGGTAAAAGCACTGAAAATTACATATTTTAACCTCCTCCCGCTGATGGTGTGCCTCTATGCAGCCTCTCAGTGGGTGGACTTTAATGCAGAGAGGCCACATATATGTGGCTATTTGGAAGCACGTTTCTGTGCTGAGAACCCGTACCCTGCATGCTCCCAGCACAGGTACCCAGCGGGGACCAGAAAGCTTCCGATGCATACTTTCATTCGGGAGCTTTCCGATCATGTGCTTGCCAATCACAGCAGTCACATAACCTGAATGCCTGCCTCTGCCTCACAGTATTTAGAAGCTCCTAAAGGGCTGGGAGGTGGTGGCGGGAAGGGGTTAAATGCTTACATGCAATATTTCTCCTTGACTACTCTTACCACGTTATTCCCAGTTCTTTTCTGGAAAAGTCTTATTACTGTCTGTGATGGCCCAGCACCTCCATCCCTCACCTACAGAACATAGGTGCTGGGGGAGGAGCTAAAGAGAATATTATAGAGTGTTACTTGACTGCTGTCACATTCATGATGGTGGCACCCATTAGCAGTCTTGGACTTTTGGATGTCTCCACAAGGGGGACTTTTTTTTATCAGGAAAGAACATGCCTAAAATACAATAAATGCATAACCCTATGGGAACCTTGCTATTAAAATTAATCGTCAGACAACAGGGTCTCTTTAAAGGTATAAATTACTTTTGGGGCTCGTTTTGCAGCCCCTCTAAAAAGCGATCTGGATCAGCTGGCGTGTGTCGGTGGGGAAGAGGCTATATCACAGCCTGTTTTGACCCTGTAAATGTGTGCACTGCATGCAGTTGCGGCGTGGCCCAATTTATTTGATTGGGGTGTGTTTGGTGGTGGCACTGCCTGTGGAATGCAACATGCTGTTTGATTTTTGCTGCGGCCATGACATGCATACAGTCCTCAGAAGCTCTACTCGTTCAGGTGGATGGTAAAACTGCGACTCACCCACCTGCTTTTAAACCCCGCCCAAACAAACCCTTAGGTTGGGTTCCCACCTGTGCGAATTGAATGCACGTTTCACCGCATCCAATTCGCATATCAGGAGAATGTGACTGGCTCTCTATGGAGCCGGTTCACATATCTCCGCACCGGGTCTGGTTCGGTGTGCCGGAAAAACGCGTGCCTTTTATGGTGCGTTTCAGGTTCGATTTCAGCCCAAAATTCGGGCTGAAATCAGACCTGAAACTATGAACCAGCACGCACCGGACCCCTGCTCTGAGCCGCATGCAGCGACGGTGTGAACCGAGCCTTAGGGAGGCATCAGCAACAGGTAAGAAAGCACTGCCCAGTTGGCTTAGTTTTAGATGAAGAGACGTGTAGGACCTTTGGTGTGGAGCCTATGGTCTGCTAAGGTGATGATCGTTCCTTGCTTTGATAAATCCCCATTGGCTACTAAATTCTGGGACTGTGATGTTCAAACAAGGAAGAGGAAGACAAAGACAGCAATAAAAACCATTGTCAAAAAGTTCTAACCCTTCCCCCCACATTATTAAATGCAAATCACAGGAAGTGAGGAGGAATCTCCCTAACAGGGACCTAGAGGGCAATAAAATCCTGACAAGGGTTCTAAGTCTTCGTTCTCATTAGAAGAAAATAATATGTTTTGGCCAGGGCTGGGATTGAACTATGATGGCCCACCATATGTCCTACTCTACCATGAACTAGAACTAAGTCAATAGCTTTACAGTTAAGTATTTCTCAGTTCATAGGACTTTCATTATAAGGAGATTTCTATCCCTCTGAATGAATGGAAGCAGCATCTGGGAGATGGCAATATAGAATGTATATTAAAGACAGCTGTCTGAACAGCAACATGTTCTGCTTTGTTTTGTACTGTTATCTTTAAAGCTGGTTTAACTTTTGTTATAATAAAGTAATTTTTTCATAAAACACACTTCAGTTTGCATAATTTGTTCATTTTTGTGCTGTCGGTCGAAAAAAACTGCCATAAACCCCAACCCTCCCTCTCCACTTCTATAGTCTTCTGGGGTGTTATTCATTTTCTTACATTTTTCAGGGATATAGTTCTTCTTAGTTCTTGTAATTTCACACGGCTGAAAAATCTTATGGTTGCTATAGGTGGAAGAATTACTTCCTACTGACTTTGAGTGTTCCACAGAACTACCTTTACTATCAGCTCTGAGGTATGTAGATGATGACAGTGGAGAAAAGAACCTCCTCTCGCCATTGTGACCCTCATGGCCACACTATCAATGTACTGAAAGTATGTCAGCACTGTGACATCATTCCAGTTAGCAGTATATTATATATATTTATTTTTTTTAAAAAATTGGGATGCACCGATACCATTTCTTTCTCGTACATCACGGGACACAGAGCGACATAGTCATTACTAATGGGTTATATAGATACCGTCAGGTGCTGGCACTGGCAACTTCCAAAACCGGAAGTACCCTCCCCTATATAAGCCCCTCCCATCCGGGAGCACCTCATTTTTTTGCCAGTGTCTAAGGTGTTGGCCAAGAAGAAACATGTGTTTTTCACTGAGCTTGCGTACAGGTTCTTTTGGGCCTCAGTAAGCTATTCCGGATCCGACCAAAAAAGCTTCATAGCTAAACGGTCGGTACCCGGGCCTTGCAGAGAAGAGCAAGGTTTTGCCTGTAATGCTTCTCTTAGGAGAGCTGGACCCTGGGATCCAGAGCTCTGGTCATACCCACGACCAAGATGTTTTCTGTGCAGGGTGCTATACAGGTCCAGGGGAGTGGAATCCTTGGGAACCCGGTCCCTGAAGGTTTGATTACAATGCCTGCCGTGATAGGTGAAGTTTGGGCTTTTGTGGACCAAACAAAGTCCTGCGGCGGGGAACAGGTAAGTGGGGGCCCCCAGGAACTTGGTTCTATTGGGGGACCCCCAAGCCTAATTTGTCTTTCTGTTACCTAATGGTATTCCCGCTAATATCTGTGCATGCCTGTAACTGCTAAAAAAAATGTAATAATTTTTAATGGTGGTCAAGAAAAAAAAAAAATATATATATATATATATATATATATATATATATATATATATATATATATATATATATATATATATATATATTTAATATATTAGACTGCGGTACCTGTGTTTGTCCACTAGAGGCCGCTGTGGAACGTTTCTTGTCATGTGGACTAGTTTCTTCTCATCAGAGCAAGTCCAGGCAGATGGTGAGTTCTCTTATGGGAAACTGCTTCCTCTGCCATGTTGCAATGCTCGTCCATCCCCCGGCCTGCGGCAAAGGGGCCCTGGCTCTTGTCCCTGGTTTCCATTTTCGAAATTAGCGCCGAAGGCGCACGTGGCCGCGCGCGTGCGCGTGCACGCGCCTCTATATATAGAGGTGAGCCGGGAAAGGGGGCGAAGCCTGGGGGATGACGCTCTGTGCGCGCCGCAGCGCTTCTGCGCATGTGCGGGCGTCCCAGCATGTTAAAAACCACAATTTTGTGTGGTGAGCTGGCTATAAAGTACAGAGACAGAGCTGGCAACATTTAAAGAAGGCATACAGCAAGCGGTTGATACAGGCATCCCCTAGAAAGGCACATTAGTAGACACCAACTGTTTCTTATAGCAGCATTTATGCTAGACTATTGTCAGTAACTGGTGTATTTCGGCTGGAATACCTCAGCTTTGTGGCTTAGGAATATGCCGTCTAAAAACTCCGGGACTAGAAATTCCAGGAGGAATAGGGGGTCTCCATCGGGCTCTGAGGATCTTGGGCATGCTTCGGCTGCACCAGTCTCCCCTGAAGAATCAGAGGTTAGTGACCGTAGAGCACCCTCAGGAGTACCTGGTACTGTGGCTGTCCTCAGTTCACCTGCTCCTGTGTATGTAACAGAGGAGGTTTTTTCCTCAGCTCTGGGAGGGCTGGAAGAGAGATTGTCAGCATTGATCGCGGCTTCCCTGTCACAGGAGAAAAGCGCCCGATCTCCGTCTCCTCCCTCAGAGTGCCTGTTAACAGAGCAACAGTCCCATACAGGGATCGACCTACCTGAAGGGGATCAGGATGAGGTCGATTCGGTTGTAGAGGAATCAACAGTGGAAGAGCCGTTCTCAGCATCACATGCTGAAAGGTTATGGGTTCAGTCCCTGACTAATATGGTCCGATCAGCATTTAAAATGCCACTTGCGGAGCCATCATCCACTTCTGTCTCCTCGTTGGGGTCGCTAAAAGCTCCCCAGACTGTTTGTTCCTTTCCGATCCATCCTTTACTGGAAGGGCTCATTTACCAGGATTGGGAGCATCCTGACAAAATATTTACTCCCCCCAAGAGATTTCCGGTGGTCTATCCCATGGAGGATAAGTTCATCAGAAAATGGAGGGTCCCTACAGTGGACGCAGCCATCTCTTGTGTGAATAAATCACTGACATGTCCGGTGGATAATGTCCAAATGTTCAAGGACCCAATAGATAAAAAATTGGAGTCCTTATTAAAATCTGCTTTCTCTACAGCAGGATTGGTGACACAACCAGCAGTGGCAGCTATTGGGGTCTGCCAAGCAGTGAAGGATCAGTTGAAACAGGTCTTAAGGGACTTGCCAGATCAGCAGGCTCTTGCCCTAGCTGATCTACCTAGAGCCTTATGCTTTGCGGTGGACGCTATAAAGGATTCAATCCATCAGGCCTCCCGCCTTACGCTGTCTGTGGTACATATGCGCAGGCTTCTATGGCTCAAAAACTGGTCTGCTGAAGCTCCCTGTAAAAAATTGCTGGTCAGCTTCCCATTTCATGGTGAACGCTTATTCGGGGAAGACCTGGACAAATATATCCAGAGAATTTCCAGCGGTAAAAGTACACTTTTGCCGGTTAAAAATAGAGTTAGAGGTCCCTCTTTTAAGAGGCCTGCTTCTCCAGTCCCTAGGACATCGGCTGTGAAACAGTTCCGACGGCCTCCTCGGTCAAATCCCGGAGGTAAAAATCAGGGACAATTGCAGGGTAACAAGAAGCCCTGGAGCAGGAGAGGTACAAAACCTCCCCCAAAGTCAAATGCATGAAGGGTTGCCCCCACCCAATCGGGTGGGGGGAAGACTTCAGTTGTTCACAGAGACCTGGCGGGACACGATCCGAGACAGATGGGTGCTCTCCGCAGTAAATCTGGGATACAAATTGGAGTTAAAAAACTGCCCTCCTTCCCGCTTTATAAGGTCAAATGTGCCAAGGGATCCCCAGAAGAGAGGATCCCTCCTGTTGGCACTAGAACAATTATTGCTCCAAGCAGTAATTATAGAGGTTCCCCTGGAAGAATGGGGGTTCGGGTTTTACTCAAACCTCTTTACAGTCCCGAAGCCAAACGGGGACGCGAGGCCCATATTAAATCTAAAAGGGCTAAACAAATTCCTACATATCAGGACTTTCCGGATGGAGTCGATCCGATCGGTAGCCACTGCCCTACAAGGGGAGGAATGGTTAGCCTCGATCGACATCAAAGATGCTTATTTGCACATTCCCATCTTTCCAGCCCACCAAAAATTTCTACGCTTTGCGGTAGAAGGGCGCCATTTTCAGTTCAGAGCCCTACCCTTCGGTCTGGCCACAGCACCAAGAGTGTTCACAAAAATTCTGGCCCCATTATTGGCCAATCTAAGAACACGAGGTGTAACGATAATGGCATATCTAGACGACTTGTTGCTGATAGACCACTCAGTGGAAAAACTAGAAGTGGTTGTTCACGAGACAATCAAGTATCTGGAATATCACGGTTGGATTATCAACCGAGACAAGTCAGCCCTAAAACCAGTCAAAAGTCTGGAATACTTGGGGCTAAGGCTGGATTCAGACCAGAGAAAATTTTTCTTGCCTCAAGAAAAGGGGTCGTCTTTGAGAGATTTGATCCACTTAGTGGGTTCAAAAAGACAGCCATCCATACGCCTGTGCATGAGGCTGCTGGGAAAAATGGTGGCATCATTCGAAGCAGTACCCTACGGTCAATTCCATTCAAGGAAGTTGCAAAGGGCCATACTGTCAGCCTGGAACAAAAAAGTTCAGGCTCTGGACTTACCAATGTCCTTGTCCCCTTCCGTTCGCAAGAGCCTCCGCTGGTGGTTGGTTCCCCAGAATCTGGAAAGAGGGAAATCCTTCAGTCAGATTTCCTGGAAGGTGGTCACTACAGATGCCAGCCTTATAGGCTGGGGAGCAGTACTGGAGCAATGGTCTCTCCAGGGCAGATGGTCGGATGCGGAAAAGGCCCTGCCCATCAATCTCTTAGAGATACGAGTAGCTCGGTATGCCCTAGTAGCATGGACATCCAAACTCCAAGGGTCCCCTGTCAGAATTCAATCAGACAATGCCACAGCAGTGGCATATATCAATCGTCAGGGGGGCACCGGGAGTCGTGCAGCCCAAAGGGAAGTAAATTACATCCTGAGATGGGCAGAAAGATATGTCCCAGCCATATCTGCGGTATTCATTCCAGGAGTGGAGAATTGGAAGGCGGACTTTCTAAGTCGCCAACAATTATGCCCAGGGGAATGGTCCCTTCATCCCGAGGTTTTCCGGACAATATGTCAGCGGTGGGGAACACCGGATGTAGATCTGCTAGCATCCAGATTCAACACAAAAGTGGACAGGTTTGTCTCTTGGACAAGGGATCCCCTAGCTTGCGGCTCAGATGCCCTAGTGTTCCCTTGGGATCAGTTCAAGCTGATATATGCATTCCCACCGCCACAATTGTTACCTCGATTACTCCGCAGAATCAGGGTAGAAAAGAAACCAGTGATTCTGGTGGCTCCAGCGTGGCCCCGAAGAGCATGGTACGCGGAGATTGTAAAAATGTCTGTGGGGAGTCCTTGGACCCTCCCACATCGTCCGGACCTGCTTTCGCAAGGACCGATATACCACCCTTCCTTACCAGCCCTAGGTTTGACGGCCTGGCTATTGAAGCCCACATTCTAAAAAAGAGAGGGCTCTCTAATGCTGTGGTATCTACCATGATCAATGCCAGGAAGCCGGTATCCAGGCAGATCTATTATAGAATCTGGAAGGCGTACATCGCACGTTTACTAGGTTCTACCAGGTGGACGTTAGAAGTCAGGAGGATGTCGCCTTTGGGCGCAGTGTGTTGCAGGCCGCAAAAGATCCTCATGTCTGATAGCGCTCAGCTTATATATGGTGTATCCCCCCCCTCATTTGGCATTGCTTTAGGACATCCCATTAGTAATGACTATGTCGCTCTGTGTCCCGTGATGTACGAGAAAGAAAATAGGATTTTTATAACAGCTTACCTGTAAAATCCTTTTCTTGGAGTACATCACGGGACACAGAGCTCCCGCCCCTCTTTGGGGACACTTATTGCTTTGCTACAAAACTGAGGTGCTCCCGGATGGGAGGGGCTTATATAGGGGAGGGTACTTCCGGTTTTGGAAGTTGCCAGTGCCAGCACCTGACGGTATCTATATAACCCATTAGTAATGACTATGTCGCTCTGTGTCCCGTGATGTACTCCAAGAAAAGGATTTTACAGGTAAGCTGTTATAAAAATCCTATTTTTTTTTTTTATCGGCAAGTACAAGTACCGATACTTTTGATCAAGTACTCACTGATACCAATACTTTGCAGTCCAATTTGTGTCCATTCATCTTGTATGAACACAAATCTAAGAAAGAATTGCATGCAATTTCCCTCACTGCGCCCGTGTGTGTGAACCTAGTATGCCCGTCTTACCGATGATAGCAAACCACGGCCACTGGAGGTGCTCTCAGTGCTGGAGAAGAAGTTTCGGGACTCTTGTGGGTATAAGGCAGAGGTGATGTCAGCTTGGGGGCGGACCGCCGGACATCTCCTTCAGCGGCTGTGGTTTGCCATCATTGGCAGGACGGGGACACTGCAGACATGGATTTGACTAGATATTTAGTTTGTGAGGTGTTATAACATTTTATTAAACTGCCTTTTGGTGCTTCATTTTCTTTACTGGGTTCTCACACACACACACACACACACACGAGCATTGGGGGAAAGTGCATGCGATTCAGACAGGAATCCCACTGAATTCCTGTTCAAATCAAATGCGATTCTTTGCAGTGCGCTTTGCGGCCATTCGTTTTGTATAGACGCATATGGCACCGCAAAGTTTCGGTATCGAGAGCATTTTCACGAATATGAGTACTCGTGAAAATACTCTGAATTGATACGGATATCGGTGCATCCCTAATACTGTATGTATGTATGTATGTATGTATGTATGTATGTATGTATATATATATTGTGAGGGGGTTAGCTCGGCAGCGGGTGTGTGTGACCCCCGGGATGGGCTCCCCACACAAAAACAGGCCCAGCAGACGGAGGTTGTGGTTTTCAAAATCAAAAAGGTGCGGTTTATTTTCTATTTACAGTGACAAAAACACAGCAAAGCAAAAGAAACAAACAAAATAAATCCTGGTCAATTTGACCTCTGACTAAACATACAGGTTTCCTAACTAACAACTGGGATCAGCCTAGTGCTGTCCTAGTCCCTAAGTCCCTGGTTTTAAATGTCCAAGCAAATAGCCACACAGGCTTTGTCTCACCGCACAGGGGTTCACTCTCCCTAGACAGTCCACACAGGTCTGGGTCCAGGCATGAGCTAACATCTAATGAAGCTGGGAGTTCTTATAGAGGCCTAAATGAGCTGACAAGCTTCAGCTGGTCTCATCAACTCCCTGTCTGCACGACGCCCCACACTCTCCCTAGAGGTATGAGTCATCCATGAGCCCACTATCCTCAGCTGGGCTTATACAACTCTCCACCTAGTTGTATAAGTCGGCGTAAAGCCTGAATCTGGGCGAAATATATCTACCCCCCTGGATGCAACCAGGTGACTTTACCTTCCTGCTGTCACAATATATATATATATATATATATATATGCGCGCAATGGGCCAGTTGTGTCACCAGTAAAGGATTTCATATAGGTCTATGGAGAGCCGGCTGGAATATATTACAATATAATAATTTATTGCCCATGGAGAAAAGAAAGAAGTAGCAAAGTGGGGTGGTGCAAGGCTTGTAGATCTTGTAGGCTTAGTTTGTCTTCCTAAATCCCTGGTTCCCAACATGTGGCCCCTTTAGTATATGATATGTGGCTCTCAAGACCACAGCAGTCTGTAGTGGAAACATTGATTAGGGTATTAGCATTGATTTCTATTAGTCTCATGTAACATGTTCTCAGTCTCGTATTCTCTTCTGCAGCACATCCCAACCCTAAAATGTAACAAATCCACACTCTCTGATCCTCAATTTCCTCTATTAGGTTTGCAGTCTCTGACAGTCCTCTCAAGCATTTGCATATATTGAACATTATGTACAGCCCTTTGGTGATGCCCCTCCTTTAGCTCATCAGTGGACAACCACCGTTCTAAATCAAGCACTCCTCCGACCTTAGGCAGTGCTGGCACTAGGTAACTAGTCAGTGCATAAGAAGCTACATGGTGACTGGTCTTCTTTATGGTAAGTTAAGAAAATTAAGGTCAGAGACTCAGAATATATTAAAGTCACTGGATTGGCAACACATCCAGGCAGCCAACATGGACAGAAGGTGGTCAGCACTGGCACCCTTCAAATTTATCTTAGCACAGGCTTCCTCTAAAACAGCTCAGTAATGGTGATTTAGCAGTAGTATGGTTTTGTAGTTGCCACCAGTATAAGGATTCCCCCCCCTCCATTCCAGTGACAACTGTAACACTTTGGATTTCTCATCACTTTCAGTGCTGGTGAGCTGAAGAAATAGAGGGGGTGAATCTCCCTAGCAGGGACACTATAATTTGATTGATCACAAACTAAAAATCGTATTTGGATGTGGTCTAATTTCATGCAGGATTAGTGACACTCGTAATTATTACTCCGCATCATATGCCAATTTAACTGTAGGATGCAACACTGAGGAGTTAATTACTGTACAGCCTTACTTCAACACTGACATTAGTGCAAAAGACTGAGAAGAAGAGCAGAGATCTTGGCCTTCTCACATCATTAAGAAGGATGGATTCTGTATGATGTGTACACAGGTGAGTGCAGCATGCAGGTTGGTAACCCTGTATATGGAGATGACAAAAATGATCATCATCTTGGTGTGATCTTTTACCTGAATTCTCTGCTTGGCTTGCTCGGAAGCTGAAGTCTCTAACAAGGTCACTGTGCATCCTCCAAATCCACCTCCTGTCATCCTACTGCCATACACGCCAGGAACCTCCAGAGCGATGGCAACCAGTTCATCCAATTCTGGACTGCTAACTTCGTAGTCATCCCTGGGAAGAAAGTGATGGAACACAGAATGAGTCATCATAGAGGGAGAACCCCAAAATCTATCCTTTCATTCCCAGTGCAGGATTGATCCCCCTCGATCAAGCAGCTGAATCCACCATTGTAATACATTTATGGTTACTGTTTACATTCCAAAAATAGTAGTTCTGTACAGCTAGTGTTGTGATTTACACATATTGTCCACACTGCACAGTCAGACAGGTGACACACATTCTGGTTCTATACATAGTTAGTCAGGTTGAAAAAAGACACAAGTTCATCCAGTTCAACCATAAAAAAAAAAAAAAAATATCGTACAATCCCATATACCCAATTCTATACCCACAGTTGATCCAGAGGAAGGCAAAAAACCCCAGCAGAGCATGATCCAATTTGCTACAGCAGGGGAAAAAATTCCTTCCCGATCCTCCGAGAGGCAATCGGATTTTCCCCGGATCAACCTTACCTATTAATGTCAGTACCCAGTTATATTATGCACATCTAGGAACGTATCCAGGCCTTTCTTAAAGCAATCTACTGAGCTGGCCAGAAACACCTCTGCAGGGAGTCTGTTCCACATTTTCACAGCTCTTACTGTGAAGAAACCTTTCCGTATTTGGGAGATGAAATCTCTTTTCCTTTAGATGTAAAGAGTGCCCCCTCGTCCTCTGTGATGACCGTAAAGTGAATAACTCCACACCAAGCTCACTATATGGACCCCTTATATATTTGTACATGTTGATCATATCCCCCCTTATTCTCCTCTTCGCAAAAGTGAATAAATTCAGTTCCTCTAATCTGTCCTCATAGCTGAGCTCCTCTATGCCTCTTATCAGTTTGGTTGCCCTGCTCTGCACTTTCTCCAGTTCCCCGATATCCTTTTTGAGAACTGGGGCCCAAAACTGAACTGCATATTCCAGATGAGGTCTTACTTGTACAGGGGCAAAATTATATCTCTCTCTCTCTCTCTGGAGACCATACCTCTCTTAATACAAGAAAGGACTTTGCTCGCTTTGGAAACCGCAGCTTGGCATTGCATGCCATTATTGAGCTTATGATCTACCAAAACCCCCAGATCCTTCTCCACTACGGATCCCCCCCAGTTGTACTCCCCCTAGTATGTATGATGCATTCATATTCTTAGCCCCCAAGTGCATAACTTTACATTTATCAACATTAACCACTTCCATACAGGGCATTTATACAGCTATCTGCCCAGACCAATTTTCAGCTTTCGGCGCTGTTGCACTTTGAATGACAATTACGCGGTTGTGCTACACTGTACCCAAACTAAATTTTTATCATTTTGTTCCCACACATAGCTTTCTTTTGGTGGTATTTGATCACCTCTGCGATTTTTATTTTCTGCTAAAATAATTTAAAAAAAGACCGAAAATTTTGAAAAAAAAATAGGATTTTTATAACAGCTTACCTGTAAAATCCTTTTCTTGGAGTACATCACGGGACACAGAGCGACATAGTCATTACTAATGGGTTATATAGATACCGTCAGGTGCTGGCACTGGCAACTTCCAAAACCGGAAGTACCCTCCCCTATATAAGCCCCTCCCATCCGGGAGCACCTCAGTTTTGTAGCAAAGCAATAAGTGTCCCTAAAGAGGGGCGGGAGCTCTGTGTCCCGTGATGTACTCCAAGAAAAGGATTTTACAGGTAAGCTGTTATAAAAATCCTATTTTCTTTCTCGTACATCACGGGACACAGAGCGACATAGTCATTACTAATGGGATGTCCTAAAGCAATGCCAAATGAGGGGGGGGATACACCATATATAAGCTGAGCGCTATCAGACATGAGGATCTTTTGCGGCCTGCAACACACTGCGCCCAAAGGCGACATCCTCCTGACTTCTAACGTCCACCTGGTAGGACCTAGTAAACGTGTGTACCGAAGACCATGTTGCGGCCTTACAGATTTGAGCCAGGGAGGCCTGGTGATGCACTGCCCATGAAGTTCCAACTGCTCTCGTGGAGTGCGCTCTAACTTTGAACGGAGGCGGTCTCCTTCTCAAGCCATAAGCTTGCATAATGACCTGTCGAATCCACTTGGCTAAAGTAGACTTTGACGCTGCCTGACCCTTTCTGGGGCCTTCCGGCAGAATAAACAAAGTATCCGTTCTGCGAATCTGAGCAGTGGCTTTTAGATAAGCTTTAACTGCTCTTACTACATCCAAAGAATGCAATAACTTTTCCTCTACCGAAGTAGGTTTGGGGAAAAAAGAAGGAAGAACCACATCTTGGTTCAAATGAAACCTCGATACCACCTTAGGAAGAAAGGCTGGATGAGGACGTAACACTACTCTGTCCTTATGGATAACCAGATATGGCTCCTTACAGGACATAGCTGCTAATTCCGATACTCTTTTAGCCGAACAAATGGCTACTAGAAAAATCAATTTCCTGGTGAGAAGCACCAAGGAAATATGCTGTAATGGTTCAAATGGTTGTTTCTGTAGAACCGACAGAACCAAGTTTAGATCCCATGGACATATGGGAATATTAACCGGAGGCCTAATACGCATCACTCCTTGTATAAAGGCTTTGACTAGTGAATGCGAAGCCAAGGGCCTTTGAAAAAATATTGACAAGGCCGAAATCTGACCCTTGATAGTACTCAAGGCAAGCTTCCTATCTACAGCCCACTGTAGGAAGTCCAGAATCCTACCTATTACGTACTTATGTGGATGCCATTTCTTGGCCTCACACCACGCGATGTACGCCTTCCAGATTCTATAGTAGATCTGCCTGGATACCGGCTTCCTGGCATTGATCATGGTAGATACCACAGCATTAGAGAGCCCTCTCTTTTTTAGAATGTGGGCTTCAATAGCCAGGCCGTCAAACCTAGGGCTGGTAAGGAAGGGTGGTATATCGGTCCTTGCGAAAGCCGGACGACGTGGGAGAGTCCAAGGACTCCCCACTGAAATTTTACAATCTCCGCGTACCACGCTCTTCGGGGCCACGCTGGAGCCACAGGAATCACTGGTTTCTTTTCTACCCTGATTCTGCGGAGTAATCGAGGTAACCATTGTGGCGGTGTGAATGCATATATCAGCTTGAACTGATCCCCAGGGAACACTAGGGCATCCGAGCCGCAAGCTAGGGGATCCCTTGTCCGAGAGACAAAACTATCCCCCTTTGCGTTGAATCTGGATGCTAGAAGATCTACATCCGATGTTCCCCACCGCTGACATATTGTCCAGAAAACCTCGGGGTGAAGGGACCCTTCCTCTGGGCCTAATTGCTGGCGACTTAGAAAGTCCGCCTTCCAATTCTCCACTCCTGGAATGAATACCGCAGATATGGCTGGGACATATTTTTCCTGCCCATTTCAGGATGTAATTTACTTCCCTCTGGGCTGCACGACTCCTGGTGCCCCCCTGATGATTGATATATGCCACTGCTGTGGCATTGTCTGATTGAATTCTGTCAGGGGACCCTTGGAGTTTGGATGTCCATGCTACTAGGGCATACCGGGCTGCTCGTATCTCTAAGAGATTGATGGGCAGGGCCTTTTCTGCATCCGACCATCTGCCCTGGAGAGACTATTGCTCCAGTACTGCTCCCCAGCCTATAAGGCTGGCATCTGTAGTGACCACCTTCCAAGAAATCGGACTGAAGGATTTCCTTTTTTCCAGATTCTGGGGAACCCACCACCAACGGAGGCTCTTCCGAACGGAAGGGGACAAGGACATTGTAAGTCTAGGGCCTGAACTTTTTTGTTCCAGGCTGACAGTATGGCCCCTTGCAAATTCCTTGAATGGAATTGACCGTAGGGTACTGCTTCGAATGATGCCACCATTTTTCCCAGCAGCCTCATATACAGGCGTATGGACGGCTGTCTTTTTTGTACCCACTAAGTGGATCAAATCTTTCAAAGACAACACCTTTCCTCGAGGCAAGAATATTTTTCTCTGGCCTGAATCCAACCTTAGCCCCAAGTATTCCAGACTTTTGACTGGTTTTTAGGGCTGACTTGTCTCGGTTGATAATCCAACCGTGAGATTCCAGATACTTGATCGTCTTGTGAACGACCACGTCTAGTTTTTTCACTGAGTGGTCTATCAGCAACAAGTCATCCAGATATGCCATTATCATTACACCTTGTGTTCTTAGATTGGCCAATAAAGGGCCAGAATTTTTGTAAACACTCGTGGTGCTGTGGCCAAACCGAAGGGTAAGGCTCTGAACTGAAAATGGCGCCCTTCTACTGCAAAGCGTAGAAATTTTTGGTGGACTGGAAAGATGGGAATGTGCAAATAAGCATCTTTGATGTCGATCGTGGCTAACCAATCCTCCCCTTGTAGGGCAGTGGCCACCGATCGGATCGACTCCATCGGAAAGTCCTGATATACAGGAATTTGTATAGCCCTTTTAGAATTAATATGGGCCTCCCGACCGCGTTTGCTTCGGGACTGTAAAGAGGTTTGAGTAAAACTCGAACCCTCATTCTTCCAGGGGAACCTCCATAATTACTCCTTGGAGCAATAGTTGTTCTAGTGCCAACAGGAGGGACTCTCTCTTCCGGGGATCCCTTGGCACGTTTGACCTCAAAAATGGGAAGGAGGAGAGTCTTTTAACTCCAAACTGTATCCCAAACCTACTGCGGAGAGCACCTATCTGTCTTGATCGTGTCCCGCCAGGTCTCTTGCGAACAACTGGAGTCCTCCCCCCACCCGACTGAGTGGGGGCTTCAATGAATTTAACTTTGGGGGAGGTTTTGTACCTCCCCTGACCCAGGGTTTCTCATTACCCTGCTACTGTCCCTGTTTTTTACCCCCGAGATTTGACCGAGGAGGCCGTCGGAACTGTTACACAGCCGATGCCCCAGGGACTGGAGAAGCAGGCCTCTTAAAGAGGGACCTCTAACTCTGCTTTTAACCGGTAAGAGCGTATTTTTACCGCTGGAAATTTTCTGGATATATTTGTCCGGGTTTTCCCTGAATAAGCGTTCACAATGAAATGGGACGCTAACCAGCCATTCTTTACAGGGAGCTTCAGCAGACCAGTTTTTGAGCCATAGGAGCCTACGCATATGTACTATAGACAGCGTAAGGCGGGAGGCCTGATGGACTGAATCCTGTATGGCGTCAACCGCAAAGCCTAAGGCTCTAGGTAGATCAGCTAGGGCAAAGCCTGCTGATCTGTCAAGTCCCTCAAGACCTGTTTCAACTGATCCTTCACTGCTTAGCAGACCCCAATAGCTGCTACTGCTGGTTGTATCACCAAGCAGATTTTCATAAGGACTCCAATCTTTTATCTATTGGGTTCTTGAACATTTGGACATTATCCACTGGACATGTCAGTGATTTATACATACAAGAGATGGCTGCGTCCACTCCATTTTTTTTTTTTTTTTTTTTTTGATGAACTTATCCTCCATGGGATAGACCACCGGAAATCTCTTGGGGGAATAAATATTTTCTCAGGACGTTCCCAATCCTGGTAAATGAGCCCTGTCAGTAAAGGGTGAAGTGGAAAAGAACAAACAGTCTGTGGGCTTCTAGCGACCCCAACGAGGATACAGTAGTGGTTGATGGTTCCGCAAGGTGCAATTTTAAATGCTGATCGGACCATGTTAGTCAGAGACTGAACCCATAATCTTTCAGCTTAAGATGCTGAGAAAAGGTTCCCCCACTGTTGATTCCTCTATAACAGAATCAACCTCATCCTGATCCCCTTCAGGCAGGTCGATCCCTGTATGGGACTGTTGCTCTGCTAACAGGCACTCTGAAGGAGGAGACGGAGATCGGGCGTGCTTTCCCTGACAGGGAGGCAGCGATAAATGTTGACAATCTCTCTCTAATCCTCCCAGAGCTGAGGAAAATCCTCCTCTGTTACATACACAGGAGCAGGTGAACTGAGGACAGCCACAGTACCAAGTACCCTGCCAAAAGCCCAAACTTCACCTATCACGGCAGGCATTGTAATCAAACCTTCAGGGACCGGGTTCCCAAGGATTCCACTCCCCTGGACCTGTATAGCACCCTGCACAGAAAACATCTTGGTCGTGGGTATGACCAGAGCTCTGGATCCCAGGGTCCAGCTCTCCTAAGAGAAGCATTACAGGCAAAACCTTGCTCTTCTCTGCAAGGCCCGGGTACCGACCGTTTAGCTATGAAGCTTTTTTGGTCGGATCCGGAATAGCTTACTGAGGCCCAAAAGAACCTGTACGCAAGCTCAGTGAAAAACACATGTTTCTTCTTGGCCAACACCTTAGACACTGGCAAAAAACTGAGGTGCTCCCGGATGGGAGGGGCTTATATAGGGGAGGGTACTTCCGGTTTTGGAAGTTGCCAGTGCCAGCACCTGACGGTATCTATATAACCCATTAGTAATGACTATGTCGCTCTGTGTCCCGTGATGTACGAGAAAGAAAACATTATTTTTGTTTCAGTTAGAAAACTTTGTAAATAAGTAAGTTTTCTCCTTCACGGATGGGCACCGATGGGACTGCACTGATAAGGTGGAACTGACGGGCACCGATGAGGCGGCGCGGATGGGCACCGATGAGGCGGCGCGGATGGGCACTGATAGGTGGCACGGATGGGCATGGATGGGCACTGATAGGTGGCACTGTAATGTGTTAATGGATGCCAATCAGTGCTAAACAATAATGCCTGCCAATCAGTGATGCCCATTGTGGGCACTGATTGGCATCCATTAGGGGCACTGATTGGCATCCCTGGTGGTCTAGGGAGGCATACCTGGTAATGGACATCCCTGGTGGTCCAGTGGCATCCCTGGTGGTCCAGTGTGGGCATCCTCGGGGGGGCTGTGCTGATAATTGATCAGCACAAACCCCCCCTGTCAGAGGAGCAGCCGATCGGCTCTCCTCTACTCGCGTCTGACAGACGCGAGTGAGGAAAAGCAGATTACCGGCCTTTTCTGTTTACATGTGATCAGCCGTGATTGGACACGGCTGATCACGTGGTAAAGAGTCTCCGTCGGAGACTCTTTACCTAGATCGGTGTTGCAGGGTGTCAGACTGACACCCTGTAACAACGATCGGCGCGATGCGCGCCCCCGGGGGCGTGCAGCGGCTTAAAATCCTGAGGACGTCATATGACGTCCAGTCAGGATTTTAAAACCACTTTGCCGCCGTCAATCCGCTATAGGGCGGGCGGCAAGTGGTTAAACCTCATCTGCCACATAGTCGCCCAATTAGATAGGGCATTGTGGTCGGCTTGTAAATTGGCGACATCCTGTAAGGACGTTATTCCACTGCATAGCTTGGTGTCATCTGCAAAGACAGAAATGTTACTTTTGATCTCGGACTCAATATCATTTATAAAGATATTAAAAAGTAAGGGTCCCAGCACTGAACCTTGGGGTACACCACTGATAACCTTAGACCATTCAGAGTAAGAATCATTAACCACTACTCTCTGAATTCTGTCTTTTAGCCAGTTTTCTATCCATTTACACACTGATATTTCCAAGCCTGTAGACTATAGATCAGCCCCTGGTTCAGGTTGTAGCTTCCCTTGTCATCTCTCCACCTCCAGCCTTATCATTTATTTTTATTACATTTCTAGCTCTCATTCACATGGCAAATATGTGCCAGCTGCGGCAAAGATCCGGTGTATTTTTGTGGCTGGATTCACAGGTGGATGCGGGAAATTGCGGTTGTTGACAGGCTGAGAAACCGCAGCTGTCCACTGGTAATTGGATGGAATCACACAGAGCGATTATCTGCAATTAAGGCATTCAGGGCTAAGAATCTGTCCCTAACTGCCAGGAACTGTGTTGATGGGGGGAATCAACATACTTTATGGCCTGCCTTACTCCATAATGTGATTTTTAGTACCACCCCCATCTCTGTTGTACTGCATTTGGTAAACTCTTAAGAGGCAACTCAGTCGGCCAACCACAGTCATAGAAACGTACTCAGTCCATACTACCTCACCTCAGAGAGTTGTGGCTCTCCACCATTAATTTTCCAAACAGTTTGTAATCCCCTTTCTTCAGAGCTTGTGCCGCTTTAGCAGTGCGCTCAATCTCTGTGATGACATGACGTGCCCGCTTATAGCACACCTCACTCAGGTTCTCTTTTTTGGCTGTCAAGAAAGAAAAAAAAAGAATGTTTAAAGAGAAGGCCGTCTTTTTGGCCATGATTTGCTTATATTTAGGGTGTAACATTAAACATGGTCATAGCCCGCAGCCCCCACCCCCTTACAGAATCCGGGGTTCTTCTCCCCTCTGACACCGGTCTTGTTTTTATTTTGGCATGGCTCTGCCTGCACTGTTGCATCATTCGTTCACAGGAATCTGTGAATGGAAAAACTACAAGTCCGTCTGCCACTGCAACAGAGGGACCTGCAGTTCTCAATGAAACCCAGAACAGACATCACCACACTTGTAGTCCATTAATACTTCCCCCAATTCCATAAACAACTTACACACCTGGGGCTGGAGGAATGGTCTGCGGAAGTCAAAGCATTGCAACCATCCTCAGTTGAGGGTACATTACAGCTCCTAAATTTGAGTTTAGGAGCTTTTGCCGTTTTTTTTTTTTTTTTTGCCAAAGCTCCTAAACTAAAAACCTCCATAAAACCCCATGTGTCAATGTACACATAGGTTTTTAGAAGAGTTTAGGAGCTGCTGCATTTAGGTGAGCTTCAACTTCCCTCTCTTGAACACGGAAAAATCGCGTTCAGGATAGGAACGTTTTGACCGCCAAGTGTGGAAAAACACAAAACGCGGCAAAACCATTTCGCATTTTCCCACAGCCGCGGTAAAATGTAAGCAGGGTGTACATGAATTTCTAACATTTGTACCCAGCGCTGTCTTACCATCAACACCATTTCCAAAAATTATATTTATATATATATATATATATATATATATATACATATACACACACACACACACACACACACACACACACATACATATATACACACACATACATACATACATTATATATATATATATATATATATATATATATATATATATATATATATATATATATACACATACATATACACACACACACACACACACACCAGTATATAAAAAAGGGATTTTTATAACAGCTTACCTGTAAAATCCTTTTCTTGGAGTACATCACGGGACACAGAGCGACTTAGTCATTACTAGTGGGTTATATAGATACCTTCAGGTGCTGGCACTGGCAACTTCCAAAACCGGAAGTACCCTCCCCTATATAAGCCCCTCCCATCCGGGAGTACCTCAGTTTTGTAGCAAAGCAATAAGTGTCGCCAAAAAAGAGGGGTGGGAGCTCTGTGTCCCGTGATGTACTCCAAGAAAAGGATTTTACAGGTAAGCTGTTATAAAAATCCCTTTTTCTTTTTCGTACATCACGGGACACAGAGCGACTTAGTCATTACTAATGGGACGTCCCAAAGCAATGCCAAATGAGGGGGGGGGGGATACACTATACATAAGCTGGGCGCCATCAGGCATGAGGATCTTTTGCGGCCTGCAACACACTGCGCCCAAAGGCGACATCCTCCTGACTTCTAACGTCCACCTGGTAGAACCTAGTAAATGTGTGTACTGAAGACCATGTTGCGGCCTTACAGATTTGAGCCAGGGAGGCCTGGTGATGCACTGCCCATGAAGTTCCAACTGCTCTTGTGGAGTGCGCCCTAACTTTGAACGGAGGCGGTCTCCTTCTCAAGCCATAGGCTTGTATTATGACCTGTCGAATCCACTTGGCGAAAGTAGATTTTGATGCTGCCTGACCCTTTCTGGGGCCTTCCGGCAGAACAAACAAAGTATCCGTTCTACGAATCTGAGCAGTGGCTTTTAGATAAGCTTTAACTGCTCTTACTACATCCAAAGAATGCAATAACTTTTCCTCTACCGAGGTAGGTTTGGGAAAAAAAGAAGGAAGAACCACATCTTGGTTCAAATGAAACCTCGATACCACCTTAGGAAGAAAGGCTGGGTGAGGACGTAATACTACTCTGTCCTTATGGACAACCAGATATGGCTCCTTACAGGACATGGCGGCTAATTCCGATACTCTTTTAGCCGAACAAATGGCTACTAAGAAAATCAATTTCCTGGTGAGAAGAACCAAGGAAATGTGCTGCAATGGTTCAAACGGTTGTTTCTGTAGAACCGACAGAACCAGGTTTAAGTCCCATGGACATATGGGAATACTAACCGGAGGGCTAATACGCATCACTCCTTGTATGAAAGCTTTGACTAATGAATGCAAAGCCAAGGGCCTTTGAAAAAATATTGACAAGGCCGAAATCTGACCCTTGATAGTACTCAAGGCAAGCTTCCTATCCACAGCCCACTGTAGGAAGTCCAGAATCCTGCCTATTACGTACTTACGCGGATGCCATTTCTTGGCCTCACACCACGCGATGTACGCCTTCCAGATCCTATAATAGATCTGCCTGGATACCGGCTTCCTGGCATTGATCATGGTAGATACCACCGGATTAGAGAGACCTCTCTTTTTTAGAATGTGGGCTTCAATAGCCAGGCCGTCAAACCTAGGGCTTGTAAGGAAGGGTGGTATATCGGTCCCTGCGAAAGCAGGTCCGGACGATGTGGGAGGGTGCAAGGACTCCCCACTGACATCTTTACGATCTCCGCGTACCACGCTCTTTGGGGCCACGCTGGAGCCACCAGAATCACCGGTTTCTTTTCTACCCGGATTCTGCGGATTAATCGCGGTAACAATTGTGGCGGTGGGAATGCATATATCAGCTTGAACTGATCCCAAGGGAACACTAGGGCATCCGAGCCGCAAGCTAGGGGATCCCTTGTGCGAGACACAAATCTGTCCACCTTTGCGTTGAATCTGGATGCTAGCAGATCTACATCCGGTGTTCCCCACCGCTGGCATATTGCCTGGAAAACCTCGGGGTGAAGAGACCATTCCCCCGGGCATAATTGCTGGCGACTTAGAAAGTCCGCTCTCCAATTTTCCACTCCTGGGATGAAAACCGCGGATATGGCTGGGACATATCTTTCTGCCCATTTCAGGATGCAATTCGCTTCCCTCTGGGCTGCACGACTCCTGGTGCCACCCTGGTGATTGATATATGCCACTGCTGTGGCATTGTCTGATTGAATTCTGACAGGGGACCCTTGGAGTTTGGATGTCCATGCTACTAGGGCATACCGGGCTGCTCGTATCTCTAAGAGATTGATGGGCAGGGCCTTCTCTGCTTCTGACCACTTGCCCTGGAGAGACCATTGCTCCAGTACTGCCCCCCAGCCTATGAGGCTGGCATCTGTAGTGACCACCTTCCAAGAAACCGGACTGAAGGGTTTCCCTTTTTCCAGATTCTGGGGCACCAACCACCAATGGAGGCTCTTGCGAACGGAAGGGGACAGGGACATTGGTAAGTCTAAAGCCTGAACTTTTTTGTTCCAGGCTAGGTTTGAGTAAAACCCGAACCCGCATTCTTCCAAGGGAACCTTCATGATTACACCTTGGAGCAATAGTTGTTCTAGTGCCAGAAGGAGGGATCCTCTCTTCTGGGGATCGCTTGGCACGTTTGACCTCATAAAATGGGCAGGAGGAGTGTCTTTTAACTCCAGCTTGTATCCCAGACTTACTGCGGAGATCACCCACCTGTCTCTGATGGTGTCCCGCCAAGTCTCTGTGAACAACTGAAGTCTTCCCCCCACCCGATTGAGTGGGGGCAACCCTTCATGACTTGGGGGGAGGTTTCGTACCTCTCTTGACCCAGGGTTTCTTGTTACCCTGTGATTGTCCCTGATTTCTGCCCCCTGGATTTGACCGCGGAGGCCGTCGGAACTGTTTCACAGCCGATGTGCCAGGGACTGGAGAAGTAGGCTTCTTAAAAGAAGGACTTCTAGCTTTGTTCTTAACCGGCAAGAGTGTACTTTTACCGGCAGAAATTTTCTGGATATACTTGTCCAGATCTTCCCCAAATAAGCGTTCTCCATGAAATGGGAAGCTAATCAGCAATTTCTTACAGGGAGCCTCAGCAGACCAGTTTTTGAGCCACAAAAGCCTACGCATATGTACTACAGACAGCGTAAAGCGGGAGGCCTGTTGGATTGTGTTGCGGAGCTCCAAAGTCCGCTGGGAAATCCTTGAAGCTGAGGAAGTACTGACTTATCCAAGGCAACCTGTTACCCCCCCCAGTAACTGGACGACACACAGTTCTGGGAGTAAATCAACCCTTTATTTTGCCCAGGCTGGCTTTTTATATCATTTCCCATGCAAGGGTTTTCTTAACTCATTTTACAGGGGCATTCCCTTCAACAATTAACAGATGACAGCGATTTAATTACCTGGGATGTGTGAGACGTTGGTCTCTGCATATTTACCCATAACAATGAAACCGTGCCAGACACATTACTAGGAGTGTAATTACATCCCGTAGCAGATAATAGATGGTCATTAACATACTGACAATAGATGAATGGAACGCTACCTCAGACCCCCAATTAACCCAATTTACTTATTCAGACATCAGTAGACATTCTGTCTCTACATTTCCTGGAATGAATCTTTGCTGTCACCTCTGAAGTGATCCAAACCATATTCTCAGTTTCAGCATTTTGCTACACTGCTCCCCCTTACCCACAAGCCGGCATACACAGTCTGATCCTTAACGGATCGGCTTGGGGATGTCCGGGGAGTACTCACGGATCACTTTTCCAGTTCAGTTTGCCGCGATAATCAGTCAGCATTGCCGTTCTGTTTCCCGGGGCGGTAGTGGATAGTAAAGTCATACGGTTGTAACGCCAGACTCCAGCGCAACAACCGGGCATTGTCCCCTGCCACTCGATTTAGCCATACCAACGGGTTGTGGTCTGTGAGTAGGGTGAACGGTTGTCCGTACAAGTAGGGCTGAAGCTTCTTTAGGGCCCACACCACAGCCAGGCATTCTTTTTCTATGGCGGCGTAGCTCACTTCCCTGGGGAGAAGCTTCCTGCTCAAGTAAACTACGGGGTGTTCTCCGCCATCTGCTCCAACCTGGCTCAATACCGCGCCCAATCCAAACATTGAAGCATCCGAGCCTCAGAGGATGCGCTGTTTTCCGTGGTGGGGGCCTGGGACCGGGTGGTAACGGGGTAGATCTCGTTGGTAACCGGGGCTGATGCAAAAGCAGAAGTCAACTGGCCAAGATCGTTCCCCAGCAGGACATCAGCGGGAAGTTCCTGGATCAACCCCACCTTAATTAATCCGGAGCCGGCACCCCAGTTCAGGTGTACTCTTGCCGTGGGTAGCCTGTGTACTGCTCCCCCTGCAACCCGCACAACTACGGAACTCCCGGTGTGGTCGGCCTCTGGAACCAGGTGACGTTTGACCAGTGTGAGGGTGGCGCCGGAATCTCGTAGACCTTGAGCAGTCTTCCCGTTCAGCTGTACTGACTGGCGATGGTGTTGCCTGTTGTCGGTAGCCGCCTGTACTGGGTCAGCCTCGTGTAGGATACTCCAGTGTTCCTCCAATTCTCCTGCTCCTCGGTTGACCGGGGCCGCTTCCGTGTGATAGCAATGAGCGGCAGCCCGTGCTGGAGGGGGTGGCCCTGGTCGAATCCATGCAGCTTGGTCCTGGTTCTGAGTGCAGTCTCTCTGATAGTGCCCAAATTGCTTGCATGAATAGCACTGCACTCCCTTGCGCCTGAGGTATCGATTTGCAGGGGAGTTAGGGATTAGCCCGGGTCGTTGTGTAGCTGGGGGCCCTGGGTTATGGTTCAGTGGTCTGGTGCTTGGTCGGAAGCTAGTCTGTGATGGCCGGCGGGCATCTTGATATTCATCAGCTTGCCTGGCCGCTTCCGAGAGAGTGGTAGGTTTGCGATCCCTTACCCACTCCTGTACCTCTGGGTTTAGTCCATTAAAGAATTGTTCCAGTAAAATCAGCTGGGTGATCGCGTCTGCTGTGGTTGCCTGACTGGCTTGCAGCCAAGCTAGGGCTGCCCTCTGCATTCGGCAAGCCCATTCGGTGTGGGAGTCCTTCTCCTGTTTCTTTGTGTCCCGGAAGCGTCTCCTGTATGCTTCTGGGGTGATGGCATACCTTGCCAAAATAACTTCCTTTACCCGGCTATAGCTTGCGATTTCCTCCTCTGGCACGGCTCTGTAGGCTTCTGCTGCACGGCCTGACAGCTTACCAGCTAAGATCCGTACCCAGTCTGTCTGAGGTACCTGGTACAGCTTGCATTGCCGTTCAAAATCTTGCAGGAAGCTATCGATCTCTTCCTCTGCTTCCATAAACTTTTTAAAGGCATCATGGGGTACTTTTAGTTTTGTCTCTGGTGCCGGTGTAGTCGTTAGCAGTCTCTCAGAGGCATGCTGTTCCGCCAGCCGGAGTTGGGTCTCCCTTTCTTCTCTCGCCGTGATAAAGGCATCCACTTGGGCTAACGTTGCCTGTACCAGCTCGGTGGAGGGGTTTTCTCCATAAAACGCTAGCCTGCGTTTCACTTCTTGGTTAAACTCGGTCTCCATGGCTTCTGTAGCCATACTGTGTGCCCGATCTCCCTCGGTCAGTTCTGCAATCAGCTCTGCTTTGGTTTTAGTGCTGGCGCTCTTCCCTCTTGCTTCCAGCAAATCCTTTAACGTCGCTTGTTTTAATCCAGCATAGTTTGTCTCCATTCACACTTCCATTCGTGTAGCCGAATTTGCATGAACGCTGCTTCCTCTTGCTGCAAGGCTTTAATCCCACCGCTGCCAACCAGTGTTGCGGAGCTCCAAAGTCTGCTGGGAAATCCTTGAAGCTGAGGAAGTACTGACTTATCCAAGGCAACCTGTTACCCCCCCAGTAACTGGACGACACACAGTTCTGGGAGTAAATCAACCCTTTATTTTGCCCAGGCTGGCTTTTTATATCATTTCCCATGCAAGGGTTTTCTTAACTCATTTTACAGGGGCATTCCCTTCAACAATTAACAGATGACAGTGATTTAATTACCTGGGATGTGTGAGACGTTGGTCTCTGCATATTTACCCATTACAATGAAACCGTGCCAGACACATTACTAGGAGTGTAATTACATCCCGTAGCAGATAATAGATGGTCATTAACATACTGACAATAGATGAATGGAACGCTACCTCAGACCCCCAATTAACCCAATTTACTTATTCAGACATCAGTAGACATTCTGTCTCTACATTTCCTGGAATGAATCTTTGCTGTCACCTCTGAAGTGATCCAAACCATATTCTCAGTTTCAGCATTTTGCTACAGATTGTATCCTTTATGGCGTCCACCGCAAAACATAAGGCTCTGGGTAGGTCAGCTAGGGCAAGAGCCTGCTGATCTGGTAAGTCCCTTAAGACTTGTTTCAACTGATCCTTCACTGCTTGGCAGACCCCAATAGCTGCTACTGCAGGTTGTGTTACCATGCTTGCTGTAGAGAAAGCAGATTTTAGTAAAGACTCCAATTTTTTATCTATTGGGTCTTTGAACATTGGAACATTATCTACTGGACATGCCAGTGATTTATTCACAAAAGAGATGGCTGCGTCCACTGTGGGCACCTTCCATTTTTGTATGAACTTATCCTCCATGGGATAGATCACCGGAAATCTCTTGGGGGGAGTAAATATTTTATCAGGATGCTCCCAATCCTGGTAAATAAGCCCCTCCAATAAGGGGTGGATTGGGAAGGAACAGACAGTCTGGGGAGCTTTTAGCGACCCCAGCGAGGAGACAGTAGTAGTTGATGGCTCCGCAAGAGGCATTTTAAATGCTGATTGGACCATGTTAGTCAGAGACTGAACCCATAATCTTTCAGCCTGAGATGCTGAGAAAGGTTCTTCCACTGTTGATTCCTCTATAACCGAATCAACCTCATCCTGATCCCCTTCAGGTAGGTCGATCTCTGTGTGGGGCTGTTCCTCCACTAACAGGCACTCTGAAGGAGGAGACGGAGATCGGACGCGCTTTCCCTGTGACAGGGAAGCAGCGATCAATGCTGTTAATCTCTCTTCCAATCCTCCCAGAGTTGAGGAAAAAAACCTCCTCTGTTATATATACAGGAGCAGGTGGACTGGGGGCAGCCACAGCACCAGGTACTCCTGCGGGGTTCCTACGGCTACTAACCTCTGAAATTTCAGGGGAGATTGGTGCAGTACAAGCATGCCCAAAATCCTCAGAGCCCGATGGAGACCCCTTTCGCTTCTTGGAAGATTTATTTCCAGAGCGTCTGGACGACATATCCTTTAAGCACAGAGCTGAGGTATTCCCGTCGTCATACACCACTTTTACTGGTAATAGTCTAGCACAGTTGCTGCTATATACCAGCTGGTGTCCACTAAAGTGCCTTTCTATGGGGATGCCTGCATCAACCACCTCTGTGTGCCACCGTTTTGTTGCTAGCTCTGTTTGCATCCAGCTGACACTTGTACTGTGTCTTTTATCCATGCTGGGACGCCTGCACATGCGCAGAAGCGCCGCTCATCGAGCGTCATCCACCAGCCCCGCCCCTTTTTCCGCTCATCTCTACATAAGAGGCGCGTGCACGCGCACCCGTGCGCCTTCGGCGCTTTTTTTGAAAAATAAGCAGGGACTAGGAGCCAGGGCCCTTTTTGCCGGAGGGCCTGTGCGGTGGATGAGTGCAGCAACAGGGCAGAGGAAGTGGATTCCCACAGAGAACTTACCAACTGCCTGGATCTTTTGACTTGAAAAGAAAAAGATCCACATGACAAGAAAAATGGACCACAGCGGCCTCTAGTGGTTTAACACAGGTACCGCGGTCTCCTTTTATTTATTTTTTTCTTGACTACTATTAAAATTTTACATTTTCCAGTAGTTACAGGCATGCACAGATATTTAGCGGGAATACCGTTAGGTAACAGACAGAAAGACAAATTAGGCTTGGGGGTCCCCCAATAGAACCAAGTTCCTGGGGGCCCCCACTTACCTCTTCCCCGCCGCAGGACTCTGTTTGGTCCACAGAAGCCCAAACTTCACCTATCACGACAGGCATTGTAATTAAACCTTCAGGGACCGGGTTCCCAAGGATTCCACTCCCCTGGACCTGTATAGCACCCTGCACAGAAAACATCTTGGTCGTGGGTATGACCAGAGCTCTGGATCCCAGGGTCCAGCCCTCCTAAGAGAAGCATTACAGGCAAAACCTTGCTCTTCTCTTGCAAGGCCCGGGTACCGACCGTTTAGCTATGAAGCTTTTTTTGGTCGGATCCGGAATAGCTTACTGAGGCCCAAAAGAACCTGTACGCAAGCTCAGTGAAAAACACATGTTACTTCTTGGCCAACACCTTAGACACTGGCAAAAAACTGAGGTACTCCCGGATGGGAGGGGCTTATATAGGGGAGGGTACTTCCGGTTTTGGAAGTTGCCAGTGCCAGCACCTGAAGGTATCTATATAACCCATTAGTAATGACTAAGTCGCTGTGTCCCGTGATGTTCGAAAAAGAAATACAAATAAATCTTAAGTGCCAAAAACTGGATGAGACATAAAAATCCAAAAATCTAAAAGTGTGTTATTTTCATATATTATTGTGCAGTCCTTGTGCCAGTGCTTATTCTTATGCCGTGCCCCCCTCCTTATGTACCCACACTCACCAGATGATGGTGGATATTGCACCTGTAAAAAAAATAACAAACATGTCATACTTACCTTCACTGTGCAGCTCGTTTTGCACAGAGTGGCCCCGAACATCCTCTTCTGGGGTCCCTCGGCTCCTCCCCGCATCAGATAACCCCCTAGGAAAAGCGCTCTCCCGAGGGGGTTACCTTGCGGACGCTCTCCTGAGTCATTCATTCTGTGTCCATAGACGCCGAGTGTATGCTATCAATATATCCAATCGAAGCTGGGACTCCGTGGAGAGAAGGACAGCTCAGGTAAGTAAAACAGGGAGGCTGGAGGGCCGGTAACTGCCAGGTGTTTTTTCACCTTAAAGGGGTTGTAAGGGTAAATTTTTATTTATTTTTTTGTAAATAACAAACATGTCATACTTACCTCCACTGTGCAGTTCGTTTTGCACAAAGTGGCCCCGATCCTGGTCTTCTGGGGTCCCTCGGCGGCTGTCTCAGCTCCTCCCCGCAAAAGCTAACCCCCGTTCTGGGAAGCGCTCTCCCAAGGGGGTTAGCTTGCGGGTGCGCTACCGTGTGATACAGTGGCGGCCATAGCCTGCCAAGTGTATCACTTGGGCCCCCCGGCGCGCCGCGTCATTGGTTTGATTGACAGCAGCGGGAGCCAATGGCTGAGCTGCTATCAATCTCAAATGAAGAGCCGCCTCAAACTGGGGGAAAGCATTGCGGGATCGCGCCCACGGAGTTTCGTGACATCCGACCCGCCAAAGTGTGATGGAGGAAACCCTATTTTCCATCCGTCTGGCAAGTCGGATGACAAGGACTCTACGGTCCGCCGTCATCCGATCCCCCATAGGGGAGAGCGGCGCTCTGACAGGTCGGTCCCTGCACAGTGTGCGGAGACAGACCTGTCATATGCCTGCTCAGCGGGGATCGACGGAGCGATCCCCCCTGAGCAAAGCGGAGCCCATACACGGACACGTCTGTGTGAAAGGGCCCTTAGACTCCATGCACACTAGTGTTTTTTAAGCTCCTAGAAGCTAAGAGCATTTTTTTCTGCTCCTAGAAGATAAATAGTGCTATTCTATGTGTCCATGCACACTACTTTAGGCTATTAGCATTTTTTTCAAGCAAGAAAAAAAAAATTGTTTTTGTAGAGTTTCTTGGAGCGTTTTTCTAGCAGAAGTGCTCCTACACACTACCAATAGCGTTTGAGCTTTTTTTTCCATTTACTGCAAAAATGCTAATAAAACACTAATGCTCCTAAACGCTGATAAAACGCTACTACAAAAAGCTATTACCAGCGGTTTTTATCCAGCATTTTTTCCAGTGTTTTTTTTAGCTTAAAAAAAAAACGCTAGTGTGCATGTGTGCAAAGGCTGAAGGCTTTTTTTACCTTCATGCTTTGGGTACAGTGTCACATGATCGCACAATTATCAGTTAAAGTAATGCAGTGCTGTAAAGCAAAAAATGGCCTGCTTAGGAAGGGGGTAAACCCTCCGGAGGGGAAGTGGTTAAGATAAAAAAAAAACTATGTGTGCTGCTCCACCTACAGCCCTCCCAATACACACCTGAGCCCCCTCTCGATCCAGAGGTGTGCACGGGAGCATCGGCTGTCCCAGGTCTTTCTCTTTCTCTCCTCATTGTCTGAGACAGCAGCAAGAGCCATTGGCTCCCACTGCTGTCAATTACAACCAGTGAACCAATGAGGATAGAGCAGGGGTGGGCCGAGCTGCAGCTCTATGTGTCTTATGGACACAGAGCGGGGCTCGGGAGCAAGCACACACCAGTGCCCCCAAAGCGGCTTGCTATTGGGGGCACTGGTCAAGGGGGAGGAGCCAGGAGCGCCGGCGGGCTGCTTTTTGCAAAACTATTGCAGAGAGCAGGTAAGTATGACATGTTTGTTAATATTAAAAAAAAAAAAAAAAATCTTTAATACTACCCTTTTAAAGCCACAGCAATTTTTGCACACATATGTATCCCATTTTTTGGATGAAAGACGAGGTTGCATGTGCTCGTGAAACGGCATCAAATTTCAGTGCCCTATCGTTTCCATGCTTTAAAAGTCCTACATTTTGTAAATGCGCCTATGTGGGGGTGCGCAAAACATTTTTTTTGGGGTGTTCAAGGGTTTGGGTGCAATACTTATTTTTACATTACATAGGGGACAAAAGTGATGCATTGTTTGGTGACAGGCTCTCTCTAATGAGACAACATTAGGTTTCAAAGGCTTGATGTCTCACCTGTCCTCCAATGAAGCTAATGGAGCACAGATGACACTCCTTTAGCTTCTTTCTTAGCCATTCTGGCAAGAGAAAGTGACACCAGGACCTGGTAGTGACGTTCTACACATCCCTTCCAGGCCATTAGCAGGAAGGGGAGATCAGCGAACGGATGCCATGCTGGTACCAGGGAGCCTGGGAAACATGGGAGGGAATAACCTACGCATACAGGTTGAGACATTTTGCTAGTTTTAGCTGTGAAGAAAGAGTTTTTTTTCTGCTAGGATTTAGAACAGACTCACCCTCCAACTCTTCCATACTGGCATCTCTCAAAGCCTCTTTATTGAGGGCCCTGGCAGCCTCCTCACACTGTTTCCTGCGTGTTGGGTACTCGCTCCCTGTTAGCTCATGCCGCACATTGGAATTAGTAATAAGCACAGACAGTTCTGGGTCTGTCAGGGGAAACGGTGTCGTCTCTAAAGATCTGGATAGATATAAACATACAACAAAAGGTGATTACTGCACTGGGATCAATTATTCACAATCCTGAGCTTTACCAAAGGACAATGATCTGTTTCTGGGTGTAGTAACCAATCAGATTCCAGCTGTCATTACTACCTATGAAAAAGAAAATCTAATTGGCCGCTACTGAAAACATAAACAGGGCTTCTTTCAGCTTGCACCTTTATACAATAAGTAGTAAAATATATTTAAAGTGTATCTAAAACCAAAGCTTATTTAGTCTGGGATAGAGTGAGGAAGAGTTAAAAAAAAGAATCCCAGGTATGGCAATTTTTCCATCGTTGCATTGATCCAGCTTAAACCATTGTAAGAAGATATGTGCCATACCTGTGGGATCCCCCTGGAAGCTGGAAATAACTACTCTAGTGATCTCTACTAGCTTATGGGTCCAATGCCAAACATCTGCCATGCTGCTTACTGAACACAGGAGGTCAGCCGCTCGGCACGGGTGCCACTCAGCGTTGCTTTACATTGAAGTATTTTCACAGTGTGTTCCAAAGACCCCAAGGCAGTTGTGAATGGTCACACATAGTGTAGCATTCCTCATAATGGTAGGTATGAAGGTATCTGGAGTAATTGTTCTACAATACAAGGTCCCTGCAGTGTCTGATTTGTCCCTACTGACCTGCAGTCAATGAGTAGAGCATGTCCTTCTCTCCCCATCACTGAAATAAACTGGTCCATGATCCCGCAGGGTACTCCAGGGAATGTATGTTCAGCTTTTTGACATGTCAGGGCTTTTTGGACAACATCACCGTCATCTGAGGATATAAAGACACAATTCACATATGACATGGAACCCGCAGAACATCAGATCTGGGTGCTGTCTACACACTAAATGGATGACCATTTCTTCTAATCGTCTATTGCTAAAGGCCAGGCAGACTGCATCAGTGAAATATGTGGCCTGGCATTGCTGAACTATGCAAAATTCTATTTGCCTGGCTGTAATACTAACCTACTGGCTTTTATACTGACCAAGAATAAGTATGTACATTGGTTAATTCAGATTGAGGCTAAAAGTGGTTCTAAAGGTTCAAGGTCTTTTACCTTCATGCATAGAATAATGCATGAAGGTAAAAAACCTCTGCAGCAACCCCCCCTCCCCCTTTCCCACAACCCCCCCCCCCCCAATACTTACCTGAGCCGAATCGCAAGCAACAATGTGCATGAGGCTCTCCAGGGTCTCTCACTCCTTATTGGCTAAGGCAGCAGTGGGGAGCCATTGGTCAATCACAGTCAGTAAACCAGTGAGGAGAGAGAGGGGCGGGGCCGAGCCATGGCTCTGTGTGGTGATAGACAGGCAGAGTAGTGGCTTAGGAGGGTTGCCCCTACAGCAAACTGCTTGCTCTAGGGGCACTCGACAGGAGGAAGGGGCCGGGAGCGACAGCAGGGGACCTGAAAAGAGGAGGATCGGGGCTGCTCTGTGCAAAACCATTACACAGAGCAGGCAAGTACAGTATAACATGTTTATTATTTTTGTTTATAACAAAAACAAGCCTTTAATATCACTTTAATGACTCTCTCTGGCTCCACAGCTGCCATGTACAGCCACCTATTGAAATAAATTGGAAGAAGTGGCTGTATGTAGTTATGCACCAGGGGGTTGCATAAAGCATCTCATGGACATATACTCAGAATGCACACTATCTGGAGCATACATCAATGCGTGTGCAGAGGCTTTGCGCAATTCCTGCTGCATAACTGTGTACAGCTGTATCTTCCAATCTCAAGGGGCGGCTCTGCACACTATGCAGCCCCTGTACAGCTGTGTGCACCAAGCCCAAAATCAGAGGGCCTTGTCTACAGATCTGTTCCAGACTCAAAGTACTGAAGCCAGAGGGTCAGCATGACAGCCAGCATAATCAGCAGACATACATCCAATGAATGTTTTATAAATAGGCCCGATTGGGTCATATGCTTTATGTTGAACATGTCCAAATACTACAAATGTCCAAATATCACAAAAGTTCAGCTGAATAAGGAGGAAATGTACTGTGGAGGTATGGAGAAAAAGCACAGCTGCATTCATTAAAGCGATACTAAAGTCTAATTTTTTGTTATTTTTTCTAAATAACAAACATGTCATACTTGCCTGCTTGTGTAATGGTTTTGCATAGAACAGCCTCCATCCTCCTTTTCTTGGGTCCCACGCAGACGATCTTGGCTCCTCCCTCCGGTTGGGTGCCCCCACAGAAAACAGCTGGCTGTGGGGGCACCCCAGCAGGCATGCTCCCAACCCAAATTGCCAAAAGTCAATCAGGGTGGACTGTTTTCATCGGACAAACCGATCGTGTATGGGCCCCATCTGTCTTTTTTCCCCCCATCGGTGTGAAAAAATAGAACACGTTTTAAATTTTTTCCAAAAACCGATAGCAAAATCTGATCGTCTGTATGGAACTCCATTGGATAAAAAACCCACGCATGCTCAGACTGAATTATGAGACGGGAGCGCTTGTTCTGGTAAAACTAGCATTCGTAATGGAGATAGTACATTCGTCACGCAGTAACGGACTGAAAAGCACGGAGACTGAAAAGCGCGAATCGTCTCTCACCAAACTTTTACTAACATGCGGTAACACGAAATCAGCAAAAGCCGCCCAAAGGGTGGCGCCATTGGATTTGAACTTCCCCTTTATAGTGCCGTCGTACGACACAGCGTTTAGGACGATCGGTTGTTTGACTGATGGTGTGTAGGCAAGACTGATGGAAGTCAGCTTCATCGGATTTCCGATGGAAAAATCCATCGGATTAGAATCCATAGGAAATCCGATCGTGTATACAGGGCTTAAGACTATTCGTTTCGTCTTTTAAATTTTAGAATGGGGTGCCTCAAGATTTTACAGAGTTTTAAAAAGGTGCCTCAACTTAAAAAAGGTTGAAAAACACTGGTCTAGGGAATAATAAATTAATGCTGTAATAAATATATTAGCCACAATGCTCTGTTATATGGGCAGCAGAAGGAAAATTTTGTAAAAAGGCATTGCTGTGCCCTAAAACATCATGCTAATATTGTGGTCCAGGGATCGGACTTTACAAACAACAACACTCACTGCTTGACTGCAGGCTGCATTTTGGGATGAGATAGGGGTGTTCCTCAGCAGCGACTTTTTATAAAAGTCAGAATTTGCATTCTGCAGGCTCTAGGTTTTAGGGGTCTTCCTGCAGAAACTGAAAGACACTGACTGATACCAAGATTTCCCTTCGAAGATCGATTTCATACTTTGAGACAGGTTCACCTACAGGTTGGTATGATTACTTACATTGACACTAAACAAAATCCTTATTCTCCAAATATAGTCCATTCTTACCATGGAAGGGAGAGTATTCTTACCTGGGCACAGCTGCTGCAAAAAGGTGTAAGTAGCCACTTCCAGAGACGCAGAGCTGGATAGGCCTCCGCCTAATGGAACACTGGTGGCAATCACTGCATTAAACCCAGGGACAGGCCCAGCTGCCAGAAAACAATAGAAGAGGACAATGTAATGAGCATATACTGAGGTCTTCTCAGGTTTCTCTACCACGGGAAAGGAAAAGAAGATGCAGCTTTATGTATCCTTTAGAAGTCTGTATGACAAGATGACAACACGATCAGGTAACACAACAGAGCATTGTCACCGTTGTCAGAAAGTACCCAAACAAGGACCTTCATGGATCACAGGGAATTATTTTATTATAAGCTGCAGATACGCAGATGTCTTAGTGGGCTACTATGGAAAGGTAACACATCCAAAATGATTACTAACATAAAGAGGATAACAGACTTTTGAGGTACGCATTGCAACCTCAATTGGTGGATCACAGGTGCAATGCCAGGCTCCTGCAGACTCTTCCTCCAGCCCCTTGTCTATACTGAGGTATGAGATTTTAGTTAAAGAGCTGGAGGAAGTGTCAGTGGAATACAAGTGCTGTGATTACCGCATTCATGTTCCATTGAGAACTTCAAGTCTGTCTGCTGCAGCAGCAGTTGGCACTCGTAGTTCATTCATTCACAGTTCTCTGTGAATAAATGACCCGCTGTGCAGGGAACTGTCTGTCAATTTCAATAGTGACAGCTGCTTTGGAGGAAAGAATACCACGCTGTCATGGGGTGGAGGAGATGGGGGGGGGGGGGGGTCTGATTTATACCACATTACATGTTACACCCTAAATATGAGTTCAAAAGGTGGAGTTAGCCTTTTATCACAAATGTGCCCACTTTTCCGGACTTGTTAGTAACATATTTCGCTATACCAGGGGTAGGAAATCTTTGAAAGGCAAAGATCTACCTGAACACAATGAAAGAGACCAAAGATGACCAGGGTTTGGCACTCTTATTGACAAATGTCACTGTAAAAATATTAAAACTTTGCCTACCTTAAAAGTGTCAGTCAGTAAAGCAGTGGACAGTGTCAGTAAGGTAGAGCTTGGCGGCACTAGGGTAGAGCAGGGGATGGTGTCAGCCAGTAGAGCAGTTGACGGGTCGGGAGGGCATAGGTTTGTGTCACTAGGGCAGAGGATGGTGTCAAAAGGACAGTGGATGGCGTCATCAGGAGGGCAGTGGACGGTGTCAGGAGGGCAGTGGATGATGTCAGTATTTTTTTTTTTTTTTACAATTTACATTTTTATTATTTTTTACAATATCATTTTTTTACAGTTTTTAGCAGCCCTGTTGGGGGGCTTTGGTGAATGTAGTGTATAAGATTTCCTATCATTTGTGCCAGGTCTTGCCACAAAGAGTTAATCCAGCTCTGAGCAATCCTCTTTTATTGTTCAGTGAGATAAAAACGGACAAACAGAGAAAAACCCTTGTCCGTTCCGCCCCCTTGCTTTGAGTGACAGGTTATTTACATATCTCGTGCACTAGCTTTAGACTGGCATTATTTTTTAATTCCCACCCCCACTCCTTTTCTGAAGTCATGTGGTTACTTTTCTGGATGTTAGTGATCATAGCAGAAGAAATACACAGGATAAAATGCATGTTGACAAGGGGAGTGTAGAGGTGGGCGGGGAGTCTACTGACATCACGACTCCACCCACCGAGCTCCAGACAACAGATCCACCCACAGAATCTGCAGTTTTTCAGTTCTTATAACAGACAGAGGGGAGACATTTGACAGATAAGGATACATGCAGGAGGCATCTATATCCCTATAGATTAGCACTATGGCAGTAGTTTAGAAAGGATGAAAGTGGGTTTATATCCACTTTAACAAAAAAAACTGATCAAAAATGACGTTTGTCAATATGTTATGTTGATTCTGTATCATCAGCTTCATCTAGTGACCAAAATGTGGTATATTTTCTTATTGAAGTATTACATAAAACTATACCACATTTTGGCCACTAGATGGAGCTGATGATTCAGGAATGAATCTATTCAAAACATATGGTAACTCAGCTTGCACAAATGTTTCTGACATTCGTGCAACAAATGTTTTATAAATAGACCCCTAAGGCCCGGTTCACATAGGGGTGACTCCTCAGGCGACTCGGTCGCCTGAGGAGTCGCGTCCCGCTCTGTGCTATGGAACCGTTCTAATAGGAGCGACTCAAGGTTCCTGTACTTCTTTTGGGGGCGACTTGCATTGACTTTCATACAGAAGTCATTATGCAAATCGCCTCAGGCGGGTGTCTCAAGTCGTCTTGAGATTGCGCCGCCGAGTCGCCCCCGAAGTCGTGCCGCCCCTGTGAGAACCGGGCCTTACAGGTTTTGTCTATTACCAACACAGAAAGGGAGGTATAAGCCAATTGGGTCTACCTTAAAAAACTGACACGTGGACCCAAACAGACCCTCCATTGCCTTTCATGGAGCAGCTCATGTAAAACGGACATGTGTATTGACACCCGCCGACATCCGAGCTAATCTGCTAAAAACAAATGGATGAGGATCCGTTCTCTAATAGTCTGGCGGATTGGATAACAGTAAAACGTAAACGCACAGGCGGTCCGTTTACATGTGACCGCCCGTAGAGGACAGCTATCTATCTACACAGACCTGCTCAACAGGGATCAGCAGACAGATTCCTCACTAAGCAGGCAGATCCGCTGCCAGAGTCCAAATGTGTGAAAGGGCCCTTAAAGGAGAAGTATGGGATGGGTTAAATAACTAGTACATATCACATTAGTCACACATCAGCTAATCTTTTTTTCCTACCTCTTTTAGTTTTTACAGCATGTGCACATGAACTTTCCTTCTGCTGGCAAAAACGGTCCATTTTCAGTTTGAAAAGTTCTCAGGGGGTGTGAACATCTCCACCAACACACCCCCTGCCTCTGTCCCCCCTCCCCTAAGAGACGTGGCTGTGCTGATAGATAGGGAGGGGGAGGGGGAAGGAGGGAAGGGGAGGGGAGGGGGAGGGGGAAGGAGGGAAGGGGAGGGGAGGGGAGGGGGAAGGAGGGAAGGGGAGGGAAGGGGAAGGAAGGGGAGGGGAGGGGGAAGGGGAGGGGGAAGGAGGGGAGGGGGAAGGGGAGGGGGAAGGAGGGGAGGGGAGGGGGAAGGGGAGGGGGAAGGAGGGAAGGGGAGGGCAGCTATGCTCTGTGAAGTCTCACAAACAAGCAGAGGGAGGAGAGCCGACATCAATTAAGCAAAATGACAGGAAAGGGGGTGGATCCAGACTCTATATTCACACCATTGTTTGGATGATGCTGTATGAAAGACTGTAGAACCTCCCACAGGTATTTATCTCGATTTTAACAGAATGGGGGCACTTCTGAGAGGGCTGAGAGGGTTTATAGATATCAGCAGCTCACATAGAATAGATGTAAGCAAAAAAAAAGAAAACCCATACTTCTCTTTTAAGTGCAGTCTTTCATAGAAACTGGCCATCTAAATACACCATTCATGAAAAACAAATCCGATAGGTTAATATGGAGAACTGCATTATACATACAATCAGGGTTGCCAACTTTCAGTAAATTTACAAACAGTTTGTAAAATCCATAATTGTTGCATCTGTCCATGAATGTCAGTTACGGACCTACAGCCTACATGTCTGTAATGGACATTCAGGGACAGATGCAAAAAGTACGGATTTTACAAACTGTTTGTAAATTTACTGAAAGTTGGCAACCCTGCATACAATACATCTTGCTCCTCCCCTTCTATTCTAGGCCAGGATGATGTCATGCCTCGCCCACATGTGCAGACACAGTACTATGTTATGTAACATCGGGCCCAGAAGTCAGAGTCTATGAGAGGTCAGGTATGTGCAGAGTACTGGGGGAGGATCTGTCTGTGTGTACCGTGATCCGGCGGGTATTGCTGCTTTCCATCAAGGCCCAATGAGAAAAGGTTAGATAGTGATTGGTTGTTGGAGCTCGTGGTGCCATTCTCTCACCTCTGTAGTGCTGGATTACCCCCTTTGGATAGTTGGCCCATTTGGGTGTCCCGGGGACCAGAGGATTGTCTCTACTCGGGGCCACAAACTCCAATTTATGGGGTTCATCCGCCCCCTCAGCCGTGGTTACAAGACAAATCTTCCCATCATCACGCCGAGATCCCACCATGACAGTGATGAGCGGTAAGGCCTGAAAGACAATACAATATACAGGTTACCAATGTACTACAACCCCCTCCCTCCCTTACACACAGCACACCATGACTGATGAGAGGTAAGGCCTAAGAGACAATACAATATACAGGTTACCAATGTACTACAACCCCCTCCCTCCCTTACACACAGCACACCATGACTGATGAGAGGTAAGGCCTAAGAGACAATACAATATACAGGTTACCAATGTACTACAACCCCCTCCCTTACACACAGCACACCATGACTGATGAGAGGTAAGGCCTAAGAGACAATACAATATACAGGTTACCAATGTACTACAACCCCCTCCCTCCCTCCCTTACACACAGCACACCATGACTGATGAGAGGTAAGGCCTAAGAGACAATACAATATACAGGTTACCAATGTACTACAACCCCCTCCCTCCCTTACACACAGCACACCATGACAGTGATGAGAGGTAAGGCTGGAGGAAACCAACACATACCATCTAAGGATGGAGAACATGAAACAGATGACATGTCTGACTTTAATCACATACTGGGGTTAGGTATGAGAAAGGGGACTTTTCATTCTACTCATTACACTGATATCATATCTGGCACCGACTTCACTCCCCGCACCGACATCACACACAGCAATGAAATGAATCGCTACCAATGGGTTACATCACACAAAGCATACCATCCCTCCATTATATACTGACATATCACATCACCACTTCCCTTCCCATACACAGCATATGATTGTAGGAGTCAGGATCTGTGCAACACACCAATGACATCACACCCTGCACTGACATCACACCTAAACATGACACCCAGCACTGATATCAAACCCTGTACTGGTATTGCGCCCAGCACTGATACCACACTCCGAATGGTTATTGCACCCAGCACTGAGATCTCACCCTGCACTCTTATTGCACCCAGCACTGAGGTCACAGCCTGCACTGTTATTGCACCCAGCACTGTGATCTCACCCAGCACTGAGGTCACACCCTTCACTGTTATTGCACCCAGCACTGAGATCTCACCCAGCACTGAGGTCACACCCTGCACTGTTATTGCACCCAGCATTGGGTGCACAGTGCAGGTTGTGATCTGTTATTGCACCCAGCACTGATACCACACCCTAAATGGTTATTGCACCCAGCACTGGGATCTCATCCTATATTGAGATCTTGTCTTTCACTATTATTTCACCCAGCACTGAGGTCACACCCTGTACAGAGGGGCGGTGCGGCTCTTGTTCTGAGTGGACATCATGACGGCGCACACGAGCGGCCCCTCCCACAGGGGCGCGCAACGCGGTGATTGCGCCATGTTGCTAGGACACGGCGCAACCATGATCTCTGTAAAGCTTTAACCATGTGATCAGTCCAATCACAGCCGATCACATGTAAATCGCCTCACACTGACAGAGTGTGTGGCAAGGAGAGCCGATCAGCCGCATCTCCTCACAGAGGACATCGAGACATGTAAAGCCCCGCCGATCAGTGCTGCCCATCAGTGTCACCTATCCATGCCCACCCATCAGTGCCCATAAGTGTGGCATATTAGTATCTCCTCATCAGCACACATCAGTGAAGGAGAAATTACTTAATTTACTGACAGAAACTAAGAAAAAAACTTATTTTAAAATGTTAATTTTTTATTTTTTAGCAAAAAATAAAAACCCCAGTAGTGCTTAAATGCCACCAAAAGAAAGCTCTTTTTGTGGGAAGAAAGTGATAAAAATTCCATTTGGGTGCAGTGTAGCATGACCGCACAATTGTCATTCAAAGTGTGACAGTGCTGAAAATTGGCCTGGGCAGGGAGGGGGTAAAAGTGGTTAAGGGATGAGGGTGGCAATGTCTGTCAGTGAAAGTATGACATGTGTATGTATGTCCCGGGAACACTGGGTGTGTACTGCTCTCCTCCTCAGGGGACACTCATAGTCCTCCTGACTGAACTCACACACAGCCCATTCTTCAGGTATGACTCCTCCGGTACGAGGTGTGGCGCCCCCAGAGGCAGACCCTGATATCACACCCAGCACTCTGTGTGTCATGTGACTAGGAGGAGGACACGTGACCCGTCCCTGTCATGGTGTACGGAGGGGAGAAGGGGGCTCACCATAGGCAGTACATAGCCGGCATTGTAGTCAGTGTGTTCTCCGATCAGATTAACCCGTCCGGGGGAGAACACCGCGATCTCCGGATCTCCTCCGAACTTCTCCGAGAACACCAGGCGTGCCTCCTTCTCTGGAGCCGACATACTGTGTACACTGTGCCGCCCCGCCCACACCAGTCATGTGACCGCCATCAGCCTGTCCGCTGTCAGAGCGGCTGCTGGACTTCCTGGTTGTACTGCCAATCGTGTACCTGTAATACCGAGTGTAGGCAGCAGGGGGAGAGCGCTTCTGGCTGCTCTCTCACCATAGAGAAGCTGAGATTTGCACACACTAGTTGTAGTGCTGAATTGTGTGTGATATCCTCCCTCCTCTCCCAACCAGAACTACTGCTGATGATGATAGGCCTACTAACTGCTCAGTTGGATCTAGGTTAGCAGGCTACTCTGTAAGAATGCACAGGAGAAAGGCCACAAACTGCTTGGTGATAAATCAATTGAATATATTATAGCAATTCAATGCAAGATGGTGTAGAAGATCAACAAACAGATAATTGCACTGACATAAGGGTACTATCATAGAAGAAGAAGAACCAATAGAATAGACCATTAACTCCCCCCCTCTTCACACATGAACAGAGCTGAGGCTGTCAATCATTAGCTCTCTAAGCATTCCCAGTATTGTTATTCGTTTTTTTTATTTTTTTATTTTATTATTCCGTACGTTTTTTGGCTCTGCGTAACTTCTGCATACTTTCAGCTATTAAAACCATTCAGCTTTTAAAATGTTCCACTCCTTCAGCTAATGATGAGACTTCTTCAATTATTTTGTACTATTGATACTTTTCAAAATATTAAGCTTTTTAACACCTTTTTTTTTTAACATTGAAGTCAATGAGAGCATGCTTCAAATCCTTAAAATCTTCTTTTTTTTTTTTTCAAAAAGTTTTTTTTTTTAAATAAAAAATAATAATAATAAAAACAAATATTTAACCACTTAAGGATCGGACCAATACGGACCATAAAGACCAGAGGTGATTTCACAATTTGGCACTGCGCTGCTTTAACTGTAAATTGTGCGGACATGCAATGTTGTACCCAAACGAAATTTGCGTCCTTTTCTTCCCACAAATAGAGCTTTCTTTTAATGGTATTTGATTGCCTCTGCGATTTTAATTTTTTGCGATATAAACGAAAAAAGACCGAAAATCTTGAAAAAAAAAATGATATTTTCTACTTTTTGTTATAAGAAAAATCAAATAAACTCAATTTTAGTCATACATTTAGGCCAAAATGTATTCAGCCACATGTCTTTAGTAAAAAAAATGTCAATAAGCGTATATTTATTGGTTTGCGCAAAAGTTATAGCTCTACAAACTAGGGTACATTTTCTGGAATTTACACAGCTTTAAATTTATGACTGCCTATCTCATTTCTTGAGGTGCTAAAATGGCAGGGCAGTACAAAATCCCCCCCCCAAATAGGGTTGCCACCTCATCCCTTTAAACCCGAACACATATTAATTACACAGGTTCTGAGGCTGATTAAGGTGGTCATTAAACTCACTTGGTGCCTTATCTGCATTTAATTAGCCTCAGAACCTGAGTAATTCATATGTGTTCGGGTTTAAAGGGATGAGGTGGCAACCCTACCCCCAAATGACCCCATTTTGGAAAGTAGACACCCCAAGTAAATTGCTGAGAGGCCTGTTGAGCCCATTGAATATTTTTTTTTTTTGTCCCAAGTGATTGAATATTGACAAAAAAAAAAATTACAAAAAGTTGTCACTAAATGATATATTGCTCACACATGCCATGGTTATATGTGGAATTGCACCCCTAAATACATTTTGCTGCTTCTCCTGAGTATGGGGATACCACATGTGTGGGACTTTTTGGGAGCCTAGCCGCGTACGGGACCCCGAAAACCAAGCACCAAGTACATGGATACCAAACACGACATGCTTTAAAATTTTGCACAAACGCGCAGTGATAACAAACTACATACATTTTTAAAAGCCTTTACAGGTTACCCCGTTAGATTTACAGAGGAGGTCTACTGCTAAAATGACTGCCCTCGATCTGACCTTCGCGGTGATACCTCACATACATGGTGCAATTGCTGTTTATATATGACGCCAGACCGACGCTTGCGTTCGCCTTTGCGCAAGAGCAGGGCGGGACAGGGGTGCTTTTTTTTTTTTTTTTTATTATTAATTTTCCTTTTTTATTTTATTTTTAAACTGTTCCTTCCATATTTTTTTATTTTATTATTTTTTATTGTTATCTCAGGGAATGTAAATATCCCCTATGATAGCAATAGGTAGTGACAGGTACTCTTTTTTTGAAAAAAACTGGGGTCTTCTAGACCCTAGATCTTTCCTCTGCCCTCAAAGCATCTGACCACACCAAGATCGGTGTGATAAAATGCTTTCTTCCCAATGGCGCTTTTTATATTGGGGGGGGGGGGGACATTCCCTCCCACTGCTTGTAAAAGCAATCCAGAGGCTAATTAGCCGCTAGGATTGCTTTTACATGAAAGCCGGCCGCCAGCTGAAAAGAATGATACCAAGATGATACCTAAACCCACAGGCATCAATCTGGTATAACCATTCAAAGTCCAGCAACATACCAGTACGTTGCTGGTCCTTGTTGGACATGTATTGTAATCTTTTTTTTTCATGCAGCCTGTTGGCTGAACGAAAAAAAGAGATTGATCGGTGGGTATGCCCACCATTAGAATACCTCCCTTCATCCACCCACTACTAATGATGGGCATATATGCCGAAGCATGGGGGCATCCTCCCGCAAAAAAGTTATGCCGCGTACACACGGTCGGACTTTTCCACGGGCAAGCCTTCGTCGGAATTTCGACCGTATATACGCGGCATTAGGAGCAAAATCGCTCCTCCGCCCCTGCTGCCCCCATGCTTCGGCATATATGCTCTTTTTTTAACTGTGGTGGTGAAATCACCTCCTACAGCGTTGGAGTCACGGCTTTATGTATCGTGGGAGCAAACGCTGTTGCTGTCAAGATAAATAAATCCGCGATGCAACTGAATGGCGTACCTGCTAAGCAAATGATGGTTAACATTAAAACAAAGTAACATTACAGTACAACAGTAAGACCTTACCATACCATACCTGCAAAGCAAATACCAAAACAAAACCTAGTAAAAAATAGAACATTTTTTTAACGCAACCTGTGGCTAAAATATATATATGCCGAAGCATGGGGGCATCCTCCCGCAAAAAAGTTATGCCGCATACACACGGTCGGACTTTTCCACGGGCAAGCCTTCGTCGGAATTTCGACCGTATGTACGCGGCATAAAAGGTTATGCCGCGTACACACGGTCGAACTTTTCCACGGGCAAGCCTCCGTCGGAATTTCGACAGTATATACGCGGCATTAGGAGCAAAATCGCTCCTCCGCCCCTGCTGCCCCCATGCTTCGGCATATATGCTCTTTTTTTAACTGTGGTGGTGAAATCACCTCCTACAGCGTTGGAGTCACGGCTTTATGTATCGTGGGAGCAAACGCTGTTGCTGTCAAGATAAATAAATCCGCGATGCAACTGAATGGCGTACCTGTTAAGCAAATGATGGTTAACATTAAAACAAAGTAACATTACAGTACAACAGTAAGACCTTACCATACCATACCTGCAAAGCAAATACCAAAACAAAACCTAGTAAAAAATAAAACATTTTTTTAACGCAACCTGTGCCTAAAATATATATATGCCGAAGCATGGGGGCATCCTCCCGCAAAAAAGTTATGCCGCGTACACACGGTCGGACTTTTCCACGGGCAAGCCTCCGTCGGAATTTGGACCGTATATACGCGGCATTAGGAGCAAAATCGCTCCTCCGCCCCTGCTGCCCCCATGCTTCGGCATATATGCTCTTTTTTTTTAACTGTGGTGGTGAAATCACCTCCTACAGCACTGGAGTCACGGCTTTATGTATCGTGGGAGCAAACGCTGTTGCTGTCAAGATAAATAATTCCGCGCTGCAGTTGAATGGCGCACCTGAAAACAAAAAATTACATACCTGAAAAGCAAGCATGATAAAACATTGCAGAATAGAATACAGTAAAAAAGAGCAGAACAATAGAGAGAAAATAGAGAGAGAGAGAGAGAACAATAAAACGACAACTATTTTTGGTTTTTTTCTTTTATATTTTTTTTGTGTTTTGTTTTTTACGTTTTTTTTTTCTTTTTTACACTTTTTTTTTTAAACTTTAACAACTGTAATGGTTCGGGTCTCTCAAAATGTAATGGCATCTTGGGAGACCCTGTGTAAGTGTGTCCTAGTCTGTGAAATGCTGTACCCTACGCTAAAACTTCACTTTTGAGTGGTGGTAGCGTTCAAAACATTCACCAAGGCAAAGACCAGGTTTGTCAGGACAGAGTGGACAATAATAACGGGTGTCACGCCTAAATCCGCGCTTGCTACAGACACAACATCTTTTTTGGGGGGCTCGTTGGGTAGGGGTACTCGGGAGGAGATGCGTATAATGCCTCTCATGCAGCCGGCTTACTGCATTTGGTAGGGGATGGTGAGGTGCAGAACCGCCTGGATACAGGAGTTCTGTGACTATCTCATTCTGGAATTTTAGAAGAGATAAAGTCCCGCCTGAAGCTCTGTATAGCACATGAGCGTTCAGCAAAGCCAATTGGAATAAGGATAGAGACACTTTTTTGTACCAGCGTCTCGCCTTACGGTCAATTAGATACGGCGCCATCAACTGGTCGTTGAGGTCCACCCCTCCCATATTTTTGTTATATTCGTGGACACAGAGGGGTTTCTCCACAACACCAGTCGCCGTACGAATTTGGACTGTCGTGTCTGCATGAAGGGAGGTAAGAAGGAAAACATTCTTATTGTCCCTCCACTTCATAGCGAGCAAGTTATTACACTTTACGCAGGCTCTCTCCCCCAGCCTAAGACGGGCATCTACAAGCCGCTGGGGAAAGCCCCGGCGATTAGGTCGCACGGTGCCACATGCTCCAATCTGATGATCAAACAAGTGACTAAACAGTGGCACGCTCGTGTAATAATTGTCCACATACAAGTTGTCATGGATATGCAGTAGTGTTTGTCTGTCAGCTTACCTTCCTTCCCATGTGTTCATCTTAGAGGCCAGAACCCTTTCACCTGGCTTCCTTTATAATCTCCTCCCAGCCTGACTCCACCCCAGGCCCTATCACAGAACACTATATTAACCTGTGCACTGCAAGCCTGCTTTGCTGATCAACGTGTTTGTTAGGCATTGTGTGTTTGGGTTCCTGCCTGCCGTGTGCTACGTCTGTCTCTCTGTTACGTTATTGGCTTGTCCCCGACTATCCCTGTCTGCTCGTGACCCTTGACCTTCGGCTCGTTCTTTCGTTATCCTTGTCTGCTTGTGGCCCCTGACCTTCAGCTTGTTATTCGGTTCTCTCATATCTTGTGCTGCTGCTTCCCCTCTTTTCCCCTTATCCTATGGGGCGTGAGCTAGGAAACTCCAGGGGCCGCGACCTGGTCCCAGCCTGCAGCATAACATCCTCACCACTAGAGGCCCTGGAGAAGACCTGCTGGGTCTTAGACTCCGCACCCTGGGGAATCTTGGCTCTAGCTTCCGTTAGGATCCCGGTTGTGCTCCTCTGGTCCCGCTTTCCACAACCACCCAGTTTCCTATCCGCAGCAGCCAGCCATAGGGTTCACTACCTTGCGGTGCACTCCTGTCCCCCTACGGTGTGCATCTGTCACCTGGCCACAGGTGACCTTGACAGTTTGATCAGCCATGGACCCGGCTGACATCCCGATCCCCGCGGATGATTCATTGCGGGGCATAGTCCACAGACTTGAAACCCAGGAATCGAATCAGACTCAGGTGATGCGATTCCTCCAGGATCTGGCTTCTCGATTCGAGCAGCTTCAGGCCTCCTTGGGAACCCCGAATCCGCAACCTCAAGTACAACCAGCGGTGGTACCTATCGCACCAGTCGCAGCCACACACTCGCTAACACTGCCAGCTCCGTTCCGTTTCTCTGGGGACTCCAAGGCCTGCAGAGGGTTCCTTAGCCAATGCACGATTCATTTTGAGCTTCAGCCTCAAAACTTTCTGTCTGATAGGGCAAAGGTAGCCTATATCATTTCCCTCCTCTCCGGTGAAGCTTTAGCCTGGGCAGCCCCTCTGTGGGAACTGAATGATCCAGTGGTTTCTAGCCTGTCTGGCTTCTTGAAACTTTTTTGGAATATCTTTGAAGAACCGGCTCGTGTCTCTTCAGCGGCCAGCGCCCTTCTACGTCTCCGCCAAGAGTCTGCTTCAGTGGGACAGTACGCCCTTAATTTCCGCATACTGTCGGCTGAGTTGAGCTGGAACAATGAGGCCTTAGTCGCAACCTTTTTGCATGGCCTGTCTGATAGAGTGAAGGATGAATTAGCAGGAAGAACCATCCCCACTGATCTGGACGGAGTTATCTCCTTGTGTAACCAGATCGATATTCGCTTTCAGGAAAGGACCCTAGAAAAGCGGCGCCAGCACTCCTTGGTCCTTAGTCAGCCTGAGCTCCCCTCTCCTCGACCCGTGGAGCATCTCCTGCCAGCTGAGGAACCCATGCAGCTGGGCAGGACCAGGCTATCCCCAGAGGAACGTGCTAGGCGCAGAACTCTAGGCCTGTGTCTCTACTGTGGGGGCAAAGGTAATTTTCGTGACACTTGCTCTCTTTGTCCAGAAAAACGTTTGGGTCCACTTCATCTGGAAAGTGGAGTATTGGACCCAGAAATATCACCTTCCCCTTCTCGTCTTCTGCTTTCTGTGTTCCTTCATGTTGGTGCTTCTTCTCATTCGGTCTCAGCATATCTGGATTCTGGAGCCGCTGGTAATTTCATGGACTGGGAAATCGCGTCGTCCATGAGACTTACTCTTTTGCCCCTCACCACGCCATTGGTGGTCTTGGCGATTGATGGTACTGTTCTCCCAGGGGGACCTATCCGCTTCCAGACCCTCCCTGTTAAGATGTCGGTAGGGACACTCCACCAGGAGTGGATATCCTTCCTTATCTTACCCAAGGCCTCAACGCCTATAATTTTGGGTCTCCCATGGTTACAGCTCCATTCTCCTCATGTGGACTGGACTACTGGACAGATCCTGGCTTGGGGTTCCTCCTGTTCCTCGTCCTGCCTACCCAAGGTTGCCCCCTGTGAACCTGAGCCGGTCATTCATTCCAGGTCGCATAACCATTTACATTTCTCTGTCCCTAATCGCCCTTGGACGCACAGCCAGGCTAGCTTGTCTACAAGTCCTGCAGTCGCAATGCGATTCAGGTAGTCGCTACACCTGACTCTATTCACTCGGCCTCTGTACTAGTTATGCCAGTCCAGCCCATGCCCAGTGAGCCGCCTACTTTTTCTTGTTCAGGACATTCTGCTTGTCTTTCAGCTATTCAGCTTGACTCCTGTGACATGTCACCCTCTAATCAACCTGACTTCAGGGTTCCACTGACATCTGCCCAGTTTGATGGTCCTGTGCTAGATGACCAGTTCATCTTTAAGGGTCTAGGGGACCCTCCTCAGATTTCTGTTGATCCTCTCATGCCCTTGCTTATTCCTAGAGAGCCTTTGGTCCTCAATAGATCTTCTTGTCATCTCCCTACCTCGGTTCTGGTCTCTGAGGATAATCTAAAGTACGAGGTTAGACAAGTTCTGGATTCTCGGCTCTGCAGAGGTATTCTTCAGTACCTTGTGCATTGGAGAGGTTTTGGTCCTGAGGAGGCGTCTTGGATCGCTGCATCTGATGTCGTTGCACCTCATCTGTTGAGGAGGTTTCAGCTGAGATTTCCCTTTAAGCCTGGGCCCAGGCGGGGGAGGGCCCATAAGAGGGAGGGTACTGTCATGGATATGCAGTAGTGTTTGTCTGTCAGCTTACCTTCCTTCCCATGTGTTCATCTTAGAGGCCAGAACTCTTTCACCTGGCTTCCTTTATAATCTCCTCCCAGCCTGACTCCACCCCAGGCCCTATCACAGAACACTATATTAACCTGTGCACTGCAAGCCTGCTTTGCTGATCAACGTGTTTGTTAGGCATTGTGTGTTTGGGTTCCTGCCTGCCGTGTGCTACGTCTGTCTCTCTGTTACGTTATTGGCTTGTCCCCCACTATCCCTGTCTGCTCGTGACCCTTGACCTTCGGCTCGTTCTTTCGTTATCCTTGTCTGCTTGTGGCCCCTGACCTTCAGCTTGTTATTCGGTTCTCTCATATCTTGTGCTGCTGCTTCCCCTCTTTTCCCCTTATCCTACGGGGCGTGAGCTAGGAAACTCCAGGGGCCGCGACCTGGTCCCAGCCTGCAGCATAACATCCTCACCACTAGAGGCCCTGGAGAAGACCTGCTGGGTCTTAGACTCCGCGCCCTGGGGAATCTTGGCTCTAGCTTCCGTTAGGATCCCGGTTGTGCTCCTCTGGTCCCGCTTTCCACAACCACCCAGTTTCCTATCCGCAGCAGCCAGCCATAGGGTTCACTACCTTGCGGTGCACTCCTGTCCCCCTACGGTGTGCATCTGTCACCTGGCCACAGGTGACCTTGACACAAGTGGTACCCCTTTCCGAATAAGGGTGACACCAAGTTCCACACTATCTTGCCAGCGCTCCCTATGTAATCCGGGCAGTTGACCGGCTCAACCTGACTATCTTTTCCCTCATAAACCATAAAGCTCCATACATAGCCTGTTGCCCTGTCACAGCACTTATAGAGCTTGACCCCGTATCTGGCACGCTTGCTGGGAAGGTACTGCTTGAAAGCCAAGCGGCCAGAAAATTTAATCAGGGACTCATCAACGCAGACAGCTTGATCGGGAATAAACAAGGCTGCAAAACGTTCGTTGAAGTGGTTTATGAGGGGCCGAATTTTATAGAGCCGGTCGTATTCAGGGTCCCCACGTGGACGACAAAGTTCATTGTCGTTGAAGTGCATGAACCGCAAAATCTGCTCGTATCGTTTCCTGGGCATGGAGGCAGAGAACACGGGCATGTGGTCAATTGGGTGCGTGGACCAATAAGCACGCAATGACGGGAATTTATGTGTGCCCATGTTGAGGGAAAGGCCCAGAAAGGTCTTAAATTCGGAAACCGTAATTGGTTTCCAATCTTTGGCAATGGAAGGCAACTGGGGATTAGCGGCGATGAATTGACCAGCATATAAATTACTCTGGTCCACAATAGATCTATAGAGATCTTCCGTGAAAAACAGAGAATAATAATCGATTGGCATAAAATCAGCTGTTTCCACCTGAATACCGGGTTGGGCAGTGAATGGGGGAAGTACGGGTTCTGCAGAAGTGGTGGGGACCCAATCAGGATAGGCGACTTCTGCAGGAAGAGCACTATGGGTACGACAGGCCTGCCTTTGTCTTCTTGGTGGCAGCGGGACACTACTTGTGCTTGCCACCTCGCCAGCTTGAACTGCACTTATGGGACTCGCCACGTCACCACGTGATACTGCAGTGCTGGATGTACGCCCAGGCTGTACTTGGCCGCTGGTGCTTGCCAATTCACCAGAAGGAATAGCGGCGCTAGTACTCCTCTGCTCCATGATACGAGAGCCCTGCGGTTCTTGCTCCTCAACAACCTCAGAAGATCGGGATCGGGTACGCCTGACCTTAGCAGGGACCTCAACTTCGTCGTCAGAGCTATCTGACATGGGGCCGCTGACGTCACTGTCTTCTACGGGAAGATATTCTGAGCCTGAATCTGACAGATACGTGACCTCCTCTTCACTATCTGTCATGCTCAGAATCTCGTAGGCCTCTTTACTAGTGTACCTTCGACTTGCCATTTTGGGCTCTAAATTTAGGGGTACACTAGTAAGATTCACAGGAAAAAAAGCACCCGACTGTCGTCAGCAAATATATCAAACGCTACAAAAAAAACTGTTAGCGGTCGCAGGGATCAGGACTGTCTCTGCGAACGCTGCAGTTATGTGTTTTGTGTTTGGTAAGTGACAGTGATCGATCGATACTGCACTTGGGTGGGCTGGGCTGGGCTGGGCGGAGGGGCTAAACGCAGGTGCTAGCAGGTATCTGGGCTGATTATGCTAACACTGCGTTTTTGGGAACCCTAAACCGCTGGGGACGCTAGTATAGATCTGATCAGATACTATACCACTAAGGGAGGTGTATGCTTTGCGCGTGGGTGTTAGCATTACTGGCACTAACCTAACGCTGCCTGGGGCGACGCAGACCCTCTCTGGCGCTAAAACCTAATTGATCTCACCCGCCGGGCGATCAGGGGGTTAAACCTTTATTGGGTTATATAAGGCGGGTGCCCTGATGCTATAAAAAGCAAACTAACCAACCAGTGTCACCCGTAACCTTTATATGGTGATCACTGGTGAAAGGGTTAACTAGGGGCAATCAGGGGGTTAAAACTTTTATTAGGTTAAATATGGGGGTACCCGACGCTATATAAAAACCTGACGGGTTACCTAAATAACTAAATAATTAACTGGGTAACCAGTCTCACCAGTGACGCTTATACGGTGATCACTGGTGAAAGGGTTAACTCTAGGGGCAATCAGGGGGTTAAAATAATATATGGGGGTACCTGACGCTCTAAAAACCTGCGGCAAAACTAAAAATAAATAACTGGCTATCTAGGGCACCACCGGCACTAAATACAGCGATCGAAAATACGATCGCTTAGTGACGCTGGCGTTAGGGGGTGAAAGGGTTACCTGGGGGGTGATCAAGGGGTTAAACCTTTATTAGGGGGGGTTAGGGGGCTACCCTGGACCTAAAGGGGCCTAATCCTAACTGCCCTGCAACTTTTTACTATCACAGATGACACTAAAAGCAGTGATCAGTAAAATAAATGATCACTGCAATCAGTGACACTGTGATTGGGGGCTGGGGGGTGACCTGGGGGGTGATCTGGGGGTGACTGGGGGGTGAAATGTGTGCCTATGTGTACCTACGTGTCAGTGGACTGTTGGTGCACTAACCTGCTTCCTCTCTCCTCGCGCCGGAATCGAAAAGACCGCCGCGAGGGAGATGACATCACTTCCTCCTGCCTGTGTTTACATCACATGGCGGAGGAAGCATTTTCATTGGCCGGGAGCGATCGCGAGGGGGTGGCCGAAATCGAATGGTCACCCCCTCATCTCTGATCGCTCCCCAACGATTAACGGCCGCTCACTGTATAGGAGGGGGGTCCGATCGGACCCCCCAACTGTACAAAGGCGATCACATACACTCTACGTGATTGTGCCTGTCGGTGCCATTCTGCCGACGTATATATACAGTGAGCGGTCGTTAAGTGGTTAACAGAAGCAAATATTAAGGTGCTTACCCCCACTAAATTGGCCGCCATGTACCCTACCTTGGATCCTCTCTGCTTTAGAGGATGCCGACTTTCTGGATCAATGGCCCATATATGGTGGGAATGCCCGAGGATTCGCTCATTTTGCTCATTTTGGAAAAAAGTTTTTATTTTGATCTCCAGGGTTACTGAATGCCAGGTTCCCAGGTCCCCGTGTGTTGCTCTTCTAAATGCCCGTGTAGCGGGGTCTCCTTTAAGGCCCCGGGACTACAGTACCCAGAGCCCCATTCGGCCTCAGGGCGGAGGTTCCGCCGCAGAGACTCATGGGGGAGGTTACTTAAGAGGGAGGCGGGGGGAAGCTCGCTCTCTTGGGACAACGCGCTTCAAGCAACAAGTCATCCTGCGCGGATCTGCTGTGGGGTAAGGCCTGAAGCCTAAGGCCTTACCCGAAGTCCGAAGAGCCTTTCACCGTCCTGCGGAGCCTGGGTGGATCCTGGATCGTCAGTGTAGGACTCCAGTTGGATCGGGGACCCGATCGGTTGCAGACGCTGTGTGCGACGGACACACGCGGTGGAAGACCCAGGCTGGGATCGCGCCTGGAACGGTGAGCGGGCACCTGCCCATATCCATAGACTGAGTTATATTCAGGCCTATAGACTGCCTAGGCCCACTGTTCGCTCACCAGTGTTCTTTGGGGGTCCGGTAGTTGGGACAGAGTTGAAGTGCCTACCCCCCTGTTTGCATACTGTTGCTACGAGTTACCACCTTTTTGGATTACAATTGGTTCATTTCTTCAAGTGCACCAACGAAAGATGGCCGGTGAAGAAAATCTTACTCCCTTAGGGAAAGGGGACTATTTCATACAATGTCAGGCCTGACATAGGTAGGGAAAGTTATAAAGTTTGTGTTGCTGTGTCTTAGGGCGCGCACGCCATAATAGCTCCGCGTGGTGGATACTGCGCGGCGCCATTTTATAGTGCTGCCTCTGTAGCATTGGTTGGTACAGGGTTTCTGCAGACCCATGTAAGTATTGCATGTCATGTTTTTATGCCACCATTTTATAGTAAAGCTATTACTTATTCATATTCCTGCCTCAGAGTGTCGTCTGTCTATTTAGGAACTGTTAAGTATCATACACCTGAGAGTGATAGGAAGCTATCCCTAGACTAACTGTGTCAGAGTGGGTCGAGTCAGATTGCCGGGGGTTGGCGGTGCTGTATACAGGGCCCGAGAGAACGAACCGGCGGCTCTCTTAACTGGGGGTAGCGCTACACGTGGGGGCTCTTGAGTCCGGGATTCTGTTGCAGCGAATAGCAGCCAAAAGGTATCAGCATGGACCCACTAGAAATAGCAAAGTGGTGCGCAGTAGTAAAAACAGATCCACATGAAGTAGTGATCATAGAACTTGCAGGGACCTGGCAAGATGATGCAGTGAAAGTTAGTGGTGTCACTGTCCCCGCAACAAAAAGCATACATAGTGGATGTCAGATCAGAACCTCCTTTGACATATGTACTGGTGAAGTGGAAGGATGGAGTCCCAGAAGACTTCAAGAAGCCGAACATAGAAACGGCGGATAAACAAATCTTTAAGTTAATACGTGCTCCACCCGACTTAAAAGATGTCAAGACAGAGATGAATCCTGGGTCGCCACAGGGCGCTCTCAGCACAGAATTATGCGCGGTCCTAGGGGAAATCATAGCGCGCTGCAAGAAAGATCCTGCGGATTACCAAATGTCAGGATACCGGAAACTTAGAATGTTTTCAGGAAGGAAGCCTGTACCTTCAGGAGAGGAAGGATTTGAGGAGTGGTTAGATGGCGCTACTCAGGCCTTAGAGGAGTGGGAAGTCCCAGACCACAGAAAGAAGCAGAGAATTGCTGAGAGCTTAAAGGGGCCTGCCCTAGAGGCCATACGCAACCTTAAGATGAGCAAGAAAGACTGTGTTGCGCAAGACTATCTAGACATTCTGCAGAATGTGTTTGGAGGAATAGAAAAGATCACTGAGCTTACCTACCAACTAGAGCACTGCTACCAGAAGGCAGGGGAGAAGCTATCAGAGTTTATGATGTGCCTAGATAAAATACTGCACAAGATGATCTTAAAGAAGGGGATTGACCCGAAGAAGGTGGATGAGGCCCGGGTCCAGCAGGTCATGAGAGGATCTCAACCCCTGGATCCCATCGCACTGGCGCTACGTACAAGACAGGACGGGAAGAGCCTGGAGTACCCTGACTTGATCCGAGTAGTCAGAGAAGAAGCTATGCTGGAGGAGAAGAAAAGGAGCCAACCAGTTGAGCTGGTGCAGCCCCTTCCAGTGATGGTCAGGGCCGCCGCGACCTTAGAAAGAGACGCAGAGGTGGATACCTTAAAGTCACAGATGTCCCAAGTGTTGGGAATGTTGACCTCCCTGATGGAAAAGGAGTCAAGGGTACCTGAGAGGAACAGCCCAAGGAAGGAGTTGTTTCCAAATGCTTCAGCACCCGCATCCCTGGAAGATAGGGGGGATATGATCTGTTTCAACTGTGGAGGAGTTGGTCACGCGGCCAGAGTGTGTTCCAGTCCCAAAAAGAGGAAGATGAACAACCGCAAGCCGCCGGAAAACTTCAGCGGGCCCCGGTGAAGGAGTCAACCGGGTGCCCATCATTCTTACGGAACTCCATACTGAATAAAAAGCACATGAGAGAAGGGGCCAGGACCCCACATAAGAAACCAAGGAACGCACTCCAAAGAAGCATAGTAATGTCCCTCAGCGGGTAGCTACACCCAGACAGAGGAGGGAGATCAGTACATACCAGGCCCAGGAGAGACTTAGGTCTAGGGACAAACGGAAGAAGGAAAGTCAGAAAGGGAAATGCAAAGATCAGAAGAAGGAGACCCCTTCGAAGCAGTACCCAGAGAAGCTGGTGGGCCCCTCTCCAATCGTATCCATTCAAGTGGAGGGAGTCTACACAAGAGCCCTGTTGGATACTGGGGCACAGGTGACTCTGTTGTACCGAGACTTCTACGACAGACACCTGAGTCACTTGCCCATCCGAAAGCTTGAAGACTTGGAGATATGGGGAATCGGAACGGAAAAGTTTCCTTATGACGGATATCTGCCCATCAAATTGACTTTTGACCCATCCATAGCTGGGAAGGGGGAAGTGTTTGACACCTTGGCTGTGGTGTGCCCCCGACCGCCTGGAGCCAACAGGAGCTCCTTGATAATAGGGACCAACACGGATCTGGTCAGGAGACTTTTGGTCCCACTAACAAAAAGGGAGAACTCCACAGTCACTGAGATCCACCCAATGTTGAAGACCGCCTACCAACGGTTGATCTTAGAACAAAAGGCCCCGGAAGAGGGGGTAGGGAAGGTCTGGAGACTGGGAAGGAAAGGGATAGTACTGCAACCCGGTGAAGTAACCTGCCTGAAGGCCACAGTGAAACTCACTTGGGAGCAGCCGGGCCCCTTTGTGATGTTGGAACCCGATCCAAGGGAAGAACCCTCGGGCCTGGAAGTAATCCCGGAAGTGGTCCCGCTGAGGGTCCTGAAGAAGGCCCATTGCAGGGTGCCAGTGAGTGTCAGAAATACCACGGATGGTCCAATGGAAATCCCAGCCAGACTGTTGCTGGGTCGAGTGAGCTCAGCCACAGATGTAGAGAAGACAGATGGAGAAGGTACTGTGTGGGAAAAGCTCTCTATGGAGAATCCAAACCTGCCCAGGGCTTGGAGCGAGAGAGCCCGGAACCAGTTGACTCGGTGGAAGAGGATCTTCTCCCATGATGAGTTTGATGTGGGGTGTGCTAGGAGTGCCACCCATCGAATCCGCCTCCATGAAGACAAGCCCTTTAGGGAAAGGGTGAGGCGGGTTCCATTGGCAGACCTCGAGGATTTAAGGGAACAGCTTGCCGAGCTCAAGCGAACAGGGGTAATCCAAGAATCCAGAAGTCCGTATGCCTCCCCCATAGTAGTGGTACGAAAGAAGAACGGGTCGCTAAGGTTGTGCATCGATTATAGGACCCTCAACAGGAGAACCACTCCGGATCAGTATACCACTCCAAGGATAGAAGACGCCTTGCAGAGCTTGCCCGGAGCCAAATGGTTCAGTGTTATGGACCTGAAGAGCGGGTATTATCAGATCCCGAAGCACCCAGAGGACAAAGAGAAGACGGCTTTCATAACCCCAGTGGGGTTCTTTGAATTCAACCGGATGCCTCAAGGTCTGTCTGGAGCCCCAGCCACATTCCAAAGACTTATGGAGAAGACTGTGGGAGACATGAACCTCATCGAGGTCCTTGTATACTTGGATGACATCATAGTCTTCGGAAAGAACTTTGGAGGAACATGAAGAGAGGCTGGAGAAGGAAAAATGTCAATTTTACCAATCCTCAGTCAACTATCTGGGACACATAGTGTCTGAAGATGGGGTGTCTACGGACCCTGGAAAACTGGAGGCTGTCACCTCCTGGCCAAGACCCACCACCGTAACAGAACTTAGGTCCTTCTTGGGGTTCTGTTCTTATTACAGAAGGTTTGTGGAGGGGTTTGCTCGAATAGCAAGACCCCTGAATGAGTTGCTGAAGACGGAGGGGGAAGAGGATGACTCGGGCCCCAGGAGGCCGGGAGAGTCAGTCAAGGACCAGTGGAATGAGAAATGTGAAGATGCCTTCCAGATGCTGAAAAAGAGCTTGACCACTGCTCCTGTCCTGGCCTATGCGGACCCGAAGAAGCCTTACGAACTCCATGTGGATGCCAGCCCTGTTCGACTGGGAGGAGTGCTCTATCAGGAGCATGAAGGACAGCAGAGACCTGTTGCATATGTGAGCAGAAGCCTGACCCCCTCCGAAAAGAACTATCCCACCCATAAGCTGGAGTTCCTGGCTCTCAAGTGGGCCGTAGTCGACAAACTTAGAGATTACTTGTATGGGGCAGACTTCACGGTCAAGACGGATAACAATCCTCTCACCTACCTGTTCACCACAGCCAAGCTGGACGCCACCGGACATAGATGGTTGGCGGCACTGTCTGCTTTCAATTTCAGTTTGAAATACAGACCTGGGGTGGGAAACCGAGATGTGGACGCCCTGTCCAGAAGGTCTCATGTCCCTACATACAGTGTCGAAGACTGGACCCAAATAGCACCTGACGGGGTACGGGCCCTCTGCCAAGGGGCTGAACTCCAGGCCAGGGGAGGCTCAAGAGCGGAAGAGATAGGGGTCACTATCGTAGGAGTCCCCAAGCAGTACTGCGAAGTAGCCCAACTGGGAGAAGACAACTTACCCAGACTAACAAAGAAGGAGTTGAGATCCGACCAATTGGAAGACCCTGTGGGGAGGTTGGTCCTAGAAGCATTGGAGAATCAGGATCCAAACGTACTCCTACGTCATCCCTCAAAGGAAGCTCGCCTACTTAAGAAAGAGTGGGACAGACTGCTGGTGCATCAGGGGGTGGTCTACCGAAGGGGCCCCTCTGATGACCAAGAAGACAAGTGGCAGTTGTTCCTGCCGGAGAAACACAGAGAAACTGTCATGATTGCTCTGCACGACAACCATGGACACCTAGGAGTGGAAAGGACTTTCCAACTTGTTAGAGACCGTTTCTATTGGCCTTGCATGAGGGCTGAAGTTGAGGAATACTGCCATTCCTGTGCACGGTGCATACAGAGAAAGACACTACCCCACCAAGCGGCCCCAATGGGCCATTTACAAAGTGAAGGTCCGCTTGACCTGGTATGTATTGATTTCCTCTGCCTCGAACCCGACCTGAGCGGACAAGGAAATGTTCTGGTGATAACCGACCATTTCACCCGATATGCATAAGCCTTTCCTACCAAAGACCAGAAGGCCTCCACTGTGGCCAAAACACTCGTGGAGAAATACTTTATACATTACGGATTGCCAAAAAGGCTTCATTCAGATCAGGGAAGGGACTTTGAGAGTAAACTCATACGGAAGCTCCTGGATGCCTTGGGCATCAAGAAAACCAGGACTACCCCTTATCACCCACAAGGTGATGCTCAACCGGAGAGGTTCAATCGAACCCTGCTCAACATGCTGGGAACTTTAAGTAGCGAAAGGAAGCAACATTGGAGTAATCACATAGCGGCCCTTGTGCATGCTTACAACAGCACTGTCAGCGACGCTACAGGGTATTCCACTTACAGACTTATGTTCGGGAGGGAAGCTAGATTGCCAGTGGATCTTGCCTTCGGCACTTCCATAGACTGTTGTTCTGCTGCTTCCCACAAGGGATATGTGGATAGACTTAGGCACAATCTGAAAATGGCCTATGAGCAAGCCCAGGCCGCATCGGATCAACGGGGGGCTCGCAATAAGAGAAATTTTGACCTAAAAGTTAGAATCCAAGATTTGCAACCAGGAGACAGAGTATTGCTGCGGAACCTGGGTGTCATGGATATGCATTAATGTCTGTCTGCCATCTTACCTTCCTCCTCATGTGTTCATCTAGAGACCAGACCTCCTTCACCTGGCTTCCTTTATAATCTCCTCCCAGCCTGACTCCACCCCAGGCCCTATCACTGAACACTATATTAACCTGTGCACTGCAAGCCTGCTTTGCTGATCAACGTGTTTGTTAGGCATTGTGTGTTTGGGTTCCTGCCTGCCGTGTGCTACGTCTGTCTCTCTGTTACGTTATTGGCTTGTCCCCGACCATCCCTGTCTGCTCGTGACCCTTGACCTTCGGCTCGTTCTTCGTTATCCTTGTCTGCTTGTGGCCCCTGACCTTCGGCTTGTTATTCGGTTCTCTCTATCGTGTGCTGCTGCTTCCCCTTATCCTACGGGGCGTGAGCTAGGAAACTCCAGGGGCCGCGACCTGGTCCCAGCCTGCAGCGTAACATCCTCACCACTAGAGGCCCTGGAGAAGACCAGCTGGGTCTTAGACTCCGCGCCCTGGGGAATCTTGGCTCTCGCTTCCGTTGGGATCCCGGTTGTGCTCCTCTGGTCCCGCTTTCCACAACCACCCAGTTTCCTATCCACAGAAGCCAGCCATAGGGTTCACTACCTCGCGGTGCACTCCTGTCCCCCTACGGTGTGCATCTGTCACCTGGCCACAGGTGACCCTGACAGTTTGATCAGCCATGAACCCGGCTGACATCCCGCTTCCCGCGGATGATCCATTGCAGGGCATAGTTCGCAGACTTGAGACCCAGGAATCAAATCAGACCCAGGTGATGCGATTCCTCCAGGATCTGGCTTCTCGATTCGAGCAGCTTCAGGTCTCCTTGGGAACCCCGAATCCGCAACCCCAAGTACAACCAGCGGCTGTACCTATCGCACCAGTCGCAGCCTCACACTCACTAAGATTGCCAGCTCCGTTCCGTTTCTCTGGGGACTCCAAGGCCTGCAGGGGGTTTCTCAGCCAATGCACTATTCATTTTGAGCTTCAGCCTCAAAGCTTCCTATCTGACCGGGCTAAGGTAGCCTATATCATTTCCCTCCTCTCCGGTGAAGCTTTGGCCTGGGCTGCCCCCCTGTGGGAGAGGAACGATCCGGTGGTTTCCAGTCTGTCCGAATTCTTGAAGCTCTTTCGTAATATCTTCGAAGAGCCGGCTCGGGCTTCTTCAGCGGCTAGTGCTGTCTTACGTCTTCGCCAAGAATCTAGTTCAGTGGGGCAATATGCTCTTCAGTTCCGTATCCACACAGCTGAATTGAGCTGGAATAATGAGGCCCTGGTCGCTACCTTTTTACATGGCCTCTCTGACCGAGTGAAAGACGAATTAGCGGGAAGAGCCATTCCCGTCGGTCTGGACGATGTAATTTCATTATGCAACCAGATCGACATTCGTTTTCAAGAGAGGTCCTTAGAAAAAAGACGCCAGCACTCTCTGGGTCCTAGCCAGTCTGAGCTCCCCTCCCTTCATTCCGTGGAGCATCCTCTACCTGCTGAAGAAACTATGCAGCTGGGCCGGACCAGACTAACCCCCGAAGAACGTGCTAGGCGCAGAACTCTGGGCTTGTGCCTCTATTGTGGGGGCAAGGGTCATTTTCGTGACTCCTGCTCGCTTCGTCCGGGAAACGCTCGGGTCTAATACATTTGGAAGGTGGAGTATTGGACCCAGAAACATCACCTTCTCGCCTGCTCTTGCCGGTGTCCCTTCATGTAGGCACTTCTCCTCAGTCAACCCTTGCATACCTGGATTCCGGGGCTGCCGGCAATTTCATGGATTGGAGAACTGCTTCTTCTATGAAGCTTACCCTTTCACCTCTCACTACCCCATTGGTAGTCTCGGCAATTGATGGCACTGTTCTCCCAGGGGGCCCTATTCGCTTCCAGACGCTACCCATTAGGATGTCGGTAGGGATTCTCCACCAGGAGTGGATATCCTTTCTTATTCTACCCAAGGCCTCTACCCCAGTTGTATTGGGCCTCCCTTGGCTACAGCTCCACTCTCCACATGTGGACTGGGTCTCTGGGCAGATCCTGGCCTGGGGTTCCTCATGTTTCTCGTCGTGTCTTCTCAAGGTGACCCCCAAGGAGAGTCTTCCGGTTGCTGCCACTTCTGTTTCTTCTGATCTTCCCGCCGCATACAGCGATTACCGGGATGTGTTCTGTAAAAAATCAGCTGAGGTGCTTCCTCCCCACAGGTCTTTTGACTGTGCTATTGATCTTGTCCCCGGAGCAACTCTACCCAGGGGTCGTACCTACCCTCTGTCCATCCCAGAGACCCAGGCCATGTCGGAGTATGTAGCAGAGAATCTGGAGAGAGGGTTCATCCGGAAATCCTCATCGCCTGCAGGGGCAGGGTTCTTTTTTGTTGCCAAAAAGGATGGTACCTTAAGACCCTGCATCGATTATCGGGGTTTAAATGCGGTTACTATTAAAAATCGATACCCCTTACCCTTAATATCTGAGCTATTCGATAGGTTGAAGGGTGCCTCCATTTTCACCAAGTTGGATCTCAGAGGCGCGTACAATCTCATTCGAATACGGGAGGGTGACGAATGGAAGACTGCATTTAACACTAGAGACGGGCATTACGAATATCTGGTGATGCCTTTTGGTCTGTGTAATGCTCCAGCCGTGTTTCAAAACTTTGTCAATGAAATCTTCAGAGATCTGCTGTACCAGTTTGTTGTCATCTATCTGGATGACATTCTGATCTTTTCTGAAAATCTGCTCGTCCACAGAAACCATGTCCGCACTGTACTTCAACGTCTTAGAGAGAACAATCTCTATGCCAAGCTGGAGAAATGTTCCTTTGAATGTTCTGAGGTCCTGTTTTTGGGGTGCTTTGTCTCATGTTCGGGGCTTCGTATGGACCCTGGGAAGGTCTTGGCTATCACCAACTGGCCTCTTCCTGCTAGCCTCAAGGCCACACAGCGCTTTCTTGGCTTCACTAATTATTATAGGCAGTTCATAAGGAATTACTCTTCCATTGCCGCGCCTATTATCGCTTTGACCAAGAAGGGTGTGAATGCCAGAGACTGGCCTCCCGAAGCTGTCTCTGCATTTCACAACCTGAAACAGGCCTTTGTTTCTGGCCCCCTCTTGAGGAGACCAAATCCTGGGAATGCATTTTTTATTGAAGTGGACGCTTCCTCAATGGGGGTGGGAGCTGTGCTTCTTCAAATCTTTGAGAAGAGACGCCAACCATGTGCGTTCTTCTCCAAAAAATTTTCTCAGGCAGAGAGGAATTATGCCATCGGTGATCGGGAACTTCTCGCAATTAAATTGGCGTTAGAGGAGTGGCGTCATCTCTTGGAGGGTTCCCCTCACTCCATAACGATCTTTACCGATCACAAGAATTTACAGTATCTACAGAATGCTAAACGTCTGAATCCTAGACAGGCCAGGTGGAGTCTCTTCTTTGCCCGTTTTAATTTCACGATTACCTACAAACCTGGTTCCTGCAACGGTCGGGCTGATGCGCTCTCTAGGTCATTTGACACTTTGGACGAGGAGTCCGCCCCTGAACCTGAGCCGATCATTCCCACCTCATGCATTGTTGCCCACTCTACCACCCTGAAGTCTAAAATTCCGCCTGGTAAGACCTTTGTCCCCACTGAGCTAAGAGCTAAGATCCTTCGTTGGGGACATGATTCCAAGGTGGCAGGGCATTCTGGATTCCTCCGATCCTTCCTACTCATCAGTCGTCACTACTGGTGGCCTAATCTCCGCTCAGACGTCAAAGACTACGTTAAAGCTTGTCATGTCTGTGCTCAGTCCAAATCCTCCACACAAGCTCCTGCTGGTCTCCTCATGCCCTTGCCTATTCCTAAGGAACCCTGGGCCCATATTGCCATGGATTTTATCACCGATCTCCCACTGTCTGAGAATAATACAGTCATTTGGGTGGTAATCGATCGATTCTCCAAGATGGCTCATTTTGTTCCTCTTCCTGGTCTTCCTTCTGCCCCTGCCCTGGTTCCCATTTTCATTCGAGAAATTCTCCGCCTACATGGGGTCCCTTCTCATATTGTTTCCGACAGGGGAGTCCAATTCACGTCTCGTTTTTGGAGAGCCTTTTGCAAATCCCTCAATATTGTCTTGGATTTTTCTTCTTCTTACCATCCCCAATCCAATGGACAGACTGAGAGGGTTAATCAGGAGTTAGAGGTCTTTCTTCGCACCTTTGTGTCTTCTCACCATGACGATTGGTCCTCTCTACTCCCGTGGGCAGAATTCTCCCATAACAATCATGTGAATACCAGTTCGCAGAAGACACCCTTTTTCACAGTTTATGGAAAACACCCTCAACTTCCTCTTCCTATGATCTGTTCTCCAGACATTCCAGCTTTGGCTTCGGTTCAGGAGTCTCTCAATTCCGTTTGGGGTCACGTTCATGATTCCCTCCGGGCAGCTGCTGAAAAATTCAAAGGCTTTGCCGACCGCCGCAGGCGTAAACCGCCTTCTCTTCAGCCAGGGGACAAAGTCTGGCTCTCTACCAGGAACATCAAGCTCCGAGTTCCTTCTCTGAAGTTTGCTCCACGATTCATCGGTCCATACACGGTAACTGCTAAACTGAATCCGGTTTGTTTCAAACTCCAGATTCCTAAGAGCCTTAAAATCACTAACTCCTTTCATGTTGCTCTTCTAAAGCCTTTAGTCCTCAATAAATTCTCTCGTCCTCTTCCTACCGTGGCGCCTGTCTCGGAGGATAATCAGGAGTACGAGATCAGTCAAATTCTGGACTCCCGACTCTGTAAAGGCGTTCTTCAGTACCTCGTTCATTGGAAAGGGTTTGGTCCTGAGGAGAGGTCTTGGATCACTGCATCTGAGGTCTTTGCACCTCGTCTGTTAAAGGAGTTTCATCTGAAGTTTCCCTCTAAACCTGGGCCCAGGCGGGGAAGGGGGAGGCCTCGTAAGAGGGAGGGTACTGTCATGGATATGCATTAATGTCTGTCTGCCATCTTACCTTCCTCCTCATGTGTTCATCTAGAGACCAGACCTCCTTCACCTGGCTTCCTTTATAATCTCCTCCCAGCCTGACTCCACCCCAGGCCCTATCACTGAACACTATATTAACCTGTGCACTGCAAGCCTGCTTTGCTGATCAACGTGTTTGTTAGGCATTGTGTGTTTGGGTTCCTGCCTGCCGTGTGCTACGTCTGTCTCTCTGTTACGTTATTGGCTTGTCCCCGACCATCCCTGTCTGCTCGTGACCCTTGACCTTCGGCTCGTTCTTCGTTATCCTTGTCTGCTTGTGGCCCCTGACCTTCGGCTTGTTATTCGGTTCTCTCTATCGTGTGCTGCTGCTTCCCCTTATCCTACGGGGCGTGAGCTAGGAAACTCCAGGGGCCGCGACCTGGTCCCAGCCTGCAGCGTAACATCCTCACCACTAGAGGCCCTGGAGAAGACCAGCTGGGTCTTAGACTCCGCGCCCTGGGGAATCTTGGCTCTCGCTTCCGTTGGGATCCCGGTTGTGCTCCTCTGGTCCCGCTTTCCACAACCACCCAGTTTCCTATCCACAGAAGCCAGCCATAGGGTTCACTACCTCGCGGTGCACTCCTGTCCCCCTACGGTGTGCATCTGTCACCTGGCCACAGGTGACCCTGACAGTGGGAGTCCCTGGAAAACATAAGCTTGCGGATAGATGGAGACCCGAACCTTATGTCATTTGCAAAAAACTACTGGGCCTACCCGTTTACAAACTTAAACCTGAGGGAAAGTTGGGGCCATTGAAGACTTGGCATCGGAACCACCTACTTCCTCTGGCTGAAGCGGTTCGGTTACCTCCTAGCATGGATTCCCCTGAACCTATGTCCATTCTAGACACCCCTAGACCCAACACCCAGTCTCAGACCCCTCGGATGGGGGATACAGAGGATACAGAAATGAGTGAAGATGAGGGAGAGGAAATTGGCTGGCTTTGGCCTTCCCAGGGACCAACGACTTCTGCTATTGATCTTCCGCCTGACGAAGACACCGAGGATCATACACTGAATGCAGAAGCAACAGAGTTTATCCCTTCCTGTCCTTGGTTGGATGCTTGGGAAAGTGCCAGTGAACCATCTGTAAAGGAAGATCCAAGAGAAGCCATGTACCTTCCTGCTCCGGAGCCGGATGTTCCAGAGGAAGGGGAAAGTCCTGAGTTAGCAACAGAAGAAGAGTCTGCTCCAACAGAAAGCCCAAGAGGACAGAGAAATCGGAGGGCAATAAAACCTGCCTCGTTTTTGGTGGGAATTTCCTCTGCCGACATCATATGAAGGATTGATGGATGTTGTGAGATCTGTAGTTGGAGATTATGTTATCTTTGGGGACCAAAGTGTTCAAGTGGGGGGAGTGTGTAGGGGGGTCTCCTTTAAGGCCCCGGGACTACAGTACCCAGAGCCCCATTCGGCCTCAGGGCGGAGGTTCCACCGCAGAGACTCATGGGGGAGGTTACTTAAGAGGGAGGCGGGGGGAAGCTCGCTCTCTTGGGACAACGCGCTTCAAGCAACAAGTCATCCTGCGCGGGTCTGCTGTGGGGTAAGGCCTGAAGCCTAAGGCCTTACCCGAAGTCCGAAGAGCCTTTCACCGTCCTGCGGAGCCTGGGTGGATCCTGGATCGTCAGTGTAGGACTCCAGTTGGATCGGGGACCCGATCGGTTGCAGATGCTGTGTGCGACGGACACACGCGGTGGAAGACCCAGGCTGGGATCGCGCCTGGAACGGTGAGCGAGCACCTGCCCCTATCCATAGACTGAGTTCTATTCAGACCTATAGACTGCCTAGGCCCACTGTTCGCTCACCAGTGTTCTTTGGGGGTCCGGTAGTTGGGACAGAGTTGAAGTGCCTACCCCCCCTGTTTGCATACTGTTGCTACGAGTTACCACCTTTTTGGATTACAATTGGTTCATTTCTTCAAGTGCACCAACGAAAGCTGGCCGTTGAAGAAAATCTTACTCCCTTAGGGAAAGGGGACTATTTCATACACTGTCAGGCCTGACATAGGTAGGGAAAGTTATAAAGTTTGTGATACTGTGTCTTAGGGCGCGCACGCCATAATAGCTCCGCGTGGTGGATACTGCGCGGCGCCATTTTATAGTGCTACCTCTGTAGCATTGGTTGGTACAGGGTTTCTGCAGACCCATGTAAGTGTTGCATGTCATGTTTTTATGCCACCATTTTATAGTAAAGCTATTACTTATTCATATTCCTGCCTCAGAGTGTTGTTTGTCTATTTAGGAACTGTTAAGTATCATACACCTGAGAGTGATAGGAAGCTATCCCTAGACTAACTGTGCCAGAGTGGGTCGAGTCAGATTGCTGGGGGTTGGCGGTGCTGTATACAGGGCCCGAGAGAACGAACCGGCGGCTCTCTTAACTGGGGGTAGCGCTACACCCGTATACCCCATATTCCTAAATTTTCTCAAATTCTTATTCATTTTATACTCACAGGGGCTAAAATTACAATAGCAAAGGCTTGGAAAAAACCTAGACCTTTTCTTTCTGATGTTATTCGAAAAGTGTCTTGGATAATGATTCATGAAAAACTGTCCAGTATTCTAAATAACACCACCGTGAAGTTTGGTAAAATATGGGATCCATGGGCTAACTACATTGGAGTTCTAATTAATTAGGTCCTTTTTCCATTATTCTTTACCCTAATTTTATCGAACTAGGCATGTACTTTCTACTACTTTCCTACCATGGGCGTCTGCTGAACTTTTTTCAGGGGGGGGGGGGCATCATTTTAAGGTCATCCATGGTTCTTTGGGGCAGTGGAGCAGCGCTGTATACACCACTCCTCCACCGCCCCTGCCCATTGAAATAAATGGGCACAACTGCCGAAGCGCATAGAAAGCGCTTCGGCAGCGGCGATACACAGTTGCATTTAACCCTGTCTTTGACCGCTAGCTGGGGTTATTGCAACACAGGGGGCAAGTGTCTTCACTCTGACTTCAACACTCTTACGATTCCAGGGGGGGGGCAATCTCTTTCTTGCTCTTCTTTCTCTCTAACCTCTTTTTTTCTCTTTCTATTCTTATCCTTCTTTATTTATTTTTTATTATTATTTATCAAAATCTCCCGGAGAAGTGTTATTGGATCCTTTTTAAGGGATAATTCTTCTTCATTATTGAACCAATACGAAATAACTTAGGAGATGTATCATTCAGTTCTATTAGATACATTATTTTATCTTCAATTTTTTCAAAAAGAGGCTAGGATGGACTTTATTTGAGTCCTTGTGGGAGATTGGGAGTCCTCCCTTCGGGCACAGCATGATTCCTTTTGGGGTGCCTCGGAGGGTCAGGGGCTTCCGTTCCTCCAGGGGACATTACCACTGAGGCCTCTCGATGTAGATTTTACGTTATGCTCATTTTTAAGATATACTAATCAAATTATTACATACCTAATGTTTCTTTTTCTCTCATCTTCTGTGCTATATCAGTAATTGGTTTACTAATTATCCTTGTTATCCTCTTCTAGTTTTTCTCCAGGAAGACATTGGTCAATACTGATTTGTATTTTAATTTCTCGTGCATTACTTACTGTATGTACGATGTTTTTTTTTTTATTTCTTGAAAATAAAATACTTTGAAAGTAAAAAGCTTAATATTTTTTAAAAGTATCAATAGTACAAAAAAATAAAAAATAATAATATTTTTTGTCCCATCTTCCTGGTCCTCTTTCTGTCTGCTGTGAAAAGGTTCCAGACGACTCGCCTCCTTCTCCATTGAGAAACATTAGATTTCTGAATGGGGAAGATTAAGGTCAACCACAAGAGTCTCTCCCGTTCACAGATCACATTATCACAGGTGTTGGAAGAACAACAGCATTAGTACCTTTTATATACTGTAAACTATACATATGCATTATACCTGTCTATACCAGCAGGTTGGCACTGCAGTATTATAATGTTATGTTATATTATTATAATAATATAGCAGCTGAGAGGCTGAGGCGGCTATTAGTACAAGCACCTGGCGGATGCAGACTTCCATTGTTGTAATGACAAGGTGCCCGGACTGGACTTCAGACCACTCTCTGCTGAAAATGGGTCACAGGAGTACAAAATGAATTGCACTCCTGTGATCCATAGGAGAAGCCCAGCCAAACCAGCTTTGGCTGGACTTCTCCTTCAAAGACCGCCTCATAGCAGTTTCATATCTCCCAACTTGAGAAGGGGACGAGGGACCTCTATTAGCAAATGTATGTAGGCATAGGACATACCTCCTGCCACGCCCCCTAAATGGAGAATTATACAAAAAATGGAGAAAAAAAAGAAGATTAGTTACACTCACAAGTGCTTTTTTTTTTACCACTGCTATTCCTGTGTATTGGCTTTGGAAATTTAAAAAAGCAGCAATTTAGAAATTGGATGGAAGGTTTAGCACTGGGAAACACTTTTTGATAGATAAAAAGTGCATTTTATATGCAACTATATGGATCAGACCAAAATGAGGGAAGAGGGACATTATTCCAAATCAGGGACAGTCCCTTGAAATCAGGGACATTTGGGAGCTATGCAGTTTTACTGCTACAGGGGGCTCTCATGTGCAGAATCACGTATATATACGTGATTCTGCACTTCTGCCTGCAAGGGGCGCATGCTGCCCCTCCGCTGTGATTATTTATCTGCAGGTGCCAGGCACTGGATGTCTGCCGGCACCCGGCAATCATCGGTAAAACACACAGAACTGAGATCTGCCTATGTAAACAAGACATATCTGGGTTCTGACAGGGGGGAATTCCCTGCGAATCAGGGAATAAAATCCATATCTTGCCTTAGTAAAAGCAACTCACACACTACAAAAAAACACTGGCTAGACATACAGTTAAACCTTTGATCTGCCTAGATGTTTAACCCCTTCCCAACCAGTGTCATTAGTACAGTGACAGTGCATATTTATAGCATATTTTTAGATCACTGGATCCCGCAAATTGTCAAAAGTGTCAGTTAGTGTCCAATTGTCCACCGCAATAAATCTTGCTATAAGTCGCTGATCGCTGCCATTACTAGTATAAAAAAAAAAATCAATAAATATATTCCATAGTTTGTAAACGCTATAACGGTCGCATAAACCAATCAATATATGCTTCTCTTTTTTTTTTACCAAAAACATGTAGCAGAGTTTATCTGTTTAAAAAAAAAAACATGTAGTAGAATACATATTGGGCTGAAGAAATTCGTTTTTTTTTTTTTTTTTTTTTATTGGATGTTTTATAGCAGAAAGTAAAAAAATATATATATTTATTTATTTTCAAAATTGACGCTCTATTTTTGTGTATAGCGCAAAAAATAAAAAACGCAGAGGTAATCAAATACCACCAAAAGAAAGCTCTATTTGTGAGAAAAAAAAATGTCAATTACAATTGTCAGTTAAAGAAACGCAGTGCCGCATCGCAAAAAATGGCCTGGTCATGAAGGTAAATCTTCTGGAGGTCATGTGATTAATAATATTACATCTACTGTATAAAGGTTAATGTTAGTGTTTTGAAGTGTGAATTATGGAGCAGGATCTAAAAATAAAGTGAATGCATGATAACACAACCAGAGCCAAGTCTTTCCCTGACTGTGTTACCTCTGACATTCATGTACAGCATACACCTTCCTAGCACTCCCATAGCAAACACCATAGAAGAAAACAGCAAGTCCTCCAATCCTCTATTCTTAATATGATTGCAATGCGGAACTAAAGTCCTAAATAAAAACGTAGCTTCCAACTGTCCCGGATTTCGAGGGAATGTCCCTGTTTTCGAGGGACTGTCCCTGATTTCGAGCAAAGTCCCTCTGTCCCTCTTTCCTCCTCATTTGTCCCTTATTTTGGTCTGATCTATATAGATGTATATAAAATGCACTTTCTATCTTTCAAAAAGTGTTTCACAGTGCTAAACCTTTCATCTGATTTCTAAATTACTTCATTTTTCAATTTTAAAAGTCAGAATAAGGAATAGTAGTGGTAAAAAAAAAAGCACTTGTGGATTTAACCACTTCAGCCCCGGAAGAATTTACCTCCTTCCTGACCAGATCACTTTTTGCGATTTGGCACTGCGTTGATTTAACTGACAATTGCGCGGTCGTGCGACGTTGTACCCAAACAAAATTGACGTCCTTTTTTTTCCCACAAATAGAGCTTTCTTTTGGTGGTATTTGATCACCTCTGCAGTATTTTTTTTTTGTGGTATAAACAAAAAAAGAGCGACAATTTTAGCAAAAAGTAAAAAATATTGCTTTTTTTTCTAAATAAATATCCCCAAAAATATATATAAAAAAAATAATTTTTTTCTCAGTTTCGGGCCGATACGTATTCTTCTACATATACTTGGTAAAAATAAGCAATAAGTGTATATTGATTGGTTTGCGCAAAAGTTATAGCGTCTACAAAATAGGGGATACATTTATGGAATTTTTTTAATATATTTTTTTTTTATTAGTAATGGCGGTGATCAGCGATTTTTATCGGGACTGCGACATTATGGCGGACACATCGGACACTTTTGACACATTTTTGGGACCATTCACATTTATATATCAATCAGTGCTATAAAAATGCACTGATTATTGTGTAAATGACACTGGCAGGTAAGGGGTTAAACACTAGGGGCGATCAAGGGGTTAAGTGTGTCCTAGGGAGTGATTCTAAGTGTGGGGGGGATGGGCTCACTAGAGCATGACAGCAATCACTCCTACCAATGACAGGGAGCAGTAGATCCTGTCATGTCTCTAGGCAGAATAGGGAAATGCCTTGTTTACATAAGCATTTTCCAGTTCTGCAGCTCCGTTACACGATCGCAGGACACCGGCGGACATCGAGTCTGTGGATCCCGCGGGGACGGTCCGTTCGCACCAAATTCGAGTGGCGCGTCACGGCCCATAATTCACTGCGGCATCGCAGTGCATTGCTGGCTGATGATTGGCCAAGCATGCACTATGACCCGCATGCTTGGCCAATCACAGCGCCGTCTGTACAGAGAGCCGTAATTGGCCAAAGCCAGGGTGGCTTTGGCCAATCATGGCTCAGAGGAGTAGGTACACGCCCCACACTATATAAGGCCACCTGGAAGTCGACCTTGTGTTGTGTGTTGGCGTTTGTGAAAGAGACAGTTACAGAGAGAGAGAGACAGTGTCATTTATATTGAGTTAGATAGAGCAGGCAGGCGAGTCAGTTAGCTGCTGTTACAGTGTGTAGAAGTATATATATGCATCCTAGGTGTTGTATATATATTTATACACTCTATTGAGTTTAGCTACATCCGTTCCTGTTAGTCTCTATACTGTGACAGGCAGGCAGGTGATTGTGCTAGCTGCAGACAGTCAGTGTTTCACTTAGTGTACTACTGTGTGCTTTGCATAGCATTCACCTAAAGCTCACCTGGATACAGTTATTCTCAATACTGTGACAGGCAGGCCGGTGATTGTGCTAGCTGCAGACAGTCAGTGTTTCACTTAGTGTACTACTGTGTGCTTTGCATAGCATTCACCTAAAGCTCACCTGGATACAGTTATTCTCTATACTGTGACAGGCAGGCCGGTGATTGTGCTATCTGCAGACAGTCAGTGTTTCACTTAGTGTACTACTGTGTGCTTTGCATAGCATTCACCTGAAGCTCACCTGGATACAGTTATTCTCAATACTGTGACAGGCAGGCCGGTGATTGTGCTAGCTGCAGACAGTCAGTGTTTCACTTAGTGTACTACTGTGTGCTTTGCATAGCATTCACCTAAAGCTCACCTGGATACAGTTATTCTCTATACTGCGACAGGCAGGCCGGTGATTGTGCTAGCTGCAGACAGTCAGTGTTTCACTTAGTGTACTACTGTGTGCTTTGCATAGCATTCACCTAAAGCTCACCTGGATACAGTTATTCTCTATACTGTGACAGGCAGGCCGGTGATTGTGCTAGCTGCAGACAGTCAGTGTTTCACTTAGTGTACTACTGTGTGCTTTGCATAGCATTCACCTAAAGCTCACCTGGATACAGTTATTCTCTATACTGTGACAGGCAGGCTGGTGATTGTGCTAGCTGCAGACAGTCAGTGTTTCACTTAGTGTACTACTGTGTGCTTTGCATACCATTCACCTAAAGCTCACCTGAATACAGTTAGTGACTAATACTATTATAGTGGTGTTCTCATAATAAAACCACAAGCAGAGAGCTGCAAGTATGTTCAGTGTACTGTGTCCTCTGCACAGTTTTCACCTAAAACTAACTGAAAACAATTGCTGCTTTTCCCATACTAACACCACAGCAGGCCATTAGTATGTCTGGAAGGCAAACAATGAGAGGCAGACAGTCACGAGGCAATAAAAGAGGGCAAGCAGGCTCTGTGTCTAGAGGCAACAGTGATGCTGGTCGTGGACACGGTGCATTCTCATCGGCACGTGGCCATAGGAAACGCTTGTCCTTCTTTTCGGCAGCTGGCCATGTTGAGCCGCAACATGCCGAAGACTTGGTAGAGTGGATGACCAAGCCGTCCTCCTCCTCCTCATCCTCTCTCACCCAGGCTCAGGGTTCTTTGTCTGGCAAAGCAGCTGCCAAACGGCCTCGTTCCTCGGCTCAATGGCATCAGTCACTCCTTCCCTAGCCCCACCATGTCCTCCTGAGGAGTCCACCGAACTGTTTGACCACAGTGTTGGGTATATGCTCCAGGAGGATGCCCAGCGTTTTGAAGGCTCTGATGATGGAACCCAGCTGGAGGAAGGCAGTAATGTGAGCTCAGAGAGAGGGGGTAGTAATGTGAGCCCAGAGAGAGGGGGTGCCCAACAAGGTCAGCTATCTGGCAATCATGTTCCCCCAGCTGCAGCATACTGCCAGATTGGCTCCAGTGATGAGGAGGGAGGGGATGATGAGGTCACTGACTCCACGTGGGTGAATGATAGGAGAGAGGAGGAGGAAGAGGAGGAGGAGGCACATCTCCAACGAGGCAGGATGCCCTCCAGGGGCCAACTTAAGGGCAGCACACCGACTGCATCACACCGCAGAGCTCCGCATGTGCAGGGCGCTGCTGTCTCTGCGCGTTATTCCAAAAGTTCTTTGGTGTGGGCCTTTTTTCAGACATGTGCAGCAGATCGCACCATTGCCATTTGCAACATATGTCTAAAGCATATCTCGCGTGGCCAAAAAATCAGCCGCTTGGGCACCACGTGCTTGACCAGACATATGTCGACCTGCCAAGCAGTCCATTGGCAAGCACACCTAAAAGACCCACACCAAAGAACAAGGCGGACCTCTCCTTGCTCCTCATCAGCTGGGCTCTCCAACCCCACTATACCTTCAGTCCTCTCTGAAACCTGCACTGAGAGGAATGAAGGTGTAGAATTAGGTGTGTCACTGCCAAGTACATGCGGGCAATCTGCTATCGGTACACCGACGTCCGAATTGTACCAGGCAAATTTCCCTGCCCCAGCTGCTGCACCGCCGCAAGAAGTTCGCTCCCAGCCATCCACATGCCCAGCGGTTGAATGCTAGCTTGGCTAAATTGCTAGCACTTCAACTGCTGCCTTTTCAGTTGGTAGACTCTGCCCCCTTCCGTGACTTTGTGGAATGTGCGGTTCCTCAGTGGCAGGTTCCCAAACGCCACTTTTTCTCACGGAAGGCGATTCCGGCTCTCTACCAGCATGTGGAAGGCAATGTCTTGGCCTCACTGGACAGAGCGGTCAGCGGTAAGGTGCATATTACCGCTGACTCGTGGTCCAGCAGGCACGGACAGGGACGTTTACCTATCTTTCACGGCGCATTGGGTGACTCTGCTGGCAGCTGGGAAGGATGCAGGACAAGGTGCAGTAGTGTTGGAGGTTGTTCTGCCACCACGCCTCCAAAATGTTACTACTGGTGATTCTGACACACCTCTCTCCTCCACCCCCTCCTCTTCTTCTTCCTCCATGGCCTCTTCCTGTGCTGATTTGTCCTCGGAACCAGCGATGCTCCGTAGGCGTTCAAGGAGCTACGCCAGTACGCAGGCAAAAAGATGCCATGCGGTGCTTGAGCTGGTGTGTTTGGGGGACAGGAGCCACACTGGGGCAGAGATTCTGTCAGCTCTGCAGGGGCAGGCTCAGAGGTGGTTGACGCCATGCCAGCTTAAGCCAGGAAAGATGGTTTCCGACAATGGCACCAACCTCCTCTCCACCCTCCAACAGGGACAACTGACCCATGTGCCCTGTTTGGCTCATGTCTTTAACTTGGTGGTGCAGCGGTTCTTGGGCAGGTACCTGGGCTTACAGGAGGTCCTGAAGCAGGCCAGGAAACTCTGTGGGCATTTCCGTCGGTCATATAATGCCAGTGCTCGGCTGACTGAGCTGCAAAAGGATTACAACCTGCCCAATAGGGATGAGCTCGGTGTTCGAGTCGAACATACGTTCGACTCGAACATCGGCTGTTCGATCGTTCGACGAAGATCGAACGATTTGGGCCGTTCGCGCCTAATTCGAGTGACGCGAACGGCCCACAATGCACTACGCCATCGCAGTGTCATCCAGGCGCTGTGATTGGCCAAGCATGCACTGTGACCCCGCATGCTTGGCCAATCACAGCGCCGGCAGCGAGGAGAGCAATGATTGGCCACAGGCAGGATGCCTGTGGCCAATTATTGCTGAGGGTGTTTAGTACACGCCCCACACTATAAAAGGCCGCCAGCACGGTGGCCTAGTGTAGTGTGTTCCGGAGCAGGGAAAGAGAAGCATAGGCAGGGACAGTGACATTTATTTTTTCTTGCTTAACCTGGATTCCTTTAGTTTAGGGAAAGAGAAGGATAGGTAGGGAGAGTGTCAGTGTGTTTTACTGTGATAATCCTTGTTTCTAGGGACAGGGAAGGACAGTGAGGGAAATTCTCCTTGTGCTATAGTGTGCTTTAAAAAAACATTTTTTCTAGGGACAGAAATCTATAGGTAGGAAGAGTGTCAGTTTCTTTCACTGTGATAATCCTTGTTTCTAGGGACAGGGAAGGACAGTGAGGGAAATTCTCCTTGTGCTATAGTGTGCTTTAAAAAAACATTTTTTCTAGGGACAGAAAACTATAGGTAGGAAGAGTGTCAGTTTCTTTCACTGTGATAATCCTTGTTTCTAGGGACAGGGAAGGACAGTGAGGGAAATTCTCCTTGTGCTATAGTGTGCTAAAGCATTGATCATCAATCAGCTTTAAAAAAACATTTTTTCTAGGGACAGAAAACTATAGGTAGGAAGAGTGTCAGTTTCTTTCACTGTGATAATCCTTGTTTCTAGGGACAGGGAAGGACAGTGAGGGAAATTCTCCTTGTGCTATAGTGTGCTTTAAAAAAACATTTTTTCTAGGGACAGAAAACTATAGGTAGGAAGAGTGTCAGTTTCTTTCACTGTGATAATCCTTGTTTCTAGGGACAGGGAAGGACAGTGAGGGAAATTCTCCTTGTGCTATAGTGTGCTAAAGCATTGATCATCAATCAGCTTTAAAAAAACATTTTTTCTAGGGACAGAAAACTATAGGTAGGAAGAGTGTCAGTTTCTTTCACTGTGATAATCCTTGTTTCTAGGGACAGGGAAGGACAGTGAGGGAAATTCTCCTTGTGCTATAGTGTGCTTTAAAAAAACATTTTTTCTAGGGACAGAAAACTATAGGTAGGAAGAGTGTCAGTTTCTTTCACTGTGATAATCCTTGTTTCTAGGGACAGGGAAGGACAGTGAGGGAAATTCTCCTTGTGCTATAGTGTGCTTTAAAAAAACATTTTTTCTAGGGACAGAAAACTATAGGTAGGAAGAGTGTCAGTTTCTTTCACTGTAATAATCCTTGTTTCTAGGGACAGGGAAGGACAGTGAGGGAAATTCTCCTTGTGCTATAGTGTGCTAAAGCATTCCTCATCAACCATCTTTGAAATCCTTGTTTTTTGGACAGTAAGGAAATTGTCGTTGTGCTATTCTGTGCAAAAGCAATCATCCTCAACCATATTTAGAAATCCTTAAGTAAAGGGACAGAGAAGGACACCTGAAGGTAGCCCTTATTGCTTTTTTCCCATCTCCCTGCAGGCCATCTATTAGAATGTCTGGAAGGCAAACAAGGAGAGGCAGACAGTCAGGAGGCAATAAAAGAGGGCAAGCAGGCTCTGTGTCTGGGGGCAACAGTGCTGGTCGTGGACGCGGTGCATTGTCATCAGCACATGGCCATGGGACACGCTTGTCCTTCTTTTCGGCAGCTGGACATGTTGAGCCACATCATGCCGAAGACTTGGTAGAGTGGATGACCAAGCCCTCCTCCTCCTCCTCATCCTATCTCACCCAGGCTCAGGGTACTGGCAAAGCAGCTGCCAAAGCGTCCTCTTCCCTGGTATCAATGTCAGACTCATCATCAGTCACTCCTTCCCTAGACCCACCATGTCCTCCTCCTGAGGAGTCCCCCGAACTGTTTGAGCACAGTGTTGGGTACATGCTCCAGGAGGATGCCCAGCATTTCGAAGGGTCTGATGATGAAACCCAGCTACAGGAAGGCAGTAGCGTGAGAGCAGACAGAGGGGATGCTCAAGAAGGACACCAATCTGGCAGTCATGTTCCAGCAGCTGCAGCATACTGCCAGATTGGCTCCAGTGATGAGGAGGGAGGGGATGATGAGGTCACTGACTCCACGTGGGTGCCTAATAGGAGAGAGGAGGAGGAGGAGGATGAGGAGGAGGCACATCTCCAACGAGGCAGGATGCCCTTTGGTGGCCAGCGTAAGGGCAGTACACCGACGGAATCACACCGCAGAGCTCCGCCTGTGCAGGGCGCTGCCTCTGCCCGTCATTCAAAAAGTTCTTTGGTGTGGGCCTTTTTTGAGGCTAGTGCATCAGATCGCACAGCTGCTGTTTGCAACATATGTCTCAAGCGTATATCGCGTGGCCAAAACATCAGCCGCTTGGGTACCACATGCCTGACCAGACATATGTTGACCTGCCATGCAGCTCGTTGGCAAGCCTACCTCAAAGACCCACACCAAAGAACAAAGCGGACCTCTCCTTGCACCGCATCAGCTGGGATCTCCAACCCCACTATAACTTCAGTCCTCTCTGAAACATGCACTGAGAGGAATGAAGGTGTAGAATTAGGTGTGTCACAGCCAAGTACTTGCGGCCACTCTGCTAGCAGTACACCGACGTCCGATTCTAGCAGGCAAATTTCCCTGCCCCAGCTGCTGGACCGTCGAAAGAAGTTCACTCCCAGCCATCCACATGCCCAGCGGTTGAATGCTAGCTTGGCTAAATTGCTAGCGCTTCAACTGCTGCCTTTTCAGTTGGTAGACTCGGCCCCCTTCCGTGAGTTTGTGCAATGTGCGGTTCCTCAGTGGCAGGTTCCCAAACGCCACTTTTTCTCACGGAAGGCTATTCCGGCTCTCTACCGGCATGTGGAAGGCAATGTCTTGGCCTCGCTGGACAGGGCGGTCAGCGGTAAGGTGCATATTACCGCTGACTCATGGTCCAGCAGGCATGGACAGGGACGTTACCTTTCTTTCACGGCCCATTGGGTCACTCTTTTGGCAGCTGGGAAGGATGCAGGACAAGGTGCAGTAGTGTTGGAGGTTGTTCCACCGCCACGCCTCCAAAATGCTACTACTGGTTGTGACACACCTCTCTCCTCCACCCCCTCCTCTTCTTCTTCCTCCATGGCCTCTTCCTGTGGTTTGTCCTCGGAACCAGCGGTGCTCCGTAGCCGTTCAAGGGGCTACGCAAGTACGCAGGCAAAAAGATGCCATGCCGTGCTTGCGCTGGTGTGTTTGGGGGACAGAAGCCACACTGGGGTAGAGGTCCTGTCTGCTCTGCAGGGCCAGGCCGAGAGGTGGTTGACGCCACGCCAGCTTAAGCCAGGAATGGTGGTTTGCGACAATGGCACCAACCTCCTCTCCGCCCTCCGACAGGGACAACTGACCCATGTGCCCTGTGTGGCTCACGTCCTTAACCTGGTGGTGCAGCGGTTCTTGGGCAGGTACCCGGGCTTACAGGATGTCCTGAGGCAGGCCAGGAAAGTCTGTGTGCATTTCCGCAGATCTTATAATGCCAGTGCTCGCCTGGCTGAGCTGCAAAAGGAGTTGAACCTGCCCAAGAACCGCCTTATATGTGACATGCCCACCAGGTGGAACTCAACGTTGGCCATGCTGCAGCGGCTGCACACGCAGCAGAGGGCCATCAATGAGTACCTGTGCGACTACGGCACCAGGACAGGGTCAGGGGAGCTTGGTTTTTTTTCTCCACGCCAGTGGGGCATGATCAGGGATGCATGCACTGTCCTGGCACCATTTGAGGAGGCCACGAGGATGGTGAGCAGTGACAGTGCATGCATCAGTGACACTGTACCTCTTGTCCACCTGTTGGAGCACACGCTGCGTGGAATAATGGACATGGCACTTGAGGCAGAACAGAGGCAGGAAGAGGAGGACTTCCTTGCCTCTCAAGGCCCCCTTTACCCAGACAGTGTTCCTTCTGTCCCACCCATCGCACAGGAAGAGGAGGAGGAGGAGGATTGTGTCAGCATGGAGGTGGAGGCTGGCACTCAGCATCATCAGCAGCAGTCTTTTAGGGATGATTTACAGTCCCAAGAAACCAGTGGACTTGTACGTGGCTGGGAGGAGGTGGCTGCGGATCATGTCGTCCTTAGTGACCCAGAGGACTCCGGAGCGAATGCCTCAGCAAACCTACGCTGCATGGCCTCCCTGATCCTGCAAAGTCTGCGGAAGGATCCTCGTATTCTTCGGATCAAGGAGAGGGACCATTACTGGCTGGCCACTCTCCTTGATCCACGGTACAAGGGTAAGGTTGCGGACCTTATGTTACCGTCGCAGAGGGAGCAGAGGATGAGACAACTCCGGGAGGCCTTGCAGAAAGGTCTGTGCAACGCGTTCCCAGAGACTGGGAGGTTACAAACTCCTGGTCCTGGACAACGAGTTGCTGAGGCTTCGGCCAGTCAAAGAAGGAGCGGTGGGGAAGGTGGCCGTCTGACCGATGCGTTCAGACAATTCTTTAGTCCGCAGCCCCAAAGTATGATCGGTTCCAGCAACCATCGCCAGCGTCTGATAAACATGGTGCAGGAATATCTAGGGGCAAGGTCAGACTTGGACACCTTCCCCACCGAAAATCCTCTGGCTTACTGGGTCTTGAGGATGGATCACTGGCCAGAGCTTGCACAGTATGCAATTGAGCTACTGGCCTGTCCTGCATCCAGCGTTCTTTCGGAACGCACATTCAGTGCTGCTGGAGGATTTGTCACGGATCACAGGGTGCGCCTGTCCACCGACTCGGTTGATCGACTGACTTTCATCAAGATGAACCAGTCTTGGATCACCACCAGCTACCACACACCTGATGCTGATATAACAGACTAATTGATTTTAACATGTCACATCCCTTCAAGACTGATGCTGATGCTGAGTGCCTGTGCTGTTATGTTGACTGGCTATCCTCCTCCTCCGAGTCCTCAATGATACGATTGATGATGATAGCTTGGAAGATCATTTTTGTTTATGGGTGCCGCCACCAGTGGCTAAGGCCCAATTTTTCAGCCCCTGTTTTACAGGGGCGTGTAATTACAATTTTTTTAGCAATAATTTGCCATAGGGCTCATTGCTGTGCTCCAAGTACAGTATCTGTGAGGGGTTGGAGTGTTGTGGCACCAGTGCCTAAGGCCCAATTTTTCAGCCCCTGTTTAACAGGGGCGTGTCATTACAATTTTTGAAGCAATACTTTGCAACAGGGCTCATTGCTGTGCTCCAAGTACAGTATCTGTGAGGGGTTGTAGTGTTGTGCCACCAGTGCCTAAGGCCCAATTTTTCAGCCCCTGTTCAACAGGGGCATGTAATTACAATTCTTGATCTAATAATTCACAGCAGGGCCCATTGCTGCACCCACCAAGAGTAACTCTGAGGGCTTACAGTGTTGTGGCAACGCCACCACCACCACCACCACGAAAGGCCCAATTTTTCAGCCCCTGTTCAAAAGGGGCATGTAATTACAATTCTTGATCTAATAATTCACAGCAGGGCCCATTCCTGCACCCACCAAGAGTAACTCTGAGGGCTTACAGTGTTGTGGCAACGCCACCACCACCACCACCACGAAAGGCCCAATTTTTCAGCCCCTGTTCAAAAGGGGCATGTAATTACAATTCTTGATCTAATAATTCACAGCAGGGCCCATTCCTGCACCCACCAAGAGTAACTCTGAGGGCTTACAGTGTTGTGGCAACACCACCACCACCACCACCACCACGAAAGGCCCAATTTTTCAGCCCCTGTTCAACAGGGGCATGCAATTACAATTCTTGATCTAATAATTCACAGCAGGGCCCATTGCTGCACCCACCAAGAGTAACTGTCAGGGCTTACAGTGTTGTGGCACCAGCACCACCATCAAAGGCCCAATTTTTACTACCACTGTTCAACAATTATATGTAATTAAAATTCCTGATATAATAGTTGACAGCAGGGCGTTCCAGCACCAACCAAGAGTAACTGTGAGTGCTTACAGTGTTGTGCCAACACCAACAACTAATGGGCCTATTTCTGCAGAGTATATACGGCAGGTCCCTACTTTCAAACATCCAACTTACAAACGACTCCTACTTGCAAACGCAAGAAGACAACAGGAAGTGAGAGGAAATCTACCCCTTGGAAGGAAAATTCTCTCCTGTAAGAATTAATATGGGAGAAAGGTGTCTCCTCTGTACTGCTGCTTTATCAGCAATCCTTGTTTCAAGAAAAACACCACATTTCAAAAACAGTTGTCATTGGGACGGAAAGTGAGGTGAAATGTTCTGAACAGGGGCACAGACAGCAAAACAAATGTTACAGGGGTGATAACCCTTACCTATGTTTTCCAAAAAGTTTAAAAATAGATTTTTGGGCTGGAGCTACACTTAAACAATGTACCTGTTCAAAATTACAAACAGATTCTACATAAGAACAAACCTACAGTCCCTGTCTTGTATGCACCGCCTGTATACGGCTGTTCAGAGTATATAGGGCCTTTTTTATTTTATGTGCGGGGTTCCCCTTAATATCCATACAAGACCCAAAGGGGCTGGTAATGGGCTGGGGTAGGGGGGGGGGGGGTCATGGGGTAGCTATGCCATTTTTCTTAAAGATTTTCATCCATATTACCGGGACCAGACATTACATTAAAGCCGCAAGCAGTTTTAAATGGCTTTTTTTTCCTTTAGAAGTGTCATTTTGTGCAGGGACAGTTCTAAACACGGGAAACACGTGGCACTTCACAGGCATACTTTAGACACCCCCCAGGTACGATATTTAAAGGAATATTTGACTTTTTTTTTTCACTTTATGCATCATTAAAATGACTGCTCCCGAAAAACGACCGTTTTTAAAACTTCTTTTTGCATTGATACATGTCCCCTGGTGCAGAACACGGGTTCCCAAACCCTTTTTAGGACAATAACATGCATAATAGTTGTTATAATTAGCACTTTAGAATTCGAACGTTCGCATCCATTGTATTTAATAGGGTTGTAATGTTCGTACGAACTTTCGGTCCGTTCGCGGGTTCTGGTGCGAACCGAACCCGGGGGTGTTCGGCTCATCACTACTGCCCAAGAACCGCCTAATCTGTGACATGCCCACCAGGTGGAACTCTACGTTGGCCATGCTGCAGTGGCTGCACACGCAGCAGAGGGCCATCAATGAGTATCTGTTGCAATATGGCACCAGGACAGGGTCAGGGGAGCTTGGATTTTTTTCCCCACGCCAGTGGGCCATGATCAGGGATGCATGCACTGTCCTGGCACCATTTGAGAAGGCCACTAGGATGGTGAGCAGTGACAGTGCATGCATCAGTGACACTGTCCCTCTTGTCCACCTGTTGGAGCACACTCTGCGTGGAATAATGGACAGGGCACTTGAGGCAGAACAGAGGCAGGAAGAGGAGGACTTCCTTACCTCTCAAGGCCCCCTTTATCCAGACAGTGTTCCTGCTGGTCCAGCTATCACACAGGAAGAGGAGGAGGAGGAGGAGGATTGTGTCAGCATGGAGGTGGAGACTAGCACTCAGCATCAGCAGCAGTCTTCAAGGGATCAATTACAGTCCCAAGACACCCATGGACTTGTATGTGGCTGGGAGGAGGTGGCTGCGGATCATGTCGTCCTCAGTGACCCAGAGGACTCCGCACCGAATGCCTCAGCAAACCTACGCTGCATGGCCTCCCTGATCCTGCAAAGCCTGCGTAAGGATCCTCGTATTCGTGCGATCAAGGAGAGGGATCATTACTGGCTGGCAACCCTCCTTGATCCACGTTACAAGGGTAAGGTTGCGGACCTTATCTTGCCATCGCAGAGGGAGCAGAGGATGAGGCATCTTCGGGAGGCCTTGCAGAAAGGTCTGTGCAACGAGTTCCCAGAGACTGGGAGATTACAAATTCTTGGTCCTGGACAACGTGTTGCTGAGGCTTCGGTCAGTCAAAGAAGGAGCGGTGGAGAAGGTGGCCATATGACCGATGCGTTCAGACAATTTTTTAGTCCGCAGCCCCAAGGCATGATCGGTTCCAGCAACCATCACCAGCGTCTGGTTTACATGGTGCAGGAATACCTAGGGGCAAGATCAGACTTGGACACCTTTCCCACCCAAAATCCTTTGGGTTACTGGGTCTTGAGGATGGATCACTGGCCAGAGCTTGCACAGTATGCAATTGAGCTACTGGCCTGTCCTGCATCCAGCGTTCTTTCGGAACGCACATTCAGTGCTGCTGGAGGCTTTGTAACCGATCACAGGGTGCACCTGTCAACCGACTCGGTCGATCGACTGACCTTCATAAAAATGAATCAGTCTTGGATCACCACCAGCTACCAGGCACCTGATGCTAGGGTGACCACGTGTCCCAGATTGCCCGGGACAGTCCCGCATTTTGCAGGTCTGTCCCGGGCACCTTCATTCCAGGACAATACAGTGTCCCGGAATGAAAATGACACAGCCCCCCCCCCCGGGCCAATCTGATGCCCCCAAAAAAGGCCGCCACATCACCGCTTTACTCACTGACAGTACTTGTCCTGTCCGGGAATGCCTGGAGGAGCACAACCCCTGCCCCCTGCTTGGGATTGGAGAAATCATAAATCCCGCCTCTTGTGTCTAATCACTGTGCTGTGATTCGTTACAGCACAAGCTGATTTTTGGGAAGGGAGGGTGTCCCTGAATGGTAGTTTGGTAGTTAAAGCCCCCAACCATAAGTCTATATGAGCCCTGAGTATCCAAACGGAAAAAAAGTTTTGCCTTTAGTTCTACTTTGTGAGGATAGAAATATGGAAGTCACCACTAATATGCTTTTAGGGCCGGTTCACATCATATTGGTGCATACGGGTGCATGGGTTTTTCCGCATTCCCGCTCAGCACATTTTTGGCAGCCTATTAATTCCAAAAATACGTCAAGCATGACAATCACTACGTACCATCCGCATGTTCATGCAGTACCATACAGTATAGTGGTTGTGAACGCACCTTAACCACTTCAATTCTGGGCACTTTTACCCCCTTCCTGCCCAAGACAATTTTCAGCTTTCAGCGCTGTTACACTTTGAATGACAATTGCGCGTTCATGCAACACCATACCAAAATGACATTGTTATCATTTTTTTCAGACAGAGTTTTCCTTTTAGTGTTTTTTTTTTTTGCTAAACAAATGAAAAAATTATGAAAATTTTGAAAAAAAACAACAACTTTTTTTTAGTTTCTGTTATAAAATTTTGCAAATAAGTATTTTTTCAGAGTACTGATAGGGCTGCATTAATGGGCACTGTTGAGTCTGCATTAATGGGCACTGTTGAGGCTGCCTTAATGGGCACTGATGAAACTGCACTGTAGGGCACTGATGAGGCTGCATTAATGGGCACTAGTGAGGCTGCAATAATAGGCACTGATGAGGCGGCACTGTAGGGCACTGGTGTGGCTGCATTATTGGGCACTGTTGAGGCCGCACTGATGGGCACTGTTGAGGCTGCACTGATGGGCACTGATGAAGATAAACTAATGGGCACTGATGAGGCTGCACTGTAGGGCACTGATGAGGCTCCACTGTAGGGCACATGAAATGGCTGCACTGAAAGGTACTGATAGGGCTGCATTAATGGGCATGGTTGAGTCTGCATTAATGGGCACGGTTGAGTCTGCATTAATGGGCACTGTTGAGGCTGCATTATTGGGCACTGATGAGGCTGCACTGTAGGGCACTGATGAGGCTGCATTAATGGGCACTGATGAGGCTGCATTAATAGGCACTGATGAGGCTGCACTGTAGGGCACTGATGAGACTGCATTAATAGGCACTGATGAGGCTGCACTGTAGGGCACTGATGAGGCTGCACTGTAGAGCACGAATGAGGCTGCACTGTAGGGCACTGATGAGGCTGCATTGTAGGGCACTGATGAGGCTGTATTAATAGGCACTGAGGAGGCTGCATTAATAGGCACAGAGGAGGCTGCACTGTAGGGCATGATGAGGCTGTATTAATGGTCACTGAAGAGGCTGCATTAATGGGCACTGATAAGGCTGCATTAATAGGCACTGATACAGCTGCATTAATAGGCACTGATACGGCTGCATTAATAGGCATTGATGAGGCTGCACTGTAGGGCACTGATGAGGCTGCATTAATGGGCACTGATAAGGGTGCATTAATAGGCACTGATACAGCTGCACTGTAGGGCACTGATGAGGCTGCATTAATGGGCACTGATAAGGGTGCATTAATAGGCACTGATGAGGCTGCACTGATTGACACTGATAATCAGGACACAGGTTATCAGTGTAAAGAATGTACTCACTGTGCCCTGTCAGCCTTGCCAGTTATACGCTCTCCTTTCCTCACACAAAAACAGCATATGAGGAAAGGAAAGCCGATAACCAGCAAATCTGTTTACATGTGGCCAGCTGTGATTGAGCATAGCTGATCACATGGTAAATGACTGCTTTTATTAGCCCTTTATCGTGATCTGTAATCATTATTGTCCAGAGAACACATCAGTTCAAGGGAAGCGCGGTGCTGGGATGCCCTCCCAGAACTGGAGAGCCGCGCTTTACCCGTCAAATGCACTCTAAAGAGTGATTTGAATTTGGATCACCCTTCAAGAGCAAAGCACAAATTGAATAAGCGCTAAGGCCCCATTCACATATGCACAGGGCAGCCTTTTCACTTGACTACATGTGACAAAGGCACCTTTTTTGGGTGTTAGGCATTGTGTGAGTTTTTTACTAAATGTTTTGGTGTGATTGCCATTTATGAAAATGTGCGTTTGCTGGCTGCGTTTGGGGTGGTATTAACAACTTAAGGTCTGCCCTATAGCAGTTTTACTGCTACAGGGCAGCACCTGTGTACTGGATCACATATATGTACATTAGCTGACTCTACTGGGTAGGTAGCACACTTCCACTATGATTACACACCGATCGGCAGGTGAACGGTGCTCGATGTCCTCCGGGACCCACCGATCGTTAGGCAGAGAAACAGAACTGTGATCTGCCTATGTATACAAGTCAGTATACAAAGCAGGGAATACATTCCATCTCTTCCCCAAGTAAAAGGACCTTCCACACTGTAGTAAAACACAGACAAGGCAAACATTTAACCCTTTGATCGACCCTGATGTTAACCCCTTCCCTGCCAGTGCATATTTTTAGCACTGATCACAAAAAAGTGTCAGTTAGTGTCAGAATGTCCGCCACAAAATTGCAGTCCTGCTATAAGTCAATGACCGCTGCTATTACTAGTAAAAAGATAAAATAAAAAAATAAAAATATCCCACAGTTTGTAGACGCTATAACTTTTGCGCAAACCAATCAATATACGCTTATTGGGATTTTTTTTTACCAAAAATATGTAGCAGAATACATATTGGCCTAAATTGATGAAGATTTTTTTTATTATATATGTTTTATACAGGGCTGGTGCTACCACTAGGCAAACTAGGCAGCCGCCTAGGGCGCACTGATGCCTAGGGCGCCTGGCCACTGGTGTTTCTACTCTCTTCTCTCTGCAGCAAGCAACTAAGTCTCAGAATCAGCAGGCAGCCGTCGTTCCATTCGCACATAGTGTCAGAGGTGCAGCGGCGGCGGAGGACTGTGTCCCGACTCCCGAATGAATGGAAGCAAGCAAACATTAATTGATGGGCACTGGTAGGCTGCATTGATAGGCGCTGGTGAGGCTGCATTTGATGGGCGCTGGTGAGGCTGCATTTGATGGGCACTGGTAGGCTGCATTTGATGGGCACTGGTAGGCTGCATTGATAGGCGCTGGTGAGGCTGCATTTGATGGGCGCTGGTGAGGCTGCATTTGATAGGCGCTGGTGAGGCTGCATTTGATGGGCACTGGTGAGGCTGCATTTCATAGGCACTGGTGAGGCTGCATTTGATAGGCGCTGGTGAGGCTGCATTTGATGGGTGCTGGTGAGGCTGCATTTGATGGGCGCTGGTGAGGCTGCATTTGATGGGCGCTGGTGAGGCTGCATTTGATGGGCGCTGGTGAGGCTGCATTTGATGGGCGCTGGTGAGGCTGCATTTGATGGGCGCTGGTGAGGCTGTATTTGATGGGCGCTGATGAGGCTGCATTTGATGGGCGCTGGTGAGGCTGCATTTGATGGGCGCTGGTGAGGCTGCATTTGATGGGCGCTGGTGAGGCTGCATTTGATGGGTGCTGGTGAGGCTGTATTTGATGGGCGCTGGTGAGGCTGCATTTGATGGGCGCTGGTGAGGCTGCATTTGATGGGCGCTGGTAGGCTGCATTGATGGGCACTGGTAGGCTGCATTTGATGGGCACTGGTGAGGCTGCCTTTGATGTACATTGGTAGGCTGCATTGATGGCACTGGTGAGGCTGCATTGATGGGCACTGGTGAAGCTACATTAATGGGTGCTGGTGAGGCTGCATTTGATGGGCGCTGGTGAGGCTGCATTTGATGGGCGCTGGTGAGGCTGCATTTGATGGGTGCTTCATTAACCACTTCCCTACCCAGCCATAGTCAAATGACGTCCACAGATGGGATCTCCCATCCTGGGTGGACGTCATTATATAGGGTGACCACATGTCCCGGATTGCCCGGGACAGTCCCGCATTTTGCAGGTCTGTCCCGGGCACATTCATTCCGGGACAATACAGTGTCCCGGAATGAAACTGACACAGCCACCCCCTGGGTCAATCTGTTGCCCCCAAAAAAGGCCGCCACGTCACTGCTTTGCTCACTGCCAGTACTTGTCCTGGCCGGGAATGCCTGGAGGAGCACAATCCCTGCCCCCTGCTTGTGATTGGAGAAATCATAAATCCCGCCTCTTGTGTCCAATCACTGTGATGTGATTTGTTACAGCACAAGCTAATTTTTGGGAAGGGAGGGTGTCCCTGAATGGTAGTTTGGAAATGTGGTCACCCTAACGTCATATGACGTCCTCGGCTTTGTAGCTAGAGGCATCATTCAGATATCCTTTTGACGTGCCGGCGATTCTGTGCACCATAAGAACGATCATAGTGGCGGTTCCATCGCTTGATCGTTCTTATAGGCGGCGGGAGGGGACATCCCCCCCCTCCCACCGCCATCCGGTGCTTCTCCGGGCTCTCCCGTGCGATCGGGGACCCGGAGAGAATCTTCCGGCGCCGGTGGTGGGTCACGTGACGAGCATAGAGATGACTGGTGACCAGATGGTCACCAGTCATCTCTATGATCGTCGGAGGCCCGGGCGCGATGTGATGACGTCACGCCCGGGTCCTCAAATGTAAACAAAGCCGCCATTGCGGCTGTAAGTATGAGATTGTGAAAAAATGTTCACTGATCTCATGCTTTCCAGCTTGGAGGAGAGATGTGGGGTCTTACACACATTCCTATTACAAGGGATGTTTACATTCCTTGTAATAGGAATAAAAGTGATCAAAAAAAAAATACGTTAAATAAGTGTAAAAAAAAAAAAAAAAAAAAAAGTAAAAAAAAAAAAAAAAAAAAAATTAAAACGCCCCTGTCCCCGGTAGCTCGCGATCAGAAGCGAATGCACACGTAAGTCGCCCACATATGTAAACGCCGTTCAAACCACATATGTGAGGTATCGCCGCGTGCGTTAGAGCACGTGCAACAATTCTAGCACTAGACCTCCCCTGTAACTCTAACCTGGTAACCTGTAAAAAAAATTAAAGCGTCGCCTATGGAGATTTTTAAGTACCGAAGTTTGGCCCCATTCCATAAGTGTGCGCAATTTTAAAGCGTGACATGTTAGGTTTCTATTTACTCTGCGTAACATCATCTTTCATATTTTCCCCAAAAATTGGGCTAACTTTACAGTTTTGTTATTTTTTAATTCATGAAACCATTTAAAAAAAAAAAAAAAAAGGCGTTTGAAAAATTATTACGCAAATACCGTGCAAGAAAAAAAGTTGCAATGACCGTCATTTTATTCCCTAGGGTGTCTGCTAAAAAAACATATATAATGTTTGGGGGTTCTGAGTAATTTTCTAGCAAAATAATGATGATTTGTACATGTAGGAGAGAAGTGCCAGAATAGGCCCGGTATGGAAGTGGTATAAAAAGCCCTGTATTAAAAGGGTTAAAAAGGTGGGGTATACATGGACAGGGCAAAGGAGGTGGAGCCAAGGGGGATGGCAGAATGAGTTTTCGCCTAGGTGTTTTAAAAATCCTTGCACCAGCCCTGATTTTATAGCAGAAAGTAAAAAATATATACAGTGGGTACGGAAAGTATTCAGACCCTCTTAAAATTTTCACTCTTTGTTATATTGCAGCCATTTGCTAAAATCATTTAAGTTAATTTTTTCCGCATTAATGTACACACAGCACCCCATATTGACAGAAAAACACAGAATTGTTGACATTTTTGCAGATTTATTAAAAAATAAGAACTGAAATATCACATGGTATTCAGACCCTTTGCTCAGTATTTAGTATTTGCACCCTTTTGATCTAATACAGCCATGAGTCTTTTTGGGAAAGATCCAACAAGTTTTTCACACCTGGATTTGGGGATCCTCTGCCATTCCTCTTTGCAGAGCCTCTCCAGTTCTGTCAGGTTGGATGGTAAACATTGGTGGACGGCCATTTTTAGGTCTCTCCAGAGATGCTCAATTGGGTTTATGTCAGGGCTCTGGCTGGGCCATTCAAGAACAGTCACGGAGTTGTTGTGAAGCCACTCCTTCGTTATTTTAGCTGTGTGCTTAGGGTCATTTTCTTGTTGGAAGGTAAACCTTCGGCCCAGTCTGAGGTCCTAAGCACTCTGGAGAAGGTTTTCGTCCAGTATATACCTGTACTTGGCCTCATTCATCTTTCCCTCAATTGCAACCAGTCGTCCTGTCCCTGCAGCTGAAAAACACCCCCACAGCATGATGCTGCCACCACCATACTTCACTGTTGGGACTGTATTGGACAGGTGATGAGCAGTGCCTGGTTTTCGCCACACATACCGCTTAGAATTAAGGCCAAAAAGTTCTATCTTGGTCTCATCAGACCAGAGAATCTTATTTCTCACCATCTTGGAGTCCTTCAGGTGTTTTTTTAGCAAATTCCATGTGGGCTTTCATGTGTCTTGCACTGAGGAGAGACTTCCGTCGGGCCACTCTGCCATAAAGCCACGACTGGTGGAGGGCTGCAGTGATGGTTGACTTTCTACAACTTTCTTCCATCTCCCGACTGCATCTCTGGAGCTTAGCCACAGTGATTTTTGGGTTCTTCTTTACCTCGCTCACCAAGGCTCTTCTCCCCGATAGCTCAGTTTGGTCGGACGGCCAGCTCTAGGAAGGGTTCTGGTCGTCCCAAACGTCTTCCATTTAAGGATTATGGACGCCACTGTGCTCTTAGGAACCTTAAGTGCAGCAGAATTTTTTTGTATCCTTGGCCAGATCTGTGCCTTGCCACAAATCTGTCTCTGAGCTCTTCAGGCAGTTCCTTTGACCTCATGATTCTCATTTTCTCTGACATGCACTGTGAGCTGTAAGGGCTCTTTCACATGGGACGGATCCGTGAAGATCCGCCCCGTGAAGCTCCGCTTGCTCAGCGGGGATCACTCCGTTGATCCCCGCTGAGCCGGCGGATGACTGGGCGGTCCCCGCACACTGTGCAGGGACCGCCCTGTCAGAGCGCCGCTCTCCCCTATGGGGGATCGGATGATGACGGACCGTAGAGTCCGTTGTCATTCGATCCGATCTGCAGACGGAAGGGAAAATAGGGTTTCCCTCCATCACACTTTTGCGGATCGGAGCGGGTCGGATGTCAGCGGACATGTCACCGCTGACATCCGTGGCTCCATAGGAGGACATGGAGCATCCGTTCAGGTCCGCCTAAAAAACTGACAGGCGGACCTGAACGGACCGTCCGTGTGAAAGAGCCCTAAGGTCTTATATAGACAGGTTTGTGGCTTTTCTAATCAAGTCCAATCAGTATAATCAAACACAGCTGGACTCAAATGAAGGTGTAGAACCATCTCAAGGATGATCAGAAGAAACAGACAGCACCTGAGGTAAATATATGAGTGTCACAGCAAAGGGTCTGAATACTTAGGACCATGTAATATTTCAGTTTTTCTTTTTTAATAAATCTGCAAAAATGTCAACAATTCTGCATTTTTCTGTCAATATGGGGTGCTGTGTGTACATTAATGAGGAAAAAAATGAACTTAAAGCGGAGGTTCCCCTTACATATAAACTTTGTATTCCTAATATCGTTATAACAGTTACATTAGTATGTCACCAACCTTTTCTCGTTTCGGAGGCTGTAATTGAAGAAAATTTGTTTTCATTACTTGCACTTCCTGGTTTTACTCCCGCGGGAGTAGGCGGGTCTTTCTTTCCCCGGCGACGCTGTGTGTTCTGGGATGTCAGCGCAATGTCTCCTGGGAGCAAAGTGTCATGCTTCCCAGGAGACGCCCTCCAGCGAAATCCCATTCATTAACCACTACCCGGAAGTCTGGCGGAACTCTGTGCTTGTGGGCTTCACGATACCCACAAGCAAAATGGAAAAGACAGGAACAGTTTTTCTAAATATTTCTTTTAAACGAAAACGAACGGGGGACGATTGAAAACGCAGGACGAGTGAGTACTTATTAGTAATATGTAAGGACATGCAATAGACATAAAAAAAAAAATAAGTATGGACCGCGGAACCTCCGCTTTAAATGATTTTATCAAATGGCTGTAATATAACAAAGAGTGAAAAATTTAAGAGGGTCTGAATACTTTCCGTACCCACTGTGTATATATATATTTTTTTAATTGTTAGTCTATTTTTGTTTATAGCGCAAAAAATAAAAACCGCAGAGGTGATCAAATGCACGACCGTGCAATTGTCAGTTAAAGTAATGCAGTGCCATGTCGCAAAAAAATGGCAAGTGGTTAACAATTAGGTTGCGTTCACATCTGTGTGTTGTGGAAACAAGCGTGGAGCTCCACGCCTGAGAAGGTGGCAGAGCTTGTTTTGGGGTGGTTGGTGCATGTAGGGTGGTCTATTATGGGTATCGTGGGCAAATGCACAAACAATGCACAGAAAAAACACGCATTCATATATGACGTGTGTTTTTCATGTGTTTTGGAATATGTGCTTTGTGTGTGTTCCTGGAGCATGTAGATGTGAGTGCAGCCTCATGTGCTGTCATCCTCATCCTCAGCACAGGATAAGGAGGATGATGACTGCCCCTTATTATACAATCACAGATCACTGTATACAGAGGATGAGGATGATGACTGCCCCTTATTATACAATCACAGATCACTGTATACAGAGGATGAGGATGATGACAGCCCCTTATTATACAATCACAGATCACTGTACAGAGGATGAGGATGATGACAGCCCCTTATTATACAATCACAGATCACTGTACAGAGGATGAGGATGATGACAGCCCCTTATTATACAATCACAGATCACTGTACAGAGGATGAGGATGATGACTGCCCCTTATTATACAATCACAGATCACTGTACAGAGGATGAGGATGATGACTGCCCCTTATTATACAATCACAGATCACTGTACAGAGGATGAGGATGATGACTGCCCCTTATTATACAATCACAGATCACTGTACAGAGGATGAGGATGATGACTGCCCCTTATTATACAATCACAGATCACTGTACAGAGGATGAGGATGATGACTGCCCCTTATTATACAATCACAGATCACTGTACAGAGGATGAGGATGATGACTGCCCCTTATTATACAATCACAGATCACTGTACAGAGGATGAGGATGATGACTGCCCCTTATTATACAATCACAGATCACTGTACAGAGGATGAGGATGATGACTGCCCCTTATTATACAATCACAGATCACTGTACAGAGGATGAGGATGATGACTGCCCCTTATTATACAATCACAGAGCACTGTATACAGAGGATGAGGATGATGACTGCCCCTTATTATACAATCACAGATCGCTGTACAGAGGATGAGGATGATGACTGCCCCTTATTATACAATCACAGATCACTGTATACAGAGGATGAGGATGATGACTGCCCCTTATTATACAATCCCAGATCACTGTATACAGAGGATGAGGATGATGACAGACCCTTATTATACAATCACAGATCACTGTACAGAGGATGAGGATGATGACAGCCCCTTATTATACAATCACAGATCACTGTACAGAGGACGAGGATGATGACAGCCCCTTATTATACAATCACAGATCACTGTATACAGAGGATGAGGATGATGACTGCCCCTTATTATACAATCACAGATCACTGTACAGAGGATGAGGATGATGACTGCCCCTTATTATACAATCACAGATCACTGTACAGAGGATGAGGATGATGACTGCCCCTTATTATACAATCACAGTTCACTGTACAGAGGATGAGGATGATGACTGCCCCTTATTATACAATCACAGATCACTGTATACAGAGGATGAGGATGATGACTGTCCCTTATTATACAATCACAGATCACTGTATACAGAGGATGAGGATGATGACTGCCCCTTATTATACAATCACAGATCACTGTATACAGAGGATGAGGATGATGACAGCCCCTTATTATACAATCACAGATCACTGTATACAGAGGATGAGGATGATGACTGCCCCTTATTATACAATCACAGATCACTGTATACAGAGGATGAGGATGATGACTGCCCCTTCTTATACAATCACAGATCACTGTACAGAGGATGAGGATGATGACTGCCCCTTATTATACAATCACAGATCACTGTACAGAGGATGAGGATGATGACTGCCCCTTATTATACAATCACAGATCACTGTATACAGAGGATGAGGATGATGACTGCCCCTTCTTATACAATCACAGATCACTGTACAGAGGATGAGGATGATGACTGCCCCTTATTATACAATCACAGATCACTATACAGAGGATGAGGATGATGACTGCCCCTTATTATACAATCACAGATCACTGTACAGAGGATGAGGATGATGACTGCCCCTTATTATACAATCACAGATCACTGTATACAGAGGATGAGGATGATGACTGCCCCTTATTATACAATCACAGATCACTGTATACAGAGGATGAGGATGATGACTGCCCCTTATTATACAATCACAGATCACTGTATACAGAGGATGAGGATGATGACTGCCCCTTATTATACAATCACAGATCACTGTATACAGAGGATGAGGATGATGACTGCCCCTTATTATACAATCACAGATCACTGTACAGAGGATGAGGATGATGACAGCCCCTTATTATACAATCACAGATCACTGTATACAGAGGATGAGGATGATGACTGCCCCTTATTATACAATCACAGATCACTGTATACAGAGGATGAGGATGATGACTGCCCCTTATTATACAATCACAGATCACTGTACAGAGGATGAGGATGATGACTGCCCCTTATTATACAATCACAGATCATTGTACAGAGGATGAGGATGATGACTGCCCCTTATTATACAATCACAGATCACTGTACAGAGGATGAGGATGATGACTGTCCCTTATTATACAATCACAGATCACTGTATACAGAGGATGAGGATGATGACTGCCCCTTATTATACAATCACAGATCACTGTATACAGAGGATGAGGATGATGACTGCCCCTTATTATACAATCACAGATCACTGTATACAGAGGATGAGGATGATGACAGCCCCTTATTATACAATCACAGATCACTGTGCAGAGGATGAGGATGATGACTGCCCCTTATTATACAATCACAGATCACTGTACAGAGGATGAGGATGATGACTGCCCCTTATTATACAATCACAGATCACTGTATACAGAGGATGAGGATGATGACAGCCCCTTATTATACAATCACAGATCACTGTACAGAGGATGAGGATGATGACTGCCCCTTATTATACAATCACAGATCACTGTACAGAGGATGAGGATGATGACTGTCCCTTATTATACAATCACAGATCACTGTATACAGAGGATGAGGATGATGACTGCCCCTTATTATACAATCACAGATCACTGTATACAGAGGATGAGGATGATGACAGCCCCTTATTATACAATCACAGATCACTGTATACAGAGGATGAGGATGATGACTGCCCCTTATTATACAATCACAGATCACTGTATACAGAGGATGAGGATGATGACTGCCCCTTATTATACAATCACAGATCACTGTACAGAGGATGAGGATGATGACAGCCCCTTATTATACAATCACAGATCACTGTATACAGAGGATGAGGATGATGACTGCCCCTTATTATACAATCACAGATCACTGTATACAGAGGATGAGGATGATGACTGCCCCTTATTATACAATCACAGATCACTGTACAGAGGATGAGGATGATGACTGCCCCTTATTATACAATCACAGATCACTGAACAGAGGATGAGGATGATGACTGCCCCTGATTATACAATCACAGATCACTGTATACAGAGGATGAGGATGATGACTGCCCCTTATTATACAATCACAGATCACTGTATACAGAAGATGAGGATGATGACTGCCCCTTATTATACAATCACAGATCACTGTACAGAGGATGAGGATGATGACAGCCCCTTATTATACAATCACAGATCACTGTATACAGAGGATGAGGATGATGACTGCCCCTTATTATACAATCACAGATCGCTGTACAGAGGATGAGGATGATGACAGCCCTTTATTATACAATCACAGATCACTGTACAGAGGATGAGGATGATGACTGCCCCTTATTATACAATCACAGATCACTGTATACAGAGGATGAGGATGATGACTGCCCCTTATTATACAATCACAGATCGCTGTACAGAGGATGAGGATGATGACTGCCCCTTATTATACAATCACAGATCACTGTATACAGAGGATGAGGATGATGACAGCCCCTTATTATACAATCCCAGATCACTGTATACAGAGGATGAGGATGATGACAGACCCTTATTATACAATCACAGATCACTGTACAGAGGATGAGGATGATGACAGCCCCTTATTATACAATCACAGATCACTGTACAGAGGACGAGGATGATGACAGCCCCTTATTATACAATCACAGATCACTGTACAGAGGATGAGGATGATGACTGCCCCTTATTATACAATCGCAGATCACTGTACAGAGGATGAGGATGATGACTGCCCCTTATTATACAATCACAGATCACTGTACAGAGGATGAGGATGATGACTGCCCCTTATTATACAATCACAGATCACTGTATACAGAGGATGAGGATGATGACTGTCCCTTATTATACAATCACAGATCACTGTATACAGAGGATGAGGATGATGACTGCCCCTTATTATACAATCACAGATCACTGTATACAGAGGATGAGGATGATGACAGCCCCTTATTATACAATCACAGATCACTGTATACAGAGGATGAGGATGATGACTGCCCCTTATTATACAATCACAGATCACTGTATACAGAGGATGAGGATGATGACTGCCCCTTCTTATACAATCACAGATCACTGTACAGAGGATGAGGATGATGACAGCCCCTTATTATACAATCACAGATCACTGTACAGAGGATGAGGATGATGACTGCCCCTTATTATACAATCACAGATCACTGTACAGAGGATGAGGATGATGACAGCCCCTTATTATACAATCACAGATCACTGTATACAGAGGATGAGGATGATGACTGCCCCTTATTATACAATCACAGATCACTGTATACAGAGGATGAGGATGATGACTGCCCCTTATTATACAATCACAGATCACTGTACAGAGGATGAGGATGATGACAGCCCCTTATTATACAATCACAGATCACTGTATACAGAGGATGAAGATGATGACTGCCCCTTATTATACAATCACAGATCACTGTATACAGAGGATGAGGATGATGACTGCCCCTTATTATACAATCACAGATCACTGTACAGAGGATGAGGATGATGACTGCCCCTTATTATACAATCACAGATCATTGTACAGAGGATGAGGATGATGACTGCCCCTTATTATACAATCACAGATCACTGTACAGAGGATGAGGATGATGACTGTCCCTTATTATACAATCACAGATCACTGTATACAGAGGATGAGGATGATGACTGCCCCTTATTATACAATCACAGATCACTGTATACAGAGGATGAGGATGATGACTGCCCCTTATTATACAATCACAGATCACTGTATACAGAGGATGAGGATGATGACAGCCCCTTATTATACAATCACAGATCACTGTATACAGAGGATGAGGATGATGACTGCCCCTTATTATACAATCACAGATCACTGTATACAGAGGATGAGGATGATGACAGCCCCTTATTATACAATCACAGATCACTGTACAGAGGATGAGGATGATGACTGCCCCTTATTATACAATCACAGATCACTGTACAGAGGATGAGGATGATGACTGCCCCTTATTATACAATCACAGATCACTGTACAGAGGATGAGGATGATGACTGTCCCTTATTATACAATCACAGATCACTGTACAGAGGATGAGGATGATGACTGCCCCTTATTATACAATCACAGATCACTGTATACAGAGGATGAGGATGATGACAGCCCCTTATTATACAATCACAGATCACTGTATACAGAGGATGAGGATGATGACTGCCCCTTATTATACAATCACAGATCACTGTATACAGAGGATGAGGATGATGACTGCCCCTTATTATACAATCACAGATCACTGTATACAGAGGATGAGGATGATGACTGCCCCTTATTATACAATCACAGATCACTGTACAGAGGATGAGGATGATGACAGCCCCTTATTATACAATCACAGATCACTGTATACAGAGGATGAGGATGATGACTGCCCCTTATTATACAATCACAGATCACTGTATACAGAGGATGAGGATGATGACTGCCCCTTATTATACAATCACAGATCACTGTACAGAGGATGAGGATGATGACTGCCCCTTATTATACAATCACAGATCATTGTACAGAGGATGAGGATGATGACTGCCCCTTATTATACAATCACAGATCACTGTACAGAGGATGAGGATGATGACTGTCCCTTATTATACAATCACAGATCACTGTATACAGAGGATGAGGATGATGACTGCCCCTTATTATACAATCACAGATCACTGTATACAGAGGATGAGGATGATGACTGCCCCTTATTATACAATCACAGATCACTGTATACAGAGGATGAGGATGATGACAGCCCCTTATTATACAATCACAGATCACTGTATACAGAGGATGAGGATGATGACTGCCCCTTATTATACAATCACAGATCACTGTATACAGAGGATGAGGATGATGACAGCCCCTTATTATACAATCACAGATCACTGTACAGAGGATGAGGATGATGACTGCCCCTTATTATACAATCACAGATCACTGTACAGAGGATGAGGATGATGACTGCCCCTTATTATACAATCACAGATCACTGTACAGAGGATGAGGATGATGACTGCCCCTTATTATACAATCACAGATCACTGTATACAGAGGATGAGGATGATGACAGCCCCTTATTATACAATCACAGATCGCTGTACAGAGGATGAGGATGATGACTTCCCCTTATTATACAATCACAGATCACTGTATACAGAGGATGAGGATGATGACTGCCCCTTATTATACAATCACAGATCACTGTACAGAGGATGAGGATGATGACAGCCCCTTATTATACAATCACAGATCGCTGTACAGAGGATGAGGATGATGACTGCCCCTTATTATACAATCACAGATCACTGTATACAGAGGATGAGGATGATGACAGCCCCTTATTATACAATCACAGATCGCTGTACAGAGGATGAGGATGATGACTGCCCCTTATTATACAATCACAGATTACTGTATACAGAGGATGAGGATGATGACTGCCCCTTATTATACAATCACAGATCACTGTACAGAGGATGAGGATGATGACAGCCCCTTATTATACAATCACAGATCGCTGTACAGAGGATGAGGATGATGACTGCCCCTTATTATACAATCACAGATCACTGTACAGAGGATGAGGATGATGACTGCCCCTTATTATACAATCACAGATCACTGTACAGAGGATGAGGATGATGACTGCCCCTTATTATACAATCACAGATCACTGTATACAGAGGATGAGGATGATGACAGCCCCTTATTATACAATCACAGATCGCTGTACAGAGGATGAGGATGATGACTGCCCCTTATTATACAATCACAGATCACTGTATACAGAGGATGAGGATGATGACTGCCCCTTATTATACAATCACAGATCACTGTACAGAGGATGAGGATGATGACAGCCCCTTATTATACAATCACAGATCGCTGTACAGAGGATGAGGATGATGACTGCCCCTTATTATACAATCACAGATCACTGTATACAGAGGATGAGGATGATGACTGCCCCTTATTATACAATCACAGATCACTGTACAGAGGATGAGGATGATGAGTGAGTGAGTGAGTGAGTGAGAACTTGTATAGCGCTACAATTGTGAACTAAATCGCCTCAAGGCGCTTGGCATCCAGTGTCGTTGAGATCCTTAGAAGAGATGGGTCTTTAGTTTTTTCCGGAAGGCTCGATGGTTTTCTTCCATGCGGATGTTTATGGGTAGCGCATTCCATAGTCTTGGTCCTTGGACAGCAAACCTTCGTTCTCCCTTGGCTTTGTAGCGAGTCTTGGGGATATGGAGGAGGTTTTGGTTGGTTGATCGAAGGTCACGAGTAGTGGTGTAGTGTTTTATTTTTTCGTATAGATATTGTGGTGCCGTTCCTTGTGCACATTTGTGGGTGAGGCAAAGGGTCTTGAATGTGACCCGATCCTTTACGGATAGCCAGTGGAGGCTTCTCAGGGATGGTGTGATTGATTCCCAGGGTTTTTTCCCTGTTACCAGTCTGGCCGCTGTGTTTTGGATGACTTGTAGACGTGCAATCTGGTATTTGGGAGGTCCTAGATAAAGGGAGTTAGCGTAGTCAAGCCGGGAATTGATGATGGTTCCGACTACTACTGCTCTGTCTTTTTCTGGGATGAAAGGGATACGTCTTCGTAGCAGGCGGAGAAGGTGGTGAGATCCGCTGACTACTGATCTACTGATCCGCTGACTACTGATCCTATGATGACAGCCCCTTATTATACAATCACAGATTACTGTACAGAGGATGAGGATGATGACTGCCCCTTATTATACAATCACAGATCACTGTACACAGAGGATGAGGATGATGACTGCCCCTTATTATACAATCACAGATCACTGTATACAGAGGATGAGGATGATGACTGCCCCTTATTATACAATCACAGATCACTGTATACAGAGGATGAGGATGATGACTGCCCCTTATTATACAATCACAGATCACTGTATACAGAGGATGAGGATGATGACTGCCCCTTATTATACAATCACAGATCACTGTACAGAGGATGAGGATGATGACTGCCCCTTATTATACAATCACAGATCACTGTACACAGAGGATGAGGATGATGACTGCCCCTTATTATACAATCACAGATCACTGTACAGAGGATGAGGATGATGACTGCCCCTTATTATACAATCACAGATCACTGTACAGAGGATGAGGATGATGACTGCCCCTTATTATATAATCACAGATCACTGTATACAGAGGATGAGGATGATGACTGCCCCTTATTATACAATCACAGATCACTGTACAGAGGATGAGGATGATGACAGCCCCTTATTATACAATCACAGATCACTGTACAGAGGATGAGGATGATGACTGCCCCTTATTATACAATCACAGATCACTGTACAGAGGATGAGGATGATGACTGCCCCTTATTATACAATCACAGATCACTGTATACAGAGGATGAGGATGATGACTGCCCCTTATTATACAATCACAGATCACTGTACAGAGGATGAGGACGATAACTGTCCCCTTATTATACAATCACAGATCACTGTACAGAGGATGAGGACGATAACTGTCCCCTTATTATACAATCACAGATCACTGTATACAGAGGATGAGGATGATGACAGTCCCTTATTATACAATCACAGATCACTGTACAGAGGATGAGGATGATGACTGTCCCTTATTATACAATCACAGATCACTGTATACAGAGGATGAGGACGATGACTGTCCCCTTATTATACAATCACAGATCACTGTACAGAGGATGAGGATGATGACTGCCCCTTATTATACAATCACAGATCACTGTATACAGAGGATGAGGATGATGACTGTCCCTTATTATACAATCACAGATCACTGTATACAGAGGATGAGGATGATGACTGCCCCTTATTATACAATCACAGATCACTGTATACAGAGGATGAGGATGATGACAGCCCCTTATTATACAATCACAGATCACTGTATACAGAGGATGAGGATGATGACTGCCCCTTATTATACAATCACAGATCACTGTACAGAGGATGAGGATGATGACTGCCCCTTATTATACAATCACAGATCACTGTACAGAGGATGAGGATGATGACTGCCCCTTATTATACAATCACAGATCACTGTATACAGAGGATGAGGATGATGACTGTCCCTTATTATACAATCACAGATCACTGTATACAGAGGATGAGGATGATGACTGCCCCTTATTATACAATCACAGATCACTGTATACAGAGGATGAGGATGATGACAGCCCCTTATTATACAATCACAGATCACTGTATACAGAGGATGAGGATGATGACTGCCCCTTATTATACAATCACAGATCACTGTATACAGAGGATGAGGATGATGACTGCCCCTTATTATACAATCACAGATCACTGTACAGAGGATGAGGATGATGACAGCCCCTTATTATACAATCACAGATCACTGTATACAGAGGATGAGGATGATGACTGCCCCTTATTATACAATCACAGATCACTGTATACAGAGGATGAGGATGATGACTGCCCCTTATTATACAATCACAGATCACTGTACAGAGGATGAGGATGATGACTGCCCCTTATTATACAATCACAGATCACTGTATACAGAGGATGAGGATGATGACTGCCCCTTATTATACAATCACAGATCACTGTATACAGAGGATGAGGATGATGACTGCCCCTTATTATACAATCACAGATCACTGTATACAGAGGATGAGGATGATGACAGCCCCTTATTATACAATCACAGATCACTGTATACAGAGGATGAGGATGATGACTGCCCCTTATTATACAATCACAGATCACTGTATACAGAGGATGAGGATGATGACTGCCCCTTATTATACAATCACAGATCACTGTATACAGAGGATGAGGATGATGACTGCCCCTTATTATACAATCACAGATCACTGTACAGAGGATGAGGATGATGACTGCCCCTTATTATACAATCACAGATCACTGTATACAGAGGATGAGGATGATGACAGCCCCTTATTATACAATCACAGATCGCTGTACAGAGGATGAGGATGATGACTGCCCCTTATTATACAATCACAGATCACTGTATACAGAGGATGAGGATGATGACTGCCCCTTATTATACAATCACAGATCACTGTACAGAAGATGAGGATGATGACTGCCCCTTATTATACAATCACAGATCACTGTATACAGAGGATGAGGATGATGACTGCCCCTTATTATACAATCACAGATCACTGTATACAGAGGATGAGGATGATGACAGCCCCTTATTATACAATCACAGATCACTGTACAGAGGATGAGGATGATGACTGCCCCTTATTATACAATCACAGATCACTGTACAGAGGATGAGGATGATGACTGCCCCTTATTATACAATCACAGATCACTGTACAGAGGATGAGGATGATGACTGCCCCTTATTATACAATCACAGATCACTGTATACAGAGGATGAGGATGATGACAGCCCCTTATTATACAATCACAGATCGCTGTACAGAGGATGAGGATGATGACTGCCCCTTATTATACAATCACAGATCACTGTATACAGAGGATGAGGATGATGACTGCCCCTTATTATACAATCACAGATCACTGTACAGAGGATGAGGATGATGACAGCCCCTTATTATACAATCACAGATCGCTGTACAGAGGATGAGGATGATGACTGCCCCTTATTATACAATCACAGATCACTGTATACAGAGGATGAGGATGATGACTGCCCCTTATTATACAATCACAGATCACTGTACAGAGGATGAGGACGATGACTGTCCCCTTATTATACAATCACAGATCACTGTACAGAGGATGAGGATGATGACTGCCCCTTATTATACAATCACAGATCACTGTATACAGAGGATGAGGATGATGACTGTCCCTTATTATACAATCACAGATCACTGTATACAGAGGATGAGGATGATGACTGCCCCTTATTATACAATCACAGATCACTGTACAGAGGATGAGGACGATGACTGTCCCCTTATTATACAATCACAGATCACTGTACAGAGGATGAGGATGATGACAGCCCCTTATTATACAATCACAGATCACTGTACAGAGGATGAGGATGATGACTGCCCCTTATTATACAATCACAGATCACTGTATACAGAGGATGAGGATGATGACTGCCCCTTATTATACAATCACAGATCACTGTACAGAGGATGAGGATGATGACTGCCCCTTATTATACAATCACAGATCACTGTACAGAGGATGAGGATGATGACTGCCCCTTATTATATAATCACAGATCACTGTATACAGAGGATGAGGATGATGACTGCCCCTTATTATACAATCACAGATCACTGTACAGAGGATGAGGATGATGACAGCCCCTTATTATACAATCACAGATCGCTGTACAGAGGATGAGGACGATGACTGCCCCTTATTATACAATCACAGATCACTGTATACAGAGGATGAGGATGATGACAGCCCCTTATTATACAATCACAGATCGCTGTACAGAGGATGGAGGATGATGACTGCCCCTTATTATACAATCACAGATTACTGTATACAGAGGATGAGGATGATGACTGCCCCTTATTATACAATCACAGATCACTGTACAGAGGATGAGGATGATGACTGCCCCTTATTATACAATCACAGATCACTGTATACAGAGGATGAGGATGATGACAGCCCCTTATTATACAATCACAGATCGCTGTACAGAGGATGAGGATGATGACTGCCCCTTATTATACAATCACAGATCACTGTACAGAGGATGAGGATGATGACTGCCCCTTATTATACAATCACAGATCACTGTACAGAGGATGAGGATGATGACTGCCCCTTATTATACAATCACAGATCACTGTATACAGAGGATGAGGATGATGACAGCCCCTTATTATACAATCACAGATCGCTGTACAGAGGATGAGGATGATGACTGCCCCTTATTATACAATCACAGATCACTGTATACAGAGGATGAGGATGATGACAGCCCCTTATTATACAATCACAGATCACTGTACAGAGGATGAGGATGATGACTGCCCCTTATTATACAATCACAGATCACTGTATACAGAGGATGAGGATGATGACAGCCCCTTATTATACAATCACAGATCGCTGTACAGAGGATGAGGATGATGACTGCCCCTTATTATACAATCACAGATCACTGTATACAGAGGATGAGGATGATGACTGCCCCTTATTATACAATCACAGATCACTGTACAGAGGATGAGGATGATGACAGCCCCTTATTATACAATCACAGATCGCTGTACAGAGGATGAGGATGATGACTGCCCCTTATTATACAATCACAGATCACTGTATACAGAGGATGAGGATGATGACTGCCCCTTATTATACAATCACAGATCACTGTACAGAGGATGAGGACGATGACTGTCCCCTTATTATACAATCACAGATCACTGTACAGAGGATGAGGATGATGACTGCCCCTTATTATACAATCACAGATCACTGTATACAGAGGATGAGGATGATGACTGTCCCTTATTATACAATCACAGATCACTGTATACAGAGGATGAGGATGATGACTGCCCCTTATTATACAATCACAGATCACTGTACAGAGGATGAGGATGATGACAGCCCCTTATTATACAATCACAGATCACTGTACAGAGGATGAGGATGATGACTGCCCCTTATTATACAATCACAGATCACTGTATACAGAGGATGAGGATGATGACTGCCCCTTATTATACAATCACAGATCACTGTACAGAGGATGAGGATGATGACTGCCCCTTATTATACAATCACAGATCACTGTATACAGAGGATGAGGATGATGACTGCCCCTTATTATACAATCACAGATCACTGTACAGAGGATGAGGATGATGACTGCCCCTTATTATACAATCACAGATCACTGTACAGAGGATGAGGATGATGACTGCCCCTTATTATATAATCACAGATCACTGTATACAGAGGATGAGGATGATGACTGCCCCTTATTATACAATCACAGATCACTGTACAGAGGATGAGGATGATGACAGCCCCTTATTATACAATCACAGATCACTGTATACAGAGGATGAGGATGATGACAGCCCCTTATTATACAATCACAGATCACTGTATACAGAGGATGAGGATGATGACAGCCCCTTATTATACAATCACAGATCACTGTACAGAGGATGAGGATGATGACAGCCCCTTATTATACAATCACAGATCACTGTACAGAGGATGAGGATGATGACTGTCCCTTATTATACAATCACAGATCACTGTATACAGAGGATGAGGATGATGACTGTCCCTTATTATACAATCACAGATCACTGTATACAGAGGATGAGGATGATGACTGCCCCTTATTATACAATCACAGATCACTGTATGCAGAGGATGAGGATGATGACAGCCCCTTATTATAAAATCACAGATCACTGTATACAGAGGATGAGGATGATGACTGCCCCTTATTATACAATCACAGATCACTGTACAGAGGATGAGGATGATGACTGCCCCTTATTATACAATCACAGATCACTGTATACAGAGGATGAGGATGATGACTGCCCCTTATTATACAATCACAGATCACTGTATACAGAGGATGAGGATGATGACTGCCCCTTATTATACAATCACAGATCACTGTATACAGAGGATGAGGATGATGACAGCCCCTTATTATACAATCACAGATCACTGTATACAGAGGATGAGGATGATGACTGCCCCTTATTATACAATCACAGATCACTGTATACAGAGGATGAGGATGATGACTGCCCCTTATTATACAATCACAGATCACTGTACAGAGGATGAGGATGATGACTGTCCCTTATTATACAATCACAGATCACTGTACAGAGGATGAGGATGATGACTGTCCCTTATTATACAATCACAGATCACTGTACAGAGGATGAGGATGATGACTGCCCCTTATTATACAATCACAGATCACTGTACAGAGGATGAGGATGATGACAGCCCCTTATTATACAATCACAGATCACTGTATACAGAGGATGAGGATGATGACTGTCCCTTATTATACAATCACAGATCACTGTACAGAGGATGAGGATGATGACTGCCCCTTATTATACAATCACAGATCACTGTACAGAGGATGAGGATGATGACTGTCCCTTATTATACAATCACAGATCACTGTACAGAGGATGAGGATGATGACTGTCCCTTATTATACAATCACAGATCACTGTACAGAGGATGAGGATGATGACTGCCCCTTATTATACAATCACAGATCACTGTACAGAGGATGAGGATGATGACAGCCCCTTATTATACAATCACAGATCACTGTATACAGAGGATGAGGATGATGACTGTCCCTTATTATACAATCACAGATCACTGTACAGAGGATGAGGATGATGACAGCCCCTTATTATACAATCACAGATCACTGTATACAGAGGATGAGGATGATGACTGCCCCTTATTATACAATCACAGATCACTGTATACAGAGGATGAGGATGATGACTGCCCCTTATTATACAATCACAGATCACTGTACAGAGGATGAGGATGATGACTGCCCCTTATTATACAATCACAGATCACTGTATACAGAGGATGAGGATGATGACTGCCCCTTATTATACAATCACAGATCACTGTATACAGAGGATGAGGATGATGACTGCCCCTTATTATACAATCACAGATCACTGTATACAGAGGATGAGGATGATGACTGCCCCTTATTATACAATCACAGATCACTGTACAGAGGATGAGGATGATGACAGCCCCTTATTATACAATCACAGATCACTGTACAGAGGATGAGGATGATGACTGCCCCTTATTATACAATCACAGATCACTGTACAGAGGATGAGGATGATGACTGCCCCTTATTATACAATCACAGATCACTGTATACAGAGGATGAGGATGATGACTGCCCCTTATTATACAATCACAGATCACTGTATACAGAGGATGAGGATGATGACTGCCCCTTATTATACAATCACAGATCACTGTATACAGAGGATGAGGATGATGACAGCCCCTTATTATACAATCACAGATCACTGTATACAGAGGATGAGGATGATGACTGCCCCTTATTATACAATCACAGATCACTGTACAGAGGATGAGGATGATGACTGCCCCTTATTATACAATCACAGATCACTGTACAGAGGATGAGGATGATGACTGCCCCTTATTATACAATCACAGATCACTGTATACAGAGGATGAGGATGATGACAGCCCCTTATTATACAATCACAGATCACTGTACAGAGGATGAGGATGATGACTGCCCCTTATTATACAATCACAGATCACTGTATACAGAGGATGAGGATGATGACTGCCCCTTATTATACAATCACAGATCACTGTATACAGAGGATGAGGATGATGACTGCCCCTTATTATACAATCACAGATCACTGTACACAGAGGATGAGGATGATGACTGCCCCTTATTATACAATCACAGATCACTGTACAGAGGATGAGGATGATGACAGCCCCTTATTATACAATCACAGATCACTGTACAGAGGATGAGGATGATGACAGCCCCTTATTATACAATCACAGATCACTGTACAGAGGATGAGGATGATGACAGCCCCTTATTATACAATCACAGATCACTGTACAGAAGATGAGGATGATGACTGCCCCTTATTATACAATCACAGATCACTGTATACAGAGGATGAGGATGATGACTGCCCCTTATTATACAATCACAGATCACTGTACAGAGGATGAGGATGATGACTGCCCCTTATTAAACAATCACAGATCACTGTACAGAGGATGAGGATGATGACTGCCCCTTATTATACAATCACAGATCACTGTATACAGAGGATGAGGATGATGACAGCCCCTTATTATACAATCACAGATCACTGTATACAGAGGATGAGGATGATGACAGCCCCTTATTATACAATCACAGATCGCTGTACAGAGGATGAGGATGATGACAGCCCCTTATTATACAATCACAGATCACTGTATACAGAGGATGAGGAAGATGACTGCCCCTTATTATACAATCACAGATCACTGTACAGAGGATGAGGATGATGACTGCCCCTTATTATACAATCACAGATCACTGTACACAGAGGATGAGGATGATGACTGCCCCTTATTATACAATCACAGATCACTGTACAGAGGACGAGGATGATGACTGCCCCTTATTATACAATCACAGATCACTGTACACAGAGGATGAGGATGATGACTGCCCCTTATTATACAATCACAGATCACTGTACAGAGGATGAGGATGATGACTGCCCCTTATTATACAATCACAGATCACTGTATACAGAGGATGAGGATGATGACTGCCCCTTATTATACAATCACAGATCACTGTACAGAGGATGAGGATGATGACTGCCCCTTATTATACAATCACAGATCACTGTACACAGAGGATGAGGATGATGACTGCCCCTTATTATACAATCACAGATCACTGTACAGAGGATGAGGATGATGACTGCCCCTTATTATACAATCACAGATCACTGTATACAGAGGATGAGGATGATGACTGCCCCTTATTATACAATCACAGATCACTGTACAGAGGATGAGGATGATGACTGCCCCTTATTATACAATCACAGATCACTGTACAGAGGATGAGGATGATGACTGCCCCTTATTATACAATCACAGATCACTGTATACAGAGGATGAGGATGATGACTGCCCCTTATTATACAATCACAGATCACTGTACAGAGGATGAGGATGATGACTGCCCCTTATTATACAATCACAGATCACTGTATACAGAGGATGAGGATGATGACAGCCCCTTATTATACAATCACAGATCACTGTATACAGAGGATGAGGATGATGACAGCCCCTTATTATACAATCACAGATCGCTGTACAGAGGATGAGCCCAGCCTCACACCTGCACTGGAATGCAGTTATTCCACCCCCCGGGGGGAGGGCCAATGGAGCGGTCCGTACAGGTGCAGCACTGACCACACCTCGGCCACCTCCACTCTGATCACAGCTCCCCTCAGATCAGTCCATTATACGGGAGAAGGAGGGGGGTCGCCACTGGCGCTCAGCCTATGTCTGCAGGCTGGGTGAGTGTAATCTCTCGGGCAGAGGAGGATGGCAGGAAGAGAGCCGCTGCTGGCCACACTAAAAGGTCGGTGTATGGGGGGGACCGGGGGGGACCAGGGGGGCGGGGACACTCAACAGAGGGGGAGCAGGGGGTGGGGTGACAGATGACATCAGGGGCTCTGTCACTATAGAGGGGACTGTCCCTGAAGTTTTCCTGTCTCCAGTCATCCTGTATTCCAATATAAACTTCTACAAGTCCTGTCTAAAGGGCTACCAGACTTGGTGTCAGCCCACACTGCAGGGGAATGTGCTGCCCTTGCTAGACATAACACAGGTGTCATTCAGGCTCCATTCACAATTTGGGAGTGTGACATTATCCTATAATGGTACCTCATATGTGATGTGATTCTGCTGTGATTGTCGCACAGCAGTCGTGGCCATAGGCTGAATCTTCCTTGCCGACCCCTTAAAAAAAAAAAGGTATATTGTAAAGAAAAAAACTACTGACACCGCCCACTGCTCTACTGACACCGCCCACTGCTCTACTGACACCGCCCACTGCTCTACTGACACCGCCCACTGCTCTACTGACACCGCCCACTGCTCTACTGACACCGCCCACTGCTCTACTGTGACCGTCCTCTGCCCCCCTCCCGAGACCGCGTCCTCTGCCCCCCCTCCCGAGACCGCGTCCTCTGCCCCCCCTCCCGAGACCGCGTCCTCTGCCCCCCCTCCCGAGACCGCGTCCTCTGCCCCCCCTCCCGAGACCGCGTCCTCTTCCCTCCCCCCCCCGAGACTGTCCTATCTCCCCCCCCCCCCCCGAGACTGTCCTCTCCCCCCCCCGAGACTGTCCTCTCCCCCCCCCGAGACTGTCCTCTCCCCCCCCCCGAGACTGTCCTCTTCCCCCCCCCCCCCGAGACTGTCCTCTTCCCCCCCCCCCCTCCTGAGACTGTCCTCTTCCCCCCCCCCCCGAGACTGTCCTCTTCCCCCCCCCCCCTCCTGAGACTGTCCTCTTCCCCCCCCCCCCTCCGAGACTGTCCTCTTCCCCCCCCCCCTCCGAGACTGTCCTCTCCCCCCCCTCCGAGACTGTCCTCTTCCCCCCCGAGACTGTCCTCTTCCCCCCTGAGACTGTCCTCTTCCCCCCTGAGACTGTCCTCTTCCCCCCTGAGACTGTCCTCTTCCCCCCTGAGAGACGTCCTCTTCCCCCCTGAGAGACGTCCTCTTCCCCCCTGAGAGACGTCCTCTTCCCCCCTGAGAGACGTCCTCTGCTGCCCCCCTGAGACTGTCTTCTTCTGCCCCCCTGAGACTGTCTTCTTCTGCCCCCCTGAGACTGTCTTCTTCTGCCCCCCTGAGACTGTCTTCTTCTGCCCCCCTGAGACTGTCTTCTTCTGCCCCCCTGAGACTGTCTTCTTCTGCCCCCCTGAGACTGTCTTCTTCTGCCCCCCTGAGACTGTCCTCTTCTGCCCCCCTGAGACTGTCCTCTTCTGCCCCCCCGAGAGACGTCCTCTGCCCCCCTGAGACCATAATCTGCCCCCCTGAGACTTTCGTCTGTGACCATAATCTGCCCCCCTGAGACCGTCCTCTTCTGCCCCCCTGAGACCGTCCTCTTCTGCCCCCCTGAGACCGTCCTCTTCTGCCCCCCTGAGACCGTCCTCCTCTGCCCCCCTGAGAGACTGTCCTCTGCCCCCCTGAGAGACTGTCCTCTGCCCCCCTGAGAGACTGTCCTCTGCCCCCCTGAGAGACTGTCCTCTGCCCCCCTGAGACCGTCCTCCTCTGCCCCCCTGAGAGACCGTCCTCCTCTGCCCCCCTGAGAGACCGTCCTCCTCTGCCCCCCTGAGAGACCGTCCTCCTCTGCCCCCCTGAGAGACCGTCCTCCTCTGCCCCCCTGAGAGACCGTCCTCCTCTGCCCCCCTGAGAGACCGTCCTCCTCTGCCCCCCTGAGAGACCGTCCTCCTCTGCCCCCCTGAGAGACCGTCCTCCTCTGCCCCCCTGAGAGACCGTCCTCTTCTGCCCCCCTGAGAGACCGTCCTCTTCTGCCCCCCTGAGACCATAATCTGTCCCCCTGAGACTGTCCTCTGTCCTCCTGAGACTGTCCTCTGTCCTCCTGAGACTGTCCTCTGTCCTCCTGAGACTGTCCTCTGCCCTCCTGAGACTGTCCTCTGCCCTCCTGAGACTGTCCTCTGCCCTCCTGAGACTGTCCTCTGCCCTCCTGAGACTGTCCTCTGCCCTCCTGAGACTGTCCTCTGCCCTCCTGAGACTGTCCTCTTTAAGGTGACTATACAATCTGATTGGACAATCCCCTAATGGTGACGATACAATCTAATTGGACACTCCCCTTTATAGTGACTATACAATCTGATTGGACAATCCCATTTATGGTGAATATACAATCTGATTGGACAATCCTCTTTATAGTGGTCATACACAGTTGAATGTATTTTCGGATCAATCTCTTCCTATCGGAATGATCAATGTGCTGCACACAGGGAAGAGGGTTTAATCAGGAGTTAAAGAGGAGCTCTAGTCTGGGCAAAAAACAAACAAATACTGTATACGGTAAGTATAAGGACTCTTACCTGTCCAGGGATCTGGTGATGTCGGCACCCTGAACCAATTCTTCAATCAGCTTCGGGTGCAGGCGCTGGCATGTTGGGTAAGGGAAAACGGCAGGGAAGCCTTCCAGCTCCACAGACGGTTTCTTACTGCGCATGCGCATTGTGAATGGTCCCACAGTCTTCTGGGTGTCTCCCAGGGGATGAAGGAGGAGGGACTGAAGATCATCATAGATCGTCGTCCCTATCGGAGACAGAAGTATCCTAACCTATAGTTTTAGTAAAGGGTCACCATACATTGTACAAAGATTGTAATCTGAGGACCTACCTAATCCATCCAATCAGATGGTCTCTTGTACGACAGTTGTTGGTAGATCTAAAGGAGATATTGTAATGTGTGTGGTGAAATTGTACAGTGTATGGCCAGCTTAAGACCAAACACTAAAAGATGTACTAAAGCCAATTTTTTTTTTTTTTTTTTTTAACACAAATTCATTATTAACCCTTCACTTACTACACACTATAAACCACACCAGCTTCTCACACAGGGGCGGCAGGCTCTGAAAAGTCATCTGCAGTGGATCATTTTTCAGATTGTGGTTTACAGGTGTTCAGAAGGCGATACTGCCGCCTCCTTCAACACCAGAATGGACACAGGGAGCAGCTGCTTGGGTACCCTCATACCAAGCTGCTTGCTGTGGGGGCACTAGACAGGTGGGAGGGGCCTGGAGTGCCAGCAAGGGGCCCGAGAAGAGAAGGACCGCTCAGCAAAACCAGATAACAATGACATTTTTGTGATTTGATAAAAATTAAAACCAAACATTTAATAACACTTTAAAAACTTGAACTCCGGAAGGTTTTACCCCCCCCCCCCCTTAATGATCAGGCCATTTTTTGCCATGTCCTTTTTTCCCACAAATAGAACTTCTTTTGGTGGTATTTGATCGCCTCTGCGGTTTTTTTTTTTTGCGCTATAAACAAAAAACGACCAATAATTGTGAAAAAATATATATATATTTTTTTACGCATCCAATAAAGAAATAGAAGAAAAAAATCAAATTTCTTCATCAATTCAGGCCAATATGTATTATGCAAATTTATTGGGGTAAAAAAAATCCCAATAAGCGTATATTGATTGGTTTGTGCAAAAGTTATCACGTCTACAAACTATGAGATATTATTTATTTTAATAATAATGGTGGCAATTACTGACTTATAGCAGGACTGCGACATGGCGACGGACACTCTGACGCTAACTGACACTTTTTGGAGACCAGTGACACTAATACAGATCAGTGCTAGAAATATGCACTGTCACTGCACTAATGACACTGGCTGGGAAGGGGTTAACATCAGGGGCGATCAAAGGGTTAGCTGTGTTTTACTACACTGTGTTTTTACTAGGGGAAGAGATGCTTTGCAGAGAGACACAAATTCCATCCCTTCAGTCCTGTCAGAACGGTGATCTGCCTTGTTTACATAGGCAGACCGCCGTGTTCTGCTTAACGATCGGTGGGTGCCGGAGGACATCGGGTACTGTGCACCCACCGAACGGCTTCCGCTGTGTGTAATCACAATGGAGGTGAGCCGCCCGTGGTGCACATGTGTGTCCCCTACCCAGAAGTGTCAGATCACGTGTATACAGTATATGCACAGGTGCCACTCTGTAGAAGTAAAACTGCTATAGGGGTGACCTGAAGCGGTTAAAGAAGAACTTGAGGCACAACCCTTTTTTTTTCATTTTGGATAGAATAAGGGAGGGTTATAACCCCTGTCAGGTTTTTGCCATCTGTCTCCCATTAGGGTGATTTCCCTTCACTTCCTGTCCCATAACCAAAACAGGAAGTGAGGGAGCCCCTGAACTAGTGTCCCCATTGGAAGATTTCCCCTCTCTTCCTGTTCTGGTGACAACCCAAAATGTGTGTTTTTCTTTCACTTTCACTCTGTGAAACAGAGATCTGTGTATTTTTGTCCTGCACTGCAACTCACCCATACCTCTGTTTCTATACACCGCAACTTAAAAACATGGCTCCAGGACTGCCGTTGTGGAGGGGGTGGCGGGAGGAGGCTGGGGGCAAAACCAAATGCACCTTCGCCTAGGGTGACCACGTGTCCCGGATTGCCCGGTACAGTCCCGCATTTTGCAGGTCTGTCCCGGGCACCTTCATTCCAGGACAATACAGTGTCCCGGAATAAAACTGACAGCCACCCCCCCAGGCCAATCTGATGCCCCCAAAAAAAGGCCGCCACATCACCGCGTTACTCACTGACAGTACTTGTCCTGGCCGGGAATGCCTGGAGGAGCACAATCCCGCCCCCTGCTTGTGATTGGAGAAATTATAAATCCCGCCTCTTATGTCCAATCACTGTGCTGTGATTCGTTACAGCACAAGCTGATTTTTGGGAAGGGGGGGGTGTCCCTGAATGGTAGTTTGGAAATGTGGTCACCCTACCTTCGCCTAAGTAGACAAAAATCCTTGCACTGGCCCCGCCTTCAGGGATCTGTTCAGCATAGCGGTAGGTGTGCTACTGGCTCCCTCTCCCCTCCCCCTTTTCTCCCCCCCCCCCCCACAGTACTGCTCCTCATGTGTCCATCACTAATTAATTGTTTATCCTGATTTATGTTGGACTATCTCTCACTTGTCCACTCTGTATACCTTTGATCTACCCAGCTCACCATTTCATATGGTTTTGTTTGATTTTTATTTGGATTTGGATTTGGATTGTTTTTGTACTTTTCTACTTTTTCAAAAAAAGAAAACTCCTGTATTGTGTAAAAATAAAAATAAAAAAAAAACATACTACTGGCTGCTATGGTTTGAAAATGATAAACTGGGATGGAAATGAATTGCCACTGTAGTGGTTGCAATCGTTTTTTTACAGCAGTTTTCTGCTTTGTGATGGACAGTAAGTGACCGATTGCTCTGGACTGTTCTATTCATTTTTTTTTTTCTTTTTTTTTTTACTGGGATCTGATGGAAGGTTCCAGGAATTACACTGTGGAAGCTCACAGTATTGTTTAGCAGCCAATTCTTTTTCTAGATGTATAATAAATTAGTTTCTTTTTCGTACATCACGGGACACAGAGCGACTTAGTCATTACTAATGGGTTATATAGATTACCTTCAGGTGTTGGCACTGGCCAATTCCAAACCGGAAGTACCCTCCCCTATATAAGCCCCTCCCACCCGGGAGCACCTCAGTTTTTTGCCAGTGTCTAAGGTGTTGGCCAAAGAGTAACATGTGTTTTCACTGGGCTTGCGTACAGGTTCTTTTGGGCCTTAGTAAGCTGTTCCGGATCCCACCAAAAAAGCTTCATAGCTAAACGGTCGGTACACGGGCCTTGCAGCAGAAGAGCAAGGTTTTGCCTGTAATGCTTCTCTTAGGAGGGCTGGACCCTGGGATCCAGAGCTCTGGTCATACCCACGACCAAGATGTTGTCTGTGCAGGGTGCTATACAGGTCCAGGGGAGTGGAATCCTTGGGAACCCGGTCCCTGAAGGTTTAATTACAATGCCTGCCGTGATAGGTGAAGTTTGGACTTCTGTGGACCAAACAAAGTCCTGCGGCGGGGATCAGGTAAGTGGGGGCCCCCAGGAACTTGGTTCTATTGGGGGACCCCCAAGCCTAATTTGTCTTTCTGTCTGTTACCTAACGGTATTCCCGCTAAATATCTGTGTTTGCCTGTAACTACTGAAAATGTAAAATTTTAATAGTAGTCAAGAAAAAAAAAAAAGGGAGACCGCGGTACCTGTGTTAAACCACTAGAGGCCGCTGTAGTCCATTTTTCTTGTCATGTGGATCTTTGGTTTTCTCAAGTCAAAAGATCCAGGCAGCTGGTAAGTTTCTCTGTGGGAATCCACTTCCTCTGCCCTGTTGCTGCGCTCATCCACCGCACAGGCCCTCCGGCAAAAAGGGCCCTGGCTCCTAGTCCCCTGTTTGATTTCGAAAAGGGCGCCAATGGCGCACGGGCGCGCGCGCGGGCGCGTGCACGCGCCTCCTATGAAAAAAAGGGGCGGGGCGGGTGGATGACGCTCGATGCGCGCCGCGGCGCTTCTGCGCATGTGCGGGCGTCCCAGCATAGTTAAAAGACACAGTACAAGTGTCAGCTGGATGCAAACAGAGCTAGCAACAAACAGTGGCACACAGAGGCGGTTGATGCAGGCATCCCCATAGAAAGGCACTTTAGTGGACACCAGCTGGTATATAGCAGCACCTGTGTTAGATTATTACCAGCAAAATTGGTGTATGACGACGGGAATACCTCAGCTCTGTGCTTAAAGGATATGTCGTCCAGACGCTCCGGAAATAGATCTTCCAGGAAGCCAAAGGGGTCTCCATCGGGCTCTTAGGATATTGGGCATGCTTGTACTGCACCAATCTCCCCTGAGAATTCAGAGGTCAGTAGCCGTAGGAACCCCGCAGGAGTGCCTGGTGCTGCGGCTGTCCCCAGTCCACCTGCTCCTGTATATATAACAGAGGAGGTTTTATCCTCAACTCTGGGAGGATTGGAAGAGAGATTAACAGCATTGATCGCTGCTTCCCTGTCTCAGGAAAAGCGCGTCCGATCTCCGTCTCCTCCTTCAGAGTGCCTGTTAGTGGAGGAACAGCCCCACACAGAGATCGACCTACCTGAAGGGGATCAGGATGAGGTTGATTCAGTTATGGAGGAATCAACAGTGGAAGAACCTTTCTCAGCATCTCAGGCTGAAAGATTATGGGTTCAGTCTCTGACTAATATGGTCCGATCAGCATTTAAAATGCCTCTGGCGGAACCACCATCCACTACGGTTTCCTCGCTGGGGTCGCTAAAAGCTCCCCAGGCTGTCTGTTCCTTCCCAATCCACCCTTTATTAGAAGGGCTTATTTACCAGGATTGGGAGCATCCTGATAAAATATTTGCTCCCCCCAAGAGATTTCCGGTGATCTATCCCATGGAGGATAAGTTCATAAAAAAATGGAGGGTCCCTACAGTGGACGCAGCCATCTCTTCTGTTAACAAATCACTGACATGTCCAGTAGATAATGTTCCAATGTCAAAGACCCAATAGATAAAAAATTGGAGTCTTTACTAAAATCTGCTTTCTCTACAGCAAGCATGGTGACACAACCTGCGGTAGCAGCGATTGGAGTCTGCCAAGCAGTGAAAGATCAGTTGAAACAAGTCTTAAGGGACTTACCAGATCAGCAGGCTCTTGCCCTAGCTGACCTGCCTAGAGCCTTGTGTTTTGCGGTGGACGCCATAAAGGATACAATCCAACAGGCCTCCCGCTTTACGCTGTCTATAGTACATATGCGTAGGCTTCTGTGGCTCAAAAACTGGTCTGCTGAAGCTCCCTGTAAAAAACTGCTGGTTAGCTTCCCATTTCATGGAGAACGCTTATTTGGAGAAGATCTGGACAAATATATCCAGAAAATTTCTGCCGGTAAAAGTTCACTCTTACCGGTTAAGAACAAGGGTAGAAGTCCTTCTTTTAAGAGGCCTACTTCTCCAGTCCCTGGCACATCGGCTGTGAAACAGTTCCGACGGCCTCCGCGGTCAAATCCAGGGGGCAGAAATCAGGGACAATCACAGGGTATCAAGAAACCCTGGGTCAAGAGAGGTACAAAACCTCCCCCTAAGTCATGAAGGGTTGCCCCCACTCAGTCGGGTGAGGGGAAGACTTCAGTTGTTCACAGAGACCTGGCGGGACACCATCAGAGATGGGTGATCCCCGCAGTAAGTCTGGGATACAGGCTGGAGTAAAAAGACATTCCTCCTGCCCATTTTATAAGGTCAAACGTGCCAAGCGATCCCCAGAAGAGTGGATCCCTCCTTCTGGCACTAGAGCAACTATTGCCCCAAGGGTAATCATGAAGGTTCCCTTGAAAGAAAACGGGTTCGGGTTTTACTCGAACCTTGTCACAGTCCCCAAACCAAATGGGGACATGAGGCCCATATTGAATATAAAAGGGCTAAACAAGTTCCTACATATCAGGATTTTTTTCGGATGGAGTCGATCCGATCGGTGGCCACCGCCCTACAAGGGCAGGAATGGTTAGCCTCGATCGACATAAGGGATGCTTATTTGCATATTCCCATCTGTCCGGCCCACCAGAAATTTCTACGCCTTGCAGTAGAAGGGCGCCATTTTCAGTTCAGAGCCTTACCTTTCGGTCTGGCCACGGCACCACGAGTGTTCACAAAAATTCTGGCCCTACGATTGGCCAAACTAGGAACACAAGGTGTAACGATAATGGCATATCTAGACGACTTGTTGCTGATAGACCACTCAGTGAAAAAAACTAGAAGTGGTCGTTCACAAGATAATCAAGTATCTGGAATCTCACGGTTGCATTATCAACCGAGACAAGTCAGCCCTAAAACCAGTCAAAAGCCTGGAATACTTGGGGGCTAAGACTGGATTCAAATCAGAGAAAGATTTTCTTCCCTCCAGAGAAGGTGTCGTCTTTGAAAGATTTGACCCACTTAGTGGGTACAAAAAAGAAAAACCATCCATACGCCTGTGTATAAGGCTGCTGGGAAAAATGGTGGCTTCATTCGAAGCGGTACCCTACGGTCAATTCCATTCAAGGAACTTGCAGAGGGCCATACTGTCAGCCTGGAACAAAAAAGTTCAGGCTTTAGACTTACCAATGTCCCTGTCCCCTTCCGTTCGCAAGAGCCTCCATTGGTGGTTGGTGCCCCAGAATCTGGGAAGGGAAACCCTTCAGTCCGGTTTCTTGGAAGGTGGTCACTACAGTTGCCAGCCTCATAGGCTGGGGGGCAGTACTGGAGCAATGGTCTCTCCAGGGCAAGTGGTCAGAAGCAGAGAAGGCCCTGCCCACCAATCTCTTAGAGATACGAGCAGCCCGGTATGCCCTAGTAGCATGGACATCCAAACTCCAAGGGTCACCTGTCAGAATTCAATCAGACAATGCCACAGCAGTGGCATATATCAATCTCCAGGGTGGCACCAGGAGTCGTGCAGCCCAGAGGGAAGCGAAATGCATCCTGGAATGGGCAGAAAGGTATGTCACAGCCATATCCGCGGTTTTCATCCCAGGAGTGGAAAATTGGAGAGCGGACTTTTTTAAGTCGCCAGCAATTATGCCCGGGGGAATGGTCTCTTCACCCCGAGGTTTTCCAGGCAATATGCCAGCGGTGGGGAACACCGGATGTAGATCTGCTAGCATCCAGATTCAACGCAAAGGTGGACAGATTTGTGTCTCGCACAAAGGATCCCCTAGCTTGCGGTTCGGATGCCCTAGTGTTCCCTTGGGATCAGTTCAAGCTGATATATGCATTCCCACCGCGATTAATCCGCAGAATCAGGGTAGAAAAGAAACCAGTGATTCTGGTGGCTCCAGCGTGGCCCCGAAGGGCATGGTACGCGGAGATTGTAAAAATGTCAGTGGGAAGTCCTTGGACCCTCCCACATCGTCCGGACCTGCTTTCGCAAGGACCGATATACTACCCTTCCTTACCAGCCCTAGGTTGACGGCCTGGCTATAGAAGCCCACATTCTAAAAAAGAGAGGGCTCTCTAATCCTGTGGTATCTACCATGATCAATGCCAGGAAGCCGGTATCCAGGCAGATCTATTATAGGATCTAGAAGACGTACATCACGTGGGGTGAGGCCAGGAAATGGCATCCACGTAAGTACGTAATAGGTAGGATTCTGGACTTCCTACAGTGGGCTGTACATAGGAAGCTTGCCTTGAGTACTATCAAGGGTCAGACGGCCTTGTCAATATTTTTTTTTCAAAGGCCCTTGGCTTTGCATTCATTAATCAAAGCTTTCATACAAGGAGTGATGCGTATTAGCCCTCCGGTTAGTATTCCCATATGTCCATGGGACTTAAACCTGGTTCTGTCGGTTCTACAGAAACAACCATTTGAACCATTGTGGCACATTTTCTTGGTTCTTTTCACCAGGAAATTGATTTTCTTAGTAGCCATTTGTTCGGCTAAAAGAGTATCGGAATTAGCCGCCTTGTCCTGTAAGGAGCCATATCTGGTTATCCATAAGGACAGAGTAGTATTACGTCCTCATTCAGCCTTCTTCCTAAGGTGGTATCGAGGTTCCATTTGAACCAAGATGTGGTTCTTCCTTCCTTTTTCCCCAAACCTAGTTCGGTAGAGGAAAAGTTATTGCATTCTTTGGATGTAGTAAGAGCAGTTAAAGCTTATCTTAAAGCCACTGCTCAGATTCGTAGAACGGATACTTTGTTTGTTCTGCCGGAAGGCCCCAGAAAGGGTCAGGCAGCATCAAAAATCTACTTTAGCCAAGTGGATTCGACAGGTCATAATACAAGCCTATGGCTTGAAAAGGAGACCGCCTCCGTTCAAAGTTAGGGCGCACTCCACAAGAGCAGTTGGAACTTCATGGGCAGTGCATCACCAAGCCTCAAGTACTGTAAGGCCACAACATGGTCCTTAGTACACACGTTTACTAGATTCTACCAGGTAGACGTCAGAAGTCAGGAGGATGTCGCCTTTGGGCGCAGTGTGTTGCAGGCCGCAAAAGAGCCTCATGCCTGATGGCGCCCAGCTTATGTAACCCTCCCCTCATTTGGCATTGCTTTGGGACGTCCCATTAGTAATGACTAAGTCGCTCTGTGTCCCGTGATGTACGAAAAAGAAAAAGGGATTTTTATAACAGCTTACCTGTAAAATCCTTTTCTTGGAGTACATCACGGGACACAGAGCTCCCACCCCTCTTTTTGGGACACTTATTGCTTGGCTACAAAACTGAGGTGCTCCCGGGTGGGAGGGGCTTATATAGGGGAGGGTACTTCCGGTTTGGAATTGGCCAGTGCCAACACCTGAAGGTAATCTATATAACCCATTAGTAATGACTAAGTCGCTCTGTGTCCCGTGATGTACTCCAAGAAAAGGATTTTACAGGTAAGCTGTTATAAAAATCCCTTTTTTCTTCACAGTGTGCGTCCTTGAACTGCAGGAGGCTGGTTCTGATCCGATCACAGATGATTCCTCGTGTGTCACTCCGCTGTGCGATGTCATTGAGATGATTCTGCGGAAAGGAATAAAGAGTAAGAGTAAGTCTCTATAACAGATGGTCTGCCTTAGAATTATCCCTTCAATCTAAAACATAGCATTCCTGTTTTATAATTCTGCACAAGGCACTCTCTGATTGGATGAGACGGGGTGGTGATGTCACAATCTCCGCCTTGTCCAATCAGAGAATGCCTTGCATTCAATAAGAAAAATACAGGGCATTCTGTGAATGGTGCCCCCCCCCCCTTTTTTTTTTTTTTTTTTTTTAGAAGCACAGGATCTGTAGAATTAAAATATGGTGTTGTTGATTTTGTGCATCTCATGAAAATAAACTAAGATTGCTATTTCTGCTTATTTATAGTTTTAAATGTATACCGGTACATTTTTTTTTTTATGTGATGCAATTTTATACTTTTAGATTTAGTAGGGATCTGGAAGCTTGTATTCTGTCTTGTCTATACAAATATTGATGTTGGTGTATTTTTTATTTTTTGTCTTTTCAACCCCTTCCCGCCGCCACCTCCCAGCCCTTAAAGTCAGAGGTCAGCAGCCTTTTTCCACTTAAGGGCCGGATTCAATGTGTGTGAATGCATGGAGGGGCACATTCACCTGCTAATAAATTAAGATAACATTACGCAAAATGAAGATAACATTACACAGCCCCCCGCACCTCTGGCCCCTTTACATTACACAGCCCCCCGCACCTCTGGACCCCTTTACATTACACAGCCCCCCCGCATCTCTGGTCCCTTTACATTACACAGCCCCCGCACCCCTGGCCCCTTTACATTACACAGCCCCCCGTAACTCTGGCCCCTTTACATTACACAGCCCCCCGCACCTCTGGACCCCTTTACATTACACAGCCCCCCGTAACTCTGGCCCCTTTACATTACACAGCCCCCCGCACCTCTGGACCCCTTTACATTACACAGCCCCCCCCGCATCTCTGGTCCCTTTACATTACACAGCCCCCGCACCCCTGGCCCCTTTACATTACACAGCCCCCCGTAACTCTGGACCCCTTTACATTACACAGCCCCCCGAACCTCTGGACCCCTTTACATTACACAGGCACCCACACCTCTGGACCTCTTTACATTACACAGCCCCCGTACCTATGAACCCCTTTACATTACACAGCCCCCTTACACAGCTAATTCCGGCTTCGTTCGGGTCTCCGGCCAGCTGGCGGACGTGCCGGCTGGTCGCTCGGACCTTCCTGGTGGGACGGGAGTGCCAGGATGAGCCGCGGAAGGCGGCGTGAAGGGGTTAAAAATAGGATTTTTATAACAGCTTACCTGTAAAATCCTTTTCTTGGAGTACACCACGGGACACAGAGCTAGTCATTACATAATGGGTTAAGGGTCACCAGCGGTGATTGGACACTGGCACAACCAATGGAAGACAGTTCCCCTCCATATAACCCCTCCCATCAGGGAAGTACCTCAGTTTTGTAGCAAAGCAGTAAGGTTCCCATAAGAAGGGTGGGACCTCTGTGTCCCGTGGTGTACTCCAAGAAAAGGATTTTACAGGTAAGCTGTTATAAAAATCCTATTTTCTTTATCGTACACCACGGGACACAGAGCTAGTCATTACATAATGGGACGTCCCAGAGCAATGCTCATATGAAGGGGGGGAGACACAGATCAAACCGGACGCTTGCGGACCAGAAGCCCTATACTGCTGCCTGCAGCACACTTCGCCCGAAGGCGGAATCCTCATGTCCTTTCACATCTATTTGATAGAATTTGGAAAATGTATGGACTGAGGACCAAGTTGCAGCCTTACAGATCTGAGCCATCGAAGCCTGGTGGTGCACTGCCCATGAAGCACTTATCGCCCTGGTAGAGTGCGCCTTAACAGGAAAAGGAGGAGTCCTGTTCTTTAAACCATAAGCTTGAACAATTACTTGTCTAATCCACCTGGAAATGGTGGATTTTGATACCGCTTGGCCCTTCTTGGGACCATCTGGTAAAATAAACAAAACATCTGTTTTACGTATCTGAGCGGTTGCTTGCAGATACACCCTTACCGCTCTCACTAGATCTAGAGAGTGTAATAATTTTTCCCCCGCCGTCCGCGGGTTTGGAAAAAAGGAAGGCAGAACAATGTCTTGATTCAAGTGAAAAGCCGACACCACCTTAGGCAGAAAAGCCGGATGGGGTCGTAGTACGATCTTGTCCTTGTGACAAATTAGATAAGGCTCTTTACAAGAAAGAGCTGCTAGCTCTGATACTCTCCTAGCAGAAGCTATAGCAATCAGAAAGGCCAATTTCCTACTTAATATAATTAAAGGAATATGGCGAATAGGTTCAAAAGGTTGCTTTTGCAACACTGACAATACCAAATTCAAATCCCATGGACACAAGGGAGACCTGACTGGAGGATTTATCCTCAGTACCCCCTGAATGAATGTCCAAACTAGGGAGTGAGATGCCAATGGTCTCTGAAAGAAGACTGATAGAGCCGATATTTGCCCTTTGATGGTGCTAAGGGCTAATTTCATATCCACTCCTAACTGGCAAAAAGCAAGAATCCTACTTATTTCATATTTCAGAGGATTCCAACTTCTGGATTCACACCAGGAAACGTATGCTTTCCAGACTCTATGATAGATGAGTCTGGAGGCTGGCTTTCTAGCATTAATGAGCGTAGAAAGAGCCAGGCCAGAGACCCCTCTCTTTTTCAAAATGTGGGTCTCAGCAGCCAGGCCGTCAAATTTAGCCTTTGTAAGGAAGGGTGGAATACTGGACCCTGTGACAACAGGTCGTGTCGAAGTGGAAGCTTCCAGGGCCTTCCTATCGCCATTTTTACGATCTCGGCATACCAAGGCCTCCTGGGCCAGTTTGGGGCCACTAGGATTACTGGTATTCCCTCCTCCTTGATCCTGCGAAGCAGTCTTTGTAGAAGAGGGATCGGAGGGAATGCATAGATCAGTGAGAACTGATTCCATGGAGTTATTAGAGCGTCTGTCCCGTAGGCTAGAGGATCTCTCGTTCTGGACACAAAGTTGTCCAATTTCTTGTTGAACCTGGAAGCTAGCAGGTCTACATCTGGGTTTCCCCATCTCAGACATATGGCCTGAAAGATCTCTGGGTGAAGAGACCACTCTCCTGGTAGCAGCTGCTGACGACTCAGGTAGTCTGCTTGCCAGTTTTCTATCCCTGGAATGAAGATTGCAGAGATGCAAGGTACATGCTCTTCTGCCCATGCCAAGATCCGGTTCACCTCTCTTTGGGCTGCCCGACTGTGGGTGCCTCCTTGGTGATTGATGTAAGCTACTGCCGTAGCATTGTCGGATTGAACCCGAACTGGGTAGCCCTGTAACCTGTATGTCCGGGTTTTGAGGGCTAGATATACCGCCCGGATCTCTAGCACATTGATGGGCAGGATCCCCTGAGTCTTGGCCCAGGTTCCCTGGGTAGAAGCCTCCTCGAATACTGCACCCCAGCCCGATAGGCTGGCATCCGTAGATACCACCTTCCAGGCCACTGGGAGGAAGGACTTTCCCTTCCGTAAATTCCTGGCTTCTAGCCACCAATTGAAGCTGTGGCGTACTTGTGAGGACAGGCGCATGGGTATATCCAGAGCTTGGCTCTTTCTGTTCCAGGAGGCTAAAATATTGCCTTGAAGTAGTCTCGAATGAAACTGGGCGTAAGGGACCGCCTCGAAGGAGGCTACCATCTTTCCCAATAGTCTCATGCAAAGGCGAATAGACGGCCTCTTGTTTGCTTTGACCTTGTGGATCAGGTCTTTCAGAGACTGTATCTTTGGCTCTGGCAGGTATACCCTGTTTTGGGCTGTATCTATGATCATGCCCAGGTACACTATCCTTCTTTGGGCCTGGAGAGAGGATTTTTGTAAGTTTATAATCCATCCTAAATGCTCCAGGTATCCTACTGTAGTGTCTACAGCGTGATCTATTAATAGTAGATCGTCTAGATAGGCTGTTACCGCAATGCCCCGTATTCTTAGGTTTGCTAACAGAGGAGCTAGCACCTTTGTGAATACTCTGGGCGCGGTGGCTACACCAAATGGCAGGGCCACAAATTGAAAGTGGCGATCTTCTACCGCAAACCTTAGGAATCTTTGGTGAGCGGGGAGGATTGGTATGTGTAGATATGCGTCTTTGATATCTATGGACGCAATGAATTCTCCGCCTTTTAAAGTAGCGACCACGGATCGAATCGTTTCCATTCGAAAATGGCGAACGTTCAGAAACTGGTTTTAGATTTTTTAGATCCAGGATGGGTCTGACTTCTCCGTTCGGTTTTGGAATCACAAAGAGGTTTGAGTAAAAACCTGAACCTTGCTCCTTTTGGGGTACCTCTGTAACCACACCTTGAGCTATTAAGTGATTCAAACCTTTGAAGAAGGATCCTCTTTTTTGTGGATCCTTGGAGAGTCTTGAACTTCGGAATTGAGAAGATGGGATCTCTCGAAATTCCAGTCTGTACCCTGAGGATATTGTGGATACCACCCATTTGTCCTGGGTTTCTGTCCGCCAAGTCGCTGAGAACTGACGAAGCCTTCCCCCCACTCGGCCGAGCGGGGGCGCCCCTTCAATGAGAGGTTTTGGGGGCTTGCTTATTAGCTCTTGAACCCCACGGCTTCTTGTTCTTCTGAGCCTGTTCTTTGGCTTTTTTGGGCGGCTGAAAAGGCCGTCGCCACTGGCTGGAGTCAGATTTCCCGGGAGCTGGGGAGAGAGTGTGTTTAAAACAAGGTCTCTTGTTTTTCTTTCTCTCAGGTAAAAGTGTCGTTTTACCACTTGATATCTTTTGGATATATCTTTCTAAATCTTCCCCAAAAAGGCGTTCGCCATGGAACGGGAAACTTGCCAACAACTTTTTGCATGGGGCTTCCGCTGACCAATGCTTAAGCCAAAGTACTCTGCGCATCTGTACCAGCTGGAGTGTAAGGCGTGATGCCTGTATGATAGAATCTCTCATGGCATCCACTGTGAAGCATAAGGCTTTAGGCAAATTTTCCCAATTTCTAGCCTGCTCTGAAGGCAGTTCCTTCAGCCCCTGCTTTACCTGTTGGCTGATGACCTGACACATACCGACTGCTGCTACTGCAGGTTGGATAATTGAGCCGGCCAAAAGGAAGGAGGATTTCAGTAAGGATTCCAACTTCTTCTCAGAAGGATCTTTAAACACTTGTACATTATCCACTGGACATGTCAGGTTTTTATTTACACAAGAAATAGCCGCATCTACCGTAGGCAGGCTCCATTTCTTTAAAAAAATTTCCTCCATAGGATAAAGAATGTTAAACTTTTTTGGAGGTGAAAAACGCTTATCTGGATGTTGCCAGTCTGCGTACAATAGATCCTCTAGTAACGGATGAACCGGGAAGGAGCATGCACCTTGCAGGGATCTTAATGATCCTAGGGAGGAGACAGGTGATTCTGTTACCTCCAAAGAGGGTAACCTAAATGCAGCTCGCACGGCTCCTGCATAGCATTGCACCTGTGACTTTAAAATCTGGGATACCGAAAAAGGCTCATCCGATATCCCTGATCCGTCTGACTCCTCATCCTCTGCTGATGTAGCCTCCTCCTCATCCTCCTCCTCCTCAGGTACTTCTGAAGGGAGGTCCAATACTGGAGGAGATCTGCTTCGCTTATTGTCCTTTTTAGAGGATTTAGCGATTTAAAGTAGCAATTTTCTCCTCCAGATTATTTAGGGCAGCTGATAAAGTGTCCTCAGTGACATACACCTTATCCACGCCGCAGGTTTTTCTGCTGAAAGTTTTCAGACAGATACCAAACTTCACCCTTCACGGTGGGCTATGTGTGCCAACCTTCAGGGATATGGGTTCCTATTTAAAGGATACCTCTCCCCTGGGCCTTGTACAAGACTCTTACCAGGACTTTATAGCGAAATAGCGAAAGTGCTGGATCTTAGAGCCCAGTCCTCCGAAGAGAGACATTACAGGCGACGCCTCATGGATGAGGCCCGGATCCCATCCAGATTCAGCTCATTTGTAGGCGTCTTGGATGGATCCGAAAGCATAGCTCTTTTACCCCCAGAGGGTCTCTTTGGTAGAGCTTTCCTTTAGCACCTCCTAACGCGTCCAACACCTTTCGACACTGGCGAAAAAACTGAGGTACTTCCCTGATGGGAGGGGTTATATGGAGGGGAACTGTCTTCCATTGGTTGTGCCAGTGTCCAATCACCGCTGGTGACCCTTAACCCATTATGTAATGACTAGCTCTGTGTCCCGTGGTGTACGATAAAGAAATGCGGCAGGTGCACATGAATTCATCACGTGCACTTACAGGCCAGACATTTAGCGGCGGCGGCGTGACGGGTGCGGTCTGCGGACCATAGGTTGCCGACCCCTGCTTTAAGTGGATTAAAATGCCGGGGAGGTGGGCATTCCGTCTATGCGACTGCTGTGATTGGCTGTCACATGATTGAAAGCCCCCGATCACAAGTATGCATCAGGAGCTCCCTGTGACAGTTAAGTGTGCTGGGAGCTGGGTAAACTGTCTACAGATAGATGCATATATGCGGCTGCTCAGTGTTAAAGCCCACCCGCTGAGAGGCCACATATATGCATGCGGGAGGAGGTTAATATCTGTTGTATGCACACATTTATTTACAAATAAACATTTTTTCCTTGTTTTTTTTTTTTAAGTAAAGTAACAAACATGCTATACCTACCAATGGTATTGCAAGGATCGGTCCTGAACTTCCTTTTCTTGGGTCCTCCGCCAGCGCTGTCTGCTCCTCCTCTTCAGTGTCTGCTTCTAAAGCAAGTGCTTGCTATAGGGGCAGACATGCAGGCTCAATCCTTAACCAGGCTCTGTGTGTCTATTGACACACACATAACGTGACTTGGTCCCGCTCCTCACTGGATTTGATTGACAGCAGCAGCCAATGGCTCCTAATTGCTGCCTCCATGTCAAGTAAGGAGAGAGAGAGGACAGCGATATTACTCTCGGGCACAGTGCTGGATCAAGATCGAGCTCAGGTAGGTGTTTATGGGGGTTGGGGGGGAGTTAATCTTGGAAGGTTTTTGCCCTAATGCAGAGAATGCATTAAGATAAAAACCTTTTTAATTTGTACAACCACTTTAACAAATGACATGATTCCCAGAGCCCTCTCAGCTAAAAAGACATCACAGCATTAACTGCCTTTCCGGCTGGCCCCTTCAGTAAGGCTTACCCATGGGTAAAAGTCAGGAGGGAGGGTTTACACTCTGGTGGTGCGGGTAGAGCGTGGCTCTCTGGTGGTGCGGGTACAGCGTGGCTCCCTCTCTGGCTTGTAACACCCCCCCCCCAGCAGAGTGCTTGCATGCTTGGGGCTGTAGCATGGTGTCTGTGGACACACTGGGGCCGCCACTCTTCAGGGACTACATTTCACCATGATGCCCCCAGAGTCTTATGATTGGCCCTCTGCTCTGACCAATCATGGGCTCTCTCTCTCTCTCTCTCTCTCTCTCTCTCTCTCTCTCTCTCTCTCTCTCTCTCTCTCTCTCTCTCTCTCTCTCTCTCTCTCTCTCTCCTGACAGAAAGGAGAGGGGGGAGATATACAGGAAGCTCTCCTCTCTCTGTCACAGCGCCGCTGCTCCATTTACCAGAGAACTCCTTTACCAGGGAGAGGAGAGCTACGGGCTGTCTGTATATCGCCCCCCCCTCTCCTTTCTGTCAGCTGAAGCTAGAAGAGAGAGAGAGCGGCTCTAATTGAATTTGCCACGCCACCGCCCAGCTTCCTGCCCGCTGTTTTCCTCCCCGCTGTTTTCCTCCCCATGATTGGCCACAGCAGAGGGCCAATCAGAGAATCACGGCTGAAGGGGGGGCGGCTTGACGGCACATATTTAAACTGCTTCCTGGCCCCCTCCACACCCGCTAACCACTGCACTGCTAGGCTTTACTCCCCTGATGGTGGCCCTGCGTGCGGGAGTCGGGAGAAGGGCGCGGATGCCTTTTTCATGGGGGGCGGCTTCTTTGCCAAAACACAGCACTGGATTCCAGGGGGGGGGGGGGCAATAGCCCTATGGAGTGGACGCCCATGGAATGGACTTTACCAAATGAAGCCCACATCCACTGTTTTGACCCCACTAATGACTAGAAAAATGAACTTTCTTAGAACATTCTTTTCCAAATAATTTTTATTAGAAATTCTACCCACGTATGGCCAACTTTAGTAATTCTACAAATGCATAGAACATCTAGTTATTTTCTTATCTTATCTTTTATCTTAACTTATCTTTTATACCTTTTATTTATTTTAGGTGGGGTCTTGGCGCTAAAGAGAAGAGATTACTGGCACTGGATAGAGGATCTTCCTCAGCAGGATTCCTGTGGCAGGTGTGAACCAAAACTCAGCATGGTTGGTAAAAATTGGTGGAGGGTAGTGCAGTGTTAAATCAAAGCTTGCCGTTCACTTATACTATGCCTGATGGGTATCTGATTTTGAATTTGACCATTGATGTAGCCATACAGCCTATACACCATTAATTCTTTTTCGGTGGAGATTTTTTTTTAAATAAATGCACTGTGCCCATTAGTTGGCCAGATTGGAAAGAAGATTTCTGCAGGTCCAAGGGCTTGTTACATCCGCTAGTGCTTACAGTGTTTTTTCTTTTCATCATCTGTAAAGGCATTCCTCTTAGTTGGATAACCAGCTCACTATTTTGGGTTGCTGTTTATTTGTGACCTAATGTATACACCCCAACACTTGCCCTCTCTGTAGCCCTAGCACCAGTGGCGACCCGTTCAGCAGGGCCACCACTGGTTTTATTAAAGAGTAGTCATCAGAAGTTGCCAGCTGTACATTACAGTGCAAAAACAATGAAAAGGAATTTGTCAATAACATCAAGACATAATGACAATGCAAATATAATAACCTCTGTAACACTTTATCCTACGTTGAGCCAGAGGAACCTATCCGTGATCAGATTCACCGGTGCAAGCCCCAGTACATCCAACCATAGTGCTCCTATTCTCTCATATATAACTGTACTTTCTCTATGTTGGTAAATACGTTTCTCCATTCCACCTCACCAACATTTTTAACCCATTCCCCTATTGTTGGGAGGGTCTTCCGATTTCCAGTGAACCATAATCAGTTTCTGAGCCTGGAATATAGCTCTATGGATGGCCTTTCTGGTATATTCTTCCCATTCATATTCTTCCAGCAGGCTCTTGGGTCTAGTGGGAGAGATACCTTAAATATTGAGTTGACTTTAGTCACTATGTCCATCCAATAAGGCTCCATGCACAATGGAGCTCATAAACAGATGTTTTTTGGAGTTTGGGCGTTTTTTTTTTAAAAGCCCATAAACTCCGCTCTATGTTATTCTATGTGGAAGTTTTTGGACGTTTATCAGCAGTGGAGTTTATGGGCTGTTTTCTGAACCCCCTAAAATAGCGTTCAGGAGTCGTTTTTCTGACCACAAAAAACGGCAAACGCCGATAAACACTCAAAAACATGTCTCGTCAGCGGTTTTTAACGTTTTTGATCCATTAAGAAAGAATAATAAAAAAAAAAACGCTATTGCAAAAACGTTAAAAAACTCACTGCAAAGCTACTGGCGTTTTTAGAACATTATTTTAATGTCCAGTGTGCATGGTGCCTTATGCCGCGTACACACGACCGTATTTCATGATGAGGAAAATGACATTTTTTTTATTTGGTCATTAAAAACGATCGTGTGTAGGCTCTAGAGCATTTTTCTCGACGTGAAAAATGGCCATTAAAAATTTTGAACATGCTCTAATTTTTCACGTCGTCGTTTTTCTCGTCGTGAAAGACGGCCGTGTGTACGCTTTAATGACGGGGAAAAAAAACGCGCATGCTCAGAAGGAAGTTATGAGACAGGAGCCTTCGTTCTGGTAAAACTAGCGTTCGTCATGGAGATGGCACATTCGTCACGCTGTAACGGACTGAAGAGCACGAGGCTGAAAAGTGCGAATCGTCTCTCACCAAACTTTACTAACACGAGTGTGGCGCCATCCGAATGGAACTTCCCCTTTATAGTGCCGTCATACGTGTTGTCGTACGTGTTGTACGTCACCGCGCTTTGCTCGAGCATTTTTTTTCACGATAGTGTGTAGGCAAGGCAGGCTTGAGAAGAATCACGTTGAGAAAAACGTCGTTTTTTTCAATGACATTAAAAACGCCCGTGTGTACGCGGCATAAGAGTATAATTTTTGACATCTCCACAAAAGGTGGATGAGATCCCCTGAGGCCAGAGGCTCTATTTGGTTTCAAAAAAGGGTTGGCTCGGGGCGCAGATCACTGCGCCCTGAGCCCACCAAGTTGTTTGACCATATCAAATTAATATTCGCTATTGTCTTCCTTAGGGATGAGCTTCGTGTTCGAGTCGAACATACGTTCGACTCGAACATCGGCTGTTCGATCGTTCGAAGATCGAACGTTATGGGCCGTTCGTGCCAAATTCGAGTGACGCGAACGGCCCACAATACACTGCGCCATCGCAGGGCAATCCCGGCACTGTGATTGGCCAAGCATGCACTGTGACCCCGCATGCTTGGCCAATCACGGCGCCGGCAGCGAGGAGAGCCATAATTGGCCACAGGCAGGATGCCTGTGGCCAATCATAGCTCAGGGGGGTTTAGTACACGCCCCACACTATAAAAGGCCGCCAGCGCGGCGGCCTTGTGCAGTGTGTTCCGGTGTGCAGGGAAAGAGCTACGTAGGCAGGGACAGTGTGTTCTATGTTGTGTTCTTTTCTCAGGCATCTGCAGGAGTTGCTGTTCATTGCTGTTCTCTAAGCTAGATAGGCAGGCAGGGACGGTGTGTTCTTTTCTCAGGCATCTGCAGCAGTTAGTGGGTGTTGTGTGCCCCAGCACAGTATACACCTGTATATACCCGTCATTGCTGTTCTCTAATAAAGGCATCTGCTGGAGTTAGTGGGTGTTGTGTGCCCTAGTACAGTATATACCCGCCATTGCTGTTCTCTAATAAAGGCATCTGCTGGAGTTAGTGGGTGTTGTGTGCCCTAGTACAGTATACACCTGTATATACCCGTCATTGCTGTTCTCTAATAAAGGCATCTGCTGGAGTTAGTGGGTGTTGTGTGCCCTAGTACAGTATACACCTGTGTATATACCCGTCATTGGTGTTCTCTAATAAAGGCATCTGCTGGAGTTAGTGGGTGTTGTGTGCCCTAGTACAGTATACACCTGTATATACCCGTCATTGGTGTTCTCTAATAAAGGCATCTGCTGGAGTTAGTGGGTGTTGTGTGCCCTAGTACAGTATACACCTGTATATACCCGTCATTGCTGTTCTCTAATAAAGGCATCTGCTGGAGTTAGTGGGTGTTGTGTGCCTCCAGCACAATATACACTACCCAATTGCTGGTTTTCCCATCTCCCTGCAGGCCATTACTATGTCTGGAAGGCCAACAAGGAGAGGCAGACAGTCACGAGCCAATAAAAGAGGGCGAGCAGGCTCTGTGTCTAGAGACAACAGTGCTGGTCGTGGACGCGGTGCATCATCATCAGCACGTGGCCATGGGACACGCTTGTCCTTATTTTCGGCAGCTGGACGTGATGAGCCGCATCATGCCGAAGACTTGGTAGAGTGGATGACCAAGCCCCCCTCATCCTCCTCATTTTCTCTCACCCAGGCTCAGGGTACTGGCAAAGCAGCTGCCAAAGCGTCCTCTTCCCTCGTATCAATGTCATCATCAGTCACTCCTTCCCTAGACCCACCGTGTCCTCCTGAGGAGTCCCCCGAACTGTTTGAGCACAGTGTTGGGTACATGCTCCAGGAGGATGCCCAGCGTTTCGAAGGGTCTGAAGATGATACCCAGCTAGAGGAAGGCAGTAGCGTGAGAGCAGAGAGAGGGGATGCTCAAGAAGGACAACAATCTGGCAGTCATGTTCCAGCAGCTGCAGCATACTGCCAGATTGGCTCCAGTGATTAGGAGGGAGGGGATATGGGGTCACTGACTCCACGTGGGTGCCTGATAGGAGAGAGGAGGAGGATGAGGAGGAGGCACATCTCCAACAAGGCAGGATACCCTCCGGGGGCCAGCGTAAGGGCAGCACACCGACTGAATCACACCGCAGAGCTCCGCCTGTGCAGGGCGCTGCCTCTGCCCGTTTATTCAAAAAGTTCTTTGGTGTGGGCCTTTTTTGAGTCGAGTGCATCAGATCGCACCGCTGCTGTTTGCAACATATTTCTCAAGCGTATCTCGCGTGGCCAAAACATCAGCCGCTTGGGCACCACATGCTTGACCAGACATATGTTGACCTGCCATGCAGCTCGTTGGCAAGCGTACCTTAAAGACCCACACCAAAGAACAAAGCGGACCTCTCCTTGCTCCTCATCAGCTGGGATCTCCAACCCCACTGTACCTTCAGTCCTCTCTGAAACCTGCACTGAGAGGAATGAAGGTGTAGAATTAGACTCGGCCCCCTTCCGTGAGTTTGTGCAATGTGCGGTTCCTCAGTGGCAGGTTCCCAAACGCCTCTTTTTCTAACGGAAGGCGATTCCGGCTCTCTACCGGCATGTGGAAGACAATGTCCATGCCTCGCTGGACTAGGCGGTCAGCGGTAAGGTGCATATTACCGCTGACTCATGGTCCAGCAGGCATGGACAGGGACGTTACCTTTTTCTTTCACGGCCCATTGGGTCACTCTTTTGGCAGCTGGGAAGGATGCAGGACAAGGTGCAGTAGTGTTGGAGGTTGTTCCACCGCCACGCCTCCAAAATGCTACTACTGGTTGTGACACACCTCTCTCCTCCACCCCCTCCTCTTCTTCTTCCTCCATGGCCTCTTCCTGTGATTTGTCCTCAGAACCAGCGGTGCTCCGTAGGCGTTCAAGGGGCTACGCAAGTACGCAGGCAAAAAGATGCCATGCCGTGCTTGCGCTGGTGTGTTTGGGGACAGGAGCCACACTGGGGCAGAGGTTCTGTCAGCTCTGCAGGGGCAGGCCGAGAGGTGGTTGATGCCATGCCAGTTTAAGCCAGGAATGGTGGTTTGCGACAATGGCACCAACCTCCTCTCCGCCCTCCGACAGGGACAACTGACCCATGTGCCCTGTGTGGCTCACGTCCTTAACCTGGTGGTGCAGCGGTTCTTGGGCAGGTACCCGGTCTTACAGGATGTCCTGAGGCAGGCCAGGAACGTCTGTGTGCATTTCCGCAGATCATATAATGCCAGTGCTCGGCTGGCTGAGCTGCAAAAGGAGTTGAACCTGCCAAGAACCGCCTTATATGTGACATGCCCACCAGGCGGAACTCAACGTTGGCCATGCTGCAGCGGCTGCACACGCAGCAGAGGGCCATCAATGAGTACCTGTGCGACTACGGCACCAGGACAGGGTCAGGGGAGCTCTTGTTTTTTTCACCACGCCAGTGGGGCATGATCAGGGATGCATGCACTGTCCTGGCACCATTTGAGGAGGCCACAAGGATGGTGAGCAGTGACAGTGCATGCATCAGTGACACTGTACCTCTTGTCCACCTGTTGGAGCATACGCTGCGTGGAATAATGGACAGGGCACTTGAGGCAGAACAGAGGCAGGAAGAGGAGGACTTCCTTGCCTCTCAAGGCCCCCTCTTACCCAGACAGTGTTCCTTCAGTCCCACCCATCGCACAGGAAGAGGACGACGAGGAGGAGGAGGAGGAGGATTGTGTCAGCATAAGGGTGGAGCCTGGCACTCAGCATCAATAGCAGCAGTCTTTTAGGGATGATTTACAGTCCCAAGAAACCCGTGGACTTGTACGTGGCTGGGAGGAGGTGGCTGCGGATCTTGTCGTCCTTAGTGACCCAGAGGACTCCGGACCGAATGCCTCAGCTAACCTACGCTGCATGGCCTCCCTGATCCTGCAAAGTCTGCGGAAGCATCCTCGTATTCTTCGGATCAAGGAGAGGGACCATTACTGGCTGGCCACTCACCTTGATCCACGGTACAAGGGTGGCCGGCCACCTTCCCCACCCCTCCTTCTTTGACTGACCGAAGCCTCAGCAACTCGTTGTCCAGGACCAGGAGTTTGTAACCTCCCAGTCTCTGGGAACGCGTTGCACAGACCTTTCTGCAAGGCCTCCCGGAGATGTCTCACCCTCTGACCTTATCTTACCGTCGCAGAGGGAGCAGAGGGTGAGATATCTCCGGGAGGCCTTGCAGAAAGGTCTGTGCAACGCGTTCCCAGAGACTGGGAGGTTACAAACTCCTGGTCCTGGACAACGAGTTGCTGAGGCTTCGGTCAGTCAAAGAAGGAGCGGTGGAGAAGGTGGCCATCTGACCTATGCGTTCAGACAATTTTTTTAGTCTGCAGCCCCAAGGTATGATCGGTTCCAGCAACCATCACCAGCATCTGATATACATGGTGCAGGAATACCTAGGGGCAAGGTCAGACTTGGACACCTTTCCCACCGAAAATCCTCTGGCTTACTGGGTCTTAAGGATAGATCACTGGCCAGAGCTTGCACAGTATGCAATTTAGCTACTGGCCTGTCCTGCATCCAGCGTTCTTTCGGAACGCACATTCAGTGCTGCTGGAGGCTTTGTCACGGATCACAGGGTGCGCCTGTCCACCGACTCGGTTGATCGACTGACCTTCATAAAGATGAACCAGTCTTGGATCACCACCAGCTACCAAGCACCTGAAGCTGATATACCAGAATAATTTATTTTGAAATGTCACATCCCTTCAAGACTGCCTATGCTGATGCTGAGTGACTGTCCTGTTATGTTGACTGACTATCCTCCTCCTCCTCCTCAATGATCAGATTCATGATGATAGCTTGGAAGAACATTTTTGTTTCTGGGTGCCGCCACCAGTGGCTAAGGCCCAATTTTTCCGCCCCTGTTTAACAGGGGCATGTAATTACAATTTTTTTATGCAATGCTTTGCAGCAGGGCTCATTCCTGCACTCCAACTAGAGTATCTGGGAGAGGTTGCAGTGTCGTGGCACCAGCACCAGTGCCTAAGGCCCAATTTTTCAGCCCCCGTTTAACAGGGGCGTGTAATTACAATTTTTGATGCAATACTTTGCAACAGGGCTCATTGTTGTGCTCCAAGTACAGTATCTGTGAGGGGTTGCAGTGTTGTGGCACCAGTGCCTAAGGCCCAATTTTTCTGCCCCTCTTCAACAGGGGCATGCAATTACAATTCTTGATCTAATAATTCACAGCAGGGCCCATTCATGCGCCCACCAAAAGTAACTGTGACGGCTGACAGTGTTGTAGCACCAGCACCACCACCAAAGGCCCAATTTTTCCTACCACTGTTCAACAATGGCATGTAATTACAATTCCTGATATAATAGTTCACAGCAGGGCTTTCCAGCGCCCACCAAGAGTAACTGTGAGGGCTCACAGTGTTGTGGCAACACCAACATGTAAGGGGCAAATTTCAGCAGAGTATACGGCAGGCCCCTACTTTCAAACATCCAACTTACAAACGACTCCTACTTGCAAACGGAAGGAGACAACAGGAAGTGAGAGGAAATCTACCCCTAGGAAGGGAAATTCTCTCCTGTAAGAGTTAATATGGGAAAAAAGGTGTCTCCTCTCTACTGATGCTTTATCACCAATCCTTGTTTCAATAAAAACCTCACTTTTCAAAAACTTTTGTCATTGGGATGGAAAGCGAGGTGAAATGTTCTGAACAGGGGCACAGACAGCAAAACAAATGTTACAGGGGTAATAACCCTTCCCTATGTTTTCCAAAAAGCTTAAAAATAGATTTTTTGGCTGGAGCTACACTTAAACAATGTAGCTGTTCAACATTACAAACAGATTCTACATAAGAACAAACCTACAGTCCCTGTCTTGTATGCACCGCCTGTATACGACTGTTCAGAGTATATAGGGCCTTTTTTTATTTTGAGTGTGGGGTTCCCCTTAATATCCATACAAGACCCAAAGGGGCTGGTAATGGGCTGGGGTAGGGGGGGGGGGGTGATGGGGTAGCCATGCCATTTTTCCCAAAGATTTTAATCCATATTACCGGGACCAGACATTACATTAAAGCCGCAAGCAGTTTTAAATGGCTTTTTTTCCTTTTAGAAGTGTCATTTTGTGCAGGGACAGTTCTAAACATGGGAAACACGTGGCACTTCACAGGCATACTTTAGACACCCCCCAGGCACGATATTTAAAGGAATTTTTCACTTTATTTTTTTTCACTTTATGCATCATTAAAATGACTGCTCCCGAAAAATGGCCGTTTTTAAAACTTCGTTTTGCATTGATACATGTCCCCTGGGGCAGAACCCGGGTTCCCAAACTCTTTTTAGGACAATAACATGCATATTAGCCGTTATAATTATCACTTTAGATTTCGAACATTCGCGTCCATTGTATTTAATAGGGTTCTAACGTTCGCGTGAACTTTCGGTCTGTTCGAAGGTTCTGGTGCGAACCGGGGGGGGGGGGGGGGGTGTTCGGCTCATCCCTAGTCTTCCTAATTCTCCTCCCGGTCGATCAGGAAGCGGGTCCTGAGATCTGATTGGCCGAGAGGAGAAACCCGCTGTGAAGCCGAGGAGAGGAGATGCAGGGTGACGCGGCTAAGGAGGAAGTGTTTTCCTCGGCCTAGATGGGGATAAGTGCGGGGCTGGTAGGCTGACGATCGAGCGACAGGGGGGCGTGACCAACCTACCTAATGACCGGGGGGCTGGGGGGTGGCAAGTGATTTCCCCCCCCCCCCCGAAAAAATGGAGCACCAGCCGCCACTGCCTAACACTAAACCTTCCTGTAATCCTAACACTATCTTTTAACACCAACTCTAACACGATTCCCACCCCCCCCATATAATTCAACACTAATGCTCAAATGACCTTCCTTATAGCATTTTCGATATTCAAAATGTATGGTACAGACTTATTTGGGTTAACCTGTCACCTTTGGGAGATTGATATCCTTTTTTAGGAGACATTCATTTGATGACATTCCTGTCTGATAGGCTGTCACACCTCTCCGTCATGATACAGCATACTCTTGTCTGTACGAAGGTTCTAACTGCACAGGGAAGAGGAAGGTATTTTCTGCGACTGGCTCTCAACAGGAAGTTCATAGCGGCTGCGGTCCAGCACTTACAACACACGCAGAGACTGCTGGAGGTAGGTTCCAGTATTGATTGTGATATTGTAGCATGGCTGTAACATATAGAGAGGAAAACATGGAAGTATTTCCCTCTGTGATACCAAATGTTCAGTAGGACAGTGCATATTCCAATGTGCATTCTTTTATGAGTAAGAGATCAAGAGTTCAAGTATTTTACTAACTATACCGGTTTTATTTTTACCCTAATCACTTTTTTTTCTGATCATTTTAGAAAACCAGTCAACCAGGTTCTACATCTGCCATTTGTAACCATATTCTGTGTACAGGTCATGTCAAAGGGGATGGAGTGTGCTCCAGCTGTAATGGTTGTGGTGTGCTTGATATATACAATATACACTGTATTACCAAAAGTATTGGGACACCTGCCTTTACACGCACATGAACTTTAATGGCATCCCAGTCTTAGTCCGTAGGGTTCAATATTGAGTTGGCCCTCCCTTTGCAGCTATAACAGCTTTAACTCTTCTGGGAAGGCTGTCCAAAAGGTTTAGGATTGTGTCTATGGGAGAGTTTGATCATTCTTCCAGAAGGGGAATTGGGAGGTCAGGCGCTGATGTTGGACGAGAAGGCCTGGCTCGCAGTCTCCTCTAATTCATTCCAAAAGTGTTCTACCGGGTTAAGGTCAGGACTTTGTGCAGGCCAGTCAAGTTCCTCCACCCCAAACTCGCTCATCCATGTCTTTATGGACCTTGCTGGTCCAGATCATTTGGTGGAGGGGGGATTATGGTGTGGGGTTGATTTTCATGGATTGGGCTTGGCCACTTAGTTCCAGTGAAGGAAACTCTTAAGGCGTCAGAATACCAAGACATTTTGGACAATTTCATGCTCCCAACTTTGTGGGAACAGTTTGAGGATGGCCCCTTCCTGTTCCAACTGCATACCAGGTCCATAAAGACATGGATGAGCGAGTTGGGGGGGGGGGGGACTTGACTGGCCTGCACAGAGTCCTGAGCAGAACCCAATAGAGCATATTTAGAGTGGAGACTACGAGCCCGGCCTTCTCGTCCACATCAGTGCCTGACCTCACAAATGCACTCATGGAAGAACGGTCAAACATTCCCATAGACACACTCCTAAACCTTGTGGACAACCTTCCCAGAAGAGTTGAAAAGGGTGGGCCAACTCAATGATGAACACTACAGACTGAAGTACACACGGCCGAGAATCCCCTCCAGGAAAAAAAAAAACGTTGTTATTCCTGACGAGATTCCTGGCAAGCTTTTCCTGCCAAGCCGTGCATACAGATGGCCATTCAAAAGAACCGCCGTTCTTTTGAATGGCAAGAACGCGGTGACGTCATCGACTACGACGAGCCTGCGCTCATCACATTCAATGCCGTCGCAACCAACTTGCTTCACCCTACACTACCCTTGTAAGCTACCGCGCATGCGTCAAAGTCTCATCGAGCATGCGCGGGCTTACCGGAGGACAGGTAAGCTTGTAGCCGCATACAGACACACACAGTTTTCTCGTCGGGAAACAGGCCGACGAGAAAAGAGAGCAGGTTCTCAATTTTTTTTTCGTCGAGATTCCCGGAAGTTTTCTCGATGAGAAACCATGCACACGACCGGATTTCTCTGCAAAAAGCTCTCCCAACAGTTTTCTTGCTGGTTTCTTGCCGAGAAAACCGGTCGTGTGTACGAGGCCTCAAGCCCTGTACACACAGCCGAGATTCTCGTCAGGAAAAAACGTTGTTTTTCCTGATGAGATTCTTGACAAGAAACTTGTCCCGGCCGAGTGTACACGCGTACGATTCAAAAGAACCACCGTTCTTTTGAATGGCACGAACGCGGTGACGTCATCGACTACGACGAGCGTGCGCTCGTCACATTTGATGCCATCGCCACCATCTTGCTACACCCTATGCCTATGCCTAGGAAGCTACCGCGCATGCGTCGAAGTCATTTCGAGCATGCGCAGGTTTAAACGGCGACAGGTACGTGTACACACGGTCGGGTTTTCTCGACGAGATTCTCGACGAGAAAAAAGGCTGCAGGTCGTCTTTTTTCTCGTCGGGGAATCTGGGCAGTGTTCTTGACGAGAAAACTGAAACCCGCGTACACACAGCCGGTTTTCTCGGCAAGAAAGCTCTCCCGGCAGTTTTCTTGTTGTTTTTTGGCGAGAAAACCGATTGTGTGTACACGGCCTAAGACTGGGATGACATCAAAGTTCATGTGCGTGTAAAGGCAGGCGTCCCAATACTTTTGGTAATATAGTGGTATGAGATTTAAAGCTGAGCAGATATAAAAGACATGAATTAATGAAGATAATTATTCCTTTATCAATCATTACATTTTTTGTCTTGATATCAGCCTCCTACTGTGTCTCTGCAGTGTATTTATCTCCTTACTTTGTTTTTGCTGGGTGGCTCTCCATTACTTTGCACTGCTTATTCCTCTTTGCAGCATTGGACAAGTTTACCATGTCCTCTGTACTAATTGACATTCCTTTCTTTCAGTGGTATGATCCGCTCTTCTCTGTGCTTGGAAATGAGGAACACTTAGGTAATGTGAATTCTTTTCTTCAGCAAGCCTTTATAATACATGATAATGGTATAGTACTTTATTCCTGGCATGCAGTCCATTCGCCAGTCAGCTTGCGTTTTGTTCATTTCAGCTCCTCTGTACATTTCACACAAAATTCCCCAATAACCGAGGGAAACAAATTTTTGTCTTCCAGAACCCTTCCTGTCTTTGCTCCTGGTTGTGTCTCAAAGCAATTTTGCTCTAGAACTTCAGGTAAGTTTAAATCATGTACACCTACCTGCATAAAGCATTGACACCATTTATAAATAGTTTTCAGTGGTGAACTGCTGATATTTCACTGGTGGTAAATACGAAGCTCAATCTAAATATTTTGTAAGCTGATCAGCTTTGAAGGGAAGGACAATGCACTTTGTGTACCCATTGGCTGAGGAGGCAGAAGCACCGCCCCCTGCTGCCTTCCCAGCCAATAGATAGTTGAAGCTCATCGTTGGTGCCTTCCTCCCTCCTGACAGCATACGGGACCTCTCGAGTACTGACCTGTTTTTTACAATGCGGGCAGATCGGGAACAAATGTATTTTCAGCCGGTATCCAGCATCCGCAGTTCTGCTCCCACAGCTGACTGCTGTGAAATTGACTGATGACTTATCAATACCCCTGGATATGCAACACTAGTGAACACTGATAGGCACTTGGCAGTGGCGGTGTGTCCATAAGGGGCGCACGGGCGCCGCCCCCTCTCTCCTGCCACCTGTCTATCACCATAGATAGATTCATGCTTTGCATGAATCTATCTATGGGCGCCACTGCCACCCCTATTCAGGTGCCCGGCCCCTTTTCGGGTGCCAGGCACCTGAATTACAGTGGCGGGGTATTTTTTGTGAGCACCTGATTGAAGCCATAGGCTCTAATAGGCGTCTAAAATGATGAACAGTGGGTGCCATGCTGGGCGCTCGCAGTTCACTCAGCGTTGTGTTAGGAAAGCGAATATTCATTTGCTTTCCTAACACTGAACCGCCTCTCAGCCAATCAGTTGCTCGGGTTTGTTACTTGTCACCTGATTGGCTGAAACGACAGGCGCTGTGATTGGATGCCATCCAATCATAGCAGAGGACGGGAGAAGACATCAAGGAGCATGGAGGACACCGCTCACCGCCTGCCGCCGTCACCTGCTGCCCCACCGAGACAGGTAAGTGCCGGGCGGGGATGCACACTGGCAGCATTTGATGGGCACAGTGTCGGCAATTGATGGGCACAGTGTCGGCAATTGATGGGCACAGTGTCGGCAATTGATGGGCACAGTGTCGGCATTTGATGGGCACAGTGGCGGCAATTGATGGGCACACTGGTAGCGGCAATTGATGGGCACACTGGTAGCGGCAATTGATGGGCACACTGGTAGCGGCAATTGATGGGCACACTGGTAGCGGCAATTGATGGGCACACTGGTAGCGGCACTTGATGGGCACAGTGTCAGCACTTGATGGGCACACTGGCGGCAATTGATGGGCACACTGGCAGCAATTGGTGGGTACAGTAGCTGCGTTTGATGGCACAGTGGCGGCAATTGATTGGCACAGTGGCTGCGTTTGATGGGCACAGTGTCAGCACTTGATGGGCACAGTGTCAGCACTTGATGGGCACAGTGTCAGCAATTGATGGGCACACTGGCGGCAATTGATGGGCACACTGGCAGCAATTGGTGGGTACAGTAGCTGCGTTTGATGGCACAGTGGCGGCAATTGATTGGCACAGTGGCTGCGTTTGATGGGCACAGTGGCTGCGTTTGATGGGCACAGTGGCTGCAATTGATGATTTTTTTGTTTGTTTGTTTGCCCCCCCCCCCCCCAAAAAGCAGGCACTGACTGGCATCATTGCTGGGCACTGTTGGGGCTGCACTGATTATCTCTGCAGATCTCCCCTGTGAGGAAGTCTGGGGGGATCTCTCTGCTGATTCCCCCCTGAGCAGACAGATGACAGTTCTGTGTCTGCTTCACTATGCAGTCACAGCCCGCTGTCCTCTATGGGCGGTCAAATGGAGACGGCCCGCCTGTCCGTTTCCATCCGCTCTGATCCCCATTAGTCTGTTTTTGGGGGACAGGATTGGATTGGATGTCGGCAGGTGTCAACGGACACATATCTGCTGAAACCCGCCACTCCATAGAGAGCAATGGATGGTCTGCTCTGGTCCGCCTGAAAAACTGACAGACGAGCCCAATCGGTCCATCAGTGTGAAAGGGGCCAAAGTATTTTGGGTCATCTTTTTCTTCTCTCCACAAGACTGTAAACATTTCAATATAGTGTATCTGCTTTAAAGCTGTTATGTGCTCATTGCAAAAGACAAATGAATGCGTTTTGGAATGCAGCTAGTGTAAAGAATTGAATTTGGCTAGGTATAAGCTTCCTGTAATCCTCTGTACAGCAGCATTGAGACTGACCTCATAAGGGATCAGTCATAGAGGGACAGAATAATTGGTGTGCACAGCCTAAAGCATTAGGATGTGCACCCCAGAGCGCAAACACACATGCGTGTATATCAGTTGAGCATTTTTTTAGGAGCCCCATTGGGGGGCTTTGGTGATGAATCATAGGTCTAAACAAACCTCTGATGTCCCAGTTCTGAGACAGAGAAAGGGAGTGAGGACAGCGATTTCCCCAGTCTATTTCCCCGCAGCCTCAGCTGCACTGGACAGTGAATGAATGAGAAGTGCTCTGTGCAGAGCCGCTTCCTGATCATTCAAAAACGGAAGCATAGTAAACATAGTTTATTATGCTTCAGTTAGGAATGAACACAGGAGTGACTGATAGAGATCACTCACTGTGTTCATTCAGAAACAGAAGTGGCCCGTTAATGAAATATTTACTTTCCACTGCTCTCCTTCCTGAAACATCCCCTGCAGCAGCTGGCAGGAGAGAAGGGAAGCTGGCAGTACTGCAGGGGGGAGACGGGATGGGGGAGCAGATAGCAGGGAGAATCTCCACTCCACTGGGTGATTAGGGTGTGCCCAGGCACAACCGGCACACTCTGTGCACAGGCTGAATAGACAGCATATGGTACATGCTGACAAGAGGAGAGAACTGAGAAAGCTGGTATGCTGCTGCTGCTCCCTTATTGTCCAGTCACAGGCTAGGGGCAGGAAGAAGACTTAGCTGTGCTGCTCAAATGTAGCATAGAAGAGTCAGGTCACCAGCTGGGCAATGCTGTCTAAACTGGCCTTGTTGGTACCCCACCCCCACATTACATACTTTTGATTGAAAAGTTGAGGGAGCTGGACAGAAAATGAAAGAGGAAGTAAACCCCAAAAAATAATTCCTGTGTAAAAAACAAAAAAAACAAAAAAAAAAAAAACCCTGCAAGAAAAAGGCATAATGAGCTAGTATGCATAGCATACTAGCTCATTATGTGGCACTTACCTGAGATCGAAGCCCCTGAAGCGCTCCTCGTTCCCCTCCACCGCCATGTCCCCTCGGAGCGTCTTCCTTGTATCGCCGATCTGGCGCTGTGACTGGCCGGAGCGGCGATGACGTCACTCCCGCGCATGCGTGCGGTATCGTCTACGTGCAGTGTTTTCTGCAAATATCTCCTTAACCGTGTAGGTTAAGGAGATATTTCTTGCACCTACAGGTAAGCCTTAATCTAGGCTTTACCTGTAGGTGCAAGTTGTCTGGTTGGGTTTAAAACCATTTTAATGGTCCAACAGCAGCTGCATCCAATCAATCACTGTTCTAGTATTCTAACAGGCAGAATAATATAGCTGGCACTGCAGATTTGTCCATCCATGCTGTATAGCAGGGATATACAATTAGCGGACCTTCAGCTGTTGCAAAACTACAAGTCCCATCATGCCTCTGGGTGTCATGCTTGTGGCTGTCAGAATCTTGCTATGCCTCATGGGACTTGTAGTCCTGCAACAGCTTCAGGTCCGCTAATTGCAGATCCCTGCTGTATAGAAGGAATCTGTTAGGTTGCATGCTGAACAAAGAAATCTATCAGTGTATGGGCAATGCAGGACTCAAAAAAAAAAAAAAATCCAAATCCTTTAATGGGTAAAGCAGATCCCAGATATGTATTTCAGCTGTGCATTTAGAGGTCAGCGTTAAGGGGCCAGTTCACATTGATCCGACATGTGCTCCGACTTCCAGAGCACAAGTCACATGACATGTCAAAATCAGTGGTTCCCTATGAGTGCCGTTTTAACTGATCCGACTGTGAAAATGCTTCCTGCACTACTGTCCTAACTTGGGCACGATTTTAGCCCATTGATTTGAATCGAAGTCAGGATCATCATCCTAACTGACCCAACTTGTAGTATGCGACTTGTGCTCTGAGGATCTTGAGGGGGAACCCCAGGCCAAAATTGAAAAATAAAGACGATGTGGGGGGTCCCTTTGAGGCCCTTTGAGTCTGGATCTTAAAGTGTAAGTAAACCCAACTATCGTTTTCAGCCAAGGAAGCTGCCATCTTTGCCTCTTTTTAATCTACAACTGCCATGATGCTGCCCATGTGATCAGTTATGACACCAGCCATTGGCTGGTTTGACAGTTTGGTTGAGAGCACAACCAATGGGATCGTTTCATTTCCGGCCCGTGTTTTACGGATGGGTTTACTTCCGCTTTAAGAAGGTGTGGGCCCCCCCCCCCAAGACCATACCAGATCCTTTGGTCTGGTATGGATTCTGAAGGGAAACCCCACTCCAAAAGAAACCTGGTGTTGGGGTCCCCCCAAAACCCATACCAGATCCTTATCCGAGCATGCAGCCTGGCAGGTTAGGAAAGCGGGGGGGGGGGGCAAGCGAATGCCCACCATCCACCCCCTCCTCCTGGACCACACTAGGCCACATGACCTCAACGTGGGGGGTGGGTGACGTCACAAGGGATGGAGTCTCATGGCGACGTCACCGGATGGCCACGTCCCATGGCTATATAAGAACTGCTAGACACCGGACCTGACACAACAGTGGGAGCCAGTGTCGGAGGAGGACCGGGTCGGCACAGGGAGAAGACCTCCCTATGTATGAGGTGGGGCGGTGTGGCTCTCGTTCTGGGACGACGTCATATAACGGCGTCCCAGAATGGCCGCTCATATAACGGCGTCCCAGAACGGGGGCGCAGCGCGGCGATCAGGGCCGCGTTGTGTTGCTAGGACACGACCCCAATCTCTGTAAAGGCCTGCGTCCGCGGCTCTTTAATCATGTGATTGGCTGTGTCCAATCACAGCCGTTCACATGTAAACACGGAGATGACGCTGACAGTGTGTGTGGCGATGAGAGCCGATCAGCGGCATCTCCTCACAGGGGGACATCTAGGAATGTAGTCAGGGCACTGATCATCAGTGCCCTGATTACTGTATTACAATTTAGTGTCACCAATCAGTGCCCACCAGTGCCAGCAATCGGTGCCCACCACTGCCCACAAGTGCACCCAATCAGTGCCCATTAGGGATGCCAGTTAGTGCTGGCTGTCAGTGCTGCCCATCACTGCTGTCGATCAGTGCCACCCATCAATGCCCATTAGTGGCCATCAGTACCGCCTATCCGTGCCGCCGATCAGTGCCACCTAACAGTGCCCATAAGTGCGGCATATTAGTGCCTCCTCATCAGTGCCACCTAATCAGTGCCCATAAGTGCCATCTCATCAATGCCCACCAGTTCACCCTATCAGTGCCCATCAGTGCCGCCTCATCAGCGCACATCAGTGAAGGCGAAAATGTACTTGGTTACAAAATTTACCGACAGAAACTAAGTAAAAAACATATTTTTTTCAAAATATTTGGTCTTCTTTTTTTTAAATTTTTTTTTTTTTTTTTATTAAAAACCTAGCAGTGATTAAATACCACCAAACGAAAGCTCTATTTGTGTAAAGAAAATTATAAAAAATGTGTTTGGATACAGTGTTACATGATCGCACAATTGTCATTCAAAGTGTGACAGCGCTGAAAGCTGAAAAATGGCCTGGGCAAGAAGTGCCCTGTACGCAAGTGGTTAAATGTAAGGTCTTATTCTTGCTGGTAGTTTAGAATCTTTAATATTTGCAAACAAAACGAAGGTTTCTTATTTAGAATAATAAGCTGTCAGGTTAGTAAAACGGCAATATCAGAACCGATTCAATCATACAGTTTGTAGTGTACATAGATTTCCAAAACAATGGGATACAGGAATATTCCTGAACTTTGTTTTATCTCATGGTTACTGTGAAATTGTGTGAATGCATCAATGCAGTGCATGTTATCTCAGCTTGCAGAGCTTGGATTCATTGAATGAGTTTACCAAAAATGTAAATATTGCAGAATATACAGCCCCATGCTACATAACTAAGCTCCATTTCATGCCGAAACAACTAAATTATTACTGTATCTTAAATAGAAAACTATCTTTTTTTACTCTAAAAGGATTTTAATAAAATAAATTTGATAAATTATCAAAAAAATCTGATTTAAATAAAATAAATGCTGATATTTTTTATTTATTTTTTAAATCATCGATTTTTATCCACCCTGGTAAATATACAAAGCTTTATCTACTAAATTGTGCTTTATTTGACAGAGAATTCTGGGAGTATGCATACATAAGCTTGTCATTGCTGGCTATCTTAGTAATTAAAGGTACAATAATTTAATATAATTCTGGTGTTATTTTTTTTTCAGAATTCAAGCTTCCTTGATGAGAGCTGGCTTATACCGGTAAATATTATCCTTGCTGGTTTATGTAGAATGTCTTCCATGGTGGTGGCTTTAGATTTGTCTAGTAAAAAGTATTTCATAGCTGTATTTCTAACCCTAAGTTTTCATGCTAGGCTAAGTTCACCTTAAAAATAATAATAAATAATAAATGCGCAGATTAAAAAAAAAAAAAAATGTGCATTTTATCATTTTTCTTTTGTTAGGAGCCTTCAAAGCATTTGATCCACAGTCAGATTGAGGGTACAATGCCAGGCTCCTGCAGACTGTCAGTAGAGCTGTCTGCCCATGCCTCTGATACAGGCAGGAAGATCAATGAACTACTGGTGGTGGCAGCACTGTGTGCCAATCCGGCTCTTTTACATTGCACAATACCCTTGTACTAACATGTTTCAGGCACTTGGACTCCCCTCCTGTATTAGTGTCCTCACTCTGGATGATTGAGCACAGAAAGCTAATTTGGACAGCGGCATTGTCAGTCTGGGTGGGAGGGGAGTGTAAAGCCTGGTACATGCGATCGGGTTTTCATCGGACAAAGCGTAGGACAACAAACAAGAAACTATGTGTTTTTTCAGCTCTTTAGCGCCACCCTTTGGGCAACTTCTGCTAATGTTGTGTTATGGTGAGCATTGCTTCTGAGTAGGGATGAGCTCCAGCGTGTTCGAATTGAACACGTGCAGAGCCCGCCAGGAAGTCGGCACCGCGCTGCGCTAATGACAGACAGGAAGACATTTCCCGATGCTCGGCTAGAGATCGGGAAATGTCTCCCTGTCTGTGATTAGCGCAGCACGGTGCCGACTTTCTGGCGGGCTTTGCACATGTTCAATGCGAACACACCGGAGCTCATCCCTACTTCTGAGCATGCGTGTTTGTACTTTGGACTTTTGTCCAAAGGACTTGTGTACACACGATCGGAAAATCCGACAACAATTGTCCGATGGAGCATACAAACGGTTGGATTTTCCGACAAAAGCCTGCCATCACACGATTCCCGTCGGATAATCCGATCGTGTTTACGAGGCTTTAGATGTACTAGCAGATTCATTAACAAATTGAATCTGAACTCCAGCTAATACATTATAATCCGTTACAGCAAACTGTTTTTGTTTCCTTTTTTGGATACATGTTTTACATAAATAAATGCTAATATTGTAAAGCACCCCTGCCCGTGTTAAATGGTTTGTCTCATCCCTGTAACTGCTGGAGCGCTTGTTCTTTTGTAAAACAACAGACTTGTTGGCCAGATCACCAGATCAAAATAGAAGAAAACGAATGCAGCCGTCACGACTACATGTTAGTCAGCTACAATATATTGTTTGCTTTCAGTTTAATACCACTTTAAATGCAGGCCATGACGAGCTTGTGGCATCCCTCGCATCATTCTGTGCATAACGCTGCAAAGTACAGTTGATTGGTGAAGAGGCTGGTCACGTGACTTTATTTATAACATCGGATGAAAAATACTGCATTCGACGCGATCGTACGATAATCGGATTGTTAGTACAGAGCTTTCGAGAGCCGATCACGACAATTCATCCGATTTATTATTAGATCGGACATGCACGGAAATTTTCCTCGTATGATACCAAATCGTACGATTTTCGTTTAGTCAGTATAGTCGTCATCCGAAAATACAACACAAATACATTACAACACATGACATCACTTCCGATTTTTATTTATTTTTTATTTATTTTTTCTGTCGTACGAGAATTTTCGTGACCTTAGTAACCTATATAATTTTTACTCGCGACTGTTTAGCGGAAAAAGTCGTCCGATTTTTGGATCGTGTGTACGGGCCATTAGGTACACCTTCATTTACAATAGCTGATTTCGATCAGGTCATCACCATTACTTGGCCTCAGTCAATATAAACCAGTTTATTTTATTCATTTACATAATGCTGAAAATTCTCAAATGCTGAGGGCCTCATGCACACTAGACTTTTTTTTTTAATGCTGCTCTTAGGGGTTTTTTTTTTTTTTTTTTTTTACCCTGCCTCCAAACACCCCTCCATGTTAGCCCACGTGTCCACTATTTTCAACGCAAAAGCGTAAGAAAAAGGGATCAGTGTACTCATATCTCAAGTCTCCCGCGAGGTGCGGGAGACTCCGGCATTTCTGCGTTGGCTCCCCCACACCCGCCTCGCGATCTCCCGGGAATGATCGGTGCGGCGGGGAACAGCTGTGAACACCGATCTCTGTGCCCCAGATGCCTCTGCAAACACAGCTTCCGCTCCCAGCATCCCCTACAACCGTAAAGAACAATCTGTCCTTGTAATTAGGGTTTTCGGCTGGCGGACATTTTGTGGTGGACCAAATTGCATTGATTTTAATGGGAGAGTTGTCAAACGCTAGAGAACAAATGTTCTTCTTGTGTTGAGTCTCCGGCTGGGCGCCACCATTTTCCTAAGAAAAACCCGTCCTTACAACATAGGACAATCTAAACAGTTTACTCTCCTCTCCTGTTCATTCATCTTTAGTGCTGAGAAATGGACTAGGACATGTGTCTTCAGTGCCTTTGTCTGTCTCAAAGGGGAGATGTCAGGGGTCTGTTTAGACCCCTGATATCTCCCCAAAACCCCCCCAAAAAATAATTGGTGTAAAAAAAAAAAAAAAAAATGAAAAAGTGTAAAAAAAAAAAAAACCTGACACCACTCTTCCCTGCCCTATCAACACTGTCCACTGCCTCAACCCCCTCCCCCCAAAAAGCATTGTGAAAGAAAATGAAGAAACAAATTACTGTATATACTCAAGTATAAGCCGACCCGAATATAAGCAGGGGCACCTAATTTTACCACAAAAAAAACTGGGAAAACGTATTGACTCGAGTATAAACCTAGGGTGTCCATCTGCATGCCTCATTTTGCCTCACTGTGCCCATGCCTCACTGTGCCCATGCCTCACTGTGCCCATGCCTCACTGTGCCCATGACTAGACTGACGTTTAACATGGGAGTCTATGGAAGGAGTGCCCAGATTTAAAAAACCGGTGCTCCCCAGTTGTAGGTCCACCAGACAACAAACTTTGCACACTTGTAGAGGAGAACTATGGCTACATATGTGCCAAGTTTCGGGTCCAGGGGACCTACGACCGGCTGGTACCAGGTCCCCAAAGTCACCGGAGAAATTACCATTTAACATTGGAGTCTGTGGAAGGGGTGCCCGGTTTTGAAAAATCGGTGCCCCCCGGCCGTAGGTCCCCCGGACAACAAACTTTGCACACTTGTAGAGGAAGAGTGGGGGTACATGTGTGCCAAGTTTGGGGTCCATGGGACCTACGACCGACCAGTACCGGGTCCCCAAAATCCAGAAGATCAGGCGCAAAAAGGTGACTCGTGTATAAGTCGAGGGGGGCATTTTCAGCACAAAAAAAGTGCTGAAAAACTCGGCTTATACTCGAGTATATACGGTAAATTGTAAAAAAATCAATTATTAGAAATAAAAAAAACTACTGCAACCCTCCACTGCCACATACCACCCACCCCCTTCCCCAGAAGAACTGTGAAGAAATATTAAAAAGGTGATTTAAAAATACTTTGCCGCGGGGGGGGCGAGGTGTGGTTGCGGGCGCAATGCGCCACCTCCCTGAAATAAGTTTTTGCAGGTTGGGATGTCTGGTGTACTACTCGGCCCCGAACCTGTCCACCTTTTTAGGAGTTTCCTGAAAACTCATTTATTCAGGGAAGTCTATCCCACACCCACCTAACAACTGTCCCCGAGCCACCCCCCATCAAATCACTCTGCAGCTATTACCTTTTGTATCACCACCCCTCCCTTTTTAGAATGTAAGCTCTATGAGCAAGGACCTCCTGTCCCTTCTGTATTGAACTGTACTGTAATTGGTTTATCCCCCCCCCCCCCTCTACATTGTAAAGCGCTGCGTAAACTGTTGGCGCCATATAAATCCTGTATAATAATAATACTTCAGTGTGGCTTAAAAGCAACACATCAGTGCGATTTGCACTGCCGATTCCATTGTGGCTTGCGACTTTATTCAACAAAAGTCCATGCAAGTCGCAATGAAATACGCAAAAAGTACTGCAGGAACCTTTTTCAATGTCACTGTGACATGAGTTTCGGCAATTTGAATGGTTCCAGTGATAACAATGGGGTATGACGTGTCATACTATTTGGAACTGTCAAATCGCATGACAAATTGCACCGGTGTGAACAGGTGCTTAGTCATGCAGGCATACACATATGTGCACAAGGGCCAACTTGCATGGAAACAAAAAGAAGGGAATGAGAACACCATATTAAAGTGTATGTAGGGATAAAATGACATCTCTGCAATACATACCCATTTAATTCCCCATCTTTTATTCCTTGGACCCTTCAGATAGAGAATAAAATACCAGTTGATCTGCCAGAAATGCCCTCAGCTCCTATGTACTCTTGTGAGTGGACAACACACAGCATTTTTGTGTACTGAGTGGTGTCAGCCCTGCTCAGTTGCCTTTACTAAACTACTCAAGTTCCCCCCTATCCTTTTTCACTACAACATAGAGACTGATCATTCTGTAGTTCCAAGATCAAACCTAGAAGGGCTAATTAGACTCCTTGACATGACACAGGAAGAACAACTCTAAATTTCTTTCATCACCAATAAATTTGATATCCCTTCCTATTTACTAAGGCAAGCGGCATAAGGATTAAAAATAGTTCATGTTGATTGAGAGAGTGAAGTTTTGCTTTCAGACCAGAAGCCAAGTGCTTGATGCTTGTTTTGCATACCAATCATCAAAATTCATTGGACAAAACAAATATAATAAGAACCCACAGAGGGAAACAGGCAGCATGCAAGGAAATGTCTCCATGTCCCAGGGCAGTATTTTTCAAGCAGGGTGCAGTCTGGGTTCCCATGGCATGTCACAAGCACAGGGCCTGGTTTACCCTGGACCAGCCCAATGAGCTGCCATGGTGTGGGTGGGCTAGCACCATAAGACCCCTTTCACACTGAGGGCGTTTTACAAGTGCTATAGCGTTAAAAATAGCGCCTGCAAACCGCCCTAAAACAGCTGCTCCATTCACTCCAGTGTGAAAGGCCGAGGGCTTTCACACTGGAGCGGTGCGCTGGCAGGGCGTCAGAAAAAGTCCTGCCAGCAGCTTCTTGAAATCAATGGGCAGTGCCGCCGTAGCGGCGCATTGCGGGCGGTTTTAACCCTTTTTCGGCCGCTAGCAGGGGTTAAAAGTGCCCCGCTAGCGGCCGAAATGCGCCGCAAATCCGACGGTAAAGCTCCGCTAAAAATAGCACTGTTTTGCCGCCGACGCTAGGGGCGGCACAGTGTGAAAGGGCTCTTAATGGCAGGATCACCAAGTAAAAATATTGGAGAAAAAGATAACTAATGCAATGACCACATCTGAGGCTGGCAAGCTGCAAAATATTATATTTTTATTCTGGGGTTTCAATGCATTGTATTGGCAGATCAGTACATCTTCTTCTTTCTTCTAACTTTTTGTTACTGTTCTCTCTTTGATGTTTTTACAGTTTTTGTAAACTATGCTGTAACTGTTGAGGCAAGGTGGCATTAGGCAGATATCTAGAATAAAACGTCTTCTCTTGTGCCTTCTAGGTGTGTACCATTTATCAGACTGTGCCATGTCGAGAGCTGGGAATGGTATTGAGGTGACTTATAAATTCCTTTTTCTATATAATATCATGTGTGAGACCTGTGAGGATAGACTATGTGGGATGCTGGCCTTGATTGATTAAGGTGCCAGGTCTGGAGCTGTCATTCTTCTCTGGTGGGTCACTGATTCATTGGCATGTGCCAGATGTGCCTGGGCACATCCTAATCCTGGGATTGACAACCCATCGATCGTGATCTACCCGCCAATCGCGGGCAGGCGACAGGTAAACCATGATCCTTCCTTGCTGACCCCCAGAACCTGGAAACGAGGGACGGCGGGGGTGGAATTTAGTGGAACCGATCTGTACTCCTGCAGCAGCTGAAAGTAGGCTTCTCCTCCTCTTCCTCTCTCTGATTGTTTCAAGATGGAGAGTGGGGAAGAGGCCGGTAAATATGTCACACATGCATATGTGTTTGAGGCGCACACCCTAATGCAATAGGCTGCGTACACCTATACACTGATCTAAACAAGCATGCAGGAAGAGGGAGCAGACTTTTCTTATCTTCCTGGCTGCATGCTTTCTGTGACTTACTAGGTAGTAAAGCCAGGACCAAGATAAAAGAGCAATGGCAGATCCCATATACAGGGCTGATTTTAGATATCATGGGGCTCCATACAGCCTACCTGACAGGGCCTCCTTCCCCTGGCTGAAAGTGACTGAGGACATAGATTTATCAGTCCCTTTCTCTGTAGCCTCAGCTGCACAGATGAATGAAAAGAAGCTTCCTGCTCATTCACAAACTGAAGCATAATAAACAGTTTACTATGATTCAGTGATGAATGGACACTGGAGTAATTGGTACCAATTGCTCACAATGTTCATTCAGGAAAGGAAGCGGCCAGTAAATGACATATTTACTGGCCCCTTTCCCTGCTCTCCATCCTGAAACATCCCCCTGTGTGCCTACAGTAGCTGCCGGAGGAAGAGGAGGGAAGCTGGCAGCACTGCGGGAGGGAAAGGGGCACACAGGGGGGGCCCAGACAGCAGATGGAGGGGGCGCATGTGCTAGAACCAGTCCCCCTGCAGTGCAGCTGGAGGGGGAAAGAAGAAGAGAAGCTGGCAGTGCTGCAGGTGGGAGGCAGAAGAGGATTGTGTTTGTAATAAGACCGTACCGGACCTCCTTCTCAGCAGGTGCCTGGGCCCCCCTTTTTAACGGATGGGGCCCGGGCCCAGCATAGAAGGACTGGTTGTACTGCCTTATTAGCGGCCCTACCCATATACTGTATCTAATGTAGCAAGATCACTTAGTGGAAAGCTCCCATCAAAACTCAAAGGGGAAAGGTGGGGGGGGGGGCTAATTAAGGTACCATGTGAATAAAAATTCAACAGTCTTCTACTAATAAATGTAGTACTTTCCCCTTCCTGCTAGTTTTGGGTGGAGCGTACAATGAATATTGAGGCATGATACATTGCTCCTATACAGTATTAGTATATTAGTCCTATACAGTATTTATGGCTAGATGTAAAACCTTGTGAACAAATAGATGTAGCAATATAGGGTCAGTGCACAGGTGTCAGAACACACCCCATGTATCCAGTCTCCCGTATGCCCGTTGACCTGCATGCCAGCCACTGCTTGTGGTGTTTTATAGGGTGTTGGCGTAGATCATCACTCAGGCCTCTCCTACTTGTGAGATATACAGTAAGCTAGAATTGCCTCAATAACTGGTTTTACAAGTTCTGCCAGGGCGACAGCACCTTCATCCTTCAAAACCACAGCTCTTTGTCCGGTTTCTTTCCCTTACTTTCACAAATGATTAAACGGGCCATAAAGTGCCAAGAAAACAAAAGAATCATTCCAGAAAAAAATAGGATTTGAAGTAAAACAAGACACTGCTTTAAAACCCAACTCCAGCTTTTTTTTTTTACGTTTTTAATTCTATTGGAAAGGTTTAGATCCTATGTCATTTTTATGTGCTGTTTATATAGGACACACCTTTTGGCTTCTTTTCCTTCCTTAATTAACAATAAAAACACATCCAGTCTTATTGCCTTATGACCCTTTCACCATATAAGAGTTGCTGAGGAAAGCTATCTTTGTAAAAGAAGAGAGAATATTATACAATAGAATGGTAAGTATTTGACAGTCACTTTAAAGCCAACATTTAGTCAAAATAAAAAATCAGCACAAGGGACATTAGTTACTGCTAATCCTGATGTGTCCCTTGTGCTGGCTCCCACTTTCTTTTAAATCTTCATCATTCAACCCCCACCTTACCCCTTCCACCATGGGTATCTGCAGAACTTTTTTAAGGGGGGGGGGGGCATCATTTTAAGGTCACCCATGCTCTCCCCCCCCCCCCCTTTTCGACAATGTCATGAAGGGGTTGGGACTTGGTCATCATATAAAGTGCAGGCATGCAAAGGTTTGAGAAACCTGATGCAAAAGCTTAATAGAAGGATGAAGCTGCCATTGTCTGATTCGCAATTTCTAATCTATTTTTAACCCCTACCCTGCCCCGCCCCTAAGTCTGCCCCTAAACACGCCCTTGTAAATTATCTCATGAAATTACACTGTAAAATGTTTTATGCAGAATTAAGTTTCATAAATAAATATTAACAACAACTTTAACAATATTAACATAAAGCAGATCAGTGCAGCCTTATCAGTGCCACCTCATCAGTGGCCATCAGTGCAGCCTATCATTGCCCATTAGCAGGGCCGGCCCAAGACATTGTGCTGCCTGGGCCCAAGAATGAAATGCTGCCCCCCACCCCCCCCAAAAAAATAATCCCGCCCACCAAAATCTATTCCCTATTTTGTGGACGCTATTGCGCAAACCAATCAATACACGCTTATTGCGTTTTATTTTTTATTTATTTTTTAACCAAGAATACATATTGGCCTAAACTGATGAAGACAGTTTTTTGGGGGATATTTATTATAGCAAAAAGTAAAAAATACTTATTTTTTTTCAAAATGTTCGTTTTTTTTCTTGTTTATAGCGCAAAAAAATAAAAAATGCAGAGTGGGGCAGTGGACGGTGTCAGTGGGGCAGTGGACGGTGTCAGTGGGGCAGTGGACGGTGTCAGTGGGGCAGTGGACGGTGTCAGTGGGGCAGTGGACGGTGTCAGTGGGGCAGTGGACGGTGTCAGTGGGGCAGTGGACGGTGTCAGTGGGGCAGTGGACGGTGTCAGTGGGGCAGTGGACGGTGTCAGTGGGGCAGTGGACGGTGTCAGTGGGGCAGTGGACGGTGTCAGTGGGACAGTGTCAGTGGGGCAGTGGACGGTGTCAGTGGGGCAGTGGACAGTGTCAGTGGATGGTGTCAGTGGGGCAGTGGACGGTGTCAGTGGGGCAGTGGGGCAGTGGACAGTGTCAGTGGATGGTGTCAGTGGGGCAGTGGACGGTGTCAGTGGGGCAGTGGGGCAGTGGACAGTGTCAGTGGATGGTGTCAGTGGGGCAGTGGACGGTGTCAGTGGGGCAGTGGACAGTGTCAGTTGATGGTGTCAGTGGGGCAGTGGACAGTGTCAGTGGGGCAGTGGACAGTGTCAGTTGATGGTGTCAGTGGGGCAGTGGACAGTGTCAGTTGATGGTGTCAGTGGGGCAGTGGACGGTGTCAGTGGATGGTGTCAGTGGACGGCGTCAGTGGGGCAGAGGACGGCGTCAGTGGGGCAGAAGACGGCGTCAGTGGGGCAGAGGACGGCGTCAGTGGATGGTGTCAGTGGGTCAGTGGATGGTGTCAGTGGGTCAGTGGACGGCGTCAGTGGGGCAGTGGACGGCGTCAGTGGGGCAGTGGACGGCGTCAGTGTTTTTTTTTTACCATATTTTTTTTTATTAGCCCTGTTGGGGGGGCTTTGGTTTTAGGTCTCTGAATGAACACAGGGGGCCCCCTACTGCCTGTACACTATAAGACCCAGCATGTCCAGGACTCACCCCTCCCCCATGCTGGCTTCTGTCACAACCCCAAATATAGGATGTTCCCAGTACAGGGGGAGTCAGGAGAAGTTTCAGTCTCCCTCAGTGTGTAGAAGATCAACCAGCCCTGTGTCCCGCACTGCAGAATGTTCTAACATTCCCACTTCCGCCCGCCCGCCCCCACTCCACTCTTACCTAGTCACACTTCTTTAGCTCCAGCTAGAGAGCATGTTAATCCCCCAGCGGGCCCCGCCATGACTGAGGACAGGTGTGGGAGAGGCGGTTGTAAGGGAAGAGGGAGGTGAAAAGACACAAGCGGCGTCTGATTTGAATGGAGAGGTGAGGGGAGGAGACAAGGGGGGAGGGGGTAGGACCAAACTGTTTCTGAGCCAGAGGAGCAGAAACAGGGAGGACACAGAGTTCGGAGGCAGTGTGGAGAAGGCGGGTCTGTGAACCAGGAAGGCAGAACATTCACAGCAGTACTGCCTGTCATTCCACGCCTGTCATTCCACGCAGTACATGACCCGCCGCCTCCTCCATTAAGCAGCCCCATCTCACCTGTGTGAAGGGGAGGGCAGTGGTCTGCCTGTCACAGTCTGGTATCCGAGGTGATGCCTGCCGCCCACACAGACGCATTGACATTGAATCTAATGTGAGAGGGAGCCCGCACCGCCCCCCCCCCCCTGGAGCAGGGGCCGGGTCGCTATGGAAACCCTGCGGCTGTATCCCTTCATGCTGCCTTGTCACTGCCGGCTGCCGCCCCTCTGTAAATGCCGCCTGGGACCATGGGCCCATTGGGTCCCATGGTAGGGCCGGCCCTGCCCATTAGTGCAGCCCATCATTGCAGCCTATCCTTGCCCATCAGTGCAGCATATCCTTGCCCATCAGTGCAGCATATCCTTGCCCATCAGTGCAGCATATCCTTGCCCATCAGTGCAGCATATCCTTGCCCATCAGTGCAGCATATCCTTGCCCATCAGTGCAGCATATCCTTGCCCATCAGTGCAGCATATCCTTGCCCATCAGTGCAGCATATCCTTGCCCATCAGTGCAGCATATCCTTGCCCATCAGTGCAGCATATCCTTGCCCATCAGTGCAGCATATCCTTGCCCATCAGTCCAGCATATCCTTGCCCATCAGTCCAGCATATCCTTGCCCATCAGTCCAGCATATCCTTGCCCATCAGTCCAGCATATCCTTGCCCATCAGTCCAGCATATCAGTATCCATCAATGCAGCCTATCATTGCCCATATGTGCAGCCTCATCAGTGCCCAGCAATGCATCAGGGGATCTCCCGCTGAGATGCGGCTTGTATATGAATAGCCGTCACTGTCAAACGAAGTCCTGCCTCCTAGAGAGCACTCTGGTCTAATGCCGGTCCAGGAGGCGGGGCTTGTTTGACAGTGGCCGGATATTCATATACAAGCTGTGTCATCTGGCTGCGCAATCCTTCTGACATTATCCTGGATGATCACTTCTGGCAAAAGCGATCAGCCAGAAAACTCAGCCCAGTCTGCCTCTGCTCCACACTCACCCTCTGTTAATTTCCACTCATCAAATGCGAGCAGGCAAGTGGAGATTTTGAGGGCTGCGTGTGTGGACACCTTGCTCCTGCCACCATAATCTAATGGTGCAGCAGTGGTTAATAGACTTGATGGAGCACTCATCAAGAGTGCCCGACTATGCCCACCTTTGTCCATATAGAAACCATTTCTACAACTTCTATGAATGAATCAAGGAAAGCAAGAGCCATCAGCACAAGGGACACAGTGGATTAATAGTAAATAATGTCCCTTGTGCAGATTTTTGTGGTGTGTTTTATGTTTTTTATTTTTTTTACTAAATTTAGGCATAAGGTATCAAATTAAAATGATCAGCAGGCTCCTGCAATATCTAAGATTGTGGTTTAAGATGATATATTGTTTCTCCAACCCCTAATTATTTGCAAAATTTGGCATTAAAACCTTACAACATCTGAAGCTAAGATGGCAACTTCCTTGGCTGTAAAGGCTAGGGGGGTTTAGTTCCACCTTAACATAGTATACTCAAATGAATGACATTAGCTCGCCAGTCTACATAATTTTATCAGATCTTGTAGATTCTAAGTCAGCCATCCCATCCAACGACACTGCAAGCAACCGCTGAACGTGGTGGTCTAGTAAAGTGGTGGTCTAGTCTAGTCAGTAAAAATAAACCAAAAAAATAATAGTTGTTGTAGCTAAAGTAATAACTAGTATTCCTTCACACAATTGCTCTGTACAGGACCAGGACAAGGGTTGGGCAGAAGCGGTGGCTGCCCTGGGCACTGTGGTGTCATGTGAGGTGGGAGGGTGCTGTTAAGAGATTGGGGGGAGGGGGGATTTGTGTTGGAAGGGGGGATTTTGGAGGATGACAGAGGGTAAGAATTGTTATAGGAGGGAAAATCTGGGGGAGGGGGTGCTAGGAGTGATCGTTTAGGGAGATCGGTGCTGGGAAGTGGGATGGGGGAAGAGGATTTGTGCTAGGAAGAGGGGAAGGGGGGTTGTGCTAGAAGTAGAAGATGTGATGGGGGATTTTTCATTTTTTCTTAAGGGGGGGGGGGTTTGGTTTGTGCTAGTAGGGATGACTGGGGGGTATTTGTGCTAGGAAGGGAATGGGGGGAATTTGTGCTGGGAGGAGGGAACAGGATGTGTTCTTGAAGGGGGAAATTTTAGGGGTAAAGGACTTTGAGGGGGGGCAGCATTTGTGCTGGGGGAAGAAAAGATTTGTTCTGGGAGGGGGATTTCAGCAGGGGGGCAGATTTGTACTGGGAGGAGGGGGAATTTATGCTTGGGGGTAATCGTGAAGATTAGTAATTAGCACTTGGAGGACTTTGGCTGATACATAATGTTTATACATCTGGGGGGGGGGGGGCTCAGTTTGTCATGTTCGCCTGAGCTCTAGATGACCTTATCCCAGCACTGACTCTGTAAGCCTAATACAAACTCTGGCCTTTTTCCAGAACAAACCTCAGGTGTAATATCAGTTTCTGCACGAGGAGAATTTTTTTATAGCCTGAGGAGGATTTCATTGGGCTTACATTCAGTGCTGGCCAGGATTATCAGATGCTCTGACATTACAAACTGTCTTTAGGATGATCCCTGTGCCTATTAGATCAGCTCTTCTGGACAGGAAATGTCATAGGGGGAACAGGGTCAGTGTCAAGAGCAATACCTTTATCAGCCATAGACGATCGTTCTAATCTCGGCCAGTTCAGCAGGAACCAGCTGAGATTTGAAGCATGTGTGTGCAGACCATAGGACCATAGTTGCAGGAAAGAAATTTGCACCATCTGTGGTCTGCCTTAATGATCCAGTATTGGGTCTGTGTTATCTTCACATTCACACAGATTTTCTATATTTTGTAATGTACCTTAACAACCTTATCCCCAGGCCCCATAACAGCTGCATTGGTCGCCATGCCTATTGTTACACCACTGATTTTGCCAATTCCAAGTCCTACTTGCAGGCCAAGCTCTAGATTCCCAATTGATCACTTTAATATTAGACTAAGTTGAAAAACTGCTGATGGGAAAGAAGTGTGGAAACTGCTTATCTCATTATAAATCTTATTATGTACTGATTCTCCTAATGTTTCTTGCCTCTTTCATAAATGGCAGCCTTACTGTGCCTGTCAATTACCCATCAATGCAGCCTCACCAGTGCCCATTAATAAATGCAGCCTCACTGTGCCCATTAATAAATGCAGCCTCACTGTGCCCATTAATAAATGCAGCCTCACTGTTTCCATTAATAAATGCAGCCTCACTGTGCCCATTAATAAATGCAGCCTCACTGTGCCCATTAATAAATGCAGCCTCACTGTGCCCATTAATAAATGCAGCCTCACTGTGCCCATTAATAAATGCAGCCTCACTGTGCCCATTAATAAATGCAGCCTTATTGTGCCCATCAATAAATACAGCCTCACTGTGCCCATCAAATGCAACCTCACTGTGCCCATCAAATGCAGCCTCCCCAGTGCCTGGATCACACACAGCAGGCATCTCCCTCTATGTCACGGAGTTTTGATATGGATATCCCGACACGTCCATCCTCCTCTCCCTCCTCCTCCTCCTCCTCCAGCGGCCGCTGTAACAAATTCCCGCCTCCTAGACTGTGATAGGCAGCACACTGATCCAATGCTGGGAAATTGAATCGGTGTGCTGCCTACCACAGTGGTGAGCAGCCGCCCTGGAATTTCAGATGCAAGCTCCTGACAGGTGGAGAGGAGGAGGAGGAGGGAGGGAAGGGAGGACGATGACAGATGACATAATCGATACAATTGCGATTGTAAACATCCCTTGTAATAGGAATGGTGTGACAGGTCCTCTTTATGGAGAGATGCGGGGTCAATAAGACCCCACATCTCTCCTCCAGGCTGGAAATCATGAGATTGTGAAAAAAAATTCACCGATCTCATGTTTACTAGCCGCAATGGCGGCTTTGTTTACATCTGAGAACCCGGGTGTGACGTCATCACATCACGCCCGGGCCTCCGACGGTCATAGAGATGACTGGAGACCATCTGGTCACCAGTCATCTCTATGGTTCACCTCCAGCAACCAGACGATTCATTCTCCGGGCCCCCGATGTCACGGGAGAGCCTGGAGAAGCACCGGATAGGGGCGCGAGGGGGGGATGTCCCCTCCCGCCGCCTATAAGAACGATCAAGTGGCGGAACCGCTGCTATGATCGTTCTTATGGCACACAGAATCGCCGGCAGAACAGAAAGATATCTGAATGATGCCTCTAGCTGCAGGCATCATTCAGATATCCCCCCACAAAGCCCAGGACGTCATATGACGTCCACCCAGGATGGGAGATCCCATCTGTGGACGTCATTTGACTATGGGCGGGTAGGGAAGTGGTTAAAGGAGAAGCATGGGTTTCCAGTTTTTCAGGGATTTAGGCCTCTTTCACACTGAGGCACTTGAAAAACTGCCAGTAAAACACTGAGCGCTTTTGAAGCGCTTTTCAGGCACTTTTGAAGCGCTTTCAATTCATTTCAATGGAGAGGGGCATTTTTTCAGCGCACTGCCCCAGTGTGAAAGCATTCATTAATTTTAATGGAAATACGTTTTCGTAAGCTTTTCAGTCGCTTTTTCTAGCGTGAAAGCGCCTGAAAAGCGCCTCAGTGTGAAAGTGGTCTTATACTTACCTTGGTGGATGGAGCATCGGACCGATGCTCCAGCTGTCCCCCGCCGTCTGTGCACTGAGAACCGAGCCACCGAACATCGCGCTGGCTCGGTTCTCACAGATCCCCGAGAGGAAAGTTGCTGACTGTCAGTCAGCGTCTCCTCTCTGCTTCTCGGCGCTCATTGGAGAGCTGAGCAGTGGAGGGGCCGGGAGAGGCTGTCTCAGCAGCTCGCTGATATGCTGAGACTGCCATCAAACATGGCAGCTGGCGGATCCCGACTTGGGAAGTCGTGATGACACGCTGCCCCGACTGATGACAGTGATGTCAGCGGAGAACGGACTTCAGACCGCTCTCCGCTGAAAACGGGTCACAGGAGTGCAAAACGGATTGAACTCCTGTGACCCAGAGGAGAAGCCCAGCCTAAAAATCTCAGGCTGGACTTCTCCTTTTTAATGCCTTCAGACTGTCCCCTGTGCAGTGCAAAGTATATTTCCCTTTAGTAAATCAATCCCATAGTGTCAATAGTGAGTGAACCGTTTTTCCATAATGTAGAATCAGCTGCAGAAGAGTGAAACCAAAATTTAGAGTTTTCACTAATGTTGTCACCAAGTAATATGTTGGTGGACAATTCCAGCCACTGGTATCCGCCTTTTCTCAAGTCGTCTTCCAGGACGGCACAATGAGAGATGACTGGCTCCACCTGACAGGAAACACAATCAATTCAAAGAGGTTAAAGCACCCGCCCCTCCCCGTGCTCCTCAGTTCTTGATTGAGTTTCCCCACAGCGAAACCGCTTATTTTTTTCCACAGACTGAAGGACTGGGGCTGGAAGTCCCCCCCCGGGAGCTGAGCCGCATGCCTGGGAAGCCTCTGGGCCTAGCAGGACTCTATTTGTCCGTCCTGGGGGGTATCCCATTCCTTCTCAGGGAGGGCAGTTGAAGAGCCTCCCTGAGCACTGAAGCTCCCTAGGTGCGGGGCTGTACCCGGGACTTCAGGGGCCAGATATCCTCCTTCCTCCCTCCTACCTGTTTGGGTGTCCATCCTGGAGGGGGGGGCTGGCAGGTTCCTCCGTCTGCTCGCGCGGTCTGTTTGCTTAGGGCGCCGCTCTATGCAGGGCATAGCATTGCGGCGCCATTTTCCCGGCGTCTAGGACATTCGTCCTCTAGCGTCAAGGAGGACGCCATCGCGTGCCGCGTCATTTCCGGTTCCGGTCTCCGGCAAAATGGCGGCGGACGGCGTCTGTTACCGCATTCAAAAAACGGAGGGACGCCAGGAAGGAGGCGCCCTTTTTTCTCCTCCAGTGGAACTGCGATCGGGAGCAGAGCATCTCACCTACATGGAGCATGAGGAGAGGCCGACTACGGCCGCGGCTACAGAGGAGACCACAGGGGGTGAGTCAACCCAGCCAGCAGGGGTCATGATGGGGGATGGTACCCCGACTCTTTCCCCTTGCCTGTCACAGGGTTCTTTTTGGTTGTTAATGTAATCCTGTGTACTCTTGCATTGCAGGAGAGGACGTCACTGCCCAGGGGGTTGCCAGTCGTTCCTCTAGAACCCCTGCCCGCTCCAAAAGATGCGGTTACTGTAACGAGAAATTACCCTCAACCCATTCCAAGCCCTTCTGCTTCAAATGTATCCAGAAGCTGGCTGGGAAGGAAACATCTCAGGTGAGGAGAGACTTTCTCTCTGTCCAAACCCAGATGCTTGCCACCCTTAAGGATTTTCAAGCCTCCCTTAAAGCTAAGGAACCAGAGCCCCAGACAAGCAGGGAGGACCCTTCCTCACAGGAGTTTTTCTCCTCAACCAGGAGAGGACACCCAGAATCCCTGAGATCCCTCCTGTCTCAGGACTCAGAGGCAGAGGAGGATTCGGAGATCCCTGATCAGGGACTATCCGATGAGGGCCTGATAGATAGTCAGGCTGAGGAGGAGGAAGAAGGCTCTAGGTCAGGAAGACACATCTTCTCAGCTGACGACATGGAAGGCCTCCTTGGTGCAATCTACACCTCTGAAAAAATTCAGGAGCCGACGGAACAGGTATCCGCACAGGATAGATTGTACCGAGGCTTGGTAAGGGCCCAACCCAGAACCATCCCGGTTCACCAGGCTCTCCATGATGTGATTCTTAGAGAGTGGAAGGAACCTGAGAGGAAGCTCCTGAAATATAAGACTTGGAAGCGTAGGTGCCCTTTTAAGGGGGAGGATGAGGAGAAACTCTTTAAGATTCCCAGATTGGACGCCTCTTTGGCACAGGTGTCAAAGCAATCCGACCTCTCCTTTGAGGACGCACGTAATATCAAGGATCCTATGGATCGCCGTACTGAGACGACCTTGCGTAGAGCCTGGGAAGCCAATGCGGCAGCAATGAGCCCCGCGCTGGCTTCAGCTTGTATAGCTAGGAACGCGGATACATGGATAACCAAACTAATAGAACATGTTTCCCGTGTGTCCAAGTCCAGGGAAGTCCTAGACTCTCTACAGGTAATAGGTAGCGCAGTGGCATACCTAGCAGATGCTGCAGTTGAGACTGTGCGAACCACCGCAAAAACGGGTGCCCTCGTAAACTCGGCCGTATGGGTCAAAACATGGGATGGGGATAACGCATCCAAGACCCGCTTATGTGGACTCCCATTTGAGGGCTCACTCCTTTTTGGTACAGGGCTGGACCAAGCCCTATCAAGATCTACCGAAAAATAGGATTTTTATAACAGCTTACCTGTAAAATCCTTTTCTTGGAGTACATCACGGGACACAGAGCGACATAGTCATTACTAATGGGTTATATAGATACCTTCAGGTGCTGGCACTGGCAACTTCCAAAACCGGAAGTACCCTCCCCAATATAAGCCCCTCCCATCCGGGAGCACCTCAGTTTTGTAGCAAAGCAATAAGTGTCCCTAAAGAGGGGTGGGAGCTCTGTGTCCCGTGATGTACTCCAAGAAAAGGATTTTACAGGTAAGCTGTTATAAAAATCCTATTTTCTTTCTCGTACATCACGGGACACAGAGCGACATAGTCATTACTAATGGGATGTCCTAAAGCAATGCCCAACGAGGGGGGGGGGGATACACCATACATAAGCTGAGCGCTATCAGACATGAGGATCTATTGCGGCCTGCAACACACTGCGCCCAAAGGCGACATCCTCCTGACTTCTAACGTCCACCTGGTAGAACCTAGTAAACGTGTGTACTGAAGACCATGTTGCGGCCTTACAGATTTGAGCCAGGGAGGCCTGGTGATGCACTGCCCATGAAGTTCCAACTGCTCTCGTGGAGTGCGCTCTAACTTTGAACGGAGGCGGTCTCCTTCTCAAGCCATAGGCTTGCATTATGACCTGTCGAATCCACTTGGCTAAAGTAGATTTTGACGCTGCCTGACCCCTTCTGGGGCCTTCCGGCAGAATAAACAAAGTATCCGTTCTGCGAATCTGAGCAGTGGCTTTTAGATAAGCTTTAACTGCTCTTACTACATCCAAAGAATGCAATAACTTTTCCTCTACCGAAGTAGGTTTGGGGAAACAAGAAGGAAGAACCACATCTTGGTTCAAATGAAACCTCGATACCACCTTAGGAAGAAAGGCTGGATGAGGGCGTAACACTACTCTATCCTTATGGATAACCAGATATGGCTCCTTACAGGACATAGCGGCTAATTCCGACACTCTTTTAGCCGAACAAATGGCTACTAGAAAAATCAATTTCCTGGTGAGAAGAACCAAAGAAATATGCTGTAATGGTTCAAATGGTTGTTTCTGTAGAACCGACAGAACCAAGTTTAGATCCCATGGACATATGGGAATATTAACCGGAGGACTAATACGCATCACTCCTTGTATAAAGGCTTTGACTAGTGAATGCGAAGCCAAGGGCCTTTGAAAAAATATTGACAAGGCCGAAATCTGACCCTTGATAGTACTCAAGGCAAGCTTCCTATCTACAGCCCATTGTAGGAAGTCCAGAATCCTACCTATTACGTATTTACGTGGATGCCATTTCTTGGCCTCACACCAGGCGATGTACGCCTTCCAGATTCTATAGTAGATCTGCCTGGATACCGGCTTCCTGGCATTGATCATGGTAGATACCACAGAATTAGAGAGCCCTCTCTTTTTTAGAATGTGGGCTTCAATAGCCAGGCCGTCAAACCTAGGGCTGGTAAAGAAGGGTGGTATATCGGTCCTTGCGAAAGCAGGTCCGGACGACGTGGGAGAGTCCAAGGACTCCCCACTGACATTTTACAATCTCCGCGTACCACGCTCTTCGGGGCCACGCTGGAGCCACCAGAATCACTGGTTTCTTTTCTACCCTGATTCTGCGGAGTAATCGAGGTAACCATTGTGGCGGTGTGAATGCATATATCAGCTTGAACTGATCCCAAGGGAACACTAGGGCATCCGAGCCGCAAGCTAGGGGATCCCTTGTCCGAGAGACAAACCTGTCCACCTTTGCGTTGAATCTGGATGCTAGAAGATCTACATCCGATGTTCCCCACCGCTGACATATTGTCCAGAAAACCTCGGGGTGAAGGGACCCTTCCTCTGGGCATAATTGCTGGCGACTTAGAAAGTCCGCCTTCCAATTCTCCACTCCTGGAATGAATACCGCAGATATGGCTGGGACATATCTTTCTGCCCATTTCAGGATGTAATTTACTTCCCTCTGGGCTGCACGACTCCTGGTGCCCCCCTGATGATTGATATATGCCACTGCTGTGGCATTGTCTGATTGAATTCTGACAGGGGACCCTTGGAGTTTGGATGTCCATGCTACTAGGGCATACCGGGCTGCTCGTATCTCTAAGAGATTGATGGGCAGGGCCTTTTCTGCATCCGACCATCTGCCCTGGAGAGACCATTGCTCCAGTACTGCTCCCCAGCCTATAAGGCTGGCATCTGTAGTGACCACCTTCCAAGAAATCGGACTGAAGGATTTCCCTTTTTCCAGATTCTGGGGAACCAACCACCAACGGAGGCTCTTGCGAACGGAAGGGGACAAGGACATTGTAAGTCTAGGGCCTGAACTTTTTTGTTCCAGGCTGACAGTATGGCCCCTTGCAAATTCCTTGAATGGAATTGACCGTAGGGTACTGCTTCGAATGATGCCACTATTTTTCCCAGCAGCCTCATGCACAGGCGTATGGACGGCTGTCTTTTTTGTACCCACTAAGTGGATCAAATCTTTCAAAGACAACACCTTTCCTCGAGGCAAGAATATTTTTCTCTGGCCTGAATCCAACCTTAGCCCCAAGTATTCCAGACTTTTGACTGGTTTTTAGGGCTGACTTGTCTCGGTTGATAATCCAACCGTGAGATTCCAGATACTTGATTGTCTTGTGAACGACCACGTCTAGTTTTTTCACTGAGTGGTCTATCAGCAACAAGTCATCTAGATATGCCATTATCATTACACCTTGTGTTCTTAGATTGGCCAATAAAGGGCCAGAATTTTTGTAAACACTCGTGGTGCTGTGGCCAAACCGAAGGGTAAGGCTCTGAACTGAAAATGGCGCCCCTTCTACTGCAAAGCGTAGAAATTTTTGGTGGACTGGAAAGATGGGAATGTGCAAATAAGCATCTTTGATGTCGATCGCGGCTAACCAATCCTCCCCTTGTAGGGCAGTGGCCACCGATCGGATCGACTCCATCGGAAAGTCCTGATATACAGGAATTTGTATAGCCCTTTTAGAATTAATATGCTCCCGTCCGCGTTTGCTTCGGGACTGTAAAGAGGTTTGAGTAAAACCCGAACCCTCATTCTTCCAGGGGAACCTCCATAATTACTCCTTGGAGCAATAGTTGTTCTAGTGCCAACAGGAGGGACTCTCTCTTCCGGGGATCCCTTGGCACGTTTGACCTCAAAAATGGGAAGGAGGAAAGTCTTTTAATTCAATCTTATTTTATTATATTATATGCAAGAGAAAGACAGAAAAAGACACACTTCGTCTTAAACATTACAAACAGTGATAGGATACACCATCGACAGGTATCATGTATGGCAAAACAAAGCAGGGCTAAGTTACACATATAAGGATTGAGCACCTGTGTAGGAGGACCTCCGTGGGATTTTTGTAATATCAGTCCCTGTACAAGAATAAATGAGGTAAGGAAACCTTTATCTGTATTTCTGCAAAGGGGATCCTAGGTCCTCCGTATGCAACTTATCAGATGAGATTATACACAAATCTGTTTGGAGAATATGACGTAGGGTCACTCATTGGGTTATTGGCATTAAGTAGATCGAAGCCCTGGTACGTTTTCTCACTGTATTCCTAGAGGTGTAATTAGATATAGAGAAAAGAAAAAAAGAATCAGGGTCAGGGGCAGATAGAAGGGGACAATTAGGTAGGGGACAGGAATCAGAATCCCAATCACTCCATCACGGTCCCACGGCGGACCCGTCCAGGTCACGTCCCGCCCAGGACACAAACTCAGAGGAGTATCGGAACACGGACCACGAAGTCCATGTGAGAGAGAACTGTTCACTTTTACCACTTTCCTCCGCCAGCAAGCGTTCCAGGTCTCTAATGTGGTCCACCTCAACAGCCCAATCTCCCAGGGAAGGCATGGTTGTCGATCTCCAATGACGGGGAATCACTATTCTGGCCGCCGCCAAGAAGTGTCGCAATACATCATTTCTGATGGATTTAAATTACCCCGGGATTATAGACAGGAGGGCCACCTCAGGTGAAGGCTGGATAGAGGTCGCCATCAGTTTGCAGTAAAGTGTGAAAATTCGCTGCCAGAACCTCCGCACAGGAGGGCACTCCCACCAGATGTGGAGCATGGTTCCCCGGGAGTCGAGACACCGCCAGCAGTCATCCGACACTTCCGGATTGAAGTGATGAATAGATGATGGACATCTGTACCATCTCGTTATTAGTTTAAACCCCTTCTCCTGGGTCTTAGTGGCTAGGGATAATTTGTGAGTGAGGATGAAACATTTTTGCCAGTCAATAGGGGAGATAGGGTGATGCAGATCTGTCTCCCAGGCCACCGTGTACGGTGGAAGGTCAGGGGAGTGGATATCGAGCAGAATGGAGTACAGTTGAGATACAACATGTGTTGGAGGCTCCACCTGCATGAGCAGTTCCTCGAATCTCGTCAGTTCAGCAAGAATGTCTGTAATAGACGGGAAAGTCCGGATGTAGGAGATAGTCTGTTGCCTCTGAAGCCACTGCATGGGGTGACGGGGGGTCGGACCGGCAGGGGTATCTGACCGTAAAGTGGGGTCTGCACGAAGGACCTGGGCAAGTCGTCTATGATCCTCCTTTCGCCATGGTCCGAATCTTGTTACAGACATAGCTGGTGGAAAGGCCGGTGTCCCAAAGAAGGGAGTCATAGGCCCCATGTGGTTTGACAAGCCCCTTCTGGACAACATGCGGTCCCAGATCCGAATCGTTTGACGGGTAAGGTCATTGAGAGGGCCTGAACCCCCCCGGACCGTGGGCAAGGTCCACGGGAGAGTGGAGAGTTCAATTGGGTTCATGTGGCCTTCTAATTGGACCCAAAGTTTGGTGGAAGAGTGGTGAAACCAGTCTAATATGCGGGTAAGCACCGCTGCTTTATGGTATAGGGAGGCAATTGGGGCTCCGGCCCCCCCCCGAGCCTTTGGGAGAGACAGTGTTTCATACCGTATCCTTGGACGGGCCGCATTCCAAATAAATTTGGAAAACAGCTGGCGTATTTTCTTGAAGTACGAGTTGGGTATGTGAATAGGGATGGTCTGAAACAAATATAAGAACCTAGGGAGAACGTCCATTTTCAGGGCATTCACTCTACCCAGCCAAGAGAGCTGTTTGGACGCATAGTTGGTTAAATCTGCTTGGGTCCTAAGGAGTAGGGGGGCAAAATTCAGGGAAAAAAGTTGGGAAGCATCCGCCGGTATTTGAATTCCGAGATACCTTATGGAGGGGGAACCAGTTTTGAAGGAGAAAGTAGACGCTAGTCGTCGTAGGGCCGATGTGGGCAGAGATATGTTAAGGATTTCCGATTTATTGTAGTTAACCTTGAAGTTGCTAACTTCTCCAAATTTCTGAAACTCCTGCAATACCGAGGGCAAAGATGTGTGTGGATGTGTCACGAACAAGAGCAGATCATCTGCAAAAAGAGCGAGTTTCGTATGTGTGGGCCCGACTGTTATGCCGTGGATAGAGGGATTGTTACGTAGAGCAGTAGCCAAATGTTCCATAGTGAGAACATACAGGAGGGGGGATAGTGGGCATCCCTGTCGTGTCCTGTTGGATACAGAAAAGGCTGGAGAAAGCGAGCCATTCAGTCTAATCCTAGCATACGGAGAGGAGTAAAGGGACATTATTCTCGCCATCATATTAGTTCCCACACCTATTTGTTGCAGGGATAATCGAAGGAACTGCCAGTCGACTCGGTCGAATGCCTTCTCGGCATCGACTGTTAAGAGGCATAGTGGGATATCGTGGGACCGGGCATAGTTGGTTAGAAGAAGGGTCTTCAGGGTGTTATCTCTAGCCTCACGGCCACTCACAAAGCCGACCTGGTCTAAGTGTATTATCCCAGGCAACAACGGTTGTATTCTATTGGCTAGAATTTTAGCAAAGACTTTCAGATCGACCCCAATCAAAGATCGGCCTGTAGCTTGCACATAGAGTAGGGTCTTTGCCTGGCTTTGGGATGAGGGATATGTGGGCCTCAAGTGTTTGTGAGGGGAACAAGGAGCCCTCCGACAAAGAGTTGAACATCTTAGTTAGAAAAGGTGTGAGGAGGGCGGCAAAAAGTTTGTAAAACTTAGGAGTGAAGCCGTCTGGGCCCGGGCTCTTTCCACTCGGCGTACCCGCTATGGCTTTGGCAACCTCCTCTTCTGTGATTGAGACTTCCAGATCAGCGATGATGTCATCATCTAATGTGGGGAGCGCGGTTTCTGAGATATATGACACCTGGTCTTCCACCCTGGAAGAAGGGGAACCAGTCCCGTGAGTCTTAGATATATTGTACAGGGACTGGTAGAAGTCTCTGAATTCCTCTGCCATCTTAGTGGGTGAGGAGACCAATTCTCCCTGTGCCCCCCGAATATGAGGCACAAAGGTGGAAGTCGCTTTTGGGTGCAGGGCGCGAGCCAATGGCCTACCACATTTATCTCGAAACTTATATTGATGGAAAGCGAGCTTATCTGCATATGTGCGTGCAGAGGCTTCATAAAGCTCTCTGAGTTGTGATCGCGCCTTAGAAACATCCGCCAGTGTTGTCACTGTCGGGGATCGCTTGTGTTCAGTTTCTAAGTTCCTAAGCTTTTGGTTTGCTGCCTCAATGGCGGCTGAGCGCTCCTTTTTAAGACGCGTACCCATTTGGATAAAGGCACCTCGTAGAACCGCCTTCAGTGCCTCCCACTGAAAGGGCAACGATGTCGTATCTGAAGCGTGGTCCGCAAAAAAATTAGATATTGTATCCGAAACCCTTTTCACACATTCTGGATTCGTAAGCAACGAATCGTTCAAGCGCCATGACCACTCCCTATTCGGAGTGGAGGGGAGCGAGAACGTCATATGTATAGGAGAGTGGTCAGACCAGACCATTGGGTCTATGGTGCAGTCCGGGGACCAGTCTAGACAGCTATGGTCACTCATTAGGTAGTCTATGCGACTATAGGTGTGATGGACATGGGAGAAGTGGGTATAGTTGCGGGCCGTGGGGTGCAACACCCTCCAAACATCCACTAGACGCAGATCATAAAATGCCCGTTTTAGAGCCCTCAGTTTGGGGAAGGAGATACACGATCGCGAGGTGGAGGAATCTAAAAGTGGTTCAAGAGGGGTGTTAAAATCTCCCCCCAGTACGAGCTTACCCTCCATGAATCCCGACAGAACCCTCAAGTATTGTAACGCGGCCGATACTTGGTTAATATTAGGGAGGTAAATGTTGGCTACCGTAAATTTGGTACCCCATAACATGAATTTCACAAACACATACCTCCCCTGTGGGTCCGAGAGATGATCAAGTACCTCTATAGGGAGCGTCTTATGAAAAGCCACAGACACTCCCCTGGCTTTCTGGGTTGGGCTAGTGCTGTGGAACCACCTGTTGAAATATCTGCTGGAGCAGGAAGGGGTGGAGGCAGAGTGAAAATGTGTCTCCTGGAGAAGAAGCACATTGACCTGGCGTTTGTGCATTTGATACAGGATTTGTCCTCTTTTGGTGGCAATATTAAGCCCATTGACATTGTAGGAACAGAATTGTAGCCTAGGGCGAGAGATCACCGTGTGAGCCATGACGGAGCGACAGGGGGGGAGGGTGAGGGGAGGTGAGAGAGAAATAAGGAAAGAAACAGAAAAGGGGGAAAACACAGCAGGGGAGGAAGAGAGGAGGTAGAGCGATGTGGGGAAGAGATTGAACAGAGAGAGCACCTGGGGAAGGTGGCTCAAAAATACTAAAGTGTGCGCAAAAACGTAACACTTCGTGAAATATCACGTAGTAGGCACGAACTGTGCCAATCCTATTTAGGGGGAGAGAACGGGATTAGAACAGCTGAGTTGTGTTCCCGACAACCTAGCAGGCATAAATAACATAACTGTAAAGTAACACACCCAATGACCGTGGTATTTAAAGCTTACCTGTCTAGTCACTAAAGAGCAATGTCAGATTAAATACCATTGGTACGCTTGAGTACAATAAACAATCAAAAATGACATAAAAAAGAAAAAAGAACATCAGTGAAGAACAAGGTGTATACAAACTGGTGGCAAGATAAAGGCACAGGTATTCCCGCGTAATCATGCGGGGGTAGGAAACATCAATTGCTACATTTATAGCAGCATTAACTATGATTGTCATCACGGCTCAGCTCAGATATCTGTGTAAACGCACAGAAGGTGTCAGTGCCAAGGTCAGCCAGTTTCAAGCCCCCAGGACATAAATGCCCAGAGCCCAAGGGAAGACCCGGAGGTCCCCGGACGAGCCAAAGGGCTATGTCCGGGAAACCCCAAGCCAACCCGCAGAGCCAGAGCCGTGAGAGAACATATCAACATCACTGGCCGCTTTTCCAGAACCCCATCAAGTACAACCGCACCAGCCGAGGGCAGCGAAGTGCTTTTCGAGCCATGTGAGACAACTAAACCGTCAGCAGCATTTAAATAGCAACGTTAGCAAGAGTCAGTGGGCTGAGAGTGCAAGTACACTGTGAAGACATAACAAAACAGGGAAAACAGAAGGTGGACCTGGCCGGAGTCTCATAAAAGAGCTGTATCCACCTAGTAAGTAAAAGGACATAGCAGAAAGAACCATTTCAGGTCTCAGACGACAGAGTCCGGATCAGTCCTCTGGTGACGTGGCTCGCCGCTCTCTAGGACCAGAAGGTACCGATCTAGACTGAGGGCGTCCTCGACGTTGCAGAGGAGGGCCCGGTAGCCGCTGACGGTCATCTGGGGGGTCCAACCAGTTCGGGACGACAACAGGGTCCCGGCTCAGGAACAGGAAGAAGGCAGGAAGCTGGTCCGGGTCTGAGAGGACAAATTTGTGGTTATCTTCCCGGGTCACTTTGATGCTGAATGGGTGACCCCAAGTGTACGTGGCGCCTACTTGGCGAAGCAAGTCCAGCAGAGGGCGGACCATTCGCCGCATGTACAGCGTGTTGCGGGAAAGGTCCGGATAGAGGTGTATAGATGATCCGTGAAAGTCTAGTGGCCCCAGGCGCCAGGCCTTGCGCAAAATCTCCTCCTTTAGGGTATAGTAGTGCACCCGGCAGAGGACGTCACGAGGGCGGTCCCTGCGATCCCCTCCTATGCCTCCCACTCTATGTACTCTGTCCAATTCAATGGGAGATGTAACTTCCCTGCCCAGGACCTGGTTAAGGATAGCAATGACAGTGGGTTTGAGATCAGTACCTGAGGTCGCCTCCGGGACCCCCTGCAGCCGGATGTTGTTCCTGCGACTCCGGTTCTCACTATCTTCTATCCGGAGCTGGTGTTGCCTTAGACGGGAGAGATGAGCCGTAGATGCATTTTCAAGCGCCGTTATGCGGGCTGAGTGGTCTTCTTGGGTGGTGACCATAGCAGAAACCGTGACCTCAGACGCGGAGACCCGTTGTTTGAGGGCATTTAGTTCAACATGGAGAGAAGTTTCCATTTTGGAAGCCCAGGAATCAAAGTCAGCTCGGAAGGCAGACAGTATGGCAGTGGATGTGGCGCCTGGGGAAAGCGTCTCTGCTGAGACAGTGCCCTCGCCACGGGCAGTGGGATCCATCAGAGGAGTCGGGTGTGTACCCGGGCCGGTCCCACTGGCAGAGGAAGCTGCTGCAGTCGGGGGAGGAGGTTGTGATCTGCCTGAGGCTCGGGTTGACGAAGGTTTATCCTTCCCTGTACGGGAGTCCTGCGATGTTGTGCGTAGCAGGTACCGTTGAATAGTACCTTGTTGCAGTTCAGCGGAGTCATCAGAGGTAGAGCTGGAAGCCGCCATCAGCCGGTTGGGCGTGATTGGGTGGGAACGTAGCCTGCGGTCGTCGGGAGAGCACAGAGCTCAGCGGTGCATGTCTTCAGCCCTCCATCCTCAGCCACGCATCATCAAAGGTGGAACGGATGAGCAGAGGATGCGACCCGTGTTGCAAATGGGGATCAGTGCTTACTGTGATGTTACTGTCCTTTTGGAGTGCCTGTGCATGTGCTGTAGCACAGCGACACGGCAGTTTAGGCAGTACCGGTGGCCGAGGAGGGAGTGGATGGAGGTCAGTGGTAAGAGTTGAGAGTTAGCACTGAGTCCGGGTGGAGCAAGATGGCCGCTACACTTCTTGGCAGTGTGTGACTGGAGGAGTGCGGGGAGGGCGAGATGGATGAGGTATAGGCTCAGCTGCCCCGTAGGCCAGAATAGCCAGGATTTGATGTATAGGGTGAAGCAGGTTGAAGTGGGCAGGGGGGGGACCCAGCAGCACTATGGTCGGGTGTAGCAAGATGGCCGCCCCTTAAGCCTATGGGATCAGGGCTCCCACCAGGTACTCCCGTCTGCCAGCCAGGGGGGGGATTAGCCTAGGTCTAATGTCCTGTATTTCACCCCTGCCCCGCTTACCCTGTGTGGGATGGTCCTTCCTGCTGGATGCTGCGTTGGGTGTAGTGGGAGCAGCAAGATGGCCGCCGACTTCCAGAGGTAGGCCGGAGCCGCGGACTTTCCTAAGGCTGGCCGCCGCGGGTGTGTGAGGCCGAACGTTCCGGGATCTCTCAGGCAGCTAGCTCCATCCAGTGCAGGCACAGGTGTGGCCGAGCCTCTCGCCGTAAACCCCGCCGACCGCGGCACTCCAGGCCGGAGGATGCAGATGTTATTGTAGGCCGCAAGATGGCTGTCAGGCTCCGGAGCCGACCACGGGCCAGGAAGAAGACCGAGGGGGCTCCTTACTGTACAGACACCCCCATCCAAGCCTGGATGGAGACGCAGGGTGTCCTGTGGGTATCCGTAGACCCCCTGGGAGGTGTTGGAGGCTTTGTGGGCCCCAAGATGGCGTTGGGCCCGAGCTGCATGGAACTGGCCTGGCAAGTTCTGGACGGCCGGCCCAAAGTCAAAAATGTACACCGGATTGCAGGTAGGAGACCCTCAGGAGCAATGGGGGTAGATTTGGAGTATCATCCAAGTAATATGTAGCGAGGATGGCTATGGATGGAAGGTATCAGGAGGAAAGTCTTTTAACTCCAAACTGTATCCCAAACATACTGCGGAGAGCACCTATCTGTCTTGATCGTGTCCCGCCAGGTCTCTTGCGAACAACTGGAGTCCTCCCCCCACCCGACTGAGTGGGGGCAACCCTTCAATGAATTTAACTTTGGGGGAGGTTTTGTACCTCCCCTGACCCAGGGTTTCTCATTACCCTGCTATTGTCCCTGTTTTTTACCCCCGGGAATTGACCGAGGAGGCCGTCGGAACTGTTACACAGCCGATGCCCCAGGGACTGGAGAAGCAGGCCTCTTAAAGAGGGACCTCTAACTCTGTTTTTAACCGGCAAGAGCGTATTTTTACCGCTGGAAATTTTCTGGATATATTTGTCCAGGTTTTCCCTGAATAAGCGTTCACCATGAAATGGGAAGCTAACCAGCCATTCTTTACAGGGAGCTTCAGCAGACCAGTTTTTGAGCCATAGAAGCCTACGCATATGTACTATAGACAGCGTAAGGCGGGAGGCCTGATGGACTGAATCCTTTATGGCGTCAACCGCAAAGCCTAAGGCTCTAGGTAGATCAGCTAGGGCAAGGCCTGCTGATCTGTCAAGTCCCTCAAGACCTGTTTCAACTGATCCTTCACTGCTTAGCAGACCTCACTGCTGGTTGTGTCACCAAGCTTGCTGTAGAAAGAAGCAGATTTTCATAAGGACTCCAATCTTTTATCTATTGGGTTCTTGAACATTTGGACATTATCCATTGGACATGTCAGTGATTTATACATACAAGAGATGGCTGTGTCCACTGTAGGGACCTTCCATTTTTTGATGAACTTATCCTCCATGGGATAGACCACCGGAAATCTCTTGGGGGAATAAATATTTTCTCAGGACGTTCCCAATCCTGGTAAATGAGCCCTTTCAGTAAAGGGTGAAGTGGAAAAGAACAGACAGTCTGGGGGCTTCTAGTGACCCCAACGAGGATACAGTAGTGGTTGATGGTTCCGCAAGGTGCATTTTTAAATGATGATCGGACCATGTTAGTCAGAGACTGAACCCATAATCTTTCAGCTTGAGATGCTGAGAAAAGGTTCCCCCACTGTTGATTCCTCTATAACAGAATCAACCTTATCCTGATCCCCTTCAGGCAGGTCGATCCCTGTATGGGACTGTTGCTCTGCTAACAGGCACTCTGAAGGAGGAGACGGAGATCGGGCATGCTTTCCCTGACAGGGAGGCAGCGATCAATGTTGACAATCTCTCTTCTAATCCTCCCAGAGCTGAGGAAAAAACCTCCTCTGTTACATACACAGGAGCAGGTGAACTGAGGACAGCCACAGTACCAAGTACCCCTGCGGGGTCTCTACGGTCACTTACCTCTGAACTTCAGGGGAGACTGGTGCAGCAGAAGCATGCCCAAGATCCTCAGAGCCCGATGAGACCCCCTTCGCTTCCTGGAAGATTCAGTTCCGGAGCTTCTGGACGGCATATTCCTAAGCCTAAAGCTGAGGTATTCCAGCCGTAATACACCACTTTTACTGAGAATAGTCTAGCACAATTGCTGCTATATCACAGTTGGTGTCTACTAAAGTGCCTTTCTAGGGTATGCCTTTATCAACCGCCTCTGTGTGCCTTTATACTGTTGCTAGCTCTGTCTGTGCACTTCAATAGCCAGCTATAATGTGCTTTAAAACACGCTGGACGCCCGCACATGCGCAGTAGCGCCGCGGCGCACACCTGAGCGTCATCCACCCGCTCCGCCCCTTTTTCCAGATCGCCTCTATATATATATATATATATATATATATATATATATATATATATATATATATATAGAGGCGCGTGCACGCGCACGTGCGCCTTCAGCACCTTTTTTGAAAACAATAAGGAGCTAGATGGGAGCCAGGGTCCCTTTGCCGCAGGGCCCGGGGATGGATGAGCGCAGCAACAGGGCAGAGGAGACAGCTTCCCAGCAGAGAACATACCAACTGCCTGGATTTGATTCTGGAAGAAAAAAATCCACATTACAAGAAAAAGAACCATAGCGGCCTCTAGTGTCTAACACAGGTCTTACATATTATTATTTTTTTTTTTTTTTTTTCCTTGCCTACTATTATTTTTTTTTACATTTTCTCAGTAGTAACAGGCATACACAGAATATTAGCGGGAATACCTTAGGTAACAGGCAGAAAGACAAAATAGGCTTGGGGGTCCCTCAATAGAACCAAGTTCCCGAGGGCCCCCACTTACCTTTTCCTCGCCGCAGGACTTTGTTTGGTCCACAGAAGCCCAAACTTCACCTATCACGGCAGGCATTGTAATCAAACCTTCAGGGACCGGGTTCCCAAGGATTCCACTCCCCTGGACCTGTATAGCACCCTGCACAGAAAACATCTTGGTCGTGGGTATGACCAGAGCTCTGGATCCCAGGGTCCAGCCCTCCTAAGAGAGGCATTACAGGCAAAACCTTGCTCTTCTCTGCAAGGCCCGGGTACCGACCGTTTAGCTATGAAGCTTTTTTGGTCGGATCCGGAATAGCTTACTGAGGCCCAAAAGAACCTGTATGCAAGCTCAGTGAAAAACACATGTTACTTCTTGGCCAACACCTTAGACACTGGCAAAAAACTGAGGTGCTCCCGGATGGGAGGGGCTTATATAGGGGAGGGTACTTCCGGTTTTGGAAGTTGCCAGTGCCAGCACCTGAAGGTATCTATATAACCCATTAGTAATGACTATGTCGCTCTGTGTCCCGTGATGTACGAGAAAGAAAGGGCAAAAAGTTCCCCACTAAACCTAAGAGGGACCAAAAAAGATTTTTTCGAGGCCCCCAGGGTAGAAATCGTTTCTCGAGCAAGAAGCCTGCCGGTAATAGGAAGTGGGGCGTTGGAAAGGATAAGCAAAAAGGAGGTATCCTCTTTTCCAACCAAAAGTCAAATGAAAAAGACTTTAAGTGACGTAAGGGTAGGGGGAAGACTTTCCCAATTCCTTTCCAGGTGGGAGAGTATTACCCAGAGCCCTCATATTCTCAACATTATAAAAGAGGGCTACAGGCTGGAGTTTCTTCATCCCCCCCCTCAAAGTTCCTAGTAACGCATCTCCCCAGGGACCCCCTCAAGGCAGCAGGTCTTCTGCAAAACATTTCAGAACTAGCAGAACAGGGAGTTGTAGTCCCGGTACCTGCGGGACAACGCGGACTGGGGGTCTACTCCCACATCTTCGTCGTCCCAAAGCCGTCAGGCAAGTACCGGTTGATAATAAACTTGAGACCCCTGAATACCTCCTTGCGTCACAAGAAATTTCGCATGGAAAGCATATACACCCTCAGAAGACTCCTTCTGAAGGAGGTATACATGGTAACGATCGACTTAAAGGACGCCTACCTTCACGTCCCGATCTTTCCAGGACATCAAGCCTTCCTCAGATTCGCAATCGGGTCTCCTCAGGGGATTCAACACTGGCAGTTTGCTGCCCTCCCCTTTGGACTGGCTTCCAGCCCAAGGGTATTTACAAAAATCGTAGCAGAGGTGGTTGCCTTCCTACACCTAGAGGGTATAACGATAGTCCCTTATCTCGACGACCTTTTACTTTACAACCAGAGTCGAGATGTCCTCCTCACAGACCTGGCCAAGGTTGTGAGTACCTTGGAATCCCTGGGTTGGATCATCAACCGAGAGAAGTCCTTGATGATCCCGGACCAAAGAAAGATTTACCTGGGTTTCCTGATAGACTCCTTACAAAGGAAGCTTTGTTTACCCCAGGAGAAGGTCCAGGGCCTCATAACAGCGGTCAGGTCTCTGTTGGAGGTAAGGGAGTCCTCTTTCAGAGGCATCATGAGGGTACTGGGTCTAATGACCTCTTGTATACCTGCGGTTCCGTGGGCTCAGCTCCACTCCAGACTCCTCCAACAATTCCTCTTATCCTCCTGGGACGGAACAAGAGGAACATTAGACCACAGAATCTCCATCCCAGAGGTAGTAAAGGACTCTCTGAGCTGGTGGCTTCTTCCTCAGAAGTTGCAGGTGGGTCATCTATGGACTCAGACAGACCCCCTCAGGATAACGACGGACGCAAGCTCCTGGGGTTGGGGGGCCCACTTAGGAGAGCTCCGAGCCCAGGGTTCCTGGAATCAGGATCAGAAACATGCCTCCTCAAACTTCCGGGAATTATTGGCGGTCGGGGAGGCCCTAAAAGCGTTCGAGGAAAGGATCCGAGACCGGGAGGTCCAGATCCTCTCCGACAATGCGACCACGGTGGCCTTCATAAATCATCAGGGGGGAACCAGGTCTCCCTCCCTGCTGACCTTGTCTCTAGGGATTCTGGGCTGGGCAGAGCTTCGGATTGCCTCTATTACGGCAGTACACATAAAGGGAAGGTACAACATAGAGGCGGACTATCTAAGCCGTCATCGGATTCTCCAGGGGGAATGGGAGCTGAACCCAGAGGTGTTCAACCTGGTGTGCCAACATTTTGGAAGGCCAGAAATAGACCTCTTTGCCCGCAAGGAGAACAGGAGAGTAAGAAGATTCTTTTCCCTGTCCCGGGAGTGGGGCTCAGGGGGGGTGGATGCACTGGCTCAGGTATGGAGTTTTCACCTGGCTTATGCTCTTCCCCCTCTGAGTCTCATTCCAAGAGTCCTACAAAAACTAGGTCTCTCAGAGACCAGACTCATTCTAATTGCTCCTTGGTGGCCCAAGAGAGCCTGGTTTCCCGCTCTACAGAACTGGTCCGTAGCACCTCCCCTCCATCTTCCAGTTCGGGTGGACCTTCTTCGGCAGGGACCAGTCTTTCACCCAGATCCCAGCTTCTTCAAGCTGACGGCCTGGTGCTTGAGAGGCAGAACCTGCGGGAGAGGGGATGTTCCGAGAGAGTGATTAACACTCTCCTCTCAAGTAGAAAAGAAGTCACCAGACGTATCTACAGGAAGGTGTGGGGAGTCTTCTCTCACTGGTGTCTAGTGAGAAAGGTATCCCAGCAAGAAACTTCGGTCATCCTGGACTTTCTCCAGGATGGCGCCGACTTAGGTCTCGCTACCAAGACTCTAAGAGTACAGGTAGCAGCCTTATCGTATTTTTTGGACAAAAGGTTATCACTGGACCCTCTAGTTAAAAGATTTCTAATGGCCAGGGATAGATTGTCCCCGGTGCGGATCTCTAGAGTCCCGCCCTGGGACCTTACGTTAGTTTTGGAACAATTAACTAAGGCTCCGTTTGAGCCACGAGAAGATATTTCAGTTAAATTACTGACATTTAAGTTTGCTTTTCTTCTGGCAATTACTACAGCCAGAAGAATAGGCGATATGCAGGCTCTGACGATTAAAGAGCCTTTCCTTAGTTTATTCGAGGACAGAGTTATTCTTAGGCAGGACCCCCTGTACCTCCCTAAGGTAGTGTCAAAGTTTCATAGATCACAAGAAATTATTCTTCCTTCCTTTTGTTCAAATCCACAAAATGAAAGAGAGGCCTCCTTTCATTGTCTGGATGTCAGACGGTGTCTGCTAGCTTATCTGGATAGAGTGGGTGAATTTAGGAAATCCAGCCATTTACTAATTAATTTTTTTGGACAGAAAAAGGGCCAACAGGCATCTAGAGCATCCATATCTAGATGGATCAGACAGACAATCTCCATAGCTTATGACCAGGCTGGTAAGACAGCCCCGAAAGTTAAAGCTCATTCTACTCGCTCTTTGGCAACCTCCTGGGCAGAAAGAGCCGGAGCTTCGGTGGAACAGATCTGTAAAGCGGCGACTTGGTCAAGCCAGAATACATTCCTAAGGCATTACAGAGTGGAGTTGCTGTCACCTCAGGACCTGTCCTTTGGTAGAAAGGTCCTGCAAGCAGTCGTCCCACCCTAAGGTAGGCCTGAAGCTACTTGCTTCTCTCTCATTGTGCCGTCCTGGAAGACGACTTGAGAAAGTGACCAGTTACACTTACCGGTAACGGTGTTTCTGGGAAGTCTTCCAGGACGGCAGGCCTACTTCCCACCGCTTTGGTCGATACATTGGTTTGTATAGAGTTATTTGGGTGTGTGTTTTCTCTCTCGTGCACTGGTGTGGGTCTGTACTTTATCATAACTGAGGAGCACGGGGAGGGGCGGGTGCTTTAACCTCTTTGAATTGATTGTGTTTCCTGTCAGGTGGAGCCAGTCATCTCTCATTGTGCCGTCCTGGAAGACTTCCCAGAAACACCGTTACCGGTAAGTGTAACTGGTCACTTTTATATGAAATCTACATTTTATAGATTTTCTGGAAGCCAAGCACCTGGCATTTTCAGAAGATCATTTTTGGAATTTCACCTTCATATTTTGGTTATTAACGTATGGTGGAGCTGCGCAATTAATTGTTAAAGAATCTAGATCACAATTCTACCCCCCCCCCCCCCCTCGCGATCCTAACACAGCATTTTCCTTATTCAGTGCAGAGTTCTCTGCTCACAGCTGAAAGCTGTCAAAAAAATAAAAACAGGCATCCTGCCAAGTTTAGCTTAGGCGGAGATAAAGAGAAACATTGTAACAATTTTAGTTCTTTAGAATTTAGATCAAAGGAATGAACTTCGGTCTGTAAATGAGGTCAGTTTAATCACTTAAAGACTAAACCTTTTTCTGACACTTGATGCTTACAAATTAAAATCCAGTATTTTTTGCTAGAAAATTACTTAGAACCCCCAAACATTATATATAATATATATATAATTATATTATATTTTTTTAGCAGAGACCCTACAGAATAAAATGACTGTTGTTGCAATATTTTATTTCACACTGTATTTGCGCAGCGGTCTTTTAACCACTTCAGCCCGGACCATTTCGCTGGCCAAAGAAAAGAGCACTTTTTGCAATTCGGCACTGCGTCGCTTTAACTGACAATTGTGCGACGTGGCTCCCAAACAAAATTGACGTCCTTTTTTTCCCACAAATAGAGCTTTCCTTTGGTTGTATTTGATCACCTCCTGTTTTTATTTTTTGTTCTATAAACAAAAATAGAGCGACAATTTAAAAAAAAATGCAATATTTTTTGCTATAATAAATATCCCCAAAAAATCTATAAACAAACAAAAAATTTGCACAGTTTAGGCTGATACGTATTCTTCTACATATTTTTGGTAAAAAAGTATAAGCGTATATTGATGGGTTTGCGCAAAAGTTATAGCATCTACAAAATAGGGGATAGTTTTATGGCATTTTTATAAAAAAATGTTTTTACTAGTAATGGCGGCGATCTGCGTTTTTTTTTAATTTTAATTTTTTATCGTGACTGCGACTTTATGGCAGACACATCGGACACTTTTGACACATTTTTGGGACCATTGTCATTTTTACAGCGATCAGTGCTATAAAAATGCACTGATTACTGTGAAAATGACACTGGCAGTGAAGGGGTTAACCACTAGGTGGCGCTGAAGGGGTTAAGTGTGTCCTAGGGAGTGATTCTAACTGTTAGGGGGGGTGGGCTGTGTGTGACACGACACTGATCACCGCTTCCGATTACAGGGAGCTGTGATGAGTGTCCTGTCACTAGTAAGACTGCGAAAATCCTTGTTTACATCAGTATTTCCCCGTTCTTCCTCTCCGTGAGACGATCATGGGTATCCCCGCAGACATCGAGTCTGCGGGACCCGCGGTCGGACTTACGGAGCTTCTTAAAGGGGACGTATATATACGTCCATCTGCCTGCCCGTGCCATTCTGCCGACGTATATCGTTGTGCGATGGTCGGGAAGCAGTTAAACTTAATTTTTGGGGAAAAAATACACTTAAATTAATTTAAAAAAAAGGCTAAACAGTAAAGTTTGCCCAATTTTTGTATATAATGTGAAAGATGATGTTACGCCACGAAAATCGTGATCTTTATTCCAAGCAAAAAAAATTGTGATTCTCATTTTGGCCAGAATCGTGCAGCTCTAACGTCAGGGTCTTTTAATGTTGATTGGACCCTGGGCAAACATTTTCTTGGGGAGGCCCCCCCCCCATGCAATTTTTCTCTCCACCTGCTCTGAGACATACAATAAATATCAGCTAGACTTAAAATCAGTTTACTGTATCAGATCAGGCAGTGATTGTAATTGGTTACCAAAGGTTACAGCATATCATTGCCTCTTTTTGACTGGTTGCTAGAGGTTACAGCACACATTACGGCTCACTGATTAGTTGCTAGAGGTTACAGCACATGATTTCTTCTTGTTGACTGGTTGCTAGAGGTTACAGCACACATTACGGCTCACTGATTAGTTGCTAGAGGTTACAGCACACATTACGGCTCACTGATTAGTTGCTAGAGGTTACAGCACATGATTTCTTCTTGTTGATTGGTTGCTAGAGGTTACTGTACAGTAATACTGCTCACTGATTGGTTGCTTAAGGTTACATCACATCATCTCTTCACTGCAGAGGGGCATGATATACATATGAATGCTGCCAGCCTCAGCTATTTACATATCAATACCGCCACTATTTACATATGAATGCTCACGTTATTTACATATGAATGACGGTTATTTACATGTAAACACAGGGTCTGCAGGTGAGTCATCTGTACACAACAATAGGGCAGAGCTGGGCAGCATTAGTAGCATTAGTAGCAGCACCTCAAACTGAGATGTCAGGACACAGCACAGGACTAAAACTTCAAGGGACAAGGGAATTTAAACTGGGATAGTTGGCAAGTATGAGGCAGCTGCTTTGGGCCCCACAACAATGACAGGGCCCAGGGCAGCTGCCCCTTTTGCCCTGCCTTAAACACGGCCCTGTCTAACGTATGGGCATTGTAGAATTGCAGTGCTTTTACATCTCTTCTCTTGTATTGTTCAGGTACCTGGAGGGCCGAGTGTTTGTGGTAGAAGTACTTCCAGACAGCCAGGCTGAAGTAGATGAAGTCGTTCTTGCAGGAGATGTTATTGATGAAATTAATGGAGTCTCGCTACGTCATGCATATAATGGACAGGTGAGGATTATGGGATTAGTCTGATTAATGCAATGTGAGCATTCTAAGCATTGTGTGGCAGTGGTACCCATTTCTCTTATTTCATGACCCTTATGGTAGACTTTTGTTCCAATTATACAAGGCACAATCGGCATTATTAGACCTCATGCACATGGGTGCAGGAAAAGTTTCAAAATGCTCACCGTTGCTCAACCCTGGATGTCTTTGATTTTGGTGTGCAGATGGATGGTGCTTACAGTGTTTAAATTGCACACAATCCATGTACAGGGATTTGCTCAATGGGAAAGTTTAAAGTGTATACCTGTGTACAGCTAGCGTACAGTCATTGTGGAAACACACTTGCAATTTATGTTGTATGGCTTTGGCATAAACTGCTCTTGTGTAGTCCATGTTGACCACATACAGTCAGGTCCATAAATATTGGGACATCGACACAATTCTAATCTTTTTGCCAAACAACATCTAAAAAAAGCCTTCACAGTTCTGGAACAACATCCTATGGACAGATGAGACCAAGATCAACTTGTACCAGAGTGATGGGAAGAGAAGAGTATGGAGAAGGAAAGGAACTGCTCATGATCCAAAGCATACCACCCCATCAGTGAAGCATGGTGGTGGTAGTGTCATGGCATGGGACCTGAATCCGATTGAGCAAGCATTTCACTTGCTGAAGACAAAACTGAAGGGAAAATGCCCCAAGAACAAGCAGGAACTGAAGACAGTTGCAGTAGAGGCCTGGCAGAGCATCACCAGGGATGAAACCCAGCATCTGGTGATGTCTATGTGTTCCAGACTTTAGGCTGTAATTGAAAGTATTAAAAAGTGAAAGTTTGATTTATGATTGATAATCTGTCCCATTACTTTTGGTTCCTTTAAAAAGTGGGAGGCACATATACAAACTGTTGTAATTCCTACACCGTTCACCTGATTTGGATGTAAATACCCTCCAATTAAAGCTGAAAGTCTGCAGTTGAAGCACATCTTGTTTGTTTCATTTCAAATCCATTGTAGTGGTGTATAGAGCCAAAAAGATTAGAATTGTGTCAATGTCTCAATATTTATGGACCTGACTGTACTTCCACTAGGTAATGGCAGGTGCAATCTGATTGAGTCATATTGTAATTGAATGTTATTAAAAATTACCTTTCCCTTTCAATCTGCAGCTCTGTAATTTTCTGAAAATGCAATATTGATACCTGGAGGGGTTCTGTACACAGAATGTATACAGAACGCCCCCCAGATATATCATTTCCTGCTCTTGTGATTTGGCTCACAATTTTCCCATAAGTCTGCACTAAGATACAAGTCAGATTTCAGGCATCCCCTGCAAGAAAATTTTCATTTTTGGTGAGATACTTTCAATAGGAAATAAGGATGCAGGCACAGCAGCTTTCCTCATTAGAGCCCTGCAGGTGCAGCAGCTGATTGATAATTATGAAACCACTCCCATTAGATTCACTTTCTCACTTGGACCCAGACAAACACACAGGGGATTCTTCAAAATAAAAAAAGGTAGGAATCTGCAACAAAGTTTGTTAAAATCTTTGTAATGTACATTGATAACCCAGAAGGGAATGTTTTTTTTTTCTCAGCAAAAGTGGAGTTACGCTTTAAATTCTAGGCAATCTGCTGATGAACTACGGGTTGAATGAAAGAAAATTGCTTGATTCCCCCATCAACACTGACTGTGTTGATCCCTCCCTCTGACTGTGAATCCCTTCCACTGCACCATTGTATTCTGACAGCGGGAGGTTTCCCAGCCTTTAGAATACAATGATCACAACTGGCGGCTATAGCAGCAGACAGTGATTGAATGGATAAAAAACCCAACAGGCTGGTTGTACTGAAGTCGATAGATTGACTTTAGTACAACCAGCCTGCCCATAGATGGATTGAAATGTGGCCAGTTCCTGCTGAACTTTGACCTGTCTATGGCTGCCTTAAAGCTGAGCTTCACCCAAAGTGGGAAGTTCTGCTTTAAGTCCTCCTCTACCACATTTGGCAGGTGCTTTTTTCAGGGGGCAGTGGGTACCTATCTTTGACAAGTACTTGCTACCACTTCCTCTTTGATCGACTTGGTGATTCATGCAAAATTATTTCCCCCACCTTCCTGCAGTCTTCTCGGACATGTCCTTCCCGCAGCACTATCATTTTTCTCCAGGAAAAATCTACTAGTACATGGACAGTTAAATAAAGCTAGTTACAGTAGTTGCATTAATCCGTGCATTTTATATCTGCCCAGAGTTCAGGTTTAACTACTTTTTTAATGTGCCTGTTGTTTACGGAGCTCAATAGCTCAATTACACACAGCTGAATAAGAGAATTGATTCACACCTCCTTCTTCCTCTCTCTCTTTCTGCTCTGTATGACTTCTTAAAGTAGAATTCCAGCTTTCATTTGAAAATGATTGTTGAATGATTCATTGTACAGGCTGGCACAATACTAGGTAAAGTGAAAGGGGAGCCTCTAGTATTCCGGATAATCCGCTGGTGCTGGAAAGACGGGGAAGTGTTCCGTCCCTTAATCCCTTACATAAGAGGTGTTCAGGAGCTGGTCCCAAACTTTCAACTCCAGCAGAGGCCCAGAAACCAGGAGAGCGACCTTGATCGTCCCCAGCAGGATGGCAGGTGACACCTTGATGGTGGTGGTGGAGGGTGACCTCACTGAATTCCACCATTTAACACTTTTATTTTGCATTTCCTCCACAGACTTCTGTATTTTGTCAAGTATATTGGACATGCTAATGTTGGAATGGTAAGTATGTAGAGATTTTATATTTAGTACTTTGTTGTTGCTTACCACCAATTTAAAAACCTTTTAAAATGTATCTAAAGCCATTTATTTTTATTTTTGGATACATGGGTGAAAGGTTAAATCCTCTGTGAGGTTTTTATTGATGCCTGTGTTCACACTGGGGAAATGCACTCTTTCTATGTGTCTTACTGACTGCTGTCATCGGGACAGAAAGTGGGAAGAAAAAATATCCAACATTTTGAGTTGTCACCAGAACAGGAGCTTGTCCTGGGGACAACTATGGTGGGTGTTTACCTAATTTTGGATAGATTTTCCCTCACTTCCTGTTGTGTCTACATGGCAGTTAGTGAAGAGAAATTTCCCCAATAGGAAAAGGAAGAGTGTAACATAAGGGCTACTGCTGTGAGTAGGGTCTGTGACTGCTGGAGGACACTAAAGAGTCAGGTCTCTACTAGAGAAGAGAGCAGTAGGGACTAATCTCTGTCCACTTTTCAGCTCAAGGGGTCCCTCAGGAAAGAGATAGGGCTGAGGAAAGTGATGTAACACGAGGGGTGCAGCCATCTGAGAGCAAAAAGGACTCACTTGAAGTGAAGAATGTAAATTGGAGGGGAATATCATTCCCATAGAAAGGCTTCTATTAGAATAGGAATCAGAATTCCCATGGTGCATGAATACCAATGTAGCGGGGTCTCCTTTAAGGCCCCGGGACTACGTTACCCAGAACCCCGTTTGGCACCCATGGTGCATTTAGCCACCGCAGAGACTCATGGATGGGGCTATATAAGGGGAGGGCGAGGTTAAGCTCGCTCTCTTTCTTTCTCGTACATCACGGGACACAGAGCGACATAGTCATTACTAATGGGTTATATAGATACCGTCAGGTGCTGGCACTGGCAACTTCCAAAACCGGAAGTACCCTCCCCTATATAAGCCCCTCCCATCCGGGAGCACCTCAGTTTTTTGCCAGTGTCTAAGGTGTTGGCCAAGAAGAAACATGTGTTTTTCACTGAGCTTGCGTACAGGTTCTTTTGGGCCTCAGTAAGCTATTCCGGATCCGACCAAAAAAGCTTCATAGCTAAACGGTCGGTACCCGGGCCTTGCAGAGAAGAGCAAGGTTTTGCCTGTAATGCTTCTCTTAGGAGAGCTGGACCCTGGGATCCAGAGCTCTGGTCATACCCACGACCAAGATGTTTTCTGTGCAGGGTGCTATACAGGTCCAGGGGAGTGGAATCCTTGGGAACCCGGTCCCTGAAGGTTTGATTACAATGCCTGCCGTGATAGGTGAAGTTTGGGCTTTTGTGGACCAAACAAAGTCCTGCGGCGGGGAACAGGTAAGTGGGGGCCCCCAGGAACTTGGTTCTATTGGGGGACCCCCAAGCCTAATTTGTCTTTCTGTCTGTTACCTAATGGTATTCCCGCAAAATTCTGGCATGCCTGTAACTACTAAAAAAATGTAATAATTTTTAATGGTGGTCAAGAAAAAAAAAAAATATATATTTTTTTATATATATTTAAGATATTAGACTGCGGTACCTGTGTTTGTCCACTAGAGGCCGCTGTGGACTGTTTTCTTGTCATGTGGACTAGTTTCTTCTCAGCAGAGCAAGTCCAGGCAGATGGTGAGTTTTCTTATGGGAAACTGCTTCCTCTGCCATGTTGCAATGCTCGTCCATCCCCCGGCCTGCGGCAAAGAGGGGCCCTGGCTCTTGTCCCTAGTCTCCATTTTTCAAAATTAGCGCCGAAGGCGCACGTGGCCGCGCGCGTGCGCGTGCACGCGCCTCTATATATAGAGGTGAGCCAGGAAAGGGGGCGGAGCCTGGGGGATGACGCTCTGTGTGCGCCGCAGCGCTTCTGCGCATGTGCGGGCGTCCCAGCATGTAAAAACCACAGTTTTGTGTGGTGAGCTGGCTATGAAGTACAGAGACAGAGCTGGCAACATTTAAAAAAGGGCATACAGCAAGCGGTTGATACAGGCATCCCCTAGAAAGGCACATTAGTAGACACCAACTGTGATATAGCAGCAATTGTGCTAGACTATTCTCAGTAAAAGTGGTGTATTACGGCTGGAATACCTCAGCTTTAGGCTTAGGAATATGCCGTCCAGAAGCTCCGGAACTGAATCTTCCAGGAAGCGAAGGGGGTCTCATCGGGCTCGGAGGATCTTGGGCATACTTCTGCTGCACCAGTCTCCCCTGAAGTTCAGAGGTAAGTGACCGTAGAGACCCCGCAGGGGTACTTGGTACTGTGGCTGTCCTCAGTTCACCTGCTCCTGTGTATGTAACAGAGGAGGTTTTTTCCTCAGCTCTGGGAGGATTAGAGAGAGATTGTCAACATTTATCGCTGCCTCCCTGTCAGGGAAAGCACGCCCGATCTCCGTCTCCTCCTTCAGAGTGCCTGTTAGCAGAGCAACAGTCCCATACAGGGATCGACCTGCCTGAAGGGGATCAGGATGAGGTTGATTCTGTTATAGAGGAATCAACAGTGGGGGAACCTTTTCTCAGCATCTCAAGCTGAAAGATTATGGGTTCAGTCTCTGACTAACATGGTCCGATCAGCATTTAAAAATGCACCTTGCGGAACCATCAACCACTACTGTATCCTCGTTGGGGTCGCTAGAAGCCCCCAGACTGTCTGTTCTTTTCCACTTCACCCTTTACTGAAAGGGCTCATTTACCAGGATTGGGAACGTCCTGAGAAAATATTTATTCCCCCAAGAGATTTCCGGTGGTCTATCCCATGGAGGATAAGTTCATCAAAAAAAAAAAAAAAATGGAAGGTCCCTACAGTGGACGCAGCCATCTCTTGTATGTATAAATCACTGACATGTCCAGTGGATAATGTCCAAATGTTCAAGAACCCAATAGATAAAAGATTGGAGTCCTTATGAAAATCTGCTTCTTTCTACAGCAAGCTTGGTGACACAACCAGCAGTAGCAGCTATTGGGGTCTGCTAAGCAGTGAAGGATCAGTTGAAACAGGTCTTGAGGGACTTGACAGATCAGCAGGCTTTGCCCTAGCTGATCTACCTAGAGCCTTAGGCTTTGCGGTTGACGCCATAGAGGATTCAGTCCATCAGGCCTCCCGCCTTACGCTGTCTAGAGTACATATGCGTAGGCTTCTATGGCTCAAAAACTGGTCTGCTGAAGCTCCCTGTAAAGAATGGCTGGTTAGCGTCCCATTTCATGGTGAACGCTTATTCAGGGAAAACCTGGACAAATATATCCAGAAAATTTCCAGCGGTAAAAATACGCTCTTGCCGGTTAAAAACAGAGTTAGAGGTCCCTCTTTAAGAGGCCTGCTTCTCCAGTCCCTGGGGCATCGGCTGTGTAACAGTTCCGACGGCCTCCTCGGTCAATTCCCGGGGGTAAAAAACAGGGACAATAGCAGGGTAATGAGAAACCCTGGGTCAGGGGAGGTACAAAACCTCCCCCAAAGTTAAATTCATTGAAGCCCCCACTCAGTCGGGTGCGGGGAGGACTCCAGTTGTTCGCAAGAGACCTGGCGGGACACGATCAAGACAGATAGGTGCTCTCCGCAGTATGTTTGGGATACAGTTTGGAGTTAAAAGACTCTCCTCCTTCCCATTTTTGAGGTCAAACGTGCCAAGGGATCCCCGGAAGAGAGAGTCCCTCCTGTTGGCACTAGAACAACTATTGCTCCAAGGAGTAATTAAGGAGGTTCCCCTGGAAGAATGAGGGTTCGGGTTTTACTCAAACCTCTTTACAGTCCCGAAGCAAACGCGGACGGGAGGCCCATATTAATTCTAAAAGGGCTATACAAATTCCTGTATATCAGGACTTTCCAATGGAGTCAATCCGATCGGTGGCCACTGCCCTACAAGGGGAGGATTGGTTAGCCGCGATCGACATCAAAGATGTTTATTTGCGCATTCCCATCTTTCCAGTCCACCAAAAATTTCTACGCTTTGCAGTAGAAGGGTGCCATTTTCAGTTCAGAGCCTTACCCTTCGGTTCGGCCACAGCACCACGAGTGTTTACAAAAATTCTGGCCCTTTATTGGCCAATCTAAGAACACAAGGTGTAATGATAATGGCATATCTAGATGACTTGTTGCTGATAGACCACTCAGTGAAAAAACTAGACGTGGTCGTTCACAAGACAATCAAGTATCTGGAATCTCACGGTTGGATTATCAACCGAGACAAGTCAGCCCTAAAAACCAGTCAAAAGTCTGGAATACTTGGGGCTAAGGTTGGATTCAGGCCAGAGAAAAATATTCTTGCCTCGAGGAAAGGTGTTGTCTTTGAAAGATTTGATCCACTTAGTGGGTACAAAAAAGACAGCCGTCCATACGCCTGTATATGAGGCTGCTGGGAAAGATGGTGGCATCATTCGAAGCAGTACCCTACGGTCAATTCCATTCAAGGAATTTGCAAGGGGCCATACTGTCAGCCTGGAACAAAAAAGTTCAGGCCCTAGACTTACAATGTCCTTGTCCCCTTCCGTTCGCAAGAGCCTCCGTTGGTGGTTGGTTCCCCAGAATCTGGAAAAAAGGAAATCCTTCAGTCCGATTTCTTGGAAGGTGGTCACTACAGATGCCAGCCTTATAGGCTGGGGAGCAGTACTGGAGCAATGGTCTCTCCAGGGCAGATGGTCGGATGCAGAAAAGGCCCTGCCCATCAATCTCTTAGAGATACGAGCAGCCCGGTATGCCCTAGTAGCATGGACATCCAAACTCCAAGGGTCCCCTGTCAGAATTCAATCAGACAATGCCACAGCAGTGGCATATATCAATCATCAGGGGGGGCACCAGGAGTCGTGCAGCCCAGAGGGAAGTAAATTACATCCTGAAATGGGCAGAAAGATATGTCCCAGCCATATCTGCGGTATTTATTCCAGGAGTGGAGAATTGGAAGGCGGACTTTCTAAGTCGCCAGCAATTATGCCCAGAGGAAGGGTCCCTTCACCCCGAGGTTTTCTGGACAATATGTCAGCGGTGGGGAACATCGGATGTAGATCTTCTAGCATCCAGATTCAACGCAAAGGTGGACAGGTTTGTCTCTCGGACAAGGGATCCCCTAGCTTGCGGCTCGGATGCCCTAGTGTTCCCTTGGGATCAGTTCAAGCTGATATATGCATTCACACCGCCACAATGGTTACCTCGATGACTCCGCAGAATCAGGGTAGAAAAGGAACCAGTGATTCTGGTGGCTCCAGCGTGGCCCCGAAGAGCGTGGTACGCGGAGATTGTAAAATGTCAGTGGGGAGTCCTTGGTCTCTCCCACGTCGTCCGGACCTGCTTTCGCAAGGACCAATATACCACCCTTCCTTACCAGCCCTAGGTTTGACGGCCTGGCTATTGAAGCCCACATTCTAAAAAAGAGAGGGCTCTCTAATCCTGTGGTATCTACCATGATCAATGCCAGGAAGCCGGTATCCAGGCAGATCTACTATAGAATCTGGAAGGCGTACATCGCGTGGTGTGAGGCCAAGAAATGGCATCCACATAAGTACGTAATAGGTAGGATTCTGGACTTCCTACAGTGGGCTGTAGATAGGAAGCTTGCCTTGAGTACTATCAAGGGTCAGATTTCGGCCTTGTCAATATTTTTTCAAAGGCCCTTGGCTTCGCATTCACTAGTCAAAGCCTTTATACAAGGAGTGATGCGTATTAGTCCTCCGGTTAATATTCCCATATGTCCATGGGATCTAAACTTGGTTCTGTCGGTTCTACAGAAACAACCATTTGAACCATTACATCATATTTCTTTGGTGCTTCTCACCAGGAAATTGATTTTTCTAGTAGCCATTTGTTCGGCTAAAAGAGTGTCGGAATTAGCAGCTATGTCCTGTAAGGAGCCATATCTGGTTATCCATAAGGATAGAGTAGTGTTACGTCCTCATCCAGCCTTTCTTCCTAAGGTGGTATCGAGGTTTCATTTGAACCAAGATGTGGTTCTTCCTTCTTTTTTCCCCAAACCTACTTCGGTAGAGGAAAAGTTATTGCATTCTTTGGATGTAGTAAGAGCAGTTAAAGCTTATCTAAAGGCCACTGCTCAGATTCGCAGAACGGATACTTTGGTTATTCTGCCGGAAGGCCCCAGAGAGGGTCAGGCAGCGTCAAAATCTACTTTAGCCAAGTGGATTCGACAGGTCATAATACAAGCCTATGGCTTGAGAAGGAGACCGCCTCCGTTCAAAGTTAGAGCGCACTCCACGAGAGCAGTTGGAACTTCATGGGCAGTGCATCACCAGGCCTCCCTGGCTCAAATCTGTAAGGCCACAACATGGTCTTCAGTACACACGTTTACTAGGTTCTACCAGGTGGACGTTAGAAGTCAGGAGGATGTCGCCTTTGGGCGCAGTGTGTTGCAGGCCGCAAAAGATCCTCATGTCTGATAGCGCTCAGCTTATATATGGTGTATCCCCCCCCTCATTGGGCATTGCTTTAGGACATCCCATTAGTAATGACTATGTCGCTCTGTGTCCCGTGATGTACGAGAAAGAAAATAGGATTTTTATAACAGCTTACCTGTAAAATCCTTTTCTTGGAGTACATCACGGGACACAGAGCTCCCGCCCCTCTTTGGGGACACTTATTGCTTTGCTACAAAACTGAGGTGCTCCCGGATGGGAGGGGCTTATATAGGGGAGGGTACTTCCGGTTTTGGAAGTTGCCAGTGCCAGCACCTGACGGTATCTATATAACCCATTAGTAATGACTATGTCGCTCTGTGTCCCGTGATGTACTCCAAGAAAAGGATTTTACAGGTAAGCTGTTATAAAAATCCTATTTTTGGACATCGCGCTGCAAGCGATAGGACTCCCTGTGCGGATCTGTTGCCGTGTAAGGCCTGAAGCCTGGGCCTTGCATACCTTCCAAAGAGCCTTCCACCCCACTGCGGAGCCTGGGTGGCACCTGATTCTGTTCGTGTCGCGGACATCAGCTGGACCGGAGACCTGGTCGTTGCAGACACTGTGTGCGGATACACAGTGGTGGAAGTCCCGGACTGGGATCGCGTCCGGAGGGGTGAGCGAGCACTTGCTCACTTCATTAGCCTGTACTTTGTTGGGCCTAGTGACTGCCTTGGGTTTTTTCCTCTACATTTATCATCCCACCGGAGACTAGTAGGGGAACTGAGTTGTTTAGTCTCCGGTGAAGTGTTCTTCTGTTATTAACCAACCATTGGATTACAAATATTGTTCCTGTATGTGCACCACCACTCAAGTTGCATGCGAAGAATTTGTTCCCACAGAGACTGAGTTAAAACTGAGTCAGGTCTGACCAGGGGGAGTTAGAACTTTGTTTGGTGCGCACCATTGCGCATCAGGAAGTGATAGTTGCACATGGCGTGTGATCACTTGGCACTATCACTGAGGAATGTGTTTATTGCTGCAGGGCTCTTCATGTATGCTATGTGATGTGTTTAACCTTGACAGTTAATCCAAAGTAAATCCAGTTATATTTTATCACATCGGTATCAGTGTTTATTCTTGCATATAGTAACTACTGCCAGATTGTGTATAATCAGGTAACATTCCCTAGACTAACTGTGCCAGTGTGGGTCGAGTAGATTGCCGGGGGTTGGCGGTGCTGTACACAAGGCCCGAAACAAAATCCAGCGGCTCTCTTAACTGGGGGTAGCGCTACACTAACTAAACCTGGGAAGATGCACAGTGAGGTGCAGTAATATCATGAGGGTGAGGAGGGTCAGCTAAAGGTGGGGCCAAGACTGAGGGCAGCAGAGGAAAACCATCCAAACTGCAAGGAGATCAACTAGCAAGGGACCCAGCAGGATGAACAAACAGTCCTCCCACTTATATAATGCAGAAGTCTGAGCGGATAAAGTACCTCTTGGTTCTAGATCTGTGGCTTTGTCAGAAGGTAGGTTCTGATCACCTACAAGGTACAACTGCAGTAGTAGATGAAGGTTGGGGATCCTCTGCCCTAGTTGCAGATCTCCTGTGTTAAAGCAGGCATACAAAATGGCCACCAGTGTCTTTGGGAATGACAAGGGCAGGTCCAAAAAGACATCCTTTCTTTTATGGGCAAGTTAGATGTCCCTTGAGTATATTCTCGGTGTCCCAGGCAGGTTACCAGAGTGCCCGATACATACAGTTCGGTCCATACATATTTGGACACAGGCACAATTTTAGTTTTTTTTTCCAGGTATTTACCAAAACATATTTAAGCCATTGTTATATAATGGATATGGGCTGAAAGTGCACACTCGCAGGTTTAAAGTGGTTGTAAACCCACTCTGACAACTTGCACCTACAGGTAAGCCTAGATTAAGGCTTACCTGTAGGTGCAAGAAATATCTCCTTAACCTACACGGTTAAAGAGATATTTGCTGAAAAGACTGCACCAATGTCTACGGCACATGCGCGCCGTAGACAACGGCGCAAGCGCACCGAGTGGGCGGTCATGAATGGGATATTACCGGGATTATGCCGGTCCTGCGCGTGGGAGTGACGTCATCGCCTCTCTGGCCAGTCACAGCGTCGGGGCGGTGATACAGAGAAGAGACTCTTAGGCAAAATGGCAGCGGAGGGGAACGAGGAGCGCTTCGGGGGCTTCGATCTCAGGTAAGTGCCACATAATGAGCAAGTATGCTATGCATACTTGCTCATTATGCCTTTCTCTTGCAGGGTTTTTTTTTTTTGCAGGAAAAACAAAAACGGGTTTACTTCCTCTTTTAATCTGAGGAGGAATGGTTTAGGAATTACAGCTCTTAAAGGAGAAGTCCAGCCTGAGCTTTTTTGGCTGGGCTTCTCCTCTGGGTCACAGGAGTGCAATTTGTTTTGCACTCCTGTGACCCGTTTTCAGCGGAGAGTGGTCTGAAGTCCCGCTCTCCGCTGATGTCACTGCCATCAGTCGGGGCAATGCGTCATCCCGACTTCCCAAGTCTGGATCCGCCAGCTGCCTTGATTGATGGCAGTCTCAGTGAGCCATGAGACAGCCGCTCCCCTCCCCTCCACAGCTCAGCGCTCCAATGAGCGTGGAGGAGCAGATCAGGAGCGATGCTGACTGACAGTCAGCATCGCTCTGCTTGAAAAGAAGTGAGAACCAAGCCATCGGAGATGTTCGGTGACTCGGTTCCCAGTGCAAAGACGGCAGGGGACAGTCGGTGGGTGGATGGGTCTGGTGCACTTACCCTATCAATGCAGCCCTTCGCTGGCAGCTTCTCTTGCTCGGCAGTGGCGACGGCGTTCCCGTCCTCTGCTCTCCACGGGCATCGGCAGCTTCCCTTTCCTCCCTCCTCCTCGGCGGCCAATTGGGAGTCTTCTCTTTTCAGCCAATGTAACACCTGGGTGGGCTCATGGCGCAATGCTCTGAGTTCCAAGCCTACCCTATTTTGAAGCCTATTGGAGCCTATGGCTCTAATCAGGTGCTTCAAAAAAACACCCCCGCCACCGTAAATCAGGGCTCGGCATAATGAAATGGGCTGGACGTGGATAGAATAATGCTATGCATCAATCTATCCATTATTCATATAGGGGGTGGGGTGGATAGAGGGGGAAGTGCCCGGGCGCCCCTAATGGACAGGCCGCCACTAACTGTATTTTTAAATATTAATATAACTAATGATCACATTTTTATTTTGTTTTTCCAAAATAGTTTGGGGGCAAAGAGATCCTGGATCAAGGAATAACTAGGGTGCGAAATCAGAACCCTATACCAAAGGTAAGTGCTATTATAAACTTGGTATTACAGACTTTAGTATCCCACAGATGAAATGGCATTTTTTGTGATCATTCTAACCTCTTTCTCAGTGTCTATGGAGGGACACAGCACTTCATACTCAAGAACCATGGGTTATACAGCGGCCTACATAATGATTGGACACTAGAAACAAAACCTGGAGGCCAGCCCCATAACTAGTCTGCTGTGTTGTAGCAACCCATATGAAATGCCAATGTAACAAAACATGGGAGCACCAAATAGTGCAGATCATACTTTCTTTTTCGTACATCACGGGACACAGAGCGACTTAGTCATTACTAATGGGTTATATAGTTTACCTTCAGGTGCTGGCACTGGCAACTTCCAAACCGGAAGTACCCTCCCCTATGTAAGCCCCTCCCATCCGGGAGCACCTCAGTTTTTTGCCAGTGTCTAAGGTGTTGGCCAAAGAGTAACGTGTTTTCCTGGGCTTGCGTACAGGTTCTTTTACGGGCCTTAGTAAGCTGTTCCGGATCCCACCAAAAAAGCTTCATAGCTAAACGGTCGGTACCCGGGCCTTGCAACAGAAGAGCAAGGTTTTGCCTGTAATGCCTCTCTTAGGAGGGCTGGACCCTGGGATCCAGAGCTCTGGTCATACCCACGACCAAGATGTTTTCTGTGCAGGGTGCTATACAGGTCCAGGGGAGTGGAATCCTTGGGAACCCGGTCCCTGAAGGTTTAATTACAATGCCTGCCGTGATAGGTGAAGTTTGGGCTTCTGTGGACCAAACAGAGAACTTGGTTCTATTGGGGGACCCCCAAGCCTAATTTGTCTTTCTGTCTGTTACCTAACGGTATTCCCGCTAATATCTGTGTATGCCTGTAACTACTGAAAAATGTAAAATTTTAATAGTAGTCAAGAAAAAAAAAAAAAAAGAGGACCGCGGTACCTGTGTTAAACCACTAGAGGCCGCTGTTGTCCATTTCTTTTTCGTACATCACGGGACACAGAGCGACATAGTCATTACTAATGGGTTATATAGATACCTTCAGGTGCTGGCACTGGCAACTTCCAAAACCAGAAGTACCCTCCCCTATATAAGCCCCTCCCATCCGGGAGCACCTCAGTTTTTTTTGCCAGTGTCTAAGGTGTTGGCCAAGAAGAAACATGTGTTTTTCACTGAGCTTGCGTACAGGTTCTTTTGGGCCTCAGTAAGCTATTCCGGATCCGACCAAAAAAGCTTCATAGCTAAACGGTCGGTACCCGGGCCTTGCAGAGAAGAGCAAGGTTTTGCCTGTAATGCTTCTCTTAGGAGAGCTGGACCCTGGGATCCAGAGCTCTGGTCATACCCACGACCAAGATGTTTTCTGTGCAGGGTGCTATACAGGTCCAGGGGAGTGGAATCCTTGGGAACCCGGTCCCTGAAGGTTTGATTACAATGCCTGCCGTGATAGGTGAAGTTTGGGCTTTTGTGGACCAAACAAAGTCCTGCGGCGGGGAACAGGTAAGTGGGGGCCCCCAGGAACTTGGTTCTATTGGGGGACCCCCAAGCCTAATTTGTCTTTCTGTCTGTTACCTAATGGTATTCCCGCAAGATTCTGTGCATGCCTGTAACTACTAAAAAAATGTAATAATTTTTAATGGTGGTCAAGAAAAAAAAAAAAAAAAAAATTTTTTTTATATATATATTTAATATATTAGACTGCGGTACCTGTGTTTGTCCACTAGAGGCCGCTGTGGAATGTTTTCTTGTCATGTGGACTAGTTTCTTCTCAGCAGAGCAAAGTCCAGGCAGTTGGTGAGTTCTCTTATAGGAAACTGCTTCCTCTGCCATGTTGCAGTGCTCGTCCATCCCCCGGCCTGCGGCAAAGAGGGGCCCTGGCTCCTGTCCCTTTGTTTCCATTTTGAAATTAGCGCCGAAGGCGCACGTGGCCGCACGCGTGCGCGTGCACGCGCCTCTATATATAGAGGTGAGCCGGAAAAGGGGGCGGAGCCTGGGGGATGACGCTCTGTGCGCGCCGCAGCGCTTCTGCGCATGTGCGGGCGTCCCAGCAGGTTTAAAAACCACAATATTGTAGTAAGCTGGCTATGAAGTACAGAGACAGAGCTGGCAACATTTAAAGGCATACAGCAAGCGGTTGATACAGGCATCCCCTAGAAAGGCACATTAGTAGACACCAACTGTTTCTTATAGCAGCATTTATGCTAGACTATTATCAGTAACTGGTGTATTTCGGCTGGAATACCTCAGCTTTGTGGCTTAGGAATATGCCGTCTAAAAACTCCGGGACTAGAAATTCCAGGAGGAATAGGGGGTCTCCATCGGGCTCTGAGGATCTTGGGCATGCTTTGGCTGCACCAGTCTCCCCTGAAGAATCAGAGGTTAGTGACCGTAGGGCACCCCCAGGAGTACCTGGTACTGTGGCTGTCCTCAGTTCACCTGCTCCTGTGTATGTAACAGAGGAGGTTTTTTCCTCAGCTCTGGGAGGGCTGGAAGAGAGATTGTCAGCATTGATCGCTGCTTCCCTGTCACAGGAGAAAAGCGCTCGATCTCCGTCTCCTCCCTCAGAGTGCCTGTTAACAGAGCAACAGTCCCATACAGAGGTCGACCTACCTGAGGGGGATCAGGATGAGGTCGATTCGGTTGCAGAGGAATCAACAGTGGAAGAGCCGTTCTCAGCATCACATGCTGAAAGGTTATGGGTTCAGTCCCTGACTAATATGGTCCGATCAGCATTTAAAATGCCACTTGCGGAGCCATCCTCCACTTCTGTCTCCTCGTTGGGGTCGCTAAAAGCTCCCCAGACTGTCTGTTCCTTTCCGATCCATCCTTTACTGGAGGGGCTCATTTACCAGGATTGGGAGCATCCTGACAAAATATTTACTCCTCCCAAGAGATTTCCGGTGGTCTATCCTATGGAGGATAAGTTCATCAGAAAATGGAGGGTCCCTACAGTGGACGCAGCCATCTCTTGTGTGAATAAATCACTGACATGTCCGGTGGAAAATGTCCAAATGTTCAAGGACCCAATAGATAAAAAATTGGAGTCCTTATTGAAATCTGCTTTTTCTACAGCAGGATTGGTGACACAACCAGCAGTGGCAGCTATTGGGGTCTGCCAAGCAGTGAAGGATCAGTTGAAACAGGTCTTAAGGGACTTGCCAGATCAGCAGGCTCTTGCCCTAGCTGATCTACCTAGAGCCTTATGCTTTGCGGTGGACGCTATAAAGGATTCAATCCATCAGGCCTCCCGCCTTACGCTGTCTGTAGTACATATGCGCAGGCTTCTATGGCTCAAAAACTGGTCTGCTGAAGCTCCCTGTAAAAAATTGCTGGTCAGCTTCCCATTTCATGGGGAGTGCTTATTCGGGGAAGACCTGGACAAGTATATCCAGAGAATTTCCAGCGGTAAAAGTACACTTTTGCCGGTTAAAAATAGAGTTAGAGGTCCCTCTTTTAAGAGGCCGGCTTCTCCAGTCCCTAGGACATCGGCTGTGAAACAGTTCCGACGGCCTCCTCGATCAAATCCCGGAGGTAGAAATCAGGGACAGTTGCAGGGTAACAAGAAGCCCTGGAGCAGGAGAGGTACAAAACCTCCCCCAAAGTCAAATGCATGAAGGGTTGCCCCCACCCAATCGGGTGGGGGGAAGACTTCAGTTGTTCACAGAGACCTGGCGGGACACGATCCAAGACAGATGGGTGCTCTCCGCAGTAAATCTGGGATACAAATTGGAGTTAGAAAACTCCCCTTCTTCCCGCTTTATAAGGTCAAACGTGCCAAGGGATCCCCAGAAGAGAGGATCCCTCCTGTTGGCACTAGAACAATTATTGCTTCAAGCAGTAATTATAGAGGTTCCCCTGGAAGAGTGGGGGTTCGGGTTTTACTCAAACCTCTTTACAGTTCCGAAGCCAAACGGGGACGTGAGGCCCATACTAAATCTAAAAGGGCTAAACAAATTCCTGCATATCAGGCCTTTCCGGATGGAGTCGATCCGATCGGTAGCCACTGCCCTACAAGGGGAGGAATGGTTAGCCTCGATCGACATCAAGGATGCTTATTTGCACATTCCCATCTTTCCAGCCCACCAAAAATTTCTACGCTTTGCGGTAGAAGGCCGCCATTTTCAGTTCAGAGCCTTACCCTTCGGTCTGGCCACAGCACCAAGAGTGTTCACAAAAATTTTGGCCCCGTTATTGGCCAATCTAAGAACACGAGGTGTAACGATAATGGCATATCTAGACGACTTGTTGCTGATAGACCACTCAGTGGAAAAACTAGAAGTGGTTGTTCACGAGACAATCAAGTATCTGGAATATCACGGTTGGATTATCAACCGAGACAAGTCAGCCCTAAAACCAGTCAAAAGTCTGGAATACTTGGGGCTAAGGCTGGATTCAGACCAGAGAAAAATTTTCTTGCCTCAAGAAAAGGGGTCGTCTTTGAGAGATTTGATCCACTTAGTGGGTACAAAAAGACAGCCATCCATACGCCTGTGCATGAGGCTGCTGGGAAAAATGGTGGCATCATTCGAAGCGGTACCCTACGGTCAATTCCATTCAAGGAAGTTGCAAAGGGCCATACTGTCAGCCTGGAACAAAAAAGTTCAGGCTCTGGACTTACCAATGTCCTTGTCCCCTTCCGTTCGCAGGAGCCTCCGCTGGTGGTTGGTTCCCCAGAATCTGGAAAGAGGGAAATCCTTCAGTCCGATTTCCTGGAAGGTGGTCACTACAGATGCCAGCCTTGTAGGCTGGGGAGCAGTACTGGAGCAATGGTCTCTCCAGGGCAAGTGGTCAGAAGCAGAAAAGGCCCTGCCCATCAATCTCTTAGAGATACGAGCAGCCCGGTATGCCCTAGTAGCATGGACATCCAAACTCCAAGGGTCCCCTGTCAGAGTTCAATCAGACAATGCCACAGCAGTGGCATATATCAATCGTCAGGGGGGCACCAGGAGTCGTGCAGCCCAAAGGGAAGTAAATTACATCCTGAGATGGGCAGAAAGATATGTCCCAGCCATATCTGCGGTATTCATTCCAGGAGTGGAGAATTGGAAGGCGGACTTTCTAAGTCGCCAACAATTATGCCCAGGGGAATGGTCCCTTCATCCCGAGGTTTTCCGGCCAATATGTCAGCGGTGGGGAACACCGGATGTAGATCTGCTAGCATCCAGATTCAACACAAAAGTGGACAGGTTTGTCTCTTGGACAAGGGATCCCCTAGCTTGCGGCTCGGATGCCCTAGTGTTCCCTTGGGATCAGTTCAAGCTGATATATGCATTCCCACCGCCACAATTGTTACCTCGATTACTCCGCAGAATCAGGGTAGGAAAGAAACCAGTGATTCTGGTGGCTCCAGCGTGGCCCCGAAGAGCATGGTACGCGGAGATTGTAAAAATGTCTGTGGGGAGTCCTTGGACCCTCCCACATCGTCCGGACCTGCTTTCGCAGGGACCGATATACCACCCTTCCTTACCAGCCCTAGGTTTGACGGCCTGGCTATTGAAGCCCACATTCTAAAGAAGAGAGGGCTCTCTAATACTGTGGTGTCTACCATGATCAATGCCAGGAAACCGGTATCCAGGCAGATCTACTATAGAATCTGGAAGGCGTACATCGCCTGGTGTGAGGCCAGAAAATGGCATCCACGTAAATACGTAATAGGTAGGATTCTGGACTTCCTACAATGGGCTGTAGATAGGAAGCTTGCCTTGAGTACTATCAAGGGTCAGATTTCGGCCTTGTCAATATTTTTTCAAAGGCCCTTGGCTTCGCATTCACTAGTCAAAGCCTTTATACAAGGAGTGATGCATATTAGTCCTCCGGTTAATATTCCCATATGTCCATGGGATCTAAACTTGGTTCTGTCAGTTCTACAGAAACAACCATTTGAACCATTACAGCATGTTTCCTTGGTGCTTCTCACCAGGAAATTGATTTTTCTAGTAGCCATTTGTTCGGCTAAAAGAGTGTCGGAATTAGCAGCTATGTCCTGTAAGGAGCCATATCTGGTTATCCATAAGGATAGAGTAGTGTTACGTCCTCATCCAGCCTTTCTTCCTAAGGTGGTATCGAGGTTTCATTTGAACCAAGATGTGGTTCTTCCTTCGTTTTTTCCCAAGCCTACTTCGGTAGAGGAAAAGTTATTGCATTCTTTGGATGTAGTAAGAGCAGTTAAAGCTTATCTAAAAGCCACTGCTCAGATTCGCAGAACGGATACTTTGTTTATTCTGCCGGAAGGCCCCAGAAGGGGTCAGGCAGCGTCAAAATCTACTTTAGCCAAGTGGATTCGACAGGTCATAATACAAGCCTATGGCTTGAGAAGTAGACCGCCTCCGTTCAAAGTTAGGGCGCACTCCACGAGAGCAGTTGGAACTTCATGGGCAGTGCATCACCAGGCCTCCCTGGCTCAAATCTGTAAGGCCGCAACATGGTCTTCAGTACACACGTTTACTAGGTTCTACCAGGTGGACGTTAGAAGTCAGGAGGATGTCGCCTTTGGGCGCAGTGTGTTGCAGGCCGCAAAAGATCCTCATGTCTGATAGCGCTCAGCTTATATATGGTGTATCCCCCCCCCTCATTTGGCATTGCTTTAGGACATCCCATTAGTAATGACTATGTCGCTCTGTGTCCCGTGATGTACGAAAAAGAAAATAGGATTTTTATAACAGCTTACCTGTAAAATCCTTTTCTTGGAGTACATCACGGGACACAGAGCTCCCACCCCTCTTTGGGGACACTTATTGCTTTGCTACAAAACTGAGGTGCTCCCGGATGGGAGGGGCTTATATAGGGGAGGGTACTTCCGGTTTTGGAAGTTGCCAGTGCCAGCACCTGAAGGTATCTATATAACCCATTAGTAATGACTATGTCGCTCTGTGTCCCGTGATGTACTCCAAGAAAAGGATTTTACAGGTAAGCTGTTATAAAAATCCTATTTTTTTCTTGTCATGTGGATCTTTGGTTTTCTCAAGTCAAAAGATCCAGGCAGTTGGTAAGTTCTCTGTGGGAATCCACTTCCTCTGCCCTGTTGCTGCGCTCATCCACCGCACAGGCCCTCCGGCAAAAAGGGCCCTGGCTCCTAGTCCCTGCTTGGTTTTCGAAAAGGGCGCCAATGGTGCACGGGCGCGCGCGCGGGCGCGTGCACGCGCCTCCTATGAAAAAAAAGGGGCGGGGCGGGTGGATGACGCTCGATGCGCGCCGCGGCGCTTCTGCGCATGTGCAGGCGTCCCAGCATGTATAAAAGACACAGTACAAGTGTCAGCTGGATGCAAACAGAGCTAGCAACAAACAGTGGCACACAGAGGCGGTTGATGCAGGCATCCCCATAGAAAGGCACTTTAGTGGACACCAGCTGGTATATAGCAGCAACTGTGTTAGACTATTACCAGCAAAAATTGGTGTATGACGACGGGAATACCTCAGCTTTGTGCTTAAAGGATATGTCGTCCAGACGCTCCGGAAATAAGTCTTCCAGGAAGCCAAAGGGGTCTCCATCGGGCTCTGAGGATATTGGGCATGCTTGTACTGCACCAATCTCCCCTGAGAATTCAGAGGTCAGTAGCCGTAGGAACCCCGCAGGAGTGCCTGGTGCTGCGGCTGTCCCCAGTCCACCTGCTCTTGTATATATAACAGAGGAGGTTTTATCCTCAACTCTGGGAGGATTGGAAGAGAGATTAACAGCATTGATCGCTGCTTCCCTGTCACAGGGAAATCGCGTCCGATCTCCGTCTCCTCCTTCAGAGTGCCTGTTAGTGGAGGAACAGCCCCACACAGAGATCGACCTACCTGAAGGGGATCAGGATGAGGTCGATTCAGTTATGGAGGAATCAACAGTGGAAGAACCTTTCTCAGCATCTCAGGCTGAAAGATTATGGGTTCAGTCTCTGACTAACATGGTCCGATCAGCATTTAAAATGCCTCTGGCGGAACCATCAACCACTACGGTTTCCTCGCTGGGGTCGCTGAAAGCTCCCCAGGCTGTCTGTTCCTTCCCAATCCACCCTTTATTGGAAGGGCTTATTTACCAGGATTGGGAGCATCCTGATAAAATATTTACTCCCCCCAAGAGATTTCCGGTGATCTATCCCATGGAGGTTAAGTTCATAAAAAATGGAGGGTCCCTACAGTGGACGCAGCCATCTCTTCTGTGAACAAATCACTGACATGTCCAGTAGATAATGTTCCAATGTTCAAAGACCCAATAGATAAAAAATTGGAGTCTTTACTAAAATCTGCTTTCTCTACAGCAAGCATGGTGACACAACCTGCGGTAGCAGCGATTGGAGTCTGCCAAGCGGTGAAAGATCAGTTGAAACAAGTCTTAAGGGACTTACCAGATCAGCAGGCTCTTGCCCTAGCTGACCTACCTAGAGCCTTGTGTTTTGCGGTGGACGCCATAAAGGATACAATCCAACAGGCCTCCCGCTTTACGCTGTCTGTAGTACATATGCGTAGGCTTCTATGGCTCAAAAACTGGTCTGCTGAAGCTCCCTGTAAGAAATTGCTGGTTAGCTTCCCATTTCATGGAGAACGCTTATTTGGAGAAGATCTGGACAAATATATCCAGAAAATTTCTGCCGGTAAAAGTTCACTCTTACCGGTTAAGAACAAGAGTAGAAGTCCTTCTTTTAAGAGGCCTACTTCTCCAGTCCCTGGCACATCGGCTGTGAAACAGTTCCGACGGCCTCCGCGGTCAAATTCAGGGGGCAGAAATCAGGGACAATCACAGGGTAACAAGAAACCCTGGGTCAAGAGAGGTACAAAACCTCCCCCTAAGTCATGAAGGGTTGCCCCCACTCAGTCGGGTGGGGGGAAGACTTCAGTTGTTCACAGAGACCTGGCGGGACACCATCAGAGACAGATGGGTGCTCTCCGCAGTAAGTCTGGGATACAAGCTGGAGTTAAAAGACACTCCTCCTGCCCAATTTATGAGGTCAAACGTGCCAAGCGATCCCCAGAAGAGAGGATCCCTCCTTCTGGCACTAGAACAACTATTGCTCCAAGGTGTAATCATGAAGGTTCCCCTGGAAGAAAGTGGGTTCGGGTTTTACTCGAACCTTTTCACAGTCCCCAAACCAAATGGGGACGTGAGGCCCATATTAAATCTAAAAGGGCTAAACAAGTTCCTAAATATCAGGACTTTTCGGATGGAGTCGATCCAATCGGTGGCCACCGCCCTACAAGGGCAGGAATGGTTAGCCTCGATCGACATAAGGGATGCTTATCTGCATATTCCCATCTTTCCGGCCCACCAGAAATTTCTACGCTCTGCAGTAGAAGGGCGCCATTTTCAGTTCAGAGCCTTACCTTTCGGTCTGGCCACAGCACCACGAGTGTTCACAAAAATTCTGGCCCCACTATTGGCCAATCTAAGAACACAAGGTGTAACGATAATGGCATATCTAGACGACCTGCTACTAATAGACCACTCAGTGGAAAAGCTGGAAGTAGCTATTCACAAGACAATCAAGTATCTGGAATATCACGGTTGGATTATCAACCGGGACAAGTCAGCTCTAAGACCAGTCAGAAGTCTGGAATACTTAGGGCTAAGGCTGGATTCAAATCAGAGAAAGATTTTCTTACCTCCAGAAAAGGTGTCGTCTTTAAAAGATTTGACCCACTTAGTGGGTACAAAAAGAAAACCATCCATACGCCTGTGCATGAGGCTGCTGGGAAAAATGGTGGCTTCATTCGAAGCAGTACCCTACGGTCAATTCCATTCAAGGAACTTGCAGAGGGCCATACTGTCAGCCTGGAACAAAAAAGTTCAGGCTTTAGACTTACCAATGTCCCTGTCCCCTTCCGTTCGCAAGAGCCTCCATTGGTGGTTGGTGCCCCAGAATCTGGAAAAAGGGAAACCCTTCAGTCCGGTTTCTTGGAAGGTGGTCACTACAGATGCCAGCCTCATAGGCTGGGGGGCAGTACTGGAGCAATGGTCTCTCCAGGGCAAGTGGTCAGAAGCAGAGAAGGCCCTGCCCATCAATCTCTTAGAGATACGAGCAGCCCGGTATGCCCTAGTAGCATGGACATCCAAACTCCAAGGGTCCCCTGTCAGAATTCAATCAGACAATGCCACAGCAGTGGCATATATCAATCACCAGGGTCGCACCAGGAGTCGTGCAGCCCAGAGGGAAGCGAATTGCATCCTGGAATGGGCAGAAAGATATGTCCCAGCCATATCCGCGGTTTTCATCCCAGGAGTGGAAAATTGGAAAGCGGACTTTTTAAGTCGCCAGCAATTATGCCCGGGGGAATGGTCTCTTCACCCCGAGGTTTTCCAGGCAATATGCCAGCGGTGGGGAACACCGGATGTAGATCTGCTAGCATCCAGATTCAACGCAAAGGTGGACAGATTTGTGTCTCGCACAAGGGATCCCCTAGCTTGCGGCTCGGATGCCCTAGTGTTCCCTTGGGATCAGTTCAAGCTGATATATGCATTCCCACCGCCACAATTGTTACCGCGATTAATCCGCAGAATCAGGGTAGAAAAGAAACCAGTGATTCTGGTGGCTCCAGCGTGGCCCCGAAGGGCATGGTACGCGGAGATTGTAAAAATGTCAGTGAGGAGTCCTTGGACCCTCCCACATCGTCCGGACCTGCTGTCGCAAGGACCGATATACCACCCTTCCTTACCAGCCCTAGGTTTGACGGCCTGGCTATTGAAGCCCACATTCTGAAAAAGAGAGGGCTCTCTAATCCTGTGGTATCTACCATGATCAATGCCAGGAAGCCGGTATCCAGGCACATCTATTATAGGATCTGTAAGGCGTACATTTACATGGTGTGAGGCCAAGAAATGGCATCCACGTAAGTACGTAATAGGTAGGATTTTGGACTTCCTACAGTGGGCTGTAGATAGGAAGCTGGCCTTGAGTACTATCAAGTAGGCTTGTGCAATTCGTTTCGTAACGAATCGAAATTCGTCCGAATTTAGCAACTTTCGGACATTCGGAAGCATTCGAATTTCCGAACAAAGCAATTACGAATAAAACCGAATCCGAAATAAATTATACCGCAAAATAGCGAATGCCCGAATGTCTTCGGCATAATTCGTTATGAAAAAACTTACGAATGTACAAATCCATTGGAAACACAATAACACTCACTCTGCTCTGCTCTCTGCTTCTCCTTCACCGTGCTGAACTCCCTCTCAAAATGGTGTACAGGGGCGGAGGCTATAGCCGCATGTAAAAAACGAAAGTAAAATACGAGATTTCTAATCCATTCGAAGCACAATAACACTCTGCTCTGCTCTCTGCTTCTCCCTCACCGTGCTGAACCCTCTCAAAATGGTGTACAGGGGCGGAGGCTATAGCCGCATGTAAAAAACGAAAGTAAAATACGAGATTTCGAATCGTTACAAATAACCGCTATGTATTTCGAAAAGTACAAATCCATTCGAAGCACATTAGGCATAATAGTCAGCGTCGTCGTGAGAGAGACACAGAAAATTACGAATCAACGAACCCAAAAAAAGTTACGAAAGTAGGAGTTGTGTCCAGAATCAACGAAAAACAACGTACTCTACCGAAAGTACGAATTATAAAGCAACAAAAAAATTCAACGAAAAATGTCGCTTGCAAAAATACGAATGAGTCCGTACACGAAAAATCCCGTCTAGCAAAATTACGAATGATTACGAATCAACAGGACCGGAAAGAAACTAACCGAAACGGAACGAATTTTTCCGTTGTGCACAAGCCTACTATCAAGGGTCAGATTTTGGCCTTGTCAATATTTTTTCGAAGGCCCTTGGCTTCGCATTCACTAGTCAAAGCTTTCATACAAGGAGTAATGCGTATTAGCCCTCCGGTTAGTATTCCCATATGTCCATGGGACTTAAACCTGGTTCTGTCGGTTCTACAGAAACAACCGTTTGAACCATTGCAACACATTTCCTTGGTTCTCCTCACCAGGAAATTGATTTTCTTAGTAGCCATTTGTTCGGCTAAAAGAGTATCGGAATTAGCCGCCTTGTCCTGTAAGGAGCCATATCTGGTTGTCCATAAGGACAGAGTAGTATTACGTCCTCATCCAGCCTTTCTTCCTAAGGTGGTATCGAGGTTTCATTTGAACCAAGATGTGGTTCTTCCTTCTTTTTTCCCCAAACCTAGCTCGGTAGAGGAAAAGTTATTGCATTATTTGGATGTAGTAAGAGCAGTTAAAGCTTATCTAAAAGCCACTGCTCAGATTCGCAGAACGGATACTTTGTTTATTCTGCCGGAAGGCCCCAGAAAGGGTCAGGCAGCATCAAAATCTACTTTAGCCAAGTGGATTCGACAGGTCATAATACAAGCCTATGGCTTGAGAAAGAGACCGCCTCCATTCAAAGTTAGGGCGCACTCCACAAGAGCAGTTGGAACTTCATGGGCAGTGCATCACCAGGCCTCCCTGGCTCAAGTCTGTAAGGCCGCAACATGGTCTTCAGTACACACGTTTACTAGGTTCTACCAGGTAGACGTTAGAAGTCAGGAGGATGTCGCCTTTGGGCGCAGTGTGTTGCAGGCCGCAAAAGATCCTCATGCCTGATGGCGCCCAGCTTATGTATAGTGTATCCCTCCCCTCATTTGGCATTGCTTTGGGACGTCCCATTAGTAATGACTAAGTCGCTCTGTGTCCCGTGATGTACGAAAAAGAAAAAGGGATTTTTATAACAGCTTACCTGTAAAATCCTTTTCTTGGAGTACATCACGGGACACAGAGCTCCCACCCCTCTTTTTGGGACACTTATTGCTTTGCTACAAAACTGAGGTGCTCCCGGATGGGAGGGCTTATATAGGGGAGGGTACTTCCGGTTTGGAAGTTGCCAGTGTCAGCACCTGAAGGTAAACTATATAACCCATTAGTAATGACTAAGTCGCTCTGTGTCCCGTGATGTACTCCAAGAAAAGGATTTTACAGGTAAGCTGTTATAAAAATCCCTTTATTTGTTAAAAGGCAGTTAAAAAAAAAAGAAAAAAAAAAGAATTCAAGCATACTGGCACAAATCTGCATGAAGTAACCACCTAGGACCAACATCACCAACCTATTCAGGAGGTTCCTAATAAATGCCAGCAAGGATGAGGTCCCCCTGTATGGTAAAACCTAGGTTGTCATCCCAGCAAGTATAGGCGCAATGGCCATACAAATTCTCTTAGCAGACTGTGCTCTTGTGAATACACACAGCCACTGACATGTTGCAGGCCATGCCACTTCATCAGAGTGGGGGCAGTGTGCTACACAAGGCCCTATGAAGCCCAACACATCTTAGCATGCCTACTGTAATTTGGGACCGCAGCAAAGAATGCTTCAGATCCTGCCCTCTATAGCCCAGGAACTGGTGGGGCGGTATGTAATAACCCACCCTTGTAATCGAGGCGCTAGCGTACGGTGACCAGACATCCCTGGTTTCAGGGGACAGTCCCCGGATTGAGGACACTGTCCCCGGACCAAGTCTGTCCCCGGTTTTGTCCCGGATTGGATTTGAACAGGGGCTGGGGCAATTTCAAAGACAGTCAGTGCAGAATAAAAAAAAATCTGAATTACACCCCCCGCTCCACCGCACCTACTAGCTTAGGGGGGTGTATTTTTTTCCATTATCTGTGCCCTTTTCTGATGATCATGTGCTGGTCGGAGCGGAGGGAATATTTCTTCAGTTTCTGGTACCCATTCAGCTCCGCTCACCTGTTCTTCTACCTTGGCTCAAGTCCCAGCCAGCCGCCTGCCTGCTTATCTCCTTGCCTTCCCTGGCAGAGTGATCTTCCTCCACTCCCCACCCAGTAGTAGCCGGGGCCCGGAGAGTGAGACTTGACAGGCTGTGAGGCGGGTGGCGGCGACAGGCAGAGACTCGCTGATTGCCGCCATTACTAGTAAAAAAAAATATGTCCCTGGATTTAATTAAAAAAATCTGGTCACCTTACGCTAGCGGGAAGACGTTATGAAGACCAAACCAAAAGCCCTATCATACCCCATATTTGGATAGAGTGGAGAGGGATTAGAACACCTGTCAGTTTTTATTTCTGTTTGTACCTCCCAGTAGATTAATTCTCTCATGTTTACCATTATTATTGAAAGTGAAAGTAAAACCCAAATTTTGGATTGTCCCCAGGAAAGTAAAAGAGGGGAAATTTTACATTGGGGACACTAGTTCTGGTGACCTGGGGGTCCCTAAGGAATTCCCTTCATTTGCAGGGATTTCCTCTTACTTCCTGTTTGGCTATGAGACCGGAAGTGAAGGGAAATCAACGTAATCGGCACAGATAGGGGGAAAAAAAATAAAAAGAATCTGGCAGGGGTTATGACTAGGGGTGCAACGGATCAAAAAACTCACGGATTGGATCGATCCTCGGATCAGAGTCACGGATCGGATCATTTTTCGGATCAGCAAAAAAAAACAAGACAAGACAAATCTTGTTACCCCCACCGGAGTTTTAGATTTCACAATTATTTTCAACACAAAACGGAGCTTATATGCTTAAGACCCCATTCACACAGGGGCGACTCGTCAGGCGACTCAGCCTGAAGTCCGTTGGATTTCCAAATACTGTATTTAAGCATATAAGCTCCGTTTTGTGTTGAAAATAACTGTGAAATCTAAAACTCCGGTGGGTGTAACAAGATGTCCGCTTGCCCACTTCTCACTATCATTACTGTGCAGGAGTGTGGGGTGGAGCAAAATGGCGGCGAGGAAACGTCACTTCCTGAGGAGACGGCCGCCGTTGGGTGTACCAAGATGGCCGCCGCTCCGGAGCTAGGCCGAAGCCAGGACCTTTCCTATGGCCGAGGCTGCGGAGCGCTCCGCAGATCGTGTGGTGTGCCGATCCGAACAGGGTGACCTGTTCGGATCACAGATCAACACCGATCCATTGCACCACTAGTTATGACCCTCCTTTATTCTATCCAAAATGAAAAAAAAGTTCTGCCTATAGTTCTACTTTAATATAGTAGCATACCATTGACAGGTACAAGGTGACCTGGAGCCTTCACAATCTATGCAATCAACAGAAAAATGTATTGCATACAATGATGAGTTAATTTGTGAAAAAAAAAAGATTTTAATACAAAGTGCATATCTAAGTGTAGCGACCTCACCCCTCTCACCCCTTCTCATTCACGGCTTGTCTGTCTCATCTAGGCGTTTACACTGGAGGGAGGGATGAGATACACCACGGCCCATGTCCTCCAAGGTGTAGAGGTGAAGGCCAGAACTATCGGGGTTTGTGTGTGTGTCCCAGAGTCAAATCCTCTCCTCGGATTGACTCCCCTTTGCTCCTAGTAACCAGAGTTCCACACACTGAAAGGGTCCAACTCGTATTTATTCTTCTCAATAAATAGTCATACAGCACAGACAGGTTGAGACCCATGTACCACTTCAGTATTTGTGGGGAGTAGGCCAAGGCACAATTCTTCTAGATAGAGCTAACCACTGTGGTGTCACCAGTGGCGATTCTTTTAGCTAGAGCTAACCATTGTGGTGTCACCAGTGGCGAATAGTCACTGCCACTGACTATACTGAACAGAACATGAATTACCTTCGCTATCGTAGCCCCTATCAGGGGAAGGACATCCGTCCAAGACAGTTACCGGAGGCCTCTCCGTCACCAGCAATGCTGCGCTGGACTCTCCGGAGAAGTTCCGCTCACCGGCCTCCTCGTCTCAGACACGGGCACCCAAGGAGTTAGGGCCCCCTCGGATTCCTCCACCCTCGCGAAACTCAGTCAAAGGTACTGAGCTCCAGGCCTCCACCATAGTACCTCACCCCAGGCTAAAGGTGCCTGAGATGGACTCCATCTCCCGCTCCGGCCAGGTCAAGGGCACCTGGGCCCGGAACTCCGGAACACCAGCACCCAAGCTGAAGGTGCCTGGGTGCGGCTGCGTCCTCCGACTCTGAACCCCGAGGTCAGGGCGTCCGCCCCTTTTATCTCCTCTCCCTTTGCGTCACAGCGGGTTCCCCGCCCCGCTGTACCAGTGCCAGGAAAGGACAAAAAGGGAAGCAGTCTTGCAGTGAGTGTTCAACTCCAGCCAGGGCGACAGCGCCACCTGCAGGCCGCAGGGAACCTCACACCACCAGAGTCCTCCAAGAACCATAAAAGGATCCCAGATTCCCTAACAATCAATGCATCTGGGTTACACTACCACCCAGATGCCTCCCCTAAAATCAAACACCCGCTACATAAGAAGTGCAAATGACTACACCAACATTGGGAATGTATACCACAAGAAGGAATGGAGCTCTGTCCTTCAATGAACTACAAGAAAGCGATTTAATTATAAGAGGGAAAAAAATTCACAAAAACAGAGGGGCAGGCACATCCCAACAGTAAAAGCTGAACCACTGCCTAAAACCAAGAAAGTCTTGAAAACGGCAGAGCCCAGAAGTCCACTTTCCTTCAGGACAACAAGCAGAACTGAGCGAACTAGTTATGGGTGGGTTAGGACCCTCAGGGGCTGGCCCTCTGGTTTTGTGCTTAGTGTCTAATCCTCCTGTAGGTGGCAGTATAACTCATGGTTCATGAATATGAAGTACTGTGTCTGTCAACAGATGATAGAGAAATTGACTTTAGTCTTGTATGACTGTCATTGTTTTGATAGAAGTCATTTTTTATCTGTAGTAACTGAGTCAGGAACATATTACATTTTAAATATGTTTTTATAGGATGTTTTATTGGACATCAAAGAGACCGAATTGGCAGTAAAAGACAAGGAGACATCTGAGGTAAAATGGAAAAATGCCACAGGCTTCTAAAAAGATAGACTAATGACAGGTAGTGGGAAGTAGACTACAAATAAATTAGTTTACATGTGTGTCTTCCCAGAACCGACAACAGGAGATAGGTGCTAAAGATACTTGTTCTGGATATACAATAAGTATTTGATCCCCTGCTGATTTTGTATCTTTGCTCACTGACAAAGAACTAATCATTCTATAATTTTAATGGTAGGTTTATTTTACCAGTGAGAGACAGAATAACAACAAAAAAATCCAGAAAAACGCATTTCATTTAAAATCTAAAATGATTTGCATTTTAATGAGTGAAATAAGTATTTGACCTTCACAAGACATGACTTAGTACTTGGTGGCAAAACCCTTGTTGGCAATCACAGAGGTCAGACATTTCTTGTAGTTGGCCACCAGGTTTGCACACATCTCAGGAGGGATTTTGTCCCATTCCCCTTTGCAGATCCTCTCCAAGTCATTAAAGCGGAGTTCCACCCAAAAGTGGAACTTCCGCTCATCGGATTCCTCCCCCCCCCCCCCCTGCGGTGCCACAATTGGCACCTTTCGGGGGGAGGTGGGACAGGATACCTGTCAAAGACAAGGTATCCTTTCCCACTTCTGGAGTCTGGCCGCGGCCGTGACGTCACAGCGGGGCTCCCTCCTCCTGGCCGCCGGGCTAATAGGAGAGAGGAGCAGGCCTGGCGCATGCGCAGTAGGGTTCCCGGCGTGAAGCCGAAAGGCTACACTGCCGGGTTCCCTTACCCGCAATGGCGACGGAAGCACCCGACAACTGATGGGAAACATCAGCTGCGGTGCCGCCATCGAGGGACTGCAGGACAGGTAAGTCTCCATTTATTAAAAGCCAGCAGCTGCAGTATGTGTAGCTGCTGGCTTTTAAAAAAAAAAAAATTCCCGTCACAGGCCGGAACACCACTTTAAGGTTTTGAGGCTGACGTTTGGTAAATCGAGCCTTCAGCTCCCTTCACGTTTTCTATGGGATTAAGGTCTGGAGACTGGCTAGGCCACTCCAGGACCCTAATGTGCTTCTTCTTGAGCCAGTCCTTTGTTGCCTTGGCCATGTGTTTTGGGTCTTTGTCATGCTGGAATACTCATCCACAACCCATTTTTAATGCCCTGGCTGAGGGAAGGAGGTTCTCACCCAAGATTTGACGGTACATGGCCCCGTCCATCGTCCTCTTTTTTATTTATTTTTTATTTTTTTTATAAATTCTTTATTTAAATTTTTCTTTCACAAAGATAATAATAATACAGCTTTTCATGCAAGAAATCTTATTCAACAATTCTATTTATTTTGCTCTTGACATCTTTTTACCTGTACCTTGATTACTCTTTACCAAAACCGAAAGCTTTTAAGTTCTCCTTCCACTGACTCATCATTTATCATATTAAACATTGTTTCATAATAATCTGCTCTAGTACTTTATCTTTGTTACATTATCGTCAACCAGGGGAGGGCTGGGGCAGGGTGACAATTGCCTCCCAGGCCACCCTAACTTTTGTTCAAAATGGCCGGCAGCCGCTGCCCGCTACCATTTTCTTTTTTATTCTGGTCTAGGAAGTCGGGCCGGGGGCATGGCCATGGCGGCCGACCACTAGCTGTTGCATTCCAGGAGTTGTAGTCCGCACTGAAGCTTCTGGTGGGTGGAAAACACAGCAGTGCAGAGGAAACTACAACTCCCTGGGACCGGATTCTTGGAAGCAGGCAGAGGCAGGGCGTGCCAGGGAGTCGGGACGCAGGACTGCAGGGCTGGGCGCTGGCTGCAACTTGACCCCAGGATCAGGAGCGTTACCCCACCAGGAAACTGTGGCGTGCAAGGACCTGCTGAGCTGAGATCGCTGAGGTGAGAGACCCTGACACCCCTAGCTGACCCCCCATCTCCCCCCCCCCCCATACACCCCATGTAACCTGCCCCAGTGATCAGGCTGCATTGATGGGCACTGGAGTTGGCTGCACTGATGGGCACTGGTAAGGCTGCATTGAAAAACCAGGTGGACCATGGATGGTGAGCTGATTCGGCGGTTCAATGGGCCACTTGACTGGACTTGCCCCTCAGGCCTAAGGCCGCCAGCCCTCCCCTGTCGTCAACCAGGGCCCATTATCGTCAACCAGATCCCATAGGGCTCTCCACCCCTCACTCCCCCCGTTCCCTGTATGTAACATAGGGGGCCCAGATTTGTCGATGCTTGTCTTCCTGCTCCCTCATGCTCATGGTAAAACTTTCCATTTGTTGGATTTCTGTTATATTAGCCATCCATTGTGTTCTAGTTGGGGGGACAGTGCTTTTCCAGAGAACTGGGATACATGCTTTCGCTGTTGTGAGCAGATGTCTCACCAATGAATTTTTGTATTTTTCTGTCGAAAGAGGGATGTCGAACAGCAGGATGACAGCAGGATTATCTCCCAGACACATCTGTAATTTCTTTCACTGTTTCTGAAACCATTTTCCAGAAATCTTTTATTCCCTGGCATTCCCAAAAAATGTGTATCATAGTGCCGATGGCTCCTTGGCATCGCCAGCAAAGATTGGATATATTCAATTCAGTACTTCTGGGGTTCTATACCACCTGCTCAAAATCTTATAGCCCCCTTCTTGGTATCTAGTTGCTAATGAGGCCTTGTGTGTAAACCTAAATATCTTGTTTTTCTGCAAGTGACCCCCAAGTCCCTTTCCCAGGCCTGTATAAAGCCCAGTTTTTGTGGGGCCTTCAATTCGGTCACCATGGCATACAACATAGATAATGAGAGTCTCACTGATTCCCCCTTTAGGCATATCTTTTCAAACTTAGATGGTATAGCTATTTCTCTCGTTCGCACGGAGATTGATCTAAGGAAAGCGTTTAGCTGCATTCTCCTAAATGGTCCATCGTCCCTTTGATGTGGTGAAGTTGTCCTGTGCCATTAGCAGAAATGCCCCCCCAAATAGCATAATGTTTCCACCTCCATGTTTGATGGTGGGGATAGTGTTCTTGGGGTCATAGGCAGCATTCCTCCTCCCCCAAACACGAGTTGAGTTGATACCAAAGAGCTTGATTTTGGTCTTATCTGACCACAACACTTTCACCCAGTTCTCCTCTGAATCATTCAGATGTTCATTAGCTAACTTCAGAGGGGCCTGTACATGCTTTCTTGTGCAGGGGGCCCTTGTGTTCTTCATGGCATAGTGTGTTACCAATTGTTTTCTTGGTGACTGTGGTCCCAGCTGTCTTGAGATCATTGACAAGATTCTCCTGTGTAGTTCTGGGCTGATTCCTCACCGTTCTCATGATCATTGAAACTCTGAGATGAGATCCTGCATGGAGCCCCAGACCGAGGGAGATTAAAAGTTATTTTGTGTTTGTTCCATTTGCAAATAATGGCACCAACTGTTGTCACCCTCTCACCAAGCTGCTTGGCGATTGGTCTTGTAGCCCATTCCAGCCTTGTGTAGGTCTACAATCTTGTCCCCGATATCCTTGGACAGCTGTTTGATCTTGGCCATGGTGGAGAGATTGGAATCTGATTGATTGCTTCTGTGGACAGGTGTCTTTTTTACAGGTAACAATCTAAGATTAGGAACACTCCCTTTAAGAGAGTGCTCCTAATCTCAGCTTGTTTCCTGTATAGAAGACATCTGGGAGCCAGAAATCCTGCTGATTGAAATAGGATCAAATAATTATTTCACTCATTAAAATACAAAATCAATTTATAACTTTTTTTAAATGCATTTTTATGGATATTTTTGGTTGTTCTGTCTCTCACAGTTAAAATAAACCCACTATTAAAATTATAGACTGCTCATTTCTTTGTCAGTGGGCAAACGTACAAAATCAGCAGGGGTTCGAATACTTTTTTCCCTCACTGCATACAGGATACACTGTATTTTCTTTATTATGATTAGAACCAAAAGACAAAAGTTGAAAACATTTTTCTAATCCAGTATGTATGAAATATAAATAATTCGTATTTTTGTATGCAGCCAGCAGGTGGAGTGCTGGGATCCTTTTGTCATGTTTTCCACACTCTCCTTACCTGCTTATATATGGGGAAACGGACAGAATCTGGAGCAGCTGTGCATAGAAACCAGTCGGCTTCCACCTTTACACACTTGCTGACCAGTCACGTCTCTGGTACGTCATCAGTCTTCAAATTGTTGTACCGGGATGATGCCTGAAGCTGTAGGTATCACAGTGGCACCGTTTTTTTAGAGCCAGCAGTGGGCTCTTTTGTAATGGCTATTGGAGCAGCTAACTAGCCGCTCGATTGCCATTACAAACAGCGGGAGGGAACATCCTGGTCGGACACCCGAAGAAAGCCAGAATCAGCTTTGATCGGATGTCTGTTATGGTAACCCGCAAGCGATGATCTGACACCAATTCCGGTTTACCCGGATGTCATTGGTGCCATGCAAAAAATTGCAAAGCCCACCAATTTATTCTCTAGGGCAGGGGTGCCCAACCTTTTTGAAGAGCGAGGGCCACTTAAGCGACTTGGTAACCAGTCACGGGCCACAATGAGCGGAGCATGTCCGTGTCTGCTCTGCATATGCACAGCGGACACTGACACAGCCCACTATACTTTTTAGCGGATCGTATTGGAGGTAGGACACAAATCGTTTTTTCTTTATCGTACACCACGGGACACAGAGCCAGTCATTACATAATGGGTTAAGGGTCACCAGCGGTGATTGGACACTGGCACAACCAATGGAAGACAGTTCCCCTCCATATAACCCCTCCCATCAGGGAAGTACCTCAGTTTTTTCGCCAGTGTCGAAAGGTGATGGACGCGTTAGGAGGTGCTAAAGGAAAGCTCTACCAAAGAGACCCTCTGGGGGTAAAAGAGCTATGCTTTCGGATCCATCCAAGACGCCTACAAAGGAGCTGAATCTGGATGGGATCCGGGCCTCATCCATGAGGCGTCGCCTGTAATGTCTCTCTTCGGAGGACTGGGCTCTAAGATCCAGCACTTTCGCTATTTCGCTATAAAGTCCTGGTAAGAGTCTTGTACAAGGCCCAGGGGAGAGGTATCCTTTAAATAGGAACCCATATCCCTGAAGGTTGGCACACATAGCCCACCGTGAAGGGTGAAGTTTGGTATCTGTCTGAAAACTTTCAGCAGAAAAACCTGCGGAGGTCCATAACTAGGTTGGGACCTTTTTCAAAAAAGTGGATGTCTTCTTTTTTTCCACCACTGGGGGGAGTAAAGAGCTGAATATACTCACCTCACTCTGTTCAGTGTCGGCTTCGGCGAAGTACACTGCTCGTCACCTCCGCTGCTGAGCTTGCTTGAGCTCCCCGCTCCTCCTTCCGGTGGCCGATACAGACACCTGCAGATGCAGGTAAGTGGGGACAGGGGCTGATGAGAGTCCTCTCTCACTATGGCCACCACCATAGCGCTAAAGGCCGCGCGCGCGGGAGCGCGCTTTATCGGAGGGGAGGGGGGGCCGAAGGCGTGCGCGGGCACGTGGCGCGCGCAGGCACAGAAACGGCGCCAAATTTAAAAGACTGTCAGTGTAAAAAGCACTGCAGCAGCAAGCAAGCTCGTTAGTTCTCTTGTTCCTGGCAGAGAAACACAGCAGCTATACAGGGACGTAAGACTCCATGTGGTTGGATTGGGTACTTCCTAGAAGACATCCATGTTATGCATAGTTATGTGTTAAAAGTTGCATACTTAATGTATTTGCTAAACTGAACACGGTAGTATATGCATTTAGGTACCTTGTATTTTGTCTAAACAGTAAGTCTTCCAGGGGAAGTAATGCGGACAAAAAGAGATAAAAGAGCACCGCCGCCTGAGACAGGGGGCTCTAGCTGTGCTGACTCGGTACCTTCCTCTCCTGTGTTGCCAAAAGCACCTGTACAGGATGAGCCATTACCTCTGTCAGGTATGGCGGCATCCCCAGTGAAGCCTGGGCCTGCATATGTCACTGAGGACACTTTATCAGCTGCCCTAAATAATCTGGAGGAGAAAATTGCTACTTTAATCGCTAAATCCTCTAAAAAGGACAATAAGCGAAGCAGATCTCCTCCAGTATTGGACCTCCCTTCAGAAGTACCTGAGGAGGAGGAGGATGAGGAGGAGGCTACATCAGCAGAGGATGAGGAGTCAGACGGATCAGGGATATCGGATGAGCCTTTTTCGGTATCCCAGATTTTAAAGTCACAGGTGCAATGCTATGCAGGAGCCGTGCGAGCTGCATTTAGGTTACCCTCTTTGGAGGTAACAGAATCACCTGTCTCCTCCCTAGGATCATTAAGATCCCTGCAAGGTGCATGCTCCTTCCCGGTTCATCCGTTACTAGAGGATCTATTGTACGCAGACTGGCAACATCCAGATAAGCGTTTTTCACCTCCAAAAAAGTTTAACATTCTTTATCCTATGGAGGAAAATTTTTTAAAGAAATGGAGCCTGCCTACGGTAGATGCGGCTATTTCTTGTGTAAATAAAAACCTGACATGTCCAGTGGATAATGTACAAGTGTTTAAAGATCCTTCTGAGAAGAAGTTGGAATCCTTACTGAAATCCTCCTTCCTTTTGGCCGGCTCAATTATCCAACCTGCAGTAGCAGCAGTCGGTATGTGTCAGGTCGTCAGCCAACAGGTAAAGCAGGGGCTGAAGGAGCTGCCTTCAGAGCAGGCTAAAAATTGGGAGAATTTGCCTAAAGCCTTATGCTTCACAGTGGATGCCATGAGAGATTCTATCATACAGGCATCACGCCTTACACTCCAGCTGGTACAGATGCGCAGAGTACTTTGGCTTAAGCATTGGTCAGCGGAAGCCCCATGCAAAAAGTTGTTGGCAAGTTTCCCGTTCCATGGCGAACGCCTTTTTGGGGAAGATTTAGAAAGATATATCCAAAAGATATCAAGTGGTAAAACGACACTTTTACCTGAGAGAAAGAAAAACAAGAGACCTTGTTTTAAACACACTCTCTCCCCAGCTCCCGGGAAATCTGACTCCAGCCAGTGGCGACGGCCTTTTCAGCCGCCCAAAAAAGCCAAAGAACAGGCTCAGAAGAACAAGAAGCCGTGGGGTTCAAGAGCTAATAAGCAAGCCCCCAAAACCTCTCATTGAAGGGGCGCCCCCGCTCGGCCGAGTGGGGGGAAGGCTTCGTCAGTTCTCAGCGACTTGGCGGACAGAAACCCAGGACAAATGGGTGGTATCCACAATATCCTCAGGGTACAGACTGGAATTTCGAGAGATCCCATCTTCTCAATTCCGAAGTTCAAGACTCTCCAAGGATCCACAAAAAAGAGGATCCTTCTTCAAAGGTTTGAATCACTTAATAGCTCAAGGTGTGGTTACAGAGGTACCCCAAAAGGAGCAAGGTTCAGGTTTTTACTCAAACCTCTTTGTGATTCCAAAACCGAACGGAGAAGTCAGACCCATCCTGGATCTAAAAAATCTAAACCAGTTTCTGAACGTTAGCCATTTTCGAATGGAAACGATTCGATCCGTGGTCGCTACTTTAAAAGGCGGAGAATTCATTGCGTCCATAGATATCAAAGACGCATATCTACACATACCAATCCTCCCCGCTCACCAAAGATTCCTAAGGTTTGCGGTAGAAGATCGCCACTTTCAATTTGTGGCCCTGCCATTTGGTGTAGCCACCGCGCCCAGAGTATTCACAAAGGTGCTAGCTCCTCTGTTAGCAAACCTAAGAACACGGGGCATTGCGGTAACAGCCTATCTAGACGATCTACTATTAATAGATCAGTCAAAGGAGGGATTGGATCACGCTGTAGACACTACAGTAGGATACCTGGAGCATTTAGGATGGATTATAAACTTACAAAAATCCTCTCTCCAGGCCCAAAGAAGGATAGTGTACCTGGGCATGATCATAGATACAGCCCAAAACAGGGTATACCTGCCAGAGCCAAAGATACAGTCTCTGAAAGACCTGATCCACAAGGTCAAAGCAAACAAGAGGCCGTCTATTCGCCTTTGCATGAGACTATTGGGAAAGATGGTAGCCTCCTTCGAGGCGGTCCCTTACGCCCAGTTTCATTCGAGACTACTTCAAGGCAATATTTTAGCCTCCTGGAACAGGAAGAGCCAAGCTCTGGATATACCCATGCGCCTGTCCTCACAAGTACGCCACAGCTTCAATTGGTGGCTAGAAGCCAGGAATTTACGGAAGGGAAAGTCCTTCCTCCCAGTGGCCTGGAAGGTGGTATCTACGGATGCCAGCCTATCGGGCTGGGGTGCAGTATTCGAGGAGGCTTCTACCCAGGGAACCTGGGCCAAGACTCAGGGGATCCTGCCCATCAATGTGCTAGAGATCCGGGCGGTATATCTAGCCCTCAAAACCTGGACATACAGGTTACAGGGCTACCCAGTTCGGGTTCAATCCGACAATGCTACGGCAGTAGCTTACATCAATCACCAAGGAGGCACCCACAGTCGGGCAGCCCAAAGAGAGGTGAACCGGATCTTGGCATGGGCAGAAGAGCATGTACCTTGCATCTCTGCAATCTTCATTCCAGGGATAGAAAACTGGCAGGCAGACTACCTGAGTCGTCAGCAGCTGCTACCAGGAGAGTGGTCTCTTCACCCAGAGATCTTTCAGGCCATATGTCTGAGATGGGGAAACCCAGATGTAGACCTGCTAGCTTCCAGGTTCAACAAGAAATTGGACAACTTTGTGTCCAGAACGAGAGATCCTCTAGCCTACGGGACAGACGCTCTAATAACTCCATGGAATCAGTTCTCACTGATCTATGCATTCCCTCCGATCCCTCTTCTACAAAGACTGCTTCGCAGGATCAAGGAGGAGGGAATACCAGTAATCCTAGTGGCCCCAAACTGGCCCAGGAGGCCTTGGTATGCCGAGATCGTAAAAATGGCGATAGGAAGGCCCTGGAAGCTTCCACTTCGACACGACCTGTTGTCACAGGGTCCAGTATTCCACCCTTCCTTACAAAGGCTAAATTTGACGGCCTGGCTGCTGAGACCCACATTTTGAAAAAGAGAGGGGTCTCTGGCCTGGTTCTTTCTACGCTCATTAATGCTAGAAAGCCAGCCTCCAGACTCATCTATCATAGAGTCTGGAAAGCATACGTTTCCTGGTGTGAATCCAGAAGTTGGAATCCTCTGAAATATGAAATAAGTAGGATTCTTGCTTTTTGCCAGTTAGGAGTGGATATGAAATTAGCCCTTAGCACCATCAAAGGGCAAATATCGGCTCTATCAGTCTTCTTTCAGAGACCATTGGCATCTCACTCCCTAGTTCGGACATTCATTCAGGGGGTACTGAGGATAAATACTCCAGTCAAGTCTCCCTTGTGTCCATGGGATTTGAATTTGGTATTGTCAGTGTTGCAAAAGCAACCTTTTGAACCTATTCGCCATATTCCTTTAATTATATTAAGTAGGAAATTGGCCTTTCTGATTGCTATAGCTTCTGCTAGGAGAGTATCAGAGCTAGCAGCTCTTTCTTATAAAGAGCCTTATCTAATTTGTCACAAGGACAAGATCGTACTACGACCCCATCCGGCTTTTCTGCCTAAGGTGGTGTCGGCTTTTCACTTGAATCAAGACATTGTTCTGCCTTCCTTTTTTCCAAACCCGCGGACGGCGGGGGAAAAATTATTACACTCTCTAGATCTAGTGAGAGCGGTAAGGGTGTATCTGCAAGCAACCGCTCAGATACGTAAAACAGATGTTTTGTTTATTTTACCAGATGGTCCCAAGAAGGGCCAAGCGGTATCAAAATCCACCATTTCCAGGTGGATTAGACAAGTAATTGTTCAAGCTTATGGTTTAAAGAACAGGACTCCTCCTTTTCCTGTTAAGGCGCACTCTACCAGGGCGATAAGTGCTTCATGGGCAGTGCACCACCAGGCTTCGATGGCTCAGATCTGTAAGGCTGCAACTTGGTCCTCAGTCCATACATTTTCCAAATTCTATCAAATAGATGTGAAAGGACATGAGGATTCCGCCTTCGGGCGAAGTGTGCTGCAGGCAGCAGTATAGGGCTTCTGGTCCGCAAGCGGTCGGTTTGATCTGTGTCTCCCCCCCTTCATATGAGCATTGCTCTGGGACGTCCCATTATGTAATGACTGGCTCTGTGTCCCGTGGTGTACGATAAAGAAAATAGGATTTTTATAACAGCTTACCTGTAAAATCCTTTTCTTGGAGTACACCACGGGACACAGAGGTCCCACCCTTCTTATGGGAACCTTACTGCTTTGCTACAAAACTGAGGTACTTCCCTGATGGGAGGGGTTATATGGAGGGGAACTGTCTTCCATTGGTTGTGCCAGTGTCCAATCACCGCTGGTGACCCTTAACCCATTATGTAATGACTGGCTCTGTGTCCCGTGGTGTACTCCAAGAAAAGGATTTTACAGGTAAGCTGTTATAAAAATCCTATTATGTCTGCCACTACTTAGAGGTGAATGGAGGGTCCAATTGGTCGGACTGACCATGTGAAAGGGGTCCAAGGCTGCTTTTACACTGATGTGCTGCAGTTTACCCGCACCGCGGGTGCAACGCAGTGTACCTTTTTGGCTTTCCTGCATTTTGCAATAGACTTCTATTATATTCTGCAGGTTTGGTGCACTTTCAGAAAGCTCACCAAACTCGCAGGTAATAACAGAAGTCTATGGCTCAGTGCAGGTAAACTGCTCTGCACCTGCAAATCAGTTTTAAAACAGCCCAGGAACCACTGCAGAAAAGATATGCCCATATATATATATATATATATATATATATATATATATATATATATATATATATATATATATATATATATATATATATATATATATACACTGATTTTAGTAATAAGCTGACCTTTATTAACAGTATTCTATTCCATCCCAGAGCAGGAGGTTGTGGGCCACATCAGAGGGCTCCACGGGCCACGTGTGGCCCCCGGGCCACTGGTTGGGCACCCCTGCTTTAGGGCCTCTGCTTAAAATATATATATATATAATGTTTGGGGGTTCTAAGTAATTTTCTAGCAAAAAAAAAGTAAACAAAAAGTGTCAGAAAAAGCCTGGTCCTTTTTTTAAGTGGTTAATTTTCAAAGCTGAACTAAAAAAGCTGATTAACTACTTACCGGCCACCTTATAGCAGTTTTACTGCTACAGGGCGGCTGCGCTGCACAGGATCACGTGTATATATACAGTACATTATCCTGCACTTTGGGTATCGAGTGCATGGCCCCGGCGGCTCGCTCCCGCTGTGAATTGACATAGCGGGAGCCTTATCAGCGGGTCCTGCGGACCTGATGTCCGCCGACATCCGCTGATCGTTTGGTACACAGGCAGAACAGTGATCTGCCTGTCAGTAAGGAAGGCATGAAGGGACAAGGATCTATGTCTTCCCCTGGTAAAAGCACCTCCTACATTACAGTAAAACATGTTAAACCCCTTCCCAGTGTCGTCAGTACAGTGAAAGTGCATATTTTTAGCACAGTCCAATTTGTCCGCCGCAATATCGCAGTGCCGCTAATCGCTGCCATTACAAGTAAAAATTAAAAAATAAATAAAAATTCTATAAAAATATCCCATAG